>CM068368.1:497655233-498915233 GCA_034769895.1 Magicicada septendecula
CTATTTCTCTCTTCTTCCTCTTTGAAGAAATTACCTGAATTGTCTGTGTTTTTTGTACTTTATACTCTTCAGATATTGAAAAATATTCTCGTCCTTTGTGACAGAAAAGGAATGTGCTTTGCTTTGACGCTACATTTGGACTATAAGACATAGTTATATTTTAAACAGTACTTTTTAAAGGAAAAGTCCGTCCTGTGGTCCTTAAAATAGGGTACATTTTTTAATGATTAATTTTCACAAACTTTGTTGTAAAAACCGTTTTAAAATGCTTACTTACACAATCGGGTTGTCCATGTGTCACTTGTCTATGTGTTAATCCCACTCACATATTTTTCAGTTTCGCTATCACTTTCACTAAAGTCGTCTTCACTCCTCCTGTCCTGAGTAGTACTAATTATGACATGATCCGTAATACAGTCAATCGCCTCCTCTGATGCCATATAATAATTTTCAGTTCTCTTCACATGCTCACACCTGGATTTTAAATCTGCTGCTGAAAAAGCTGCAACTTTTTCAGTGACTAAGTTTATAACAGAGCCAACTGAAATCTGTACATTTTTCTTCATGATGTGGTCTCTAACTGTGGCCCAAACCATTTCTATTGGATTCAAATCCCGGTGGTATGGGGGAAGTCGCAAAACACATTGCCCGTGTTCAGCCAAAACTGCATCTATTTTATAAGTTTTATATAGGCCATAGGCTTGTGACGTCACACTAACGACAGAGAGCGTTATCTGTCCCCAACAAACTGTGATCCTATAAATTCGGAATAAGTTTCTTCTTAATCCATTTCTCATAATTTTCAGAATTCATGTCTCTGTGGTAGTTACCTTGCTTAGACCCTGACTCGAATGTTACCAATCCATACGGTACAAAACCGTTTTCACCACCTGCTCGCATCACTTATCGGAGCTTTAAGACCGCTCATTGTCAGTCTACGTGTTTGTGACAGACGTACTATGGAAATAGGTTTCATCCATGTATACTATGGGTCGTAGTTCCTCTCGTTACCTTGAAAAAAAGTAGTATGGGCCTAACTGTCCTTACGTTCTGAACTCTTAAATTTCTAATATCGGTTGTCTTAATCAGAACCTTCCGATTATTTTGGGCACATTTCCACTGGAACACCAGTTTATCAATAACTTGTCTTAGACTACACAAACTACCATTATAATTGATTCAAAACTTTCTGTACGTCTTTTAATGTCGGTATCTCCCCAATGTGTTACATGAAATTCATTTGTAACACGGCGAACCACCCTTTTTTCAAAATCATTCAACTCAGTTTTTCTTTTTTCCTGGGTCGTTTTTTATGAGGTGTACTAAACGTTCTTGTCTCTCCTGTAGACGATGAAGCTTCTTTAACAATTCTAAATACACTACTGGAAGATACACTATGCCTGAGCAATCCGCTCTTCTAACATTTAACTGAAATATCTATAATTTTAGATTACATAAAGTTAAATACTATAAATTATTTTCCGACTTTGGCCCTGAATTACCTTCTTTTCCAACGGACTTCTTTGAAGAATAACCACCACTTTAATTCCTTTTCAACTATTTTATATAGAGGTAAACACAACAGAAATTGTTACAAACACTCAGCATTTTAAGAAATACGCGCACACACCAACCATGCAGCTATTCTGAGCACAAAATGGTCCTCCGAAAACAACGCGTCAAAGCTACTCATGCGCATATCTTTTCACACTGCGCATTCAGACACCCGTTTTATGTCTAATTATTTTAGCTGTAACTAAGAGCAATCTCCAAAAGGAGTGCGAACCCTCCTTTGGTGATGATTAGCGTTTCCACGTTAATTTCGCAAAAGTTTACGACTATTTATACCAACTTATCTTTTGGTTTGTATTACTCCACTAACCCAATGCAATAACCTTTGACTTTTATAACAGTAAATACTTTTTTTTTGTACCAACAAACTGTTTTTTCATAGGTCTAATGTTAACAGCTATACCTTGCGATTATCAAAAAACAAATTAAAAATTGATTAACAAACAACAACAACAATAATAATCGTAACATTGGATAGAGCGTTGTTATATTGGTAATCACGACGGATAATAGAATTATAAAAAAATACGAAACGGCACTGTAAATACAACAAAATTAATAATAAATGAGACTTATAAAACCGCTCAATCACTGTTCATAACTTTCGTGAACAATGTTTATTAAAAAAAAAAAATTATAAAAAGAGATCAGAATAATTGTTATTGTCATTGTCATAAAATAACAGTTGGTTCGTCGTAATATATTGACTCCCCTCATTGTTAGCTGATTTTTGTTAATTTTAATGATATTATATTATGAGATTCGAATTAGAAAAGAGCAGTGTAGATGTTTAAGACAGCCTGTATACTGTCACAATATTAATATATGGTTAATGATGATGAAGCGAAAGCAGGGCCGGCTTTATGCATCTTTGAATAAAATTAATGTGTTGAATCCAAGCGGCTGTATAGTTTACCTTTAGTTAAAGATATCAACGCGCGGATACATACGACGGTGTGGTCCTTAGAAACTCACAATCTTACAGTTACATTAGCCGCATTCAGTTTATACAATGCAGTCGCACTGTAATTTATAAAACGTATGTTAGCCTGTGGAAACCTGCTGCGTAGTTATTTTTCTATAGAACATAATTGCCTCCAATTAATTTTCTTTATTCTGTATTTAATAGGTTTATTATAACCTGATTATGTAACTTTTGCTTTTCTATCTCTCCTTGGTTGTCCAAACAGTCTTTTATAGACTTCTCTGTGAAGTTGTGTTGTTCTCGAGTTAACCGTCCACCTCTATGAAAGGTAAGCCATTCCAGAACATTTACATTGCCAGTAACTTGAATAAAATAAAAATAATGTCTCATCTATCAAGATATTGCTTATTTTTGCAAAAAATAATTATGTGTGTGTGTTTTAAGAATATTAACAAGCAGAGTACATCTTTCCTACAATAGTCCAGTCAAATTAGACTGGAAGCACTTTGAAAGCACTCGTAGTATAACACACACACACACACACACACACACACACACACACACACACACACACACACACACACACACACACACACACACACACACACACACACACACACACACACACACACACACACACACACACACACACACACACACACACACACACACACACACACACACACACACACACACACACACACACACACACACACACACACACACACACACACACACATGGTAATCTTAGTTTGTCGCCGGTACGTTAAGATGTGTTCTTTTGCGAACTGACTCCCGCAGCTTGTTTTACTGTTTTCCGTAACGTTTTGACAAATCCATCTCTGGCACCTTCAGATAGATTTCTCTTCGCTGTCTTAAGTTAGAAGACTTAAGATAGAAGATTTTTTACCTAGGACGGTCCTGTAATGAAAGGCGTGTTCCTACTGGCTCGCGGTCGAACTCTTGTGTGTTAAGCGCCAGACTTGCCTTTTGATGCTCTCTGACTGTTGAAAACGTGAAGTAACTTATTACATAATACTCCAGGCCATCGTCCTGTTTGTTGAGAGCGTCCAATCTTTTTCCAATTTCAACAACCTCTCTTATGATGCGTTACCGCACCACTTCCGTGACGTCACGAAACTGCGGCTGCCACTAAAATTAAACACAAAAATGTTTTTGAGATTATATATACTCACCTGTTAAAGACTAAATGATGGTTGTTTAATATTATGCATTGTCAGCCTCAACTGTCTCTTTATCTTCATTCACAAACACCTGCTGATCACAATTCTTTACGTAAAAACGTAACTGACACCCTATTTAACTACCATTTGTATCACTGCTACAAATTTATATATACGTACATGTGTGTGTGCGCGCGCGCGCAAAGCGCGCACTTACAATTAGTAGAGTTCTTTTTCTTGGTGTATTAATAACGTAATATTATATAAATGTAGAATTAATCTGTTTTTATTGTGCAGTAACAAACATTTCGATTGTAATTTATACAGCATAAGTCACTCAAACACAGACACAGACACACACACACAGGGACACACCTACACACAGACACACACACACACACACACACACCATACACATGAATATATAGTTTCGGGAATATGTATTAGTTTCGGTATATGTGCATAGTTTTCTATTGAAGTAATAATAGTATTTCTGTATACAGAAGTAGCCTACTTAAGCATGACTCTCGAGATTCGGTTTTACTAAAAAGCGGTTTCAAGACTTATTTATCTCATATTCATACTATACATATTTGAAACAACAGTATAATATAGGCTGTTATTCAGTATTACTATATTACAGGTGGTCATGATTGTAAATTATGTATAAGTGAGTGAAAACCTTGCGTTCAATCTGTGTGTATGAGTGTGTGTGTGTGTGTGTGTGTGTGTGTGTGTGTGTTGTTTTTTAATTTACATTAATTATATTATTTATACAGATGGACAGTACGATACAGATTCATTACACTGCAATACACATTATACTAAGTAATACATTACAAAGTACAAAGCGTAGTTTGGTAAATGCTGAAAACGTGAACCATTGCTGATAACGAATTCGGGAACACGATTCCACATTAAATGGTAGCTTATAATTAAGCTCTAACCTTGAAATTATCTTTATATATTTTATGAATATCTTGTGTTTTGTTATTAATGTCTGGGAATTTGTGTCCTGAATATATTGTTTCACACATTTCCACTACAGTGTTTGTACTGTACTTGATATAAATTATTACTCTAACTTAACACACCAATTTTTTCAGGACTTTGCTTTGTTTAATTTTACAAAAGTGTGATGAAGAAATCAAACCGATCTTCGAAAGCTTTACAAAATGAAATAAAATAAATCTTTGAAAAGTCGTATGTTAACTTTGTGTGTGTTATGTGTGTGTGTGTGTGTGTGTGTGTGTTGTAATATATATGTTCTCATATTTTTAAATAATAAATACTTCTAAAAATATATTTTTTTAAAAATTATAGTTGTATTTTTAATTGACGCATTTGTTATACAATAAATCTGTATAGTTAGAGGTTACTATATGAATTAAGAAATAATCGATTAGTTTTTATTATAATACAAACTAACGAATAATCGATTTAATACCATTTAAATTTTAGATTATTATAATGTTAGTTCAGATTGCAATACATTTTTCATAAACCAGACGAAGAATAAGGTATTCGATAGGTTCCTTGAACATGGTAGTGAATTTTAAAACCAAATATTTACAAGCTTAATTTAGCCACACGCTATCTAAATAATAAACATCAATTTCCAGACATTGAAAACGTGAAATTAATAAAAAATATACAGAAAGATCATAAATCAATATTTAGTAAAATCTCAATATTTACATGCACAAAAATATTAATTTGCTAATTAAAGAATAAATACAAATAGTAACAAAGCAAGACGATTTACTTAAAATTACAAAAATGTTAACATTAAATATTATAATATTACTACCAAAACAGATAAATACGTAAACAAACATTACAACAATTGAAAATATAAATCAAAATAAAAACAATTATAAATTACATTGTAGTGGAAACAAATTGATTAATTCATACATAAACATGATACAGATCTATTCTGTGAATCTTGTATCAGGTAAAAATGAAACCGTAATAATTTAACAAAATATAGCCTACTTGCAGAAGTATTTATTATTTAAAAACGTATGTATGCCATATATAAAACAGACCTTGTAAAGTATAAGAAGAACATTAAAATATACAATAATAAATACCGGAATTTTAAACTCAAGAATAAGGGAAAAGTAAAACATTGTTCCAGAGAAGGAATCGTTAAGACCAACAACCAACCAACCAGTCACAAACGTCACATGTTTTACGTGCGTTTATAAGTGTCGATTGTGTTGATTATTCACTTAGATTAGATTGATAGAGATCGAGTGTACACAATTCGATATGTACTAACAATAAATGAGTTCATCACAAAAACCGCGTGTACTACATAAGCATAAAGTTGTTTCTATATTTAGACGCCGAAAGTTGTGTAGTAGCATTGTAGCATTGTAGCCTAGTAGCCTATTTATACTCCGACAACAATACAGTAGTAACAATAGCCGTCGATCTATACACGTAACAAAGAATACCTGACGCAATGTGGCAATGAACTCGCTCCTTTTCTAGGCGATTAACATTGATTTTTATTTGTGTAGTATGCAGTTTATAACGTTGTTTAATATTTTTAATTTTAAACGGAAACAAGTGCTTGCAAGAAATGTCAGGTTATTCAAGTTGTTTATTTGTTACAGACGTTTGTTGATATATTTTGTATGCACACTTTGTATATGTTACACACTTTGTATTTAAATGCTTTATCTATTTAAGGTTAACTGTTTTTCTCAATATCGTGATTCAGTGTTTTAAGCCATTACTTCATAGACCTATCAACACTACGGTATGTAGTGCCGCGCTTTAAAAGTCTTACAGCCTTCTCTGGTTTCTAAAACTACGTTGATCTCTGCCTTCTATAATTTAGTATTTTGGGGAGGGTGAAGTATTTTATTTTATCTTTGTATTTCTTCTTCTTCTCCTTCTCCTTTAACTTCCTAGTTAGGACTCTGTCCTGTTCTACAACAACGGTCCTACATGCTGTCATTCCACCTCTTCCTTGGCCGACCAATGTTCCTCTTCGTGTTTAGTTGGCTATCTCTTGCCTTTTTCACTAGCCTTGTGTCATCCATTCTTGATACGTGTTCATTCCATATCCTTCTTCTTTTTGCAATCCAAGAATTAATATCTGTTAGATTACACGTTTCTCTTATACTATCGTTTGACAACCTGTCGTACCTTATCTTTCCTAGTTCCCTCCGTAATATAGTAATTTCTATAGTTTGTCGTTTTCTTTGAGTTGTTGCTACATCTGGCTTGGTCTCTGATGGATAGTATATTACTGGACGTATTGTGCTTTTGTAAATCCTAGTTTTAAATCCTTGTGTGAGGTATTTATTATTCTATATAAGGTTATTCATGCAGCCAGCAATTCTTGCTTTCATCAGTTGATGTTCCATTTCTTCATCTGCCCTATTGTTACTTGTAAGACTTGTTCCTAAATAGTCTATCTGCATTACTTGTTCTATTATTCTATCATTTATCACAAGTTTACATCTTTATGGGACAAGTGAAATTGTAATTGATTTTGTATCCTCTTCCGCTATCTTCATGTTACACTTCTGGCATGCTTTGTTAAAATTATAAAAAAGTGTTTGTAAATAATTTTCATTTTCCGCTATCAGAATAACGCCGTCTGCATAATATATAATTTTAAACACTTTTCTACTATATCCTCTCATATGCATTACCTCCTTAATAATTTCATCCAATACTACAATGAAGTGTATGGGACTTAGGGTATCCCCCTGCCTGATCCCTTTTGTTACAGGTATATTATCTGATAATTTGCCATTGGCATCTTTGTATTTTATTTTATTTATTATTATTTTATTTTTTATGTTTGAGGGCTTGACAATGTTCAGCTCGTAGCCTTGAGCTCAGCGACATCCACCAGGGGTTTTGCTTATGATCATGATTGTTTCTCACCTACATATAAGCTTAAAAATAAAAATGGAATGTCGTACATACATAGACGCATACAAACCTGTCAGAGCCGATACAGTAAACTTGCTGCTCTGTCTATCGCTAACTGTTCATTTGCGAGATTCTCTTTCAGGTTATCTTTTATTCCGTATCTTTGTCTCAGTTCAGCAAGAGCGCTACAGTGCAGCTGGAACTCAGTCGTTACGACTAAGTTCTACAGCTAGCGGCTGTTTAGGAAGAACAGAGTTTCTGGGCAAACGGAGTAGGCCTATACGTTTACCGCGAAGTCAGATTTGTTATTACTTAGTCAACTATAGGTTAGAAATACTTGGGCTTAGGCTTCAATGTTCTATCAACCACTCCCAACACGCGCCAGTTTGCCAGAATGGGAATCACGGCCACATCTACTAGACTTGAAAACGTTTAATTGTTTGCCCTAGATACTGGAAGTGTTGCTACCGACGAAGGTGACTACGGAGCTGAAGGTGATAAGCATTACTAGTACAACAACGTAATCAGTTGCCAGGTTCTCTTTACAGGTATCTACAATATCTTCAACCTGAGTCTTCAAACTGAAGCTCGGCTACAGAAACTTACAGAAAAGAAAATTGCAAAATGAACGTATATAAAAAAAGATTGCATTAAAAATAGGATAAACACGGGAATAATTAATGTTTACTGTGTTTCTGAATATGGTAAAGACAAAAATGTAGAAATGAGTGCGGTAAGGTAAGGATGCAGTTTGTTTGCGTAAATAATTAATATACTGTATTGATGGCAAAGAGAGGAGAAATTACGAATAAACCTAGAAATTAAAATAAGTAATAAAACATATCATCTTGTTTGCGGAAGATCAGGTAATCACCTAAAACAGTGAATACAGGCTACAGAGATCAGTGTTTCAGTTGTAGGAGGCCTGTTCGAAGTACGCCACAATAGCTATAGCTATTATGAGTAAATATCAAACTAAATTAATATTAAACAAAAACAGTATAGAGCAGGTATCACATTTCCATTATCTTGACAGCAACACCATTTATGTCTTAGATTTGATGCTGACCATAAGTTGGTCAAGCATCAGTATGAGGAATAATTCGTCAAAAATTGCAAAGGTAAAAGAGTCAAGAAATTGCTAAAATATCAGAAAGTGATGCTTGTACCAATGCTCATGTGCAGTTTAGAAATTTGCGTTCCAGTTAAAAACATCTGAATATACTACAAGCGTCGGAGACGAAGACACTGACGACCTGTTAAAGACAGCAAGCGAAGGGATAGAGTCTACAGTGAAGACGTATGCAAAGATCTAAACATTTTTTAAAGTCGCATTGCGGATAATAATACAGATGGATTCATCAACTGAGTAGGATGCCGATATTCCTTACGTGCAGGTTGCCCAAAGAACAATGGCAATACACACGTATCGGACAAACAAGTGTAGCAAGACCTAGGAAGCGTTGGATGTAATTTCTTTGGGTCCGGAACAGATGTTTGCCTGCGTCTTGATGAGAGGTAAAGAAGAAGATGAAGGAAAAGAAGAGGAGGAGGGGAAGAAGAAGAAGAAGAAGAAGAAGAAGAAGAAGAAGAAGAAGAAAAAGAAGAAGGAGAAGAAGAAGAAGAAGAAGAAGAAGAAGAAGAAGAAGAAGAAGAAGACGACGACGACGACGAAGAAGAAGAAGAAGAAGAAGACGACGACGACGAAGAAGAAGAAGAAGAAGAATAGGCAATCGTAAACGTGTTAAAATATTGGTAGCAGACAAAAGACAGGGAAATAATAATAAAAAAAAACAGGGAAAAGCAGCATCTAGTATCAAACTCCACTACACATCGAGAAGATTTTTTTCGAACGAGGAGTAAGGCAAGGTGACACTATCCCCACGAAATTATTTAAATTGGGCTTCGAAGATATTTTTCAAAAGTTGTGGTGAGAAGAACAAAGGAATTAACAAATTTAATAAAAAGTTGAATAATCTTCGTTTTGCAATATTTTACGGTCTAGATTAAATACTAGAAATGGTCCGCAACTTAATAACAGAAATTTTGAAACTGATCTCAAGATGAATACGGGTAAAACTAAATGCTTTGCTATACGTAGACAACAGCAAATCTTGTAGAAAAGTTACAGTTTATAGACAATGCAAGGAAGAGAGAATTAAATAACTAAAATAGGGAGTTAGATATCCTGGGCGGCTTTGAGCATTATGGTGAGTTGAACACCGTTTGTGGCCAAACAAATAGCTGGGAAATTTAGAATAACCCAGACGAACATGAAACGGATTTTTTTAAAGACCGCAAGAAGAAGAGGGTCAGAGAACAAACTGAACTAACCTGTCGTATCAAGTGAATTGATTTCACTTTTACAATGGAACCACTGGATCGATGTACGAAGACAAATTGACCATCTTCTTTTACATCAAAACACTATCGTATTCAGTTAAAAGCAAATTAATTCAACTTATATCATACTTACGCTCGTAGTCCAAGAACATCATATTCATTGTAAAGAGCATGTTTTGCAAAACTGCAAAGTTTAAGATTTCAGAAAGTGGTGGTGGTATAGTGATAAGATGCAGGAAAACTCTACGGAAATTATGCAGACGTTATGTAAGAAGAACCTCGTTTGGTAGATTATTACTGTTAACAATTATGTAACAGTACACAATTTTAATTATTATACGACATGCTATCAGACTTACAAATTTTAGTTAGTTAATTCCTCAGGCAATGGAATTGTTTTGTTGCTGTGAAAAGATTGTTCGAGGTAGTAGATTCATAATATACTAAACTTAAAGTCTTAAGAAGTGGTTTCCAGAACTCTGTGTGTGTGTGTGTGTTGTATGGTTGTGATCTTCATGCGCTTCGTTTGTAAAAGTTTGTAAAAGAAAAATTTGAAACTTTTTACAATTGGTTATTGTTGTTCTTTCTCCACTTTGTACAACTTATTAGACGCTACCTGATTAATCCCACATTCAGATAAATGTCAATTTTCATTCGAAAGCAATTGTGATAAAAACTATTACTAGGACATTTATTTTATAATAGAACATTGAAGTACGTAGATATTATTTGTAGTTTAATTAAAAAATTTCAAGTATTACTCAAGACAACGTGAAAAAAATCATAGGAACACATAAGTACGCATACATTGTTATTCATATATACAGGGTGTCCCGGGAGGACAGGGAAATAATTTGAGAAATGGTTCTATAGTGTACAAGAAGAAAAAAGTTCATATAAACATATGTCCGGAAACGCTTTGTAAGCGAGTTACGGCTAGCGAAAGATTTCGCCCGGGTTTCGGTTCCCCCGGGTAAATGAAGACTTTCTGAAATTCTGGGAAGGTAAATTAAGGGGCGAATTCTGTTGTTTCTTATGGTTTTTGACCTGAAAAATCGAATAAAACAGGTCGCAGAACTCTATCTCCCATAACTTTCATGATTTCCGACGTAAAACAGAAAAATCTTTGCCTAAAAACGTATTGTATTGTTTTTTACCAAAATTGGAATTTTTTGTTGATTTTTATTGACTTTATTTACACAATTTTTCTCAGAATTAAATTCTTTACAAGTTTTGTTTTTAACTTTTATGCATTTATTAATCATTTAACGTGTTTTTAGGTTAGAAGTACAATAACTTTGTTGAAGGACAATGACGATGATGATGATGCTGATGCGTTCTCGGTACTCTGTGGCTTGTTGTGGATGATGATCCGGTCTGCAATGTACCTCCATCAACCGTGGTATATTGCAGATGATGATGATGATGATGAATTCTCAATTTGGTCAGCAGACCGGCAGAGTAACGTCGTGTGAAGATATCTTGAGTCTGAATTTACCCAAAATTGCCGGACGTATTTATAGTAGGCGGCAAACTGACATGTCAGATATTGTTTTTGACACGTTAAATTTTGTCAATTCGAGTGTAGCGTCCCTTTTTTTTACTGATCACTTTTTTAGTCCGTTTTTCACTTAAATTTTATCTTTACGCGAGTGGTTGCATTGTCTTCGTAATTTTCACTCGTCATTTACATATAACTCACTCGTTAATTACTAGCGAATTGTGGTAGTAATTAACATTAATTAATATGACGTCTTTATTATTGCACTTTTCTGCAATAATTTTGCATCACCATACGCGTTTAAATGTCCTTAATCTAATAATGGTGTTGTTAGAATTGTAATATGTATTTGGTAATAGGTAAAAAACGTATTAATTAATTAATTTTAATCCTGCCAATACCTGATTTAATGACAATATCAAAAATTCATACGTTTCCCCCCTCGTAGTATACTCTGCAGGTGTTCGTGCTGGCACACACACACACACACACACACACACACACACACACACACACACACACACACACACACACACGACACACAAACGTTGTATTTACACTATCGGGGCAGGTGTACACTTTGGACAGGCAACGGCCTGTACACACACAAAATATTTAAAACTATTCGTCGTATTATTTTTACACTAATTATTTACAAATATACTCCCCTGCATAAATATGCATGTATTATTACAATATACGTTTATGTTATCCACTAGGTTGATTTTCATAAGAAGCGTAATTTGTTTGTAAAATTCGTTTCTACTTGCGCAACAAGACAATGGAATCTGGTATCCATTTTTATCCGTTCACACGAAATAACGTAGGTACATTGAAAATAAATGAAATGAGACAACTTATTTGATTTGATTGTTTACACAAAAGCGAAACACTTGTGTAAGTGAATGTAAAAGTTTTTATTTGATCGATATAACGAGAGACCGATTTTCTTTCCGTACTCTTTTCTCAACTTCTCCTGGTCAACCAAAGGACCAGTGAGTCAGTTCCTTCGTACATTATACGTATGTAGACAAGGAGAGTTTAGCCATTGCTTTATTTTGAAATCCATTCGTGTATGTTTTTTTCATTTTGTAACGTCCTCAGAAATCTCCGTCATGTAAATTTCAGAGGAATCGCCACATTAATTTTACAATAACTGAGAAATAAATAATTTTTTTTTTTAATTAAAATATTACATGAAACCTCAGTGTTTAGCAATATCAAACTTTTTTATTACCATAGATATTATTTGGTAATACAAAATGTATTTTTCTTTTTCGTTTTGTTTTTTTGTTTTGGTACTGTCTGTATTTCAATTAAATTTTAGTACCTGTCGCTATACGTAGCACCACAGATACCGAAGTAGCATGTGTAGGGATATACAGCTGGTTAATGCACATTTATTATTCACAATGTATAATGAATCATCCTAATTATTTGTGATTGAAAATAGCAGGATTGAAATTATAAGAACAGACGTTGTTATGTTCTTATATTTTTTCTCCTAATATGATCTTTTTATGTAGCTTACTTTGGAGATATCTGCCAGCGAGTTTTATATAGACAAGGCGATCCACGTCTACAGTGTATCCACGTGATAGTATTTTACTATACACTTTCAGTGCCTAGTTTACAAGTTGAAATAAAGACAAAAAATATTATCTAAACGTATGTCCAGAAACATTTTAGCCATAAAATCATTCCAGCGATAAGGATGGCATCTTGAGAATTGCATAGATGGAACAACCGAAGCGTTGCAGGAAACCCTGCTAGGAAGACAACAAAATTCAATCGGGCATTCAACACTAAAAAGAATTAATTCTTTTCTCTCTCTCTCTCTCTCTCTCTCTCTCTCTCTCTCTCTCTCTCTCTCTCTCTCTCTCTCTCTCTCTCTCTCTCTCTCTCTCTCTCTCTCTCTCTCTCTCTCTCTCCCTCTATCTCTCCCCACTCGCGAAAACACAAATATATAATTTTATAACTTAGAATTTGTTATGCACAACTTTCGTACTTTATGGTATATTGACATCTTACGGTTTTCCCGATAGGATATTGAATACGAAATGGAAGACTCTAATATTTCAATTTTTAAGGAGGTGAATTTTGTTAATTTACTACTAAATGTAGTTACCCAATTAGTCAAATCTTAAAATAAGAAACAACTATTTTTATCTTTGGTTACGTAATTTAGTAAACAAATAAGATTTTTTATATATTTGAATTAGTATTCTACCTGAATTTACAATTGATGTAACGGTTAACAATCAGCCTGCGAAGCCTATAAATAAATCTCAAAAAGATCCATATATTATTTTTCTATTTTAAACTTATGTATTCTATTTCAATCATGTATGCTACCATATGATGTGAAATAAGCGAGAACGAATACACAGAAAACAGTTACGCCTATATTAAAGCTAATAAACAAAAAAAAAGTAGAGATCATTAAAGTTTTGAGTTTGCTATTTTCCTTCTGTTAATTCATAAAATAAATACAGAATTGAAACAAGTAACTGTAGAATGGACATTAGTACCAATAAAAATTGATAATAAATTAGAATCACGATTCTATATTGATACCAACACCAAAATCCTCCTGTAAATCTTGAACTCCTGCCGGTTGTAGACCATGATGGAGCTTGAGGCATCTCAGTCGATCCTGCTAGTACAATGATGTAATGCACGCCACTATACTTAACGTTTACCGTCCGGAAAATGATATTTTGAATACAGCTGACATGTCTGGTAAGCCACCCCTTAGTGTACAGGAGCTTTTTAATATGATCTTGCCAGGGGAAAACATAATACATAATACATTAAGCCTGTGTGTGTGTGTGTGTGTGTGTGTGTGTGTGTGTTGTAGCTCACTTTTCCTTACTTATAAACAAAATTCTATAAGTAACGCACATTTACAAACAAAGAATTTTAACATTGAAAATGTTTATAAGGACGTGTGGCACATTTGCGGGCGATCGCTGGTGCGTGATCGAAAATGGGAACCGGTGAGTTTCCATAGAAACTACTTCTTTGTTGTCAATAACGTAATACACATGTAAAACTTCGCTTATGAATGCGACTACATTTAACTTATAATCTGTACATTGGTAAATGAAGAATGAATTCATTGATTGGTGAATGAACATAAATATATATTTTTTAGATTTATTGAAGCATTTTCAATGCCCTTCTCTGTGCATTGCATTTGTGCAATGCCTGTAAATTTTTTTAACAGGTTTGTTTAAATGATCATTTTCAGAAGGATAATGGGAACCTTCAGTATTGACTTACACATAAGCGTGTCCACATACGTACATAGAAACCCATACGTAGACACAGTAAAGAAAGACCTAGACCAACAACGGTCCAAAGAGAAGTGGAGAGTTCGGCGCGGCGCAAGACCACCGGTGTGTAACACTTCTATAGGAGACTAGTTTATAGGATGTGTGTGTGTGTGTGTGTGTGTGTGTGTGTGACGTCACAACATGGCTGCTCCACTTTCTTCATAACCTTCTTCCATATGATGTCACATATATGCAGGTGGGTTCGTTGAACTCTACACTTATGCAAGGACAATTTGTAAAGTATCCGATGTCTCTCTGTCGCGGGACTAATAGTGTCGGATTGTAACCGTGTTATGGCCGTAACTAATTACCCATTTTTTGAAATTAAAATTAATTTAACCGTTGGCTCTTAAGTTTTTTCTTCTGATCTCCTCACGTTTCTGGAAAGTCCACCACGATTTTATGAGATATAATTATGAATTGTGTGCATTTACTTACTCACACACGCGCGCGCGCAAGCACACACATACTTGTATTTATATATTTACTTTTATGTCCGCCTATATAATAAAAATATGTAAAATACACTGATACCTACAACAGTTGCGCAGTGGTTGTTATCACCATTCAAATATTAAAGTAAAATTCAAAACTTTAATCCACACCCACTTTAAATAGCCTATAAAAAAAGTTACTCCATACACATACTGTTAGTGTATAATTAATTATACAGTGGAGTTTACATGCACGACGCATGATTTTAAGAAGGTGCAGTTAATACACGGAATGGAATCGCTTTCGCCAGACATCTGACCGCAGCGTTGTCTGTCTGACCCCTTTATCGATACGTTTGACTGTTAATATCGACTACTGACATCTAATGACGTATACGAGCAATGGGAATAATCGCATACGTGTAGATGTAGCCTCTCACTGCTCTCACTACTGCATGATGAATGTATTCGCAGCCATCCAGGGAGAAGAGTGTGCAAGACATTTATATTGCGTCCCCTGAATTCAGTGTAAACATCATACATATACAAACATATGCACAATGTTGTGATTTATCGCACTCATAAGGTCACGTAGTAACACAACGGATAGTAGCCTAAGCTTCCAAATTAACAGAAGAAATAAACGTAAATTCTTCTTTAGAATGCATTAATTACTTCCGGGTAATATTTTTAAAAAGTTGTCTGGATAGTGTTACTTGTAAAAGGTACAAAAACCTTTTGTAATTAAAAATTACGGCATTTTTCCCCTATTATGTACTCACTGTTAGGTAAATATGTGGTTCTATGAAAATTAAAGTTATGTAAGACTGTATTGAAAATAATTTTGTTCATTTCCATGGCTTAGGCATAACGACTATTTATCTTCCTAGGTCTTCCAACTCTTTTCCTCCTCGCTTTGTGCGTCTCAAGGCTAAATACGACCCATCGTCTCATCCGAAATCCTATTGTTTGTAGTTCATTTCGCGTGTTTAAGTTTCTTAAGCAAACCGACCTCTCACCTTCAGTTAGAATGTTTTCTGAAACATTAATATTTCCTTCATACTAGGCGTTTAATTATCACGTTTTTGTTGAAAAGGGAAAACAGAAATTTTTAGACGTTGAAATACGTGTGTACAGACACGTATACAGTTTCTTTGTTTGGATTACCAATATGCAATCTGAATCAGTGAACTCCAAATGTACGAAGGTAATGTGAGTACAATTATTTATCGGAACGACCTTTCAACAGAAATCAAACTTCAGCTATATGCTTCACTTTTCTTTATAACTTTTGTTATCGCCTATCTCTATTGCATTATTCAAAAAATATCCAAAAATCCGTTCACAATACCACAACCAACACACGACATTCGACTCCACTGTGATAAATAACAGCAAAACAACAAACGATTAATTTCTTTATCTAACAATGATCCAAAATGTCTAACGATAGGCATAGAGTTTAATGCCCGAAACATATCTGTAAGTAAGTTGGGTACATCTTGAGTTGCCCACTGATAACTTTATTAGTTTAAAACATCAAGAAAGGGAACTGTACCAAATTAAAACAGTACACAGGTGTAAACAATCAAAAGTATATCATCATCAGCAGCAGAAGGAGAGGTCGCACTTATCCTCCAATTACTGAGTAAATGCGTCTCTATTCTCGACACATTTCTTTGAGCTTCTCCAATGCAGTTTGTCTACCACACTACATAACCAGACTATCCTCATATTTTATAAATGGTTGTTGTTGTCTCTATATATCTTGCCTCTAATCTAGCAACCTGCTTGACCAGTTGCCACCTAGCCAGATCAATAATTTATTTTCTAAATTCTGTAAATGATGTTCTGTAAAAGAACCACCGCTAATACAATACATAAAACTACAGCGTCTAAGGTGGGCTGGTCATGTAGCCAGGATGGGGGAAAACAGACTACCACGAAAACTATTGAATACCAGAATCCACGGAAAAGACCAGTGGGAAGACCGAGGAGAAGATGGGAGGACGCGGTGGATGAGGATGCGAAAGAAATACTGTAAGTCCGTTCCTGGAGGAGGATGGCTACCGACAGAAGAGAATGAGGGGAAAAATTGAAGGAAGCCAGGGCCCAACAAGGGATGTAGTGCCATAAGAGAGAGAGAGAGAGAGAGAGAGAGAGAGAGAGAGAGAGAGAGAAATTCTGTAAATGATATCATGAATTACGTTAGGTTAGGTCCATTTACGTGTTATGTCAAACAGGAAATTATCTGTTCCTAATTCTGTGCGGAATGCAGTTGTTACAGCATTCGCGAGTACATTATTACAT
The DNA here is from genome assembly GCA_034769895.1 of Magicicada septendecula. Taxonomy (NCBI): domain Eukaryota; kingdom Metazoa; phylum Arthropoda; class Insecta; order Hemiptera; family Cicadidae; genus Magicicada; species Magicicada septendecula. The sequence continues at coordinate 497,672,744 of CM068368.1, forward strand.
TTATGACCACAATGATTATGCAGAGAATACACAATGATTAACAACGTTTGTGTTTAAACACAATAGCACTTAGTTATTTTAATATAGGCCTACAAACTATATTAATTTTGATTTTGATAAATAATTTTCAATCATGTTAATATATATAATCCACGATGATACTGGTCGAACACTGATGAAAATGTCGTTAGGTGATAATGTTACATTAACTTGCAGCTGATTTTATTTCTGTTTTTAATTATCCTGTACTTTTTACTTTTGTACACGTGTTTCCAAGTGTATCGAGTAATATATGCTGCGCTAAAGTATGATCAAGATTTATTTCCCATACTTAGACATGTTTTGAGCACTATGCAGTGTGGTCATTGTAAGCCACGTAGGCCTAATGTTTGTTTAAGTATCTCTGTGCTGGTTACTTGCTGCTTTTGGCTCTGTGATTAGTTGTGGTGAATAAGTTTGTTCTGTGAGTATTTCCAGTGTATAGAGTTTTAAAACTTGTGCCGCGGTATTATAGTTGTTTTGATTGTTCATCATCTTCTCACAGCACTAAACTTTATAGAATATTGAAACTTTCAACTTGTGAAACTTACTTGTCTTTTCTTCTCGTACGCGTTTCGGCGTGGTGTTCGCCTTCGTCAGCTTTGAGACAGACTGCCATTAACTTGTAACGGTTTTTATTTTGAAAGGTATAGTGGGGGTGGTGTGTGGAGGAAGGGGATTGGTGCGGGGATCCAAATTATTGTTAGTTTTATGTATAATTGTGTCAAAAAGTGTGTGTGATTTATAATGTAATTGGTCGTTAAGTATGTTGTTTGGTTGTGTTGTGTGGTGTTTGTATATTTAATATTGTTCTGCTGTGTTAAGTTTTCGACCTTTAGGTAAGTAGTGTAATATTTCAATGTTAGTATCTATGTTGGTGTAGCTGGGGTTTTTTGTGTGTATGTGTGTGGCAAACCCTGAATGTATATTGTTGTTGGATAAAGCTTTTAGGTGTTCAGAGTAACGAGATGAAAAAGATCTTCCCGTCTTTTTCCAACCGCAACCGACATGGTTATACACAACACATCACACCACCCAACACAACATAAACATGCGGTATTCAACCATATGCTCCATAGGCTAACTAAAATACCATCAAGTAAACAGGACTATAATGACGAACTCAACACAATCAAATACATAGCAATAAAAAACGGATGCAACCTAATTTAATAAACAAACTACACAAACATATCATAAACAAAAACAACAAAACACAAAATACCAACAACACACTACAAACTAAATACATCACACTCACATACCATAACTCCAACACACACAAACTCGCCAACACATTCAGAAAACACAAGTACAAAATAGCATACAGAACAAACAATACCATCAAAAAACACATCAATGATACAAACACGGACATAGACAAATACAACAAAACAGGTGTTTACAAATTAAATTGTAATGACTGCAATAGTTTCTACATAGGCCAGACGGGAAAATCTTTTTCATCTCGTTACTCTGAACACCTAAAAGCTTTATCCAACAACAATATGCATTCCGCGTTTGCCACACACATACACACAAAAAACCACAGCTACACCAACATAGATACTAACCTTGAAATATTACACTACTTACCCAAAGGTCGAAAACTTAACACAGCAGAACAATATGAAATATACAAACACCACACAACACAACCAAACAACATACTTAACGACCAATTACAGTATAAATCACACATACTTTTTGACACAATTATACATAAAACTAACAATAATTTGGATCCCCGCACCAATCCCCTTCCTCCACACACCACCCCCACTATACCTTTCAAAATAAAAACCGTTATAAGTTAATGGCAGTCTGTCTTAAAGCTGACGAAAGCGAACACCATGCCGAAACGCGTACGAGAAGAAAAGACAAGTAAGTTTCACATGTTGAAAGTTTCAATATTCTATAAACTGGTGCCGCGTTTTGTACTGATTTGTATTTGTTCAGGTATTAGTTTTTTTTTGTGTTTTATATAAAATACCGTATATAAAATATACGATATTATATTCCTTAAGGCATCCTGTAACTCTTATAGTCGATCGACTGTTTAAACATCCAGTACTGGTATCTACTGTATATAGAAGGAGATCCAGTTTCTTTAACTTTACAGCAGTGCAACGATTATACATCTTGTAGGTCTACATGTGCTTTAAGGAAAGACCGTCTAACTCTCTGCCGATACTGGTCGAGTAATGATGTACCGATAACGATGAATCTCGAGTTACACGATAACTAAAAACTTAAACTTTCTTTAAATTTTTTTTACTAATGTCACATAACTATTGTGATATATACATACACGTGTCTTTTGTGTTTGTGTATGCGCGCGAACGCACGCGCGTGGTGCTAATCTCAGTTTTCTTATGATATTCTAACTTTGAGTCTATCAACAGGTCTTCTATTTGAAAGAAATTGGTTTCTCTTTCTGTAAACACTCTCATCCTCTCTTCGCTTTATGGGTCGTTTTTCGTCCTGTGTCTTTTATTGCGTCTTTTGTAGTACAATTACGTAAACAAAAAAAAGAGCTTCATTAAAAACCTTGTAGCTATTGTCAACCGGTGTCGTTGTTGATTAGAATGTGACGTGTTAGTTTACTGCAAGTTTTCTGAGTCGTGATTACTGAAATGCATACAGTTTAAGTTGCACTTTTCCTAGTTCGGTTACTGCATTAACTTGTTAGACGAAATTTGAGGATTGATGTTATTACCATCGCCACTAGAGATGGAAGCACCAGTGACTTATACTACGTCGTTAAAGGATTACAGAATTTATAAAATAACTTAGAGTAACATTTTAATAGCGCGCTCGCTTGTGTCAGTGAGTGTGGTATTACTATTGATTACGCCACATACTAGAGCGGGCACTGACAACTCTTTTTTCCACGATTACGCAGTGGAAAGCATTCGCTCTGTCACCGCTGGAATTTCACACCGCGTTGTTATTTCACACTATTAGGCCAATGTTTTTTTTTCTATAATATAGCTATGTTTATAATTTGTTTTGTCTTGTCCGTTCCATTATGTATTGTTTATATTAACTTCTGAACGCCTTGAAAATATTAACACTTGAAGCTAAAAGAGTTTAATATTTTTTCAACCACAGATTGATGTAAAATTCTAATAAAGAAGCCTTACGTCCGCCAACTTTTTTCGAAATTTACTTGCTTTCGAAATTTTTTCATAGGTAGTACTGCATTCTTGATCTAGAGCAGGGGTTCCCAACCGGTGGTACGCGTACCACTAGTGGTACGTTGAGGGATCCAAGATGGTACGCAAGAAGACATTTACTTATGAAAAAAAAAGCATTACTTAAAAAAATAAATAAATACAAATTTGTTTTCAAAACAACAATAAATTCAGTACTAACAAGAAATCTGTAATGTAAGTAATCAACTGCCTTTTGAAAAAACTTTATACTTAATTTTAGCATAGAACCAACCTGAAATTATTTTTAAAAATCAGTTCCCGTTTTGTAAATTATACATAACTAGGAATAATAAGATATACTGTTCATGTTGTATCAAGTTTTTTGTTGAGAAAACCACAATAACCTTTCTTTAAGCTCTGTTGATACTCGAAATGAACGTGGAAGACCAAAGCGGTAAGCGGGTCCCGAAAGGTTGGGAACCACTGATCTAGAGTTCACCTCATGTCATATCATTATTTAGCTGATGATGGTTACATACTCTTTCCTGAATACATTTTTCATGTGTACGATTGTAGCTGTTTATTTTTAAATTCAAATTTTATTATGCGGACGAAACATGAAAAGACACCAGAGGCGTAAAGTATTACAAATTTTGCCAACTACCCAAATCCAGCTTACAATTAATCGAATAGTTGCCTTATTTACAGGTATAGTAATTTAGTATGCTCTCGAACAATTACAATGGGATGCTACCAATCAACGAGGTTCCCATTCGTTTAGCCAGTTTTCATGGCTATTAAGATTGCTTTTGGATAACCTGTCTTTATCCGACAACCCCAACAGTCACTTTGGATTCCAGCTCAGATTTAACATAGAAAGTGGGAAAAGAAATTCTACAGGAAAAAGTAAAGACATTTCCTCGTTATTTAGATTTTATAATGTTTATATTAAAGCTGTGTTTGTATAGACATGAGATTTTTAATTATGGTCGGGAAACCAGATGTAACTTGCGAAAAGAGGAAAACAAATTTGGTATCCATAGACAGAGACCAAATATAATCATATTTTGACTACTTAGTAAGAACAACAGAAATAGGCAATCGATCTGGTGGTCGGAAGACTTAATGACAACGGGTAAAAACGGTGTTATGGTGATAGAGAATTGTACGTAGTTTATAGCTGTTTTCCCTTTTCCTGATAGGATAAAAAGACCAAAAGCGCTTGGTTATATCCGGAGAATATAAGGCAAAAGAACAATTAAGAACCTGTGTAAGGGCAAATGAGGCGTAGAGGGAAGTATTGCTTTATCTTTCTTTGGATTCGTTTCCAATAGCTCGTGTTAAAAGCCTCTAATCTCTTCACTCCTTTCTCAAGACTACATAATTTATAAATGTTGTAGCGTCACAGAACGTTCCATAAAAAGAAATCATTTATATAGTAAGTTAGCATAAGAGGAAAGTGAAGTGAACAGTATCGAACCCAAGTAGTCCCAAAAAATTGTGTAATTTTGTATAATAATTATTTCTATCAACTTGAAAAAACGACCAAACTATGACTAAGACAAAACCCCATATATATTATTAAAGTGAATAAGAGTGAAAAAACCATAAGACACTATAAGAGAGAGAAATAATGTCAGAATCCACCAGAATAAAGTCAATAGTTATTAAGTTTTATAACTATGAATATAGTATTAAAAACTATTTTTTGTGAATAAATGGACATGATCCATTATTATATTATGTGATGTAAATAAAATAAATGTATTAAATGACTTAAATACATTATTAGAAAGAGTTTAAGTTAAAATAAAAATTGTATATTTGCAATGACAAAAAATATTAATGTGTTGGATTTGAGACTATACACCAAGATTTCATGGAAAAATTAATTATTATCAGATTTAAATAAAAACTATATGTAATTGTCAAGCAGACAATAGTGAACAATTTATCTTAAATAAAGGAAGCTGTCAAATGAATAAAAAGCAGCCAAAATAGCCAAAAACAGTGTTAACTAAAAACATGTAATAGGCATCTAATATTGTATAATTTATGAATTTAATGTTGTCAAAATGCAACCAAACTGTATTAGAAAGCTGTAATATGATATAAAGCAACTATACTGATATAACTGACCAACTTTAACATTGTAATAGTCAAGTCAGCAAAATATTTACTTATACCATGTATGGCTGAAGCCAATTATCCAGTACAAAAATGATCATATCTGGCTAAATAATTACATAATACTAACAAAAATAAGATAGAAAGGTACAATACATCAAAATACCTTAATAAGAAATAAACTCAGTTGAAAGTAAAATCAATTCTAAAAGAATTTAACTATTTAGAGTGAGATTTGTCACACCATAAAAAATGACATCTCAAGACAATCAATGATGCTATGTCATCTTGTGATAAATATAATATATGTACCAAGTAACCAGGTATCACAAAAGATAGACAAAATAATAAACTCTGTGTGTATAGTGGTGAAATAACACATATATTAAGGAAAAAGACTAATCATTGTATTAGAAAACTGACAAGAACCTAGGCCATGAGCAGAGGCCATATAAAATTGTATTTATTTGTGTTTTATTGATGTTAAAATTTGTTTATTTTGTTGTAGGAGAGTAGTAGTAGTAGATGTCCAGCTTGTGAAGGGAACTTTATAACTCCACAACAATTTTTATTATAAATATTGAGTTTTTAATGACTACAACTCAAGGTGAGGGTTGTAAATTGTAATGTTTGTTAGACTTAAGTTAATTAGATACCAATCATATTTAGTATCGCTAGATTCAGTAAAAAGCAAGGAATTTAAATACATTAATGGCATACAAATTGTAAGTACTAATGTGAAACTGTTTGATAAATACCAGTGTAAATTTTGAAATATCCATTGTATGAAGAATAAGAAATTCGTTCTAAAAGCTTCTACGGAAGTGAAAATTGTTCTATGACATTCCATTTCGTTTATTCTCGAACAATCTAGAAAGAATTTTACACAAATATACCGGAAGTCGACGAAAACAGTCATCCCGATTTAGTATAAAAGCGAGACAAAATTTGACCGAAAAACACTTGAAGACTGAACGCCAGAACTGATGCATCTCACACAACACTGATCAACGCAGCTAAGGCGAAACCGAGAGGCGAGAAATCGACAAGACACGGCAGGAAGGCTTTTCCCGTACATAGACATACCCGACTGACTTAACCTCAACGAGAGTCGCCAAAAAGTATCGCTGAAATAGAGCAGCGATACGGCAAATTTTAATAGAAAGCACGCAGCCAGAACGTCGACGGCCCAGGAGGGTCCCAACATTTAATATAGAACGAATTCTGCTGTGTTCGCATTGACTGACTAACGTGACAAATAATTCCCCCGAACGTAAACAAAACAATACACTGAGCCTTCCTCAAAACTGCATGGGAGTCAGCGCTGCGGTGGCAGATTTCTGAATCAACGCTAAGCAGATGATTCGTAGTGGCGGCGTTTGAACGAGATTTTACTGCCAAACGTTTTGACAAAAAGTGCGGAAAAAGTAACGATCGGAAAAATTGACTTTAAATAGATTCAGTGTACACCCGAAGAGGCGAGATCGAGAAACTACCCGAAGGAAGTGTCCAGTGAGAGAATAAACGACCATTGGAACGTGAGTTACCAAAATTAAAATCATTGTTACCTGGTTACATTTATCACACAGTTGTACTTTACACGCCACACATACACCTTCAAATCACTTAGTTTTTTCTTGTAAGGCATCTAATTGATATGTCTTGGTAGTTCAAAGGAGTCACGTCCTGAGATTAAAGATTTTTCATATATTAAACTCATGCTTGTCAACTGAGTCAGAATCTGAAATACTAGCCGATACTTGATTGGACATATAAAAAATTGTCAATAATAATAACTTGTAAAATTTTTTCTCTGCAATTTTATAATTTTTATGAATGATAGTCCTTCAGACGATTTGTTTGTTATCTTTAAAGGATCATTAAACTTAACCGATTTTTCAAAGCTAAACTGACTTGTTTAAATTTTTTCGTAGATTTAAAAATTTTTATCAATCACATTTGATTTTTTCTTGGAACAAACGTTTCCAAGTGGCGCCCACAAAAGCATAGTTTTAAGTTGTATTACAGGACTACATCACTGCAGAGGATCCAGTCAACAGAGTAAGTAATAAAAGTGCGCGGAGGTAACGCCCGACACGATTACAACATTTTAAACAACACAACACCACCCTAATTCTAATCGTTATAAATTGGCAGCCCAACTAGTGAGGCTTGAAAAAGACGGAACAAGCCCGGCAACTACCAACATATTAAGATGTCGCAAACAAAAGGAAAAGGAGAAAGACCCATACAAATGGGAGAACAAACGAAAAAACCCGAACTAGTAAAAATAACAGGGAGTGTTGACGTGAACATATTAATGAAGATGCTCCATGAAATGATGGAGGATATGAACGAAAATACTAAAAAAAATAATGAGCGAATGCTCCAAAGATGGAGAGAATCCCTGAGAGAGAATAGACAGAAAGAGAGAGAAGAGGATGAAAGAAGGAGACAGAAAGAGAGAGAGGAAAATGAAAGAAGGAGACAGAAAGAGAGAGAAGAGGATGAAAGAAGGAGACAGAAAGAGAGAGAAGAAAATGAAAGAAAGGAACAGAAAGAGAGAGAGGAGAGCGAAAAACAAATGCAGAAACTTCGGGAGGAAACTCAAAAATGGGTAGAGTCCATTACGAAAAATAATAATGCAAATTACAAAACAGTAGACGAAAAGATCGAGGAGAGTAAAACCGACAATGATAGGGAGGTCGAGGTAATGGAGGAACAGGTAGAAGGATTACAGTTTCTATTTCGTTGTCTTCCAGAAAATAATACCGGTCCTGAAACCATAGAGAAAGAAACAGTAGAAACGAAACAAAACATAGCTAATAGATTGAACAGACCGAGAAAAACAAACAGGGAGTATACAAAGGAAATAGGAGAAATGACTCAAAGCGGTTTAATTAATATACATAACCCCCCGGTCACTGACCACAGAGAAAGAAGTTACATGAAAGAATATAAACAGAATTTAATGAAAAGGGACAAAAAGAAAGAGTGTATTACAAAGAAAATTATAGGCCAAAATACTTTTAAGGTAAGCGTGCCTAGAAAAAAGATACATTCCAAAAAGAAGGAAAATTATGAGGAACAAATGGGCCAGCTTATAGAAAAATACGCTCAGGCAATAAGAGAGATAAGAAAGAAAAGGAATCAAGAGAATAGGCCCCAGGTAAGTAATGACGAAAGACCCCGAACAGTTCACGAAAATCCGGGTTTTTCATTACAGCATAACCAGGCAAATAATGACGAAAAACCCCGAGTATTTTATGTAAACCATGTATTGGCAGAAACTGGCCGAGAACCAGATAATGATCCCCAAACTGAAAGTGAGAGAGAGGAGGAATTCCGCTATGCAGAAAAATTATGGCCCAAACATGTGATGAGATGGTAATGCCATGAAACCAATCGTCCAGAATAAATGTCATAGACCAGGCATTTGAAGGAGTAGAGGTGATAAACATCGAAGGTCGAATATTGAAAAGAGAAGGAATTAAAAAGGAATGGGAATAATAAATAAGGACATAATATAAGGGACACACAACCAAAAGGAGTTGAAATAATTAACCCAAACTGACAAATATAACCCAAATATTATCAAACATGAAAACTATACCTACGAGGTAACTGACACAATTAGGAACAAGGTAAAAGGAACGTATAACCAGACTTCATTAAAAAAGTACCATGAATAAAAAAAATCGCAAGTCAAATACTCAATCAGTGACCAAGTACCATGACCAAAGACCCAAGTTAGATACAGCATCATAGAGAAGGTACCTTGACTAAACATGTCAACGTGAATTTTTTAACTTAGCCATAATTAGAAAGGAGATAGAGATTTTTAAATAAATATAAATATTATTGTATAATGATTATTATTAATAAATATTACGAGATGGACACATTCCACCAAAGGCATAATGATATATATATAAAATATAGATTTATTTCCAATAGCCAAGTCAACGTATATTTACCAGCTTACCCGTACTTAGAGAAGGAGAGAGATTATTATAAATAAATACTACGAGATGGACACATTCCACCATAGGCAAGATTTATTTCCAATAGCCATGTCAACGTATATTTACCAGCTTACCCGTACTTAGAGAAGGAGAGAGATTATTATAAATAAATATTACAAGATGGACACTTTGTAAAGGAGAAAAGAAGGAGAAATACTTTCATATATTTGATACTAAATGGAAATGATAAATGAAAAAAAGGGAAAACAGTGTGTTACATAAGGAGGTAATGATGAATATGAATATAGCTATTAACATTGAATGATTTTAAACGATAATTTTAACCTGCGGAGAACGATATATTAATATAATTGTGAATTAATCAGAAGAGTTTAAGAAAGGGAATTTATGTGTAGGAGCCTATGATCTTTGAATATTGTATTTTTTATTTTTATTATTATTATTATTATTTGTTGCAAAGGTGCAATTATTATTTTCTGAACAGGGATGTGTTGCCTCTGATTTCAGTAGTGATAGACAGGAAGGGACAGAGAATGTATGCCATAGCGAGCCACTCTGACTCCCAACCCTCTATGTAAGTTAGGGAATTGATAGGGATTATATCAAAGATTAATTATAAAACATCAAGGTAAAAAGGAAAGGAATAGGTGATATGACAAAGAACGAACTAGGAATATTGAGTTGGATTAATATATTAAAGGAGTAGTACAGGAATTTAATTATAAGATAAAAAAATGAGATATAAAGAAGCTAATAAAGGGTTATTATAGAGATGATAATTTCATCAAAACCAAAGATATGTTTTTCCAAAATTATCAACTTTAACGGTGAGGCATATGTAGCGTCACAGAACGTTCCATAAAAAGAAATCATTTATATAGTAAGTTAGCATAAGAGGAAAGTGAAGTGAACAGTATCGAACCCAAGTAGTCCCAAAAAATTGTGTAATTTTGTATAATAATTATTTCTATCAACTTGAAAAAACGACCAAACTATGACTAAGACAAAACCCCATATATATTATTAAAGTGAATAAGAGTGAAAAAACCATAAGACACTATAAGAGAGAGAAATAATGTCAGAAATCCACCAGAATAAAGTCAATAGTTATTAAGTTTTATAACTATGAATATAGTATTAAAAACTATTTTTTGTGAATAAATGGACATGATCCATTATTATATTATGTGATGTAAATAAAATAAATGTATTAAATGACTTAAATACATTATTAGAAAGAGTTTAAGTTAAAATAAAAATTGTATATTTGCAATGACAAAAAATATTAATGTGTTGGATTTGAGACTATACACCAAGATTTCATGGAAAAATTAATTATTATCAGATTTAAATAAAAACTATATGTAATTGTCAAGCAGACAATAGTGAACAATTTATCTTAAATAAAGGAAGCTGTCAAATGAATAAAAAGCAGCCAAAATAGCCAAAAACAGTGTTAACTAAAAACATGTAATAGGCATCTAATATTGTATAATTTATGAATTTAATGTTGTCAAAATGCAACCAAACTGTATTAGAAAGCTGTAATATGATATAAAGCAACTATACTGATATAACTGACCAACTTTAACATTGTAATAGTCAAGTCAGCAAAATATTTACTTATACCATGTATGGCTGAAGCCAATTATCCAGTACAAAAATGATCATATCTGGCTAAATAATTACATAATACTAACAAAAATAAGATAGAAAGGTACAATACATCAAAATACCTTAATAAGAAATAAACTCAGTTGAAAGTAAAATCAATTCTAAAAGAATTTAACTATTTAGAGTGAGATTTGTCACACCATAAAAAATGACATCTCAAGACAATCAATGATGCTATGTCATCTTGTGATAAATATAATATATGTACCAAGTAACCAGGTATCACAAAAGATAGACAAAATAATAAACTCTGTGTGTATAGCGGTGAAATAACACATATATTAAGGAAAAAGACTAATCATTGTATTAGAAAACTGACAAGAACCTAGGCCATGAGCAGAGGCCATATAAAATTGTATTTATTTGTGTTTTATTGATGTTAAAATTTGTTTATTTTGTTGTAGGAGAGTAGTAGTAGTAGATGTCCAGCTTGTGAAGGGAACTTTATAACTCCACAACAATTTTTATTATAAATATTGAGTTTTTAATGACTACAACTCAAGGTGAGGGTTGTAAATTGTAATGTTTGTTAGACTTAAGTTAATTAGATACCAATCATATTTAGTATCGCTAGATTCAGTAAAAAGCAAGGAATTTAAATACATTAATGGCATACAAATTGTAAGTACTAATGTGAAACTGTTTGATAAATACCAGTGTAAATTTTGAAATATCCATTGTATGAAGAATAAGAAATTCGTTCTAAAAGCTTCTACGGAAGTGAAAATTGTTCTATGACATTCCATTTCGTTTATTCTCGAACAATCTAGAAAGAATTTTACACAAATATACCGGAAGTCGACGAAAACAGTCATCCCGATTTAGTATAAAAGCGAGACAAAATTTGACCGAAAAACACTTGAAGACTGAACGCCAGAACTGATGCATCTCACACAACACTGATCAACGCAGCTAAGGCGAAACCGAGAGGCGAGAAATCGACAAGACACGGCAGGAAGGCTTTTCCCGTACATAGACATACCCGACTGACTTAACCTCAACGAGAGTCGCCAAAAAGTATCGCTGAAATAGAGCAGCGATACGGCAAATTTTAATAGAAAGCACGCAGCCAGAACGTCGACGGCCCAGGAGGGTCCCAACATTTAATAGAGAACGAATTCTGCTGTGTTCGCATTGACTGACTAACGTGACAAATAATTCCCCCGAACGTAAACAAAACAATACACTGAGCCTTCCTCAAAACTGCATGGGAGTCAGCGCTGCGGTGGCAGATTTCTGAATCAACGCTAAGCAGATGATTCGTAGTGGCGGCGTTTGAACGAGATTTTACTGCCAAACGTTTTGACAAAAAGTGCGGAAAAAGTAACGATCGGAAAAATTGACTTTAAATAGATTCAGTGTACACCCGAAGAGGCGAGATCGAGAAACTACCCGAAGGAAGTGTCCAGTGAGAGAATAAACGACCATTGGAACGTGAGTTACCAAAATTAAAATCATTGTTACCTGGTTACATTTATCACACAGTTGTACTTTACACGCCACACATACACCTTCAAATCACTTAGTTTTTTCTTGTAAGGCATCTAATTGATATGTCTTGGTAGTTCAAAGGAGTCACGTCCTGAGATTAAAGATTTTTCATATATTAAACTCATGCTTGTCAACTGAGTCAGAATCTGAAATACTAGCCGATACTTGATTGGACATATAAAAAATTGTCAATAATAATAACTTGTAAAATTTTTTCTCTGCAATTTTATAATTTTTATGAATGATAGTCCTTCAGACGATTTGTTTGTTATCTTTAAAGGATCATTAAACTTAACCGATTTTTCAAAGCTAAACTGACTTGTTTAAATTTTTTCGTAGATTTAAAAATTTTTATCAATCACATTTGATTTTTTCTTGGAACAAACGTTTCCAAGTGGCGCCCACAAAAGCATAGTTTTAAGTTGTATTACAGGACTACATCACTGCAGAGGATCCAGTCAACAGAGTAAGTAACAAAAGTGCGCGGAGGTAACGCCCGACACAGTTTACAACACTTTTACAATTACTTACACCCAATACTTGTTTTACTATAATGTACAGAACTACAATCCACACAATAAATTTTAAGAAATTTTCCGTGTTTTAAAGATGTAATGTTTTCGTAGGTATTTCAGTTACTTAGAGTTTCCTACCTTTTTCTGAAAAGTATTTACCTGTCCCAGCATCATTCTCACTGCTTCAATATTTTTTTTGTGTCATAATCTTATAAAGTCTTCTTTACATAAAATGGAAATTTTAATATAAACCTCTCTGACGGTTAGCTAAAATCGCTATATCATTGTAAGTGTGACATCATTTGGTGATTATTTCACCCCCACCGTTTTTACCCCTTTAAAAATTTATTCCTTCTAAAAGCTTAAAGGAACGCGCGCGCGCGTGTGTGTGCCCCCTCCTCTTGAACTACTATTCGTAGCATATTTGTTTACCCCGAGTTAAAAAAAGAAACAAATAAAATTTAAGATATATGTAGTAACATGCAATATCAGAATTAAAATAGAATTAACATAATTATGCAGTTACATTTTGTACCAAAAAAAGTGCAGTTCATCCTGTGTGAATTAAAAGATTGAAAGTGTCGTAACGAATGAATAATAAAGACAGACAGGCAGACTGATAGATCGTCGCAAAGAAAGGATGTTATAAAAGGAATATCATGATACCTATGTAGGCAGCAGTTCTGATATTCAACACTAAACTAAGTTATTCCCTTTGTGGAAGACGAAGTAGAAGTGGACAGACTGCAAAGATGTTTGACCACTATCGCTAAGGCCGTGGAAATAATTTACTCGGGCCGGAATCGAATCCGGGTCGACTGCTTTGCAATTAACTATTAAGAGTAGTATACTTTTGAAAGAATTATAAGAAAATATAAATATCAATAATTTTTGCTTTTATTCAGTACTTTATACTGTTCTTTTAATTTCATTTGTTTGCATTTTGTCAAAAAAAAATGCGAAAGTAATTATAGTGTGTGATTATTAATTTAGATTAAAGAATGATTAAAATGTTAACTAGGGATGTACAAATGGAAATAATATTAACTGCCTCTGCTAAGTAATAATTAGCTAACATAATGAAATATTGTAATTATACATTAACACTAACGAAATTAATGTTCATGATCAGTAACATGAAAGTATTATACCCCGTTATTCAAATCTATTATGAAAAATGTAAAACTAATAAATTAAGGAAAATAAATTGAGAAGTAACCTATACTGTTAATTTTCAATAGATGAATTAAATAATTCAAAGACGATAACTGATTATAACACAGACGCTTAATACGTAAATATTAAGTTAAAAATTATAACAATTAATTAAAAACATACCTTTTCTCTATTCCCATAACTTAATATTACTTTAAAATATTTTAATTTTTATAATAGTATATTATCTGTGTGTGTGTGTGTGTGTGTGTTTTGTGAGTACGCACACGAATCCGGATTTGCGGAAGTTGTGACACTTGCACGGAGGGACATTTGCCCGAAGATGGAATTTGTTGACATTTGGCCAGAGCCCTAAGGATTCCAGGAAATGACTAATCATGGGTATTTTTGTCAGTGACACTTGCACGGTGTCCGGTAGAGGGTGAGTCGGACTGGTTATAGGAATGCAAGGCCAAGGGAGGGGGAGGAATTCACCACTAAATAGTTCATTGGCTTAGTTGACATCTATGAGACAACTAGTATTCTGTGCAACTGATAAGTGTAGTGATTCGTGTTGTAGTGAAGGTGGAGATCACTGAGACCACCAAGGGGAAGCCTTTGTTGATCTACAATGGACATCAGTATATTGTTGACTATACCAACAAACAAGATGTCACTTATTGGCGATGTGTTGATTATAAGAAAAGTAAATGTAAAGGCAGAATATCAACGAAAAATAATACTGTCGTAGGCGAAGCAACTCATGTTTGTATTCCGGACATAGGGCCAACTGAAGTGAGGAAAAGTGTTGTTAATTCAAAGAAGCGTGCAAGGGAAACAGATAATACGATTTCAAAAATTTACGCAGAAGAAGTAGGCCCGCTCTTTAATCGAGGATATGACCTTGTAACTTCACTACCATCACACAGAAGTGCCAAACAATCATTACATCGCATTCGAAGAAAAAGGTGGGGCCTACAAAGGACCCAGTCGAGTCTGAAGGAATACGATTAGAGGAAAATGATCTACTTATGAATGACGGTAAACATTTTCTATTTGAAGACGACAACAGAGGGCCTAAAGACAGAATACTGGTGTTTGCCAGCGAAAAAGGAAAATCTGCATTGACAAGTTGTTCTTCATTCTTCGTCGACGGAACCTTCAAGAGTTCAAGCAAACAGTTTGGGCAGTTATTTATCATCCACGCCGATCTGGGAAGTTCTTGGAAAGAAACCAACACTATTCCATCAGTCTACGCGTTGTTGCCAAATAAGAAACGAGAAACATATGATCGTTTTTTCAAAGCAGTGAAAAACATAGTACCTGGATGGAATTCTGTGACACTTACAATGGACTTTGAAATGGCAAGACCTTGAAAAAACTGGAACTAGATGGCAAACTAAGGTCTTTCCTTGTTTGTGTTGCTTACTTCCAGAAGTTAAAGTAAAGGCGATGCCTATAGGTTAGAGAAGTAGACTCTCGCCTGGAAAGATTTGTAAATATTGTAAATATGTAAATATTCTAATTCAAAATACATGGGGAACGATAAGAAACTACCTCCCCGTGGTGTTCCCTGGAAACGACGCAAAGTCGGCTAAAAGTCTCTTAAAATTCATAAAATAAAAGTAATATTGCACTATAACACTGAATTCAACCCTTCAAAAATTGAAAGAGGATACGTTTTGAACAGTTTTAAGATACTAATTTTAGTTCCGGGCAAGTGTCACAGTCTTACTTCTGACTCACCAAATACCATTATGTGGAGGGAAGAGCTCCGGGCAAATGTCACTCCGTGCAAGTGTCACTCGGGGCAAGTGTTCCAACCCCCGAATCCGCGTGACTCATTTTAACAGGTGTGAATGAAGTGAAATATTTGGGTGTAGTAGTAACAAACTCACATCGTTGCAGATCCAAGGGCAGAGATCCGAAGCCATGTTAAGCGACTATCCGGATGATAGTAAGGAATATTGGAAGCTAAGGTAGATAAGGAATCTTTGAAAGCTGAACAAGATTATGGAGAATAATTAACTGCTATTGTGTTACAAAGTTATACACGTGTCCAGTCTGTGTATGCTTCTTTTAATGGCTTTTAATGTTCAAGACGTGAACAGTGAACTACGGAGTAACACAATGCTAGGACTAACACGACAAACAATTACATGGTTACGCAATCAGATGATGTCATTTACAGAATGAAGAAACGTTAAGTGTAAGTGGGCAGGATACTTTGTTACGACAGAACATGGGTACTGATCACAAAGGGGGCCAGAAACATAAGAAGCCACGACGTCGGAGGCACGATCTGGTTATGGACAAGACTTGCTGAACAGAGAAATGACTGGACACTTACTGAGCTATTTGCGGGTTGTTGTGGCCTACCAGTAGCCTACCACAGCCTACAGCCACAGCTTAGTATAAATCTGGATGCTATGCTTAGGTGGGAAACCTACGACAAAAAAGTCTGAGACTTGAATATGTCTGAGTTGCTGGGGGAAAACATTTCTTTGACAACGCGCAACAAAACCTTTGTTATACGCACAAACTTTACCCAACACTGCGTGAAAGATTCAAGAGAAGGAACTCGTATTTTATGTAAATATACAAAAGTATCGAGTTCTAGAAGTTAAAGCTGAGCAATGTTGTTAAGTGTGCAGGATAAAGGTGCAGCTGGTGACTGTAAATGGAGCCAGGAAACTCTAATAAGAAGTCTGAATGTAAATTAAGTGTTAGTTTAGGTTAAGGAAAACTTATATACTCGTTAATCGTATGATTAAACTGTAATTGTGTGAAGTGCCGATTGAGTACCTTATCAAAAAAAAATAAATAAATAAAGAAAATATAAGCCAATATGCTGCTGCCATATCGGAAATCTGAGTAAGCTTGTGTGTGTGTGTGTGTGTGTGTGTGTGTGTAATCATGCGCGCGCACTGTGTTTTTACGAATATCCCACCGTTCGCGATAGATAGTAAGTTAATTATACAGTAGTATGAACTTAAAACAGTGGTTTTAGTGTATAGTTCGCGCGCTCGGAACGTTTACATGAGAAGCGTTGTGAAGCGATATGTGTTCTTAGAACAGTGATACTATTCGCCTACGTAAATCAGATTGTTCTGTTAATAAAATGTATTGTTCCCGGGGAGATGTATTGTCCCCGTGGACTCGGCGTTACCACAATTAGCATTCAGCAACTGCAGCTTATCACCTACAATGGAGCCGACCCATCGTGTCATTGTATATAATGCGATTACATCGGTGTAGCTAATTAATTAGTTACGAAAGGTAAGCTATGCTTTCATAGCCGCCGTTAACGGTTTAAGCTAGAGATTATAGACTTATGTTATAACTTATACGTTTTGCAGGAGTAACGATATTTTTAAGAGGACTTAAAATAACAACCATTCAGGTATTTAATCGTTTATCATTTGTTGTCTCTCTAAATGTAATTAATATTTTTCTAAATAAATTATAGGAAGGTACACACAAATTTTATTTGCCCAAACCATCTACGTTATATGGCTAAAAACTAAAACGTATATGCTTTGTACAATTTGAAGAATATAAATACATCAAACAAGTGGTGGTCCATGTTATTTTACGAAACTGAAATTTTTGTTCTTTTCAGATTTGTGCACAAATTTGGAACACAGATCAGCGACTGTATAAAGAACCATTAAGTTATAGTCATTCCCATAACCATAAGCTTCCGGCGTAATGGTTTGCACAAAATCGGATATTAAAACTTGTTAGCAGTTTCGTCGAGTATCGTCAAAACGAAAGAACAAAGCAGACGATAAGGAGCCCTAGTATCATCTTGACGGAATTTGAAGAAGGTAAAGTTGTAAAAAAAGTTTCTTGCGTAAAACCCCATGTTCAAAAGTTCCGCAGCTGGTTCGAGAAATGTTTACTAAGGCGGTAGAATTTTTGTTAGTAACCTGAAAAAATACGAGCCCCACACATCACCAAGCACGCGCTTTCTGAAGCCCACTTCCTCTTTCCTTGGAATTAAGTTAGAATGTAGATAGGCAATTAGATAGGCTGACAGACAAACAGACACGAAGACAGTTTAACATGAAGAAACAGAAGCGGTGACGTTACAAGTACAAAAAAGAAAGAAACAAAAAAGGCAATGAAAGAAGACTTACAACATTAATGTTTCCATCAATTGTTTTTTTTTTTATAATGATGCATAATTTTTTACTGGTTCATATGCAAAAAGAAAGTAGAATGGAACACAACAAATTTCTTTATATAGCAATATGCAAATTGCGAAAGAAAAGATGCTACAAGAAGAAGCACCCGCGGAAACATCTAATGCATTGTAAACTTATGTAATAATGCTAAGCACAACAACAATGCAGACAGGCATACATATAATTTGAATGAATTTCGGTGTTACAGTGATAATGCGGTGCACCACTGTCAAAACAACATAATGCTAATTTGGTAAAGGACCCGGGATCACTGAACTCTGTACGGAACGGTGAAAGCACACACATACACACACAAAACCACATGTCTTACATAACGCCTGTTGTTATTGTTTTCGGTGTTAATGGCTTATTTATGACTTTATTTATGATCTATTCATACACAATATACTACGTGTTTTTATTACTCTCAGTTAATTCAGTTTTTCACAGTACTATGTACCTACTTAGTATAATGCACATAAAACGTTTCCCTATACAAAATCTTTAAACTCCGTCGGGTAAATAGGAATGTATCTGTTTTAAAGCCACAGAAGCTCTGTGTATATTTGTTTTGTGGAATTTATCAAGGAATCGAGAAACGAAGAATACAGAACTTGGTTATTCACAACAAAGCTTGTTTTTTTGTGTGCTTTGTTTTGTTTTAAAATTTTACAAAGTTTCTGTCAGTAATATGTTGAGCTCGATCAGGTATAATTTTGTGTATGTAACGTAATTAAAAGTATTTTGTCTAACCAACAGTGATTTGTGTGCCCCTATGGTACTAATAAATCAAGAGTTACAAAAAACGAAGAGGTGCAAGACATTCAAAAATAAGAGTTTTGTTTGACAACAGTGAAATAAAGACTGACTTCCTAAATTTAACAGCATAGACAAAGAACCACAACGGTAAAAGAACAAACCAAGAATCCCAAGAGTAAAAATAAAGATTAAGATTTCAAGCATGAGACAGGGTGTGAAGAATACTCTAGTAAGGATAAAGATAAAAACCACAAAATAAGAGTAAGAGCGAAGTCAAAATGAAGGAATCCAAGTGAGAATGCAAAAAGCAACAGAAAAATATTGTCCAAGACAAAAGGTAGAACAAAAATCGAGAGCTGTGATTGAAGCATGAGAGTGAAACCAAAAACATTAAAAGTTCCAGAGTTCGAAGTTTACACCCAGAGATTTTACCTGAAGTAACGTTTATTGTGTTCAAAACGTATATCCGATAATGTGTTCAAAAGTTGACCAGAATATCGTGAGCAAATATTAAGGCCAAAAGTTTCTTGCGTTAGGTTTAGGGCTAAGATTATCAGTCTTAAGACCATGAGTCTTAAGAATAAAGACCAAATAGTAAACATCAGAGTCCTAAAAGTAAGAGTAGATACTAAAGTAACAAGGATAAGATAAAAGGGAATCGGAGTAATTAAATTGTATTTAAGGAATAACAGTAATTAAATTGTTATGTTTGAAATATGAAGTCGTATGAGACTAAACTTGTTAACTGACAGATAACAAAAATTCTTTTTTATTAATATCAGCTTACATTAATTTGTTGGAATCACAAATACTAATGAATGTGGTTACTACCAAGAGTGTTACATTAAATACCTGTGGTTTGTATATACTAACTACTTAAATTTTGCGAGTTGTGTCATGTTAGGACTAAACATTATAAATCGATTGATATTTACGTTGTTACGATTTGTTGTACAGTATATTTACAACATTTGTAATTGTATACATTTGTATATTTACATCAAAGCTATTTGTTGATAGTTACAAACATATACCGTAACACTAAATTGAGTACATATAAAAATAATGTCATATTTTACAATATTCATATTTCGGACAGAGAAATAAACTATTTGGCAGAAACAAAAGTTTAAGAGGATCATCAACAATGAAAACAAATCAATACCAGAGACCGTAAAACAATCCCAAGCTTATTCTTTTGTGTCATAAAGGCAGCCATTCATATGAACCCTTTGTAGTTTCACAGTTTACTGTAACAGTTTGTCAATATCTCAATAACTGAATATTGGGTATGACGCTCAGACTGGTCAACAATCAACTGTGCTGCTACAACTGATTGTGGTGACGCGGTGGTGTCTTGAATATATCGACCATGAAGTTTGTAAGATCGTGGCCTTCTTGGTGACATGTTAAGTACCATTAGTTACTGGTCTCAAGAATACTTTCAAATAAATGATAAAGAACATTACAGAAGAAGACATTCTTCAGGAACCCGTGAAACACAGAAATGATGTAGATGACGGAGGCCAAAGAATTAAGCTATATTTACATCAACGTATGGTGTTAGGAGGAAAGAATTACAGCCAGGATAAATAATTAAGGCCAACTTTCACCACAGCAAGATCACAAAAACAATGACGATGAAGAAGACGACGAAAAAAGAAGAAAAGATCAATGGCGAATAAGATAGCCATTTATTTATGTATTGCACTTTACGGATTAAGGAACACTAATTTTTATATTAAAATTTAAAAGGTTTACTCTCATCAAAATTTTTACCTCAAAAGTGGTGTTTCGTAGTTGGAAAAGTTCAAGAAAGTTATGTATTATTAATGAACACGTCATGGAAAACAAAATGCAAGAATAAATATTTTGTAAACTCAAGGTACCTTATACAACTTAGCGGCAGTAAAGTTACCTATAACTAAGATAATTTTTTGAACTAGTAATTTAAAAAAATTTATATGCGAATAGTCCAATGGTAAACTTGATTAATATAATATTTACTTTTCTACAAGAAAGGTTATTTCGTTTAAAAGAAATGTTAATTCGCAAGGAAGTTATAATCAGGATTGTAAATGGTTATTACAACAACAAAATAATAAGAATACAATAAAAGTAATGTAGTATTTCCATTTCCATTATAAGGAGAAATGGAAAACGACCAGTTTTTCGCACGCAGAATATAGCGTCGGGGCCGCTATTGGGTGTTCGGTGCATAACAATGGAGGTTCACCTTGTCGATTGCAGAAGTGATGTAGGTCTTTATAAACTCATTTCCCACTTAAATCGTTTTTTGACTTAAATAAAAGTGCATATAAAAATGAGTTTTACGTGTTACTTCTTTCTCTTCTTGTTACATTTTTAAATTGCGAGTTTTACGTAATGACTAAGCTGTCTGTCAAGTTCAAAACAAATAATTTAAATAACACAATTTCGAAGAATGTACTATTCACATGGCAATACATAATATTTCACATAACTGTATTACGTGAAAGTAAATAATCTTTTATCAAAAAATTGTTAATAACATAATTTAATCAATTATATTAGAGGAAATTTATTATAAAGAAATCTGTTAATCAATAAAACAGTAAAAACAATAAAATTTATTTTAAAACCAATTCTACCTTAAGTCTCATCCATATCGTACATAGAGCATGGACAATTTCTGACACATTTTGTAACAGACGCACTTTACTATCCTCCATTAAACTTTTATATACTAGGACGTTACGAAAACTGGCGCTAAGCGAAAAGAACAGCTAAGTTTAGCGAACTGTTAAGAACATTTTAGACAAATTTTTAAATGTTTAAAATATGTTAACCACTACTACTACTACTACTACTACCACTACAATCAACAATCAACTACTACTACTACTACTACTACTACTACCACTACTACTACTACTACTACTACTACTACTACTACTACTACTACTACTACTACTACTACTACTACTAATAATAATAATAATAATAATAATAATAATACTAACAACATGGGTTCATTACAATGATATTATCTTCACTACCTTCTGAGTGCAACAAGTAAATCTTTCATCCTATTGCGGACTGAAAATTACAAGAAACAAATTGTATGTATCGAAAATTTTACCTATGTTTTTTCAACTAACCAACTTTTCTAAATTCGATTTTTTTTTTACTACTTTCTTTGTGAATCGGTATTTACATAACATGCCCACGTATTTTCGTCAAGAAAATTCTCCTAGCACGTTGTTGTATGTCCCTTCTTCGTTGTGAAGAAGGTATCCTCTAAATAAGTCTTGTAACTGAACAAACGAAAAGCCTCCCTTCTCTTTGTTCTAGTCTCTTATTTTATAAAGCTCCTATCTTTGTCTGTTTTCTCGCTTGTTTCTTATCTTTATGAAGTTGTAACTAAATTAATAAATTGGATGATTATTATTACTTTTAATAATTTGTTATTTTTATTAATTTTTTGTATTCATCACTCCATTACCTTTTTCTTAAAGGGCAAATGCCTGCAAAGTTAATTGTTTTGAATTAGACAAGTATTCTCCATGACGTCCAATATCATTTTCTCCTTTTTCATTATGTCGTATCTTTTGAGTGGCTTAGTGATAATAACTGCCCACTTCATTCTGTTAAATGCTGCCCTAACAGGTTAATAATGTTTATCCTAACCAATGCCTGATTTTCTTTTACTAGTAGATATGTCTTCTACCCAAGTCTCTGTTATTTTTTAACTTTCCTTCACTGATAGATGCAGTAGGCTATTTTATATTTTTGATTTCTCGTAATATATCTAAAGTAGACTATTTTCCTTTCTTACACATTAATTGTTCAGCACTCTTGTACCTTAGTTGTTGTATCCTCTGCACTTCTACCGATTCTCTACCAGTTCAGTAAACGTTTTTCCCTTTTCTACCAGAATAGTTTGTATTTGTAAACTTTAAGTTATTTATTGTAGTTAGTGCTTAGTGAATCATTAACTTCTGTTACTCTATTACCGATGATTAAAATTTGGTTTGCTTCCAAATGACGAAGAAGTGCTGTTTCTAGTATCTCACTAGAAATACTAGTAGAACGTATTTTCAAAAAAAAATAAAATAAAATAAGCAGCTAGCACGATGACATTCACGAAGAACCATTTTTCTAGGTATAACGGTTGTAACTACTTATATACTATCAGAAATTTGTCCGCCTTGGATAGTCATATTTTAATAGTATCAGTGATTTCACGTAGAGTCAATAGTAGACATTCGTACGCTCCCTCGTCTATCTCCTAATGTTGTACATTTATTGCATGTTATCCTATTATGTGTCTCTTTATTGTCTTACTTTCCTTAGAATTTCCCTTTTACTAAGTGTATCGAGTGCCTTTCTCATGCCTATAAAACAGACGCCTTTGGCTTTTGTCATATCGTTTTTATTGTATATTTATTTTTATTCTAATGTGAGCAAATTATTTTGATCACTATGGATCTCCGTAAATCCGCTTCATAGTTTTTCCATTTGAACGTCTCCTACATTCTTCAGTTTAGTAGGTCTGTAGTTAGGTTTACGGTAGATCAACACTGTACTTAAAACGCTATATGGATATTAATATTATTTCTCTATAGTTAAAGAATTCTTTACTATCCCTTCCTTTATGTATGGAGCACTATTTTCTCTATCTCATCATCTTCTATCTAGATAGTCACCAGTATTGATTTATTCCTTTTGCACCTGACTATATCCTTATCTAGCTACTGCAGTTTCTACATCTCTGCGTCCATAATTTTGTGTCTTATTATACTTGCTTACAAACTCTTAAAAATTAACTCACTCATTTTCAAACAAACGTACCTTTCAACTATTAGTATAGTGTCCTCATTCAATTTTTTGTGTCGTTCTTTACCTATCTAATAATTTCTATTTCCTTTCGTACGTGTTGTAAAAAATCTGGGTCGTTGATATACGACAAGAACACAAGATATAAAGCATTTTACGGTTATACATACTTTGAACGCAGTTTCCGTAATGCTAATTACGTAGTATCAAAATTCGTAACATTCAGTGAGTCGTATCCATTGGGTTTCATCGTGTTCTCAAACGATGATCGTGTTTTTCTGGTCTTGACCTTATCCCAAAAAATGTTGTCCCATCCGTGGTTAAGAATGCAACCAAATTATATGAGTGTACTTGTTTCTAATAAAACATTATTACGAATAATAAACAATGTAAAATTGAGCTCACTTAAAATGGAGACATCGCGTGAATCTGATGTGGGTACAACATTGATGATGTAAGAAAATTCCATTTGGTGGAATGGATTAAAAGGATGTGGATATGGATGTAAAAACTTCTTGAAGTTTTTATCGAAGATGTCATGAGATAGGTCGTAGTTTGGCTTTCACGGCTTGGACGTCTACATAGTTTTGATTTTCTGAAGATATGGTAACGATTTTCTAAATATATACAGTATATAGGTGAGCCATGTATCTAACCAGAACAGCCAGAAGAGAGCATGCTTCAAGGGAAATGGTCCTCCTCAAGACCAACATGCGAGACATTCAGAAAAAACAAATCGCGCTCGTGCGCACACACACACAGTCATATTGTGTTGGTCAAATCTCTCTCTCTCTCTCTCTCTCTCCCTTAGATAGGATAATTGAAGCAAGGTCGATAGTATTCCTCAAGGAACAAAATTCAAGCCTCTAACGTAATAATGAGACAAGTTTGTCATAGACGATTAAAGGTATCTAGAATTTGTCGGAACTCACATTAAGTAGCAACCTTGACGGTATTATTAAATAGTTAAAGCTTCGACTGAAGTCACTGTGAATGTGAAGACGTAATGTATGCGTTGATATTTAATTCTTCAAATGATATATTATTTACTTTAAATAATTTTTTTTGCTTGATCTACTGGAAGTAGATTTACAGTCTATGTGTATTTTTGAATGAAAAATTATTAATTCATGTGGGATTAAGACTATAAGATATATTAGACTGACCACTGAGTAGAACATCGGTTTTTACATAAATGTAGATTATTCAGTCAAACATGAAAGTGTTTGGTCAGTTGATTACGAACAGATTATCAATTTTTCAAACGGACACTGTTATATTAATTAGGATTAGAGTTTCTTCTACAAAATACAAGTTGTGTTTATGACACAAAATTCTAGGAAATTCATATTGATATTCGAGTGGAATTGATCACTATCAACAACTTCGTCATTGGCAGCTTCATTATCATTTATGCTTAATGGTTCTGCATTGGTTCTACAATACTGACCGTTTCGTCATCGTATTCCAACTATTTTTTATCTCTGTATATTCTATCTTGGTAAAGGCTAATGGTTTATAGGTTATTCATTATTGTTCCTGTTAATCGATTAATTATTTCTTGTGCAGTTTCACATAACGTAGGAAAATATTTAAATGATGTGTTCGATTTTGAGGACGTATATGATGAGGAAGAAGGAGTAGTTGCTGCTTACGATGAGAATGTGTAAACAAGGCGACGTGGAGAACAGAAACGAGAAGAAATGTTACAAATATTACAAAATTCAAATTCTTAAGAAATTCAGTTTTAATCGTTTTTTAATTTTAATAATTTTTTGTAATAAAATTCATATCCTTTCCTCACAATATTTCCTTTCAAAATAAACAATGAAATGAAAGAGAAATAAAAAATAAAATAAAGAATAAAAAATTCTGATAAATATAAACATACAGTACAGAAATACACACACTCCCCACACACCGAAACTCACGCACGCACACACCATTTATATTTACATTTTTCCCTATTTTCTTTTTTTCATTTTATTTTTCTATTGTACTTTTTTTTTGTATCGGCAATCTAAGGACCACATGACAATTTCAATTCTTTATTCTTTGTTCTTTTTTTCTCCAATATTCTTTCATCTTTCCACTGTGTCTCTTCTTCTTGTCTTCAGTCGACTTTGAATCTGCGTTTTTCCCTCTCCTACCCTGGACTCCTTTCATTTTTAACACTTTTGCCCGAAAAACGTCTCTTTTCTAAATCCTTTTGGACTTCTTTAACCCAACTTGATGTTGACTTCTTTCCCCACAAATATTTGAAGATCTGCTTTGTTAACCTATTGTAGTCAATTCTATATAAATGTCCAAAAAATAATTGGACAAATGTCTTCTTTTTCTCATTTTTTCTCTTATAATTTCTACACTTTGATATATTTCATCATTACTTCTTAATTTCCAACCTTCTGAAGTTTTTCGTGGGCCTAGTATTTTCCTAATAATTCGTCTTTCAAATATTTCTAGTTTGGCTAAATTATAATTCAGTGCTAGACATTTACTTGCATATAGGCATTCTGGCTTCACTACTGTACTGTAATGCCTTATTTTCGCATTTTTAGATATGCACTTTTTATTGTAAATATCTTTAGTTATAGCATATGCCCTTTCCACCTTATGAATCCTTTCTGCTATAGCAGATTTTTCTAAACGATTCTCTTGAATTATTTCTTCTAGCTACTTAACTTTTCTAACCCTCTCTATTCGACCAATATCTGTGACCTGAAATTTTGGCGCCTTTTTTAATGTTCGTGAGAAATTTGTTTTTTTCTGCAGAAATTCTTAAGCCTATTTTACTGGCTAGGTCTTCTAAAAAATTAACTTGTGTTACTGCAGATGTCAGATGTTCAGAATGTATAGCAAAATCATCTGCGAATGCCAAACAGTTTATTTCAATACTTTTGTTCCTTCTTCCCAACATGATTGGTGATATTTTGCATTCCTTTAATTTTTCATTCCAAATTCTCACTACTTTCTCCAGGACACAGTTAAAAAGAATTGGGGATAAACCATAACCCTATCTTACACCTGTATTTATTTTGAAAGGTTGAGATATTTCTCCCATGAATTTTAGTTTTGAGACTGTGTCCGTAAATGTTTCACGGATTCGATTTGCCAAATTTAGATGTAACATCAAATTCTCAGATTATTTTATGTATAGTTTCTCTATCAACAGAATCAAAGGCCTTTTTTGAAATTAACAAATGTTATTACTATCTCCTTTGAATTCAGTAGCCTGTGACGTATAATTGACTTCAGAGTGAATATTTGTTCTGGACAGGGTCTGCCCTACCTAAAGCCACCCTGATATTCACTCAAATGGCTATCCAATGTTTTTTCTACTCTGTTCAATAGAATTTTTGAAAATATTTTATACGCTGTGCCGGGACTTGAAATTTTCCCGGCATGGTTTAAATTTGAAATGCCGCCCTGCGGAGACAACGCCCACTTGATCAGTAAATCAAGGTTGCCGCGCTGCCGGGACGCAATTTAGTAAGGCCGTGGAGCGCTGCAGCGAATTAATACAGCAACCAGAATCAGCTGTTTTCGGTAACGTTTAACAATTTGTAACTAGTTTTGCTGGGCTGGCAACTCAAGCTTTTCGCTCTAATTTCATCTAAATACTTCCGACTGGGTACTTCGAGGTCTGACGGCGGGGCAAAGAATCTCTTCATCTACTATGAGTCCATAATTCCATAAAGTGTCTCAGGGTCCCCGATCAGCCGAGAGAAGGGGAAAAGCTGAGATGGTGAACTGAGCATCCGTCACCATCGGCAGAGATGTCCACTGGAAAGCTCCCCCAACGCCGTCGGACACACACACACATGCTCCAGAACACCAGAAGGACAGTTGCCCAGAAGGAGGATGAGTACCCACTTCCCAACTTACCAGCACCACTATTAACCATCATCATCGCAGGATTTAACGGGAATCAGAATTTAAAAAAAAACAGGTGGGAAGTTTCCAGTTATAAAAACTCAACAACTCTACACTTTACCGGTTTTTAAAGCAAAAAGGACATGAATATAAACTTATAGTTTTCAAAATTATGATAAGTAAAAGTGTGTGAGAACATGTCTAATGGATGTTTAATTGTGATTAATTATTAACTGTGTTAAAAAGGCATCCACTTCTTATATGGTCTAATTAACTTACACTGTTAATATTATTTTTTAATTAGTGTTATTAATGCACATGGAATATATGTATATATTTGTCAAAAAAAAGAAAGATAGTGAATGTTATGATGATTAAGTAATGAAACAGAAGAAATCTTTTTTAGAACAGGTCCTGTGAAAATATCTATATATATATATATATATATATATATATATATATTGTAACGCAACAGAAATGCTAGCATTCATGTTACATAAAAGAAGATTCACAGAATAATAAACAAATTGATATTTAACCCCATAATAGAACAGAGATCCAATAATTACAATTATAATCATAGACAAAATTAAATAAGGATGCAAGGTAGTGTTGACTAGAATAAACGAACCTGTAAGATAAATAATAGCTAATGATATATGTTTAATGAAAAGCAAAAAAAAAAAAAAATGAACAATGACTTAATTTATGGCAATAACAAATAAGAATTTTGTGTTAAGAAGTATTATTTTATGACAAAAATGTTATGATAAAGTTTATGTGATGTTATATCAAATATGTGTTGAGTTAATGAAAAATAATGAAACAAGTTGTATTATTCAATGACTGTCGTAGAATGAAGTGTGAGACAGTTAATCAATGTTCATAAATTCGAATTCTGTTGTATGTGATCAAGAGATCAAGATAAAATTGTTATTAGATATAGAAAAATAATTGTTTATATAAGTGCTAATAATTAAGATTTGATTGTATGTATGAATTTATATAAAAGGGACTATAGATGCATAACAGACATAACCACAGGTAGATCAGTTTACAATAAAAGGCCTAACAGGCAAAAATACTATATAAACACTAATAACATAAAGATTAGGTGCATCAATTAATAATAATTAATAAATACGCTATGAAGAGCTAGAAAAAAAAAGAAAAACATTAAATTAATAATAATATTTAATAAAATTTATACAAATTATAATAATACCATAATGCCATAATATCGATTGGTAAAATATAATATCGAAGGTGGATTAAATATAATAAAAAAGAAAAAAAAACGGACTTATATCAAAAAATCAGTAGAATATGTGTATAAAGTAATAAACCAACTATCGGTAAAGTTACATCCCGATAGGACAGCAAATTGATAAAGAATAGATAAAAAATATATGAAAGAAACACTATATAGTCAAAACATGTGGAAGGCAGAAATTATTATATGTTGCTAGGGACGAAAAATAAGAACAAGAAGTTGTTGATTTTGGACAAGACAAGAATTGCTTTGAATAAACTGAACGTGATGAGATTAAAAACCCAATAATAATCTATTTAATCGTAACATTATAATTATCAAATACGATTATAAAGTATAAGATTCTCATGACAATAGTTACGTCTAACACCAATACAGATTAAACAAATAACACTACAATATGAAATGATAATAGCGAGTAAATAATTGAAGTCTACAAGAAAGAACTTGAACTGTCCCATATCCGAAGGGAATTGATGAGAGATTAATCAAATAGAAAGAATTAACAGTAACACAACTCATAATATTCACAACACCAGAAATTATAACCTTGCAAATACACGGAACAACACTAATTGCTTCAACCGAAGGAAGAACTTATTTGGATCCTGGTGGTGCAGAAGAAACATCAATCGAGCTGTAAATCAATTTAGAAGCTGTATTCCGAAGTGGACAGGACAAGAATTACTCTTATTAAACCGAAGAAAGAAAACCCGTACTGTATAATCATCCAAACATTAAATTTAGCGATCAACCGCCTACACGATTTGCTTCGTTCGAGTCTGGTAAATTATATTATATTAATCATACTAAATACACAACACATAAATTGTAAATCTTGCATTCTTATCTATGTATTTTTAGTCTTCCCCACAGTTACAAGAACCTTCACACCCTGAAATAAATTAAATACAAATCAAAACATAATATATAACCAAATATAAATAAAGGATTAAAATAATCAACAATCGATACCTGAAGTCTATAGTCCAAGCATATGTTAATTAGCACATATCTTATTTAATGTGAATTAAGTAAACAAATAAAGAACCTTTATATATTTGTCAAATCTTGTTATTTGGAGTATGGTTTAGTGGACTGGGAACAAAAAGTAACTGAATAAGTATAGAATAAATGGTTAATATAAACATCGAAATAACCTATAAGTTTCGTTGAGCCGATACTGCAGCGCTTATAGCGGAATTATCTGACACCAAAGAGGGAGCGTAAAATTACAAATTTAGACAGAATTCTCTTCAAGGTATAATAGGGTTGGATGAAATTGTAGAATAACACTTAAGTTGTTTAAGTTCTAGGCACACTAACACTGATAATTATTAAAGAGTTAAGTTAATATTAATTAATTACATCCATATATTCCACAACTCCAAATATCTCCGAGATTTATATAATTAAGTAATACAAAACAAATTGACAAATACAACAGTGGGAATTTAAACCGAACGTACTCGTTTACTTACAAATTGGCTTCCATCGCGGGGCTTGAACAGTAGCGGCCACACCACGTTTACTTACAATATATATATATATTGTGATCCATATTACTTACTGTAAGGGCATCCACTTGTTAGACTGTTTGATTGATTTTTATTGTTAATAGCATTGGTAATTGTTATTAGGAAAAAGGGCATGCATACAAACAGTATTTTCATATTATAATGATTAAAATTTTGCTAGAGCATGTCCTCTGAATGTATGCTGTGATTTTTATTATTATTTGTGTTAAAAGCGTCCACTTGTGATACTCGTGGTATTACTTGATTAATTTTCGTGGTTAATGGTATTGGTAATTGCTATTCATGCAAATTGAATATACATATATTTTCTAGGTAGAACGAAAATTAGTAACTGATATAAACAAATACAAGAATTTGTTTTACACTGTAGTGAAACATGTTATGATTATGAAGCACTAATAAAAGGATTGTTACTGTTAAATGAGTCTTTTATTGCAAGTCCTGTCACCATGGGCTCCAGCAAATTTTACCTTCATCTAGGCCAAGAGTCTAGTTTTAAATTTTTACGTAACGGCCTAAGTGGCCGTTACAGCGCAACTGGAAGTAAAGATAGTCCTCTGTAGTTGTTAACCTCTTGCTTATCACCCTTCTTATGCAGCAGATGTATTAAGGCCACGTTTCATTCTTCTGAGATTTTTTTGTTTTCCAAATTTCTTCAAAAATTAATTGTAGATCGTTTTTGATCTTTGGTAAAAACCATTTCAAAAGTTCAGCTGATATGGAGTCTTCTCCACTAGCTTTATTGTTTTTTAAAGTTTTAATTACTTCTTCAATTTCTTTGATAGTCAGAGGTGTATCTTCTTCTAAATTTTTATAAATGTCTGACGGTTTTAACCTCTAAATCGGTTCTAGGCAATTTAAAAGTTGATCAAAATATTTTGCAAGTTTTCACAATTATCCGTATTGCTTAGGCCAATTCTACCACTTTCAGTTTTAAACCAAACACTTGGTGTTTGGTAACCTTTTAGTTTATTTTTAAAAGTCTGATAGAAATCTCGACAATTATTTTTTATAAAATTTTCCTGCATTTAACAAGTTTTAATTTTTCAAAAGATCTTTTAGTTCCCCTTATTATCCTTGCTGCTAACTTCCTTTGTTGCTTAAATTGCTCGTAGTGTTCAGTTTTCCCTGAGCATTTTCACTTTTTCCATTTTTTTGCTCTCTCTGCTAATGCTTCTTTACACAATTCATTCCACCATACTTGCCTTTTAATTTTAACTAAACCAAATGTTATCTTTGCTGCATTATTGATTTCTGTAGATAACTGTTGGAAGTTACCATGCTTAACTATTTTAATTTCTTCTTGATATTTTCTTATTGATTCTTTCGTTATGCCAAGTCTGTCTGTATTATACTTTAATAGCTTTTGTAATTTTCGATGAACTTTATTAGGTAGGAGTTTGAGTTTAATTTTAGACAGGTAGTGATCAGAATCAAATTCGCCATTTCTTATTACTTTGACATTCATAATTTCCTTTATATTTCTTCGAGAAATAACTACATGATCTAACTGAAATTCTCCTAACATCGGGTTTGGAGAATATCCACGTTTTAGCCTTTATTGGAAGCTTTTTGAAGAAAGTAGGCATTATTTTCTATTGAGAACCTTTACATAAATTAATTAGTCTCATACCATTTTTATTAACGGTCTCACACCATTTCTGTTGTACTTTTATTATTCATTTTATTTTACATTTTTTACATTACATTTTTTTTACAAATTAAGGAAGGAAGTAGCGAAGAGGATGTTTACTTCTTTATTTATTTATTTTTCAGAGAGCAATGAAACCAATCACGTCTGAAAATAGACTTCCACATCAGTGTGCGACGCTTGTTCCCTGTAATTTTTTTTGTACTTTTCCATTTCAAACTTTTCTCTTTCTATTTGCATTTTATTTATTTTTAGCTTCTGTAGTAACACTATACGCTGCAGCTGCGGAATTGATAAATCCTTCGTTTCCTCGCTTTCTTACCTCTGCACAGTTTTTGCACTTTTCCTATTTTTTTGTGAAGTGGACACAGGGCTGTCTAGGTGATGAGGTTCACCTTTTTCATTCGTGACTGACTCATTTATTCCGACTGCAACGCTTTCAGGTATTTTACAAAATACCGGATTCTCCTCTGTATTAGTTAGTTCTAAACAATCTTTTTCCCATTGCAACAATTTTACTGGCCTGTTTCTTATCCACCGACACTTCATCATCGCTCGATGACGTTTTCACACACACACACACACACACACACACACACACACACACACACACACACACACACACACACACACACACACACACACACACACACACACACACACACACACACACACACACACACACACACACACACACACACACAATTAAAAGTTTTATAATTAGTAGTAGTTTTATAGTACAGCGCAGTGTAATAATGAGTACCGTAACGAGGCAAACAAAGGAATGAAGAAGTGATCAATGCACGAACAGAACACCGGCAGCCGGGTAGGCGGATTGACATGTTTCAACAGGAATATGAGTAAGTTCTCAACATTTTCCAAACAAGTAACAACTCGCTGATAAAATACTCAAGATTTTCAGGATTGTACTCTGATGCACTGAGAACTTACTGAACGTCTTGAGAACGTTTTTATTCACTCCGATTTGTGAATTTCCTCAAACTACCGAGTAAATTCTCGAAGTAGTAACTCAACTTTATTATGCGTAACTTTAGCTAATAATTGCATGTACATACTAACGAAACCTGGCTTACAAGCAAGTGACTTTTAGGTTTATGATAACCTGTAATGGGATGTTATTGTAGTAAAATTTTATCACAGAATGATGACACATACACGATTTTGTTGTATAGGCAGTAGATGTCTCTGTATGTCTGCCTCTTTATCAACACAACTTTGTCGAAACCCTCACTCTTAATGTCCTCCCGCTTCGCCATACACATCCTTCTCTGCTGCTCCTTGTGTTCCGGTTTCCTCTCTACGCGCGAATAGCTCCCCTTTCCATAACATGAAAGGAGCTAGAATGGTATGCTATTCACAACTCTTAGGAAAAACTAGAGGCGTTATAGGATAGATCTGAAAGTATTATATTTATTATATGATTATGTCATGACAGGGTCTCGGTAACGTCTATTGTCACAGAAATTGAAAATAACACTTGATAACAGTAAATGGAATGAGTACTTGTAAGTTTCAGACTATGCTAAAGAAAATTTTCTGTATTAAAAAAGAATGTTGCTCTGTAGTGATACATTGGTGTCAGAATGAAGAAAACGATATATTTCGATTATAAGTATTCTTCACTACGAAAGAACTTTAAACATAATAGTTACACGGAAAAGTCAGATTTTGTTTGATAGGATCAAAAATTTGAACTGAGGAGGAAACAGCTAGTTCAAATAAGGACAATGATTCTTAAGCTCCATTTCATATAGGCCTATTTATTGATAACAAGGGGTTCGAAGAGTAAGAAAACGTTTTATTTATGTTACACATAAACCTTCCATTTCCAAGTTGGTCTTGATATACTATTTTCGTGTAACTAGGGAAATCCTGAAATGTGATGATGTTAATAAACGATTAAGAAAACGAAGGCATTAAACTGTTCTGTTTAAAGCACCTTCATTCTGTCTTTGTAGAAAACTTAAAATATTTGAATAACTGTTAAAGCGCACGTGCGGACGCACACACACACACACACACACACACACACACACACACACACACACACACCGTACAGAAACTCGAAAGGATTCAATAAAAATGCAAATGTTAAACTGAAGAAACTTCTGTTCATATTTCAATTAACACTGGACTGATTATGTAATAACAGGGACGAATACTCCGAACACTGCTGCCACTAGTGCTATTAAAACGCGAATGTCTAAGTCAAAGTTAGACAAAGTTTGTGAACGGATACGACCAACCACCCTTCAATAATCCGCCAACTTTGTTGATTAAGGAAAGATGGAAGTACTTTATCATTTCTCTACTGACTTTAGACAGACAATTCTTTGCTCCCCCTTCGCTCTCTCTTTTTTTTCTCGCTTGCTCTTTCTCTCTCTCCCTCTCACTTTCTGCACTTTCTGATTCTTAAAAGTTTAACAAATTTGTTGTCATTTTAAGTAAAATAAAGATGATGGATTTTAAAAAACTTAATCAGTTACTGTAAAATAATTATTTTACAGTTAGTGATTTCAAAACTGTAAAATAATTATAGAAAAACATGCATGAATTACTAATGTAATTGATAAGAATTAATGGGGAAGCCTCTAAAACGATTACATTACAGTCTCAGGTGGAATACAAAAACTGACAGAGGTCATGCCCACATTTACTAAAAGTCGTGCTCTGACATCTACTGATACTACGTCACTAAACAATACTATCTCTTCCAGATGGGCAAAGAGACCGTAGATTCTGCACAATGAAATTTGGCAGGGTAGAACAATAAAGAATTTCCGATGCTCGCTTCTGATCCTCGATACTTCCAACCGATTATCTCTTGGTATGTTCACAAGTGCAGCACGAAACCAAATAAAACAAGAAATTCTGTCCGCTTGAATTCAGTTGCAACTTCACCCTCTAGATTTAATTAGTGTAGACATGAGATTCTATTATGACAATATTTTATGTATATTCTTCTGTAGCGCAACTTCAGCTTAGGCAACTGGCCGTCTTACTGCTGTATGAAAGTCTATGTGGCCGACTTTCCACAGTTAAAAGTATTCATTAAAGATGCAGAATACGGGGCATGCAATAGCGTGGAGACGAATGGATCACATTTTCAATCTCTAGTAGAAGATTTATAGGTTAGAGAACAATTTCATTTCTAGATTGACTGAGAATTCGCCAAGTAGAGAAGAAATGTTTACTGTTAACACAAAGAAAAAGTTTGTTAAATACCAAAACGGAATGAAAAGTACGAAAAGTTATAGTCAAGAATTTACAACATTAAGGACGTACCGTTATTTCGTTACAAGGGGAATTTGAATAATTACAACATACATTATCAAGTATTGAGAAAATGAAATCAAACATGTCACGTAATCCCAAGTAGCAGCCTAACGTCGAACGTTTGGGAACGTAGTAATTTGTTGCGTAATGGGGCAAAATAATGGCCAAGATCCCCAAACTTCTATTAGTATCGCGAAGAATCTGGTGGCGTCGAGATATTTCGTGCTCAGAGGTCATCTTGACTACGGCATACTAAATTAATACGGAGGTGAAGGGCGAGTTGATTGTTTTAAGGCGATATAGTTGTGCGTTGTGATTTGTGAAAATTGTGATTAAGTATTTAATTTATTTCTAACTGCTGTTTAAGAAAGATAATTTACATTGCTAGGTGTTACTATATTTTTCAATATTCCGCATAATTCACAATTATTGTGCTTAAGGGATTGTTGTAATTGATAAGAAAATATAAAATTAAACGTGACTACACACAGACACCGCCACACAAACACTCACGTAAGTATCCATGCGTGTGTGATCAGAAAGGTTACTAGACTGGATGTCGAAAGTCATAAAAGGGCCACGACGACGACACTTACTTGCAAGATGATTTAGTTAAGTGACGTGGTACGATCATCCAAAAGTTACCGGACAAAAGTTACTCGGGAGAGAAATCAATGGAAAATGACCGGGAAGGCATTTGCACATCAGTGAACAAATTAAGGCTATTGATAACAATGATAGGGGTGATGATGTTACTACATAATACATAGCACATATTAAATTATGATTGCACTATTTTTGAAAACGTGTAAGGTATCAAAACATCGAAACATATTGAAACCAAATTAATATGTATATAATATTGTTACTGATAACGTCACCTCAGCCAGCCTTAATAAAGGGTTTCTATTATGACATGATACTATACTATTAAAGTATATCGTGATACTATTGATGATGGTGACTATTCGTATTTAGAAATATGTGGTACACGATGAGAAGTCTTCGACATACGGATATAAGTATCCATTGGGAAGAGTAGAGGGCAACTGAAAGGTCTCTATGAATTATGTGAATTTTCTAAACCAACATAGTACTTAAGTTAATACTTAAACATAACATCATTTTAGCCTGTACTCTTTAGATACACTCTATAACTACTTTTGAAGCAATTCATAAACGTGACACTACAAGTAAAGTTAGTTGAATCAAAACAAAATTATCCATCTGCAGCAACAATGAAATTTATGATGACAAGGCTACAAAACAAAGCTTACATTTCTGTTCCCTAGAAGCAGGTATTAGTTATAGATTGTTGTAATTGATAAGAAAATGTAAAATTAAATATAAATATAAATTAAAATTAAAACATAACACTAACAACGACTCGAAACAGACTAAGACATTCGAATGTTGGATGGACTGCGAAAGTATATTTCGAGTATTATTCAGACTGAACAGAATACGAAATGAAGATATACGAAAAGTCTTAAAGAGAAAGAGTATCGAAAAGAAAGAAAATAAATGAATACAGAAGGCGTTGAAAGGAAGAACTAAGATGCGCGGATAAGAAGAGATTGCTAAAGCAATTAATTAGATACACGTTGAAAGGAAGAAACGATATTGGAAGACAGGCTATATCTATTTGATATAAAGCAGGCTATGTGGTTACACGGTGAGGAGCAATTAAAAAGAAGAAGAAGATAATGACGATGATGATGATGAACTAAATAATCGATAACAGAACATCTTCCATCCATCAAATGATGGAAATATTGCATCATTTCAGGAACTATTCAAACATTGACTGTATAAACAGAATGATGGTCCTTGTTCCTTGTTTACACAGACACACACACTTGTACGAGAAAGTAAATTTTGACTGTTTCATAAGTTCCAAATTAAAGAGCAAAAGAGACATTGCAGACACAGATAGTGTATTCGTCTTCGTGTTTTAATTGTAAACAAGGGATTTGGGTAACGAAGACTTGTATACCGTCGCGTCTAAGACCCCACTTCCATAATTCTGTAGTTCTCTGTGTAGAATAACTAAGTAAATACTCAAAGCCCACTCTAAATCTACGAAAACTAGTAAGTTATTCCGGTTAATATTCTATCATTCTTTGTTTTTTTGCTACAAAACTCTCAAGTCTTCCAAAAAGAACACACACACACACACACACACACACGCGCGCGCGCGCGCGCGCGCGGGGGGGGGAGTTAAATGGATTCAATAAAAATGCAAATGTTTAACTGAAGAAACTTCCTCCATATTTTTATTACGTCATACACTTAAATCAAAACAAAATGATAGAGATGATTGTACTGTACGTCTTAAGTAATTAATCACTGTATTGGTAACAAACGCGAATGTCCTGAGTCATATTTGAAAGGTTTGAGTGTTTATGTTCTGGTATACGTGACCACTTTACAATAGATAAATGCTCCTATTTTGTTGGTGACGGAAGTACTTTGCCTCCTTCGTTAATGACAATACTCACACTCTCACGCTTCTTTAATAACTTAAAAAAACTTTGCCCTTTGCGTGCAATAAAAATGGCGAGCATTACGAAATTCTTTTGCATTTGAGAACTAAGAAATGTAAAATAATTTAATAAATAATTACGTAAATAAGAGAACCGCTAATTTTGCTTTTTGACGACTAAATTACAATTATATCGTTGGATAGAAATATGATTCCTTTGTTAAGAGTATTGTTGTTGTAGACGACTGCAAAAGATCATACATATGAGTAACAAATCAGCGAGCCTTATTTAATATAGTGTAAATTCTACATTTCTAGCTCTGTCAAGAGACCAATCAAAAGAATACACAGTCCCCAGATACTTGTGTATCATTGTATCGCAATAGATCATTGCAGTGAAATATACGTAAAACATGAGAGAGGTATCTGGTGTCCCATTTTATGTATAGTAATATTATTGGTAGCAGTTATATATTGATAAAGGGGCATATTACGTGACGTCTATGCTCAAAACTAAAACGAACCGCACATGTACACAACGATGAATAGTATTCCATATGCTTTAACTAGATGTATCTGGATGGTCCTGGATGTCTGGATTACTGCCATGTAATTAAAAGCAAGTTAGATATCTGGATTTGCCATACCATCCTTAACGCATATGATAAGCAATGTTGTTTCCAGACAGGAATTCTGCGGATGGAGAGAATTCTGGGAAGATAAACACAACTTATAAGAAAGCGTCGCATTTGTTAAAGAATAAAATAGTTAATAATAAACTATTTATGCCTATTATTAATATAACAAGAAGAAAGTGTTTCTTTATTCAGATTTCTCAATCAGGTATTTAAGAATTTTTAGAACGGCGTTTTATAATATTTATAATATTTTTAAAACAATACTATGCTTTCCTGATAAAAAATACTTTCCCTCGACAAGTTGAATGAAATTGTATTTTTAAGATTTTGGCAAGAAAAGTTTCCTTATTCCCTCTTCCTGCGGATACACCCTGCGTTAAACATATCGTGTCATTAGCAAATCAATAAGTTTTTGTGTTTTCTTTCCGTGAGTGCATTAACTCATAATACATCACAAAAACAACAATAACAACGACGAGGATGTCTCACTGATTTATTAGCGCGGACACATAGTGTTGTTTGAAGGTGAAATATGGGGGGAGACAGTAAGAGAGAGAGAGAGAGAGAGAGAGAGAGAGAGAGAGAGAGAGAGAGAGAGAGAGAGAGAGAGAGAGAGAGAGAGAGAGAGAGAGACAGACAGACAGACAGACAGACAGACAGACAGACAGACAGATAAACAGACGGACAGAAAAATCTCTGACAACAGCCCAACAGCCTAGATTATCGGAGCGCTGAGATTTTAAGTTTTAGCAAGTTGCAAACATTTTTTCTTTCATTTCTTTTTCCATTTTAGTCGACACCGTATCCTGATCGAGTACAGGTTCTCCTATCCATTTAAGTAGCTACGTGCGCTAGAAAAACGGAAGCTGTGTGTGTGTGTCAGTCAATGAAACTGATCAATTACGTGCGCGTATGTACGCGTACGAGCCCCTACCGCCACTACTGTGTCCAGTCTATGGGCTCTATGCTCGACCAATTCTCAGAAGCGGAGAAATCACATTGCACTTATGTTTTTCACAAACTACTGTCGTCGTCAGTAACCAGCTGCAGTAGTTATACGTGTCTAGTCTTTGATGTATCTTGTTTGTTTTTCGAGATACGGTCGTCTCTGTGAAAACTGATCACACACACACACGCGCGCGCTCAAGCACATCCAATTCTGAGCTCACGGGGCCCAGAAGTGGCAATTTCATGCTTTTATTTACTTATAATGATTATAAATTTATTTATTTTGTTAATAATTGTCATTACAATAATAAATTTTACTTCCTCTTTAAAACTTTCTGATTTTATACTTTCCTTAGATTGAATAATATATAGTAGAAACTTGAAAAGAAATTACACTATTTTTCCAAAAACTGAAAATTAATTTCGCACACACAAATGTAATGATCATCATTGTCACTTACCTGCTCACTGTTGAGGGAATGCTTCCCCGATCATTCTCCGGATAGTTCTCGTACAGTTTACTGTATACGTTCTTAACCAGATTATTCCTGCACCTTGCAAAAACCGTCGTCTTGGCTTGTAAATGACCAACACTAGATAACCTTGCACAGTTGTGTCGATATACAATAGATACGTGTCGGTATCTATTGTACACGTCTATAAGTTGTTCAGCTTGTCGAACGGTTAATTGTGCGTTCGTCTTTTCCCTCTGGAAAGTTCGGATTTCTTCGATTTTTTCGTGTCGGTCTCGTCACTAATTCCATTGTTAGGTGTTTGTTCCCCAGTATTTTGGTATTTTTTTATATGGTACATGGTTTTGTTTGACTGTTTTTCGTCACTACTTATTAACTCTGTTGTCCATTGCAAGTCACCCTTCTTCAGGAATAGTTTGTATTTACTTAAGTCAATTATGGCTGAGTACTGGCACAGCATATCGCAACCAATTAGCATCTGGAATGGTAATCCACTGGCTACTAGGAATGTCATTGATATGGTTTTTCCATCGCTCGTCAGCTCTAGTTGTACCTGTTTTCGGACGGTTCTATTCTGTCGGCCAGTCGCTCCTACAAGGACAATGTTACTGATGGGTAGTGTAAGTATAGTCACCTTACTCCCTTCCTGTATTCTATTAAGTTCGATGGTGTCAATTAATGAAATGTTGGATCCCGTGTCTATCATTATTCGTGTTGGCACTCCGTTGACTTTGGTAGTGATATAAGCAATTTCACTGTTGTGGTTGTTATCAGATTGGTTAACATTTTCTTCGAGCAATTCCTCCCTTATATTCTTTAAATAATTTGTGTGTACGATGGTAATTGTTAGTTCATTGTGAGTACGATGATTGGTACGATTTAACCCAATAGATTGGTTCAGTGAGGGTGATATTTGTTTTTTCACTGCCGCGCTTAGTTTAAAGCAGGTTCGGGCTGTTCGTCACGCCTGTCTTGTTGACTATTCGGCTGACTTCCGCTTGTTGACGGTCGGGGTTCAGGCTGGTTACGATCCTCTTCGTATCGATCGCGCCGGTATACCTCCTGACTGCGACTTCTGCCTCCACTGGCTCTGGTATCACTTCTGTTGTTACTGCTGTATCGGTGTCCGTACGCATTACGGTCGAAACTTCGGCGTCCTTGGTAGTAGGATCTGCCTCTACCGTCATCTTCGGCTCGCACGAAATTCACTCGGCGATAGTTCCGGTTCTGGTCATTCTGGTTCCGATTACTAAAATTGGTATTGTT
Organism: Magicicada septendecula; assembly: GCA_034769895.1. Lineage (NCBI taxonomy): Eukaryota > Metazoa > Arthropoda > Insecta > Hemiptera > Cicadidae > Magicicada > Magicicada septendecula. The sequence continues at coordinate 497,714,098 of CM068368.1, forward strand.
GTAATACGGACGGTTGTAGTTCGGGTTGTTCGGCCGATTAAATTGATTTGGTGGATTGGTTGGTCGATTATTGTTACTGTTATTATTGTTCCCGTTGTTGGTCGAATTATGGTTATTCGGTCTATTGTAGACCTCGGCGTTATTATTGTTATTACCACGATTATTAAAGTTTGGTAGGTAATAGTTGTTATTGTTATTGTGGTTACTGTTCTGGGAGTTTCTGTTATCATGTTGGTCGTTTCGTTGTCGACTTCTCCGATAGTAACTCTCCCGTTCGTAATCTTCCAGTAGGGCCGCCATTGATTGGACTGTCTTTATTTGTCCGCCAAGTCGCGCTCTGGAAACTCCTTCCTCGTAATGGTATGCGAGTTTAGTAACCAGGCTCTCTTCTGGAATCTTCGGATCCAGATTCCTTGCTAAGCAGACCTTCCCCAGGAAATAGGCTGTGAGCGTCGACCCTCTGTTGGTCTCATATTTACCGTGGCATATGTTATCACCGACGATGTTTTGGGTGGCCTCCGACCAGTATTTCCCCTTGAACATTGCTTTAAATTCTTCATAACTAGTTAGGTCGTGCCTAGTTGCTGTCCACCAGTTGTCGTTAATGTCTCGGAAGTATTCGTCTAGATGTCCCCGTATAACTGGACAGCGATTCTCCCGATCTTCGCCAATTGTTCCCCGACTCTTTCTAGGAATTCCATCGGGTTGCGTTTATATGATTTGAAATTGATGGTCTTCCGGTTGTCCATACTTTGGAATTGTAAGATTATGGGTGGTCGGTTGTTGATAGTTTCCAATTCCTCTCTAATTTTCCTTATTTCCCTGTTCTGTATTTCTTCAATCTGCTCTCGGTTATGTTGGCCTTGTCCGCGTACTTCATTTACTGCTGTGTCAATGTCCCGGCACTTTTTTCCGAAGTCTGCCCGCACCTGGGTGATGTTTTCCTCGGTTGCGGTTCGTATGGACTCCATTCGAGTCTGACTGTCTTCTTCAAAGTTAGTCATTCGGTTATCGAAGTCTTCCTTCGTTTGCTGTAATTCCTGACTCGTGTTTTCCCATTTTCCGTTTATTTCGGAAATCTCTTGTCGGATCCCCGTCATCTCCTCCTCAATCTTCTTATTTATCTGTTCGTTATTCTCTGCTATCTTCTTGTTTAGAACCTCCATTTTTTCTGGCTGTCTTGCTTCATTTCGTCTATCTTTTCTTCCATCTTCTTACTGTTGTCGTCTATTTTTTCTTCCATCTTCTTACTGTTGTTGTCTAATTTTTCGTTAATCTCTTCCTTATTTTTATTCAATTCTCCCTTGAACTCTTTCAACTCTTCCTTAAAATCTTGTTTTATTCCCATCATCTCTTGGAATCTCTCCTCCTCAGTCTGTGTTGGTTTCTCTTGTCTTTCTGGCTGTACTGGTTTGACTGGCTCCATGGGGTTTAACACTTGTTCGGCGACCTCGATTTAAGTTACTTCCTCCTCTTCACTCTAACTTCTTTTTCGGCCTCCTTCGTCCGCCTCAGTGATGACTCCCTCTTATGCATCTTGTCCTTCTTTTTCGTACTCGCCGCTAGATACAATTATTCCTATAAACCAAGCCCCACGTTGGGCGCCACTTTGTATATGTCCCTTTGTTGGTGATCTGTATGCTGTACGGTTTTATATTCGTTTGTTATTTATTGTTATATAAACTGTAGTATGTATTAATTTCTAATGAAAGCTGTCGCTGATTATGACGATCGCGTACGCTCTAATAACTCGTACCGGATCTTGCTGTTGTCTGTACGACCTTACCTGTCCTTGCTCACTTACATTTTCTTCCCGATAGGCGCCAAATTGTTTTCCAAACGAAACAATTAAAAGATTTAATTTCAGTTTGTTTGTTTACGATACTGCGGTGAATGATTCGAATTATTCGCCGGCTGGCGGGAACTCGAATATCGCTAGTCTGGGGGGACCGTGTTGCCAACATAAACTTTGGTCAAAATTTCCATTCACTGCTACAAACCACAAAATACATAATACATGTGAAATAATTACAGGACAGTCGATAAAGATTCGTACTTGTTTATTAATGCTTGATAGCTCATGAAATTTCAATAATAATTATACAATTGAGTTTATTATAATAATTTTTTAGCCTCGGAAAATATTTAATTCTTTACTCAGCAGAGAGCAGTGTGGCAGCGAAAGTTAGTTGACGACGCAAAATGTCGCCGTGTTTACTTTATTTACACAAATGAATTTGCCATTGGATCCTTTTGAGTACGACAAAAAAGTTAGAACAAGATATTTAAATAAAGTACACTACCTTACAATTGTGGTTATTAATTATGAAAGAAGTTTTACATTGAATAAAACTGTGTTTCTGTGATTTTTAAAAGTGTATGTGTCTGTGCTATCGTTTTCTACAGAGGTTATCTTATAGTTAATACTGGTATTCATAAATATTTTTTATTAATCTTTGAAAGAAATAGCATCATCAGTTATAGTGAGAGTTTTTCTATTGTGAGAAATGATTTAGAAAGGATTTTATTTATAAATTTTAGGTAATTCCGCAATACTTAACAATCAGTAGACCTATGGTGTGGTGTTATACAGTTGAAATGGGTAGTGTCATCGTTTTGATCCTCAATCTTCACTCGTCTTGGGATTTGGTCATGTATGGCGTCTTCTTCGTCTTATTTGAGTGAAGTTCCTTAATTTTGAATGAATTAATCTGGTCAGTTGCTTCAGTTGAGTGCATTAGTCCTTCATCAGATGGTCTGGTTCCTTATTTTAGTACATTTTAGTCACTTTTGGTTGTTTTAAGTTAAAATTTTAGCCATCTACGGCTTGGCGTCTCTTCGTCTCAAGCGTCACTTATGGAATAATAGGTTTTAACGGAAAATTCATCAATAACGTACCGTTGTCATGGTTACTGATTGGCTGATCATGGCTTAAGACCATTTTTAGAATATTTGAATTTTTATTCAAAATGATTAAATATCTTGTGATTACTATTAATCTTCGGTACTCTTATTTAAGTATGAGATATTATCACCACTGTTTGTATTTTGTTTCAAAGATTAATTTAACATCCCATAAGGTTGTGTTGGTTTATGTATTATGTTTTGACAGTTATGTTGATATTATTTAATTACATTTCTCTTTTATTTTATGTCCTAAATTTAGCATTTATCTCTTAATATGATTCACTAATTTTTATTTACTATTTACTTGCCTTGGATTTGCTAATATCATAGTACAATTTGTTGTTATTGGTTTTATACAGTTAGGCATTGCATAGGCCTAAGCAGTAATTGTCTATTTTTCTATATGTCATACTAATTACACCTTATTTTACTTTCATACATCTTTTGTTGGTGTTACAAATGATTTGTTTGCTTGCTGAATTGTTTGGGATCTGTTTTATAATATTTGCATGTTTTCTTTAGTTTACATATCATGGTTGTCTATTATGTTCTAATTGCTTTCCTAGTATTACTAGATTGATGTGAATTTACCTTTTTTCTTATTTATATTGCTATAGTTTATAATTGGTCTATGATTCACTATTCTCTATAAAAATATAACATAACAATTAGGTTTATGGGCTGCATAACTCTTCAGCCATATTCCTACTTATAAACTTAATCAAACAATTCTTTAACAGTTATTTATGCTACTCTTGTTTACAATTTGTTACCTCTTATTTATTTTTATGAGTGCTAAACATCATCACACCATTTACTTTATTTACCTAATTAACTATCCCCTTGAACATAGGGTATTTATTGATGTTACTTTTCTATTATTTACTCTATTTCTCTATTATAATATAAACTTTATTCTCTATCCATGGTAACACTAACATTTAACTCTTCCTGGGATTTTTTCCCTGAATATCCTTATATTCCTTATCTACAATCAATCTTAATCCTAATATTAATGATATCCTTAATTACTAACACTGCACCTTTAATCTTTAGTGTTTCTCACTGATTTTTTGGTGTTTATTCCTATCAAAAGGGTTTCTATTTATTCTGTAGGGTTTACACTATCACTTTTGCACTTTTCTATAGATTTGTTTAAGTGTTATTGGTGGGTATTCCCTAACCTTAATTCTTTCTCACTAATATCATGTTCATCATCTAATTATCTCTCACTTTACCTTGGTTATTTATTCTGTTACAAGTATATATCATGATAGAGTTATTTTTAACATTTACTCTCTATTTAATTGGTTAGTGTACTTTTAGTTAGTTATTACTTTATCGGATTTTACTACTCTTTATTTACATTGATTAATTAGTTGATACTAATAATTATCATTGGCATTTATTATTTATCTGATACTAATAATTATCATTTACACTTATCATTTATTGGTTTCTTTTTCATCACCTTATTCGAGTGTAACATTTCTCCTTTTCTGTTCTACATTATTCGTATGTGTCTTTCTATATCTTATCAGTTTCTTTCACTTTGTTTCATTTATATTTTGGCTGTCACCTTCTCATTTGGTTTCATTTTATTTCACTTTATTTGTGGTCTGTTTCCTTTTCATTTGGTTTCATTTTATTTGGTCAACCACTTGGGTTGTAGCTGGTTCTATGTAATCACTCATTTTCTTTTGTTTTTATATATCATCTCACTGGTATTGGTGCTGGTTCTACCTACTCACTTACTTATATTGTTCGTATATATCATCTCACTGCTATTGGTGCTGGTTCTACCTACTCACTTACCATGTATTGGGTTATTTTGGTTAAATCGTATTATACTATCCTCGTTTCAAGTTTTGTTTTGTTGCTGGCTACTTTTCTCTCATCAGAGTTTACTTGTTTTATTACCGTTAGCTGTATGATCGTATCGTTATGTTAATTTTATGTTACCCCTTCTTTTACTTCTGATCCATCCCTTTTTATTTATAGTGTTAATCATTTAATAATTTATTCTTATCATGTGGCTTCAAAAGTGTGTGTTGAAGATATGTACCCTTACAATATTAAATAAACTTGGAGAGAGGCTATAGCCTTATCTAATACCTTGATTTATGGTCACTTCTTGAGATAATCTTCCCTTACCTAAATCTATATTGTACCAATAACTTATTTAGTATATTAAATTCGTTTACGGTTGTTGTTCACTATTCCCGCCGTTCGCTCTCGCCTCGGCGTCCAAAACCAGTGACGTAATTCGGAGCTGCCAACTGCCGCTCCGGCCGCTTTGCTGTGCTGTCGTATCTTTTAATTTTAACAGTAATAATAATGCAAAATAAAACCAAACAGATGTACTCCTTTAATAAATCTTTATTCAAAAGAATTGGTCAATTACGTTTCTCGTTTTTCTTTATTTTAATACAAATTGTGACAAAATTATGTCGTCTTCATTCATAAGTCGGTAAGTGAATAATAACTATGTTGGAATCAACCTCAATAATGATGATCGTTGTTTTCATTCTATTAAATAAAATAATCTCAGGGCGTATTCGGTCCGAATATTATGGTTAAACAATTAATACAACTCTTAAAATCAAAATACAAACTTTACAAGATAAGGATATAAAAAGGTTTTGATGTTTATAGTGCAAACTAGTAGTCGTGTGTGTGTTCTCCACAGTTCTAGGTTATGAAGAGTTTTAGATATTTATTAGTTGCCGTTCAGGTTTTTGGTATTCAAAAGGTGTAATAATCAATTTGTGTTATCTTCAAGTGTTCTTTAGTGTTGGTGTATTATAATGTATGTGGTTTTTTATTGTTTAGTTTTCTAAGTGGTTCGTGTGCTCATATGTGGGTGTTGTTGTTAAATAAGGTTATAAAATTATACAGATTCACCCAGATCCTCTTCTTAGGACGAAGATGGGGTCCAAATCTTCTTTAATTCTTCCTCCGGGATTTGAATGCTTCCGAATTGGTGTCTTGTTGTTCTTGGGTTCCTCTAATGTTCTTCAATAACTGTCCTGATTCATTTACTATGTTTGGTATAGGTTTACTCTATTTAAAATATAATTAGCTAAGACGTTATAAAAACGCGTCTGTCTTCAACGATGGTTGTTAAAGAAGTCTCTATTTTATTTATCTGAATTTTCGGTTGCTAAGGTAAAACTTGAAATCTGGTTGGTTGATTCAGATATACATTATCATACAAATTCATTATTTTATTACATGAATTTGGCCAAAACTTTTAAATTAGTATAACTTTGTTATACTAATTGGGAATTTAAAACCAATAGCATCATTATTTTTGTCTTAACATTTGTGACACATAGACACCAAACATGCCTATTTTTGCTTAAGAAATTCTGATGTTACATTTTTGCTATTTGAATTTTCTTAAATAATTTAAAACTGATTATTTCGATTCCATATTTACTGTGTATACTCTCAATTATAAACCTATCCATATTACAACATTTATTTTATAAAATTCTAAATGTATTTCCTAAAATTTACAAAATTCCAAAGTTTTTATAGGCCTAGGTCTTGACATGTTAAATTTCTATTTTCTGTTATTGTAACACCTATTAACTATGCAACTACCATCAAAACTACTCCCTATAACTCTATTAGTATTATTATTTAAAATTACAACAATAATTATTACTGGAACATTATAAAAAACATAATTCACATTTTGTGATCAAACAATCTGTATATGCCTGGTTACATAAATCCTCCATAAGACATATCATCCACTCATTACTTAACAAAACTATAAATAACATAAACACAACTTTATTCTTACTTTCGAACATTAAAAGAACAAGTTTAATCATTTAATAATGATTTTATATCTTTCTATTTTATAACATTAGGTCCACCATTAATCACACTATTTTAATTGTATGTTTCCATGTATCTATAATGATTGTGTTCTTGTATTTTTCAATTATATTGGTTAGTTAATATTTTGCTAGTATATATATATATATTTTTTACATTCTATTGTGTATTTGGGCCTATTATCCCTCAATTTGTATTTTGATTATTTTTATATTGTAAGATACATCTAACAAAGCAATTTGTTTACTGATAGTAATGGTCCATAATGCTGTCTGGCTTCGTAAGTATTATTATTGTAATTGGTCGAATTTTATCTCATCATCTGGGTATTTTCCATCACTTTACCTAAACATTAATTTGGGTACGGTCAGTTATAGTCTAAGTCAGTTTAAATTTGTCATTTGTTCATCTTCACTATCATTTTTAAAAGATATGTTTCTTCTTGTTAAGTTTCTTATCCATGATCTTCATTAAATCTGGTACGATATCATCTATGCCAAAAGTAATGTTACAATATGAATAGTTGCCCCTGCATACAGGCTCTGAGTAGCGCGGACGAAGTGAAGTGGAAAGCCCCTACATATAAAAATTTCGCACAATCTACGTCTACACAGCCTGTGAAAGGCTTTCTCATAATCTACAAAGGCCACATATGTCTCTAAATTCATGGCGCATCTTTTCTCAATTATTTGTTTTACTAAAAAAAACATTGTCACTGCAAGATCGTCCAACTCTAAAACCACTTTGTTTCTCTGATAAAAGTGCCTGAGAGATAGATTTAAAGCGCTAATTAAGGATTCGTGAATATAATTTATAACATGTATTTAAGAGGTTAATCCTCTGTAAATGTTACACCAGTTCTGTTGCTCCTTCTTAAGCAAGGATATCACTTTTGCCTGCAACCAAGACTTGGGAATTACATTATTTACAACGTTTATTGAATAAGGTCAATAGTTGAGCCATCAAATCCTTCCCTCTATATTTCAGGAGTTCTGAGTTTATTCCATCAAGAACCGTAACTTTTCTATTTCTTAACTTCTTTAGCTCCACCTCTAACTCTTCTACGGTTATAGGAACGAATCGACATCTGGTGGGTGACGTATCATCTTTAACTTACCACAGAATCTTCTTCTCTAGGCACAAAACAAAGTTTACTATAATGTTCAATCCACTGATTTTCTGTTATGATATTTAAATGTGCCCTATCTCTTTCAGTACTATTGGAGTGCCTTAACAATTTATAGGCAATCGTTTGATGGCCATGAACATCATTTTTGTATTGATGCAAGAAATCTCTCCCAAGATCCTTCATGTGTACTGCGTACTATTGTTTTAGCAAAATTTCTCTTATCTCGGTAGATTTGTTTTGCGTCTTCCGTTTGCAATTGCAGATATCTATGATGCACTTCCTTCTTTTCCTTTATTGCTGCCGCTATCTCCTTGTCCCAAATCTGTAAACCTTTCCTCCTGCAAACTTTCCTCTTTTTCCCTAATGAAATGCCGCCCTTTCATTAAGGAAAAAGGGTGGCCTTTTTCTTTCATCTGCCGCCTTCTTTATGGCTTTCTGTATCGTAAGTCTGCTCCGTCTCCAGGTGGAGAGGATGTTAAATAGTTTGAAAGGCGTGATTTTATACAGTGTCCTGCAACTATTTTCCTGTAGTAGATGCACCTTATAAACCTCATCAATATTTTAATCTTTTTCTAAAGTAGCTTTATTCCATCTCTCCAACAAGTGGATTTTTGAAAGTACTAAATAATGGCCGGAATATATATCTGGTCCTCTGTAAACATGAGTATCGTCTATTACTGCGGCTAGTTCCTCATTTACTATTATATAATAAATAATGGATTTAAAACCTCTAGCACTCCAAGTATATTTATTGTTGTCCCTCTTTCTGAAGAAAAACTATTAGTCACTTTTAATTTGTTTAAATTGACAAAAGTCCTCAAAGTGTTGCCATTTTCATTTAGAGTACTTTCACCCTGTGAGTCTATTACACCCGGAATAGGTACATTGTCACATCTGCCATTTAAATCATCCGCTATGATTAAGTGATCTGTTTTAACAGATTTATCGACTTTCTTTTGCAACATGTTATAAAATTTTCCGTTTCTTCTTTTTTTCCATCTTCCGGTGCATGTACTACAATCACGGTGACATAACCTCACTTAATCCTCACTGATACTATTCGGTCACTTCCACAAGTATAACTCTCTAGCCTTTGTGAGAACCGTGAATCCAACATTATTGTCACTCCACAGCTAGCTCTCCTATTCATATCAACGCCCATATATATAATTGTAAAATTGCCTATTGTCTGTGTTCCTCTAAATTTCTTTTTTGTCTTCGACAACACGCAGATATTAACATGCCTCTCCTCCAGTTCTTTCACCAATTCAGTCTCGTTTCTAGCAAGGCCTCTAACATTCTATGTACCTACTTTTACTCTTTCCGAAATTCCAAATGCTTTAGTCTTAAGATTGCGAAGTCGTTTTCTTGTATATCCAGCCAGGTTTTTTATTCTCTGTTAAAGTATTCGAGTAAACTAAATTTTACATGGTAGGGTTAACAGTCCCTCGCCCAACCATCGCACAACCACCAACATGGAGGACCAGGTGCATTGATTTAGGGGAACACAATCCCTAGACCGGCCGCCTTCTCTACGGCTGATGGGCTCGGTCTGCTCATTCTAAATTAATAAATTAGAATGAAAAAAGAAAAACACTCTACCTCTCGAGTACTCTAATAGCGTCGGGGTTAGAAAGAACAGGAGTCAGTCAAGAGAGACTAGACAGGTAAGATTAAAGGAAGGGATCTCACCCAAAGTGACAAAGTTGAAGCAAAGTGAGAATCCAGGGGGGTTGCCAAACCCGTATCCACAAGGTGTGAACACCTGATGTGAAGTGTTAGTTTTCTTCTATTAAAATGTCAGATGGTAGCAACTTTCTTGGAACGGAGATACATGTTACGTACCGTATAAATATGTACTAGTGGTCTTTAATTTCATGGGAGACAAACAAAGAGAAAGAGAAGAATAAGAACAGGAGAAAAAGAGCAGAAGGACAACTTTAAAAAAAGGGATGAAGTTTACTCTGGGAAAGCCCAAAACAATGAGGAAAGTGTGGAAGAAGACGAAAGGTAGAAGCCCAAAGTTAACTCCATCTATCCCAGTATATGAACTAATACAAACCCGAAAGCAGCCATGTTTCACTTGACACTATAAATATACTGACCGACAGAAACAATTACTGATGCTGCTGCTGCTGCTACTACTACTACTAAGACATCTAAGTTAAACTTAGAAGCCTTTTAGGGACGAATACGACCGACTGCCAACTTTGTGATTCGAAGAAGAAATAGAACAGCTTACCATCTCATTACGAACTTAAAAACAGTACACACACTCTCTCTCTCTTTCTCTCTCTCTCTCTCTCTCTCTCTCTCTCTCTCTCTCTCTCTCTCTCTCTCTCTCTCTCTCTCTCTCTCTCTCTTCTTCTCCTCTTCTGCTTCTTCTTCTCCTATGTAATAAAATAGGTATGTTATACGCATGCCTATAGTTGTGCATAATCGATGACTGTTCCTTGAACTATTCCTTGACTGTTCATAAATAAAGTCTTGTGTTTAATATGGCGTTCCTAGACTATTTTTCTACATTCTTCTGTTTTTGTGGTTTCTTATACGCGCTTCTCTGTAAACTTGTACATGTTTTGGACTTTTTATTATTTATTTGCTCAGTACTTCCTTCCATATTGACCTTATATTCTTCTTTAAGTTTTTACACATTTATTTGTAAAACGTGAATTCTTTCATTATAACAGTCTAGGTGGTAACACACAATTTTTATTGATTTGAACGTTTCACCAAGTGCTACACCATACTTTAATTAATACTGTATTCTTTTATTGACGAAGCTCCTCATTTATAACCAAATTTTTAATCTTGTTCTTTTTTATTTTAACTAAAATTTGATTTCTAATGCAGATATTCTTAAAAAGTCAACGACTGCAAAGGAGAAAAACGTATTAGAAACAAAGTGAAGACTGATGATTAAATCAAACAAAATTACCAGGCATTGCAGGTAATATGTAAATTGTCGAAACATTAAAATGATATTGTCTTCAATCACCTTCAAATCTAAAAAAAACTAATATCGCTTTTATAACTAAAAAAAAAACCTACGAAAGGCGCAGAATTTTGAGAAGAAGTGTAAAAAGAGAAATAAAGTAATGTCACTATAATTTCGGTATGACTGATATCATCAACTGGTCGCTGCCCATGTATGAGCTTCTTCTGTTTTTTTCTCTATAACTCTTTTTTACAGTTCTTGGAATATTATAGTATATATTGTACATTACACAAAACCTGATTTGTGTTTTTCTGGGGTTTTCAAAAAAATAAACACTAAAACAAATGACAAACATTTTAAAACATGCAAGACCAAATTTGTACATTAAGTTATTATTATAGCCTAGCCGTTCAGGCTAAAGAAATGCTCATAATCTAGCGTTCACAGTGCTAGATTACTGTCCTTAATTGGTAAGTAATCATTCTGTTAAGTTTGGAAAACCTGAATGTGTAAAAAACAGCAAATTCTAATTTTCAAAGTTAGTTAACGCATTGAGGTGATTAGTTTTCTTCGCTTTCTGTTACTTTTGTAGTCAAACAAAGCACCAAGCTTCTGCAAAGATGAAAAAAGCAAAGCATCACGACTTGTTTATGAAGCACAAAAATTACATCTCTTGTCACTCGACTATACAGAACAGACAATACGTTCACATTTTCAGTTAAGGTGACAGTTAAATTGATAACGTTTCTTAGCATCCATGACACATTTAAAATTAGAAAACATATTCACTGCCATACAAGGCAAACAATTTGTTTGGTCGTTTTTAGAGAATACAGCTCAATTTGTAGTTATACCAGTATATATTTAGTCGTAAAAATATCATGAAATAATATAAACAAATATAAAATATCTTACTATATATGCAAAATTGTTAATGTGTTACTCAATTCTTGAATTCCTTAGACACATTTGTTGTGGTGGATCACTTCAAATTTCCTTTCGTTTGATCTTTATGGGTTTGTATGTGCCATAAAATAAGATTGTCTATTTACAGAATTTTCAGTGTTAGTTACAAATGTAGTTTATACAGCTTCCGTTTATTTTGGCTAGCTTACCATTGCTTCCTAAACGGCCTTTAGGTTACTTCAGTGATTATCTGCCTAAGACAATAGTTCCAGTTGGTCACTCCTAACATCGTTGTTGTTGTTGTTGTTGTTGTTGTTGTTGTTGTTGTTGTTGTTGTTGTTGTTGTTGTTGTTGTTGTTCTTCTTCTTCTTCTTCTTCTTCTTCTTCTTCTTCTTCTTCTTCTTCTTCTTCTTCTTCTTCTTCTTCTTCTTCTCCTCCTCCTCCTCCTCCTCCTGTTCCGGAATATATCTTGTCTTTGGACATCCCACATTTCGCTGACCTCTGGGCTTCTAATTCAGGGCAATTCGGGGAAGAGGGTTTTGCATTCTTTCTAAATAGTTGTACCAATTAATGACTTTGAGTTCATTAATTTTATTTTCCAAATTAAAAATTTGCAATTCCTGTCTTCAATACTTATTCTGTCTGTTGGCATGTAGCCTTATAAAGCTCTGGTACCTTTCTTTGAAAGTACCCTTGTCTCATACCCGTGCAATGCCACTGGTACCACCATTGTCTCGTAAAACCTGTTTAGTTTATTTTCTAGTTTTATATTTTAAGGTCTACAAATTGTTCCACACATATGTTTAAATATGTTAAATTTACTTTCAATATCACAAGCTACTGTGGGAGATATTTCATATCTATAGTAGTATCAAATAGCGAGTGCGGCTGGGCGAAGGTCAGGCCCACTCACAAACACGCAGCCCGCACACACACAAGCGCAGGGGATTAGGACCGGCCGGATTCTCGCCCCATTAGTCACCTAGTAATCTTCAGTTGATCAAACTTTGATTTATTTTATTTTACATTTTATCTTAAAATGTTTAATATATATAAATTCTACACACCATTACAAAAAAAGTGATACCAAACAATCTATAATTTACTGAAATGGAGCCCAAAATATCAGCTATGTTTGGTACAAAATTATTGACTGTAAGATGATTCATAGGTGTGAATCATAAAGACAGTGACCTTGTGTGTGTGCGGGCTGGTGTTTGTGAGTGACCCTCGCCCAGCCGCACTCGCTATTTGATAATTACTAAGTCTCTTTAATATACTATTAAATGACTCGTTTTGTGAACTAAAATTATAATAACTAAAATTTATGTTTATTGAAAAATATGTTAATCGGGCAGAATAGAAAGATGTTATTCCAATTCCAATATATATCAATAATAAAATTAAAAAGTTAATATTTCTGGAGCATATTATTTCTATAATTAAATCTTTTGAATAAAACCCTCTCATAAAGGGTATTCCACATAATGATAAATTTGCAATATTTATGAACGTTCTAGTTATTGGTATATTATAACTTATACAGCCTATTATGCGAATATCTTGATTATTCATTAATCTATGAATCAATACTCCAGCACATAAAAAAAGTGATGCCTTAAATAAAGCATGAATAATAAGATGAAAAAAAGATAATATTGGATAACCAAATATTAAAATTGATATTATAATTCCTAATTGTCTTAAAGTTGATAATGCAATAATTTTTTTTAAGTCAAATTCAAAATTTGCAGCTAAACCTGATATAATTATTGTTAGTAATGATAACATTAAAAATACTTGAATTAAATTGAATGATATAATTAAATTTCTGAATCGAATAATTAAATATACTCCTGCAGTAACTAATGTTGATGAGTGAACAAGGGCCGATACTGGAGTTGGAGCAGCTATAGCTGCTGGAAGCCATGAAGAAAAAGGAATTTGAGCTCTTTTTGTAAATCCTGCAATAACAACTAGCATAATTATTGGACTCATTATTATCTTATTAATAAAAGATATAAAATTTCAAGATCCAAAATTTATTATTCATGCAATTAATAAAAGGATTATAACATCTCCAATACGATTTATTAATGCCGTTAGTATTCCAGCATTTCTAGAATTTAAATTTTGATAATAAACAACTAAACAATATGATACTAATCCTAATCCATCTCATCCAATGAGAATGCTTACTATATTAGGTCTAATAATTAATAATACTATTGACATTACAAATATTATAATAATATAAATAAATCGATTAATATATTTATCATTTATCATATATATACCTCTATATAATATAACCATTGATGAAATAAATATAACAGTTGAAAGAAATAAAGTTGATATAAAATCAAAAATTAATGTTATATAAATATTACATGAATTAATTGTAACAATCAGTCATTCTATTATAATTGCATAATCAAAAATAATCATATTTATTGATAGAATTAATATTATTAATCTTAAAATTAATAAAATTAAGAAAATATATATATTAAGTTTATTTTTAGTAATGATCCAATATAGATTTATATTTTTAAATCCACAATTTAATGTTTTATTTTAAACTGATTGAATTATATCAATAATGTTAATTTCAAAATAATTAAATTTAATGGAATTCAATGTATTATAATTAAGAAAAATTCACGTACGTTCCCAGAATTAAAAGAGTAACAACCCGAGAAAATTATTCCATGTTGGGTATGAGAGTATAGATATAAACTATAACAAGCTGATAAAAATGAAGAAAAAGATAGGAAAATTATACACAATGGATTTCAAGACATTAATCTATTTAAAATTATAATTTCTCCTGCTAGACTAATTGTTGGAGGACATGAAATATTTCTAGAAGAAATTAAAAATCATATGAGAGTTATTGAAGGCATAAATCTTAATATTCCTTTATTAATTAGGATTCTACGTCTTCCCGAACGTTCATAAGAAATATTTGCTAAGCAAAATAAAGCAGATGAACATAAACCATGTCCAATTATTATGAAATATGCTCCGATTATACCTCATATATTTATTGTTATAATTCCTCTAATAACTAATCTTATGTGAGCTACAGAAGAGTATGCAATTATAGATTTTATATCAATTTGCATTATACAAGATAATCTAATCATAATTCCCCCTATTAATGAAATAGAAATTCAGATGAATCTATAATTGATAAATATTACTGGTATAATATATATAACACGAATTAAACCATAAGTTCCTAATTTTAAAAGAATTCCAGCCAAAATTATAGAACCAGAAACAGGTGCTTCGACATGAGCTTTTGGTAATCAAAAATGACATATAAATAATGGAACCTTAATTATGAATGCTAATGTTATCCCTAAGTAAATAAACCTATTATCTGATCTCATTAACATTATAATATTAGTTATATTATTTCTATACATATATATAATTGAAACTAATATGGGGAGAGATGCGAATAAAGTATAAAACAATAAATAATATCTGGCATTCACTCGTTCAGGTTGATACCCCCATCCTATAATAATAATTATGGTAGGGATCAAACTAGTTTCAAAAAAGATATAAAATATTATAATATTGTATGAACAAAATGATAAAATTAATAATGTTATTAATAATAACACTATAAACAAAAATAAATTTATATTATTATATTTATATAAGGGACTAGAATTAATTATTAAGAAGGTAATTCAAATTGTAAGAATAATTAATCTATATGAAATATTATCTATATGTATATTATATCTTAGTATAATTAAATCTTTTCTAAAGAATAAGATGATAAATAGCACTAAAAGAATTAGTATATTTCTTAATAACCATATATTAAATAATAAAGGGGTTAAAAATAATGAAAATAAAACTAATTTTAACATGTTTTTAAAGATATTGATAATAGTTGATCATTACCATGTGATCGAATCATATTAATCAATCTTGATAATCCTACAACTCCTTCACAAACACTAAATGTTAGCAAAACTATTAATATATATATATCATTTAATTCAATTGATAGAAATGCAGAAAATATACAAAATAATCTTAAAATTATTAATTCTAATCTTAATAAACTTATTATGATATGTTTTCGATTTAAACATAATGAGATAATGCCCGATATAAATATAATTAAATACAATAAAGGTAATGACAAATTCATTCGTTTTAATAGTTTAAAAAAAATTTAGATCTTGTAAATCTAAGATAAATTAATAATTTTAAAACTTCAGAAGAGAGTAAAGAATCATTTTAAGCACCCAAAGCTTACATTTTTATTAAATTATCTTCTGTATGAAAATTATAATATCAATTACAATTCTATTATCAATAAATTTTATTTTTATGAAGCACCCATTATCAATGGGATCTATTTTATTAATACAAACAATACTAACTAGAATTATTTGTATATTTTATATAAATTCTTATTTTTTTTCTTATATCTTATTTCTTGTTTTTATTGGAGGAATATTAATTTTATTTATATATATATCAAGAATTGCTTCAAATGAAAAATTTTATTTTTCAATAAAATTATTAATATTAAACATAATTATTTGAATTTTGATCATAATTATAAATACTATTAGATTTAAGATAGATAGAGTTAATAAATTATTGGAAATGAATAATTTATTTGATAGATTTATAATTAAGAAATTATATATATTTCCGTCAGGAATAATAACTATTATGTTAGTTATTTATCTTCTATTTACATTGATTGTTGTTGTAAATATTATTAGAATTAAATTATCTCCTTTACGAAGAAAATTTTAATGAATGTTAAACATCACTCGACGTATACACCCATTAATTAAAATAATAAATAATTCACTAATTGATTTACCGGCAGCTACGAATTTATCATATTGATGAAATTATGGATCGCTGCTAGGAATATGTTTAGTTGTTCAAATTTTAACTGGATTATTTTTGTCAATACATTATAATGCAGATGTAGCAAGTGCATTTAATAGATTAAGACATATTTGTCGTGATATTAATCATGGATGAATATTACGAATTTCACACGCAAATGGAGCCTCATTGTTTTTTATTTGTGTTTATTTGCATGTTGGGCGAGGACTATACTATGGTTCATATAAAAATTTTGAAACTTGAGCTGTAGGAGTGATCATTTTATTAACTTTAATAGCTACTGCTTTTATAGGTTATGTCCTTCCATGGGGACAAATATCATTTTGAGGAGCAACAGTCATTACGAATTTATTGTCAGCAATTCCATATCTTGGAACAATTTTAGTAAATTGAATTTGAGGAGGATTTGCTGTTGATAATGCAACATTAACTCGATTTTATTCTTTCCATTTTATTATACCATTTGTTGTTTTAGCATTAACAATTGTACACCTTATTTTCTTGCATGTTTTGGGGTCAAACAATCCACTTGGAATTAATTCAAATAATGATAAAATTCCATTCCATCCTTATTTTTCTATTAAAGATGTACTAGGATTTTTATTAATTTTAATTATTTTTCTTTGTTATATGATACTTGAACCATATAAATTAAGTGATCCTGATAATTTTACTCCAGCAAACCCATTAGTTACTCCAAAACATATTCAACCAGAATGATACTTCTTATTTGCATATGCAATCCTACGATCTATTCCTAATAAATTAGGAGGAGTAATTGCATTATTTATATCAATTTTTATTTTAATTTTTGTTCCCTTCATAAACAATTCAAAATTTATAGGACTATTAAATTACCCTATTAATCAGATTTTATTTTGATATTTATTCATTGTTTTAATTTTATTAACTTGGATTGGAGCTTGTCCTGTTGAATACCCATATATCAAGATTGGGATACTTTTAACAACAATTTATTTTATATATTTTGTTTTAGACCCTATAATTAAATCTTTTTGAGATAAATTAATTAAATAGTTAATTAGCTTATAAGTAAAGCATTTACTTTGAAAGTAAAGAAAAGAAAATTAAGTTCTATTAACTTAATATTAATACAATTTTTAATGAACTAAATAATAGATTTAATCATGAAAAAAAAAATCAATAAATTTAAACTTACTGGTAAATATGATTTTCATGCTAAATATATTAATTTATCATAACGATAACGAGGTAAAGTACCTCGAACTCAAATAAATAAAAATGAAATTAATGTTAGTTGAATAGGAAAAACCAAAGAATTAATTTTTCTACCTAGAAATATTAAACAAAATATTATACTCATAAAAATAATTCTAGCATATTCAGCTAAAAAAATAAATGCAAATCCTACACCTCTATATTCAACATTAAATCCAGAAACTAATTCTGATTCCCCTTCAGAAAAATCAAATGGTGATCGATTAGTTTCAGCTATTGATGATGAAATTCAACAAATTCTCAAAGGAAAAAACAAAAATACTAATCATATAAATTGTTGAAAAAAATAAAATTCAATTAAATTAAAACTCTCAATCATTACAATAGGGCACAAAATAATTAATACAGATAGTCAAATATAATTAATAATATATAAGATAGTCAAAACTAGAGATCTGCTCCAGAATTTTACCATTTATGTTAATTTTACTTCTTTCTAGTTATTTACCCATAAAGACATTTCTTCTGTTTTATGTAAAGATATTATTAATCCGTATTTCTATATTGTACTGAAACCTTTTTCAATACTCTTTGCACATATTATATTATACTCTTCAACACTGCTTGCCATATGCAGAGGATCTATGAAGTTCTCAGCATTCTTCTCCAGTACTGGCAGTACTAAACGTCTCAAAAGGTTTCTAAGATCCGTTAGCCAGAGCCATACATACTCACACGCTACACAAAAGGCATACCGTAACTTTTCACAAAAACGGTCATTCTCCATTATAGGACCGTTAATATAGTTGAAACCACATATCACCAGAACATTAAAAGTTTATGATGTCTATTGGATTAAAGTTGTTCGGACTGTAGAACCTAAAGTCAATATCTCATACAACAGATCTTACACACAAGGCCTTAGTAATCTTCTTTAACGTATAATGTTAGTAACACCTAAGTATCAATCCGAGACTAGCGACTAACCTAATACAAAACTAATATAATTTGCATTACAATTGTATTCCATAACTTTGTGTTAACCTAAAAACTTTTTCACTTGAGGGCCGAATTGAAAAATCTTGGAAGTCAGTCGGGCCAACAAGAACAAGAACAACACACACACACACACACACACACACACACACACACACACACACACACACACACACACACACACACACACACACACACACACACATATTGTAAACTTATTTTTTTAAGTTTACGAAATAATCAAGTCAATAAAATAGGTATTTAAATAAAAAGTAAGTAGACTTATCCAAAGAAAATAAATTCATTTATTCAAAATAATGTAAATAAAAGTAAGGAAAAATAACATTTAAAGATATTTCTTATGTATTATTTTTTGGCTTTCTTATATACGTATGGGATGTGTGGAGTTGCTTCTGACATATAATGTCTGTCCATTTTAGGTCAAATTGTGATGCTCCTATCACTAGAATGGATTTCAAGTGTTTGTCTGACCAAGTTAGCCCTGTACTTTGATTTTACAAAGCGTGGGCAAGGATGAAAAGCGTAATTCATTCAAGGCAGTCAGACGAACAAGCACATTAACCATGTAAATGTTTTAAACTTGTACAAAATATGATAAAATTTTACTGAACTTATTTCTTGTTTAGTTATTAAGTAAATTGTTATAATATTTGAAGTATTTTGACGATATATTTAAAAACTGCTATTTAAACACTGTCACTTACTTAAAATTATAAACGACTTACAACTAATTATGATAATACAACTGTAACACTTTATGTACACTTGAAAACTATTTATTCCACTACCACTAAACAAAAACACTACCACTATTGTAAATTTTTCACGTTTAAACTATTATTTCTTTGTTTTTAATGTTTAAAGCTGTATAACCTATTGAGATCAGGTTAACCTCAAAATAGACACTGTTCGGCACATACGAACTAATTGTTAATTTAGATATAAGATGTTGTTTCGTTCTATTGTAGTCAACCTCGTATTGTGATGTTTTGTACTTCGCAATAGACATTTTCGTAATTAATTATAGGAGTCACAAGAACCCGAGATTATATTAACATAACATAACCATTAGACATAGGCCTGATTAACAAGAGCATATTGCCAACCATTGAGCTATAAATGTAACAAGCCTGGACAATTAAAATTAAGAAAATGTTATTCAGTTTAATTTAAAAAGAAAAGTACAGACTCTAAAAAGAAAATAAAAGAATATTGAAGGGAATTAATTGTGTTTGAACAATTATTTTTAATACTTAATATTTTTGTCATTTTCTGAGGTCATAAACATTCGAAGAATAAGTTGGTAGTACCTACTGTTTGTGTACCACGTGCAATTTGAATTATTTAAATAGGTAAGTGAAGTCAAATGGAATAAAGGAAGGAATTAAAAGAAAATTAAAGAATTTTAATTAGTCAAGACATTAATTATTTTTAATTAATGAAAAATAACCAAAAACCTGGAACTATCTAGTCACATATCTACAGGTAAAGGTAGAAATTTAAGCATATTCCACTTTACTATTACCTATTTTGGCGCCCAAAAGTGAAACTCAATCAGTTCATAAACCAATACTCAGTTATCACTGAGCAATTTACTCAATTTGAAAGTCTATATAATTATTAAAATATATCAACCATCAACTCAAATCGTAATTAGAGAACTCAACATAAAAGAATTAACCATTGGTTAGAAAAAACCTATCAACTCACCTTTTTGAATATATATATATATAAATTTGTGATGTTATTCAATTTTTTCTTCTGCAAGTAGTATAATTCGTATATTCTTTTTAACACCTGACGCACGTTTCACTGAAAAATATTAGTATCATCAGAGGTTTCTAAGTAAATTAATAACAATCGAAATAATTCTATTAATATTATTAACACCGCAATGCATATTTAAAACCAAATATTTATAAATCTAATTTAGCCACACATTGTCTAAATAATAACCACCAATTTCCAAACATTGAAAATATAAAATTAATTTAAAACATACAAAAAGGTCAAAAAATGAATACTGGGAAAATCTTAACATTTACACACACAATAACAATAATTTATTAATTGAAGAACAAACCCAAATAAAAACAAAACAAGACAATCTATTGAAAATTATAAATTTATTAATAAATAAAAATGAATAAAATATAAACAACAAATTTTCAAATATAACCGAGAAAACAGCTGCTGAAGAAAATAAACATTAAAACATTCGTTAACTAATCGACCTAAATCGATTATCAGTTATTTTACATTAAAATCGACACAAATTCGATTATTCATTAATTTTATATTAATAGAATTATTTCGATTGTTATTAATTTACTTAGAAACCTCTGATGATATGGATATTTTTCAGTGAAACGTGCGTCAGGTGTTAAAAAGAGTATACGAATTATACTACTTGCAGAAGAAAGAAATTGAATAACATCAGATAATACAGTAATTACAGAAAAATCGACTACATTAATAAACAATTAATTAATTTACATCTTCTTTTAGCCAACACACTTGATTATCACACATGGAATAATAAATATATTAATATGCTTGAAATACTAAATAAACACAAAACAAATAAATTTAACACAATCAATAAAAAACTTAAAAATCTACTAATAAATAGTAAGCCTAAAGATGATAACGAACATTTACACACGTTAAATAATAACCACACTTTTTACCCAAAATTCATAAATTTATCTAATATTTAATTCACGGAAAACGAAATAGCTACCCTAGAAACATCAAACAAAACAAATCTTTAAAATATAAACAAACTTGTAATAGAAAATATCATAGTCGAAACTGAAAACGCAATTAATAATGTAGAACAAGAAAAACAAGATAAAATAAGAACAGAAGCCTCAAAGGAAATAATAAAATATATCAAAAAATATAATAACCAAAATCGTCATACTAATAAAAATAAACAAAATAACACCATTAAAACTCAAACTAACGACTAATAACCTCACTTTAACCAAAGCTGATAAGATTAATAGTACAATAATAATTTCTCAGAAAGATTTAGACGATAAAACAGAAGAGGTTATAGTTAATAATGTAATAATACAAAATTTTCCGGGTTTGATTATATAATAAGCCACACTTTGGTAGCGTCAATTTTGTAACGTTTCGTAAATTTGAGTTTCGGAGTTACAAAAATTATAATTTAACTTGGTAAAAAAATTTTGTTTGAAAATAAAAAAATTTTTATTTTCTTTTATTATTTATTAATTATTAATTATTTATTTATTTATTATATTTGTCCTTGATTCTTTTAATTATTAATTTATTTGATTTATTATGTTCGAATAACAATAATTGTTTCTAGCGTTAAATAGATTATAAAATGTAATAATCGATTAGTGGTATTCTGTTATTCAATGATTGTATTCCTTCGCAATGTTATTCTCTTCTTCCTTGGAGTCCAGTTTTCAAATATTACCTGAAATTCTTCTATATATATATATGTTTACCAAGAAATAAAACACAAAATTAGAATATTAAATGAATTTATTAATTTTATAGGGATTAATAGATTTTGAATCGATCTGCTAATCCACAGCTCGAAAACTCATATCTCAGGGCGAATCTGTTTCTTTATATAAATTATTAATATTGAATTACAGGTTCTTTTAGCAGTTATTTAAATAGTCAGAGAAAGGGTAACGCTGAAAAGTACAACACTTACAATAAAAAAGTTCTTAATTATAAAAATAGAAATAATATTTAATATAGAAATGTTAATAAAATTAGATTTCTCGAACCAACAATCTGGGCGAAGGCTTACGTCACCACAGCTGGCTGGTCAGGCCCGGTTCCAAACAAAGATGGCCGCTTCCTTGCTGCGTATGCACGAAAAGTCTTCAAAAATGTTGATTCTTTATGTGTTCCTCATCAGAGCAGTAGTGATTAATTTCTCTTCATAACAGTGTAATTATTCTGGATTAGTGACCAGTTGTTTGGCTCGGCATTTAGTGTTCAAAATTGTTCTTGTTCCAATAGTTCATAAGGTCTTACAATGGCAAATTTCGTATCGATAAAATTCTGAATTAACGTTTATATTGTTCTAATATCTGGGTTACGCCTTCCAATCTTCATAAATAGACTAATTTGATCCATTTCATTTGAACTCAGTGTTGATGACTCATATTTTTAAATTTCTCTTTTTTATTTTTATAGGTTCAGTTCGTATCCAAAATTATATCTTCTCTTTTTTAATTTTTTTTAATTTGTGTAAGATCGTTTCCGATGTGTTCATCTCAACGTTTAACAATCAACTAACTCTCTTTCTTCTTCATACAAAAGGTCCCGGCTGATTTAATATTAAATTCACATTGTTTTTATCAGCTGACACTTCGGCCTCAATTATATGTTGTACTAAATAATTGACTTTTACATTATATTATTAATTACATTTTGCTTATTATTTATTCTTGTTAAATACTAATTACATAATCAATTTCCTTATTTAATTCTGCATCATTTAATACCACACATGATATACTTTATAGTATTTTTTAACTTAAAAAGTCATATTTACAGTATATTTGGTTGTAGGCTTTATCTACTTTACTTACTTCCACATTAAATGGTTTACAATTTCTGTTAGATTCTAATTATCATTGAACAAGATCATTGATTTAATTATTATGGTTTGTTTTCTTTAATTCTCATTAATTTTATGATTTGGTTAGCTAATTTGAATATTATCTTCAATTTAGGCTTTTCCTTAGATTCCAGTGTTATTACACTTGCATTTTTTCTAATAATATTTTATACATTCTTTCAATACCTTCACAATGTGTTGTTACAGTTATAATACACGGTTATTGATTTACATTAAACAATTTTCATTAATTTAATTAATTTTATTAACTCATTTACTAATTATAATGTTGGTGATATTTACCATTTGGCCTATATTTTATGTTAGTCCAATTATAAAGCTTATTATTATTTCAGCTGGCTAATACCCTTTCTGACATACAATTCTTATAAAATCTTAACTAAATTGCCCTTACTTAATCACAATAGTGTTTATTATTAATTGATATCATTAAAACATAATAAAGATATTATATAAAAAAAAAATAGATCCAATCTCAAGCATTCAAGCCTTGAGTTCAATGAACTGTTAACATTAACAAAACACTTCTGTTTTTTCATTTAAATTATTTATTAAAATTAATTTTTATGCAGTCTTTGCTGTTTTTGTTTTAGTTTAGGGATTTACCCTTGTTCACATCACTATTTACTGCATTCTCTTATCTTATTTCTAGTCATTTTATCTAGTCTTGTAAGATAAAGAATATCACTTAAATGGGATCATCATTAGTTGCTTTTCATCATAAAAATAAATTGCACTGGTCCACTGTTAATCATCTATCTAGAAACTTTACTTACACCTACTTTACATTTATTCTTATTTTATTGTATTGTACTTTTCTTATTGACAATTCATCTTTTTTGGGGGTTTCTATTTTTATAATATGTGGTTGTTTTTTCCAATAGTTATCCTTTTATTATGGAGGTTTGTTTATTCGTGGTATTCCTTACATGCTCCTATTCTACCTGGGTAAAATTGCTCTATACATTGGATTATCATTATTTTCTTACAATTTATTATATATTGCATGGTTGTTTTTAATTCACTTTATTTCTTCGAATCTATGATTTCAATTTACTGTGGTCCTTGATTAATTTTTATAGTAATTTTCCTTTAATCCATTTTATTATTATTCTATACTTGATTATTTTTTAAATTATAACAAGGTGGATTTTCTGTCACGTTACAGATTGCTCTCCTCCAGAAGTGATTAATTCAGATCATACGTTTAGTATGTATGAAATAATTGCTTATGATATTTATTGGTTATTATATTCTTTGTCTTCCTACCAACTTCTCTGCTTCTTCGTAATTGAGCTTTAGTTGTTTTTTTTTTCCATTGAATTTATTCTTAGTTGATAGTTATTGTAATCTGAGGTATATCATTATTATTATATATATTGTAATAAAACACAATATGTGTTAATTAAAAATAATATATATTTAGATAATAATTGGTTAATAAAACAAATTTATTTATTTATTTATTTTTTTTTTATTTGTTATTTTTCATGTCATTAATTAATTTTAATTGGTGTAGTTGTTTTTTAATTGTTGATGTTCAATTAATAAAAAATATACTGTTTAATGACTGTGTGTGTTCTGATATAAGATTATTTATTTATTTCTTCACTTCAAATAGATTATCGAGGCCGTATCGATTGCATGTAGCAGCCAATTTAATATCTGTTCTTCTTCTTCTTCTAGCTCGTCTCCTTAAGAAGTTCACTTTTTCTCTTAAATAATTAATGTAATTTAATTTAAGGCTTAGCGATCAATAAAACTATTAAAACAATAAATGAGTTTATTCGTCAAACAATTATTTGAAATTGCCGCAACGGCTTGAATCTGATTCGATATCAAGTTACAGTTCGATTATTTTATATATTCAAAATATTTCAATGGAATTATTATATTATAAAGGTTCTTTTAACTGTAGAAATAGTCAGGAAAGGCAAGAGAATTCAATACTTACAAAGTATTAAAAAACATATTCATGAAACGGACAAAATAATAAAGTATAATGTATATAAAAAGTTAATATTACGATACTGTTGGTTTCTCTGACGTCACTCGTCACGTTCCCAGCATCCTCTTCGAATGGAATCAAAATGGCTGCCTTAATGAGTTGATCTGCGATGTAATTTCAGCTACGAGTTTTTTCTTCAAATAAATGTCTCCGTTGGTTAATTCGTCTCCAGTGATGTTGTTCTTGGAATATCCACAAGTTGAGAGTGTAGTGTTATTACCCACTGGATTTTGTTCGGTAATAATTGTGTTGTGTCCAAATGGTTACTGCCAACCAATGGCTGGTTCTATTAGTTTAAATTTACTCTTCAATCTCGTTCATCTGTAGTGACAGCTCTATTTAGTGGTGTTTAGTTTAACTGTTTATTTCCCACGATTATTTTACTTGTATTCGGAACTCTACTGTCTATTCCCCATTCATTTATATTTTCACAATATATCTCGGTTGGTGTTATTTGAAAAAATTTCATCCAATTTCCTTTAAATGTAATTGACACGTCTGTCCTGTTTGGCTTTTAACAATCAACTAACTGATTTTTGTTCCTTCATATATAAGATTTATAATATTTCGGTATCATTTCTCATTGTTCAGCCATCAGCTGTTGTCTTTGAATTCAATCTTATATATAAAAAATATTGACATTTTTATGTTTAAATGGCTATAAATTATTTGTTTAGTACTTTTATGTAATTTTAATTATATAACAATATTCCTGATTTTATACAATTTAATACTAAATTTTCTCTATTTTGGTTTGAATTGTGCTTCTTAATTACATTCTTTGAAATTTATCTGTAGGCCTTATCTTGACTTACAGAATTACCTATTACATGGTTTAAAATATGTTTTATGTTACAATTTAATTTTCACTCGATTCCTAATTAAATATCTGTAATTTACCTAATTTACATCTGGCTATTATTTTAAACATTTAACAAATTATTTGCATTTTACTAGTACACTTTACTGATTATAGACTTATCTGGTACAAACACCTATTTTAAGTCAATTTTACACGTTGATTCCTCTCATTACTATTATAGGTCGTGGTTATTATTATGATAATGTATTTGTATATTGAATAGGGTAATTTACATCAAATTAGTCTAGGTTCCATTAACTTGTATCCTTTGATTAGATTTATATGGTCAAATTTGAATTTGCCTTGGTCATCAATTTCCAATTTTCCTAGCAAAGCTATTATTAATTCATCTTATTAATTTTATATTTTTTGATCCACTATTTCTGGGTTGTTTGAACTATTATTTTGCCTTTCCTTACTTTACAAAATATAACATTAATTAACATGATTAAAATACAATAAATTCTTACATTCTAACATCTAGCATTTACTAGTATCAACACATCTTGTATGGTATTCACAAACAATAATAACATAAAATGGTAAATAATTATATAAATAAATACATCAAAACTTTATATTAATAATTGTCTTTTGTTTGTCCTTTTTTAAACTGGTTTGGGGTGTTCCCCTTAATCACATTTCTTTTAATTATAATTAGTTTTTACATCATTTTTAATTATATGTATTGGATTCTATTATTTGGGCTAGTCTTTTCATTTAATTTAGTATAGTTGATATAATTTTATTTCTTTTGAATTATTTATTTGCTGCTCTAGAGGTTTTGTCTTTACAATAGATCCCTTGGGCATCTGGATTATCATTTCCCTTTAATTCATTAGTCCTGGGCTATTACTCCTTACTGGTTCCTATTTTACAAATTGTCATGTTAATTTATTTGTCCTGGGCTGTTACTCCTCACTACTCCATATCTTACTGGGTCTACTAATTATTATACTGATATGATACTCTTATTATTTATTTTTCAACACTTTATGGCTATGTTTTGACTACATATAATTCCTTTGAATCGACTTTTCTAGTTCTGTTAAGTTCTTTTATTTATAATTGTAAATACTTTTCTGTTAATTTTTATTTAAGTTGATATTATTCCTTCTAGATGACTTCTTCCCTTCTTTCATATATTATCTTATTTTGTAGAACAAGGTAAAAACTTCGTTGTGCTACAATAGTTATACCCTTTACTTAGTGCTTTATCCATGGGAATTTCATTCCCTAACATTCCCTAACACGTGAACTGGGGCAGTCCAGAGAGGCACTTGTGGCTACATATACTCTGCTGGCCATACTACACTTTTTTGAGATCAGAGAAACATCATCTCTGCTCAAAACATAATACTGCTGAAATTCATCTACAGACAGTCATTAAATAAAAATTATAAAAAATAGTCTATTTCTCGACTAATAAAAAACATCCTTGGATACCTCACTTCGTGGTTGCTCAGATTTGCTAATATTTTCTATCTCATTTATTCTTTTTATTATTTATTCTTCTTATGTTTCATAGCTCTGCTGATATATTTATTCTTCTCATGGTTGGAAGCTCTGTTGATATATTTTATTGCTAGTTATGATGTGTAAACCTTTTCGTCTGAATTATTTTTATTTCTTCTGTTGTTCGCACAAACTTCTTCTGGTTATCAATATTAATAGCATATTTTTTTCTTGTTTTTCATCTTGGTTCTAATTAATTGTTCTACTGGTTTTATGTTATGACAGTCATTCTTCCAATGGTTCTTATTATAATTAAAATTAAAGTAATGATTACAGTTATATATTTTTTTCTTCAAAAATTATTATTCGCTCTTGTTTTCATCCAAATTATTTCACTAACATTATATTATTTAAGTGGTCTTTACTCCCTTTTGCATTTCGTAAATGTTTTAATATTTCCTTTCCAAAATCAGTTTATTCACATTATTGATATAAGTTGTTCTTATTTTTCCTTTAGAATTTTGTTGATTTATTTATATAGATTTTTTTTCTTCATAATTAATTCCTCTAAATTCTTGACATAAGTTGATCTTATTTAGTTTTAGAATTTAGTAATTATATTTCCATTCAAAATTAAGTTCTGTAAATAATTGGTGTTAGTTGATCTTACTTTTCTTTTAGACTTTTTAAGTTAATTCTAATCCTCGTAATATTTTTTGATTGAGGCCTGGTTATAAACGCCTTTGATTTTTTCTGAAACAATCTCTTTTAGTTCATATGTGTTTTTGTTATTTGCTCTTGTGATTATAAATGGTCCGGTATATAGCAGTAATAACTTCTTAGTGATCCCTTCTAGGGTGCTTGGTAATTCGCAGTTTTTCAGTAGTACTTTTTCTCCTATTTTATATTTGACTATTTTCCCAATTGCTTTCTGATACTTGTTTTGGCGCTTCTCCTGGTCCTCTGCCACTTTATTATAAAATTTTATTTTATCAAATTTATATTCGTCATTATTAGGAAACGCTATGATTTCTTTGATCTCTCGGGAGGGGTGGTTTCTCGTACATGGCGGAGTATGGAGTAATCTCTATAGCTGGATGATGAGCTAAATTGAGGAATTCCTCTGTGGCTGTCAGATATTCTTGCCATTTTTTCTGTTGGTGGTGACAGTACGTCCTCAGTATTATCCCCACCTCTGTTAACACCCTCTCCGCCGGATTACTACTTGGGTGGTAAACCGATGTTTTGTAAGTTTTAACCCCAAGTGATAACAAGGTATTCCTCCATCTTCTCCCCTTAAATTGCGTACCATGATCAGTTATAATTGATGAGGGTTTTCCTATTTCTGGAATATATAGTTCAGTTATCATTCCCAGGATTTTCAGAGTAGTTGCCCGATTCACAGAGTATAGTTTTATAAATTTTGTGAAATGATCCATTATGATTATCAAATATTTATATCGGTGTCGACCGCCACTACGAGGAAATGGCCCGCATATGTCTAAGAATACCTTTTCTAACTTCTTTTTCGAGGTGATTAGTATCATAATGCCTTCCTTCTTTTCGTTATTTGTCTTCACCAGTTGGCAAATATGACAAGTTTTGATATAATTTCTTACCTTCCGATTAATGTTTTTGATGTGACAGTTTTCTTCTAGTGCCTTTATCACTTTCAAGGCTCCCATATGGCCATATCGTAGATGGTAGTCCATGATTATGTCCTTTTCGATATTGGTCGGGATAATAACCTTCCAGTTTTCCTGATTGAGAGAAGTTTTAATAAATAATATACCGTGATTAACACAGTAGAATTTGGCTACAGTGTCATCTTGTTCTGCTAATCGATCCTTGATATTGCTTAACTTTGGGTCAGATTGCTGGTGGATGCAGATGTTCAGCAATAATGCCTCTAAATCTGATCTGGTTCTAATAATGTTGTAAATCTTGAGTATACTCTCCTTCTCTCCCTCAAAAGTTTGATCTTCTAAATTAATCCGTGATAAAACGTCAGCTACAACATTTTTTTTCCTGGGATGTACTCCCATCGTAGATCATATTTTTACAGGGCAAGTATCCACCTGGTCAGTCTACCGTGACTCAACTTACATCTCCTTAAAAATGATATAGATTTATGGTCCGTCCGGACTGTTACTGGATAACCCAAAATATATGTACGAAATTTACTACAAGCAAACACTACACTAAGTAACTCCTTTTCGGTTACATTGTAGTTTCTTTCACATTGATTTAATGTCCGACTAGCGAAGCTAATCACTAAATGATGACCATTTTCATCTTCTTGATACAGGGTTGTTCCCAGACTGATGTTGCTGTCATCGCAGTTTAAAAATAAAGGTTGGTTAAAATTTGGATGGTGAAGTACTACTATTTCTAAAAACTTGTCCTTAATTAGTTGAAAAGTAACGTCTTGCTCTTGACCCCAAATCCATTTGTTTTTGGAGGATAACTGATATTGAAATTTGGCTGTCAGCTCTGAATATTGGTTTTGAAATTTTCTATAAAAATTACAGATTCCTAAAAATTACTGTAATAATTGTTTTCGATTCTTAGGTTTAGGGAACTTCTGTATTGCTTCCACCTTTTCTAATGAGGGTGAGATTCCTTGGTCATTCAAATTAAATCCCAAGAACTGGACTTCTTTAGCAATAAATTTTGATTTTTCTAACTTAAGGGTGATATTGTTAATACATTAAACAGTTAACTAATAGTTTAAAAATAATTTTAAATCAAAATTATTTTCAATACAACAAATTGTACTATCAAACAGATGGCCTTGCTATGGGAGCCCCAACCTCCGCTATCATATCAGAAATCTTTCTACAAAAACTCGACGAACAAATAATAAATATAATAAAATTAAACGACCCATTAGGATGTTATTTTAGATACGTTGATGACACTCTGTACATTTCCCAAAAAAATGGTATAAATATAAATAAAATATTCGACTCCATAAATAATTTACATTCCAAAATAAATTCACGTTCGAAGAAGAATCTAATAATAAATTAAATTATTTAGACTTAACAATAAAGAAAAACGAAGCAAATTTTGAATACTCAGTATACAGGAAACCTTCTCAAACTGATTTAGTAATACCAAATACTTCTAATCATCCTCCCCAACACAAAATGGCAGTATTTAATTCCATGATTTACCGAATGCTTAGGATCCCATTAAATAACACAGAAAGAAGCAAAGAAAGAAATATTATCCAACAAATAGCCGTTAAGAATGGATACAAAATAAAAACTATTAATAAATTAGAAAATAAAATTAAACATAAAATCACTAATAAAATTCCCAAGAACACTACATTTAAAAATTCACCTATTAATAATAATATAAAATATACAACCTTCACTTATTACGGAAATATAACTCAAAAATTAAATAAAATATTTAAAGATACTAATTTCAAAATATCTTATAATACAGATAATAAAATTTTTAATAAAATAAAACTTAAAACTAAATCCAATACTCACAATAAAAATGGAATATATAAAATAGAATTTACAGATTGCAATAAATTCTACGTGGGCCAGACAAAGAAAAAACTACTAGATAGATTCCTTCAACACCGCAATGCATATTTAGAACAAATATTTATAAATCTAATTTAGCCACACATTGTCTAAATAATAACCACCAATTTTCAAACATTGAAAATATAAAATTAATTAAAAACATACAAAAAGGTCAAAAAATGAATATTGGGAAAATCTTAACATTTACACACACAATAACAATAATTTATTAATTAAAGAACAAACCCAAATAAAAACAAAACAAGACGATCTATTTAAAATTATAAATGTATTAAAAAATAAAAATGAATAAAATATAAACAACAAATTTTCAATATAACCGAGAAAACAGCTGGTGAAGAAAATAAACATTAAAACATTTGTTAACTAATCGACCTAAATCGATTATAAGTTATTTTACATTAAAATCGATACAAATTCGATTATTCGTTAATTTTATATTAATAGAATTATTTCGATTGTTGTTAATTTACTTAGAAACCTCTGATGATACTGATATTTTTCAGTGAAACGTGCGTCAGGTGTAAAAAAGAATATACAAATTATACTACTTGCAGCAGAAAGAAATTGAATAACATCACAAATTTATATAATTACTGCAAGAAACGTCGATTTACTTATATAGAAAAAAAATATATATATATGTGCATGTATTTGTGGCCTAGAGATAAAGGATAATATGTTCACGTTTTTCAAAATTGGAGTTATTATCATCATTACAATAAATATTTATGGCTCTACAAGGAGTTAAATAAAGTTTTCTCCTAGCTGTAACAATTATGGACGATTCATAAAAATTAAATTAAGTCCCAGGCACGTTGTTGTAAGAATGGTAAGTCCACTTGATACTATTTACCTCTAAAAGTGTCTACATAGAAAAATGTTAAGTCCCACTTAATATCATTGGCCTCTGACAGTACTACGAAGAAACCAATGTCAGCTACTTTATTTACCTCAAAATTGTTTAAGAAAAAATGCGGATGTTTGTTTTGGATGTTTTACAAAGGCGTCTTTACCATTATTTAATGAAGCTAGAATCGTAAACTTAGCCTAACAAAATTTACTTTAGTGAAATGAAGGACAGAAGTATATGAAGATCACGATGACAGTGAACATCATTTTTAACCTAACTTCAAATAGTGAATGTGTCGTGTGGTTATAATATTTTAGCGTAAACTCTTTTAAGACGAGATTTTTTTGTTGCGATGGTTATATCTAGGGGAAAGTTGATGCTGGAGTTATCAATGGCTAAAAACAAATTAAGTGCTATTGATGAATCAAATAAATATGTTTGCAGGGGCGGTAACAGAAATCGAGGGGCCCGGTACAGATAAACCCACGGGGCCCCCTTGTTTCCACCCCGATTCCCCACCCAAACACCCTCACAACACACCACCGTCACAATCACGTTTAAATATTACACACATAGAGGGTGACTAAGGAGCATAGAAAACTAAAATTAAAACTCTAGATCATGTTTACTTTGTATCAGCAAACATTGAAAATTTAATAAAAGAAATGTATGTAGTGTACATAGGCTAAGGGTACACAAAAAACAAATTCTAAAACGACTTTATATTAACAAAAACATAAAACTTAATGGTAGATTGGTAGGTTACAACCTTTTTTAATATACATATCGTAAAAGTTCAATAGTATTAAATGAAATTTATAATTAACGATGCATTAAAGTAGTCTTCTTAGTTTGGCTGTAGCATAGTCTTTTATGACACTCTCAAAATCTATTTTCCTTGAAATTTCTTGTTCAATGGAAAGTAAACACAACTGTTCAGGCGGTCTTGCGTCATGGTTGCACGAAGGTAGTTCTCTATTAACGAAAGCTTACTAAATGCTCGTTATCCTTCACCAACTATGAGTGGAATTGTGCAAAAAATTCTGATTGCTATGCATACTTGTGGGAAAATTCTTTCAAGCCGCAATTTAAAAATTTTATTTAAAAGGTCTATGGGCCCTCCCTGGCTTTCAGCGGTGCTTTCAAAGTTTACTTTGTGCAAATGTTTTAGGTGCACAATCTCATCATTAAACGAGGCAGTCAGGTCATTGGGGTACTTTTCCCTTAGCTGGACAGATCGTTTAAATGTTCCTCCTAATCTAGGGTCTTAAATGACAATATCGGGGAAAACAAATTAGCAATTGTGTACTAACTTCAATATAAAAGATATTTCTTATTTGGATCCTGGAGTTAACCCTGGGGTTTTAGAAGGCAGATATTTCTTATCAGTAAAATATTTTGGGAGCAAAAAGCGTTAAGTATCGGGGGTAAAATTTTAATTATTAGAAATTTGTAATTTGTATGCTGAAAATAAGGTACTGTCAAAATTTCGGCCTTGTAGTTGTAATATGTTTCATTTTATAGCAAATTATAAATTTGTTTTTTGCCTCTCCTGAAAAATTTACAAACTGTGACATAACACCCTTTACCTCTAAGCCACACACATACACATACTGTAGATGTATATTATATACTGCGGTGAGATTATCATATTAACGAAACTAGTTTGAACCTTATAGTACTATTTACTTTTGCTTAATTTTTGTTTAATGCGCTAATTATTCCGAATAGTAGAAGGTAAATAAAGAGGGCGACCCATGAACAAAAAACGACATAATAGATTGCAGGGTACAAGTAAAAGTGAAAAAGGTCACAAAGTGTGGGTCCGGAAAGGTTTTTTTTTTTTTTTTTTTTTTTGCTGCCGAAAGATTTTTTCTAATTTTTATTATAAATGTTAATACAATATTGCAATACTGTAGATGTCATAATATGATACATTTTGGAGTATTAATTGTAACAGGACTTGAAGAGTTTAAAAAATTAGTTTCTAAAACTCCACGTCTACTAGTGACTGATAATTTCTATGTAAAAATTAATAAGTAACTTCAAAACACTTTATTATTAAATTGTCAATAAAGTTATAAAATATAATCATAAAATTGTTTATATTTGTTTTGTCCAAGTTGATATAATAAATTTAATATAACACAAATAGATCTTTCAAAAAGAAACTTTTATTAAAAAGGAAAGAGAACAAAATAGATGAAATCATTTTTTTATAATTGTGTATTGCAAACAATATTACAAACTATATACTCTACATTATCATTTTCAAAAAAGTCGGTCGATTCGCAAAACAATATTAACATTGTAACATTTATACAAAGCAATGAAAAAGTAACTTAGTGAAAGCAATGGTAATAATTTAGTAAAAATAACAATCTGCGTTTGGTAACACGGTATCTAAATTAAAGTAAATTCAAAGAACAGCTGTCAACAATAAATTCGTAAAAGAATAGCCTATTCTAACGTAAGAGAATTTGTCATAACTAACTGTACTCTGAACAAAGTTTATATTTTGTAACATAATTTTAAACCGCTACTGGAATTTTAAAATGAAAGTATGCAGGTATTATTTTCACTTACGATTTTTGCAATGGAAATTCCCGGCTGCAATACGTAAGAATGAACGAAGATATACAAACAGAAGAACACTTAATCACAAAATGTTTCCATATTATTTACAAACTATCGGGTAATGTCCAACTATTGCTTGCTCAATTGAATGCCCTATAGATCAAATTGTTCTGAACAATAAAAGATTATTCAAATCATACATGCAGTTCTCAACCCAGCACCAGAAAATATTCTCTTCTGACGTCTATATATTGCAGTAAAGTATAGAGAATGCTAAAGAAGGAAGTATATATATTTGGAGACCATTTAACAAATGGTCAACAGGTGATTGTTAGAGAAGATTAAATTGTCCAATTCAGTTTAAGAAAATAGAAATGTTATAGATTTAGTTGTATTCACTGACTAATCTATTTGTCAAGAAACGAAGTACATAATTTAAAGAATAGTCAAAGGTAGTAAACTGAAAACATACATAATACAATCGAACTTTCAACAGCGTTTTTGTGAACGTATAGTGTGGACCATTTATATTTAAAGATTGCTTTACGGGAAATATACAATTTTTTTAAGAACAGTATCGTACTTGACAAAAAACACAACACGAATATTCTTTAACATGACGATGCACCTCCGCATAATGCCTATGAATTTAACAGCATATAAAAGTGACTTATACGCAATTGGTTGAGAAGGGCCTACCAGGTTTCTTGATTCAATCATTTTAATTTCTATCTGTGCGAACACTTAAAGGAACTAGTTTAGAAAGCAAACGTCAACTCAAGAGAAGTATTAATTAATAGAATATTTAAACATTTGAGCTTCATAAGGAACTCTATGATATACGTTTTCTAAAACACAATTGCTTTTCTTTGTTTCAGCGTTGAACTGGAAACATTTTATAATTTTCTTTTACGGCTGCGTATCTCGCTGTCGAATGTACACTGTCAGCTGGACAAGTTGAGTAGCTTGTACTGACATTTATAACAAAATTATTTACTCCTCTTTGATTCTATTTTATATTACTGTACATTTTTAGCTTCACACACCTAATCTCTTCCTTCCTTGTCACTCTTATTGACTTCCTCCTTCACCCATCTTTCCTTACTACTTATGTCCTTGTTGCCATTTCACTTTATTCTATTCCTTTATTTCAATTAATTTTCAATTGTCAATTTTTTTTGTTTATGTATTTTTTTATTGAACCATTTCCAATGTTCTTTTTTTCCTTAGAGATTTTTTCGTTTTCTGTCTCCATCTCTGCTCTTATTCTCATATTCCTTTGCATCCTACACATTACACTAGCTCCCTGACGTGTCGTGGACAATATTTATGCCATCCGGGAAGTATTGGACCAAAGACAAAAAGTAACGAAGTTAGAGCCACGTTGGTAGTACGATAAAAAGCAGGGTAGACCATAAAGTGACCGAAGCATCTACATATAATTGTAGTTGTAGCCAGGAGGTCAACTAACATTAAAACTGTACAACTCAGTTTCAGATGTGAAGTGGCCCGTGCCAAAGGAGTGCGCAATGCATAGCCAATGAGGTTTTAATGAGGGTGACTGAATTTTGAGGCGATCAACTGATAAACTGGTTGCTATTCGCTTCACGTTTTAATCAGTAACTAGGAGCTTTGAGGTCAGTCTTGCTTTTTATACTACTTCAGTGGTTACCTAGTTACTTATGAGTGCTATCATTTTTAAGTACCCGTGCGCGTAATGTGTACTCCACGTGATGAAGTATAGGTCAGAAACTCATACATAGTATCTTAAAATTGCTGAATATTATGGAATCGGAGAAGTCGCTAAGTACGCAAATGAGGAGACACCAGATGAATAGATTTTGTGTACTGGATATAACATTTTGACGTTCTGATGTCGCTTGTAGGAACTTAACCCACTATAATAATCTCAATTGACTAACTATTTGTTTCGTTTTAATATCATTATAATTGTATATATTATTAACTTCTTTAATTGGGAAGCATGATGATTTATTTGGAAAATAGATGAAACTATAAAACTTTATAAAACAATGTCATAGTTGTACTTTGTGGTTATCAAGAGTAGGCTTCTTAGGAAAAGCACGTATCAAGAATAAACTAGAAGTAGCGGCATAGATTAATGATGGACACATAAGGAATTGTCAACCTGTATGATTTGAGGATAAGTCAGAGATTTTTTAATTAATCAATACTTTATGTGATTTGAATGCAGATACATCTTTGTTATTAACGGGACACAATTGCCAGCTACTTTGCTATCTAGTAGTTACAGAAAGCTGAAGGACTCAGCATGTGTATTAATACATCCGAACAGTAGCTTCATGCCGTACGTAAGAGCCAATTTAGATTTATTCTTGAAGCTTCTGTACCAAGAAGCTAAAGATGTCCGAGGGAAAATCTGAACATACCTGTCACCGGTGGAATCCTGCGTCACTTAAACTCTTATCTGTCTAATCGTACCGGGTTGTCCATCGTTGGACACTGTCTTCCCTAGTGACATTCCTGTTTATTCAGTATGAATCGTCCATCTTGGTTCATCAGATTATCTATCCATCTCATCTGGAATTCTTCATCTTTCTCTCCTATGGTCTCACGGTCCACAGTGCAAAATATGTTTATTCCACGTGTTCTGTTGTTATCTATTGTTATGACCTGAAAAACTACATTTCAGCTTTGCTACTACTTCTCAAACGTTTTTCAGACCCACACGTTTCTTCTCTTATCTGGTAGTTTACATTTAATCATGTAAGTTTTTATACTTATGAACCATAAGGGAGCAAGTTCGCAATGACATTGGCCTTAAGATACGATGGATATGCTTTCTTATTAAGAATGAAAACAGATTTACTAATTGCTGCCCAGCATCTACTAGATAACAGTCATTTTTCTTTTCATTTCCTTAATTTATTCTATTTTTGTTGTCTTAAAACAGTCTTCCGTTTTTGTCATGATCTTTGTCTTATTGTATTTTGTATTAACCCTATTGAGGACAACGATTCTAGCTTGCGTTTTCAGTTCGTCAAGCGTCCTACAATTCTGTTTTGTTGTCCGTTATCAAAGCTTTATTGTGAGCATATCTTAGGATGTTTAACTGTGTCCATAGATTTTTATTCCTCCGTCTTACCAATCTAGCTGTTTAAAAACACCTTTTAATATCTGATTAAAAGTAGACGATATTTCGTCTCCTAGTATAAATCTCTTTCTACAAAGATTTGTTCTGTTCCCTCGTATATTTTATTAGTTGAAATAACTGTTAAGTATATCGTATAATTATTAAAAATACAACTACTAAATAACTTTTAATTTTAATAGTTGAAAAACTATTAAATATAAATAGGTAGACATATATTTTTATTTTCCACAAAAATACACACATTTTTATTACGATTCCAGAAAGAAATTATACCAGCCACCTATTCCAGGTGAGTCGGCACCAAACAAGGAGAACAGATTATCAAATATATGTGCGGAAGCAATGTGGTGGTGTTACATTTACTACAATATACGCCTTATACAACTAAATAAACAAAACAGAATTCTAAAGGCTATAAGGATACATTCCACAAATCATTCATGAAACTGTTTTAATTTTAGCCCTTAATCCTAATTTACAATTCAGTATACAAGTAAAAAAAAAAAAAAAAAAAAACAGAAATGACACAAATTAATATTCCAAACATTCATATCTAAATTCTTTATTACTAAATACACGAGCTCTGATCTGTCTCAGATGAATGCTACATTTCTAGTTTCATCTAATCATCAATACTACCTTTATCTAAAACCGATTTTTAACTTTTTTCGAAAATAATTTAATTTTGTTGGTCTTTTTAATATTAGTGGGGAGTAAATTAAAACTTTTTGTTA
This sequence comes from Magicicada septendecula, assembly GCA_034769895.1. Lineage (NCBI taxonomy): Eukaryota > Metazoa > Arthropoda > Insecta > Hemiptera > Cicadidae > Magicicada > Magicicada septendecula. The sequence goes on from CM068368.1 coordinate 497,752,788, forward strand.
CAAGAAATAACCTGAAGTTTAACAAGTTTATTTCCTTGTTACAAGAAATAAACTGACCGTCGGAACCATGAGTTTATTTTACTTTAGGTCTAGTGAAATTACCTTGTTGCTGGTTTCGCGTTCTATAATATTGATCGGAAACTATTTGTCCAGGCTTTGCATAAAATACTCTCATCATTTATGAACAAATAGGCCCAAGTGGCGTATAGAGGTAAGTTTTATTTTGAGAAAGAGGAGCTGTTTTGAGAAATGCTGTAGCAAATCTGTTTTGGAAAGTAAGAATCTGAATAAAAAAATTTGGATCAAAGATCTAAGACCGTTAAGTGTAGCGCTACCTCATAACTCAACGCCATACTGAAGACTTGAATGAATGCAGCAGAACAAAATTACATACATTTTATAAAAAATAAAATTATCTTAAATTTTTTCTTAGTTTGATTTTTAGTTTCTCTGTGTGTGTCTGTGTTCCATGTTACTTAAGCCTTCCATGTGACTCTTTCATGGTACAAGTATTAAATAATTATTAAAAGGAACAGGATCCTTTAATAAGAAGTGGGAATTATAAAATTCAATAGTAAATTTATAAGACTGAAAAATCGTCATATGTTGTAACGACTTTCTATAGTGCATGTTAATTTAGAGAGTTTTTAAAGTAGACCTATATTACTTCATAAAAGGATTTGAAGAAATCTAGAGGCTGAAGAATACTTAAAGCATATAAGTCATATGAGATGTGATGTTGCAAACGGCATCATTAGGAAAATTTGCAGGAAATGTTAATGTTTAATTATTACAAATTTCCCCAAGTTCATTGTTCGAATTATTAATGAAGTTACTTAACAGGAGCCTGAATAAAGAAGGGTTACCTTTAGACTTTTAGAAAATATCTTTTAAGCGTCATCTTTGGAAAGGAAATAGAAGTGATTGTTGAAACTACCGAAGTATCACTATTTTGATCTGCAATTAAGACTATCTGGGACAGTGCTAAAGTTCCGTGTAGAAATAGAATTTATAGAAAATCAGAGTGGGTTTAGAGAAGGACGCTCAATTGTTTATGTGGGACAGTAAACTTTTAGCTCACAATTTATACAGTCGTTTACTATTTATAATTGTCGGAAAGCATACAGTAACGTACCTCTCGGCAAACTCTGAAAAACTATAATCTTGCAAAGTGGTAATCGGATAGGAAATAGAGAACCATTCATCATCATCATCAACCGTTCAAGGCTTATGACCATTCTCCTGTTCCGGCCTAATGTTTGTCGCCACCCTGCTACCGGTCGTCCAACGTCTCTTCTTCCATGTGGCTGGTAACTATAGGTTAACCGTGGAATGCGGGTATTGCCCCTTCGTTGCAAATGGCTATTCCATTTTTCTCTATACAACACTATCTTTTCTCTAACTGAAAATACATTCAAATCCTTTCTTACACCCTCATTTCTCATACGGTCTGATTTGTACATCGCTTTACTGTTCTTAAGTCTTTCATTTCCGCTGCTTGAATCTTGTTCCAGTCACTCTTCCTCATAGTCCAAGGTTCGCAGCCATAATGCTGAAACAACCATCTATACTACTATATAAATCTGTAGACTCTGTCTGTACATTGTGATTTTGTATCAAATTTTGTGTTAAATATTATTTTTATGACCCACTCATACTATATTGACCATTTTTAAAATTTTTGTCTGTCTGTCCCTCTGTCTGTTTGTCTTTTCATAACTCATTAACTACAGATTCGATTAAGATGAAATTTTTTATACATATAGAAGACACTCTTTCTTAAAATATAGGCTATATTTACATCGATTTTCTATCATAATCTTCTATATTAATAAATCTGTAGGGGGGTCTACGTTTGTCCGCGGTAATCTCAGAATGTACTGAACCGATTTCAATGAAACTTTGCACGCTGATAGCAGGTACCCAACGAATCTATATAATAAATCTCTAGGGAGTCTACGTTTGTCCGCGGTAATCTCAGAACCTACTGAACCGATTTCAATGAAACGTTGCACGCTGATAGCAGGTACCCAACAAAAGGTTTTCCACTTTATTTGATAACGATAGGTTAAAAAGAACCGAAGTTATTGCAAAAAAAACTCATTTTTTTAAACCCGCGGCTTCGATCGCGAGTAACGATAGGTTAAAAAGAACCGAAGTTATTGCAAAAAAACTCATTTTTTTAAACCTGCGGCTTCGAGTTGGTAAATTGCTAATGGTACATCTGTATTAATAATATTCTTATATTGTAAGTTATGAATATCCAAAAAGTGCGAAGCAATAGATCCATCATTCATGTTTCCTCGATACGTAAAATCAAAATTTGATAATTTACTAGATATTTACAAACATGTAGTAACACAATTAGCTGAAATGTTTATTCGTATAGAATAATACAAATAGTGTATACATAAGTATATTGATATCAGTTAGTCCATTTGAATACTTACATTTTAGTAGGGATATGGAATTCTTATCAGCATATGGAATTCATATAAACAATACAATAATTCATTGTTTGATTATATTGTAACATTGATTATATAGTACACGTTGATTCTCATAAACCATACTCTTCGACATTTGAATATTCAGTAGGCCTATGTGCAGTAGGAATAATTAATTGTCGAGAATTATACTTAACCTACTTCATCGAGAATTATGTGATGAGCGTCAGTGATGTAGTATCAGTGCTTTTTTTCGTTAATTTTACGTCATCGGTAAGTAATATGTGCAATATGAATTGTATTGTATAAATTATTAATTGCCCCCTAGAGATTTTTTAGTATAGATCAAATAAATACATTTCCCTTTTATTAGCTTTGCAATGCCAAAAAGACGGATCATGTTTAGGAAGATCTACTGCTGCTGCGGAAAGAAAGAGGCGTCTTAGAACATCTGAAAATGACGTCGAAGGAGTCGAAATGCAATCAGCTCCTGGAAACTCTTCAGAAAGATCTGGATTAGACGAAGTCTCACGGGTTGAAAGTCCTACGATTCGTGAAAATAGATTAGCGGCACAAAGACTCAGGCAAGCGACTCTCAGATCACGAGGTCCTACTTTACGATGGAATGCAAAATTCAATAGTGGTTTCAATTATAATCCAGTTATTAACTACGCGAATGAAACAGATATCGGGTTACCGAGTATGGTTTGCCCTCATTGGAAAGCTTTAAAGTGGAGAAATGAATCACATGGATTATGTTGCTCTGCAGGAAAAATGCGATTAGATCCCATACTTCCTCCTCCAGAACCGTTAAAATCATTATTAAATGGAGAACATCTTTTATCGAAAAAATTTTTGAATGCATTAAGATCGTAGAATTCAGCTTTTCAATTTACATCATTCGGAGCCAATGAAATAGTCGAAGGGAGCTTCATGCCTACTTTCAAAATTCAAGGGCAAGTATATCACCTCATGGGATCATTACTCCCCACACAAAACGAAGTACCAAAATTTCTACATGTGTATTTCATAGCTGATTATTTACAGCAATCTGAAACAAGAATGGATCATATTCGTAACTTGGATAAGCCATTAGTAACAGAACTTCAAAATTTACTTCACGCAATCAACCCATATGTTAGTGAACTGAAAAGTGCGTTTGAATTTGTAACATCTGCGAATAATAATCAGTACAATATTGTGATTCATGCTGATCGAACAGAAAATAATGAAGAGCACAGGGGTCGCTACAATGCACCGACAACTAATGAGGTGGCAGTAGTTTTAATTAACCAGGAATGCGATAAACTCGATATAATAATCTGTGCGAGGGATCATACGCTACATCGAATTGCAGAAACACATCGAGCTTATGATGCTTTACAGTACCCTTTAATGTTTTGCAGAGGAGAAGATGGTTATCATTTTACATTAAAATTAGTCGATCCTCAGACTGGGTTACAAACTACTAACTCGACAGTTACCACAACAATCACATACAAATATTCGCGTGCGAAGCCGCGGGTACCTGCTAATCGTCTTATAATATTTTAAATTAATATCCTCTACGGTCTTCTTTTTCAAAGTGTTCATTATTACACCTCAAAATATTTTCAAATTTACTCACTTTGCTGGTCAAATCCTCATTATGCCCATATGTAACAAAATACCCTAAGTAATTCATATTTCCAATCTGTTCCAGAACATTACCATACAAGACAATTTTTGTCCGAACTGGATGTTTCCCAAGAGAAGCCATAATTTTTGTTTTTATAATTATACCCTGAGGTCATACTCTTCAGCTGCTTTTCCAAATTCATAAATGCGTTTCTGCAAAGAATTCTCACCCTCCTGAATAAACATCATGTCATCAGCAAAGAGCAGAGAATTAATTTATGTAGCCTTATTTAGCTTTATACCTGAAGGAACTTCCTCTTTCAGTCCTCGGAGAATATCGTCTGTATATTGTAATATAAGAAAATTGAGTAGTGTTCTTTGTTTCTACTGGTTCTATTATTTTATTTAATTAAAATGGGTTACTTAATTGGTTACTTAAAATTCTTTAATTTCGTTTAATTACTTCCCTTATTTTATTTTAATTCATTTACCTATTCAAATAATTCAAATCGCACGTGGTACACAAGCAATAGGTACTACCAACTTATTCTTCTAAGGTTTGTGAAAACGCTAATATTCAGAAACTGACAAAAAAGTTAAGTATTAAAAATAATTATTTATACACAATTAATTCCCTTCAATATTCTATTATTTTCTTTCTTTTTCTGTTCTTTTCTTCTTAAATTAAACTGAATAACATTTTTCTTAATTTTAATTGTCCAAGCTGGTTACATTTATAGCTCAGCGGTTGGTAAGATGATCTTAAAGCTCAGGCCTATTTTCATGGTTACGTTTAGTACATATAACTTCGGGTTCTTGTGACTACAATAATTAATTACGAAAATATCCTTTTTGAAGTGCAAAACATCACAATATAAAGTTAACTATAATATAACAAAACAATATCTTATATCTAAAATAACAAATAGTTCGTATGTGCCGAAAAGTGTCGATTTTGAGGTTAACCTAGTCTTAATAGGTTATACTGCTTTAAACATTAAGCACAAAGAAATAATAGTTAAACGTGAAAAATTTACAATAGTGTTAGTGTTTTTGTCCAGTGATAGTGGAATAAATAGTTCACAAGTATACATAAAGTGTTACAGTTGTATTATTATAATTCGTGATGTAGTTTAAAATTTTAAGTATGAACACTATACTTTCCTTTACTTTTTCACACACTTTCTTATTCTCTGTTAATATTATAATTCACTATAAGTCCTTTCTGATTATGTAAACAATTCACAACACTTTTCTTCACTTTTTGGTTATGTTATGGTAATCACGCTTCACCTAACCTAGCCGAGGTTCGATTCTGATGGTACTTTGGTTGCTATAGGTGTCGCGGAGGAGCCGTTCTTTACTGTACGAATTCCAACAATAGACTATGCTCTGTATGACGATGGTTGGCGTGTGGACCCTTGGCTTATCTGCTGCCTCTCCCCCATTGTAATACTTCCGCCCGGGCTCGACAGCAGCTAATTGCCGCGTGAGTCACCTCACTGTGCGTCCAGTATGAAACAATTTTTTTTTGGCTCGCCCAATATTGGTAAAATTTTGTTATATTTGAAATCAGCGAAATAATACGATGAAAATGACACCAAACACGACTAAAAAATATTAAATTTTAAGGTGTTTCAAGGTAAAAGCTCAACAACTACTTTATACACATCTTCAGTGCATAGTGCTTTATAACGCCCAATTTTCAATATTCCTTAGTCGTGTTTGGTGTCATTTTCATCGTATTATTTCGCTGATTTCAAATACAGTATAACAAAATTTTACCAGTATTGGGCGAGGCAAAGAAAAATTGTTTCATACTGGACGCACAGTGAGGTGACTCACGGGGCAATTAGCTGCTGTCGAGCTCGGGAGGAAGTATTACAATGGGGGAGAGGCAGCAGGTAGGGTCCACACGCCAACCATCGTCATACAGAGCATAACTCGCTTGGCATCACTTTTTGGGTTACTACAGGCAAAATGTGAAAAATTCCCATTGGTTGAGATTTCAAGCATTGCTATGGATGGCGTCAGTTTTCTGATATCAAAATTACTAAAAATTCTTAAATTTAACATATTTCACTTATGCTATGTACAATTGTAAAGATATTATTACCAATGAAATGTTTTTTTTCTCACAATCATTTTAAGATCTCACAAGATATGTTTATATACAGTAATTCCCAAAATAACATTTTTAAGGTTTTGCCTAGTCTAACAAATTATGTTTAAAAGTTATCTTTTTTGTTACATAATTAGTTTTCTTGGCTGTACTTATGATTTTATGTTAATAACATGTAATTTAACACTAGTGATTACAACTATGAACATTAACTTTTTATAAAAACCTTGGCTTGTAAACTAGGCCTAATAATGTCTTGTGTACTTTGGACTATTATTTGTTTCTTACAGTAAAATTTCTTAATTCTAATACAAGTTAACATTTATTCTTTATTCATTATAAACTACATGATATATTACTAGATATACCATGCTCTAATATAGCATTTATACATTGTAATGTCCCTGTCTACCTTCTAAAGTATATATAGGTTTTTTGCCCAAGTTAACATCTTGTTAATTACCTTATTACTTGTCCATTACAAACACTTATGATTACTTATACCTTAATCTAATAAAATACACTATTTCTTTTTATATATGGTATTGTCTAGCACCATTATTCTACACAAAATTGTCTCCTTTTACCTACCAAGTAGATGTAGGTTTTGTGCAACATTAATCTCTTAATAACTACCTTATTATCTTGTCCATAACAAACAATAGTTATTTCTTATTTCATAATCTACTAGTCAGCTTATCTGTTACACTTTCTACTAATAAATTATTTACATCACATTCTTCTTTACATCTTTAACCTTCTTGTAACATACAATAGTAGTCCTTCTTTCCTACCACACATTATAACATTTTTATACAAAAATATAACTTTTATCACCCACTTATATCCTAATAATCTCTATCTGAATTGTCCATGTGCATATCAGTCACAATCAGATATAACTACTTAACCTAGTTTTACCGTTTTAAGTTAAATTTTATTTAGTTTAAAAGCTCTGCATTATAGGCTTTTACCTGTTCTGTACATTATTCCTTATGCAGTCTACTGGAATTGTTGTTATTAAGTTCAATATAGACATGTTTGATATTTTAGTTTTTTTATTCTACCTTACAATGGCCTTAAATTTACTTGTTAATACATCTATTTCATAACACAGGTTTATTACTTTATTATTGTTTTGTACTTCAGTATATTTACATGACAATCTTCATGTTGAGGGAAACGCCACGTTACAATATACATTAAATAATAGTGGGGACAGATAGTGGGGGCTTGTCTCAATCCTCTGTTAGTAAAAATTTTCTTCCAAATTGTCCATCGCTCAACTGAATTTTTATTTCCGTTCCATTATAATCAGGCTTTATTACATTTAGCCTATTAAATGTTTAGGATATCCCTTCCTATCTCATATTAACCAGAGTTTCACCCTATTCACTCGGTCAAACACCTTCTCTATGTCAGTGAGGGCTATGTGAGTCTCTCTATTGTATTCTCTTCTCAATTATTTGACTTACAGAGAAAATGTTATCACAACAGGATCGTCCCTTCCTAAAGCTGGATTGATTTTCTAGTAAGAAAACTTCTGTTATCGCGCTTAGAAGTGCATACACTAGTTTCGTATTTAGCTTATATCCTAAATTCAAGAAACTAATTTTTCTGCAATTAGAACGCCTATTTCATTCTCCTTTCTTAAGTATGGGGATTACATGAGCTTCAGACCACGTTTTAGGAATATCCTTGAACCTCCAACATTCATTAATAAAACTTAACAATCGCCTATACAGTTTGTCTCCACCACATTGTAATAATTCAACATTAATACCATCGGGTCCAGGAGCTTTTCTGTTTTCCATTTTTTCAAGTGAACATTTGAATTAAGTCTCCATAATGGCATCCACCGAATTATTAGGCAAAAACGTCTTCATCCTCTTCATCTTATCGTTAATCATTATTATCTTAATAATGAGAATCGTTGTGATGTTAATATTACTGACGATCAGGTTATTATTTCGTTACACAAGAGAATGCTCCACAGATTATAGGAGGGATATTAGAAGTGTAGTCTTGATATCAGTTGTGATATTTGGTTGTCGGTGGTACAGACAAAACCCAGAAATAAAGGACCGTGCAATAGTCATACATGTTCCAAACCGGTTGGCACCTAAGGGATTAGAAGATCCTTACTCTCGCACGCGCACTCACAACCAGCCCGGCCCGGCCAGGCACGACCCGGGCGGTTCAGGTATAAGTATACGGTCTAATTCATAACTATAAAATTTTTAATTTATGTCATAATCCAAATTAGACTTTAATTTTTGTAATCTCCGTGAAATTGTGAGAAAAATGAGTCCAAACAACTCATAATTGCTATAAATAAGAGTATTTTAGGGATTTCTAAAGTAAACACGGAATTGGAGTACTTAATAAAGATTTTATTATAAAGTAATAAGTATGTTGGTGATATCTTGATGATTATAAAGAAAAATGTACTTACAATTTACATCATGGTGCAAAATTACGTCGATAATGATGAAAATCTATATTTCTTCTACAATAACAAATGCTGTCTTGTATGTAATATTCATAAAAAAATTATTTTATTTAAAAATGTATCCCAATGAAAAAAAAAATGGATTGATATGATAACTTATATAACTGTATACAATTTCATACAATTACCTATTTACATACTAAATTAAATATCTTGTAAATTTTACAATATAAATATTATATTAAAATTTAATAACAGTACTTACTTGATTTAAAGTTAAATGTAAAGCACTAAAAATTGCCAATTTACTATTTTTTATAAAACACTAAAAATGTTATATGTAAAAATAACTCAATCAATAAACATATTTATATGAAAATAATTAAAAAATATTATTATTAAAATAATAAAAATTGAATTTTCGTATTGTTAGGAAAACCTCAGCTCTCAAAGATTTAATATATTTACAGTTTGGCAGGATTTTAAGCTTTTAATACCCCTAAATTTGGCTCAAAAGAATCCTAATTTGATCACATTTATTTCTCAGCTATAATTTTAATATTGTAACATAACAAGATTACGCCTCAGAATAAAGACAAGTATACCATCAAAATTCACTGTGAAATATGCATAAACGCAATCTTTTTAGTAATAAAGTACAAAGAAGAATAAAATGAACATAATAAATAAAGAAATGAAGACACAACATATTATTTAAAGATAAATAATAAGGTCAAGAAATAAAAAGTAATTAAAACAGAAAGGAAAATATTATAATAAATAAATAATAGGGAATTAAGGAATAAAAACTCATGAAGTAAATAATTTAATGACAATAACAAACAATGACTGACGATGACAATAATACCCAGAAGTGAAGATCAAGTGACAAACAAACATGTAAATAATGATTAATTAATAGAATTATAATGTACAAATGTTAAACGTAGAAAATAAATAAAAAGACATTTGTTAGTTCATAAGCATTAGATTAGAACTATGAGGAGGTCTGCGTACCTCAGACAGTTATTTTGTATCATTGAACGACAAACGGTGAATTATATAAATTTTACAAATATAATAATATCGAACTATAATTATATAAGTTAGGTTGTGTGATAGTGCTAGAAAGTGAGAATAACAGTGATAGCGTTTAAAAAGAAAAAAAATCATGTATAATGAAAGTGATTAAACATACCGGTAATTATAATATGAGCATTTAATGAAACATATAATCTATATGCAAAAGTTATGTAGCCCATATAGTGAGATCAAACCAAGTGTAAATAATAAAAAATAGAAAAATCTTACGTTACAAACTTACAATATAATGTAGTGACGAAGAAAAAATAAGATTCAACGGAATCATATTCATTATAAATGATGAAACCGAACCTGTGACCCACAAACATATTATAGCCAAAGCCTTAACTGAAGGAATTAGTATTTTGGTAAAAAGGAAGGGATTGTTGGAAAAATATTGAAACGAGGCAGAACATGTTAATTTGACTGCTGGACTTTTATACAAATTAATTGCAGATAGAAGGCGAGATGACAAAGAAAGACTATTGAAATAACTAGAAGACTAATATTTTAATCGAAAGTACCAAAAACTTGAAGGCCAGAAGCGAAGAATCAAGCAATAAGTTCATAAGGAAAACTACCAGATTGGTGAGATTGCTCCGATATGCTAAGCCAGATATTTGAACCAATATTACTACATTTTAACGATCGAGTTACAGTGAAATACTATAACCAAAACAATATAAACGTTATAATAGTGAATTTTATTTGTACACCATAACTATTAGTATTAAGAGTTCCTTTTTAAATTGTTCTTTTGTATGATCAAAAGGACAAACTAGTCAACATACATCCACAACACCCAATTACAAAACCTTCATTATAAATATTATGTTTTATGTTATATTATGACCTGAACAATACTTTGACTTTAATTTTACATTAACCCTGAGATTAAGATTTTCCATGTAATCCAACCGAAATGAGCTACCAATAAAAGAAGGGACATTGAATGTCAATATAATTAAGAAATGTTAAAGAGAAATAATAAATTTTATTGAAATTTAGTCAAGATAGAAAAGGAGTTTGATTATTTATTTAACATAAAAGTTTAATTCTTACATAGAAAGAGGGTAAGTTTAAGAAGTTTAGGAGTTAAGAGGTAAAATAAAATTAGTTTTTTCATTGTTACAATATATATTCATAATAAACACCTGGAAGTAAAACTAATTATATCTTAAAATTTACATAATTATAATAATCAATATCTATAATGTCTGCAATAATATTTAAAGATAAGTAGAATTGTGTGTGATTATCAACGAGACAAAATAACATTTACAAAATACTAATTTCTAAAGCCAAAATTAATATTAAATTAGACTTAATTGTACATATAAAGCATATCACAACCACATCGTGTTTGGTGTCATTTTCTTTAAAATTTTGAGGAAATTACAAATATGCTAAGCTCGTTTGTTAAAATATTCATATTATTATAAAAGTTGCAGTTACGTAGTGGACCCCCCAGTAAATGATTCATACCCCAGGCGTGCGGGCCAGCTGCGTTTGTGTGTGTGTTTTAGTAAGGGATATAAACAACGTTTATATTGCACTTGGAATTTGAAATGGAAATACTGCTAAACACATAAGCAGTCCATTGTTTTTTAGGGTATTGCTACATACGGTTCAGAGGTGTGGAAAATGACTCATTACAACCCAAAACAATTAGGGAAATTGAAGTGGATTACTGGTAGTGGAGTTGTGGGATAGGAAAAAGTATAAGTAACGAGATTAGAACAAGGATAGCAGAAGACACGACATAACAGAAACCGTTGAAGATAGGAAATTAACATGGTACGGACACATAAGACATAGAGAATGGCAACCTACAGGAGGAGGTCAGGAGATACAGACCTAAATAAAACCTTAGATGGAAGAAACGCCTGGTGGTGTAGTCCCACTCGCATAGAAGGAAAAGTACCAATAGGTGAGAAGTCATTGGTCAAAGTAAAAGATGCTGAAGTGTTATGAATGATTAACGGGAAACAATCCTTACAGAAAGGGATAAGTGGATAGGTCACATACAACAGCGTGAATGGTCCTTCAAACCACTGAGAGGAGAATCAAAAAGGAAGAAAAGAATTGTATCAGGGAAAATATATAAAAACAAAACAGAGAATATTGTGGGTAAAGAACTTGCCGAAAAATGTCAGTGGAGAATTATTCACCAATGTCAACAATCAAAACAATGGAGAACAGAAGCGTACACCCACACAAGACACACTCACATGCACTCGCGCGCGCATGTATGTGTGAGAGAGAGATAGGTAGGTGTATAGACAGACAGGCAGATTATTATCAGAGGTCAGAATCGTTTATGGAAATTCCAATGTAATATTTATCTCATACATACTCGACGTGATAAACTGGAAACGGTGACTATAACGAATACCAAAAACACTTACTTATTCACTGTTACTTTATTTCCCCACTTATTTCCTCTCTTTCACTTCTCTCTCCGTGAGCGAAATAAATCGAGAGACATAAAACCACTTTTGCCAGAACAAACTAGTGTGTGTGTGTGTGTGTGTGTGCGTGTGTGCGTGTGCGTGTGCGCGCGCGGTCATTGAACTCGTGACGTCACTGGCGTTACCTTGAAATGTTCTACTGCTCTACATTTTGCGGCGGCGCAGCGATCGAGTAAACGAAGAAATAAAAATAAGCAACCTATCGCCGCCGACGACGCCGTCGGGTACACAGATAGGCAACCAGCCGAACTAAACACAAGGCAGTACAGTTATACAACTAACCTGCAATAACTTACGTACCTTACACGTCTCTGTCTGATTCTGTCTTGTATGTCATTTATATTACCGTGCGATGACTTATACACTAACAACACGTGACAAGCTAATTGTCTTGTTATAATATATGTATTCAATGTAAACCGTTTGAGTATGTGTTTGTGTACCATCAACTCATCAAATCGTTATCATTAGTAATGGGTCGTGTTCTCCTCCAAACTTCTTTTCCGATTAATTATCTCCGGTACTGTGACCCAGTACTTAGCCTGTCATCCCGCAAACTTGCAACGTGATGTTGTGGTCTCCTCTCGTCTGTTACCATGTCTCATCTTATCTCCTAACTAAATAAATAGAATGGGAATCCAAGTGAGAGTAGAAGAATAGAGAAACCCCGGAAAAGTTGGATAGAAGATATCGAAGAAGACATGCACAGGAAGGGAATAGTGCAGTAACGCAGACAAGCACTGAACAGAGACGAGTGGAGGCGAGTGGTTTTGGAGGTCCGGGCTCTGCAGAAGCTGTAGCGCCGAGGATCATCATCATCACCAAATACCCAGACCATTTTCATCTTACTTTCTTATTTTTCTAAATGATCCCCTTTTAATCCTCTTTCTGAAACATCTCTATTTAACAGACCATGCACTTCGTTCAGGGCAGTTGAATCAGAGCTGTGAAGTGACAAGATAATCCAAAAACGAAGGAGATAATTTAAATGCGATCTTGATCACCTATGGTCTACTACGGTCTTGTATGTTGGTCTACAGCAGTTGTTGTATGTTATATAATCACATATGGATGCATGACCATCTTTCAAGTTTGAGGTTTCCATTGTATTTCTGATTCCTTCTTCTTTCCAAGGGCATCGCAGTATTTCTATTCTTCACTGCACTGGAGGTCTTCACTTGCAGTCTTAATATATATTAAGATCATTGGCACCTATGGTCTACTATGGTCACATATGGCTCTGAAAATTGAGAAATGAATCTCTGAAAGTGCTAAAACGCCAGGCAATGGAGATGGACTTGTGAGGTAGGTCTTGTGAAGTATCCAAGCTCTAATGCATTAGGAGGCAAATTCGTGTACACAGAACAATATTTGACACCATAAATTCGAAGCGCATCATATGGTATGGCCACGTGGATCGAATGCTGATTATTAGGCCAAAAAGTTGTTAAATGGAAATATACAGACTCGAGATATAATGAAAAGAGGGCGTCTACGGAAAGGATGGAAAAATAATGTTTACAACGAAGAGAGTGGGAAGACGGAAAGCTCTGACAAGAAGTATGCGAGAAACAGCAGTTGTTGTATGTTATATAATCACATATGGATGCATGTCTATCTTTCAAGTTTGAGTTTTCCATAGTATTTCTGATTCCTTCTTCTTTCCAAGGCCATCGCAGTATTTCTATTCTTCACTTGCAGTCTTAATATATATTAAGATTATTTTAGTTGTTATTTGTTAGTTCATTCTCACATGGCCTCTCTTGCATTCAAAAGTATTCTTTTCTTGTTTGCATTTCCTTCTAATTTCGGAGTTCTAGTAACTTACTTCTTTTGAAGTAATCCATCTTTGCCATAGTTAGTCTTCGTACCAAGTCAACTCTAAGAATATACTTTACTTATTCCTTCAATCGTAACCTCGACAACATTTTTCTTGCTTTACTTATGGATTTGTTACAATCCTCTGTATAGAGTTAATAGATCCTACACTTTACGATTTGGGTAAAATTTTAACATCCTTCAATCATTCCCAAATGATATTTGTCGATGAACGTTCGTAGGTGTTTGAATATTCATCTCAATTTGAAAATTCCACTTCCTATATGCATCGATACAACATTTTTATCGTAAATATTGTTAGTTGTATACTTAGGCCGGGCAAGGAATGCGGCTGAAGGATTAGCAGACTCTTTGACAATGCATGGACAGGCACAGGGCGCCAGACAATGGTGCCAAGACCCAGTCAGTGAATCACCAAGTGTGTGTGTGTGTGTGTGTGTGTGTGTGTGTGTGTGTGTGTGTGTGTGTGTGTGTGTGTGTGTGTGTGTGTGTGTGTGTGTGTGTGTGTGTGTGTGTGTGTGTGTGTGTGTGTGTGTGTGTGTGTGTGTGTGTGTGTTAAAGAGCATACGCTGTTAGTCAAGACGCCTTTGTTAAGCAACCAAACAATAGATGCTAATACAGTCAGGAAGTCAGCAAAAGTTAAAGATAGTCTAGTTTAATTCACATACCCATTCTGTCAGTGTCTTTATAAATGTCTTTCCTGCTTTTGTTTTTTAACACGCGCTGATAGTGTCACATATTGCGTTTAAGACTCCACTTTTTTTATTTACATCTTTAGCTGTAGTTATAGGCGTTACTGCAACCCAAATAATTCAAATCCGTTATCTGTTCCAACGTTCTATAAGAGCAGCCGTGGAGCCCCTAAAACCCGCCTACCCCTGTGAGCAGACACAGAAACAGAAGTACGGTATGAATAAAGAGAGACATGACGAATACTGACTGTAGTTTGAATTAAACGTTAATTCGACCACGGGGCGGAGACAAAGTTCTGTCAATTACTAGCGTTTATATTGACGTCCATGTTGACAATTCTACCACTGAAAAATTGTACACCAACTTGGTACCTAATCCGTTCTCACAAAGAAATTCCTTGAATTATTTAAAGTACATAGTGATTTTTTATTTTGACTTTTATTTATGTACCGAACCGAGCCGTACGGAAAAACAATACTAAAATTAATAACGTAATCATGAGTGTTAGTATCATTTATTTGTCACGGTAACTGTTGCACTATTACTGGAGGTCAATCCTTCCGTACCGTTCCCTAATCGTCAGTATTAGCGGTGTAGATGCTAAAATTATCAGCGATGTCGTGCGTAATGCAACCAAGTCTCAACAATTTATCATCTTTCAATACATGACGAACCCAATGGACTCATATGTTTCACGAATCGCGCTGCTTCTTAGGCTCTTGTAATTTGTGTGAGTCCACGTTTAAAATATTATTAACGTAGACTATATTATTACTTCAAACTCGCAGTCTTGTCGGCCGTGATTGTTGTTAAAAACATTTTTTTTTCACGTCCTGACATTTTGGCTGCTTCTGCGGCAGCCATCTTCGAAGCGGGGACCGATGGAAATAATATCCCAAACGCTGGTAACAAAGAGCATGGTAACATTAATATGGCTACAAATTCATGTTTACGAGTTACAATTTGTAGATTGATGCTGACATTTGAGTAAAATAAATTCAGCAACCGATATTTATTTCAAAACAGTTAAACACAAAGAGTTTAAAAAACAAGATTTAAAAAAAATTAATAATAAAGATCTGTCAAGTTATCTCACTCGTTTTCCTCATTTCCCATACTGAAAGATCGCGCGGCTTGTGCGACCGCACCCGTCACACATCTCTAAAGGCGGCCTCAGTTCACCTTATAAGATGATCCTGTGATCTTGATCCTTATAGATCCATGGAATAGGCTAGAATCATTCCTCTTCGAATAGAGATTTTTTAACCTAGTTACGTGCTTTAAAGAACGTTGCGAAGGAAAGTTTGACAGAAACGAAGCTAAAATTGTATGATAATTTCAGCGTTTTTGTATGCCATTTAATTTAAGGTGTATAAAAAAAGACACCTAAATGCGATTAAGGCTTTTTGACGAGTTCTGCAATGTAGTAAGAACTGCAGCATTAGGAAAAACGCGCATTCAGAACTGTCCCAAGTACTCTTTACTTGGGATATACTTAAAGATCTAGTACAAATCACAGCTCCACATAAGAAATCTTGTACAAGATTACCAGAACAAATTATAGCGTATGCCCTAGCAGTAGATGGGACACGAAAGCTGTTAGGACCTAATCCTTGGACATTAGTGACGATGAACATCTAAATTGTATGTCGCATATTGTATAATTTAATGGGATCCCCAACAACTCTTTTACTCGATGTACACTTTCATTTGAACAGATATCGTCGCCAACTCAATTTGAATCGACAAGTGAATTGATATTTGAACTCTGTATGTATCAGATTCATACATACGCCGAGATAACGGCGTGTCCTCTCTTCCATTGTCATAACGGGCACATGGCCTGTTACGACCATTTCTACTCTACTCATGGCCTGCTTAACCTACTGGAATTACTCTAAAACGGTATCCGTCTGGGCTTAGGGCTCCGTTTCACCCTTGTAGAGTTTTTAACGATTTATCATCTAGTCTGATAACACTTCAATCTCCGTAAATTAATGCGGCAGGTGAGACCAAGATCCTTATAAACTACATACTCTTTGTTGCTATTTTTTCACCTTACATCGTCATGAGAATATTCTTTTCCTATCTATCATATCTAAAGCCAAACTGTTAAGGATCCGGGATCTGGCTGTCTTATATCATAATTGGTTTGATTAGTATCTTATAAATTCTAAGTTATGAGCTTTCACGGCCGGCGCCAACATGTTTGGTGTCCGCCAATACACTGAAGATGGCCTCCGACGGTGGTGCCAAACGTTAGTAGTGGTCCACGGCCTAACAGCAACTATGAGGTTTCTGCACAAGAGTATAGTACAGTTTGCTAGTCATGCAGTTATAGAATTAAGTTATACTAATCTAACAGTTACACAAGTGAGCAGTTTATATTTGAAACTGTTAGTTAAATATCATAACACGTATAGCAATATTGTCAAATATTTTGACACAAAACTAAATGTTCTCACTTTTTTATCAAGTAAACAAACAGCTTACGTTTACTTTTACTGATAGAACTAATTGAAACATTATTCGGATCTTTTCGGTTAAGTGGCAGCATGGAGTGAGCAATTACTCTACGTAGCAATCGCCAGTAACAACACATTCCCCCCCCCACACGTAGCGATAACCAGCGACAGTTTGTATTTTTATTTATTTTTTGACATATTTTTTAATATTTTTTTTATATTATATTTTTTATATTTATATAAAATGGTGCTCACATACTTCTCACATGTATGAATTCCAATCCATGCATGTGGCGTGATTCATTTCCAACTCATCTTGACAATATTGCCCGGTTGCGTACTCCTTACTCCAACAGTAAATGAACTACGATTGTGCGGAAATCTAATCGAGAATTATTTAGTAATGTATCCTGTCGCACTTTTTTTGATTCCCGACAGTCCTTTTTAGAACATACCCAACGGTCTTTACCTGTCGTGTACAGTTTCATTTGATCGCCGTTCGTACAAATTCTTGGGTTACGTAAAATATTTTTGTCTCTTAGAAACTATATCACTGAATCTTTGTCGGGAATCTGTGCTGTTAACTGAAGGAAATTCATGATACGCAACGATA
Organism: Magicicada septendecula; assembly: GCA_034769895.1. Lineage (NCBI taxonomy): Eukaryota > Metazoa > Arthropoda > Insecta > Hemiptera > Cicadidae > Magicicada > Magicicada septendecula. The sequence goes on from CM068368.1 coordinate 497,770,590, forward strand.
ATACTACACTTGCGACTGCGGCATACAGAGTCACAGGGCACGCTGTCACCATGGAATAGTTGCAAAATATGTTGGAGGGGGAAATGCGTTGGAGGGTGAAATGCGTTGTTACTGGCGATTGCTACGTAGAGTAATTGCTCACTGCATGCTGCCACTTAACCGAAAAGATCCCATTATTCATATCATACACGAAGGGGAATCAACCCGATAACTTCAAGTTTATGGAGATATTCGAGCGCCCCCCCCCCCACACACACACAGTAATATAATAGGTAAAAAATAGTAGTTTAAAACAACAAAAAAGATAAAATTTGAATTTAAATTTTCTTTTGAAGAGAAGAGGGAAAACTATTTATAATATTATTTTTGTAGACCAAGTACTGTTCCTCAGGGAAAACAATCTTCTAATAAAAGTAAATCATACCGTCTTTTAACTGAAGATACTCTTAACACTTTGTAGAAACTTATATCGAGCAAAAAGGCATTTTTTACTAATAGAAAGTAAAGTTTTACTACTAGAAATGATATAAGAAAAAATGACATAATTTTAAGCAAGGAAGCAAACAATGAAATTTTTTTGGCCATTAAAATTTTGAATTGAAAATAATTTTAATAATTTTGATTGTTTCAATCCATAATACCTCACGAGATTATATTTTTACGCTTCTTTGTTTATAATATATTCTTCACTGTGAAGAAAACCTCAGTAAGTCGAATTACTAGTGTAATTCGTATTTTTGTTTTCTATAAGAATTATTATCATAATAGATAAGTTAAAACGTAGTCTATAATGTCTTGTATACTTTTTAAAATACACTAGCACCATTACTTAATAACATGTAAGTACACGTGTGCGCATGCGTTTGTAATGTATTTTTATATTTTTATTTATTATTTTACACCACTCATCTCGATTACTTATGAAGACAACTGGCTTCAATTACTCTGCCTCTCTACAGGGGGCAGCAAAACCTTCAGTCTGACACACTTTCCACGTTGAAGAGAGTTCTCATGACTTCCCTTAGCGGGTGACAAGTTTCTCCTAAATTTTACCACCTTAAATTTACTGTTTTGTGTGTTGTAGGTTTTTGCTTTATTGTTATAAATGGTTTGCACGTCACAAAGCACGCTCGGCTGACACTAATGAATAAACCAAAGCGTGAAGGGGTGAAAGAGAAAAAATCCATTTTACAGATATAATTTATGAAGGAAGCATTTACCTGTGACAGTCCCGTTAAGGGTTGAAGTACCGTTAATTTATTATGAAAAGGGTTGAGAGTAGTGTGAGTGGTCTCTCCCTCATAACGGGGGTGGTGGAGGTTGCAGCTCTGTTGAAAGGGAAGTAAACACGCAGCTCTACACAACCACACACACACACACACACACACACACACACACACACACACACACACACACACACACAGACATGCACCCACCACACTTGCCTACACGAAATTACCAGTAATTTTGTTGCATCTGGTTTCTTGGCTTGAAATTAACTCTTATGGATAATTATGTAAATTGGGACGACGTAGGCTATATGATATTTCATTTGTCATAAGTCTGTACGCTATTTATTTGTTCGATTTCCGTTTTCATGCATTGCCATGCATTTATGTTGTCACATTATTTACGTGTATTGCCATTAGTTTTTACCCTAATTCGTGGGCCCCAGATATGCGATAATTAATGAAATGACTATTTGTATTATTGTATTTAGCCGTGTCATTGAGCTGACTAGACAGCAGTAGTGAATATTGTAATTTATACTTTTTTCCATATTTTTACAACCAATGTTTTTACCGAAGAAAAATTAGAAATGTGCAAATTAAACAATTCAAGGAATCTGGCTAAATTTAACAATGTAATATTACGAATTGTAACATTTTTAACAAAATAAAAGAAAGGAACACTATTTTCATGTTACTAGTAGATTAATTTTTACGTTTTGTTTACTGTCTTCTTACTTCATCTCTCTAACGTATCCATGTGAGATCAACTCTCCTAGTCACAGAAGAAAGGATTTTGAGACGCTTCACTAATGTCTCATGTTTTTTAGTCGGCGTTATCGATAAAACAGATCTGGAGTTAACTTTAAACATATTTCACTACGTTGTCTTCAAGGCTTTTCATTTAGTAGGCTATTCTTAAAATATGATAAAGCAGAATACGGTTGTATTCTATTTAAACTATTCATGATACGGTTAGTATAATTATTTCTCTGCTTGTATTTCACTACAATTCATTGTCGTTAATAAATACCCATTTGTTAATGCCAAATTTTTCTTATTATCAACTCTAAATTCAGGGCAACATAAGAGAGTAAACTTAAAATTATATTGTAAATGTTCCTTTGTATCTGGTAGTTTTATTAGTTGGACCCATTTCCACTAAGCAACCTTCGTTCTACCAAAGAGTTTTCATTCTCTTCGAGACATTTGCATGAATCTCCCATCGTCTGTTGTTAAACGGATACGTTTACTGTTTTAGTGTTACTACTTTATGGCATGTACTGTAAAATGTTATCGTATTCGGGATTTCAGTTTCATCAGACACACTCAGTTAAGGTGTTGAGTTTTCTTTAGACCTCAATTAGTTTAAACTACTTAAAGAATTTACCCATTAGGACACAAGTGGCGGATAGTGAAGGGATCAATTTGATTGACTGTTGCAAACAGTATCAGCCAAAGAAGAGGCATTATTAGTGTCAACTGTTACGTATCAACAGCAATCCCTCACACCCAAGTCAGACGAACTTCTTGTCTGGTAAGCGGATTATAATTTGTTTTTAACTTAACTCGTCAAGCGCCATTTTGCTTATTTTATGCTAATTGTTTCGACTATAGATATCTTTGTGTTTGGTAGACAATCTACTCTGCTACTTAATTTTTTACCACACCTGTAACGACCACAGATTGTCAGTGGTGGGAACGTCGTGATTCGTTGTGCTGTGGCTGTCGGAAACAATTAAATCACGCCAGCGAATCTTTTAAATCAGTCCTTATATATAATATTACAATTTCTGATGTTCATATCTAATTTAAGACTGAGTTTAACACTGCATTTACTTTCTCCTTGCAGTAAGATTTTTGTTTCGATGTTTACAAATTGTCATCATCAGAAATACAAAAACTTTATATGCAGTACATTCTGTACTTCTGATTATGTGCCTCGAAGTAGCAGCTTGAAATGTGTACAATTTGATTATAACAATAATTCACATTCTTGTTGAAATTATATTTATTGGAATGCATGTTATTATTATTAATTACAACTAGTAGCTAAAAATGCGCTTCAACGAGACATTTATATCCATGTTTATGTTTTCTTTAATGTATCGGATATTGACATATTATAAATACTCTAAAATGCCAACATGTTTATCCTCAACTTTCACGTATTCTCTAGTATCCGAAGTTTAATGTAATCTCTATTAATTGCTGTTAATGTAGTATTTATCTACTGTATTCTGTTGAATTAATAGGAGTATACTTTTACACAGTTGGAGCAGCTCAAGAGGTTTGAATACCTAGAAGCAGTCGCCACACGAGATGGGAAGGCTAATGAGTAAATAAACCATTGGGTACAAAAATACCACCAGATATCACTGAAAGAAGGAAATCACTGCAGAAGTCAGACTATGAGTATACTAGACAGTGTTTCTATCCACACTACTTTAAGGGACAGAAAACCTCACCCTGCTAGTGAAATATGAAAGCAGATTGCAAGCCAGCGCAATGAGGTAAAAGCAGGAGAGAACCATATCGGAATATGACAATCAGAAATCTGTTCCAGCAAGAATCGGTTGTGGAATAACAGAGAGAAGAACACTCCAGTGGTTTGGTGGACGAAAGGAAGTTGAAGTTCATTATATTGATACGTTGGCTAACACAAGAGGGGAGATTATGGTAGAGATTAAACGCCCAGGATAAAAGGGAGTCGCTGAAGAATTCTGACGCTTGGCTGCAAAAAGGGATGAAAAGAAGAAGAAGACGAGAAAGACGAAGACGAAGGTTTTAACTTTAAGTGTACAATTCTTTCACACTGATTATAAATGCGTGTGTGATTCGCAATATATTATTTTAGATACTGAAAAATGTCACATGTAAATATTTTGCTACCGTTAAGAATTCATAGACAATCTTAAAATGTTTGTAAGCAGACAAATTGATACTTCTGTATATGGCCGCCCTGGATGCCGCGCGCACACACACACACACACACACACACACACACACACACACACACACACACACACACACACACACACACACACACACACACATGCACACAGATTTATAATAACTCATGTTTTCCATGATGCTCAAAATAGAACTATCTATACATTAATATTTTTTTTGTATTATATCGCGAATAAACCTACGTACTTTTGTAAATGACTTATAGATTTTTCGTAATTATATTATTCGTAAATCTGTCATAAATTTATTACATTCAATAAATATCATATTGAAGTAATTCTAAGAACCAAATTGAGTTATAAAACTAATGAATGAAATAATTAGTAATAGCATTTGCTTTTTTCCTTACAACATTAAGAATGTATAAGATATAATGAGGTAAGTATGTTTAAAAAAGTGCATTCTGTATAAAAAGTAAATTATATAACTAAAACAAATGTGGCGTCTGATCGCATATAAACATGACAGAAATTGCCGTTTCCTGCTGTTTTAATAACCTATTTGTATTTTCTGATTTCTTAATCGACAATTTTTGTTTTGAAAATCTGATTAACGATTGGCATGAAATCTCAAATTACAAAAAAATTTAACAATTATATTTAATAGAAAAAATAAAACATGCAGACACAATCGAGTGCGGGAGTTAGAACCTGTTATAGTGGGGGGATGGCAATATATTTTTTAAATCATAAAAAAATATCATAATTAACCACTGTGTAGTCACTTATTCATAGACATAAGCAATTCACTAAATATAACTGAAGTAATTATCATATGTCTCAAAAAATTAGTTCTGATAAACGATTTCAGAAATCGTGACTTTTTTCAAAGAGTGCTTTCACCAAATTTCAAATCTTCCTTCTCTTTCCGTCACTCGTAACTAAGGCGATGGGTAGATCACGATGATTCATACCTTTATTGCAGCAACGAACTCGCACGTAAGGTAGCAATCAATTCATTCGGCAGTCATTTGGCAATTTTGATTAATTGTATATAATAGCGCATACGTGAAGCATATTTTTATTGTAAATCAAACTGATAAAACATCAATGCAACAGAGTACTGTACAAACACACGGGATAAATATAGTATTCTATTCCATACACTGGTGCTTCCTGTTACTGCTCTATAAAAATAAATTTCAACAAGGTACAATAAATTGTTTCTCTTACCAAAACAGATACTTCATTATTCGCTAGTAGAATCAAAAATAGCTTTGCAACAAAAACAAACTGCAGGCGCCTTGCCTTTGGGTCGCCATGTGAAGTGATCGATTTTGATAGAACCATAATTTTTAGAAGTCTTGGTGTCTATAACCAAGATCTGTAACCAATCATCTCTTTTGATAAATTTGTTTGTTTGACCCAGCGGTATTTGGCCGAATGCTATTATCTACACTAATAGATACGAATAAACACAAATTTTATAATCTGTTCGTTAATGCTTAGGCCTATATGTTTGCAGTCTTTAGTTATCAGCAGAGGTATCACTGCTACAACGTTCTGACAGTACGGAAATTTTTATAGATTTATTCACTGCAGTTATGAGTCTAATAGCTACAGAAGCTTATTCAATATTAATAATTTTAAACATTATTATAGAAAAATATAATCCGATTTAGTATATCAGCTGTAGGGGTTGTTACACATATGTGGTCGCGCGCGCGTGCGTGTGTTGGCCAACAAAGATGTGAGTGTAGGAGTGTAGTATTAATTGAGAATTATACTTTGAATTTATTGCGGTAGGGATATTCTGTACACATTCAAACTGTTAACAGTCTGTTGACGTCAACTGCTCTTGCCGTCTTGTTTCCACGCCCTGCCATTCTAAAACATCAATGGTAGGGAATATATGGTTATTCTGGTACATTATAACTGGTAAAAAAACCGTGTGAGTTATCTGGCGGAGTTCCTGCAGTAAGTGTTTGGAAGATAAAGGCGTAGCCACTGTACCAATTAGAAATAAAGAACGCCAAATTTACTCCAGTATAAATAATTTCTGTTTCACGTGTTATAGCCTATTCAGTAAACAATGGAGCTAATAGAACTGGGCATTTCTACAGCTGATAGAACTGGGCGATTAGTTAAGTTATACTTAAAAGTTACAGTATTCAAGTATTCCATAGCCGCTAAAGGGTCCAGGAAGCCATTATGTGAAAAGGCCAAATTTTGTAATAATTAATTTTGTTTGTAACGCTTCTTATTTAGCAAAAAACACACGAATAGTACCCTAAAAGTCAATTATTGTCTATTCAGAATGATATAATCCATACAAGACTGCAGATTGCGTAAAGATTTGGAAACCTGAACATTTATTTTATTCCTTAAAAAGGGTAACGTATCATAACATCATAGTCGATCTCACTATAACCGAATGTTTTTATAAAAAAGGATTTTCAATTTCAAATAGAATCTTCCCATTTTCTTTTTTATGCCTCATCGGTTTTCTTCCTTTACACATTTTAAACATAACTCGAACTACATTCATTTTTTTAAAATACTGTTTCTTTTATTCTGTACGTTGTCACGACAGTCTCACTGATCGTCGTATGGTACAGTGGAAACAAGATACAAGACACCAATGAAATCACTAATAACCAGCTTTAATTATCACAATTAACAGTTTGTAATCAACAAGTTATTCAACAACATTATTCTCGTACAACAATTCTAGTTAATCTGTCCACACAATATAATTATGTCAACTATAAAGAATTCCGCGCTATAATCACTAATACACCAATTGAGACCCACTGTATCAACTGTAAATGATGTTGGTTTACCTTCCGCAAATCCATTAACGATCAGGTTTCCACTGGTCTTATGTAGCGTGGAAACTGTGTGGTGTTCTGGAGCTTTAATTCTCCACCCTCTTCTCCCGGTATTTTCTTCTCCCAACAGTCTACCTGTAGATGACCACGTTTCCACACTTGCAACAGTTCGGTCTTCCGTCTTTTTCCTTTGGTTCGAAAGATCGTTGTGGCGCTACTGACTTCTTAAACTGTTGTTCTCGAATCGTCTCTTTATTCCGTCCGTTATGACGATACTGCGCTATTGGATCCGTTTGGCTATAACGTGATGACATACTTTGATTAATATAGCTTCAAAACGGAGAGCATGGACAAGAGCGTCTGAGCTATTATGATGCTGTGCCATTCTTAACACTTGTTGCAATTGACTGTCTCTGATACCGTCAATAAACACAATGTGAGCAATCCATGTTCGGAAGTCCTCCGATTCTTCGGGGTAAGCCAAACTCGTCAGTCGGTCGACATTTGCTTCAAATTCTTGAAGGCTCTCCCCTGAACGCTGTCCCCTCGCATTAAGTTGAACACGGTGCACTTCGCACAAATGCTGGTCACTGTAATTCCAGAGCTTTTGTTAATTCGACATAGATGTTCTGGCTGTTAAATGGCACTTTCTGTATTATCTCTGCAGCAGGTCCTTTTAAAGCAAGACTGAGTGAAAGCCTTTCTCTTCTTCTGTCCATTTATTTAAGCAAGTGGCAGCTTCATATTGGCGATGATAAGTTGCCCAGTTCATCAAACGTTGGGCCCTTTGCGAAAACTGGCCCTACTACAGTTAGAGTTTTTCGATTTCTCTAATATTTTGAATCTTCTTCAGCATTTATTAATGGTCTTTATTTATCAACTATTTCTTTCACTAAATGTTTGACTTCCTTTTTAATTTGTCTTATTGGAATTTGTAATAGAATTTCCTAAACTTGACATACTTGTTTTATAGTTGACACAGATTTTTCTATTTCAGATATTCTGTCAACTTGTTTGTTCAACTCACCTCGTAACAGGACAAATTTTTCAGTGGTATTCTCTTGTACGAACGCCTTAGCGTAATCTGCATGACGACTAAATTCTTCTTTTTGCCGTCTCTCTTGTGTTTCATTTTCACGCTTACGTTTTCCTTTTAGTCATTCTTCCATTAGTACTTTCTGTCATTTATCTGCCGCTTCTCTTTCTAGTCTGCGTTTCTCACCATGTCTTTTTGTGCTTCTGCCGCCTCTTGTCGGCGTCTTTTCTCTGCTTCTTCTGCCTCCTGCCGGCGTCGTTCCTCGACCTGCAGTAGCATTGCTTTGAATGATTCTATCATCTGACTGGGATCCATTCTTTTTCTTTTATCAACTACCACTAACACGCCTCTTCTATGCAGTGTCCTCTGTTACCACTGTTAACGGTTCTGTCTGTCCCACTTCTGACCCACTGTTACGACGGTCTCCTTGATCGTCGTATGGTATAGTGGAAAACAAGATACAAGACACCAATGAAATCACTAATAACCAGCTTTAATTATCACAATTAACAGTTTATAATCAACAAGTTATTCAACAAGATTATTCTCGTACAATAATTGAAGTTAATCTGACCACACAATAATAATGTCAACTATAAAGAATTCCGCACTATAATAATTAATACACCACTTGAGACGCATTGTGTAAATCGCTTACAATAACTGAAAACTAAACGGTAGGTATGAGCTATTTATAGTCTGTAGGGTTCCATAATATGCGTCCTTAACAACCAATCGAAAATTCTAGAGGATACTTCAGCAAGGCCTTGATAGAAACACGCACCGTTGGGCTAGTTGAGAACCTTGTCGAATAACACTAGCGAATGTATGAGCATGTTCTGTATTACGTAACACTGCCTCGCTGTTCTGCATTACGTAACACTGCCTTGCATGTTAAGTGTCACATACGCACACAAACATTTATAGCTGGGATAGCCGAGAAACATGTAGAACATTATGTAATGGTGTAACACAGCCCCCTTCTTAAGTCCGTTCGTCCCGAACTGGCAAACCATCTCTAAAGTAATACTTGGCCAGACAATCTACATAGCTGGTATACTTGAGAAAGATAATTCTCCGGCTCTTCGAATTCAGTCTCGCGTGATCCGAACATAAAGTTCCCACGAATATGAGTCTTCCGCTCAACCACTAGTTTTGCTGGAATCACTCCCGTTGCGTGATGTACTGATGACCTATACGCCAATAGCTGGTCCAAGTCAGATTGCTTCTCGTCAACAACCTCATGCAAGTAACTTCATCATCAGTAACTTTTCCCCCGGTCGTTTCCATTAACTCAGGAACAAGCAAGAGTCTTTTCTCGACACTCATAGTTGGCTTTCCAATCACTTCTTTTGCCGTTACAATTATTTGCACTTCCTCTGCTAGTTCTTCTCCCATTTCCGTCGGCAATAGGAAAGGTTCTTCTTGACCAGACTTGTTGACTTCTTCTTGAGCCAATGCCACTTGCTTGATTGAATGGTTGGCAGACCCTGTCATTTTAGCCATGCAAAGCATTATCTTTTCTTGGCCAATCCTCAGGACATTCTCTCTTATAGGAAATAGTTGCAGGAAATATCTGCAACAAGCATTTGGTGGCTAAACTCGAGGAAACCCAGGCGTACACATACGTCTACTTGATCTAATAATTTGCCGGGGTTTCCAGTCACAGTCTGTATTGTACAAGAGCTATATTGAGGCTGTCGGTTGCTGATCAAGTCAGGGCACACAATAGACACTGTAGCGCCCATATCAACTGTAAATCATATTGACTTACCTTCCGCAAATCCATTAACGATCAGGTTTCCACTGGTCTTATGTAGCGTAGAAACTAGGTGGTGTTCTGGAGCTTTAATTCTCCACCTCTTCTCCCGGTATTTTCTTCCGCATTACGTAACACTGCCTCGCATGTTAGTGTCACGTACGCACACACAATATTACAGCTGGGATAGCCGAGAAACATGTAGGACATTCTGTAATGGTGTAGCAATATCACTAACTTTTACACCATTTATAATTTTTCAAAGTGATTAAATTGTACAAAACAATGAGCATAACCGCACATTTAGTATGAACCCGTATATAATAGTTTAAAGGTCTCTCTAGATAGTCAAAGATAATATCTGTTGTCTATTAACCATTGCTGAACATTTCGAAAGTTTAGAATTGATTACCGCAAACAAGAAAATCCGAGCAGGATTTTGTGTGTGAGAGGAACCGCCCAACGTAGACTCACATTTTTCGGCGTGCTCTGTGAAACTACGAATTTACAATGTACGTTTCACAGAAAATTCTTCCCCATAACTCTCAAGGGGTGTTACCGGGGGGTGTGAACCGTTCCTCTGTAACACGTGCAATACACTGATTTGCAGTCTATAAGCAGCAAATCTGTCGTCAATGCTGGACCGTTTGCGTTCGTGGGTAGTTTTATGATTTTTCCGCGGGTAACGCAACGTTTTTACCTGAAATACGTGCAAACAAGCAAATACAGTAATATGCTCTCGTGGAACAGCCGCCCGGCTTCTCGTAGCAAGTTCTACACCAAACTTACATTGTATCTGCTGTTCCTTCGAACAGTATTCACATATGAGCAGAGGCGAACTTAGGATTTCATTTCGGAGGGGGGGGGGACTTTTTTCAATCACATATCGTTTTCATAGAATATAGTTTTCTCATATTATAATGAAAATCGTACCAAAAAATTAAAACTAATGGGCAAATAATAGTTATAATTCATTAATTTCAACAAAATCAATTAAAAACATACATCAGATAGGATTCCAGTTTGTCTTGGAAGCCGAATAATACCTTTCTGTGAAATATAAACACTTTAAAGGGTACGTTAAAATTTAAAAAGTGAGGTTAACAGTATGTTTGTAGATGCTGTGGATATAATTTTATATAACAGGGTTTTGGATATAATTTTTACAGCATGTAAAATAATTTAAATAATTTAAATAATTTTGTTAAAATATATAGTGATAGTCTTTTCCAAAGGAAAAGTAGAAATAGGAAGAAAGGTAAAAAACGGATAAATAAATATTACTGTACACTTTGTTAAATAAGTGTTTTATTTATCCTTCTTCAAATTTAAAAAAATATGTGGATTATGTTTCACTATATGTTTATTGCATGTTTCATTTAAAAAAATTTGAAATATTCAAGTAACTTTGGTCAAATAAAGCTCGTTAATTACGCGATTAACACTGGAACTGTTCGACTCCTAATCAGATGACTTCAAAAGTCGTATGCGCCATGTTCTGGTGTCTGTCTATCTGTTTGAGGTTTGTTCCAGTGCCAAGCAGATAGACTAGAGCTTGTCGCTCCAGCTTCTTTGGACGCCGCACACCTCTCCATTCTTTCGGCTTATATAATTCATTAGTTGTTTGGGAGCGTTAGTCACCTATTCGCTTAAGATGTTCCAACCATTTTAGCCGATACTGGGCAATCCTATCGAGTACAATTGTATTCAGTTCCTTCCGTAAACGTACATTTCTGCAGTTTTGAAGAGTATATCCTGCCATGTGTCTGAGAAATCTAATTTCCTTGCTTGATTACGACTGTCCAGGGATTTCGTTAAAGCTCGATTCTCAGACCCGTAGAGAAGTATGGGGAGGGCCATCGCCTTATAGAATTTCATGCGTGTTCCATTACTTGTTGATTTTAGAGTTCTTCCGATAATCCCAAAATTATTGTTGATTACTGCGTATCTCTTATTCATATGTGTTAAGGGTACTTATTCACCACGGAATTGTAATGTAAGAAACAATATAGAACTGTTACCACGGTCTACTGATCGTCGTATGGTAGGCCTACAGTGGAAAACAAAATACAAGACACCAATGAAGTCACTAAAAACCAACTTTATTTATCACAAATAACTGTTTATAATCAACTCGTACAATAATTCTAGTTAGATTTGTCTACACGCAATGATAATGTCAAATATAAAATTCCGCGCACTTTTCACTTATACACCACTTGCGACGCACTGTGTAAATCGCCCGACATAACACTGACCACACTAAGTGGTCAGAGCTGTTGGGTTGTGCGTCGTGAGACGACCCAATGGTTTCCTAGTACCGAGCCTCCGGTAGGGGCTCCTGCCTAGTGGTCCTGTCCAGACGGAATATTGTTAAATAATTTTAGTGGTCGCTACAACGACATGCTCGTACTAGGTCGACTAGTACAGTATTTGTCGAGGCCGTTTCCAAGATTCACCTGGACGTATTCGGTACTTGCCAAGGCCAGCTATGAGTGGGTTTGTCTGGGTCCTCGCAGCTCGGACGTAAAATTTACGTGCAAGTCGCCTTGCGGTGTCATCCAAGGAGCGGACACCGAGTCCTCTTCTCAGGAGACGAGAAGAAAACCGATAGGGGACTTTGGCCGCTAGCCGAAGCCCTCTATCGAGAACGCTTTGCAACCTTCTTTTATGAACGGTTGCGAGGTAACCCCAGACGGGAAGAGCGTAGGTAATGATCGGCAACAGGTACGCGTTGACAATCAACTTACCCAGCTTGCGGGTCATAGCCTTGTTGGCAAGTATCGGAAACAGTTGCGCGAGACGAGCGGACGCTTTCTTTCGCATCGTCTCAGCGTGGGTACGCCAGGTGAGCCGACGATCTAGGTGGACACCGAGGTACTTAACTTCCCTCGACCAGGGCAGGTACGTTCTACCGAGTCTCACTCGGCCTCGTGGTTCTTTCCGGCGCTTTGTGAATAGCACCGCGGAGCTCTTGGTTTCGTTGACGGCAACTTTCCAGCTTTCCGTCCACGTCGAATACGCATCGAGTGCGCGCTGAAGTCGTGGGATAGCAAAGTCTGCGTTCCGATCGGCGGTATAGACCGCCGTGTCGTCGGCAAACAAAGCCATCTGGACTCCAGGCTCTCTGGGTGCGTCGTTGACATACACGGAGAACAGGAGAGGCCCTAGCACGCTACCTTGAGGTACGCCGGCTGTGATACGTCTCTCGGAAGAGACGTGGTCGTCTATTCGCACGCAGAAAGTCCTCTCCGTCAGAAAGCTAGCAATCAAGCGAAGGTAGCAATCTGGGAGCTGGATTTCCCGGAGCTTGAACAAGAGCCCGTCATGCCAGACACTATCAAAGGCCTTTTCCACATCTAGAAAACGGGCGACAGTCTGCTCTTTCCGACACCCGGCGTCCGTGATGTATTCCACCAGTCTCATCAGTTGATGAGTGGTGGAATGCCCCACACGAAAGCCGAACTGTTCGGGGACCAGTACATCGAAATTTCTTAGATGATCTAGTACTCTCCGTTGTACGAGACGTTCGAGGACCTTTGACGTGGCTGACAGTAGACTAATGGGCCGGAGGTTGCCGGGACGGGAAGCGTCCTTTCCCTGCTTCGGGATCACTATGACCGTCGCCTTACGCCATTTCTGGGGAAAATAGGCCAGTCTAAGACACGCGTTGAACAGCGCGACCAAGAAAAGTACTCCTCGCTCCGGGAGTCGAGTAAGAGTGGCGTTCGAGACGCCGTCCGGGCCAGGAGCTTTTCTCGGCACGAGTTCAACGAGCCGATCTGTGACCTCTTGACCACACTAAGCGGCAGGTATACACTATTTATAGTCTGCAGGGTTCCATAATATGCGTCATTACAAACACGTGAAAATTCTAGAGAATACTTCAGCGCGGCCATGGCAGTAACACACACCGTTGGGTTAGTCAGGAAGCTTCTAGAACGACACCATCGAACGCACAAGACGTTCCACATTAAATAATATGGCCTCGCATGTCAAGCGTCACGTACGCATTACAGCTACGGAAATAGCCGAGAAAAGAGTAGAACAACGTTCTCCATTGTATCAAAACGTTCTGTAATGGCGCAAAACTTTTTCCGCATTACGTAACAGTACTGATATTCAAAAGTACTGACCTGAACAGTACAACCTACAACAATTTTTTTTTTTTTTTTTTTTGGTAGTACGGAATCAGCTCCATGTAAAGAAATTACCTTGGTCTTCAATGTGGAGATCTATAATCCGAAATCCTTGCAGATTAGACTCAGTGAGTGTACAGCCATCTGCAAGCCACTTTTCGTGTTGGACAGAATAGCCTGGTCATCAGCAAACAACAACGTGTCAACTGTAGAATTGCCAGTCATAAAATGATCCCGAAGGTTTGTCTGCCAATTGTGTGTGACATCGCCTATATATAAATTAAAAAGAGAAAGTGATAATGAGCATCCTTGTCGTACTCCACTATGGATCAGGCACACATTAGAAGTTGTGCTCGGTCTTCTTGTTTCAATGAAGATTTTGTTTTCCACATAAAGACTTTGAATGGCTCTATGTTACCCACAGCCTGCCCCTATTGAACTTTCCAAAGTGGTTATCAAATTAAAGAAAATTTTTACTACAATTTGAATATGTTGTTTATTGTTTAAAATTTAAACATTTTGGAAAGTCAGGGTCCAAAAGTGGGTAAACATCTGGATAAAATCGGAAAATCTACTTGGAGTATCAAATTAAAGGACATTCTAATCAAACTCTGAATAAAGTTCATAATTTTGAAATTTGAAAATTTTAAAACACCAGAGCTCTAAAAAACTACAGTAAATTTTAACCCAAATCCGAATGTAGCGTATTATGAAATTTCTTAACTTTTCGGACACCAAGGGCAAAATGGAACTTAAAATTTTAAGATATTGAGGAATCAAGTTAAACTGAGGAATCAAATTATGAGGAATTTTATTCAAAGCAAAACTGGGTATCTGTAATTTTTTGATGGAATTAGTACCGGTATCTTCCAACATTCCTTGAAAATTTTGATTTGCTTTAAAATGTTTGTAATCTATGTTTACAAAAAACCTTACACATTACACTCAATTATGTGTAATTGTGACAAGTATTAAAAATAGATCTATGTTCGTCTATGGAAACATACATAAACTTAAAAGTTAGAATTAAAATTATTTGTCATTTAGACATTATAGTTATAAATTTAACTGAAAACCCATAGCAGTACTTCGGAACGTTTTTTATTACTCTATGATTGCCTGCTTTCCAATTGTTAATTTACTAAAAGACAATAGAAGTAGTTGAAGTTTTCGTAATATTTTATGATCATTTGCAAAAAAAATTGTGATATTAAAATTTCCAACTTAATAGTGAATGTATTTTATTCAAAAGTGAGCGATTTCTGCATATCAGGGAGCTTACTAGTTATGTATGTTTGAACTACGCTGTTGGGTGGTACTGAGTATGTTAGCCATCCTTCCAGTTTAGCTACGTCAGTCAGAGGTTTCAGCCTTCAGTTTACGCGTCTTGTTGTATGTGTCATAGGATGAAGTATCTGAGGGCTGTTGAAGATTAGTTTCTGCGTACCAGCGTGTGGAGTGAAACTAATTATTATGGCAATCATGAAAGCATGAGTGACCGGAACAGAAAGTGGAAACAGTTCACTAACAATCAAAAACTTTCAAATTCAGTGTGGGAGTCTTGTGGGAATAGAAAGATTAGTAACGCAGAATGAGACAAAACCGTGGTGCTTTAAGACCGAAAACGTGAAGCTCGATTTTAGTTTGGGGTAGAGAAAAAGAAAAGGAATGTTACTTTAGACAATATACCCGTGAGCACAAACACAGCAGGAGAATAGACAGGTGTGTAGATTTGATTTGTGGCAAAACAAAAAAATAATCTGTTATGTAAACAGGACAACAAATTCAGAGAACAAATCAAGGAAGCTGCGGCTGCGAGTTCCATGTTTACGATGTGTAACAAACAAGGGCCTACGTACTAAGAAACAAGGGCCTATTCCCCACTGTTTGTACACCTGCTGTGACATACAATCCGGGTTCTTGTACTTTGCAAACGGATTTCAATCTATTATTACTGTAATGCTTATATATGTATGAGTTTATATGCTTACGTTTATATTTTAAACGAAATTTGAAACTGATAAAAAATAATTTAGGTAGACCTGCGCTATATCCACAATATAACCAATTCTAAGACTGGCTGATAGCAACATTCCATTAATCTATTTAGGTTTTAGCGTGTTTTCTACATACCTTTGCTAAGTCGTAAAAAGACATTAGTGGTTAGTGTCCTTTTAATCTTCTTTTCCTAAAAAGGATCTTAAAAATTTACTTTGCAAATTACATAATAGTAATAATGATAGACCTAACATAATTAGTATTACATTACGTTAACTAAATAAATGCACACACACGCACACACACACATTTGCTTTTAAATAGTGATATAGTTTCTTTTCTTTCTTGAAATTAATAAATCAATATTGAGTATTTAAATATTATATTTAATATTGCGTATTAAATTAGTATTGTGTAATGTATTTTGAATATGTTTGTTCGTTTACTTAAGACAAGTTTCTGTCATCATGCAGTATGCTAATCTTCGGCATGTTAATTCGCTACCTGTTGAAATATTTGTCTGTTGTTTGAATATTGCTGTTGGTTGGTACTGATAGTTTAATTTCATGTTATGATTGTGGTTTTTAAATAAGTTTATTGTAAGAGTGTTTCCAATATTTAGTGTTTCATGAATTGTGTTTGTATTTGTTCAGATATTTTAAAAATATTGTTATCTAATTTATAATACGTGTACAAACTTTATTTTTCTTGAAATGTTATCAAATGTAAAATATAAAGATAACTTTGGAAGGGGCCTCGTAATCTAGTGAGCTGAACACAGAGTCGTAATATCAACGTTAATCGACTCAGCCAATGAAAACCTGAGACATCTTACAGGCAGGTGGACGTAAATCAGTACTGGACATACTACAGGCAGCTTATTCTGCGCTTTCGTTGAACAGATTTGATGTTATAAAGCCTATTCACTTCCATCGCTTTCCCTCAAATGTTAATTTTCTAAATTAAGTCTACAGGTATGATCAATTGAAATTAGAATCACAGAATTAAAACGATTCCGGAAAAACAATGAGCACACGTAAGGGACAGATTTCCTCAAGTCCAGTGTCTCAGTAGATTGTTCACAATTCGAACTATACCCATCGTATCATTCTTCAACAACAGGGACAGCCTATTGAAGTGATTGAAGCTCTGATGATCTGCCAATATATACATACAAGATAGAATAAGTTAAATATTTCTGTCTTTATTTGATAGATGATAATGCAACACCGTAAAATGATCGCATCCTAAATTAATGAAGCGGTTGGTAAAGAACTGACCCGTGACAACGTTTGAAATACCATTTCTGGATAAACACGATTTATGAAGACAGTGAGATTATATAGAGAGCAGAAGTTTTCGAATCGAAAATGTGCGCAAATTCAACAATTTTTCAATTACGTAACAATGAAAAAAAAACAGTCATCTGTTATTGTAAACATATGTTAACTATCTTGTATAACTACGAACGTTTACTGTGTAACATGAAATTTAGAAAGCATCAGGTGAGAATATATAGTATTAAGTTAACGGTATGAATACATAATCATCAGATCTCATAATATATTAAAATCATAGACATCACACACGTACACGCACACATGTCACGGCCCTACGAAATACGTTACATAAATGTGTCACCACACATCCGCATAATTCATTTTATCATTTGTACTAGCGTCATGTCATATAACATTTGAGCGCTTTCGTTTAACTCCACGAGGCTTCTAAATTCCTAGCTTTACATGTGTCGTTTTCTCCTTTTGGGATATATTTGTCCTTATAGAATAGTATTTCTAATAAAACAAAACATTACGGGACTCACATTTTCTATTACAGTTTACTCTGAGCGATCTGCTACTTTTTCACATTTTTTCATTTTCAGACCACTTAATATTTGATGTCACGAACATCTAATGTAAAGGTCATACTTACACGCTGTTGTCGTGTTGCCTATCATCGTATTCATTCACACAGTATAATTTTCTACTAAGAATCTCCATGTCAAGCATCCAGATCATTGTTCTCTATTCTCTTCTGTTGCGATATGATGATTGATTGACTTACCATTTTTATTCGATTTCACATGTTCTTCTTTTCCAATTGTTCTTGTTCTCCAGTTTTCACAGACGTCAACTTACTATTATGAATTTAAGAAAATTAATTCCGATTAATGTCATATGTTTGAAATAGCCGTAAAGAATCGATTTTTTTGCATTTTTGCCTCAAATATTACCTAAAGAATTAATTTTATAGTGTGTTCTATTCACGAATTAAGATACTAACATATATGTCTTGAAATAATCTAGCAAAAATCCATATGGATTCTTTTTGTAAAACATTTTAAACATTTTGCACACATTTGTTTTTGCAAATTCATTGCAATGAAGAATGGATTACCATTTTGAAATTGCATGTAGTTACAGAAAAATTAGACAAGGAAAGAAGCTGTTATGTATAACGATTTTGTAGAAGTGTAGAAGAAGGACTTTTTTAGTCCTTCCGATTTCTATACGAGTCAAAGCGTGGAAATAAAAAGCAAGGAACCCTCTGCAGTGAAGGATTTGTAAGGGGAAAGGGTTTAGCAGTCCTGTATTTCATCGGCAATACTATTTGGTTAAACAGATGACCAATAATTTTTAATTTTGCAAGAGTAGAATGATGAAAACAAGGTCGATAATTAAATTAATTAATTAAAACATTAATTCATATTGAGGGGATAATAAATCAAGTTTCTGTGGCTTGGACTGCACTAAACAGAACAATCTACTTGTTAAGGGGAAGATATCAATATTTTGTATTTAAAGAAAAACAAAAAGAAGACAAAAGTGATGACAGTTAATGACATATAGTTTGGATGTACAACTACGATATGGAAAGAAGATGTTGTAATGCCGGGACAACAAGATGCGCTAAATACATTAAATCTAGTGTAGTACAGACAAAACAAGATTTATCAAAAGGAGAGTCTGCTTACTACCTTAAAAAAAAAAAAAATACTGGAATTGTATAGGGGTGAAGCGCTGTATGAGAGTGAATCCTGACCATGGGAAAGAGGAAAGAAATGAAAAGAGTCCTTTGAGAGTTGAAGTTTGAAGAGAATATAGGACATTTTAAGTTGGGATAGAGTATACAATCGTGAGTGTAGTGTTATACTAGACCTAATGTTGCTGTATACAGATTGTCGGAACCCCACATTAAAAGAAAAACAGTTGATTTGGACACTTAGTTATGAAGAATAGCCACTTGCTTACGACATTAGATAGAGGATCCGACGGGAGAGATGGTAGGAGAAAGCGAAGAACATGAATCGTAGATCGACTGGCACAGAGAATATTTTAAACGGTCAGCAGTCGACGTAACGTTCTGCAGAATTTATATTCCAGACACCCATCAAACCTCGTTGAGGTTAAAAGGAGAGAAGATACAAGCTTACTTCAAAAACACAGTTTAGACATTCGGCTCTCTATTGGACACACAATAAAAATAATTTACTTTTGTATAGTAAAAACAAAAATTTTGCTTGTTGAAATGCGCTTTCTCTCGAAAAGAACAACCAACCCCCTATTGTTCCCAGCCGGCAACAGACACAGCTTACATTCACACAACAATCACTTGTATTTTGACGGAGTTTCTCTTCCTACTTTCTAAATACGCTCGGCGACAATATCTTTGTCAACCACAAATTTTAAAAGTGGACATTAGGGGTGGTCACACGTGGCGTATTTCTTCTGGTTAATTGGGAGCAATGACACTAGAGGGCACTCACACACACAATGTAAGACAAACTTTCTCCGACTTATCCCTCAGAAATAGTTTTTGTGCTATAAACTTCTGAATAACTGTACTGAGGGTTAGTAGTTTCCTTACTGCGCACAACGAATTAGATAGAAAACGTATTCATCGTCAATGACACCATGATGTAGGCTATAATAATGCACGACAGGGAAAGACGGTCTCATTATAATAGTCAGGTTTTAACAATCTTGTTACTATTCACTGTAGTTAAGTTCGAAAACTTTCTTTAATCACTCATCGAAATTAGGCCAGTGATCGAAAGCCATTCTAAATTAGAAAAGTGCATATTTTCTTTAGTATAACAAATTTTCTGTTAAGTAACTTTTGCTATAACAGTTAAAAGGGTCCGGGTAGCACAAGGATCAAAGCTTCCAAAGTGGTATGTCGCATCACGACGTCCAGGCGGTTTCTGTGTCCAGCCAACCCTAATGGCTACCTAGCGTTGTCAGCTGGAATCAGTCTAGGAGTAGTGCGAACCACATGGCTCTTCTAGTAAGGTTAAAACAATGTGTAGACCTAATGACTTATATTAACTCTAAACCTACGGGTAATTTTTTAAAGAACGGTTACTTTATATTCTTTCACTGAAACAAAGGTATTTTGACAATTAAAATAATGTTTGGTTTTTAACAGCCTGAGTTTGTTTTGATTGGAACCTGAACTTCCTGTATTAGTACATAATAGAGGAAGGGATCGCCAAATGTTATATTAGGATACAAGAACTGTACTAAAGTTCTGCCGGATTAGAGTACAGGCTTTCGATTTAAGAGCCAATGCATACAGAGTAATAGACTGCTAAAAATTTTCTGAGTTTATTACTACTGAAATGTTCTTCTTTGAAACTGGTTTATGCTAATTGCTATGCACTCCATTAATTGATTCCTATTGTCGTATTCGATGATCACACCAGTCTGATGGGATATAGTAATATAAAATATTTAAAAAATCGTATTTATTGAGTCCAAGAAAGTACTAATAGGCCTATGTAAGAGAACAAAATGTTAGCGTATAAATGTTCAGCTACGGTGGGTGTGACAAGGAGGAGACGAATTGTCAGTTTGTGCAGAAATTTTATAGGACATGGGTCACGAAAAATATCTCCTTTTCGCGGTACCTAAAGTTGAAAGAAAGGTATCAATGTATTCTCTATTAACGTTATGTGTTTTTACAGAGAATTCTATAATCATGGTGGTTTTTTAGAAAATTATATAGTCTAATAATTAACATAATAAAAAAACGTTATAGAAATAAATTAAAAATATTGAATTTAGTATTGTATATCTGAAATACTGACGAATTTCTAGAAATATTAGAAATACTGAAGAATTTCTAGAAATATTAGAAATACTGAAGAATTTCTAGAAATATTAGAAATACTGAAGAATTTCTAGAAATATTGTAAGTAAAATAAAGTCACAAAGTCACTCAATTGAAGAACGGAAAGAAAAGACTGTGAAAGGAGAACGGGAAGTTAAGATAAGTGGAATTGGAGAAAGAATAATTGAAACTTTAGAAATGAGTAACTTTAGAATCAAAAGTGATTTCTCCCGTCCTAAAGGCGAGCGTAAATGTACGGAAAGAGGAATAAAATAATACAGGTTGAATAATACTCGACCAGGGTTGGAAATGTCGAAGAACCTTGTGAGCACTCACGGTGACAGTAACCTTGTCAACCACAAATTTTAATAGAATACAAAGAATTGTATGTGATTCTAGAGAGAGTTAAGAACAGCAATAAGTAATTAAGTGCAATAAAGTATCAGTCCCTGGAGAAACTACTCTCGAATAGGTACTACTCAGGAAAACCTCATCGTATGATACAGAAAACGTTTCCGGGATACCGAAAGATTAAACACAATTCGAAGTTACACCAGTCTTTATGAGAAGAGAAGAAAAAAGCAATAACTACAAAGGCACCGGTATAATATAATGACTGGGAAGACTTTACGTTATTCAAAACAAAGAATCTTATACCAGCATCATAGTGTATTAAGGTTTTAGTGTATGGTAGATCTTAGCAGTTGTTCAAAACGTTTAAATAGACCCTTAGATAATATGAAGGTAATAATATTAATAGATACCTGTGTAATAAAATATGTATCTACCTGACATTAACAAAACGAAAAAAGGAGTGTTGATGAGTTCTGTGGACTCTGTAGAAGTTAGGATTAGATAAACAATAAGTTTCCAAAAGTAAAATCGCACTTTTATTTAGGAAGATTAATTTGAGAAAATATTAAGATATTATTGGAGAAGGAAAACACATTTTTGTAGTAAAATGGTTAATTTACGTCCAACAATTTACTGACTTACATGTATCAATACGTCAATAGTAAAATGAACAACAATGAAAATCTATTGACCTTCGTTGGTCAAAAACGTAGGGAAAAGATAATCTGTGTGAAATGTCAGATGTGGCTGTATAGAAAACCGATTGGAGAGGGCTATAAGAACAAACACAAAATCGAGGAAACGATAAAGATATTAGAAAAACGGGCACAGTCTTAACCCCTTGTGCTGTGAACAAATGACCGCTCTGCACCGTAAGAAACCGGCTTTCTTTGGGTTGCGACTCGGACGCCAAGGCAGAAGACGTCCCGCGCAATTCCTGTCTAGGGAAGTTCTGAAGTACTGATGTTCTGCAGTTCTGTACAATTACCTACCAGCTTACGCCACGTCACGGGACACTCCAAACCTTTTATTTGTAAGATACCAAAACTCTAGAAACGTTATGAAGCAAACAATGTTATATCCCTGATCACTACCAACCTTCGAAAAAGGCGCGTCAACACGTTTCATTTTGGTCAATTTGAATAAACCGACCACGTTGAAACGAAATTGAATACTAGCTGGTAACAGTAATCCCAGACCTTCGATCAGGATTAATAACTAAATTTAATCTGTTTCGATTATTTATTGTTGTGTAGAGGACGCATGTATATATTTCTGAGCCAACACGTATTTACTTGTGACTAAACATTACACATACAATTATCATTACAGTCACACTTTGTACGGCTTTCTCTTTGACTGTTTCTCCGCTTCGCACAGTGCACACACACACACACACACACACACACACACACACACACACACACACATTCTGTACTACATTATTGTTTTTAAGGTGACAATCTGGATAATTCGGGTGGAAATTTTAATGATCATGTAAACAAATTTCGCTGATAGTCCAAGGTCGTGAAGGTAGTCATCACCGAAACTTCCAATAAAAGTGTTAGTGTCATTAAGTCCACTATAGTTATAGTGTATGTAGTTGACATTAATGAACTAGATCAATAATTTTTCCTGAAGATGTAGTGAAGTTTTCAGCATGCGTGGTGCTGCCTCTAAATAGAAGCCCATCCACATATACCTGACTCATATTTGTTAATATTTTTATATTTCTGTGTTGTTATTTTAATTGTATTATGTTTTTTTTTCAAAATTTAGTGCGAGTGTCTGGGATGACACTTTGTAATTATGGACGTTACTCCGATGCCCTGAGCTGCGTTCACTTAGTGATAGAACAGTTTTACATTCCTGTCCGGCCTCCAGACTCCAACATTAGGTTCCCGAGGCTTAAAGTGTCCTTCAGTTTCTACATTTGAACGAGATAAGCTAGGAAGAACAACCCCAAAGAAAACCGTAGAATTAAGAATCATTAATGTGACAATTTCACCACTCAACTACACCTAAATGAGGAAAACAGGGAACTTAAAATATTGTGTAAAGTCTTCAATAAAAAGACGGAATAATATAATTAAAAAGAATGATGTTTGAAGCAAACAGACATTTCGCTGCTTGAACACAGAAGCCTTTGACGTAAAAATAAGTATATTACCCCATAAGCTTCTGCAAGTACGCATCGACATTATACGAGTACACAGAAACAAGAATGTAATGCAGCAGTTAAAACATTATACGATAGGGATATGGCAAGAAAACGTAGGGAAAATATTAAATAGAAAATCGAGAAAATTACAAAATATGTGGAAGTGGATGAGCTTTAAGGAATACGACGAACTTTAGTGTCAACTTACCGACCGACTCTTACGTGCGTTTTTATATCAACACCAATAACCAGTTTGTATGCATTTATTTTAGGTTTTAAATTCACACAACACAGTTTTGGCCAAGTTGTTTTACTAGTACCAAGCTTCCTTTTTATAAACTATGCATAATCACAACTTACTACATTCAAGCAGATCATCTGTCACATGCTTTGTAAATAATTTTCACTGTTTTATACAATTAAAATAAGATGTTTCGAACAGTCGTGCCATTTTTAATCCTCTTTATTTGCCTAGACATCAACAGTGTGATGAATTAAACCTGATGAAAGTATATTACAAACACTGCTGAAGAAAGCTAATTAACAATATAGACGCTCAGGATCCATTGCAAGATTGGACATTTGCTGCCGAGAGTTGAGTTTTGAAGATGGCAGGGAATTTAGGCTCCTCGGAAACAACAGCTAGCTTTACAGTCTGCTAAGAAGAAAGTAAGAAAATTTTGTTGCAATATCCACCTTTACCTTAGGTGTGTGATGCGTACAGAATTGTATGTACGCTGCGATAATAAGACTTTGGACTCCACTGACTATCTGGAAAACACATTCAAGGACGCAGACAAGTAGACAAAGCACGAAAAGTAATTGTAAAGGTCTCCATACCAGTGACCGACTTAAACTATCACTTCCTGGTAAGTGCCGAAGTAAACTGTGACAGTACCAACAAACGGTTTCAAAAACGTAAATAATTGAGTTGGTTTTAGTCCGCCATTGTTGTCAAGGTAGGAGACACTGACAACAATACGCGAAGATTTACAGCCTATGCGGAAGTTTCACACACACACACACACACACACACACACACACACACTTTGTAAGAAGGGAGGTTCAACCACCACCCCACACATTCAGACCCTTGTTTACAAGGGTTCTTTTTTACCCAGTAGAGAGCGCCGCCAAAATATACTGTATTATTCAAATCTAAACACCCAGATCCTGTGGGCCTCAAGCATTACGACATGTACCGCAAATAGACTGGAGTCTCCATAACATATTAAGGCACAGATATATATATGGAGATATTCCTAAGTTCCCTTAAAATTGAAATACAGTATAAATAATGTAAAAAATTATTTTTATTGACATTTAAATTGAGTTTTAACTTTTGTTAAAACAAAGCGATACTAAATCTTTAAGTTTTAATCAAATTGATAAAATTTACTATGTTAAAATAGCATTTAAAATATTATCATAACGTCAATACGTGTTCAAAAGTATGCGATAAAGACGAATATGACTAATTTACAATCAAGAGTCAACTGTCAGTTTTCATTAATTTGCCTTAACTTTAAAGATGCAACATAAATTAGCCAAGATAAATTTGGTATTAGAAGCAGAATAAGAACTAAGATAAATACTCTAAGTGTAATGTACATGCTGACTCGTCATTCCCCGCAGCAAAGTAAACATATCCAGTAAACATAACTTGGTCGTTTTACCAGGACAAATATCAAAATAAAAATTATTTACAAAATGCAAACTTATAAAGCATGACTATAAAGTAATTACTGAACATATAAACACGGTGTTTTTAGCGTAAGATAACGAAAATAAAATAAATTTTGAAATATACAGAATTTTAAAGTAAGGTCGCTAACTCAACTTCCTTCTTCGTTAAAAAAAATATATATATATATAGACTACGAATCACGCACAGGGCTCATGTTTTCTAACTATACAATAATGTTTGCATATGTGCCTGATCCGCCTTAGGCAAGGAGGAAAAGGACATACAAGAAAAAATGAGAAAAAAGATCCTTCCAACTAAAGGTAAAACTAAGTCCTGCCCAAAAGAATAACTATATCTATTGATAATTAAGTATCGGAGTAAACGACAGATTATACAGGTTAACATACTCATAGATTTGTATTCTTTCAGTCCGATAAATGTATGCAGTGAATTTGAAATAATAAAAGCGCTTAAAATATGGCGATGTAACAAAAAAGGATAAGTGAGTGTTCTCAAGACAAGCTTCATCTACTGGGTGGGTTACAGGAGACGTAGAACGAATGTCACTCAGATACAGGGGTGAAGTAGTGGATAAGAGGAGACCGGAATAAATAGTCTCGGACCGCGGCGCAAGGATTTATAGTTACAAACAATACAAATATACAAAGCTCACGATGGCTTTGTGAAAAATAAGTGATGTTGTTGCTGTCTTGTGGATGGGGGAGGAATTTATAAACGCAAAAGGAAGTAAACACTTGGCAGAAAACGAAAGGTGTATGGCGGAAGCCCTATAATCTGTATACCTAACTACACTGTGCATATGTGTTTTGTGGATACTCAGATTCGCTATCGATTGAGTATAGCGACAAACAACTCATGCTAGGTGAGAACAAACGATTAGGTATAGTGGACTAGTTTGTGTAAGTAACGCGGTGTCTTTAGTGGCTTCAGAACCAAGGAATGAGCTCTACGTAAAACTGAAGAAGTGGAAAGTGCACTTAGCACTTAAAACTATAACCAAAAAGGAGCACAAGGACACCATGGACTCCCATAGTTTTACAGTGATCTATAATTTGGTCAGCGGCATTACTCAGAAAACAATTTCAGTTATTTTTTACTTAAATTTGTAACTATAATGATTAAATGGCAAATAATTTAGTCCTAGTTTTTATTTATGTATTTTCTATAGAAATGTACAGGCCGATATAAAATTCTTTTCACACACACACACACACACACACACACACACACACACACACACACACACACACACACACACACACACACACACACACACACATTAATTTTGACAAATTATTAAAGATATCGATTTTGTATTCTGAATAAAATTCTCCACATATACTTTTACAATTTTTTCAAAACTTTAACTTCTATTTTTGTCCAGTCGTATCCCTAAAATTAAACATTTTTCAGTTTAAACACTACATTCGGAGTTGGGTTAAAATTCCCTTTAGTCTGATGTCTGGGAAGGACTTTTACAATTAAAAACTGGTATACCTTGTTTTGGGAACTGGTGTTCTAAAATTTTGAAATTTCCTAAACTAAATAGTATATTAAGACTTTACTTAAATTCTGTTTAATTCTGCATTTTTGTGATTTTTTCAAACTTTTCACTCCCCCCTCACATTTTTGTATGGATCAATCCTACCTGTTTTTGAATAGATCAATCTAAAGAACAATAGGCAGGGACACACATGCCTAGATTTACACAAGTCGGTTGATGCATTCAACAGTTATTGTGGGAATACCCAAACAGACTAGACAGAGAGACAATACCAAGCAGTTGAGTTAAAACAGAAGTAGCTTTGCTCGTTTACTGATGATTACTTTACAACTGTTATGATTAACCTTATAGTCATGGAGGAAAGCCACTGCAATCTATTACTACACCGTAAGGTGTTTGTTTTGTATACAGGATAATAATTAACTCTTATAGTTAACATGTTATTTGTAACCTCTTCATTTGTATATGCATAGAAAAACATATAAAGAGAAAACAAATTTAAAAGACAAACTAAATATGAGAAAAGACCATCACTTGCTCATGGTGTTTTTCAGCTAGCGCTAAGAATCATACTTATGAAGAGCTTTAGAAAATTAAAATTTATTAATTTCATTTTCTATAATACTAAACTTTTGTAGTTCAATATAGTAAGCGAGTTGTGAAAATCGGGGAGCTTACTAGTTTATTGTATTTATACACGTTGAGTCTTCCTCATACCTTCATCATATGATACTTTGTGCATAATACTTACTGGTTTAACGTTTTGAATGCCTGGAAATTAGTGCTTATTATTTAAATACATTGAAACTGTTTAGGCTAGATATTGAGTTGTAGACCTACATACTGTATGTGACTTCAAAAACTCATTGCGGTGTTGAAGGTAGCCTAATTATCTTGTAGTTTGTCCTCTGTCTGATCTACTTAAAATTTATTGTAATGTGAGCACTACATTTTGTTTATTTCATTTTATATAAATATTCGTTTTAGTTTTAAGGTTTTATTTCATCAAAAGCTATTTTATCTGTGTTATAAAATATTGGAAGAGTTGTATCTGTAGATAGTTTAGTGAGTTTTTAAAGTGTGTTAAATTTTTTTACTTGCTCGTACTTATAGTTTTTATTTTGTACCCGTTATCTATTGCTATTTTTTTATTGCTGTTTTGTCATTTGGGGTACTAAGTTATAAATACTTAATACTAAATTTGAAATACTAGCATCGGAATATTAAAGTTTGAGTGCTGTCATTTTATGTTAGTGTGGATGAAATTATTTGGAATTATCAAATTAGTTTGAGGTGATTTTCTGTATATCGAGTATTTAGAACTTGATTCATTTCTAATCTAAGTAAATATAAATTAATTAATTCATCACTAGATTATTTTTCTAATTTCCTATTAATATAACGTGCATTTTTTATGCTCCGCAGAACGTTCTTGAAGACGCTCTGCAACAGTCGGTAGCCACTTGAACCGTATATGTGGGACATATCATTTTAAAATATCTCAAAGCAAGACGAAGGTTATGACCTTTAAAAGGAAATTCCCAATCTGTTCCAAAATAGTTGTTGTGCATAAGATTTTAGAGAAGATATCGCACTTTGCTTTTCTTGGCTGCGACATAAGTTATGAACATGATGATGATGATGATGATGATAAGAATGAAAAAGTAAATAAGTATCAGATGATGTGTGGTACAATAAAACTAAGAAACAAAACAAGAACTGATACTAAAACGAAGTTCTATAAAGTAATGGCGATACCTGTTCTTATACATATGCTAGTGAAACGTGGACGATAACTGGGAAAGAAAAG
This sequence comes from Magicicada septendecula, assembly GCA_034769895.1. Lineage (NCBI taxonomy): Eukaryota > Metazoa > Arthropoda > Insecta > Hemiptera > Cicadidae > Magicicada > Magicicada septendecula. The sequence goes on from CM068368.1 coordinate 497,799,146, forward strand.
CAGCATATACAAACCGCTGAAATGAATTTTAGGTTGTCGTCTAAGGGATCGAATGCATAATGAACATATCAGGGCCGAAATGGGTATATTCTCCATCAATGATAAGATAGAAGAACGAAAGCAGCAGTAGATGGAGCACGTCTACAGAATGGACCACCAGAGGCTGGTAAAGCGCGCTGTAGACTACCAACCAGTTGGCAGACGATCTGTGTGGGTAGGCCTTGGAAGAGATGGTTGCAGTGAAGACGGATCAGGCCATAAGCCTACACCGTGAAGTGACGACAACGACGACGACATTTTTTATGGGGTTTAGTATATTTGTAATTTTTCAACAGTTATTTTTGGAAATATATATAGTGTTGACCAAGTATCTAAAGTTTTGCTAATTTATCGTCTATTTTAAGTAGGCCTATATTTTATATTTGTTTGTCAACTCTATATAAAAATATTTGATTTGATAGCAGAAGTTAGAGCTCACATGACAAGGTCATCTTCTTTTTGGAGGTTTTTTTTATTATTATACTGAATATAATTTCTATTTACAATACTTTTTTCACACATGCGGTTGTTCCGTGAGTTCGATAGTGTTTTCTCATTGCTTTTGGCTGAAAAATTCATTTTATGTTTTAAAATTCATGTTGATAATTTAGATACTTTACAACTTGGTACTGCTCTTACGTTGATTAAAAGTCTAATAGGTTTATCGAGTTTGTAAACTTCAATTACACAATTTATTTTTTGATGCACTTCGATTATCCGTTTTAAATATGTATGAATTTTTAGAATTTATTTTAGCAACTAGCTTTATAGTTTTTCGTATAGGCTATTTGTTATTTTGGTTTGATATTTTTTTAAGAGTCTTTATGTATTAAAAATAATTACTATAATTTATAACTTTTTGAGTTTTACTGTCTTAATATTTGTTTGGAATTATTGTTTTGCCATTGCTTTTATCACAATTGGACTTAATTTGTATAGGTTAGTTGTTAATTTGTATTCTACGTTTTTAGTAGTTTTATTTTGATTAGGCATATTTTTAATATGATTTTTGTTGTTCCGTTTTTTGGTACATTTTTTATTTCGATAGAAGCTTTGTTCTTAATTTTCCTTGTCTGTTTTTATTTATAATTAATTTGTTTTCTGTTTTAAATGTGACGTTTTCTAGTAAAGTTTGTTTATATTTTATGACTCATTTTATGTAATTTCTGAAGTTGTTATGTGGTTTTTAGTAAAACTAATGTTAGGAAAATTAATGATTTTAGAAGGGAAGTTCTATAACTGGCTTATTGTATGTGTTTTGATTATGCCCTTTGCGCCTATTAGGCCTAGTTATTATAAGATTATTTTGTTGTTGGCTGTATTACACCTAAGCGTTTTATGACAACTTAGTATAGCTACAATTTTAATATATTTATTGTTTTGTGTGCAATAATCTAGTTATTTGCTAACAAAAGCTGAAAATTAATTAAATGTTTATCAAGATAGTGATTTTTCTGTATTTATAAAACATTTACGTTCCAGTTATACTGACTTTGTTTTATGTATTTGTTTAATTTGTATTTTTTGTTTTTTTTTCTGTTATTTCAGTACATTTATAAAAATAAGTACCTAAATATTTAAAAATAAAAATGTGTAAACATAAAATAATACTTTTTTTACTTAAAAAATTATGTTATACATAAATGTGTTACATCACCTTTTATGGTGTTTTCTTCCATATTGCTTTTTCTTTGTAGTAACTATATTCTTATAGTATGTATAACATTTATTGTAGTATGTAGTGAGTTTCTTATACTATATGTGTATTATATATTACAAAAACAATTTCTTCTAAAATTGCTGTAGCTTTGTCTTCTTATGCCGTTTCTCAGACACATTGTGGATCATTAGATAATTATTTTAAATTATATTCAAGTAATCAAAATATTTGTAATCAAAATTCCATCGATTATTTTTTAATTTAAATAACATTATTTATTATTATTGTGTTCAATTATTATTTTTATATAATATATCGTGCGTATATTACTTGCAAAAGATCAAATCGGCTTTCATAAAAACGGAAGCATAAAACTGACTCTCTTGAAGTGCGTGTCTCCTAGCTTTTGCGGCCCTATAAAAGATCTATGATAATATTACGTGGCTTACAATTTCTGTAAGATCCTAAATACATCCAATTTAATTAGAAGGATTGAAAAATGATATGCAAGTTCCACAGAAGTCAAACTGTGGAAATAAGATTCAAGTATGTCTTTGGAATAGTGGCTCAAATAGGGGAGGTATGTGTCTTGTTTCATTTATGTCGTTTAAAAATATACGGGGCAGGTTATTAACATTTCCAAGGAATACGAAGGAAAGCAGCGAAATAAGCAGTGAAATAATGTGTGAAGCTTTGCAAATGATAAAGTAGTTTTGTTCGAAAGTGAGAATTATGTGCACAAGAACACTTTACTAAAGCAATAGGAATCTTCGCGGTTATGAATGAATACATTCGCGAAAAGAAAGCAGAATCAGTCACAATTTGAAGTAAATAGGTCACATACATCAACACCTATAATAAACAAATTACCCTTATAATAGTAACTTAATAATTTAACTCCTGTAATAATACAGTAAACACAAAACTGAGACCGTGTTGCTAACAAATACCAACTTAATATCGTGTCACACAGAGGCAATACTCAAATTTCCTGCAACCGAACTGATTCTTCGGTTCAAATGAACTCTTAGCCAGCACCGAGACAATATGTATTTATTTCCGTTTAAAGGTCTTTTTTGTCATAAAAAGAAAATTCTACTCCTCTTGCTGGGTTTTGTGGCTCATCACTTTCTTTCTACACATCATACCTGTATTCTTTTAAGACGAGATGCATACATTGCTTTTAGACCGATGCAGTCCTTTTCTTTTTATTAAGCTCTACTTCCATATTTCATTTTCTGTGTCAGTGAACAATTTTGACACACGACCGACCTGCTACGTTCACGCATTTGAGCACGTAAGGAAAGAGATAGTTCACGAAAACGATAGCTAGATTTAGCAACTAGCTGAAATAAAATGCTAGATTTAGCATAGTACAAGTAAAATGAATATTGATCCTCCTGTAAAAAATGTAGTTTATACTTGAATGTACAAAATTATAAATTTATTCGTAACGTGTAAAGTTCCTAACGGCATAACTGTGCAGCGATATCTATAAAAAAACTGTACTGGACAGACACTCCAGCACATCTACATTCTAAGCCAGACACTAATGGTTTTAAGTCTACATTGTTACTTGTCGCCATTTATAAAATAATATGCAAATAGCATTATGATACTATTTAATTCTAATTTGGGCAACATGTCCGAGTAAGGCTGACAAAAAGGTATTGGAAATCCACGGGAAAACCCAAACTTCTATAACTGGATCGGACATGCAGCTTAACACGTCAGACTTCGTAATAATGAAGAAATGGGAGTATGTAAACTGCGCACTCGGTACCTGCTCGCACACTGCCCCCTCACGACTTCTCTCACTGCTTCCCCTCCTGCATTGCACTAATAGAGTTGCAGCCGTGTTGGGAAGATAGAAATTAGAGACAGGTGGAGCCACCACCGCATGTAATGAAAGTAACTGATGTAGATGTTGGGCAAAATAAAGAATTTGTGGGTGTGTGAACAGCCATTCTGTGACCAGAACGTTCGAGGTTTATATTGCGCCGAGCTTTGGGGGGTACATTATGCATATCTTGTACACAAAAATTTGAAAAAACTTCCTTCCCACTTTATCCAGACTTAGGACTGGCAGATATACGATATCTGGTGTGTTAACGTTTTTTTAATTTTATTTATAGTTTTTTTATTTTATTATTTTTATTTTTTATAGTTTTTTTTATTTTATTTTATATACTTTTACGTTATTTTCCTATTTTTGTGAAATGGCTACAAAACTTGACGAAGTCGTATCTTGAAATTTCGTTCTTTTTGTATATTTTTAGTTTGGACTTAATTATGTTTTGGCGCCGAGAACTGAACTGCTGGGTTTTATAGCTCCATCGTTGATACTGTTAATTTTTATGTAAGATTGCGTTTGAAACATTTTCAAAACTTCGGTGAAATGAATAATAGATGGATGCGCATGGTAGAATTGTTCACCGAATTTTGAATGAAATGATTCACACGCATTCGTTGTGTGCTCCTGTGATGTTCCTTCTTCTGCCCAAATATTGGGAGGAAATTAACATCCAAATAACGCTCCACCAAATAATCTGCAAACTCTGTAACTCTCTGATCTGCTGGTTGATCCGGTGCGAAATCCATAACAAAGCAGTCTTCGACATCATTCGGATCCAAATACTGGAGACCAAATAAATGTCTCAACCAGCTACCAATTTCACTCAATTCGTTGTTATATTCTTTAGCAAGGCCAAGTTTTTGTATTTTCCGATACCATGCTTGTGTTAAGTGAAACCTACAACCCAGCAACTTAGGATTTGGCCAAGATTTACAAGTCGCGTCCTGGAGACCGATTTCGAAGTCGGTGATAATAGTTGATGGATTTAGAGCATGATGAAAGAAGAACACAATTTTTTAAAAGATCAAACAGCTTTCCGTATGTTTCCTCCTTTTTGTCTGGTAATAAGCAGAACAGAAGCGGAATATAATGACTATTATAAACACCGTGAATGGTGAAAAACTGATACCAAAGCTTTGGACAGTACTCAAATGTTCCATCCATGTTAATTTTGACCGTTTTGCACAGGTAATATAGATTTGTCGCACATGTGTAAGCAACAATGGATGTTTCTTCGTCAATTATTTGCACAAACTTTTCATCCTTTATCGTTCTTATATCCATCGTTTTCAGTTGGTGCAAAGCTTCTGATAGCTCCTTCGGTAACTTCGGCATAGTTCTGCGACGATAGTTGTAAATATTTCGGCGTACGCAATTGATATCGCCTACCCGCAGATTTTCAAGCGTATGAGAGTAGTTTTCAATCGTATGGTTGATGATCTTTGATGGTCTTTCCAGAATGCCGTCTTCTGCTTTTGCTGCACTGCTTATGATTCTGCGACTAATTAGATGATTTTGTAATTTTTTGTGGGTGTGTTGCAAATTATGTTTCACTATGACATCGTCAAGCCCCAATGTGTGAACCGTTGCTTTGCAATCGCGCACTGTGCACCTCCAAAAGATCTCATCTAGCAACACTTTACACTCACGGAAAGAATTCCCGTCCACAATTATCATTGGTTTACCACGTGTTAATAAAAGTCGAGTCACTTCCATTACGTACAAACACGCTCACAAATGTAGGAAGACACGAGAGAATGAGACAAAGACTGAAGGCAAACAGTTTACGTACTCCCAAGGCAAACAGATGTTTACAAACGAAGGAACAGGTATTTAGAACCGTTAATCCCTCGCCGAATGCGCAGTTTACATATCTTTGGGACGCTACCTGCATACTAGTGCGCAAATTACCTACGCCCGAAGAAATATAAAACTTATGTTCTGCTAATGTTCTCTCCACTTCACCTAAAGGGTGTTTTCTTGTTTCAGAAAAAATGTACGATTTTATAAGCTGGTATTGCCGATGATATCAAACTGGGTTAGACTACAAACAGCGTGTGAACACCGAGACATACAGTTAGTTATTTGTAACACGCAAATGTGCGCGCACACACACACTTACATGCAAATGGAGTTGCCGTAAAACTTGAAAGAAACACAAATTGTGTCTTTTAAGTTAAAATAACGATGACAGGTCAAGAGTGTCTCATTCGATAGGTTGAAGTCGAAGTATGCGAGTAATACAAAACAGAGTGTAATGCGGTTTGTTGACAGAAATGGTAGATTTATTGCGGTTGCATGACGATTTCGACTTTGGCAACACTGCTGCCGCTGTTCTTTCCACTCTCGCCCCTTCTTTCTTTCACACACACACACACACACACACACACACACACACACACACACACACACACACACACACACACACACACACACACAACAAATAATAGTTAATATTATATTCCTGAGCAGTTTTAATTTTGCTACAAGTCTCACTAAATAAATAATAACCATTCCTTAATTTAAAAAACCACGCATTCTTAAAAAAACGTTCCTAGTAGTCAAAAACATTAAAAAAACAGAATTTACTTTTTTAATAGTTACTTTGATAATTCTCCTATTAATAAACAAATTGACATTAAAAGTAACAATTTACTTAGTACCTCAAAATATCTGTAAATAGTAATGATTAAGAAATAACATCATTTAAATTTATCGTTATACACGTAAAAATGATTAATCTGTTTATCTAACTGCAGTATGTTACCTGTTAATGAACAACGAGGAAATAAATAAATATTAAGGGTTACACTATTACAATGATAACAGATCTACTTTAACACTATAACGATATGTCTGGAGGTAAATTTTGATGTGTTTTACAGCATTTATGCACGTAACGTAATATTATCTGATTTTTGTTGGTAATTGCAGTGTAGTGACCAGTTATTATTACTGGATTATTACTTTTGTGATCAATATAATTCCTTATGAATTTTTGAATTGTTTTTCTGTTACTTAAGGGATTTCTTAAGTTTTCTCATTATAGCCATCGCTATCTTTATTATTATTTATATTTTTTATGTCTTCTATGTTTATTTCATATTTTTGTAATTCACATTGTCTGAATTTGTGTGTTTCCATCTATACTCTAACATCTTTTTTCTCCCTTCCTGTAAATATTTTATACTTCCACAATTTGGTATTTGTTTATGCTATTTGTATTACAAGAAATTAGTCAATACCTGTGTTAAATTTATTAAACCCTGACACCTGTTCTTCGCATGCCCATTAGCCTCTTTTATTTCCCTCCTCCACTTATTTTGCGAAAGCGAAGAAGTAAAGAAGATTCAACTTGTGGTCTATAAAATTTTTAACGTGATAGTGTTGTTATCTTGGAATTTGTGTTCTCTTTATAGTGTGTGTGTGTGTGTGTGTGTGTGTGTGTGTGTGTGTGTGTGTGTGTGTGTGTGTGTGTGTGTGTGTGTGTGTGATAGCTTCAACTGTACATTTTTGTTATTTTTATTGAATATATTTTTTTTGTAATTTTCTTCTATGAGTTTATTTGTGTATAGCGGACTGTAGTTTTTTAATTAATTTGGAGATGGATGTCTAGATCAATGAGTGTGTAATTCCTTTTTCTTGCCTTTTGTGAACTTTAACTTTGTGTGTACATTTCAATATTCAGTTGTAATATTTACTTGTTTTAATATTTAATTTGTGTGCCTGAAATGTAAGCAATCGATTGTTTTGAATATAACAAAATTTAATACGTTAATATCATGGGCACACAAACTAGTCTGAGAACTTGTCTAGTGACCCGCCCTCCGGCTTCTGACGGTAGCTATTTTCAAATAATGGTGACAGGCAACAGAGGTTTTATAATATTTCAATGTATAAATATGGATCTATATTTTATTAAATGTCTAAAATTATTTGACGTTTTAACTCTAATTTTTCTTCATTTTTTAATTATAAGTCGGATTTTATATACGCTTTTTGACAATGTTTGAAAGTGGTTTGAAAATGTCTGACAAATTTCAGTATAATTTTGACAACTAGCCTCTCAGATCTCTGTAACAAACTGAGTGGTCATTAGTTTTCAGCTGTTAAAACATTAATGTATTATGTTTTAAAAAGATTTAACTATTACAAAAACATTTATAGTAATATTTCATTGATTTGCAGGTATCTGTAGGATTTGTCGAGTTAGCTGAATTTGCTATGTAAAGTTCACTCGCTTAAGCAATATTACAGTCATTAAGCAATATCTTATATAAACATTAATGAAACAGGAAGATGTGAAGCAGCGAAATAAAGTTGATTTTCATTCCTATTTCATTTCAAAGACAACCCACCATTTGGCGCAATTAAGGAGAGCCGAGTCAGCAAAGGGCGCTTTATTCTTTGACTTGATTCACCAACATAGTTACTTTTCTGCTCCCTTTTTTCATACATATAAACCTTCCTCGATAAATACACTACAGAATGGAGACTATCGCATTCCAATCAGTCCAGTGATTCTTGAGTTTACCCCGAACAGACACTGCCGGGGACATCATACTGTATAGAGATTATAACTGTAATAATAACATTATACGTTATTTAGATTATTGTCACTCGGGTGAAGGATACTACAGATTTGTCCATGTTCAGTCATCGCTCTTCGTCGTACAAACTAACGTAAGACACGTATCTAGTAGGCCTAAATACGTGCGGATATAGTTTGACTCATGGAAGAATATTCTTAATCATTAAAATAATTAATTATTAAATAATTATGTAAAGAAAAGGAACTGAAATTTAGGGTAGGAATTCGCGCGCGCGTGTGTGTGGCGAGTGTGTGCGCCGCCCTTACGATACATACATCTCGTACATACAAAGCAAGTAAGTACTAACGACAGCGATGAAGATTTAAATTATGTAGAACTTATCCGTTTACATGGTTTCACTTATATAACGCATTCTCACGCGTAGAATCCGAGGAAGGAAATACTGTGTCGGGCATTCACAGTAGGAGAGAAACAGTTATGAAATTGAGGAGATATGGTCAAGGATAAGTTGTAATATAGCCTACAACTAAGGAAAGAGAGAAAGAGAGAGAGTGTGCTGTAGCTATCTCGCGAACACTGTGGTGGCGCTGAATGGACGGACTCGCGTTGTCCTCTTGAAGTTAGTGATGCAAATGTAGGTCGAAAGGTCATAGAAAGAAAATTATTGTGTTCGCATTTCTTCCAACTCGCGGTAGGAGAATTGTAAGTGAAACATTTTTTGGCAAAGAACGAAAACTGTAAAAACGAGTGAAGGAAAGATATAAAACACGAGTACGAGGATCAACATATAATTGTTCAAGTATTACAAAAGAAAAAAAATATCATTTGATTGGCAAGGTTAGAAAAATGTTGTTACCTGTATAGACTACAATGAAAACAAAATAATTATTTTATTTAGTTTTGCCTTGCTTGATTTCTAATTAAATAATTTAATTAACATTTTCAAATATATAATGTTACCTCATTATGTTGTGAGTTTTAAGTTTTGTCTCTGAATATACTCGTTGTACTTAATACTCAATATTCACTCTTACCATTGTATTTTATACACATAACAAGATAGAATTTGTCGATAAATATCCCTTACGGGAGTGTATAGTAACAGTTAATAATTTCCTTTTATTTGCATTTCAATATTTAATTTAATTTATTTTTATTTAATATATTTATTAAATATACATCTCATTTTCTAATATTGTGTGTACATTTTTATAATTATTTATAAGTATTTTACCAGGATCCGAAATAACGGTGAAATAAATGAGTTGATTGGTGGACAAGACCTGGTGAGACACATAAAATCAGCTAGAATTAGATGGCTGGGACAAGTATTCCGTATGAATGTTACGAGGATGCCCAAAACTATATTAAGTGGAACGATACTGGGCAAAAGAAGAAGAGGAAGGCCTCGAAGAAGATGGCAGCAGGATGTGGAAGAAGATCTAAGAAAGATGGGCATTAGGAACTGGAGACTGAAGGCAGTGGACAGAGATGAGTGGAGACGGGTCGTAGCGGAGGCCAAGGCTCACCATGGGCTGTAGTGCTGGAGAGTAGTAGTAGTAGTAAGTATTTTACCTTAATGATATTTCAAAATTCTGGATATTTTAACTTCAGAAGGTAAAAACAATAGATAAGCAATAATAAAGGCACAAAAGTAAATAATAGATAAATTACGATAACTGTGTGACTAGATTTAATATTTTATTATGAGATTGCCAAACCTTCAGAATACGTAGGAGTTTTTTTAAACACGATGCAAGAACTTAAATATTTATTGTTATTTTAATATTTTATTTATTTTAATGTACTATCTGACTATTGGTATGACTAATTTTAAAACTTTTGTTAAACATATTATCTTCATCAAGCTGTCTGAATTTTTCTAAATTTTTCATTTTATTATCGCCATAGAATTTGTAGTTCTGACAGTACGCCTCCGCTGTTAGTACGGTCCTCTTGCTTAACTCAACAGTAGTTATAACTACCACGAGCTTATGAGAAGTCAGTTGAACTCTCAAAGATTTCATTCTTCTTATGGTATCACACAGAGTACGGAACTAAGCATGTTTTTTATCGATAGTCAATATTATAACTGCAACGGAGTTTAAGATCGGAAATTAATAACTCGTTCTAAGATTTGTTCTTAAATCAACTATTATTTTTTGAGATCATTTTGAAAATCATTAATTTTGTTTTTCAACTAGTTTTAGGTAATTAATGTTTACCTCTGTATAGCCTTAGAATGTAGAAATTCTCGGACATCGAGCTGCAATGTAGTCATCTAACCAGCTTTTATATTCATACATATGATGCATGATCTTACAAGTGGAACTACAGTTTTTAAGCACATGAGTGTACCACCGACTTAAGGTTATAATTTTTATTCTAAGTCGTATTTTTCAGCTGATATGTTTAATTTCCGAAATTAAAAAATGTGTTTTGCAAAGCGTTTTTACTTCCTTAAATAAACACTACGTTATCAGCAAAGAACAAAACTAATTGTTTTATTCCTATCTAGTTTCATATCTGGAGGAACATTCTTTTCTAATCTTCGGAGAATATTGTCAATGTATATATTAAATAATAGCGGACACAAACTACATCCTACATCCTACATTGCGTATGCTGTTAGCAAAAATCTTCTGCGGACAATAGCCATCGCCTAACTGGATTTTTGTATTCATTCTACTCCGCTGAAGTGAGCTGACAAAAATAGCTAAGAGAAAGGTGACAAGAAAGTGGAGAGCTGGATGTATCTCAAAAACTTCAGAACATAATTATTAATGTAAGTTCTGCTTCTGCATTAACGTGAGGTGACAATCTTGGAAGAAATTACGAACGGGAGGCAAAAAGTGCGGGAAAGACTGTTACTCAAAGAGAATGTTAATCTATTCTGGTTTGTCAGGTGGACCAAGTTTAATAGTCTGTTGCGAATTACCAAAGCGCTTTGAAAATATTATGAGAAGAGTTGAAGGTAGCAAGGAAAACCTACGAATTCAGTAACACTATTAAAGCCAGTGTCATAAGTCAATGTAAATGCCAATGACATAGAAAACGTATGTCACATTCTGGCTGAGTATTCACTTGACATGATGATCACCGAAACTCAACATAACGAACTTGAAGCGCAAAACTGATAACGCGCAAATATTGACATACTCATCTGAGAAATAAAACTGAAGAAAGAAAAATACTTAATCAGGTAAGCAGATCTTTTACGTACACAATAAATGATTATCAACTGACTAGCGACAGTTTACTACTGCAGATGTGTACCTGATGTTCGTGGCCACTTTTTACCTTAGTAACCTTGTGAATGTATGTGTCCTTAATGTTACATACGACGGTACTCCCGTGTCTATCCTTCTAGTTTTGTTACTTTGGTTTATTTAACCATATCGCGCGTTGTTTTGTAACATGGGTGCTTGTTGTTACGTTTTTGTGTTCTAAGCAGGCCTAATTAGGATTTCTGTAGTATCTATACACATTTTCAGAGATGAAACCTTACTGTTCTGCTGGTAAATAGAAGTACAGTGATAATAGATCTTCCTATCTCGTAAAGAAATAGTCTAAAAATTTAGATATATTAAGGAATAAAAACAATCTACAAAAGTAATACAATGACATTGAAGTAACGGCTAAACATACTGTAGTAGCGATGTTCTTTCATCAGCCCATGAAAACAAATATTCCTACTAACAAACAGTTTTTAATAAGTACGACAAAGTTGTCATTAACAAACAAAAACGAAAAAATAAATTAAAACACTTAATTGAAAACAAAGTATGTAGAAACACATGAGAATATAGAATTCATAAATTCTAGCAAAGTGTCATTTGAAATATCCATCAATGGCACCATGCACTACACCGGGACCGACAGAAATATGGTTACATGAGAACATGGTTAGATCCATTATGCAATAAACTACCACCCACACCAATCATTGATAGTTAATCATTCCACAAATATCTACAAGGCGGTGAACTACCAGATGGCAAAATGTGAAACCTTATTCTGAGCGAAACGTCTGCAGTCGTGAGAATGACATGCTTCCTCGATGGTATAAAACAATTTTATAACGTTAACCCGTCGTTGTCGAATCTGTCATAGACATAGACCTAAACCTAGCCGGTTCACTCACTGTCCTTCATCCTTAAATGATATGTTTCTTTTCTGTTTATGAAAGTCACTTATTTAAATTACAAAGCATTTAGTGTATGTATTAAGTGGAATTACTTAATTTAAACTGTTTATCATTTATCTGCACGTTATGGGTTAACTAGTTCCGCCTGTTCCGTAGTCCACTGTCTTTTAGAATTTCTGCGACCATTTATTTCGCAATTAAATAAAAAAGTTCATTTCCATTTCCATATTCCTTCCCATGGTATCCATGGTAAACTTTATTTTCTTTTTGGTTATCTTATTTTTCAATATTATAATGATTTGCGCTGTAAACAATCGTTTGTGAAACAGGCTAATATCATAAAAAGATCTGTTCCTTGAAAACCTAATTTTTATAACTCTAATATGATTGTATCCTCTTTTGGTAGTTATCTATAACTATACAACAAAACTGCCGTTGTTTTATAAAAGATCAGTCTTGTGTCTTTCTTCGTTTTACGTTTTAGGTTTTGTTTTTGTAAACATATTCAATATATTGGCACTGATAACTTAACTTTATTAAAACAAAGAATATGAGTTTACCCTTAAATGGTTTTCCTTGTAATTGATATGTGTAAATACGCTTTTTAGTTTCGTAGAAACGCAATAACGTTCTTTTAAATGCAGAAAACAGTTAGCCTATTTACATTCAGAAGAATGCCGTTTGTTTGCTGTTTACTAGTTAGCTTTTAGTCTCTTTTCAATTTGATTTCCTTCTTCCACTGTGAGAGTTATTCTTTGTTACTAAACAAAACAAACATACTATATGTACCAAAAGGAAATTGCAATTTGTCATGTAGTTAGCAGCGTCCTTTCCGTGCTGAAACGACCGAAACACAATAATAAAATGCTTTCTTGTTGTAGGCGGCCAAGGGCAGTGAACTCGATAACAAAACATAATGTCACGTAAGGAAGGTAGGAAACAAGGAAGGAACAATTCAAGGACGGGCAAAGACAGCCAAAACTTTTATTGCACAATTACCGCGGAAACTTTAACGATGGGGTAGAAAGGAAAGCGTCATTGGGGTGGTTTTGTTAGTTTTATTTGTGTAACTTTGGCAAAATGTTTTGTCAACTAAGGTTCAATGGCATTTGACAAGAGTAATGGTGTCTGCAGTGGTTCTTTACCCCCAGAGTTTTGCGAAACGCTTTTTAGGAAGGGTAGCACAAACACTTGTGCAACACAATGGTCAGCTGGGTTTGGTAGTATTGTATATATGTGCAACACAGACAGGTTTAACAATACTAGAGTTATATATTGTCATCGTTTGCCAGTTATGTAGTATTGAGTAACAAAGTGTTGACGCGCCACATAGAAGGGTAGAGCTGTGGCTCGCTAGGCTGTCAAATTTTGCACGAACTAATGTAACGTTACGTGATTTATAGCACTTTAAGAGAAAGCAGAGTAGGTTCATACGCGTACAACCCTTATACACGTGTGTGGAAAAAAAGAAAGAGAGGGGGAGTGAGAAGCCTGGAAGACGGTCACACGTCGCGATGCCAATGTGAAGTATAAACTGCATAACATTATTTTCTATGTTTAAAGTTTACAACGTTATTAGTTCCGTGTTTTAAAATAAATCATTCGTATTTAAGTTTCAATTTACCAAAAAAAAATGTTGATCCTTGTCTCAATTTGATTATTACTCTTAGTTAATAACGAAGCGATCAAGCATTTGTAAATTTTATTGGTGTTACAAGAAACGCTATTCAAGCTTGAAGGTAATGATATTAATGATAAAGGAGAGTGAAAAAATAAAAATTATACTAATGTTGTTAATAATGAGTGAGGATGGGAACTGTACAAGACTCAGTTCATAAAATACAATGTGTCATGAAACTTGTAACACGACATTCGTAATAAAAAGCAGGCAACTCTTTGTATCTGTTTTACAGCGAATACATGAATTGAGAAGCAACGAAGAATACAAACACATACATAACATTAAAAAAACTAATATTTAAAATAATTAAGGCGGAAGCTGTATATCATATAACTCTTTTGATTTCATACGTGAACGTCCAAAAGTGAACGTGAATTGATTTTTGGACCTCATGATAAACACACAACATTCATATATTACAGACGGAGATAAAGTTACTTTAAATATAGTCCTATATGTATAATCTACTATACTAAAATTATGATAGATTACAAACAAACCTAATTCTTCTACATTTTCTTTGCAAAAACTAGAACATCAGTAAAATAAGTGAGAGTTAATTGAAAGAAGTTTCTCTTGCCTCTCATGTTATATCTATTTTATTTACTAACACGAGACACGGATAATTCAATATAATATAAAACTCTTTACGTACAATATGCTACCGTCGATGGCACATTCCAGCAATGCTACTGCATTTTCTCCACCTTTAAGCTCCACTTTGGAGAAACTCTTTGAATAGTCTCTGATGAAACATGAGACGTACTGTCTTCCAAGGTTTGTTATTAAAACACTGTACCGAAAAGAATTTGATTGAACTAGTAAGACAATTAAGGGTATCAGATTGAGACTGTAAATGTGGTTCATCACTGTCTAGCCCTTCTGAGCAAGAACCTTCTGTTAGTTTAGCAAGAAATGTGGGAATTATTACGTTTGAAGCAGATTGTATTCTGTTGTTTCTATGACATTTTATTTTGGAAATCTCGAAGTTACCTTAACGGTACACCCTCGTGATCAGGCAGTTTTACTTCCTTGTCATTTTAGAGCGCTGAGTGATATTTAAATTTTGTGCGCTCAGCGCTGGCTTTAGAAATTCTTTGGGGTAGGAAGTGGACTGTTGCTTCTCAATTGGCTTCCGATCTATACAGACTTTTTCATCGTATCTTGAATTCGTTCGTTCAGAAGATATTTTTGAAATAATATGTTTACTAATCTTACCTTTAAAATTCAGCTTCTTGATAATGAACTTACACACACTTTTTCTGTACCCAAGGTTATGGATCATCTGACGACTGAATTACCATCTTCGCCATTCCAGGTCCACCGTTGATGATGCGCAGAGTTTTATGACTGATAAGTTGTTGCTCCAGTCTTGTGTAGTACTTCGCAGTGCACATACCAGTCTTGTGCTTAATGCATATTTAATCTATATAAGTGAATAATAATAATAATAATGTTTTATATATATATATAAGATGGCGAAGGCTGAAGATGGGAGAGCAGGATCTCCCGAAACATGTTCCTAGAGGAGGGAATGTATCTTGAGGTAAATTAGTTACAGGTATTATAGTATTATATACATCAAGAAACGGACTGTAGCAGAAAGTGATTGAAATTTATATATATATATATTGCAACGATACAATTTAAAACCGCATAGATAGATACTATAGAAATTATTACATCAGGGTCTATATCTGGAGGTAGGAAAATTTATTAAATTAAAACATTAAAATTTACTATTGTCTTATTAATTTATAATATAAAATTGTTTATTTAAAAATTTGTCTTTCAAAATTGAGTCTATGTGCTGGTTTTACAACTATGTTACTTGTTGGGTTGAATTCCGACAGTTTGCGTAGCCACTCGACGCTCCGCGCACGCAGTTCGACTGGACCGCTGCAACTCTGCACGTCGACCGTTCGAAGATCACTAACGCTGACAATTTATGTTGAAACTTCACGTCTTTGCGCACACGCACACTGCGACATGAACTGTTATTGTTTATAATTTTAATTTATTCAATCTCAGGGTATATATTGAGGCAGGGCACTGAGTGTGCGTGCTCCTACCACATGGTATCAGAGCCTCCAATGCTTGTGACCACAGGAACGATCTCGATTGACTTATCAGCAAAGTAACGGAAGAGGATCTTTGTAAAGAGGGCTGAGATCGTTATATTCAGAGTCATTGCAAGAGGCCATAGCATGCAGAAATGGTAAGAACGATAGGACAGTGATCTTCGAGGCAAATGGCCTGCTAGACTTGGAATGAAAACCAGTGTGCAAACTAGATAATGGGTTAACAGGCAATACTGAGAGGATAATTATTATTTAACGCAGTTCCTTGCTGGTGTATAAATGACGTTTAATTCATGCCTAATTTTATAAGGTAGATAAGGCGAGGAGCCTTATGTGTGTCTACTGCGGGTCTGATCACGATGACAGGTATCACACGATCTGTGTGTGTCCCAGATCCACTCGACGTTAGCTTTGATTTGAGGTAACAGTTGGCACGTCACTCCTGATAACTACTGATGATAAAAGATAATGATTACTCGTTAGCAGGTTCTACTTCGGATCGAGGTATTAGGATGTAGGCCTACATACTAATTACTCGAAATATTGTAATTCAATAGGGTTGAAGTTGATAATAGTGGAGACATCGAAGGCCCTCGCCCAGTTCCTGAGTGATAGTGTTGAAATTGAGATTATGACACTATTGATAATCGATACCCGACCCATGCATATTAGTGTCATTGCGGAGAGTGCAATTTGTCTTATTTTTAAGACAATCACCTTACATCTGTTATACGTACTTGTAATCAAAATGAGTCAGTTCGGCATCACATTTATATGTGTTGTGAATTCGAAAGAAGTAGGCCTATTTATATAATACACTACAGTATTTCCAATGAGTCAATAATACGAGATATGATATTTTCTGTTTACCAACGGATCTACAAGAAAAAACTCTCTTTCTTTGACAACTTTCCTTTTTCCAAAAGACATGCTCTTTTCACTTACCTTTGGCCTTTTCTGTTAACCGAGCACATTTCAAGACCATTTCTTATATCCTGGTTCCTTACTCTGTCTTACCTGGTACACCTTATCACACCTTGAAGAAAACACACCTGACCTGCAGTGAAACCACGCATATTTCCAAACCATAAGCAATGATATAACCTTATTCAGCCAAATTTGTGTATCCCATGTTTTATTTCTTATATTATAATCCTTCTCATAACTCCTTTTCATTCCAAATACTGAATATGTGAAATCTGTTCAAGGGTCTTATCACTGTTTTATTCCTGACGGAGTCATTCTCTTTAAGTACCATTACCTTTGTCTTCCCTGCTTCTCTATTGAAATCTTCAAACTGTGCAACAAACAGCCCGATTCCTAAATGACCGTCAGGTTATCTGCAAAAAGTTTACCGGATATGATAAATTGATCAATAGCCAGGACTGACTCTACTCTTCAACTCAATGATTTTATATGTGTCATCATATGGGTGTATCAAACGTTGTTTATTAATAGCTATGATAAGCTTATAATAGCTTATAAATATTAGCATATTTATTTATGTATGTATTTATTTATCCCTCTGGACAGAAGACACTGGAGAAATACTATAGGTAGATATTATCTCAGCAGTGGGTAGACATTAGTTTTTGTTTTAGACATACCTCATTTGGGACAATATTTCTAAATTTCTTAAATGTTAACTTACCTTGTTTCATCAGTTTCATTAATAAAGATACAATTTATTCTGATCATGCAGTTTATAATTTACCAAAAGCTCTGACGACGTTGAACAAAAATTGATTCAACGAAGCATGCATGTTTGCAAGGAAATAAGTGTTTACACTGTAAGTGTTTTCATTTTAAAACTTCTTAAATCCGCGTACCCCCCCCCCACACACACACAAAGCGATTAATGAACTGCGTTTGTTAATTACTGACATCCAGGTAAATGATTAGTAAACAGTGAAGCGTTTGAGATAGTCTTCATCCCTACTTAACACTCACATAGTTATGTGTAGCACCTGTCAATCCTTCTCCCATATCCGCAACCTGGTACCATTGAAAATCGCCTGCATCTTTCGAACTAGGTGCTTTTATATTCTTCTTTACAGGAGTTTTCTCCAAAGTAAATTACGATTAATGTTGCCGAAAGCTATTTCAAAGAACAAGAAAACAAGGTAAATCTCTAGACTAAATTCAATTCAATTCTCCATTATCTGTAGCAGAACAAATAGCCTTTAGATTATCTACCCCTCTTAAAACTGGTTTCATTCACCAAAATAAAACTAAAGATTGTTTAAAGTGTAACGTTAATTATTTCATCATAATCTTTGAACATGGATGTCAAATATAATTATATCAGCTCTGTCTATCTCTTTGGAACCGGAACAAACCATTGTTTAATCCTTGCTGATGATGAAATAAAATGATTTTAACCAGCAACATTAAAACCAAAAGACTGAAGTTTAAACAGATATTAATGTTTACATTTAATTTATTTATGTATTTTGAGGACATAATTTACTTTTGTTTTGTTTCGTGATTCGATTGCAATTTAGTTATCAATACAATATGTTGAATTTTTCCCCAAATACAACAAACGAGATCTTTGTTTGCATTAATTCTGATAAAGTCTACACATTCTAATTATCCTTGTAATTCGTAGTTCAGAATAGATAGCTTTTCCAGTTTTTTGTTTTTTAGTGTACAGTCGAAATACAAATTAATAAAAACTGAAAAAACTTTGTAAGTTACTTATTATAGCAAGGAGAATAATAAAAAAGCAAGATGAACATTTAGACTTCGGGTTGTGCGTACGGTATACCGGCGCCTGCACTGACCAGGATGTGGCCTCCTCTCCGGACCGGCTTCGCGCTCTCTCTCACACTAATGAAAGTTTACCTCTTATGCAACGGAAGGCAACGAGATCGTTGAACTCTCGGCAACACTCACACTTCACACTATACACTCACTCACACTCATTATTCATACTCACTCTCTGCCAACCACAGGCTGGACTGGATCTGCCCGATCATCACCATATACATATATCGATTGCACTGTTTGCGACAATAGCTATAACAAGAATACAATCAATATACCAGAATATGTTGATATTTTATTTTTGGGGATATTAAATTATTTTCAAGCATCACATATTATTAATTCATTTTTGTATTTTCAATATAGTGTTAAAACAATTGTGGTTGAACTTCAAATGCTTTTAGTGACGCCTCTATGTATGTGGGGAATCGAAAGTATGACATTCTATTTAAAGTCAATCTGGGATCGCGAATCCGTAGCACAGAACAAAGCTCACCTATTGTCTTTCCCTACCCGTCTTTTCCCTTGTTGCATCGGAAATAAGGTGCACCGTAAAAGGTGCACAGTAACGTGTGGCATCCCTTGGCCGTGTAATATGAATTACATTTAGAAAATAAATTAAACTTTTTTTGATCACCTATAATCTGAACAGTCGATGTTTAGCTTGTTGATAAGGTCGCTACCAATGTTATACGCATTTTACATTTTTATTATAAAATATATGGATCACCTTATCTCCGATTACATATAATTAAAACGGTAGTTTAAAATCCAGAGAAATTTTAGTAACCGAGTCCCAGACCTGCCTTTTATTTAACATTCCTTGTCAAACGAATCTCTACTCATATATTTCGGTACAGTGCTTTTATCAGACTGATGTAACATCAATATAATAATATAATAAGTGGATGATAATAATTTAAGAAATATGACGTACCTCTGAATATCTACGATTTATCTAAGACATTACATCATCCATGACAGGCTATTTCGATGGACAAGATAAGTCCAAGGTTTTCTGCCAATCGACGATAACCGCCATTTACATTTACATTTACAGAAATCTGTTCGAAGTTGAAAATATATGTTCATAACTTAGATATATTTTCTTTTTCTTTCATACAAAATTAAATCTTCAGAATACAACTCATACGGCGTAAAAATAATTGTTCATTATTGTATTACGCAGTGGTTCCCGTCAAGAATCAACCTTAACAGGCCGCATAAGATTTATTTTAGAAATAATTTCTGAATATTTTGAAGAGGAACGCTCTGAAGCTTATGGCTTCTTTATGTCCATAACCACTACCTCTGTTAAGAATGGCAAAATTCTGAAATAAACGTAGACTTGTGGCATGGATTAAATCTTAAAGCCAGATTTCTTTCGTTAATTCTGTTCTTTGAAAAATAGTCATAACTCGGTTTTGTGCAAGAGTTTAGTGACGATAGAACATATTTGAATGTAAATGGGATGTATTTACCATTATGTTAACTAAAACACTAAAACTCTTTAATATTTCGAATGCTTATTGCTTGAAAATTGTTACAGATATTACATATTAAATTTGTTTAGTAATCAATAATTACTACCTAAACAAGTAATCTATCTCGGTAATTAATAAAAGCTAGCCAATTTCTGAAGTAGTGTATTTTTCTAGGATGTAGCTATTCTATGGATCCCATTTCGAATGTCCTCCTTGGACCTGTCCCTGGCATCGACAATTGCTTGTTGCATATTCGCCATGTAAACGTGATAATTTTGTGCTGCATTTGGTGAATCAGAACTAATTTTTGTTTTCAGCATGGGTGAACGCGCTTAAAGTCATTTTGCACCACGCTGTGAACACAAGTTTAGATTCCATAAAGAATGGAAAATTTCCTACATTTCTTTCCACGTTCCAAATAAGAAAGTTTATAGAAGTGAAAATTTAGTTCAAATTCATTAACTAACTTAAAGCTTTCCATAAACTATTTTTTGTAGTCGAACACAAAATTTTCCTTTTAAGTCGCTTTTTGTCCACCACTGTATACGTCACATCCAACATGCTCATTCGATTGTCAAACGAAGTGGACGAACAACACTGAAATAAAACATTTGGTTTGTCTGATCCTGTTCCTATTGACTAGTAACGTCGGTACCTGTTACTCGTATGATAACAAAGAGCACGTTGTAATGGGTACAAAAAAGTACAAATGGGCTTAGTAAAGTACAAATGTATCAGACAGAAAAATATATTTTGTACTAAGCGTATGTAATGAATCTTTAATAAAAAAATGAATGGAATATTTTAACTTGAGTCCTCATTGTTTCTCCTTAGTAATGGACAGCTAATTTAACAAACATTGTTCATTAATCGCTTTGTATGTGGGGGGGGGGGCGGATTTAAGAAGTTTTTAAAAGCAAACACTTACAGTGTAAACAGTAATTTCCTTGTAAATATGCATGGTTCGTTGAACCAGTTTTTGTTCAACGTCGTCAGAGCTTTTGGTGAATTATAAACTGCATAATCAGAATAAATTGTATCTTCATTAACGAAATTGATCAAACACGGTAAGTTAACATTTAAGAAGTTTAAAAATATTGTCCCAAGTGGGATATGTCTAAAATAAAAAAATAAGTCTACCCATTGCTGAGATAATATCTGCTATAGTATTTCTCCAGTGGTTTCTGTCCAGAGGGATAAATAAATACATAAATAAATATATTAATATTTATAAACTATTATAATCTTGTCAAAGCTATTAATAAACGACGTTTGATACACCCTTATTTATTTTGTTTCAACTATACAAAGTGGCCGGTAGAGACCTCAGAGTGTTGCGGCGATAACATGGGGTAACCTTGTTCAGTGCCGCGTCGTGGAAGGAGTGTGAAGTTCACCTAGAAGTAGGCCTGTGACCGCGAGTTACCTCAGAGTAGGCCACGGATTGCACCAATCGCGCTCACATCCCATTAACGGCGCGTTAAACTGTAACGTTGTCATGTACATATAGCCCACAGTGAGAATCGCTGTTCTAGAAAATTCGTCAAATTATATTCTAGAAAATTCGTCAAGTTATTATTTTCAATGTCAGCATAGTAGTTAATAATATATTTTTGTCTCATCTGATTAATCCATTGTTTTTAAAGTTTTTTATAAGTAGGACTAAACATTTAAAATATATTAGGTATAATTTAACAATCTTAGATATAAGTTTTCAATTTCCGATTTGATATAAATCTATTCTTTAGAAATATTCTAATACTATAGCCAGTGTTTTAGAAAATACACTTTTGGATTATGATGAGTTTATTACATGAGACCTTGTTACATCATTCTTTGTGACAATAAATTGTTAATCGTTACACCGCATCCGTCTGCCTTTTTGTTTCTGTTGAAATAGTTACGAAACATTTCTTGTATTAGGAAATAAAAACAAAAATCGAAAGGCTTGATCAGTATTTTCTTTTCACTTTCGTTGCAAATAATTGTTTTATCTATAATTAAAGCCTTCCCAAAGTATACTACATATTTTTCAAAAGGGCGGAAAGACTAGTAAGGCAGATGAATAATTATATAATTGTAATTTGATTGTGAGATCACTTTTTCGTATGAGGGTTATATGGACAAGGAAATTCATGTGTACTACAAGACGAACATGGAGGAATACCTTGATCGACATTTTATCGTTTCTTAAGGAAATGGCAGTTTCAACGCTTTTGTGAATATAACAGATTACGATAAGTTAAACACGACGTCTAAGTGAGACGCAAATGTAGTTTTATGAGGTACGTTAAGACGTTAAGGATACAAGAGGGAGAAAGAGGGGAAAGCCGAACTGGAAATGAGGATGTAGGGTTAGACTTGACGTATCCCTTGGTTAAGTACTCCTGTTTGGAATTATAAAGTAACTTATACTTAAAATTGTCTTAAGGCTTTCACGGCCAGTGTCAGTTGTATAAGACGAGTTTTCCGGGCTGTTTGGCCGTGGTCTATGGTTTAATGACAAACCAAACGTTTCAACAGTTCCAATGGCTGTCATCATCAGTGGAATTTAAAGAAATCCTGAACGTAGGTTGTTCACGTTCCCGCCATGGAACATTTTCAGCCTTTACCACAGTACTGTGGATCTGATACTTCCACTCTCTACGTGATCTTTTTCCGGAGCTGAGTGAGCGGGTGTATTGTAGGACCACAGATAAGGAAAGTTTTGAGAAATCACAAGTTTGAAGGAAAACTAACGCCAAAAGAGTTAGCGGCTTGGAAGTCGTTTGTAAACGTAGTTCAGGGAAAAAAAATACAATAAATCTATACGATTCTTGTTATAAGATTCTTGTATCTGCGTAATGTGCCAGGCGGTCTATACCTTCTCCCCTCTTACCAAGGGTTCGAAGATGTTATTTGGAGCTATCATTCCTTTAACCACTATCAGGGATGCTCTTCTCGTGACCCTTTATCACAGTTGGAAAAGGTGTACTCCGCGTCATACAGGCAGCCCTACATATAACAGCGTTGCAAGTTTTTTGAAACTGAAAAAAACTTCAGTAGCTTCTTCAATCGGTTTTATTTACAACCAAAAGAAAATAACTTAAAAAAACGTTTTGTCGTATTTTACACCACTAATGTAATACATGATGTAAGAAAAGAACTATTAATTGAATGTTTCATGGCGAGCGCTTGAATTTGTTTCTCCAGTTTTTTCTATAATTTTCTTTCTGTCTGCGCTGCTTCAATCACACTACATTCCTTCTCTCGAGAAGCATCCCAATATTGAGAATTTCTATTTTACAACACATGCACGCCACTTTTTGAGAAAACAAGGAATTTTCTTTGAGAACAACTCCAGTGTAAGAATAGGTCTTGCTAGAATTGTCCGTTGCTTAGTGATGAGGATACATGCAATCTCCTTGCAAGACAAAAACAGAGACGATCACATAGATTTATCAGAACTGAGGAAATCTGTATCCTCTTCATCCAAATGATTATCTGTTATTGCGCCGTGAACGGGTTCCTTGTAATAAACGCAATTAACGTATGACGTGACGCGCGCGCCCGTGTGTGTCAATGAACATAGCAGTCAGTGACATGAGTAGGCCTGGTTCATTGCACATACCACGCATAACGGTTTCTCAATGCAAGTTGACAGTGGTAATTAACACTTGCGCACAAACACGTTTTATGCACTTAGTGACACAAATATCCGGCGACAAGGAGAAGTACAGAAGTGCAGCCATGCACGGACGTGGTCAATGTGTTCCTTTGTTGTCATTCAGAAGATAATAATTTTAACATAATTTGCTTAATATATTCCATTAATATTGCATGGAAATCCCAAATCCTATTTGGATATAAAAAGCTATAAGAATACTATGACGACGCAACATCAAATATTTCTTCCTTGTTTACCATAAAACTAAATAATAAAAATAAATACTATTACTTTAAATATTTATTTATTATTATTGTAATTGTTATTATCAATAATTGTTATTATAGTTATTTTTCTAAACATGTGTTGTGTGTGTTTGCGTACTATAAGATTAGATACTTATTTTACAGAAGTATCCCCGCCATTAACTATCAAACTGTAACATACGCATACAGTATCTATTAAAGAATGTACAGTACAGTAAACATAAGAGTACATTTTGTGTGTGTATGAAGGGAGGGGGGAGAACGAATAGACAGAGACAGACCGGGACATCGAGACAGAAACAGAATCAGTCAGGCAGATCCATAAAAATACAGAGGAGATGGTGAGGAGAAATTTTGAAATGTTCAGAAGAAAACGAAGCGAGTGTCATAGAATAATAGAAAGACAATAGGCTGAGAGTAGTTAATGAATCTGAGAAACAGGCATATTGAGAGAAGACCGAGAGAAACACGAGAAGTCGACGTTCAGACATTTCCGATAACATCACCTTCTGAAACGATAGCCCTACTTCTGTACGTTCACAGAAAACGTAAGTGCTTTGAAGTTAGGAGATACGTTTAGGAGATAAGTTCACAAAGAAGATTCAAAGTATTATGTACATATGAATAATATAAATACTTAAATTACTGTGTATACTTTAAGTATAAATATTTATCAAATTAACAACTATAACGTCCTAAGCAATTTTACATACAGTGTGACATACATTATTTCTATTACATGTACGTAGTTAATTTTCTAAATCTTTACATATTTCTTTGTACCCTATTATACGATTAACACATAGGCTATATTTTGTTGGGTTAGAAGTAAATACGTTTCCTTATTCAGGGACTTTTTCCCAATTCATTATAACTTAAATTTTTTCGAATAGTATGTGAAGTATGTAATTTGATTTACATAGTAAAATAATATCTTGAATTACACTTACTGTAGAGGAAATATTTTTAATTATGCGTGTTATAATAATTATAACAAAGGTCACCATACGTTGAAGATTTCCAGAAAAACAGACCAGAATTTATAAAATTATAAATGAAAGTCACATGTTATTATATGAAGGTGGTGTCACATGAGACCTACGACGGTCATACGGTTTAATTTATTTAAGTTATTAAACATTAAACACATCTTAAATGTAGCACACCTTGAATAGCGTTAATAATTTAATATATCAAGGAAACAAACTAGACCAAATTAATTTATTCGAATATTGTGTTAACATATAGTCCTAAACAATCGCATACACACACAAGCGCGCGCCATATTACACTGTAGACTATATTGTAATACTTTAGAATTACATATAATTGCTACACGCTACACTTAGCAACATTTGTGTGTCATGTTCATGGTATAGGTAATTTGTGATAATTCATTATATACAGTATATTGTACTTTTTTTATACACTGCAATTTTGCAATTTACTAAGTTTAAAGCTTACCTCTTATTTCATTTTTCTTGATATTTTCCGTCCCCTCTTTTGCATTAAAGTTTTCAGTGGCCACTGCCTACTTCATTTTTTTAGACTTATAAGTATAAATGTTTCCGTTTCCCTCTTTTTATTATTTCTAATAAGACAAAATAGGTGGACAATTTTTATATGTACCTTTTATAGTAATTTCTATAACTCTTTCTGCACACACTCTAGTATTTCAGAGTTTGATAACATAATTTACTATACTTTTACTGTAATAATAAATCATACACCCTATAACTAATAAATCATAATATAAATAACGTGCACTATGTTCTAATGCGAAACGCCAGTCTTCCTCGTTACAACCGGGAACTACTGTCCTTCACTGTTCTTTTGATTCTGTTTACCTTCCAAATTCCATCATGTGTACATCCTGTTTTCCCCAATATTTTTCGTGCAATAACGTTTAGATAAATTCTCTGTAGCTGAACGTCTGGCCTAAAAATTTTATCTTTCTTTTTTCCGTTATTTTTATAACTTACTCCTGTCTTCCCAAAGTCCAGATTTCATTCCCTAAAGTAAGTTAGTTAAATTACAGAAATATAATTTCTTTGCAAATCTGAAGTTACCACTGTTGCAAATTTAACGTTTGTGTGTGTAAATTAAAATGGTAATAATACAGTACAGAGCGAAATGTATACTAGACTGGTTAAAGACATAAGTAGCGGCAATAGTTGCAAGTTGCATTGAGAGGGAAATTATATATTTAAATATCTGTCAGGCGAAGTGTCAGCCTGTCAGACTGCATTACTACACATCTACTTCAGAAGCTCATGTCGTCAATTAATAAGCAGACTAGAGATACTATGCTGTTATGTAAGTGTATTTATATTGTCTGTATTGCTGAAGATGAATTCGACATTATTCATTAATCTTTGTTAAATGCCACAATATAAAGTACAAACACACATCAACGTAATAAAAAACTAAAACAGGAAAGTACAGCGTGTACTGTACGCGTATTCTATATATATATATATATATATATATATTCTATACATGCGTGTATTCGTATGTGATTTAAAACTTACATAGTTTTGGTTCAGATCAGCTTTTTTACTTCACACTTCTGAAACTAATATTACTGGATTCTTTTAACATCTAAAAACGTCTTGTCCTAAAACATTCTCAATCAATTTTTTTAACCTGGTTTGGTGCTTCCGCCTTCTAAAGAAATGTGTTTTTAGGATGACTAAAAACCTATTTATGTCTAAATGACTAAAAACGCCTACTTCAGTAATGTCTTCCAATTTTACAAAAATAACACCGTATAGTTCGAGTAGCGCGTTTGTCAAAAAAGCTGTTCTTAATTTTAAATATGCACGCCTATCCCATTGTAACGATTACCGTTTTACTGTAATCAGTAAGCCAGTATGTTTGTAACAATATTCTTCATATAAATCTATAGCGCCACTTTCCGTTAAGGGTACTGACTTGTCTATCCAGCTTTGACAGGAGAGGGGGAGGCAAGTCCCCTATTTCTTATTCACATAAAAGCTTGAAAATTTGAGATCTTAAAGATAAAGGCATTGTTTTAGTATAATTATGAAAATATTACTACATAGTTAGTAGTAGTTTAGTAACCAAACAGATGACGCCATCTTCTAGCGAACTGAAAAAACGTCTAGTGATACATTAACTCGCCCTTGTTTTTGTACTGTCATCATGCGTTGTCTTTCAAAATTTCTCAAACCAATGATTAAAGCTTCAGTGATCCAAGCTTTTTTTTTGTCTTAACAATCAGAGTAAAAAAAAAAATAAATAAAACAGTACTACTGGTCACCATATCACAACACCATTGTGCCGCCAACAGTGTGCTTTGACTAGACATAACGAGTGCCCATATTATAAATATGGCCCGTCAATGAAGTTTGTGATAAATATCATGTTTTGTGAGAAGTACCATGTTTTCCATAGAATGACAAATCAAAACTATTTTTTCAGGTAGGCCTACATATAGTTATCTGCTATTTTCAATCTGGAATGTAAAATTTAGTAATACTGGGATATATAGGTGTAACAGAGTGCGGAAGAGAGATACAGGACTAGTGAGCGACCGGTAGAGGAAGACAACATATTTAAATTTTGCCAATATGATATTTATTCACTATTACGTAGTTAAATATAAAAAAAAAACTTCTCCGCAATAATAGCAGCTTGATTCACGTGGAACGCAAGTTACAAAATATTATCTTTTCCAGCTTTAATACATACTATATAAAAAGTGAATCTTTAAATTTTATAACCAGGGGACAGATGAGCTATTGAAGCATTGAGAACATCGTAAGATTCGTAAAAGGTCAACGGATACAATGGGTAGCTCACATAGAACGGATGGATGATCAGCGCATGCCAAACGCATCCTGAGGACACAGGTGTATAAAAGCAGAAAGAGGGGTCGACCTAAGATAAGATGGTTGGATGATATATTGGAAGATCTCATAAGAATATGGACGTGAGAGGTTACGCTGGACGACAACGGATAGGAGACACTGGAGAAGATTGATTTCGGAGGCCAGGGCTGTAGTAGTGAAGAAGAAGAACAAGAAGAATTACTTTTAATTTAGCATATATGTCTGACCGTTGCTGAGCGAATGTATAATGTATAGTGACTATAACCTACATTTTCCTTGTAGTTTAAAGTTATAAAATTAATAAACGGTATAAGCAACATATAAGTAGGCCTATTTAGTTTTTTAAATTACTTTATTATATTAGGCTATTTCAGTTACCTAAACGGTATAATGCTATTATACATGACTAAAATAAAATTACATATAAAATAATTATATTTATAAAATAGTACATACAATCATCATTAATCATCATTGATCATCATCATTATTAGCGCTTGTCCACCCACTGCTGAGCGAGTGCTTCCCGAGTCATTTTGCAGTGATATATATATCTGTCCTGGGAAAATCTTATGCACTTCACTGTGCCACTGACTTAACTAGATACTCCCAGTTTGAACCAGAACTTTCAGCTGTACCTTTTTTATGTATTTCGGACAATTATTGCAACTATCACATGCACCTCTAGTTTTTGTGTTGACTGAGTCAAACTGATGGGTCTACTCACATTACAGTTTGATTCCACATGTAAAATGTCAAGACAAATCAGATTTAAGAGCGTTATAGGCAGCAGAAATGAAGTTTCTATGGGAAGCAACAACGAAACTGAAGACAGATAGTGTGTGCAATAATATAAGCACTGTTGAAAGTTGAAAAGATAGAATTACAACAAATTGTTTTAAGATAAACTGGAGAAATCAGGTAAGTAAAGCGCGTGTATTCACATAGAAACCAAAATCTGTGGTGAAGTATAGGTTGGCCGATGGAATGTTCCAGTGGTGACGGATGAAGTAATAGGATGGTCAGATCTAAAGTGGTATCGACGATATCTTATAGTATAAACTGATTTTTTTTTAATGTGTCAGTACAGAAAGCTTATAATAAATCTTGATACTTCCCTGATTGTTGATTGTTACATCCCAGAAAGACACTGTTCATAATCCCAGATGCTGATTTCAACATTTTTGGTGTTGATTCTTTCTTTCCTATTTTGAATTTTTTGAAAAGAGTTATGGAGTGTAAAAAGTAAGATGGAGTGTAAGTAAGTGTACTCAGGATAAGATTGAGACACATTGTTTCAGCAAGTAGGGGACATCGTAAAGCCGCGAATAGATTGTGTTAATTATGAATCCTTCCAGATGTTAATGATGTCGATTAAGTTTTAAGTCAGGTATCACTTACCAGAAAAAATGAGATTCTCATATAATAATGCAACAGACAGCCATGAGTGCAGTGTTTAGTGGACAGAAGTAAAGAAGAACTGGGCATATAACAGACGTGTGCATCTGTGTAGTGCATAGACACGATTGTCTAACAAAATGCATGTGCGTTGTGGCAAGCATGCACGCACACACATTGATAGAACTAGGCCTATATTGCATTCAACTAATGTTCAAAGAAAGTTGACACACAAGACATTAGGCCGCGTTTGTAGCGTACTAAGTCTTAAAATGTACTCTCTCTCTCTCTCTCTCGTCTGGTGCCCTTTTTTATTACTTTATTTTCTATTGATTAGTTTAAAAAAAAATTTCATATTCATTAACTGCCCGTGTGCCCCTTAATTTAATGAGTTTATAAGTAATATTAATTTAAACTAAAATTTTGACGTTTATTACAGTAATATTTTTTTATATTGCTTTTTTACATTTTTTACATTTATTTGCTTTGAACAGAATAGCCACATTTTAATATACTAATTTAACGAGAGACATTTCTTTGCTTCATTAAATCGTACAGTTGAATCCTGAAGAGTAAGTTTAGTGTATTAATATTTTACATGTACTGTACTTCATACTTAATTTATGTAGTATATAAATTATATACTTTACTATATTACTATATATTACTTCCATTAATTATATAGACTGTACATATACTTACATTTGGGGCCTTCTCAAGTTTCAGGATCCGCAGGACTGGATTATGTGATTACTTCCAGTGGAACCCTAGCCTCTCTTCAACCAAGATCGTAGTGGGTGGATGTATTTCGAAGATTACTAGGAAAGACGAGGCGCGATAGGTTGCAAACAGTAATAACATAATATGCAATTTAACGGATATAAGCAATTAACAAAATAATATTATAAAATGGACCCATTTTGAGGTAGACGAAAGAAGGCTGGTAATAAAAGCAAGGAACTGCATGTAGAGAGTCGTTTCGCTTGTCCAAGGAAGAGGTGGTGTGACAACACATAGAATTATTGGTTATTATGGAGCAAAAAAGAAGAGCCTAACAAATAAGTTCAAGGGTAAAATAAAAATTTGTTATTTTGCTCTTTGGTTATGGATAGTATAACATCTTAACTTGTGTTATAACATAGGGAACCCGCATTAATTGGTTCTGCCAATTATACAGGCTGCCTTCGTTGTGACGAGCTGAAAATTAATCACAACACCAAAACAATTAATATAAAAGGAAACTGGGAAGGGGAGACTGTTGATTTATGCACTCAGTTTAGTCTGTACTAAAGATGACATCTCTTTATTACATAATGAGATTAATTGCTCTACTCAAAGTTCTCAACATATATGGTTCAACAGCTTACAGTTTACAAGATGATTATATATTTTATTCTTTCACAAGGGCCCTCAAAATAAAGATGTACATCAATTTAATTTATTCCACGGATCCGGGATTGAATACAGTATGTTAATAATGGTCACCTCCCCATATACAATCTTGAAAATTGTGCCATTTGAAGAATGGACTTTATTAACCTTTTTAAAACAATAATGCTTTCAGTTTAAACTTTTACTCTTTTACTACAAACAGTTTGATTTGATTACAGACTACATCTTACATATAATGTCTGTTTTTTTAAAAGTCTTAAAGTGTTAGTTAAATTGTCTTTTGTTGGTTATAATTTTAGTATCTCATAACCATGGAAGACAAGCCTCCATGTCACCTGTGGTTTCCTGTAGTTGATGCAGATTTGGCTCTTTGGTGCTCGGTGTGTTTCCTGAAGGTCTGTCGTTACCTTAGTATCCGGTGACGGTGAAGTTCCTGACGTATGTTAAATCATTCTGGGTGTGGTACTCTCTTCTTAGATGACTGTAGTAATTCTTGTTGTTAGAATAAATAAAGCGAAAGTTTGTTTCACTGGTATTCACTTCACATGATTATTTATTAGTTGAATTTCACCTCATGGTTCTAGTACTGTATTAATTACATAATTTCTTATTTAAGATTTGATAGAGATGTCATCGGCGCACAATTTAGTTATTAAGATATTCTTTAGCGAATTTTCACATATTTATCTCTGCGTCGCGAACCAACGCTGTGCGCAGCTTACGGCGTGAGCGCTCCATTGCAAGTGGGTTAATAGTTAAGGGGTGAGAGTAGTAATCTCGCGTCATTTACTATTCAGCATAAAAGTAGTTCCATGTTCCTTCTTTATTTCAAGGATTAAAGTTTGACTATTTAATTGAGCAGAGATATTCTTAATTACAGACGTTATTAAAGTACATTACAGTGGTCTTGTTTAATTATTTAAATAATGTCAAATTTACAAGTATTATTACTTTGTTTAGGGGTCGGAATTCAAGTTAATTCCGGTTAGCGCATGTCTATGCAGGATTAATTAACAAGGTTTACCCTATCTGTACGCTCGTATTCCTTTTTATTTTATTATTACAACTCTTTATTAAATATTATTATTATTTAATGATAGCAATAATTTAGTTTAAATGTGCGATTTTATTAAAAATTTAAAAATTTCTCAGCCTTCACATTACCTATTTATTAATTACCATATTTTTATTAATGAAATCGTCACAATAGCATTTGAAAACATGAATAAATCCTGTAACGGGATTGAGAAGAGTTTGCATTTATTTTATTATTATATAATGATAACAGAGCAACGATTATATAATACTATATAATTATAATAATGATAATATTACCATTATATAATAATAATAAGAAGAAGAAGAAGAAGAAGAACGAATGATAATGTTATTATTTATTCATAGGCATAATTTAGCACAAAAACAGTTAGTTCTTTTTTTTAAGTTACATATGATTTTATTCATATGACATTAATAAAGCCCCCTAGAAATCCAATCTTACGCCAGGCCTAAAACATCTTGGCCTCGTGGGGAGCAAGCAACAGCTGTTACTCTTTAGCTGGCCAACAGAGCACTGATAAGTGAGCTTGATAAAGTTGTGTGTACCTCTCGAATACACACCGTAAACACGGTGGAACCGATCGTGCCACTGGGTGGATGACTCTACGTTATGAGTCGTGAATGATGGCCTCAGGGCACCCTGTTGTACTTAGTCCTAGCCGTGGTACTCGGGGGCTCTGCCGCGGTGGTCTGTCACTTCCCCACTACTCGTGGGACCAAAGCCGTAGATTCACAAATTAATTCTGGGGTTGAAGGATCCCTTAAAAATCCTCGTCCAGAAAAGCCCTCCGCGGAGAGTGAAGAGAAGGAGGCGCTACACTATTGTATACACGGAGAAGTTTGTTTGTGCTCAAGTATCTGATTGTCAAAAGCAAGGAGGGAACTTCATAAAATAAGCCACTTTCTAATAGAAAAATCCGTTACTGCTTGTGCTAGACATCAGGAATGCGGCTGGGGGTCTACTGATCGAGACCCAAGTTAAAAAAGATCGGTGAGATGGAGATTGAAGTGAATTCCCACGCCACTCTGAATAGCATAAAGGGAGTGGTGGTGAACTGCGACTTGCTGAACTGCACTGAGAACTGAATTAACACCTCAGAGAGTTATACCATGTCAGAGGCTGACCGTACACTTCCTTCCGCCTCCCACGTCTTGACTTTTAACAAAACAACACTGGCAGAGAAAATCAGAGCAGGTATCCATCGGCTGAACCTGAGACCTTTTATCCCTCATTACATGCAGTGCTTTCGATGTCTACGTTTCAGACCACACGGCATACAGACGTGCCCGAGTCAAGACTTGCTTTTGTGGGAAGTCGGCAAATGACTATCAACCTTCTGCCGAGCCAAAAAAGTGCGTTAACTGTGGTGGCCAACTCTCATCAAGTCGTGAAACTGCCCTGTGAATAAGCAAGAGATAGCCATTCCAGAAATAAAAACTTTAAAGAAAATCAGCTGTCTCGAAGGTACAAAAGTTGTTTGGCCGACAAACCAGGGTAAAGTAAGCTATACACAGGCTGTCAAGTCTACATCGGCAACGACGACAACTATAGGAAAAGAAATAATGCCGGTAGTGACGCACTTCATCGAGCGTTATTTAACCGACAGCACAAGAATGTACAGTAGGAACAGGTAACAGACTTTCAGAAAATCAGAGTGGGTCTACTATGAGACGCACAGTCCGCCCGCCAAGAAGGGCGTAAACAAATATTATGGTTGCGACAACAGCCACCTCCAGTGGGAGCGTAACAGTGAGGGAATATTGCTGTTCGTCGACCAGTCACCAAGAAGGACTTTTTAAATCCGAAACCGGGGACAAGACCTCAACCCGATAACCAGGAGATGAGCTCACCGATATGTGTGTGCCTGCAAGAAACACATTTGAGACTACAAGAACTATTT
This sequence comes from Magicicada septendecula, assembly GCA_034769895.1. Classification (NCBI taxonomy): domain Eukaryota; kingdom Metazoa; phylum Arthropoda; class Insecta; order Hemiptera; family Cicadidae; genus Magicicada; species Magicicada septendecula. Next base: position 497,832,931 of record CM068368.1, read on the forward strand.
AATATGAAGTGGTATGAGTCCTTCCGCTGTGATGTGACTCCAAACATCAGAGCTAATGGAGGCGTTGCTATATTTCTTAGCAACACGTATCCCGCTAGACATATTCCGCTCGCTACGCTACAAGCAGTAGCAATTAGTTTATTACAGCCACTGAAGATGACGATCTGCTGCGTATACTTACTAGATTCTGAGTGGCGAGCATAAGATCTACAGGATCTGGTCAAGCAGTTACCATCTCCATTACTCCTTGTCGGGGACTTCAACGCCCATAGTCCATTTGGAGTTGTCTTAGGACGAACAGCGCTGGATTAAGGCGAGAGCACACATTTCAACGTTGAAAGTGGTACTTTCTCGGCTATCGAGGTTTCGATCTGTAGTAGAGCATATTTTAAGCAATAAACTAGAAGGACCTAGTGCCGCCTAGTGGCAGGTGCCGAAAAGTGAGAAAAATGGGAGAAGGAAGGAAATTAAGGAAATATTTTGTTACTAGCATACGTTTTCCTTTTTCTTTCTTAACTAACTTATTTAGCCGTAAAGCAATTTAATATGAAATGTTTATGCATTTATTATTTTAAAATTAAAAAAACGTTATATATTTTTAAGTAGCCCAGTAATAAAGGCTTTGAATTTGTAACAGGCCTCCATATAGTAGTAACGTGTACATCACATTGTAACGTACTTATTGAATATTACATAATTAATTATAATGAACCCATTTGAGTGTTTGTGGTGTTTTTTTTTAGTTATCCTAATGTCTAAAACATTTGTGTCTATTTTTATTTCAAAAGTAAAGAATGAACATGATCATGGTCAAGTTAAATTAAAATTACATAATTTTCAATATTATATAAAATCACACACACACACACACACACACACACACACACACACACACACACACACACATTGGTTGGTTTAGTGCCGCCTAGTGCAAATTCCTTAAAATATACTCTGATCTGTAGCCCGAGTCTTGCTCTGCGTCGTGGAGAATGCTCCCAGACCTTCACGGCTGGGCGACATCCCTGTGTGGATAACAACGAAAAACGCCACAGTGCGTTATACGCACGCCAAAAAGAGTCGCGTGTACCGTGCTGATTGGACAGGCTTCAAGATAGATTGTACACCTACGAACGTCTATGGAAATATAGAAGACGTACACAGTTTCACAGCTGCTGCACCTCAGCAGCTATGGAGCATATCCCGCGTTTATCAAGACCACCGGTACCGTGGTGGAACAACGCTGTAAGACGCAATAAGAGAGAAAAGACAAGCCACACAGAGGTAAAAATAAGCGCAGACCGAAGGTAATAGTTTCGCTTTTAGCCGACTTTTAAGCAACTCGTAAAACAATATTCTTGGCCTGTCGGAAGACCCAAACATCGCTGGATTGATGTAATGGGAAGGGATGCTAATACTTTACTTAAAATAAAACAATGGACATCAATCGCCAAGCTCAGAGAAAAATGGAGGCGGATGGTTATGGAGGCTAAGTTTTCAACTCCGAACTGTGACGCCATAGAAGAACAAGAAGAACAATACTCGCTGCAAAACGATCGCGCTGGGAAACCTATGTCTGGACCTTAACACGGTCGACCCCAGTGACAGGAGCAACTGATTTGCAATCCCCTATGAAATTGCTGACACCTTGGCTGTAAGATACGCTAAGGTCAGTAGTACAGAAAGTTATCCTCTCAATTTCCTCGCAAGAAAAGATGAAGTCAAACACGAGCTTGACGTCGAATGTGAAGGGTATAGGAGCCATAACGTGCCTTTCACGATGGGTCCCCGCTGCCGGCGACACTGTGGCGGGACCGGGCGATATTACTTACAGCATTATACAGTACGTCAACTGCCGGATGTGGCTGTGGCTACATTGCTGGCACTCTGTACAGTCATGTGTACGCAATGGGAGTACCCAAAACCATGGAAGGAGACGATTGACATCCCCCTTCTGAAGGCCGAAAAGATACTTGGAAGCAGAAAACTATCGTCCAGTATCTTTGACGTGGTGTTAGGAAAGTTATTGAAGAGGATGGTAAGCAGCGAGGTCACCTGGTGTTTGGCTAACTTGGTGCGTCACTGGTCACGGCTTTCTGACCGCACACCAGTGTGGGTACCGGAGACACCATTCTACTACTGATCAAGCGATTTGTATAGAAAACAGATTCATCGAAGGCAAACACATGGTTGCAGTATTCTTCGATCTGTAGAACGACTTCGACGAAACGTGGAGATTTAACAACTACATGCTTGGCGGTTCAGAGGTAACCTGCTTAAATTTATCTCCAGTTTTCTCAGAGACAGGACTTTCCGTGTTCGGGTCGGACAATCACTGTCGCTCCCACACGAACCACTGTCTCCATTAAGCGGCACACTTTTACTATCGCCATCAACGGGATCTTTGAGGGTATCAAAACGTTAATTGGGAAGTGCTTGTATGTTGACGATCTTGCGGTGTTCTACTCGGCCAAAGCAACGGTGATGGTCAAGTGTAAGATGCATGGGGCTAGAGATACGTTGGTAATAAATGGTAACAACATAGCCATGTCTTTCTCGGCAACAAAGACTCTGTTCACTTCTGTCGAAAGTTAGTAAGGCACCCGGACCCGACATTAATCATAAACGGTGTCCGGTTGCACTACAGGCTCGTAATCAAATTTCTGGGAATAACTTTCGAAAGAAAATTGACATATAACACGCATGTGGACGACGTGACTGCGAGTTGCAAATCGCGTTAAACGTAATCAGGTACATCTCCCATATGACCTGGGGAGCAGATAGAGAAACTTTAATGCGTCTGTACACCGCGCTGGTGCTATGAAAAATGTATTACGAATGAACGGTGTACTCTTCAGCTAGGAGATCGTGCTTGGAAAAGCTGGACTTGTTCACAATGGTATATATATATATAGTAAAGCAGTAATGACGTCCTTACATTTGCAACGTGGACTGCTGTTTGCTGAGATATGTGGCTAAAATTCTAGCTATACCGACCCACATAAACCACGAGTTGCTGGCGAAGAACATACTTGCTAGAATATACGACCGCCGCGCCGTCTACGTTCACCAGACCAGCCGGCAATCGTGCGCTGGAAATAGCTTAGATCAGTCCTGGAGGAATACGTCGAGGAACACACCATTGTGTACACTGATGGGTCGAAGACGCAGAGCGGAGTAGGTAGTGCGTGTGTCATCAAGGGCGCCACTCCTGGCCACTTCCCAAGGCGGCAAGAGTATACACTACCGAACTTTGTGCGGTAGCCTATGGTAGGCTTTTCGTTTCTGTGAATACCGAGGTAAAAGGAAATTTATTATCTGTACAGATTCACTGAATTTTCTAACTGCCTTGGACAATCCGGACACAGTGGATCCATTATTGTAGCAGATAATGGCGTTATGCCGTGTGTTATGAGACTTTGGTTTATCTTTTACTTTTGTTTGGTGTCGGGGTCATGTAGGTATTGAAGGTAACGAAGAAGCTGACGCTGCAGCGAGGAACGCTGCGAACAGCCCACAGTCGACGCGATTGCTATACTACCTAATGACACTCAACTAGAAGCCACAGCCACCATTATCAATGTGTGGCATCAGCTGTGGAACACAGCAGACCAAACCAATGACCAAGAACGACCCGTCTGCATTTGTGGCGAAGCACTTACACTGAAACATAATCCAAGACTGTAGTGATGTTGCAGAACTCAGGCAGAGACACAAAGTAATAGGTAGTCTGAAAGAGGACCTCGGAAACGAAAAGTTAGCGATTGACAGAACTCTGTCCTTCCTAACAGCAGCAAGTTTACTGTATACGGTATGCTTTGAAAATGTTCTGCGTCTTAGTGTGTACGAGTTTCCACTTACGTTGAGTCAACTAAAATGTAGGTGAAAATGAAACATCCCGTCGAGCAACGCTAGTGGTGGACGTCGCTGGACTAAACGCCTTAGTTGCCGAGCCCCAAAAACATTTAAATAAAATTAAGAAACAAATAAATTAAATAGACTGCGCCCCTGTGAACAGCCACGTTTACAAAAATTAAATAAAATACACTAATTGAAGTGAAGTTAACAGTAACATAACTGAATTATTAATTTTGCTAGTTAAAACTGTTTGAAAATAAAACAAAATAATAGTAAAACAAAGAAAATCTTTTTTTAATTATTCGTCAATAAGATACTGATAAGACTGAATCGTATAGTCTATCATAAAGAAAAATCTAAATATCTTTCAATTTATAAAACGTACAAATTCTTCTATCATAAAGAAAAATGTAAAGTACTGTACTTACAATACATTAATAATAGAATTCAAATTTTCATTGAACATTCAATTAATACTGGAATCCAACAATAGTCCCAAACTGTACTGTTCTCCAACATCCACACAGTTAATGTTTCCCGAAACTCGGAAATTAATTGTCTGGTCGTTTTCGTATTTAATTCGGTTTCTATTGTAATTAAAGAAATCGGATATTTAAGGATCCACATGAATAAAGCGAAAAACAAAGTTTTTTTGTAGAATCTGCTCTATGCTAAATAACCTATTGTCTCGCAGATTCTTTTTTTGATCTACATTGGTTTGTCCTGCACCTGTTTATCAGATTTTTATTAAACCCTTTGTTAAGATACATTTTACCATCAAACATTCAATTGTGTTAATGCATAATGTTCCAGCCTGTAATAAATTCCCTTGTTCTGCTGTTCCTCACGTGATTTCTAAAAGAATTAACACTTTTAAAATAGATCACAGAAAATAATGTAAATACTTGAAAATCTGAATGTGATTATGAACTTTAAATACAAAATAGCTGCTTCCAACTCTTATAGTATCGCACGTGTTGCACTTATAAAAAAAATTGTAATGCTGAGTGTTCGAGTGCTGACGAAGGGCCTCTTACGCCACCAATTTGGTCCTCTTCAGTTTACATAAACATAGACACCCAATATAATCCAGTCGAATAGTCATACTGTTTCAATGACAGTAAAAGTAACCTTCTCTCCAGTAAAATGTACACGCATATTTTTTCCATTCCCCTCCCTTGAAAATTAATGAGTAAAAATTACGGGTATTATTTTTGCAGTCGACTTTTCTCCGCTAGTGATGTGTTTGTTCGTAAGGTGCTGAATCAGGTGCACGCTGTGGAAACACGCTTTTATTTTTTTTATTTATAGAACACATGTTTCCCAGTTTAAAATAGTACCTTCATCCTGTTGTTATGATTTACACTAACTAATACTCTTAAAAGCAAATTAGTCTGAAGATCTTCTTCTTCTTCTTTTTCTTCTTCTTCTTCTTCGATCAGGGAATAGGCGAATCGCCTGTTCCTGTCCCAAAGGAAATACATCCACTTCAACAACACTTCCTAGGTTTTCCTATACTTCTTTGCCCAACAGACCTGTATTGCCAAACTTCCAACATGCCATCTGGTATCCAATTCAGATGAGCAATCCATCTCTTCTTGTTTTCTGCAATGCGGTCTTCGATATTAAAAATTTTCAACTTTTCGTATATCTTCATGTAGAGTGTGCAGCCATTAACGGATCCAAGACTTATCACTGCCTGAATCCTACCAAGACGTTTATTCACCGGAACTCAAGTTTCAGAACTATACAACATTGGCACAATTATCCATCATAGAATTTTAGTTGTCATTTTCCTTGTTTCTCTCAACCTTGACGAATTGTGCCACATATTGACTGAAACGTGGCCAATTTATGATCAACATCGTAATCTATGTCATAACCAAGCCACAACCAAGAAATGTGACGTGCTCTATACTGCTCTTATTATGCATTACAATCTTAGTTCAAAAGGTGTATTTACCCATAAAAAGCCATAGTTTTTTACTTTTGCACAGAAATTTTCATGTGGTAATTCGAACAGATTTTTTGTAACTAAAACATCGATTCTGAAGCTCTCACTCATTGTTTTGGATGATTACTTGATCATCTGCAAACAGCATTGTATTCAAGCTGTTTTTTTGCCGGATGAGTATTACTTATGTAGCATTGTGTTCTATTACTTATTTTTATTCCTCATTCCACTTTGAATTGTCGTTCTCTATGTAACCAATGTTAATGGTATTAATGACGACATATGCTACATTCTTGCCGCACTCCCTGAATATGTAAATCTCTTCTGTCAAATTCTTTCCTATAGATAATACTATCCTTGTTCGATAATATAAGCAATATGTAACGTTTATAAGATGTTTATAACCCCTCTTACACTGATAATATTCCATAGAATGTTTCGTATGTTTCATAAATTTGTTTCATATGTTTCATAGAATGTTTCATAAATATTTTTCTCACGTTACTTATAAGTTGAATTTAACAAGCTAACACCTCTTTAATTAGATAGCACAGTTTTAACAACTTTCTTAAAAACAGAAATAATGTTGGCTGAAGATAATGGTTCTATTCATGCAGAACATTAACAAGAAACGAAAATTCCGGTTCAACTAAATGCAGCTTTTACAATTCTAAAATCGGAATTAGATGATAAAATTAAAAGGTAAATTGTTTAAAATTAAATTTATTAAATTTAATTATATAATATTTGTAACACATATGATAAAGACATTATTTAATATAAAGACGCTATATAATAAGAAGATACTTATCATTTACTCAGGATATGGATGAAACAGGTTACTCAAAATTTGTCCTCGGACCGATGAAGTATTTGAGGTACGTACTCGTGGTTCCTATACAGTTATGTCTCTTAAAGCCAACTGTGTCTCACTTTGCAGAATTACAGCGCGATTTGTTCTAGTCGATTGAAATGTAGCTATTCGATTCTCAATTAACCGCCAAAGATCATGTCTTCTGTGCTGCTCACGGATTAGCCTGCCTTAAGAGTTCACCGGAAAAAATTCGTGATAGTAATTATTGCCAATTACTCCGGTACTGTGAGAGACAATTCAGCGTGAGCGAGCCTTCGCGTCTGGACCAAAAAACGGTCTGCTAATTCTACGGTTCAAGGTTGGTCGTTTCTCTGTGTCATACACACACGCGCGCGCGCGCGCGCGCGCGTGTATACACATAGAATCCACTAATAACTCTAGTATTTACTACACCAATAGTGACATTGCAGTCCAACCTCTAGTAAATAAGGTTGTTTCTGACGAATGGAATTTAGAGATCTTTATACTCACGTATTAGCCTACCGTCTATAAATCCAATGGCTTCATAAATAAAAGGGTGGAGCTAACGGGTTTACATAGATAACTACCTACTGATTTTTTTTAGATATCCCAAGTCATTATTTCTGGTGTGGCCAGCAGAACAAGTTGCTTAATCAGTAACCACTTAAGAAATGATTCAGACGAAACGTATGCAAATATTTGAACCTACTGTAAGTTCTAGTACGATGATGTTATCGAGATAAATGGACTAAAAAACTGCAGTACATAGAGGGACCACAAGTGGCATAACGTTAGACGTTATCCTCAGATTAATAATGATCGTAAACAATGACCATGAAAAGTTTTGTAAAGTTCGCTTATTAAGTAGACACAATTTTTAAACTTTTTGTAGACGTTCGAAAAATGTATTGTAGTCTTTAGGACCTGTATGCGGGCAGTAGAGATAATTAGTACATACATAACGAGTGTTTTTGTGTGAATATGTATAGAAATATATACTGGTAATAATTCAGTATTTGTCGAATTCCTTATGGAACGGATAGATCCTTTTTGCAGGTCGTTTTACATCAAATAGAGCAACAGAATCTAGAGACAACACAACGGTCATAACTGTTTCAACTGTTTCTGAACACAATCTGAAACGAGATTTAAATTTTCGTAATATATCATCAATAAATATTAAACAATGTTGAAGAAAGCGACAACATAATACAACGTAATACCCTTATTAGTTAGTATTCATTCGTTAAACTACGTTTCCATGGTTGTGCTTCTGCCCCCAACAAGACTTTATAACTGTAAGTAGATAAATAGGATATCTCCTTCTCATATGTATTGCCCAAAATTTTTCTATAATAACACCATTAAAAGAGTTTCTGAAATCAATAAAATCAATATGTTTTTCCAATCAGTTTCTCTATACCTTCCTAACTTTTTCGTATCTTCTTCTTAAAACCCAATTTTTTCATCCCATGTGAACTATTTGCAATTGCTTTCAACCAGTTATTCAGAACTTTTGATACAGCTTCTAAACTACGTCACATACGGACACTCTCTTTTGACACATTTATTAAAATTCTTGTGCGTTGAAAATTGATATTACCATCTTAAGTAAATAATTGAGGTTACTATTACTAATTCTTAATAATTCTTATGTAATATTGAGAAGATTCAATACTTGCTCAGAAATAAATCTCGTACATTTTCATCACGGAGTATTTAAATTTAATTTCCTATGAACGTTTCTGTGATTTTTTCCATTATTGTATTTATCCGCAAACTACAAAGAAATAAATGAAATAATATAGGTCCATTATGGGCCCTCTATTTCACGCAACGTGGTAGCAAAACTTTAATAAACTGAGATGGACTAAAAAAACTCCATATATTATTAACCTAAAGTTAACTCCAACCACCTGCCTATTTTTTTACAGTTCTTAGCTTCTTTTTATAGTTCGAATCTGCTAAGTCTTAATCGTCTACTCCTCTCAGTCTGCTTCCGATATATATCACTCTTTTCCTGTCCGCGTCAAAAAACTATCCATCCTTTCCGTTTGATATTATTAAAAATATTTTCTGCATCTCTTTCTGTTCTACTGGAAGTTTTCATTGTTTCAAGCCGAAAATTTTCCTATCGTGCACATCATCTTTAATACTGAATAATAATAATCGTGTATAATAATCGTGTATGTAATAATAATAGTAATTTTCCTCAATATTCCGGATGAGCTCTTTGCACCACGATCTTCACAGTGGCGTACCTAGACTACTGTAGACCCGGGGCGGATTTCTTTCTGAGGCCCCCCTCCCATAAAACGGGTCTTTATAATCCAATTTATCTTTAAGTAGCCTAATACATAGAAAAAACACTTTACTGTTATACATTTATTGTCTGATTACTGTATTGATACATCTAGTTAGGAAACTTTATAAGAAGCTGTAGTAATGTTTGAAATAAAAATCCGCTTTCATATTGTAAATACAAATTTAAAGAAATAATTAATAAATTTAAAGAAATAATTTAAAGTTTAAAGAAATAATAGAAGTAGTATTATTTATAGACTGCATTAATTATTATTTATAGACTGCATTTATCATTGACGCCCCCAATACTTGGCAATTTTTTTCAAGTCAGTTAGCAGTTTTAGTGCAAATAATTTGAACTTTATAAAATGGCCGTCTTCTAGTTTTGGCCTCGGAAATTTTTTTTTAATTCTCATCAAAGCTTATTTTCCTAGCCAACTTGTTTTTCGATCGATTAAACTGCTAGTCCATTTAGTCTGAATTGTCTCATGGTTGACTTTAAGTTTAGAGAAGCACCTTTCACAAGTAGAAACTGAAATACAAATGGTTAAAAACAACTTAAAGGACAAAGACAGGTTTGGAACCGACTCTTGAAAGTCCATCTCAACAATAAATTTTTAAAACTTGAAGAGCTGACCAGTTTTAGCTTCATCTGTAGTGATTCCTGTTGCTTGAATGTGGTGTCTCAGCCTTTTTATTCCTGCTGTAATCTCGTCTTTAGAAAATTCGTCATAACATTCAATCAGACTGAAATTTAGTTTTCGCAATTTCTCATCATTTGCTTCAACCAAATTAACCGACTGCAAAACTCAAATTTGTTATATACGTCTTCCATTGATTTTATTCTTGTTCGAAGTTCTTCATAGAACCTATCCACACATTCGAACATGCGCCTCCTTAATTATTCTTTTAAAGTCAAATCTTCATCTTTTGCCTTTTTTTGACTTCATCATATTTTTTGACTTCTTTCTACCCCTTATCTCAATAGTTTATTTTTTATTTTTAGGTAGCCTACCTGTTGACTGTCGCATAGTATCACAAGGTCATTCATGCCTTCACAGTCGTTGACACTTTTGTTAAGAATCCAGTTCTGTAAGTTTAATTTTCGCCATATCCCTTCACACTTGCAATTGACAACGCTATAAAATATTCGTTGTTCCTTAGCACCATGTTTCATCACTGAAGTATGAAAGTACACCAATCAAATCATTTCGTAAATTTGGTTTCTAAGATCTATTTTGATTAATTTAACAGTTCCAACCAATAATTTATTTTGATTTCCAACCAATGGTTACTGCGCGGAATAATATGAATGAAATAAATTTTTCTTTAAAGTAACAATCGATAGTCAGAATGAAACTTCTAACTGTATACTAAAAACTCAGTTAGTTTTACATGTTTCAGACTAGTAATATGACCTTGAACCGTCTTCAGTGTATTGGGGCGTTTTTACTAAGGGGTAAGTTAAACCATGTCCGCTATACTTAGCAAATGTTTTTTTTTGTAGACACCGCCACTTCCTACCCCTCAACACAAAGCGGCTGTTCAACGGTACTCTTTTCATTTAGTACATTCAACCCTTAGCTGTTTTTTGCTGTTTACAAAGGTAGGCTAGCTAGGACCAAGAAGGAAACAATTCATTCCAAACTTATTTTCCAAATGATGAAGCAAATAATGTTTGCTCTTTATCTTTAAAATGAAACTCTGATTTCATTAATAAGTTGATTTTTTAAATTCTGAAATATTAATGCAAACTCTATCACGTTTGATTAAACTGAAAGTGAAAACAGTATTGAAATATGATAAAATATGTATTCAATATGATTTAGAGTATTTAATCGACAGTACTGGATAGATATCAAAATTGAGATATCAGTATTAAATGGTCATCATGTCTTCAGTTCGAAAATTCTGTGTTACCACATCATCACCTCACTACGTATAATGTTGGAAAATTTGTTTAACATCTCTGTGTTGTTGTTTATTGGTTAGATAAGGCTGACGTAAACAGTTTTATCCAAACACATTTGTCGCTCTAGCACATTTCAAACTTGTAGATAGAACAGTTTTCAGAAACTCGAAATGACCCAGTACACACACATATATTTCACTTTGTTACATTTCCATTTCTTGATGTCGTAATAAAATAGTATTATATAGAAGTACTATCAGTATAAACTATTAATACTTTTATAGTACTATCAGTATAGACTACGTAAATGTTACGTATTACTAATGTTCAGTCTTATTTAAATACGGCTGATGGTAAACATACTCCGTGATGTTCAAAACATGCCCAAGTAAGAACGCATCCCATTATATATTGATTGTACATTTACGCGCGCGCGCACACACACACACACACAATTCTAATTTGGGGGGGAAGACAAAATCTTTCTTTCTTAGTTTCGATGAAAGTAGAGAAGCGGGCAAAATTTTGAAGCGCTAGAGATAATAAAGCAAGTAACAGGTTGAATAGGAATTCAAAAGTCAAGTTTGCTTAACGTGTGTGAAAAACAGTGTAATACAGAGAAACTGCGATGGTCAATGTTTGTACAGATAATCAGAGGTAAAATTTAGCAAGAAACCTTTCTGTTTCTCAGCATGTACAGTACATTGTGACTAGACACTTTATCAGTCAGGCTTTACATCTCCACTTATCTCTTACTATTTGAAATAAAAAGGGGAGTATGTTTACGATAATATTGTGACGTCAAAGAACGCTCACTATTTTGTTAATAGAGTTTGTATTATATTATACATACAGTGAGTCAAGTATAAGAAACCTCAAATGACATGTTACGTTACAACAAGACATGCTTATGCTTACAATGTTTTCTACCCGAATATCATAGAACTTGCGATCTGAAAAGAATAGAATACAATTAAATAATGTTTTAATTTAACTTTAAATCTTTTTTAAATAAATATGACTTGTCGATTATCTGGATTAATATACTTTGCTTAATTGTTTTATTACTGTGTAAAGGAGATCCTTCACTTCTCACCCTTGTCTGCAATTCTGAAAATTAACTTTCAAAGGTTAGATACTAAGGACTGTTTTCTTTCACAAATCACACCATCTTTACCTCAACTTCTAATGTTCTCTCAACATTAGTTTCCTATTGACAAATGCTTAAATAAAACAAGAAATTCAAAATCTCCAGCACTCGTTAACTTTAGTTAATTCCTCGGCTGGGAGGAACTGTGTGTGTGTGGGGGGGGGGGGTGTCCGCGTCCAGCCGAATGGACGTCAGGTTCTTCCAATTCAGCCCGGCCACTTGTTCACAGCATGAGCAGATAAGAAGTGAATCCCCTTTGCGCGATATGAGGATTCTTTGAGGATTCTTTCGGAGGAGCCTGTAGCCACGCTGGCGTGGACGAAAGGCGCAACCTTCGTATGGCGTCGGCCTGAACGATGAGCTACCAAGCCCGGGTGGACAACTCCCGCAATTAAGCAGTTAGCCCACCTACGATTTACCATGCCTAGTACGACAGCGCAGCTGAAGCGCCTCGAGCATGACAGATTTGAATTTGTTGTGGTTCACTCCATGGGCTTGATGAGCTTAGAGCCGTACTGGGGGTGAGGGGTATGGATGGCAACCTGTCACGTGGTTCCAGTAAGGAGACACTATCACATTGCGCAGCCGAGAAGCGGCTGGAACTGATTCTGTTCTCTGACAGACTCTGGGCTAGCAAGCTAAGAGTGGGAAAGCCGCCGCTGTAGGTTGTTCTCTGACTTGCGGCAGAAATAGATTTTTATACAATTATGTGCTCAACAAATGTTCAATATGAAGACTCTATTTTCATCTGTACTCATTGTTTTATTGCAGAGAGATTACATAATCGTCAACATCTGTCTTTCATGTAGGTTTATTTTGTTTAAAACCTACTGTGACACGAGAAACTGAAAATACTTTACGTTTTCCCAAGAATGTCAGTATTAAATTAGAGCAACAATACAGAGAATGTTATTCCATGTAGGTTAAGTCTTGTAACTTTCTTCGCCAGCGAAGCTAATTTATCGGTAATACCAACCCCGGCAACACGACCGTGAACATAATCTTCATTCTGCTGTAACCACCCAATTGACCATTCGTGCTAATTACAACTGTTCAAGCGTTAACTGTACGCGTATTATTTACATGAACGGATAACTGACTCATTGCATAACTCTCGATATGCGGGAAGTGTAATATTATGCACACGAAATTGTACTGCACAAGTTTATCATGGAAAATGTTTCAAGATGTATTTTTGACCAGGGGTGAAGTTTAATGTACGAACATGAACATATGTGCGCCGCGATTTAGGGAGTACATACACAAACTTCATTAGTCTCCTATTGACAAATGCTTAAGTAAAACAAGAAATTCAAAATCTCCAGCACTCGTTAACGTTAGTTAATTCCTCGGCTGGGAGGAATTGTGTGTGTGTGTGTGTGTGTGTGTGTGTGTGTGTGTGTGTGTGTGTGTGTGTGTGTGTGTGTGTGTGTGTGTGTGTGTGTGTGTGTGTGTGTGTGTGTGTGTGTGTGACCCGCATATGGGGAGCAGCAGCAGGTGTTAACTATACGTTATGTACGCCGTTCCGAAGCTGCCGTAACGTGATAATGGCAGTGATAATAACAATAACAACGCCAACGAAAACAACGGTAATATTAAATAAAACGGGAAAAGGAGGAGAAGTCGGAGGCGATCTGATGATGTTTGTGTGCATATAAACACACACACACAAAGTGGTGTGAATTATTGTCGACGACGTGGTAAGCTCTCTCTCTCTCACTAGAGGTCACTGAACCTGTCCGCATACAGATACAGTTATTCAGCAGCCACTGTTGATACTCTGGCTGTAACAATGAAAGTGTGAATGTATATGATCGAATTTTGTTGCTGTAACGACGAGAGAGAAGCCGATTTCTGCCACACATCTTGGTACTGGACTTACTACCTACCGCACGGAAGCTAGTGGTCAATCCTCATATGATGGCTGTACAGCAGGAAAGATCGCTGGGTATGAATTTCGTGTTTAGCTAGATTCTGTATTTGCGATATACTCCAATGCCATCTGGAAGGATTACCATTTCTAGTATATCTCCTGTTCTAAATTCCATTGTTGCCATTCAACAATATGTGCTCTGACATTATAGTTTTATTAGCTTACTTCCCACCTTACAGTTTTTCTTGAGAGTTTATTTATTTAGATTAGCATTAGCTGATATGCGATACTTTTGTATGTGATACTTTTGTTTATTTCGCAGATAAGTTAAATGTCGGAGCTGCTTCTTTATACTCGATATATATAATATACTCGATTTTTATTCGTTAGTCCTTCTACTTGAGCGATTGTCCTCAACTATAGTTTCACCTGACGGTTTACTTCCTCCCTCGTTATGTCATACCGAAGTTTATCTTCTGCGCACCCCTTACCAGTAACAGGATCTTCACCTGTAACATGCCTTATAATCTTGTAATCTCAGCACCAATTTGTCTGATGACCACATGCTTAAACTATCATGTCATAATTGTAAGTGTCTTCAGTTTTTTCATCTTAAAAAATCGTAATATTCTTACGTACATTGTGACCATAATTTCAACAGGTGCACATCACTCCCTCTATACGCGCGCTCACACACTCGCTGTAACTGCTGTGTCATAGTGATTACCCAAAGAAGTCAACGACCTCATTCTGAAGCAGTTACACACTGGCTTCACTGGCTGTGCTGCCGTAACAACGAATATGGCGTGTACTGTCTGGTATACAGTCATTGTGTGCGCGCGCAAAAACACACTTATATGCATGTGTTTATATGGAATAGTGTCTTTATATAATGTTCTTGACCTTCTCATGTAGCTAACATTTTATGTTCTAGTTTTAGAGACGCGAGATCGAATCCCACAAGAGACGTGTTCATATGGCCGAGCGATACACAGTGCTTCTGAAAGAGAAGGTAAGAATGACAGCTGGGTACTAAACAGTGGACTTCCACCCTCTCTTAAGTTAAACATAGCCCCTTATCGAGTTATTACTCTAGTTGAATATTTGGCATTCATCCTACACTCTGTCACTAGTACGAGAATGATTATCTAATTACATTGAAAGGTTTTAAGCTACTGATTCTCTGCATTTGTATTTGTTGTATATTCTAGAATACTCCTTGTTGAGGTATGGTTAAAAATAATTAATAATTTAAGTACAGGAGCAAACACACACTTTATTGAAGAACAGTTTAGTAGCAAGTATACATACAACGGACACACGAAATACACATTACAAAAGCAGATTTAAAACTGAACTTAACTGGTCGAGTGCATCTCTGTTTATATAGAAAAAGGCTTCCAGATTTTTCCTTTTATTTAAAACTACCAGAATATTACTTTTGTAGACTTCTCACAGTAAACAAGCATGTGTGTGGGCTGAGGCCCCGCCCAGGTAGCTAGACCTCCCACCGCACAATACAAACTTTCACTCTACAATAACAGGTATACTTACTTAAAATTGAATGTAGAGTTTTCTAGTAAATTCTCAACACTCCTAAACAAGACACACCAACTGGCAAGAGCTATTCGCCTGCTGTACCCTATCACGAATATTAGGCATTACTAGTTATAGTTATCATTTATTCTGATTTGGGGTGGAGCTTTAAACTCCATTTAGTAATTTAATTTTTTTTTGGAAATTTTATTTCCAAACAAATATACATAAGCTAGTTATTAATGTTATAATAGCTGATGTTATACAGTTAGCAGTGTTTTGCCAAAAGTAAATTACATAATTCCTACTTCACACATGTATGCATCCTCTACACCTCTCTACAACCTATCCATCATGAGGTCAGGTATCAAATGCCGGATGGTGTCGTATGAAGAAACCTGAATTAGATTCGACCTTACTAGATTAATCCCTTCTTTGGAAAAACTTGCACTGGCCATCGTACCACAATGATTCCAAAAAAGTGAGTCTTTTATTACAAACAGAACGTATGCTCTTCACAAGTCGATAAAATTTTATTTATCTTACTTGAATGTGTTTATGATATTTAGGGACGCTCCTTTTTTCACTGAGTTATGTAATATATAAATGTGTGAAACATGTAAGCTATAATTTAATCACTTGCATATGAAAATAATTTTACGTTTAATACAAATTCTTTATATAATAATCCGAATTGAAAAGAATGCTTTTAAGCATACTGCTATTATGTGAAGTCATGTTTCTACACAGCACTTGATAGTAATTTAACTGTTGGTTGGTGCTCTGGCCTATAAAGTCGGTATGATTCTGCATAACAATAAGTTAATACAGGTAATTAATTTCAGTTCGTTACTGAATGACATTATCTTCATCAGCTTCAAGGACTCAAAGTTCTGGTCAACTCTTAATAGTGCTCTATCCCTCTGCTGCAGCTAGCTGCGAATTTCTTGTAGCTTTTCGCACTTCTTGCAACCTCGCTTTGGTCTTCGTATTTTGTTTTGATCATAAAATGGATAGTATAGGAATAGGTGCTTAAAAGAGTCAGAGGAAACCCGCACAACTCGACAAGTCCGTCCCGTCCTTGTTTTGTCTGTTGAGTTTTGCTAAGGTACTAGAACTCTCCATATAGTTCTTTGCTCCCAAATATTTCTCCCTTTATTGGTCATACAGCCTCCTTAAAATGGAAAGATTATGAAACTAAGCAACGACTTGGGACACTCAGTCAGCAAAATAACTTCTAGAGTGTAGTAGATGTAGGATGAGTATAAGAGATAGGATACGAGCAGAAAATAGAGACTACTTTGCAAATGTTAACATCTTTAAAAACAATCTTGTTTCAAGAGGTATAAAACTTAAAGTATAATATTATCTGAGGCGACCAGTTGTTACATATGGATATGAGATGTGGACTTTAACAGAGAATGACAAAACCGCTTTAAAATCATTTGAGCAGAAAATATTGCGTACAATTTATGGCCCAGTTCGAGAATACGCAATTACAATAAACTACAGGGGCTCATGCATGGAAAAGACAGTGAAATTCATCAAGTCACCCAAGCTGGGACATGTGGAAAGAATGTCTGAGGGAAGACTGCCTAAAAGAATGCTGAAGGGAAAATTATATACTAATAGACGTAGAGGCAGATCAAAGATGAGATGGTTGGATGGCGCAACAGAAGATCTTTCTAGCATGGCAATCAGAGGGTGGAGAGGAAGGGCGGAGAACAGGGAAGAATGGAGGAGTATTGTTGAGGAGGCAAAGCCCACCAAAGGCTGTAACGCCAGATAATAAGAAGTGTAGTAGATGTTGTCAAGAGGATAAATGCACAATCGAATAAGGAAAGTAATACTCATCATCAAGATAAAACCGTCAACACTGATCAGAGACAAGGTAAATTCAGCGACAAAATAAAAAATAATTATTTGGATCATTACATTTATATAATTTTGAAAGTATAAAGAAGAAACATCTTGTCGCAGTGAAATCCTAAACATTTCAACAGAATGACAAACAACAGATCTCTAATCGGATTGGAGAGAACAGAGTGCTGAGAAGAATAATATAAGAACAACGGGATCGGTTGATTGGGCTTTTGTATAGTTGAAATAAATTTAAGAGAAGAGAATATTCCTGGAAACACTACAGAAGGGCTCGTAAGACATCAATTCATCGATTATAATATTCGATTATATTATCGAATATAATGTTTCTGATGAAACAATCAATTATTTCACATTTAGAGAAATTTCAGGGGATCGAGATAATTTGAGGATGGAGGTACCACTAAAAAATCTGCAGATTGAGAAGAAAAGAATGAAATCATGTATAGAATGACTTTTTTGATAATTCTGCTGAAGTGTAACTAATCTTTAGCTAATGCGATTTATTGTTAATAGACCTAACTCTGATCGACCGGCCTAATTAAATCGAATTACAGTATTGTGTTTAAAATTTAAAAACAGACATTTACCATCAACGACTTATTTAAAAAAAAAAACAGCGTTTCAAATATGTCAAGGATCGGTAGCTATCTTCAGCTAATCACTTAAAATAAAAAATGTACAAATAATCTAAACACTAATATATCATTCCAGTCATATTAGTCACGACAGGTTCTAACCTCTACATATGAGAAGCGATTTGTAGAATCCGGTATCAAGTGAATGAGCGACGTACTCTCTTCGAAAGGCAGAAAGCACACACACTCTATAACAGAGAGAAAGGATAATCAGGTTCTTAGATTTTTTAAACCTAACAGGATTGTTGCTAAACAAAATTAAACCAGTTATAGTAAACGTCTGTTTTTCAAATTTAAACACCAATGTTTCAGATTACGTTTTAGACTAATTACTTGAGACGGATGATCAACCCGTTAGGTGGTGGCCGTTTTAAAGTAGGAAAATTCACATTAATCTTGATGGTATCAACGACAACAAAGTAACATCCAACACGTGTATAGAATTTCAACACGTCTCCCTCCTTACTTCGAATCGATCACGGTACCCAAATATAAAATTTCAATTGAATATTTTGCTCTATATCTTTCAACACGTTTCGGAAAATGAAGCTAATTTATTTTGGATATATGTAATAAATCCGTGGGTAATGTCACATCCAAGAAACTGGAAGTGAATTACTTTTACAATCTGAGTTCCTTGTAAAACACATTTCGCATTGCGTAATGCAATTATCTTTGTTTTGTGTTTTATAATCATTGTTCAACGTGACGTCTTCACTAAAAACTCACAATTTATGAGAAACAAAAATAATTCCATTCACATAGAATTAATAATTAACTAATAATTTGATCAATAATTACGAATAGTTTTATCAATAATTACTAATTATTTTACTAATAATTACTAACTATTAAATTAATTAAATAATTAATAATTAGTAACTAAATCTTCGCGTTTCTTAAGTAGATTTGTGTAAAAGTGCGTGTTACTTTCCAAGTCATCTTCTGACTTAATGACAACCTTATTATAGAACCGAACTGGATGTTACTGCGATTTCGGCAAAGTACATTTTATATGACAAACCTATTACTTGCCTACAGTTACTGTTTTGGCCGGCATGTCGTATTTAAAGTGGTTTACTTATTTAATCACCGACCACATTATGTTGAGCACAAAAGACAGTTGTGTGGAACATCTAAAAAATGTACATTTTTCACAATAACGACTGTCTTCTAATCATGTTAATACTATGATGCAACATAAACTTTATTTGTATGTCGTTTTGAGTTGTCAGGCTGTGGAGTCTCTACCATTCTTACCTGCTATCTTGCAACCTAAGTGTGGACACCGAAAGTATCGTCCAGCGTTTGGCAACGTCAGAATCAAGATCTGTTTACGATCAATATTGCATCAAATATTATTATCAAGTTGTTACTCCATATAAAATTAAATTTAAATTTAACGATTATATTAAATATTATTTTTTATTATTCTTCACTGAAAGACTTTATTTTTTGAATGAAAATAAAATTAATAAAAAAATAGAAAACATGTGCCCAGAAAGAAATTTAAACGCAAAATATATTCTGTTTAATTTGTACATGAACTTGTCCCAATAAAATCATAGTGAACGTCCACAAAAGCTAAGAGAATGAGAATAAAATATATCGTTATAGTTTCACGAAATTTTAATTTAAAAAATCGTATTTCTTAACGAAAATGTTTTGTGAGTGTAAAAATTTGACAGTCACTGATCGACAGTGAGCTAATTAATTGTTTTACCCAATTTTGAATCCACTTTCTGTGGTCCAATAAACTGTCGGTCTGTTGGTGACTCTTGGGCCATTAATAAATATAGAAACAATAACATTCCAAGTGAGTCCCAAGTTTTTATGATTCTTAATAAGGTTAACGTATGATCCTATACTAACTGAAGTGTTGCAGTATTGTGGTAATACGAATTTACAGGTCGTTTAAACCTTCGCCTTGAGAAGCTTAGCATCGGTGCAGAGAAGAGGACCCGTCAGAGTAGCATTCTTTTATCGGATAGTGCCTGGCCCAGGAGTTGTGGTGATAGCTGGAGTGGTTCCTACATACCTTTTGGCTCAAGAGCGGAAGCATCTCTTTCAAAGAAGAGATGGAATTGGAAGAGATGCGGCAAAGAAAGAATTCAGGAAACTCATTCTCCGGCACTGGCAAGATTGTTTGGATAGGGAGGACAGAGGAAAATGGACCGCAAGGCTCGTACCGAACTTGAGAGATTGGATTGACCGCCAATGGTGAGGTTAGATATGATTTGACACAGTTTGTCAGTGGTCACGGCGATTTTAACGCCTAGCTATATGAATGGGAGGTGTACACTTATTGGGTCTTTTTCGATATAACTACTCATCAATATTCATCTTTGATGACACTGACTATATAACAACTAGCACACTCGGTGTGTTATTGTCACTCTACCTCACATTAAGTAGTGTCAGAAAAACCTATCAGGCGAATAAGTGATATTTTATATGATATATAGCATGCAAATTCTTAAGCTCGGTTCCGCTTCAACTGTTGCAGTGCACGTGTACAATATCGCGTTCAAAGCTAGTGCTGTTGAATTTTTGCAGAATAAACACATTCTGCATCGCGATAAGCAGTGCGATTGCGGCCATCCAATGACGATATGTCTGTCCCAAAAATCTGACAGATGGCAGTGTAAGACTGTCGCACAGAAATTTCTTGGTACTTGCTTGGTTGGATTTCTAGGTACTTGGTTGGAAAAATCGAAATTACCATTTAACATTGTTATATTCTTTATCTACGCCTCAGCAAAGTTGTATATATCCAACAAAATCTGTGCTGACGGGTTCGATATGTCTAGCGGTACTGTTACGGACTGGAGGAGTTAGGGCGTGAAGTTTGCTCCAGCTCTCTGCTCCGAAATCCCGTAGTGATAGGAAGGCCGGGGAAACCTGTTGAAGTAGATGAGTCGCGCTTCTCTCGCAGGAAATTCGAAGTCGGCCGTGTATATCCACAACAGTGAGTACTTGGCGGTAACTGCCGTGAAAATAAAGAAAGTTTTCTTTATACTCTACCAGACAGAACCGCTGAACCCTGGTTGACACAATTAGGGCCTGTATAAGACCTTGTACAACCATTGTTTCTGATTTGTGGAGAGCGTACGATGGAATACCAAACTTGCCAATGAATTTCCTCCATTTGACCGTCAATCACAGTCAGAATTTTGTGGATCCTGTTAGTGAGCCACACACGCAGACGATCGAGGTCCTTATGGGCGGCCGTTGAATGTTGCAACATTATTTATAAATAATGTGTTTATTCTGCAAAAATTCATAGCACTGCCCCCACCGAGTGTGCCAGATGTTATATAGTCAGTTTCATGAAAGATGAACTTTTTTAAGTGCAGCAGATTTATATGATGGCACTAGGGATGTAGCTCGGGGAGTTCATGTCCGAGGGTGTAGATTAGATTGTGCGTCGTGGAATGGGACCACATTTCTACATTTATTCAGCTAGTTCTACAAGAAAAGAAAAGACAGGCCCAACTAGCACCCACCGTGCAGTAGCACGTAAGAGACATGTCTCTAATGCTCTATTTTTCTCGTCTCTGCGTCAAATAGTGTGTGGACATATTTTGTATTCCATCACTCGTTATGTAAAAGTGTCGTCTGCGTGTTGAGTATGAAGTCTGAATGTTGGAGTTCAACAATTTAAAATATTCTACCGACTTGCGTAACGGTAAGATATTTGGCACTAATTGAAACTTGCTTTGTTCACGTTTATTCCATATGTCCACTTAGTTACTATCTCTTCTCACTCTCGCTCTCTCTCTCTCTCTCTCTCTCTCTCTCTCTCTCTCTCTCTCTCTCCTCTCTGTTTATATAGTAGGATCGACAGCGTCTGACAACTTTAAAGTAAAACAAAACTTAGACGTTGGCACTTGGGTAGGGTAAGAACAATAGATAAAAAAGAAAAACGCGGCAGAGCAATCGAAAGACAATGAAACACATTCATTAGCCACAGCCACTTACTCGTTGTCACTCTTCTTCCCACTGTAGCTGTTCTTGTTCTTTGACATGGATGACCGTTTATTTTCCTGTTTGCAAAGGTCACCGTTAATTGACGATTTTACAGCTTTTGTCAGAAATTATAATTTTTGAAGAGTGTCTCTGGTTATGTTGACTTACACAAGTCACAATTTTTTTTTAAATTGCTGTGCTACATAAATCAATCTTCGGCTGAAATATCAAGCCGAAATGTGTGACAAGTAAGATTAATTTGTAACAAGATTACACTGATTCAGTTCGTTTACCTAATATGCATGACAAAAATTAATAATAATAATAAAAGAATAATAACAACAAACAACAACAATAATAATAAATGATAACGGTGATGTTAAAAGAGTTATGTAATAGCTAGTTATTATTAAACAAAAATTTTATGCCCATCTTATGCCCGTCAGGTTATGAGTTGAAAATTACTAATAATAAAAACAAAGTGCTGTGCAAAATAATAAAAACAAAGTGTGCAAAATTCAAATCCATGAAAGAAACAAAACTAAAGGAGAAGGCATATTCATAAAATGAATATGAGGAATTACAATAAGAAAAGATGAAAGAAAAAGAAGGACAAGAAGAAAGTAAGAAAACAGAAAACCTTTTACAAACGTAATGGTAAATACTAAAATCCATTTAAATACAAACATAATACAACAGACAAACGTGAAAGCTGAGAGTGGTAACGTTACATAAAATCAGTTTTTTTTTTTTATTTCACAGCAGGTAGTCTTTTTGTCAAAATATGTGAAGACAGTTATTTGGCTGTGTCTGTCATAACTTTCAGCGGCGTGGAGGTGGAAGGTTCTGTTATTTGAACAAGTAGTAATTGTTAAAAAGGGAATGTTGGGAACGGTCGTATCGGCGGTACAGTTACGAACACGTTTGGGCCAAGCCATACGGTATACCTGGCGTCCGTTGGGTGAACGACCTCTGTGCTATACCCGCCCAAAACGTTTACGGCCTCGGCCTTGTTACCCCCTAGAGTCATTTTTTACCACTATCCACGTTCTCCAGATATCAATACACGAAATTTTTGTGGTTCAAAATATGAAGCTAGGTATAGGCCTATAAATAAATAGACTAGTAAACTCTCTGAGATACAGAATTCTCTCACTATTTTGAACGAAATACATTTATTGTTACATAAATTTTTATCGTAGCACGACGAATGGGTACAGCGACAAAAGGGTACATGCGACATTACGGTACAAGGCGTTGCCGTGACACTTGATGAGGGTTAAACACGAGGCCATAAATACTTGACAGGCGACATTACGGTACAACGTCTAGTAATTTACATTACGGTAAATGCAAGATATTTCCACGAAAACAACCCTTACGCCAGGTAGCCGCTTCCGGTATATATTAGCTGTAGTTCATATTATCTGTAGCTCATTGTGAATATGGAAGTGGTACTAACTAATAAGGGAAAGCCATCGGCGCATTACCTTGGCTACGGTTATCGCAAGCATAGGGAACACGCGGAGGGAGTTGTGTCGTGGTTGTGTTTGAAGCAGCAAAGAAAGGGATGTAAGGGAAGATTGAGAAGTAAGAACGGAGACGTACTTGAAGTTGCAGACCATCAGTGTGGGCCGCCAGATGAAGCACTGTTAGAAGTAAAGAAGCAAATCTGCAAGGTTAGTTTCGATGTAAACAAATTCGAAAATACTTCGATCTGACAACATTATACTATAATATGTTATTTCTGAATGTAGCAAATTCATTTAAATTAACCAAAAGTTATTCCTTAAGGTATTATTAATCGATGAGATTTTGATTTTTTTAATTATCCATATTAGATCAAAAGATATAGGCATTTGTTTATAGCGCGCGCGTGTTAAAACGGTGCCACCGGCTGCCTCGTCTCTCTCCACATAGGCAGTATATACAGCACTATTGTTTATTGCGCAGCTCATTTATTTATGATTTGATCGAAATATGCTTATAGACGTTTTTGTGTAAAATGTTCCGTTCTACATTTTTAAAAAGAACAATTTTTTCTGTAAAATCAATATTTAATGAACTACAGCTTGGTCCGATCCTCCGACGAATTTTTTCCCCTATTCACATGTTACGAATCTAACGTTCCTCGCCTAAAGAGAAAATGGGCTTAAACATACATTTCCAGAGAAGCTTGTTAGAAAAGTGCGCTTAGGGATGGAAGTCTCTTCCTAAACACAAGTCATATAAAATTGTTTTTAAAATGTCCTTGCAACAGTCAGTTTTCTCTTTGTTTATAGGCAAAGAAGCGGGCATGAAAGGATTCGATTTCTATATCTCAGATATACTCCGAAGAACTTAGCGATATTCATAACAGAGGGTATGATTTCGTCACAGAAATGCCATCAACTTCCACTGTTAGAAGAGTACTGCAAAGAAACAGAATTGTCGCTCGAGGAAACCAGAGGGAGCCACAATCGCGTGATGAAATTGTCCTTGATGAGGGTTGTTTAAGGATGAGTGATGGCAGCTATTTTCTTTTGAATGGCGATTCATATGCTCAAAGAATATTACTTTTCAGCGGTGAAAAAGGCCGAGAAAGTATGAAAACGTCAAAAATATTTTTTATGGATGGTACATTCAAGAGCAAACAGTTTGCTCAAATCTACACAATACATGCCGACTTTGACAGCACAGAAGAAGAAACCAATGTGCATCCGGTAACATTTGCTCTGCTGCCAAATAAGAAAAAAGAATCGTATGTCCAGATGTTTCGCCTCATCCTTGATGAGATTCCCGAATGGAAGCCTCAAAAGATTAATGTAGATTTTAAAGCTGCGACAATCTCAGCGGTTCGAGACGTTTTCCCGGAGGCAGAGATCAACAGTTGTTTCTTCCACATGAAAAAATGTTTGTGGAGGAGGGTCCAAGAAATTGGGTTAACGAGAGAATACCGTGAAAACGAAGAAATCCGACAGTCAATCAGGATGTGTGCAGCCCTAAGTTTTTTGAAACCAGAAGACGCCGAAGAGGGATTTGCCGAGATACACTCACAAGCACCGGACAACGAAAA
The DNA here is from genome assembly GCA_034769895.1 of Magicicada septendecula. Classification (NCBI taxonomy): domain Eukaryota; kingdom Metazoa; phylum Arthropoda; class Insecta; order Hemiptera; family Cicadidae; genus Magicicada; species Magicicada septendecula. The sequence goes on from CM068368.1 coordinate 497,857,893, forward strand.
ACTCACAGAGTTTTTTGACTACTTCGTAGACCAGTGGCTCGAAAATGCTGATGTCCCGGTTGAGTTGTGGTCCTGCCATCGACGAAGACACCGAAAAACTAATGCTGTTGAGGGTGGCACCACAAAATAAACAACATTCTACACACCCCTAATCCCAAGGTGAGAGATGTTGTAGAGTGCTTAAAAAAAGAAGCAGAGAACACCAACTGCATGTTCATGCGAATGGAGCTCAACATGGAAGGGAAGAGGAGGAGAACCAAATACATAAAGCTCGACGAGTCTTTAGAAAGAGCAGTGAAAAAGTACGAAGAAACAGGGGATATTTATTCTTGTTTGAAATCCGTCTCTTATCTTCAGAAACTAGATTCAGATTTTGGTTAAGAGGCATTTTCTGAAATAAAAAAATAAAACTAAAAATAAAAAATAAAATAAACTACAAAAAAAGACGAAGCGAAAGCTGATTTTAAACACGCCAAAATGATGGTATTTGTGTGCACTATCATTTTGCCAGTCCAAAGCCTGGGAAACGTGTGATGGAAATCAGTTAGACAAACTTAATCAAATAGCTTAATTTAGGTCGCAGGATGCATAGGATAATTTGATATACTAAATAACCGGGGGAAAGTTGCATCAGGTAGCTAGGGACTAGCCGTACCGTTTTGTCGCCTGTCCAGTTTTTATGGCCTCGCGTTTAACCCTCGTCAAGTGTCAGGCCATCGCCTTGTACCCTTTTGTCGCATAATTTCTGTTGTACCCTTTTGTCGCTGTACCCTTTTGTCGTGTAACCAATTTTAATATTTGACAGATTTCAATTATCAGAAAAATAACAAAAAATGCCTACTGTTTACTAATAAAATACGGCTTTTAAAGCCGACAACCATCATTACTGTTTTTATTACTATGAGTACAAAAATAATAAAAATTGTGATTACTGCATTGATGATTTTGTAGTTTAATTATAACCACAATGCCTAAATAACAAATAATTTAGTCCTGACATTTAAGTTTATGTGTCTTACCATTCTACAGGCTGGTATCAGAGATGAGGTAAAGACTACTACTAGGTGAATTGACGTACACGTGCCAATCTAGACACTGATGATGGCCTCCGATAGTGGGAGCGAAACGTTTGTCAATAACAACAACTGTGGACCACGGCCTACCTGCCCGGCTGATAATAATTTCACCAGTGTTGAAGCCGGCCGTTAAAGCCGGGGGAACTTGCTTCGCAGACTAACTTATTGAAGGCGGTCGAAAATTTGCAAGAACAGATAATAATTCTGACAAATTATTAAACACAACACTTTTTGTATTTGAATAAAATTCATCATAATTTGGTTCTCCGCATAGACTTTTACCAATTTTTCTTATTTTAACTTCCATTTAAGGTCCCTAATGCCTCATAATTAGCACTATGAAAATTCAGCTTTGGTTTAAATTTCGCCAGCATGAGTTTCTACAATTTGTCCAATTTTTTTTTTTATTTGGGCCCTGGTGTCACAAAATTTTCAAATTTTCGAGACTGAAAATTTTGGTTAAAGTGCTCATTAATTTGATATCCCGCATTGATTTTTGCGATTCTTTTAAACTTTGAGCCCCTAAAATATTTGCCTCCCGTCCTCTATTTTCGGAAGGGGGGATCACGTCAAAAAATATTGGCTTGTTGGGTAAAACTATGGACACGCATATCACGTTTTAATAAATCAGTTAGTGTATTCAAACGTTTTTGTAAGACGTTCCCCAAATAGATAAAATAGACAATCCTAAATGGTCGAGTTAAAACTGAGGACTTGCTTTGTTCGTTCAATTATAAAACATCATGCAAAGGACGACAGTTTTAATTAAGATATAATAAATGGACCTATGCATGTTTTCAAAATATCACAAGCGAAAAAAGTGCCTTAATATTTTTTTGAACATCAGCACCTTTTTCATTTGTCTAACGTGAATTTGTTATCCTGATGTCTGGTCATATAATATACTTAATAATATTTTTCATTAGGACTACACCTTTTCTGTGATCATCTGCTATAGGCTACATGACATTTCTAAGGTGCTTTTTTATCTGCCACTTGTAGAACAGACTTCCTAACTCTTGATGCTTGTAAACGATGACATAATATTCTTTATACAAGGATATAAAATTTACCTGAAAAATCTAGGATTATCTTAGGCCTATATCATTGAATTTCTGCAGCGTACAATCGGCTCGAAACATCGTAAGATGAGATGTGAATGAAACAGGCTTCCCAGTGTTACTGCTTGAGAACTAGTATGACACATTTCAAGTAATCTATCCAGCGTCGGCACAACCCTCTTCGTGATAGTGTATGACTACATACCGTATTACCAGCGTTAAACATTATGATATAATAACGTCCAAGTTTTTGCAACATTAACATTTACTGCTAATGTGTGCCTCTGGATGTGTACGTTCTTCAGCTTGGAAGCCTGTATGTTAGTCTTTCTTATTATCACTCAGTAGATGTGAAGAATGTTGCAACATGTATGATAAATTCTGAGATATTCTTAATCCCATAAGAAATATTATGGTTTCTCTTATTCATTCTTACTTAATTAGCCTAGTACTTTCTGACAAAACACGCAATCGCGCGCCCACACACACACACACACACACACACACACACACACACACACACACACACACTCACACACTCACTCATTCACTCACTCACTCACGCGCGCACGCGAGTTAGGTTAGATTACTATTAAAGTAACTGTACTAGGGGGCAGGGGCGTATTTACGGTGGAGACGAACGGACTGCACCACCCCCAGAGGGTCGAAAAAAGTTGACGAATTTTATTAATCTCTTCATTTCTTTTATTTTTTTAGCTGTGTTTTTCAATTAGTAATTCTTTTTAAATATACAAACAGGTTTATTACACAGCATTTGTCTATACGTTTGAAATCTGAAATATAGGAAAATCAATTCAGTTACTAAACAATGTTTCAATAACGCGTATTTTTATTGTGTTATTTACCGTTTACTTTAACGGGATTGATTTCAGGATATTAAAATACGTTTTTCAGCTACTTAAAGATTGTAATGTTGATTAGTCTTGTTTTTAGTTTGTATGAAACCGACTCGACCGGACCCCCAACCAAGGCCAAATTCTAGATACGCCACTGGCTAGTGATTCTTTGCCAATTATTTTCTGGAGTTTTTCATAAGGTTTTCGATGAAAACCTCAGTATTTTTAAAACTGAGAGCTTTAATTATTCTGTATTTTATCAACTTAATGCCTCGAATTATTATTAAAAAAATTATTTCTCAGAATCTGATTCATTACCGATGATTTTCATTGAGCGAATCTTGTTGAGCATTCTTACATAGACGAATTTGAAACATCTGTAGACTGCAGAACTGATAGGAAGAATTCGGTTACAGATTTAAGTACCATTTTGGTTACAGACTTTAGCGTTTTGGTACCATCCGAGGTAGACAGAATCACATTGATGTGTGAACAACCGAAATCTGTCTGAGGCTCAGCCCGACGATCGCCAAAAGCTTTAATCTGGTACTCAGCGAACGTGTATCCGCTATGTACAAAGATGCAGCTGCGGCTGTACGGAGAAGCCTGGCAGTAGACCTCGGCATCGGGTTGTGATCGGTGTCGCGAGTAGTGACGTCACCGAAGTGCACGGACAACAGCAATGTTGCAAATTGTGCGGACAGTGGGAGATGATCATCTTTTCCTTCAGCGAAATCATCTTAACTGTCTGAACTAATCTCTTCTCCAAGATTAATTATTAAGCGATCTACTGTTTCATCAACAATAGTTTCTTTTCCAGATATCATTTTTTTCATGTATTTACATTTTTTCCAATCGTTAGCTGCCGGTCTTTATACTTTATCTTCGCGTAAGTTTTTGAAATCATTTAAATTAAACGTTACTTTTTCCTCAACATGCCGCTCCATTTCTGACCACAGGGGGTAGTAGTATTTCGTCCGAATTGCAGTTCGTCCAAAAGCGAAAAATGCTACAGTTCGTCCGCGACGGTTTTACGGATCAGTAAACAGGATAATGAGTTGCGTTTCGTCCGAGCCTGGGTCAGGTACCTGAGTCAAGCCATTGACCTAGCGACATACTGATGATGAGTCACACCTTGACTAACCGGTGGTTCCTCCACCCTTGAGGGAGGAAGCAAGACATTGTTGACATTATTTGTAGCAGTGCTTTCAAGGAGAACACATCTATTCTTAAGATGGAGTTTACAACAACCAAAAGAGGTTAACCGAGTTTGATATATAATGGATACCTGTACACAAAGAAGAGTGAGAATAGGTCTGGTGAAGTTGTGTGGTATTGTGTTGCCCGACCATGTGGTGGGAAAGTTATTATCAACAACAGTGAATTGATTAAAGAAGAGAGCCACTAGTGTGTTCCTGATGTGGCCAGCATTGATGTGCACAAAGCTATGTCGCAGGCCAAGAAGAGAGCTCGCGAGGACACATCGATTTCACAGGTAGGAATATGTTTTCTTTGTAAAGTTTCTTACGATTACAATTAGGTATTACAATTACAGTTAACTACTGTTTTTTTGTGTTTTCTTTTTAGATCTATGACGAAGATTTTAAAGACCTCCAGCAGACAGGATATGAATTGGTGACTAGGATACCTCAGTTTACAACTTTTAAAAATACATTGCATAGACAGCGGAGTGTAGCGCAGGGAGTGCAGACTGAGCCAAATCGTCGAGAGGAAGTGAATTTGGATCCAGAAATTTTAGTCATGGCAGATGGCAACACTTTCTTACTAGCTGAAGGTGAGAGGTTATTAATATTTGCAAGTTCCAGAGGAAAGAAATATTAAAACAACAAAAAAAATATTTTCTTTGATGGAACATTTAAGAGTGTTAGCAAGCAGTTTGCTCAGTTGTACACAGTTCACGTAGATTTAGGAAGCACTAGAGAACAGACAAATGTTACGCCTGCAGTTTTTGCGTTGGTTCCTGACAAGAAAAAGGTTACCTATATTCGCCTATTTGAAGCTATCCTTCAAGTAGTACCGGAATGGGCTCCTGAAACAATGAACATTGATTTCGAGGCAGGAGCTATTGAAGCAATCAAACATGTATTTCCAAGAGCTAAAGTGCAAGGTTGTTTTTTCCATTTTTCACAAAGTCTTCGGAGGAAGGTACAGAACATTGGGCTTACAAGTATGTACAAATCCAATCAGGAAGTTCGCAACTCCATCAGGATGTAATAATATAATATTACATTATATGCCTTAGCATTCTTAAAGCCAACGGAAGTGGAGGAAGGATGGATTCATATCCACAGTCAGGCAGAAGAAAATGAAAAATTGACTGAATTTTTCGACTACTGTGAACCAGTGGTTGGAAAATCCACAGGTTTCAATTGACATGTGAAACTGCCACCAAAAGAGACACAAGACAAATAACGCGGTTGAAGGGTGGAACCACCGATTGAACTCAGTCGTGGGTAAACCACACCCCCGAGTGAAAGCTTTGATTATGTATTTGAAGAAAGAAGCAGAACATTCAGATGCTAAGATTGTAAGAATGGAACTGAATTTAGAAGGGGTGAAAAGGAAGAAGAAATATGTCTCGATGGACAACAGAATTTTAAGAGCCACTGAAGCAATGGAGCAGTCAGGAGACATAGACAAATTTTTCAGAAATGTCTCTTTCTTTATCCAAATTGAATAAAATGACGGAAGGAAGATACCTAGGAATGATGCATAAGAGATTTGACAAAGCTATATGCTGACATTGTATAATACCTTGAGATTATAATTTATTATTAAGATGTTATCTATATTTATATACACTAACTGACAAAGCGACAGCTGCTAAAATTTAAGTATATAATTATATCAAGCATTTTGAGTAACACATTATAAATGACAAAGCGCAAGCTGCAATTTAATTTTGGGAGTAGGCCTTAAATTTTAAAGCCGAGTGCGGAATTCCATGGAGCTGTTAAGTATTTTAAACATTCTATAAAAAATAAACGTAAAAAATCCATGGATTATCCGTGCGGGTCCATGGCGTCCGTGGGTCACTTATGACCCCCTATCGTGTATGCCGAGTGCGAGGCTATACGGCAGGCCCATCTCTGTTTTCATAGAGGTGCCAATTAAAGAGGGCACGCAGTCCTGGCTGGCGCTAACAATGGACCTTATCGCACTGTAAACCTAAGCAATGAACAATAGGTTTTAAAGCATCATTAAACACTATTAGGATGGTAACCCTCGGACGAAACGCTACTCGGTCAGGTAGCAAGCTGAACCGTAAGCTGCCTGTTCCTGGAATTCGGACGAAACGCTACGCCACGGTTTTCACGGACCACAGTGCCCCTAGCGGAAGCCTATGATGAAACTCGTAACGAGCGAAAACCGGTTCAGACAGTCAGCTAAAAATAAAAAAAAGGTATATAAAATAATAATTGTGTTCCGTATTGTAATAGTATATTTTAGTTAATAACTAAATTTTATTTTAGTAATAACACTCGGACACGTCAATGACAACAAAATCCAAGAGTAAAATACCTTTTGGAGATCGATAAATATTAGATGAACCCTCGGTCTATCTAAAAGTTGTTATAAATAAATTGTCTGTACATGATCTCCCCTAGCAGAATCTACCACTGTTCATGGCTCATGAAAAGAATTCCCCTTCATCCAGCTTATTTTTATGATTTCCTAAGAAGTCAGCATATTGTAGTATTTACTACAATAACCGTATTTACTATTAATACCACGTATAACCGTGGTATTTACTAGGCTGATTTCTTTGGCCCTTTTTATAAACAGAGGCAATGTACGCCGTCTTCTATTCCGATGGGGTACGACAATCCCTCTAACACATGGAAAAGAATCCCACCAGCAGTTTACTAAGGGAAGACTTGTCATATTTAATCAATTCTGGTGCTATGCCTCCGGAACCTTCTGATCTTCTGTTCCTTAAAGTGCTGATGGCTGCTTCGACCTCCACTTTACTAATACCTTTATTATTCACGTCTTCTGCTTGACTTATTATTGGTTTTCATTTAAAATTCCGTTGTAGTGTGATTTGTATGCACTCAATGTTAGAATGTTTACTCCACTCTTGTTATCTTGTTAGTATTAGTATGTTTCATCTGCCTTCTTTTTTCTCTGTGCGCACCATAAATCTCACCCGATCTATTACTTAACCACCTGTTTTATGGCTTCTTCTTGTTCATCTGCCATATATGTCACCTGGTGAAAGGAAAATAAACAGAAGCCTTAGGTTTCATCCGTAATTTTATTGCCCTGATATCATTAGTCAGGAAGCTTGGTCTCTGCCCCTTTATAATAAATTCTATAACATAGATATTTTTTAATCAAGAGATGGTCTTTCCCGCATGGATATCATCGTGGTATAAAACATTTTACATGTTTTCAATCCATACTGTCTGCAGAATTCTACAAATCTTTTCCGATTATTGTTAATGATACCTTCTCCGTACCGGCCAACTACATTATCGTTTTGCCTTTTACCCACTCTTCTGTACCACTCATCCGTTTTACTCACCGGCAATCAAACGTTATTTCTTCTCTATTGCAAATACCATCTAACACTTGGCTAAGCCTCGTAAAGTATTCCTCCTTCGTATCATTAAGTGAATCTTCTGTGGGCGAGTATGTTGCTACAACGTTATATCTTCTTCCATACTTGTCAATAGTAATGTTTTGGAGCCTTTCATGAATTATTTCAATATTCTTTATGCATAAGATGGACCAACACAGATATCTCAGCCGTTTCTCTATTCTCCTTTGATACTCTGTGCATAAGTGCACATCCATTAATCCATATTTACAATTTCACTTGCCAGGTATTTTTTAACCCTGTTAGATATGTCCATACTTATGTTTGTGGCTTCGTTCACCATTTATTTTAATTTATTTGATATAGGCCTACCTTGAATGTTCTATGTTTCAATTTTCAAAATCTTTATATATTGCGTATGTCGTCGTTCCTTATGATCAGTTCGATTTTAAAGCCGGCAGTTCACATAGGGTTACCAGCAATATACAGATTTCACAGAAATTAAGTTTGATTAAGAAAGTTGTGTTAGTGGTTATAATCACAAACAGAATTATCATTGTTGCACACCACTATAGAAAAATTATTCCGATTAGCGTTAAGATTTTTTATTTCAGATCTGACGATGTGCTGTGAAGCTTGAAAGCGCTTATCAGAATAATTTTCTATAGTGGTGTGCAACAGTGATAATTCTGTTAGAAATTAACTTGTTAGCCTAACGTTCCAACCCCAACATGGAGGACCAGTACTTGATTTCAGAGTATCCTCTTATGTAGGCTGCTTCCTCTACAACTCAGGAGGCCTATCTGCCCCACCTGTTTGTCCGCGGGTTCTTTATTTCCCACCTATCCGCCGGTCCACTGACCAATGAGAGCATCTCCCTATCCATTACCTGGCGTTCCCCCCCCCCGATGACCATAAAATTTTCCAAATAGACGAGAAGATATTTGCCTTAATACAGTTGTATCTTTGTCTCTTATGTCCTTCTTTCTCTTTATCTTTGTCTTTTTATTTCGTCATAATTTGAGTATGAAACCTAGTTAATTGTAATGTATTGTATAAATATTGTCAGAGCCTGGAAAACGGAAAGAATGAGTTATTAATCGGATTCACTGTTTCAATTTAAATTTACTAATAACAAAAAATAATTTCGTATCAAAATAAGTTTGGATTTAAAAAGGAAATAAGAATTCATTCCCAGTGAATTCATAAGCGTATAAGCGTACGTCTCTAGGAGCAAGTAATGTACACAATCTGCAATAAACAAAACATGAAGAAGTAAATATGTTAAAATTGAAACATAAAAATATGCTTATGTTTAAAAATACATGAGCATAAAGTAAACATATGTGAAACACATACACACAACACTAAAAAATTTGTGTTAATATACATACATGTTTCAGTGTTGATTTTTCCGTTTGGTTGACTAATATTTCTGCCATCAAAGTTTCGGGATATTTGGTGATGTCTTGTTTTGACCCTCTTAATTCTAGACCCTCTTTCTTTCACGTATAGCCTGTAGAAAGAAATGATGCTCTAATGTGTCTAGATAGAGTTACAGAAAGGAAACTGAGCAGTGATTGAAAGTACCTGCAATGGGTAGGTAAATGGGTCTTGTTACAAAACTGAAAATTACCTATTTGATGGTCTACTGATAGGACGTTGAGTCACCCTGTTGGCAAAGAAGTCACAAAAATTCTAGCAATTAATGTGCCTGTGTATGTGTACACATTGGTGTTTATTCATTTGTAGGGTCACTAAAGGAAATAATACAAAATACGAAAAGAAAATTTAAAACGGAGGTATGAGGGACGAATAACCAGTAGCACATTAAAACCGTAAGAGTTGCTATCCTTTCTACACTAATTCATATATCAGTAGTAACAAAGTTATGAAACTATAGCTTAATAGAAAGAGAAAGCTAATCGATTATTTGTGTACAGAATTATCTGATGCATGAATTTTCTCGGGCATCCACAGGTTGACGAGTGGGTTCATTTGTTTTCCAAATACGCGTGCATTTTGCGTTGCCACTGCCCTCTGTACGCAGTGTTCGGAACTGCTTCAAACAGAGTGAAACAAACAAGGGTGGTAGCCATGATGATAGAATGAACACGTCTATTATTTGTATAACTTACTGCTTGTATTTCGTGCTTGGTTTACTTGCTGTTTTATCGGTGTTTTCAATAAAACATACTAAGAAGCACTGAAAATAAATTAACAATATTTTATTAATAAAAAACCGTTTAATTTATACAAAATTTTAAGAATTGTGAGCCAGATTACAAAAATTTTGAAATGACATGAAGAAATGTAAGCATGAATTTAAGTACAAAATCAATTATTTGGTAATATTCTACAGTTTTTAATTACATTAAGTAATATTTTAAATACATTTTCAGAGGAACAATTTAATTTAATTTAAACATTTCTGGAAAATTACAAATTGTTTTCCTTATTTTCCATTTTATTTCTAAATATTTAATGCCTGATCTGCATCGAATAAAGAAGGGCATACAAAAAAGAGTAAATATAAAAATAGCACATGAACTAAAACCCTAAAAGATAACCGATTAATATTTGGTTGAGAAAGTATGCTCAGAAAATTAGAAAAGTGGCAGAAAATTAATTCAAATTAAATAGAAATAAAATTTTCAAACTATTAGCTGAAAAATTCTGTTATAATAAAAGAGAATTTAATTAATTCTGGATATGCTACGTACGCAAGATGTGGGCAAACTGTACATCAGTGGAAACTTGTTGGAGTTAACACGTGAAACACGTGAAAAGAATCAATGAAACAAAAGTATCAAAGCTCTTTGTGAATTATAGACTCGCAGGACAATAAAAAAGTGGTAGTCTGATCAAGCTATGTTGTACCGTCCTATGAGTAGTAGCTGATATTGTGACCAGGATTTGTGACGGAAGGGAGGGAGTAAAAATTAATAACAAAAGAGTCCATGTTTGTTATCATTTTACATATTACAGTACACTTAGGAACGTGTTCAGAACTATTCTCTCTCAGTGTCGTCAGTCGCCTATCTGGTGATGCACTTTCCAATTTTTCTCTTTCAAAAATACTCGAAATAATAATAAGTAATATTTATAACTTAGCTACTAGCAAATATCTACTTTCGTTTCTTCTTGCGCAATTTTGTGGGTTTTTACGTACGTTACTTTTTATATATTAACAACAGGATTAGATAATCTTCACGGAAAGATTGAAGTAGCAAAATTAAGGAGACAACCACAAAACTAACTTACAACATTTACAAAACTTATACAAGAAAATTGCACTTGTTACTGGAAATAAAGCGCATGAAAGGGATTCTGCGCACTAGGCGTTCAGTTCGTACTATTTCCAACAAACAAAACAAACTATTAACAAAAATCACTTACATACAGATTAAATCAAACTGAGTTCGTTACTTCTGACACCGAATAATTGCCGGAAACGTAAAACAGTGTTATAGATTTTGACGATTTTGACAGATGTGTTCTACGACAAAACTGTAAAGTCTACATAAATGTAGACTTACAATCGGATCGCTTACTTCCTCTTTAATAGAAAAAATCGGATATCAAGGTAGCTAGGAAAATGTAAGGTCTTGCTGAAAATTATTGATTTTAATGAAAGAAGTTGGAAAAATAATACTGTACTTGTAAAGAACACTGTATAGTTAATTTAGTGACCTAATTCTACAGGATACTACTAATAATAAAGTGACATGGGTAGAATTCTTTTTCTGAGTGATTCTTCTCCTCTATAGGGTGCAAATTTCCAACTTAACTACTATTGCGAAATTTTACAACGAAAGTGAAGTAGCGAGATGCTTGTCCATATTTTCGGTGAGGAATTTCGTATCCGCATGTGGTATAAAAATATTAAATTAATTATAATGGTATTATTAAATAAATAATTTGTATGAGATAGTAAGACGGTATTTGTAGCTGACGGTAAGATTATTAAAAAAAAAAGTGGAAGCCATATAATATAAACACAGATCCTTGCACATAGCTAAGGGGACTGATGCATTTGCTTACCCATAGTATTTTAGTAACATTGTGTCTATTTTAAAAGCCTTTAATAAAAGTTTCCGTCTATATAACATTATAAAAATCTTTTACGAAAGAAGGCGCCAATATTACATTAGGAGATATTAAAAATATTGATAATCATAAAATTAAATAAGTGTCATGACATATTATAAAAGTTTTCGGTGATTTACAAATACCACTAATATCACTAAATTAGTTACCACAAAAAGTTTAAAGGATTACAACAAATATAGCCTAATTAATTACTATTATTTCACAGCAAGAGGCAAATTTACTTATATAGTTTTGAAAATGAAAATAGAAATGACATTTAAAAATTGTCTGAAAGTAACTAAAATGCAAAATAAGATGGCTTGAAGAGAGTGCAATTTTCCTAACTACCTATGTTCTTTTGTCACTGCAGTGAACAGCTGTTGAGCTCTTCTATCACTGCACCCTTTCGTCATTTTACTCTTCTGCCTGAATACCAGTTATTATGAAAAATTGACGTGGTTTGATAAATAAGTATTACAAGTCTGTAAGGGAAAAATGGATATGCCTATACTTTTATATTCTTAAGCTTGCGCGCGCGTGTGTGTAGATAATATAATAATAGTACATTTGCACACGTAAGACTTTAAAATACAAAAAAGTATGCACCAACGTTCAGAATGACAGTACTAACCTTTATACGTATACATGAATCAAAGTTTGACAGTAAAATAACGTAAAGATTGGGTCCCTCAGGGCTGCAGTGAGAAATAATGTAATCTGATAACACAAGGGATCGAACTAGAATATTTTCAGTAATTGATAAATGCTGTGTTCAAGTACCTATACATAACGGTACGGACGTACCCATCTCTACATTATTAAGAGACATGTAGGGGTAGGGCATAATTACATACTAATTTCAAAACCACTGTTACACTGTTTTACGCTGCGAACAGAAGCATTTAACGGTGGAAGGCCCAGAAAGAAATAGCTGAGGCTTTATGAATCCATGGTAGTTCCAATGATTTTCTATAAACCATACCTTTGGAAGCTACACAACAAAACCTAAGAAATAGAAGGTAGTTTGTCGATTGAACCGGGAAAATATCCTGTATCCTTCTAATGACATAAATCGCGCTTATGGCCTGTTAAACAGAAGTCGTCAACTGCGCCGAACTTGTTGACAGATTTACTGTATTAATTGTATACACTTTTGTTTAAGTTATTACTATGTACACTATAGCCAACGTTTGTTGAATGCATGTGCAAAAATACAAAAACAATGCAATACAGTATAATATAAAATTTTGCGTAGAATTGTTTACGTAAAAATTGAACATCTGAAATATCTTTGTAAGAATCAGAATAAGAATCAGAAAGGCCGAAAAAACCGAGACGTCATCGTAAAAACCTTGTTTGTTACCTTATGAATATAATGCGAGAGTACCGTATCCTTGGGTAGGCAACCATGCTCTGTTCTACCGCACAAAGTCCCTGGTAGGACTTATCCACTCTCACTAAAGTAGAAGAATGTTCATCCCGTGCCGCGGACGAATTACCCAAGTGGGTTTAGAATCATCTTTAAGCCCCTTAGATCGAGTTAACAGTCTTGAGTTGTTCAACACTGAAAACATTTTTTATTTACATATATTCTTTATTGGTTTCCATTTGTTTTTATTTTAATTCATTTTTAATTGTTTTTATTTGATTTTTAAAATGTTTTTTCTTTTTTAACTCTTTTTTTTTTAAAGGAAAAATCTGGTCGTCTAAGAGTATTTATTCTAAGTACGCTATTTCTTTCTTCTTTCCTTGAAATCGTCTTTTGCTTCCTTCTTTCTACTATTAGAAATAATTCTTAGGCATAAATATTCACTCGGATCATGGCTACGGATTCTTGGTCCATGAGGATCACTGCTACAGAGTCTCAACTTATATTTTTGCTATACATATCTTGTATAACATCACAACCTTATGATGCTTTTTTCGTTTTTCCAAACCTGGAATTTTTATAACGCTTAACAACATTGCTTCGTTCACTCGACACTCTCTCCATGCTGTTACTTTCACTTACAAAGGCGAATAAATATCTGACAAAGAGAGAGAGAGAGAGAGAGAGAGAGAGAGAGAGAGAGACAGACAGAGACAGACAGAGAGCGTGTTGTATGAGAACGGGTGTTTATGTGTGTGTGAAACTGACTACGAGCGCAGTTGGTTTGTGTGCAGTGTAGTGGAAAACAATTGGGTTACTGATTAAACGATGGTTGCCCAAATAGTAAAACCTCTAAAATTACGATTATAAAACACAAACAACGATTCGACTACCGGACACAATAATGAGAACACTACACACGTTCAGAGTATAACTATTCTCTGTTACTAATAAAATTAGTCAGTAAAATTGACAGCTCCATGTAGGTACTGCTTTAAACAGAATTACGAAGACAGAAAGATGGAACATTATAATAGCTCAGAAAATATGTTAAAACCCCAAGGACAAATGATAGTAGCTTATTCTTGTTGAATGATACCGATTTGCGGGCGTCCATAATACTTCCGCGTACGCTAATGACCACGATGTATCCTCCATCTATTCCGGTGTAGTTTACAACCATTCATCCTGCCTGAAGGGCAGGGTCCATAAGGAACGGTAAACTAATAGTTGGTGTATACGTACTGCTTCATGTACGGATCCTGGATCAGAGATAAGAGAGAAGAGAAAAAACAGATGTAGATGTAGCACTTCATAGACGCTGAAGGATAAACAAGACTAGACGAATTATACTCCAGTGAATATGTTGGAGCTAACCCGGTGTATAACGGTATTACGCATGTCAATATTAAAACCTCAGCAGATGAGAATGACCAAATAAGTAACTTCCGCTGTAGGCCAGCCAAACACAAACGTTGGCTGGGTAGAGTTGACTGGTATTACTACAGTAGCAAAGACTACGATTCTTGCACAAGTAGAAGAATTCATATGTATAAACTATAAACACTAAAAAAAAACAATTCCTCTTGAAGATATGTTGACGTTATAAATCAGAAACAATAATAAAATAACTATAAACATGCATTTATAATCGATTCACACAGTTGTATATTACTGAACGTGAGATATCTACAGACGCCTTATCGATAGCAAAGCAATTAGAAATGTACATACAAGTCATGTACCGTATCACTGATACATTATCTTGAAAGCTTCTATTACTGCTTCATGCTGTACTGCCGTAAGGAATTTTCCTTGAACAAAGGTCTGTATTGTGAGTTTTGCAAGTGGTATTGAGTATACTGGTTTACTTTACAGTCCGAGTATTAATTGTGCCAGATTAGCGTTTAACATCAGCATTAGTACTTGTAGTTGTTGCCGGCAATAATGAAAAGTATATAACCTGACAATATTTTAGTATCTGATTAAATAACAAGTGTTATACATAAAAACTACAGGCATGATACTCATTCGAAGGTTTTTACGGAACTCAATTTGTCCTCTTGAGTTGCCGCCTCCATCTGAGCTGATGGCTGACCCAACAAAGACAATTTACCGCATTGTTTCCACACAAAATAATGTGCCTTTTTCCAGATGTGCCTTCTTCTCTATGCCTGTTATACTAAAAACTGGTGTCTTATTAAAACGTTTGAGTTTGTCTAAACCTATTGCAAATCTTTAACATGTTGTTACGATGGTCACACGGACCGTCGTGTGTAAAAAGTGGAAACAGAATAATTGAACACCAGAGGATTCGTTAATCATTCCAGTTCAGCCCGCCGGCGGCTACGGCTACGCTTTATACTCAGGTTGTGCGGAGTAGTATGTGACAAGACTGACATGGCTGGCGATGGAATAATCGATCAAAACCTGGAAGGCGCGTCTGGAAAGATCGAGAGGGAGGCCAGATATTGCATAATCTTGCCGCTCACATAGCGCATGTTATTTGTCTCCTCAGCGTTGCAACAAGCTTGTCGGGATCCACATGATATTTTAGTCTTGCCAGATCCGGAAGTTGGTGGTGTTCATATTTTAAAGTTGTCTTCTTTGAGTCAATCTGTTGATTGTTCTCTGTTTAAAATGTTAGTATCCTTTCAAATTCGTTTCAGCAGCTACTAGATCCATGAAACTCTATTATGACCTTTTACTAGAATTTTCCATCAAGCTTTCCTTTTAATTCAATTTTCATATATGCCTCGATAGATATTGTGTTTAATTAAGGACCATCTGTCGATATTTCCTTTTCAGGAGGCTTTCCACAATCTTTACCCCTTTAAACTCATCATTGGTTAGTGTAACCATCCATGAAAGTCACTGAAATTTTCACAAGCGCTGTATCTGAACAACTTGTAGGCCTACTCTGTCTTTCCTCCCTTACCAGTGGTCCCTGATTCACGTTAGCCACGCTCAATGCAGAAAACTCTGTAGGATTCTGTACTTGTTTTGGGTCCAACTTCACAAGGTTTTCCATAGAAGCTAGTTTTATCCATACTAACCTATATTTAATATATTTGGTGAATCTTCCACTTACTGGGGTCGTCTTATCCAGGTGCCTAAGAGTGTTTAGCTGTCTCGTTTTTTCACCTTCCAGTTGAATATTTACTTTACCTGTTCAAATTACCAGGTTTTCTTTCCTTTATCTGAATTCAAATTCACGAAGACGTCTCTTCATAGTAAGTAGTTATTCTGTAGATCATGCGCTTTCAGCCCGTGGAGTTTATTACCTGCAAATCAGCCCTACTTTCGCTCTCCTATAAACATCTTCCTAATATGGAAACGACATTTAATCTATTCTTGCTTAGCTCTGTACCTGTTTTGTTCTCGTGTCTGGTCTTGTTGCTCCTATTTAATATTTTTCATATTTCTTTGAATTATACATCATTTTTGTATCGTTCTCGTATTAATCATTAAAGTTTTTGAATATTTACAGGAAGAACAGACTATATAAGAGGTTTCTTTATTTTTGATTAAGGGCATTTATAGTGGTCATAAAATGTTCATCGTCCAGACGCATACCACAAAGAAATTAATAGACTGATAATTTTCGGAACTAAAACGAGATTTTTGCCTTTTTTTCATTTTATTCACCAAAGTTTAATCTTTACCATCAATTTTCATCTCAGCTGGTGGAGCCTTATTTGATTCCCCATTATTTTCAGACCTGTCTATACACTTCTCTGATCTGTGTCTGTGTTATTCAAAATGTACAAGAGTATTATATACCTACTCCATTTTCAGTCTAGCCAAGCAGATATTTTTAATTGAGCTGAGTGAATTACAGCAAGTTCAAAAGAAGAAAATCTTGAATGAAAACCCAGTAAGGATTATAGTGGATAAGTATAGTGTGTGCGTATTCGCGCGGGTGCGTGTGACCTGTACGTAGACACGGATGTAGGTCGAGTTTCAAACCTGTTTGTAGTCAAACCGAAGCTGCCCCCTCCACACTACCAAGTTACCGAGTCACATATAATTGGTTACCACACAGTGTCTGATCACCCAGACACGTGAATCATTTGTGCTTATTTCAAACGATCGGTTCGGTGACCGATCATTCCGTGTCATGATTATCATCAACAACAACAAAGGTGGATCATTTTGTAGCACGTGCCTTTAATTTTCTCTTCTTCATTTTTAATTTCTGAGCCATTTTATGTTTTGATAAGATAGAGGAAAGTGTACTGTGTGGACTTATAGAAAAATAAAGAAATACCAGGCTTGTCAATACGCAACTGTTTTGGACACACTCATTGGATACATAGAACTATCAATCTTTGAATAGACTGAACTACTGCATGTCAAAAATAAGCGTTTGGGTTTTCACTACTTTAGGCTACTTAATATAGGCTACAACTAGAACTGTTGTTAATGCAAGTGCCATACAGACATTTAACTGTTATACATTGTAACAGTAGTGGAACAGTTATACACTACAGTTTCGGATACTGTAGGTTTTAATCGGAAAAGATTTTTGTTCTTTGTAAAGGATCATTAACTGTTCTCTTACCTGTTACCTGTCTGTGTTCAGTAAAAAAAGAGACGACTGCAAATGAAAACGATTAATCCGAAATAATCATACTCGATTATGATATTTTTAAAAGGTTATAGGTTATTAATTTCCTATATTTAGGTCGTATCATTTATGCCGTGAGGGGGGAGAATATTTTCCTAATTGCAGACTGGGTACGCGCGCGCGCGTACGTGTAAACCTTTAAGGAAAAAGTTGAAGTGATCGTTGAAGGAAGTTGAAAAACGTATGTAGCTCCGATATTATGGTAGATAAAACCTTCCGAGATTATCTTTCGTAAATGAAGAACATAAGTCATATCTTGTTTACTGTGTAGTCTATTGAGTATCTTGTTTAAGTCATGATTTACTGAGTACAAAACTCTTGTTCAGTAAAGAACATGACGTCATTTCGTGTAACACTAACTTTTTTTGTAATCATGTAAAACACTAACTTTATAATTTTAAAAGACATAAATGATTAATATCGTAGTTTTACAGTCACCGGCTGTAGGTACTTGCCGAGAAGTCAAGTCTACAAAGTAATCGCATCACAGCTTACAGAAGTGTTATAAAGATGTTTTAACATCTGTAGGGAAGGCCTCTCTTCTAATAATAAATAAATGTAGTGAAAATATAATTTAAAAAGAAAATAAAAAGAAAGTAACAAGTTGACGAAATGGGAGAACAGGCGGCATGTTTTTCTGTGTGTACATTTGTAAAGTTCGCGTTCGATATACAACGACAGACCAGGAGAAACATGGGGGGGGGACACAAAAGTAGAAGTGTGAGAGAGGAACATAGACGGGTCAAAAAACTGTTATAAAACGGAATTTCGGAGGAGAAGTAGAAGGTGGAGAGGTGGAGTAAAACGGTTAAATGAAAGGCTGCCGCCGGCCGAACGAAAGTAAGAATGAACCGAACCGAAGAAAGAGCGAGAGAGAGAAAGAGAGAGAGAAGTAGAAGTAAGTGAACGAAGCAAAAGTAGGAGAAGGTTGAAAGAGTTCAATAGACTGTGTGTCGGCCGGTTGACTGGTTACACTTGCCGTGTCCGTTATTAACCAACACGCATACTGGCCTCCACCGTACTCCATTTTAGTGCTAATCACGGACCCTTTAGATGAAATTACTCTGGTATGAAGCTGCAATGTGTAAAATAAATGCATCTTCTTTGAATTCATTCTGCGTGTTACCTGAAGTGGCCGATTAATTTATTACAGAAAATAGTAGGATGTGCATAATCTTCCTTTAAACATTTAAATCGCCTATTAAAAATAATTTAAACTATGGCAAACTAAAGTTTTCAAGGTATTTTAGTAGAAGAAAACATAATCAGCCGGGCAGCTTAGTGCTTTGCTCGATCATTTTAAAGCAACATTTAGATTACTTCTAATCTAAATAAAAGTGGATTATTTGTTACAGGTGGGCTTGCATTAGATAGTTTTGGTGCTATAATGCACCAAAGCTTACGGAAATCAAGACTAGCGTATATTTGATGACGATATTCCTCAAATGTTAAGTAACAGGCATATTTGAAACGGTTAGCCTTAAACACTAATCAGACAAGGTTTGACTATAAGCTCCGCTGTTCCATTGCCAGAAGAAGAGAAAATAAAAGAAAATGAAATAGTTGGAACAAATATATAAGTAACATAGAGCACGATGTACGTACATTGTTGGCAGAACAAGGGTTACAAAATATTACGGCATTTAAAACAAACAGAAAGAGATAACCTCAATATCAGTAATATCACAGAGAAGGAATGGCTTAGATATTACAAGCGGCTGTGGACCCATGGAAAAATAAATTTTCTGGACATCAATGAATGCGACGATCCAGTAGCAATGGATGAATATTTATCCTGATTTGCTCTGCAATGCTGTAAAAATAAAAAAATCTCCGGGTACTGATGGGATGAAATGCGAGTTTATAAACTATAGGTATGCGCCAGCCTTTCTGTATGACCGTTTATTCAACTTTAATAATATGTACTTGACTACTGGTCATATAGGCCTACCCCGAAGATTAGCGGATGGCAGGGGTAGTTCCTGTATTTCAGAAAGGAGATCGTAATGACTATTATGTGTGTCAACCTGCTTAATACGTCTTAGCAGGCTAATTGTTTAAGGCAGGTTAGTTGCACGTATCTATCCTAGCAAAACAATTGAATGCGGTAACAGAGACCATTCTCTCAGAGGTCGCGCAAGATTTTAGGAAGGGCTAATCACATTTAGATTGTATCTTCACAATACTCCAGGTGCTTCAAAAAGCACAGAGAATATCAATTGCCACCCACATAGCTTTCGTCGAATTTGAAAAGGCATTTCAGAGAGTGAAAAATTGCAGACGGTAGGCAATAATGACAAAAAAATGGATCCCGTAACACCTCCTTAGACCATACAAAGTCTTTATGTGGAAAATAAAATGTTAATTGAGACAAGAAGACCGAGGACAACTCCTAACCTAGGCCTGATCAATTGCGGAGTACGTCAAGAGTGCCCTGCTTTTCGCCTTCTCTGATTAATTTAATTATAGACGATGTCACACACAATTGGTAGACAAAACGTCCGAAGCATTTTATAATTTCCCTTTACAACAAACCTTTGTTGTTTGCTGATAACAAGGCTATCCTGTCTAATTCGGAAAGGAGCTTGTAGATATCTGAACTCTCAGTATGTAGAATCTGCAAAGATTTTGTATTACGTGTTGTAGATGTAATCCAAAACGAGCAAATGTATGATTTAAACGAGCAAAACGTGTTGTAGATGATACTGTTCTGAAGCAATTTTGAACAATGAGATACATAAGTTCAACCTTATGTGCAGGTCCATCAGGAAAACTCTAAAATCAATTAGTAAAGAAACACGCCCAAAGTCTTACAAGCTGATGGCCCTCCCAACACTTCTTTGTGGGTTTGAGAATTGGACTTTAACGAAACCCCAGGCCACTTCAAGTTCAAGGTCACCCCAGGCCGATAGATACTCTATAGGACTGCCCAGTAGCGGCTAAAATGTAAAATGGTTGGACCATGTTAATCGAATGTATGACTGCCGCGTCTCCAAACACTATTGAATTACAAGCCGATGGGACGGAGAGGTGTGGGACATCCTAAGAAGTGCTGGAGTGATCAGCTGCTTGAGACCTGAGCAAATCATTTTTGGTTTAATCCTTGCTGAAGGTGATGGTGACTATAATGCACAGTAGTATAAGTAGATATGGTACTTTCAGTTTTTCACCTACCTTTATTATTTTCCCATTAACTGTCTCCATTTATACCTTAGTCACTCAGTAAACTGAATTTATTATTGTTTCTGTGCAACTTCTACAGAGCTCCTTTTCGAAATCCCCTGCGTTCTCCTGCATCACGTCCACAAAACTGCAACTCCCACTTTCTACTTCTCGATGGTTCATGTTTTAGACCCACAGACTCTCGTCCTCTACAAAAGCCTATATGAGACTTGTCCTGTCATCATCTTTATAAAGTTTTATAAAAGCTTTATTGCCTGGCTACCCAAGGCTTACCTCTCTCACTTACGTACATCTTAAGGTTGCTGCGATATTCATCTCTCCTCTGACATATCTAATCAACAGCCAATTTGGTCTTATTTCCGTTCATCTAAAAGACATATAATTGTCAATCTGATTAATTACATATCAATTACATTATTATTACAACACGATTAATCCTATGTCGCGATACATCTTAAAACAAGTTTTGCCGTTGCCAATGTATGTGTGATATTAAAGAGAATTTAGTTACATGATTATAAATTGATTGTAATTGGCTACTATACGAATGTTTTAAAATTTTAAACTTTTACATAGTATTTTTGTTCCTTTACCTTTATTTTTTTTAATCGATGAACCTACTGATCTTTATTAGTGGCAATGTTCTTTAATTAGTGTTTATGTTTTCACATTACAAATTTTTTTAAATTTTCATCTTTACTTATTGCCTTACTATAGTATATTTTCACTGACCAATAAAACTGTTGAAAATCCGCTCGCAGATGTTCGTATTTATCTTTTTGTGCTCTGTTAACATTTTCGCTTTCCTTGAAATTCCTGCTTTTAAACAAAATTTGTTTGAAACGCATTAGCAATTTGAGGCGAAACATTCTGGAATAATATTTAGCAGGTTATAAAAATTAGTGCTAATTGTTTCGGAAAATCATCTCCTGGAAAACTTGAAATTGAGATGATGTTAGTCAGTGGTAGTTGCACTATTCAGTGACAGATCAGAGGTGGAATAATTTTAATTTATTTTACTATATGCTAGCAAATGTTTTGTCATTTATCTGTAAGTTAACAACTGATCTAGACACACTGTCTTATTGAGGACAGAGTGTACTACGCGTTGAACAACACTGTCCGAGAAGACGCAGATTATTATGGCCACATGTTTGCCACAGAGTCTCTGTAATCAAGTCTCAACCCATTCTTCATTAGTGATGCCTTGGAAAACAAAGAAAATTTAAATCTAAAGTTTGACTTAAATCTATTAAATTTAATACACTTCAACTAGAATAAAGTTAAAGTATAGACTAGAGTTAAAGAATAGACACTCTAGTATAACGAGAATAATCAGGCAAATATTTGCTAATTTTTTATATAGCCTAAGCCTAAGCCTGTTTGCTTGTCTTAAGCTATATTGTAGTTCCCTAATTACCATTGCTTCTTGGTCGCCAACATTGCAAGTCCTTCTCGGACGTTTTCTTTCCTCTTCCTGTCTTTTGTAGCTACACAGTATATTTATAGGCTATGCTGTCTGTAATATTCTCATCGACGTGCATGATTCCTCTAACATCTTGGTTTATTTGACGTTCTTTAAAATCTAGTGGAATTCTGGAGTTCTTCATTCTAATTGCATATAAAGGGTTATAGTAACTTTTAAGTAACTAAGTAACTCTTATGACTTGTAGCCACAGGTAGAAATGCTTTCAACAATATGTCCACAAACTGCATTTAAGGAATGCATTTAGGGAAACTGAATTTAAGTTTTACCAATTTTGTTTGGTAAATCATGCTTTGTTGTAATCCGCCGTACATAGAGAATGCTACACTGAGATGCGTAAAAGTATTACGTTCTTTAAATTTTTCATTACCGCAATCCAAGCCTTTTGCACCCTCGCATGCAGCTACAAGCACTATTTTGATAATGTCGATCGTAAATGCCTCTTCAGAATAGTTTTCTTGCAGTTTCGTAGTCATACAGTAGGATTCTAACACCTGATGCGATGATTGTTTTATCGTCAGAAAACGATAAGGTTTAGGCCAGTGATTCCCAAAGTGGTCTATATCGACCCCCAGGGGTCGATTCCGACATGCAAGGGGTCCATGACAGTGGGGAAAAAAAATGGGGGTGCATGAGATGTAAATGGGGGTCCACGAGAGTGGATCCTATTTAGGCAGGTCGTCACCAAAGTCTTGGCTTTCCGTAAATGTAATAATCCACCTAACAATAGCACCTATGTACTTAATTACGAGTAGATAATACTTTCTTATAATAGACATATAGGCTATGATATATTTATATTACTTAATTGTATATTAAATTTATTTCACAAAAATGTGTAATTAGGTTATTCGCTGTGTGCAGGGGGTACAAACTTCCATAAGCTCAATGTGTTCACTTTTTTAACCTGCTTTGAGTGCCCTCTGCAGCTGTCGACCTACGAGGGAACTAATTTTTCAATGGCGCCAAATTTAAAATTGAAGTAGAGAAGCATAAAAAATTGACTTATCAAAAATTAATAAAAAAATAATTTAAAAACTAAATATGAAAAAGAAAAAAAGAAGAACAAAAAGATAAATACAATTTATTGAAAAATTTTTTATTTACATATACAATTACATATTAAATAAATATAATAAAAAACATATACGTGTATGGTCATTATTATATTTGTGAAACATTTATACAAATAAAAGAATAATTATATAGAAAAATTTAAATTCAAGTAAATTAAATTACGTGGAGCAACTGAACTATAATTAATTATACTTAATTAATTAAAATTAATGTGTATAAATTATTACTTAAATAACCTTATTGAATGAATGGTGTTTATTAGTAATTTACTTGAATTAAATATAAATTCTTCTTTTATATCCGAACCTATAAGTTTCTGTAATTAATTTTATATGAATTTAAAAATTATTTATTTCATGGTATTGTTCAATAAATGTTCAGTGACAATAATACACAATATTGTGTACATAAAATTTACCAGTTAAAGTAATTTGATTATTTTGACACAAAAAATATTGTAAATAGTGCAAACAATAGCGTTAACAACACAATTTGTATTAACATAAATTTCAACAGTTTTATTGGTCAGTGAAAATATACTATAGTAAGGCAATAAGTAAAGATGAAAATTTAAAAAAATTTGTAATGTGAAAACATAAACACTAATTAAAGAACATTGCCACTAATAAAGATCAGTAGGTTCATCGATTAAAAAAAATAAAGGTAAAGGAACAAAAATACTATGTAAAAGTTTAAAATTTTAAAACATTCGTATAGTAGCCAATTACAATCAATTTATAATCATGTAACTAAATTCTCTTTAATATCACACATACATTGGCAACGGCAAAACTTGTTTTAAGATGTATCGCGACATAGGATTAATCGTGTTGTAATAATAATGTAATTGATATGTAATTAATCAGATTGACAATTATATGTCTTTTAGATGAACGGAAATAAGACCAAATTGGCTGTTGATTAGATATGTCAGAGGAGAGATGAATATCGCAGCAACCTTAAGATGTACGTAAGTGAGAGAGGTAAGCCTTGGGTAGCCAGGCAATAAAGCTTTTATAAAACTTTATAAAGATGATGACAGGACAAGTCTCATATAGGCTTTTGTAGAGGACGAGAGTCTGTGGGTCTAAAACATGAACCATCGAGAAGTAGAAAGTGGGAGTTGCAGTTTTGTGGACGTGATGCAGGAGAACGCAGGGGATTTCGAAAAGGAGCTCTGTAGAAGTTGCACAGAAACAATAATAAATTCAGTTTACTGAGTGACTAAGGTATAAATGGAGACAGTTAATGGGAAAATAATAAAGGTAGGTGAAAAACTGAAAGTACCATATCTACTTATACTACTGTGCATTATAGTCACCATCACCTTCAGCAAGGATTAAACCAAAAATGATTTGCTCAGGTCTCAAGCAGCTGATCACTCCAGCACTTCTTAGGATGTCCCACACCTCTCCGTCCCATCGGCTTGTAATTCAATAGTGTTTGGAGACGCGGCAGTCATACATTCGATTAACATGGTCCAACCATTTTACATTTTAGCCGCTACTGGGCAGTCCTATAGAGTATCTATCGGCCTGGGGTGACCTTGAACTTGAAGTGGCCTGGGGTTTCGTTAAAGTCCAATTCTCAAACCCACAAAGAAGTGTTGGGAGGGCCATCAGCTTGTAAGACTTTGGGCGTGTTTCTTTACTAATTGATTTTAGAGTTTTCCTGATGGACCTGCACATAAGGTTGAACTTATGTATCTCATTGTTCAAAATTGCTTCAGAACAGTATCATCTACAACACGTTTTGCTCGTTTAAATCATACATTTGCTCGTTTTGGATTACATCTACAACACGTAATACAAAATCTTTGCAGATTCTACATACTGAGAGTTCAGATATCTACAAGCTCCTTTCCGAATTAGACAGGATAGCCTTGTTATCAGCAAACAACAAAGGTTTGTTGTAAAGGGAAATTATAAAATGCTTCGGACGTTTTGTCTACCAATTGTGTGTGACATCGTCTATAATTAAATTAATCAGAGAAGGCGAAAAGCAGGGCACTCTTGACGTACTCCGCAATTGATCAGGCCTAGGTTAGGAGTTGTCCTCGGTCTTCTTGTCTCAATTAACATTTTATTTTCCACATAAAGACTTTGTATGGTCTAAGGAGGTGTTACGGGATCCATTTTTTTGTCATTATTGCCTACCGTCTGCAATTTTTCACTCTCTGAAATGCCTTTTCAAATTCGACGAAAGCTATGTGGGTGGCAATTGATATTCTCTGTGCTTTTTGAAGCACCTGGAGTATTGTGAAGATACAATCTAAATGTGATTAGCCCTTCCTAAAATCTTGCGCGACCTCTGAGAGAATGGTCTCTGTTACCGCATTCAATTGTTTTGCTAGGATAGATACGTGCAACTAACCTGCCTTAAACAATTAGCCTGCTAAGACGTATTAAGCAGGTTGACACACATAATAGTCATTACGATCTCCTTTCTGAAATACAGGAACTACCCCTGCCATCCGCTAATCTTCGGGGTAGGCCTATATGACCAGTAGTCAAGTACATATTATTAAAGTTGAATAAACGGTCATACAGAAAGGCTGGCGCATACCTATAGTTTATAAACTCGCATTTCATCCCATCAGTACCCGGAGATTTTTTTATTTTTACAGCATTGCAGAGCAAATCAGGATAAATATTCATCCATTGCTACTGGATCGTCGCATTCATTGATGTCCAGAAAATTTATTTTTCCATGGGTCCACAGCCGCTTGTAATATCTAAGCCATTCCTTCTCTGTGATATTACTGATATTGAGGTTATCTCTTTCTGTTTGTTTTAAATGCCGTAATATTTTGTAACCCTTGTTCTGCCAACAATGTACGTACATCGTGCTCTATGTTACTTATATATTTGTTCCAACTATTTCATTTTCTTTTATTTTCTCTTCTTCTGGCAATGGAACAGCGGAGCTTATAGTCAAACCTTGTCTGATTAGTGTTTAAGGCTAACCGTTTCAAATATGCCTGTTACTTAACATTTGAGGAATATCGTCATCAAATATACGCTAGTCTTGATTTCCGTAAGCTTTGGTGCATTATAGCACCAAAACTATCTAATGCAAGCCCACCTGTAACAAATAATCCACTTTTATTTAGATTAGAAGTAATCTAAATGTTGCTTTAAAATGATCGAGCAAAGCACTAAGATGCCCGGCTGATTATGTTTTCTTCTACTAAAATACCTTGAAAACTTTAGTTTGCCATAGTTTAAATTATTTTTAATAGGCGATTTAAATGTTTAAAGGAAGATTATGCACATCCTACTATTTTCTGTAATAAATTAATCGGCCACTTCAGGTAACACGCAGAATGAATTCAAAGAAGATGCATTTATTTTACACATTGCAGCTTCATACCAGAGTAATTTCATCTAAAGGGTCCGTGATTAGCACTAAAATGGAGTACGGTGGAGGCCAGTATGCGTGTTGGTTAATAACGGACACGGCAAGTGTAACCAGTCAACCGGCCGACACACAGTCTATTGAACTCTTTCAACCTTCTCCTACTTTTGCTTCGTTCACTTACTTCTACTTCTCTCTCTCTTTCTCTCTCTCGATCTTTCTTCGGTTCGGTTCATTCTTACTTTCGTTCGGCCGGCGGCAGCCTTTCATTTAACCGTTTTACTCCACCTCTCCACCTTCTACTTCTCCTCCGAAATTCCGTTTTATAACAGTTTTTTGACCCGTCTATGTTCCTCTCTCACACTTCTACTTTTGTGTCCCCCCCCCATGTTTCTCCTGGTCTGTCGTTGTATATCGAACGCGAACTTTACAAATGTACACACAGAAAAACATGCCGCCTGTTCTCCCATTTCGTCAACTTGTTACTTTCTTTTTATTTTCTTTTTAAATTATATTTTCACTACATTTATTTATTATTAGAAGAGAGGCCTTCCCTACAGATGTTAAAACATCTTTATAACACTTCTGTAAGCTGTGATGCGATTACTTTGTAGACTTACTGGATCGTCGCATTCATTGATGTCCAGAAAATTTATTTTTCCATGGGTCCACAGCCGCTTGTAATATCTAAGCCATTCGTAATACCTATGAGTAATAACTTTTTCATAATAATCTCCTATTATTTTTAAATTCGTTAAATTTGAATGAAGCTAATTTTACTTAGAGGTATGAACACTTTTTAACATCTTTTTTAAGAGTCCACCACTCTCTGTATCTTTTTATCAGAGGACACAGACAGTAAGTTCTCCGCACACTTTTTTGTTATTAGCAAGTTATTTTTTTCTATTCTGTGCACTTAGTACAGTATTTCAGTAGAAACCATAAAATTTAAAACAACGTTTTTCTTTAAAGCATTAGTTTTATATAAAATAGTTCAAATTATATATTGTAACGTTACATAACCCATGCCCAAATATGATAACACAATCACCCCACTCTAAAAGTCAGAAATGGGTATTATGTACCTAGCTATAAAAAACTTTGTACTACAAAATTCTGTAAACAATAACAACGTGAAATATAGTGTACAAAGTGAGATATAGTGTACGTAGTGAGAGTGTAAACTTTTAAAAAAGAGCATCTCACAGATTTATACTGTAGATGAAAAAACAATCAATTGTAGCAGTGGACTATATTGCTGCTGACAAATTTTGTATTTTTTTGTATTTTGTGTAATTTTTATTGTGTAGGACACAAAGGTCTTGTACCTAGGTATAATTTTTATGTTTAATATAATAATTGTGTTTAAATATAAGATAACCCAGGGTTAGATATAAAATAATAATAATATAAAATAATACTATGTGAGCAAGATGGCATAGGAAAATAGTTCAGAGTAAGGATACTTTAAGTAAATAATAAATAATAAATAAATCCAATTGAAGGGAATTAAAATATAAATACAAATGTACAAGCTTAAGGAAAAATATAAAGAAAAACCTTAAATAAATTCAATTGGATTATGAACAAAATTTAAAAAGGATTATTTTTCTAAAAAGAAGAAATAAATTTATAATAATTAATAATAGCCTATATACTAAAAAGTATATAGATTCACCAATAAAAAAACCATAAAAAATCTTGGTTACTACGAGTAACCAACTAACAAGATTTGAAATGAATTGTTAAAACGATTGGGAAGTGAACGTTTCGAAAAGTGTAATGCCTATTAAAATTTGACAAATTAATGAATACTTTTTGGAATAATTAGTGCGAAATTTAATAAAATTGACGAGTGATGTCCACCTTATATTAGAACTCCTTCAAGTACAACCATTCACGCCCTTAATTTGACGAAACTTTGAAAAATCCAACTACTAGATCCAGGCCTAGTCTACAGCACGTCGATATTTTGGTGAGATCGTATCCAAGTAAATTTAACTAAATTACATCTCAACTATAACTTCATAACACTAGAACCAGCACCATATCTTTAGACACTTCAGGAAAAGAGGTGAAAACAAACTTTATTATTTGTGTTAACCAAAAAATCAGCATAACGGATCTCTGTGAATTGCTAGCCGCCATTAAATAATTTCGTGGTTGTAGTGAAGAAACCTAATCTGTACTCTGGCGGATAACCTCGGAACTACATACTATAAATTATTATATATAAATTAATGTAAAGCTTGGTATTTAATAATATTCATTTCTGACCGTCTCATAGTACAAAGAACTTAAAAATAACCCTGGGAAATTAATAAATTATTTCTTTATTGTTTGTTTTATAAAGAATAAAAAATATTTGTTATACATTCTATGTTTACAAAATAAGATCGAACTAAAGTTGTGTTGTCATTGAGAAACGATTATACCTTTCTGTTTTGGGAGAAGATAAAAAACATTGTATTTATTAAATAAATACAATGAATACTTTGTTATTTGAATAAAAATGTGTATTATTTTCAGTAGAGGATAGTTGTTTACAGATTGTCAGGAGACAGAGAAGAGAACGGACAACCAGAAAAATTGCATATCATTGGTGTTAATTTAACCTCCAATGTGTTTGTAAACGTCACAATCAGCTGGTCTCATGAGCGGAGAAATTTAAATTAATTAATTGTATGCCAAGAGGATAATTCTTTTTGCACTCTCTCTCCTAACTACGGTCCAACAACTTCATTGAATTCACCCAAATCAAATCTAAGGGAAAAATCAGCATAATCACACACACTCGATTTCTTTTTTTTTTTTGAACTTTAATCATAAATTATAACGAATTCTGTGACTCTCATTAAAGCGAGATTTTGAATAGCGATAGTGACGATAAGATCAAACGATACTATCAGATTACCCGCGAGATGTTACAAGATGGCGCCCAACGTGGGGCAAATAAAACATAATTACTTTATTAAATAATTGCAGTGACTATCGCGAGAGAGACGATTATTCGGAACGAAAATCAGAGATTACCCGCGAGACGTTACAAGATGGCGTCCAACGTGGGGCTAATGGTGCTGTTTCTAGTGTTAGAAATTATAGTTGAGTTGTAATTTAGTTAAATTTACTTGGATACGATCTCACCAAAATATCGACGTGCTGTAGACTAGGCCTGGATCTAGTAGTTGGATTTTTCAAATTTTCGTCAAATTAAGGGCGTGAATGGTTATACTTGAAGGAGTTCTAACATAAGGTGGGCATCACTCGTCAATTTTATTCCAAAAAGTATTCATTAATTTGTCAAATTTTAATAGGCATTACACTTTTCAAAACGTTCACTTCCCAATCGTTTTAACAATTCATTCAAATCTTGTTAGTTGGTTACTCGTAGTAACCAGGATTTTTTTATCGTTTTTTATTGGTGAATCTATATACTTTTTAGTATATAGGCTATTATTAATTACTATAAATTTATTTCTTCTTTTTAGAAAAATTATCCTTTTTAAATTTTGTTCATAATCCAATTGAATTTATTTAAGGTTTATCTTTATATTTTTCCTTAAGCTTGTACATTGGTCTTTTATATTTTAATTCCCTTCAATTGGATTTATTTATTATTTATTATTTACTTAAAGTATCCTTACTCTAAACTATTTTCCTATGCCATCTTGCTCACATAGTATTATTTTATATTATTATTATTTTATATCTAACCCTGGGTTATCTTATATTTACACACAATTATTATATTAAACATAAAAATTATACCTAGGTACAAGACCTTTGTGGCCTACACAATAAAAATTACACAAAATACAAAAAAATACAAAATTTGTCAGCAGCAATATAGTCCACTGATACAATTGATTGTTTTTTCATCTACAGTATAAATCTGTGAGATGCTTTTTTTTAAAAGTTTACACTCTCACTATGTACACTATATCTCACTTTGTACACTATATTTCACGTTGTTATTGTTTACAGAATTTTGTAGTACAAAGTTTTTTATAGCTAGGTACATAATACCCATTTCTGACTTTTAGAGTGGGGTGATTGTGTTATCATATTTGGGCATGGGTTATGTAACGTTGTATTAACGTTATATTGTGTACTAGATCCAGGCCTAGTCTACAGCACGTCGATATTTTGGTGAGATCGTATACAAGTAAATTTAACTAAATTACATCTCAACTATAACTTCACAACACTAGAAACAGCACCATATCTTTAAACACTTCAGGAAAAGAGGTGAAAACAAACTTTATTATTTGTGTTAACCAAAAAATCAGCATAACGGATCTCTGTGAATTGCTAGCCGCCATTAAATAATTTCGTGGTTGTAGTGAAGAAACCTAATCTGTACTCTGGCGGATAACCTCGGAACTACATACTATAAATTATTATATATAAATTAATGTAAAGCTTGGTATTTAATAATATTCATTTCTGACCGTCTCATAGTACAAAGAACTTAAAAATAACCCTGGGAAATTAATAAATTATTTCTTTATTGTTTGTTTTATAAAGAATAAAAAATATTTGTTATACATTATATGTTTACAAAATAAGATCGAATTAATGTTGTGTTGACAGTGAGAATCGATTATACCTTTCTGTTTTGGGAGAAGATAAAAAACATTGTATTTATTAAATAAATACAATGAATACTTTGTTATTTGAATAAAAATGTGTATTATTTTCAGTAGAGGGTAGTTGTTTACAGATTGTCAGGAGACAGAGAAGAGAACGGACAACCAGAAAATATTACATACCATTGGTGTTAATTTAACCTCCAATGTGTTTGTAAACGTCACAATCAGCTGGTCTCATGAGCGGAGAAATTTAAATTAATTAATTGTATGCCAAGAGGATAATTCTTTTTGCACTCTCTCTTTCCTAACTACGCTCCAACAACTTCGTTGAATTCATCCAAATCAAATCTAAGGAAAAAATCAGCATAATCACACACAATCGATTTCTTTTTTTGGAAACTTTAAACATAAATTATAACGAATTCTGTGACGATCGCAAGAGTGGCGATAAGATCAAACGATACTATCCGATTTTACCCGCGAGACGTTACAAGATTGGCGAACCCAACAGTGGGGCTAATAAAACATTATTTCAGTAAACAATTACAGTGACTCTCATTAAAGCGAGATTTTCGAAGAGCATAAATAGATGAAAAGAAACCTTTAAAGGAAACGTCTATAAGACTCCGACGGATTACCCGCGAGACGTTACAAGATGCCGCTAACAACGTGGGGCAAATAAAACATAATTATTTTATTAAATAATTGCAGTGACTATCACGAGAGAGACGATTATTCGGAACGAAAATCAGAGATTACCCGCGAGACGTTACAATATTTGTCAAAATGTGTTATTTTAATTTGTAGCATCATACAGTGACAATAACAAGAATCGTAATTTTTACGAGTGATTAGTATTTATGTAACTCCTAGGTAACCTTAGTATTCTAGTGTTAACCACTCGTTCACACACAAACTGCTTACAGGACCGTTTTACTGAAACGGCCTGTATCCTCAAGTCATGATCGGCCTCTCTACGCAATCAAAGGAAATTTTATAAAGCATATAATTTACTTACCTACTTTTCTTCGGCCCTCCCAAACAAGATGATATTGATTCACTTTAACTTGTATGTACCTAACTAAGTAGTTAACTAACTATATATATTTTTGCTTAACATGTATCTTCTCAAAATTCGGAACACAAATGAATAACATCAAACGACCCATTTCTCCATACAGTTAGACGAGACAACTTTACCTGGTAATGAAGCACTATTATTGGCATATGTTCGTTTCATTATGGATCAAGAAATCCATGAAGAATTGCTCTTCGCGAGAACTTTGACATACACTAAAGGTGAATCAATATTTAATGTTTTGAGAGACTATTTCATGGAAAAAGCGATCCCTTTATCAAATATAATATCAGCGGCTGCAGATGGAGCACCTGCCATGTTTGGGCGCTATCGTGGTTTTATAAGTCAATTAAAACAAATGGTAACCGGGGCGTTTGCAATTCATTGCGTCATTCATCGACAGCATTTAGTTGCTAAAAATCTTGAGTGGTAGATTGCATCAATCTCTTCAATTCGTCATAAACGCAGTAAACAAAATTCGGAGCAATGCGTTGAATTCTACGTTATTTGCGCAGTTGTGTGAAGAAAATGACGAGAACTTTCATCAATTACTCCTTCACACTGAAGTACGCTGGCTGTCAAAAGGCTTATGTTTGACAAGATTTTTTTCACTATTTGAGACTATTACAGAGTTTTTGGATGCCAAAGATCCCATTTTAAAAGAAAATCTTATCCAATGGAAACCAGATATTGCTTATTTAAGAGATTTGTTTGCTAAATTTAATGAGGTTAACTTGCAGTTACAAGGTGACGGTATAAATTTGATAAATACAAAGTCCATCATTTCAGCTTTTCTTGCCAGATTGAAACTAATGAAGCAGAACATTGGACGGCGTGAATTTGCCCAGTTTCCCAATTTGTCACAAACAAACTGCCGGGATGATGATGTTTCAGCCTATGTTCAACATTTAGATGTCCTTGTCACAGACTTTGAAACCAGGTTTCAGGATGTTTTGAGTATGGAAATACCACAGTGGATTATTAATCCATACGGTGACATTGAAGAAACGGATATCGTATTACAAGAAGAAGTGATCGGAATGAGTACTAACGAAGAACTTAAGGTGCGGTTCGAAAAAGGATATCAGCAATTCTGGCTTCAGAGAGACATACCTATGACTTATCCTGCACTATGGACCATCGCGAGAAAGTTCTTTATAGCTTTTCCAACCTCATACCTCGTAGAAAGGGGTTTCAGCGCAGTTGCCAATCTTCTTGTAAAAAAAACGAAACAGGTTGGAAATCACTAGCAGAGGAGATTCAAGGTTAAACCTGACTAAATTAAAGCCCAATATTGA
Source organism: Magicicada septendecula (assembly GCA_034769895.1). Taxonomy (NCBI): domain Eukaryota; kingdom Metazoa; phylum Arthropoda; class Insecta; order Hemiptera; family Cicadidae; genus Magicicada; species Magicicada septendecula. The sequence continues at coordinate 497,891,613 of CM068368.1, forward strand.
AAATTTACTATCAAAGCATCAGGCTCATCCCTCCCATTAAGCTGATTTTTTCTGTGTATTTATAAATTACTAAGAATATTATAAGATTCGCATTTTGTGTCGTTTGAATTAATAAATGTATAAGACTCAACATATTTTTCCTTTAATTTTTTTCACACTCTACAATAACTAAAAACCCTATCAACGTGAGTACCTCTGTGTCAGCTGTCAAAAACACACTTAAAGTTGATGAATTTGTAAAAATTTAATATTAAGGTGACAAGGGGTCTACCCAAAACAGAAAAAATAGGCAGGTGGTCTATGGGCCAAAAACGTTTGGGGACCTCTGGTTTAGGCCCACGCCCATACCTTATCTATTTTTCTCCACATTTTAAAGACATATTTAATACATATTTCGAAATATTATTGCTTCGTAGCAAGTATATATTCAGAAATATTGCCTGCGCCTGCCTGTTCCTTTTCTATTTTTTATATTCACTTTAAAGTCTAATGTAGTAGAAATTCTTTCTCTCCTTACACAAGCTAGTGGGTGCCGCCGACAGCCCAAGAGTCGTGAATTTCTCTATTCTCAGATCAGAAGTGACTTGCAACATGCCACTTATTCATCCACATTATCAAACTGAACATTCCTTCGTCTCTGATTTTTGTGGACGTATCTCCGTGCTTCCTGGTGCGGGTAATCTCAGCGAATTTATTTACATGAACGCTGTTTTACTCCCTAAAGTCACTTGACGTTACTAATGATATTTTAGAGAATTGGTTTAATTTCCATTATTTTTTCTATCGTTTTAAGTAAAAGCCCGCTTTCCCTATACATACAATCTTCGGTTTTACTAAATTGTCTATTTCTCTGTCTCACCGTGATTTGTTTTGATTTTGTTTAGCAGTTTCCTTGATTCGAGAGGTTCCAGTGGTAATGTTTGATAGACTTCCATATACTCGCATAAGGTTCTTCTGATTACGTCAGTTTCTAGAATCCAGTCAAACTTAGGTCCAGTCTAACCTCGTATAAAAATTGTGTTCTGTGATCAAGATTGATTGAGCGTAATTTAGGTTGACCGCGTAATTTCGGAGAATCAGGATTGATTTGTGCTGAATCCGCCTTATGAAAATTAATTGGAAAGAAATAATTAATGTGTAAAAGGATATAATCGTAGTCATATCCCAGTAGTCTCTTAACTCTGGCTTAATACAAAACAATTAGAGTACGATTTCACGTTGCCACTTGACTGAATCCAATGTCTGAATTCAAAACTGGTGCCTCTGATTATGAACCAACTATTTGCTATCTTCAGAGAATATTTGTGACAGACATCTGCCTCTCACTGGTTTCATTAGTTGTACCATCTCTAAAAGCCATATTATATCGTCGTCTGCGCACCTACCGTGCCATTACAGACTCCTAATACCACTACCTGTTTCTACCCCATATGGAAGTCATGACTCCTATTAGTTGCCTGTAAAATGAATCTTTTATATCTTGGCCTGCACCGTTGTTGGAAACACCTCCCGATTACAACGCGATATAATTATGCTTTGCTTTTTGCTTTATATATTGTAAATTATTTTCTTTTATTTATTTATAGTATTTAATATTTTGCGTTATCTGTTACAATAACTCTCAACTTTATATCTTGTAGTGTGCTTAACACAGCAATGTTAACTTCATGGATCCTGTATAACTTTATCAAACTTTATGTTAACACATTTTGACAAATATATAATTTGAACTATTTTATATAAAACTAATGCTTTAAAGAAAAACGTTGTTTTAAATTTTATGGTTTCTACTGAAATACTGTACTAAGTGCACAGAATAGAAAAAAATAACTTGCTAATAACAAAAAAGTGTGCGGAGAACTTACTCTCTGTGTCCTCTGATAAAAAGATACAGAGAGTGGTTGACTCTTAAAAAAGATGTTAAAAAGTGTTCATACCTCTAAGTAAAATTAGCTTCATTCAAATTTAACGAATTTAAAAATAATAGGAGATTATTATGAAAAAGGTATTACTCGGAGGAAATGTAACAATCTGTTTATAGGTTTAAATGAAATAAGATAGGCTAGTTGGAAATCCGGTCGCTTCCGTGAAAATTTCGTTCCGGACAGTTGTTATAAAACACAATGATTCCAACATAATAAAGCATAAATAAACAATCGAAAGGAATAATTGATTTACTACGTCATTGGCAATCATTTTAAAAGGAGAAGAAGGAAAAGGAAAGGAAATACATGGAAGAAATAGAGAAAGAAGAAACATAAAATGCAAAAGAATCCTCTTCTCCTCAACCCTATTGGAAATGAAAAGAAATGGAAGTAGAAAAAGAACAAGAACAAGAACAAGAAACATAAGACGCAAAAGAATCCTCTTCTCCTCAACCCTACTGGGCAGCAAGGTGGCCTTCTATAGATCTACTATAGCCCAGTGCTTCAACCCGGTGAAGGCGTCCACCTCTTTTAATCTTACCGATTATCTGAACTTGAGGCCTTCCCCTTAATATAGTTCTTTCCTACAGCTTACCCTCAGTGGCCATGGTGCGCCAGGCTGAGTGCCGCAGCGAAAGCTCAATAAAGTGCTCAGGTGTAAGATGAACCCATAATTTTTCGAAACTACTTTGGATGACGCTCCTTCTTATGCTGTTCACACTGGGCTATTTTACCTCCGAAAAATTCATTGTAAGAAGATTTCTTCACGCTGTTCTTCTTGGAATACGATGTGGTTCCTTAACGGAGTAGTTTTCGGTGACCTCCACCTAGTTGCTTCTCCGTTTTTAAAAGTATTTTCTACCAAGGGCAATAAGGTGCCCATCCCTCGCCACGAGGGTGTGCAATTGGATATGAGGAATGAGAAATGAGATATCAAACGCATTTCTTATACTCTCCAGTACTTCGACAGACACGAACAAGAATAATAAAAATAGGTCATGGTTATATGTAATGATTAACGTAAGAGGAAAAGGGGAATTAAAAAAAAAATATGTGTGTGGAATAAAGAAGAAAAAGGAAGGGTAAGCATGTGAAGAAGAATAAATCACGTTACTGTAATTATGAAGTAAGAAGAGCAAAGTACATAAAAATTAAAGAATTATGTTATTAGAGTATTATTATTGCTATTATTATTATTATTGTTACTTTTGTTAGTGATAATTCATAAACTTGTGGCTTATTATAATTACAAATAATAATGATTCAACTCTGTTTAGTAAATGTGTACAGTGTAGGTGCGCAGTTTGTGTTGTGGCTTTCATTCGTTCGTTTGTTTGGTTCACTTCTCCATTTTCGTTTCGTCTGTAACCTCATTTCACTGCGCTGTGTCTGTGCTGCTTGTGACCGCTGTTTATCGCGTGTTTCTAGTACATTCCATCGTAATACTATAACTGCACTCACCCACTTTGTGCTTAAACACAGAGGCGTCATATCACATACCCCTCGCCATACGTCACTGAAAATATTGTCGGCACTCATTGACACAAGACGTAAAACAAAATAAAACATGGGTATGTGAGTGTGGGGGGTACAAGAACAGAGTGGTCTATAGAATCCTCAGAGAAAATGTATAGAATACAAGAATAAAATAAAAATTATTCACGTGTAATTGATAACAAACAATATTGAAAACATTAGAACAATAAGAATTTGTGTTCCATCAGTAAGGAAATAAAGAAATGGGAAGAGAGAGTTTAACGAGAATTTAGGGAAAATGTGAGAAAAGACTGAAGAATACGATAGAGTAATAGTAGCATGATATTTAATGCCAGAATAAAAAAAAGAACAAACGTTACTGTAGCTACTACTTAAAATAGATCAGACATTATGCAACTTGCAACTTCCTGACGGACATAAACTTATCGTGTATATCCAAAAACAATACAAATGCTGTCATAGGAAGTCAAATATACACCATAATAACTAAAAAAAGAAAACAAAGGAGATAACATAGAATGTGAGATCTTGCAAGTATTATAGGATTCTAGTAGTAGCAAAGGTAAATGGTGAAAGATCGTAAAGACGACTACGAAAAATACATGAAGGAAGGAACAACATTAAGTAAAAATTGAAGAGGGAAAGGTAGACCAAAGTAAAAACCACATAGAAGAAATGAGAGGTGAAATAAAAATGACAGTAAGGTAACAATAAATTAAATCAATATTTAAGTAAACAGAAAAGAAGGAGAAAGGAACAGGATACATAAGGCATAAAGAGTGGGAAAATGTACAAAAAATAGCTAAAGAAGAAATGTGGGAGAATTGTAAAATGGCAGCTCACGAAATATTAAAATACTTGGTATTAAAAGTTAAATTTTTTTTACAAAACAGAAAAAAGGAAACTATCAGAATGTCTTTAGACAAGGACAGTCAACAACAGATGCAATTCGTATGATGAGTAAAGCCGTAAAGAAATATTATGAACGGAATGTTGAATTAAAAATAATGTTTCTAGATTTTAATCAACCATATGTAAATGTAGCTGGATATGCTTCGTTCCCTGGTAAAGACAACCCGAGGTTTTGCCATCTTATGTAGACTAAATACGTATCAGTAAGAACGATCGTTAGAGACCAGGAAATAAACACACACAAAAAAGAACTAGAAAAGCCCGATTGATGAAACAAAGAGAGATTTTAAGGAAGAACGAGAGTATGTCAGACGGTGCGCATTAGAGAGTGTGATAAACTAAGCAAGAAAAGGAGACAAAACACAGGATGTCGTGGAAACCGGTGTGCTGAAGAGCAAAACGGAACTAACACAGAAATAAAATAGAATTTACAACGGAGAACTGTTTGTTACTCGCAGACACGACAGAAGCTTGTCCTTTTAGTTTCCTCAGAACTGTGACCAGATAAAGAATTATTCGATCTACCGGAAGTGAGAGATCGATTACCTACATAAAAAGGAGAAAGAAGAAAAAGAACACTTAGAAACGACACGATTAGAATTCTCAAAACTGGTGCAGTTGACCGCCCATTAATGTTGTGTTAATTGCCAAGTTCATTTGTTACTTTGTAAGCAATCTCTACTTACTTTTTGTTATCTCTATTACATTTCATAAAGTATATTACAGTATCTTAATATTAGTTTTAATTTGTAATCTATATAACTAATTATATAACAATTCATATACATTATTAATTAGCCTAATATATAATTTTATTATTATAGTATATTAATGAAGTATTTATTGCATTAAAATAAAGGTGATTTTAATGAGGTATCAATGAATAATAGTAACCAGAGGTAAAGAATTACTTTTTTTACGGTCAACTTTTTTAGATGCACACAATACCTTATGTGTATATGCACGTGGTAGACATACACATACACATAAACTACGCGCGCACGCCTACACACACACACACACACACACATAATGTTATAACAGTGTTTCCTGAATTAGTTAGAATTGCAAAGGCAATTACGATGCAAGTGGCTGTGACAGAAGAGGGTACGAGGATATCAACGTTAGCAGTCTACGACCAGAGCAGGACTTAGACCCTTTATTAATGATGGTAATAATGTTGATGATTCAAGTATACGCACATCCTATCCCAGGTTAACGAAAGTAGGAGGTGCGTTTATGGTCGTCCTAGTTCATTTTAGGTTTCTTCCTTTATTTTGTCATAGTCAGGTTAATTATACGGATTTTCCGTTTTAAATGAATTACGGTTTATCTACGCTTGGCCGTCTTTTTATCATTTTTTATAACTTCAGAATTTGTCTTCTCATTAACTATATATTTCATAAGCAGAAACTTACAGTCGTCATTGAATTGCTCTAAATATAGTTACAAAACGTGTAAGACCGGTTCGGTTTCGTCTTACTACCGCGAAGAAGAGATCCATGATAACCTCAAAACTATCCAAGTTCAGCCCCCCTCACGTTCTTCTCGTAACTGCAATAGTTTACGCTCTATTGCACAATTCGACGTTTCTAATAATAAGAGCAATGACAACAATCATTTTTCTACTGTGTTACGTCCGACGTTCTATTTTCAACTGATGTTACTGCAGACGGAGCCGTATTCCCATAAGAAATTATAATCACGCAGTCTACAATGAAATGTAAATACATGGCCTGGGTTATTTCCGCCGTTAAAATGATAATAATAATAATAATACCAAATTGATATCTGGTGAAACAATTGTGTATAGAATCAGTAAACACAAACAGTAGTGCTAATAATTTTTTAACATTGCCGTAAACTATGTGAACTTTGATATTCTACTGTAATTATTATATCAGATGTAGATACTAAATTTAGTTTAGGCATAATTTAGCTACTTGAATACGCCGCATCTGATAAATAAGCCGCATATATAAATAATTATTATATTAATTAATGTTAATTATATGTTAATTAGTGTTTATCCTAAATAAATTAATTAGTATAGACGGAGATGTATGCTGTATCAATTTAGATAGAAAAGCTATTTTAATATCCTTTTCAGCTACGGGATTCACGGTTAGTGTGTGTACAAATTGGAGGCCTTGACGACCGAGTCAGTAAGAAATTGTTTTAAATTTGATTATTAAAATTTAAATAAATGAATCAAACTGTATTGCTCAAACTTTACAATGATAAATTGCAACGCAGTCATTTATTTCACTACCCGAATACACTTCTTATACAATATACCAATTATTTAAATTTACATCAAATGTATTCTTACACAGAAATGCACGAAACTGAAATGCAAGAGGAAAAGAAGAAGAAGATGGTGATGACAATGAAAAGCTAGATACAATATATAATGCACGTTGCATATGAAATTTAATTAAGAAATCTTGATTAAAAAGATTTATGAAGTATTTTATCAATGAAAATTTCAGGAGTTTTTATATTATTAAAAATGATACTTCGCTTTGTGTGGGGTTTCATATGATGCTAGCCGAAGAAATCCTAGTGCATTCGTGATTAGATACGCTACAAAGACAGGATTTAAAGACAATGAAGATAAAACGTAATAAGTGATTCTTTTAGGGAAGCGGAATGAGACTATGCAGGCAGGGAGTAGGCTAATACTTATAATACTATTCATTTTTAGGAGTTATTTTGAAGTAAGGATTCAACAGGATTGGAGAAGTGAATAAATAATTAATATAATATTATTTATAATATGATAAGATAAATAATATTTTCCTGAAGATATTAAATAGGATAAAGTCGGAATAATTAAACTGCTGGATAGGAAGTGCCACAAGTTTTAGGGTACAAGCCGTTGCCTAAATATCTATGTAAAGAAATCGTGTGTCACGAAAGCAGTGGGTTGTGAGTGTTTGGCTGCACATTTGAAGGAATGTATACGAAGGGTACACGTACTGTAATGGAGGATAAGCCCAACGGACGTACTTTACTGTCCCTAAAGCAAAACTGACTTGTTAAACCTTTGCCAGTGGTTAATAAAAACACGGGTATGTCCGTTGATGTGTGGACTGCTTTGGTAAATTAAAAATATTTAGTGATATATTAGTAAGTGATATAACATATTGAACAAAACTGCCAAACAAGCTCAAAAGAAATATTTTTGAAATACTAGAAAATGTTAGCTTTAGAATATTAAGCACACTAACTTCCGTTAATAGAGAGAAATGGAAGTTAACGAAAGACCCGGAAGGTAGAATACAAACTGCAAAAATTATATTCCTGACACTTCTGGAATTTAAAAGTCATGACGATGTAGAGAAAACCTGCACATAGGCCTATATAGAATACTAATAGTGCAACATGAGAAGATGTCACGCTGGACTTTAGTGTTTAGTATATGCGTCCTTTCCAATTACCATTATTTGCCATTCGAATACGCTATAATATAAAACACAGGTCTTTTATATATTCAAAAAATTAGTTTGATTGTTATGGTCATACAGCCTGTACTGTACATATCTTAAAAAAATATAGCGTTTCACAGTGATCAGACGTGTATTTGTTCAGTTTGTCTCGATTCATGAGCCTAAAGTACGAGTATATATGCAAAGGAAGTATGAATTTAGAAACGGACATTGCCGTCGCCAGAGCAGAGAAGACAAGAAAACATTATTAGATCGATATGCCGTTACCAGTGGAGAAGTAGTGATTCGATGTAAAGTGAAAGAATTAGCAAGTGTAAATGGAAGGTGGAGAAGAAGGAGGAGAAGGAGGTGGTACCGTAAGAGAGGGAGAGAGAGAAAGAGAAACAGACGGAGAATGTATAGTATGTGGGATAGGAAGTTAAAGCGGTCCGGTTGTGTGCTGTGTTACTTTCGGTGTTACCTCGTTCGGTCGTTGAACTCGCGATGCCTAGTTTCAGCAGAGAGGTAGAAATCACTAAGAAGTATTAAACACAGGCCACATCGAAGAACACATTTTTATTCTACCTACAGTATAACGCAGAAAAGTGGAGAGGTAGTACAGAGGAAACAAGTCTTTCTGTTTTGTTTATTGTTCCATCTACTGTTGTTATTATTGTCCATTTGGTTTGGCTCTGCGACAGGTTTTGATAATACAATCGATATTTTTAAAAACGTTTAGTTATCGCTAAGTTTTCTGTCTCTTCGATTACCAGCATAGTTTCCTTCCATTTTCATTTCTCTGTGTTAGTCTAAAGTTCAACAATGTCGGTCTGTCTCTACGCCCTCTCTTGAAGACATAGGGGGTAAAAGTGATGTAACGTCATTTTATACTGTTCTGTATAACTTGAAACAAATGAATACAGGCGGGGTCAAAATGTAGACGGAAGGTTCAGATCTTTCCTATTGTCTAAAACTAGAAACAGAAAGAAAAAAGTCAGGTAACGTTATACGTCAATCATTCGCACTATCTTGCCCATCCCTTTGCATTAGCATTTCATATAACGTACACATTTCACATATGAATCCCAAAAAATAATAATTAAATGCAATGTTTCGCATGTTTTAGAACAACTCTTATCACAATAAAGCGCCTTTCTGATCACATGCATACAGATTACTCCTGAAGATGTATGTTTTCAGACACAAGTTAGAAAAAAACAGATAATGACATATTCCGATTCTGTATGTACTCTAACCAGCAATTCAGTAGCAAAACGAGAAACGTGTAGAAATTATAAAATCGACACAATTTCGCTTTGAAATTAACGAAATTCACTGTGTGCAACAAATTACAATGACAAACATAACACTTAAAAGAGCAAAAGAACTTAAAGATAGGATTGTAGCATATACACGAATTTGATCATTTTACGTACCTCAGAGAATTTTTCTCACCCACCTTCTGTATACACTATTCTGGAGTTCCCCATGTTTATTAACCATGCCTAATTATATTTCTCTTCTGAGATTCCAATGTTGATATCTTTCCTGACGAATACTTAGTCCTCTAGGACAATGTCAATCAAATGGTATGCACATTCCTGTAAAGGTTAAACGCTTAGCAATTTTCACTTATACGGTCAACTCGTTTAAGTTTTTCCAGGTAATATCCTTTGATCCAATGTGTTTCTTTTTAAAGATGTATCTTTTTTTTTTTAAGTAAAAAGATATACCTGGCCAATATATTAAGAAAAACTAAAAAAAACTGAAAACCTACAGTTGGTGGAGACACACAGATACAAATAGTGCAATATTTAAGATGACAGCCTTCATGAAAGCTTTTAAATTAATGCTTTCAAAAATTATTCTGAAAGTGTCAGCCATACGTCACTATATAAATTATTAACTTCCTATAATTAAGTAGGAATCATTGTGTTATAATACATTATAAATAAATGTATTCAATATATATGTAAATAAATATAAATATATTTAGAATGTGACATAAGAGAGATTATTTATTCGAATATTTATTCCGCAAGTACTAATTGCAATTTTTATAATACGATTAACTATTATAGACTAAAATGAGCGTGCAATCACAAACATGCATTGTATATAAAGGTATGCAGATAAATAATTGCAGAATGACTGGAGACGTATTCAAGTGCTAATAATGACAGTGATTTTGTACACACGCGCGCGTGCTTGTTCGTTAAATTGTAACACTTAAGTTTCTGGTAGTTACAGTAATTATAATTTATTTATATAGACCTTTTTTTACAAATACTTAATGACAGTTAAATAATCTATTTATTTACAGAATACTCAATACAAGATAATAATAATAAAAATATTAATAATATTACTAATAATAACAATATTAATAATATTACTAATAATAACAATATTAATAATAGTAATAATAATATAGTAATCTTTAAAATAATATTAACCTTTTTTCTGGCACTTTACAATATGAATCATTTAATTATCGTTGTAATGAATAACCATAATGTGCACATACAGCACTGAAGTGGAGGCGGGTTATGTTAATTATTCATAAAAACAACAGTTACTGGTTCTGTTGGCAAGCAGATGTTCGTTAATTTGGTAGCGGTGTCAACAACACTGCACTGTTTACCGTTATAGTAAAAGTTATACTGGTGGCGGTAGTTATCGACTGCTGGAAACGAACGGTGGCCTCCACGGCCACGGCTCAGCTGATCGCACCTAGGTTACCTGCGGTCAATGCCACACTTATTTCGTTCGTCTCTCAGTCCAAGTCCAGTTATAGTATGACGTAACAGCTCGGCACAACGGTGCGCAACGATGACGTAGAGACTGGTTTCGCCGCAGGAGGCGGGTCCTTCGCTACGCTACCACTACCGCTGCTCTTTATGATACACGCGTTATCAACAAGTGCATCTTGCACAAGTAATCTGAAATCTGACCGGTAAAGTATCCAAAGCGTCTTTGTTTGTTATACGCCATCTTAAATATCATTCCCCAGGATGTCCAACTCGTCGGTATCGAAGCCATAACCTTCATCTTCGTTCAAAATGTTAAAGCTTTTTCACGTTCACCGTTTTTTATACTTTGAAGTCTGAAGTGTCAGATTCTAAACAAGAGTATATTCTTCTCTTTCTTCTTCTTCTTCTTCTGCACTTTACAGTATAGGCATAATATCTGTACCGATTTCACATGAATACTTCGCATATTTCTTCTAGCATCTTTCCTTCGTGTTGTATCGGAGCACCTCATCTTTATGATCATTTACTTTCCTCCATTATGTTAATGCGTTCCTCCCGCCTTACTCTACGTTAATTCAATATTATTTCTATATCTGAGAAATTCTCTATCATAGGCCTACTGTTCACGACTCCTCCGTCTCTACATTCGTTCTCCACCTTGTCTCACCCAAACTGTTCCGCCACCCTTAAACACTCCCCATCCTACTCTTCCTGTCATGACATTTTTTTGGTTGACTAAGGTCTTGTTTATTCATATCAAAACATCAGGTTTAAGGAAGGTGACTGAGGCAGGCGGAACTTACTAGCCTTAAACTAACATAATTTCTGCGCTAATCACCCTGACACCTGATTAGGTGCGATTCCGTGAGTAAATAAAAATGCCTAGAAGCTTGTTGTCAAATTCTTTCTCCGCAACCTCGTTGCTGCATATTGTTTCTTGATTGAGCGTGTATTTCCGCCAGTCCATTACATGGACGTTAGTACAAGCCGATTGCAACATGTCGAAAGTTACCATTGTCGCCACTGTGATCTCGAAGTGGCTGAAACGTGTGAAAAGTTCTTCTAAAATCGATATAGTATTGTCCGCTGTAAACTTCTCGGGTGGAAAGCTTTCTAGCCATTTTGTAGTTGCATTGACAACAACCAGCAAGTAGACACTAACATAGGGTCCAGCGTGGTCATATTTGAAGGATGTTAGACCGTGCACCTTGTGATATTATCCATGGGAAAAGTAGTAGTTTAGTTTTCGCGGGGGCGAGGAGAACTTTACACAAATGTATTGGCACTAAAGCGCATCCAGCTGGAATGTAATAGCATACCACCTCATAATAAAAAGTAAGAGAAACACAATATAGCGATGTATTAAGCTGAAGTTTCTCCTTCAATTTGGCACACGAGCAAACTAATATTATTGCCCACAACATTGACATACGTTTTCGGTATGCTAATTTTCTTATGAATGATTATTATACAGACTCGTTGACTCATTCATCTAGTACGAACGTCACAGAATATGCTGGAAATGCTTTCTTTCCTGATTCATCTTTTACATGACGTCACACGAAGATTTCCTCATTGCAATGACATACAGGAAACAGATTTGTTTATATACTCGTCGATTAGTCCCAGGTATTATTCAGCACATTCACATTGTTGCACAAATTCATTCATTGTTGTGTTCAGACACACACATGTGTGCGTGCGTGGGTCAAATCATTTTTCAGGGTCATCATAACAATCACTATTTGCTTTTCACTCATTAGGGCTAAGTCAGCTTCTAACTAACGTGTCTGCAGTCAACATTACGTATATTTTCCTGAGTTATTCAGTACTGATTTAACTAATTGTAGGGCGAATAGTACGCAATAACCAGAGAGTGTTATTGTGTTTTGACTCTTTCTAGATGGCGCATTTTCATTAACTCGTGTCAGTTATTCAGGATAGACTGGAGTACGGTCGGGTTTGATCGACTCCACTTTGAGCAGAATTCACGGCACAGACATCAAATATCTGACATTAAACACTATATTGTTTAATGTCAGAGAATACTCTAACATGCCAGAGTAAATGAAAAAGATAATGCAAAAGTTGTTTGTTTAATTCTTGAGTTGATCAGTTTTTTATGTGTTTTGAATACACAGTGCTAAAACTGCAGTCCCATACTAATTATATTAAATGTTTAACATTAAATACTTAGTGTCAGTTTCTGAACATTTGGACAAACATTTTAAAGAAGTTATCATAGTCTATATCGATTTTTGTTTATTCGCTAATTAATAAATTATTATTTTTACATTGAAAAATATGTAACCTTTCCTAAATGTTTCCTTCTTGCTTCTTGCGGACACATTTTTGGCTAATTTTACATCACGTAAATCTGGAAAGTAATGAAAATTATTTATCAAATAAGAGACGCAAATTTGATATTGGTTTACCATCCGCATTTTTCTGTTGCTAATATTTACTTTAATTGTTTTTTTTTATATTTTTGTTTGTCTTATATTATAACACATCAGGGACAATCAGATTACTGAATTTTGTATGAATCAGTAAGATTACATTCTGATATATCAGGATTATGTTTAATTTTATTGTAAATTTTATCAATAATATTATTTGGTAATATTATTTAAATTAGTTTTTTATATATGTTTGAAATTTTGAAGTTTATGATTCCTTAATATTTATAAATTTAAATTTGTTATTTTGTTGATTCTATTTTAACTTTAAAATAGTTTGGTGGGGCTAAATGTTCGTAAAAGGTCTCGGAGTTTGTATACAATGCCGACTAATATACAGCGGTAAAACAGAAATGCCTAATGTTTTCTGACGTTTGGGTCAGAGGTTCGAGGAATCAAAGTCAGCTCTGCCAACAAATCCTATTCGCACGTCTTCGAAGACATGTGTTGCGTATCCCCAGGTACTTCGCGTGCACTTTATGTAGCAGACGAGAGAGGGTGAAGGCGGAGTAGAGGAACTTGGGTACGGCGGATCCGGCAGAGGTGGCACCTCAGCTCTTAGGGTAAAGATATAGCCCCGGCCAGGGTATGGTAAACTAACTACTGCCTTGCAGTTATGTGTTGGGTCACCAAAGGCTAAAGGAAGAAATCCTTAATTGCAAATTACCTGGTCCTCCAGGTTGGCTGGTACCGATGGGTTGGTAACCCATTCACATCAAAATTCATATACTCATGTCTCAAATGAATAAGCTGGGTGGATTTCAAGGTCATCGACTCAGCTATAATACAGGACAGCTATACTTATGTATTAAGGATAAGAAGGATTATGGTACAAAAGACATCTTAAAGGTTTCAGCCTGGAATATAAGGGGCTTGGGTCAGAAGGAACAAGAAATGAAAAATGCCCTAGAACATCAGAAAGTAAATATTGCCATAATTACATAAACGAAGAAGAAACTGAAAGGTACCAGAGAAGTAGAGGACTGGGCAGTGAATATATAGTGGAGTTGAGAAGATGGAAAGAGCACAGGCAGGAGTAGCTGTATATGTGGATAATAAGTGGAAACACAAAATAATAAGTTATGCCTATGTGAGCGAAAGAATAGTCACATTACGAGTACAAGTTGAAAGAGGTATCCTGACGATTATTGGTGTATATGTTCCGGAAAAAGGTAGGAAAAAGGAAACACAATTTTTCTAAGAAAGCTGCAGAAGGAGGAAAATAAATATAAGATTAGTGATCATCTAATAATAGCAGGGGATTTAAATGCTCGTGTCGGTAACCTCCCAGTCCCTAATGTGGTGGGTATTTTCTGAGAGAGTGTAATGAACGAGAATGGAAAGGAACTCAGAGATTTTGCCAATGAATTAAAACTGATAAATACATTTTTTAGAAAGAAAGAAATTTATAAGTATACTTGGTGTGGAAGATGAGCACTATCATTAATTGACTATATTACAGTAAATGATAAGTTAAAGGCACTGGTTAAAGATACAGCAGTGTCTAGAAGTTAATAGTACAGATACTGATTATTATACAGTAATTTCAAAAGTTAAAATATTAGGTAGATGATGACGTAGAACTAAGAAAACTATAAGTACTGAATCATAAACCTTCAAAGTAAATTTACTATTGGATAAAGGGGTACGACATCTCTGTCACTCGATCTCACGACATATCTACGATCTCACGACTGCAAAACGTTACTCATCAACTTTAGAAAATGGAATCGGCTAAAGAAATAGCCCTATTAAAGGATTAAAAACATATATGGTGGAACCAAAATTGCAGAGACCTATTTGGAGGAAAGACTGGAAATTTGTACAAAAATTGTATTCTTCAGAGAAGGAAGATTACCAAAACTTAAAAAATCAATAACAATATCAAAGACCTCAAGATTCAACGAACGAAAATTTAAGAAATACTTGTTAAGGAAAATTATTTAGAAAAATAAACAGCAATATTTACAAAACGTTTAAAATACGTTGACAAAATATCAACGCCTCGCCTATAGGCCTAATTAAAAAATAGGAATCTAGTTTCAAATAATAAAGAAAACTGAAAAATTTCAGCAAAGTATTCGAACACCTTCTAAACTGTGAAAAATCAGTAGTTTTAAGATTAATAAAAGAGGACTCAAAACAGCTGTTGAAAATCAAAAACCCGGACGTAAGTGAAATACAGTATACGGTTTAAATATAATAAGGATGCTGGACAGGAAGCGACTACTGCAGAAATGTGGAAAACTGCCAGCGCCCGAGATAATAAAAAAATTCAAGACTTTTTAGAAGAATTCTGGGAAACCGATAAATTTTAGAAGGATGGAAACACGCTCTTATATATGTACTACACAAAAATATAATAAGACGGATACCAACAACTATATAACTCCTGTTGCATACAAAATCTTGCACAAAGCACTTTTAATCAGTTAGAAGCATGGGTATGGTATGTGAACCGATGATGAAGGTGGATTCCGAGATACTTGACTTCAGGAGACTAGGTCAGGTGTGTCCTGTCGATACGCACTCGGCCTCGCGGTTCCTTTCGGCACCTGGAGAATAGCATCATGGAGATTTGGTCTCATTGATGGCAATTTCCAGTTACCATTCCAGTGCACAAACGCATCAAGTTGGTGGTGCAGTCGTATGGTCGCCCTGTTAGCAATACGATCGGAGGCATATCTCGCCGTGTCGTCGGCAAAAAAGCCCCAGGTTTCCTGGGTATATCATTGACGTAGAGGGAGAACACAAGAGGCCCTAGTACACTACCTTGAGATACACCGGTTGTAATGCGTCTCTCGGAATAGACATAGTCGTCTATTCTCAAGCAGAAGCCCCTCCCCTTCAGAAAGCTACCAATAAAATGAAGGTAGTAGTTTGGGAACTGGATTTCTAGGAGTTTAAACAAAAGCCGGTAGTGCTGTACATTATCAAAGACCATTTCCACATCTAGGAAACAGCCTACGGTCTGGTCTTTCCGACAGCAGCGACCACTGTACCTTCCACCAGTCTCTTCAGCTGATGACTGGTAGCGGAGTTTTCGTAAACGATCTTGTACTCGCCGATGTACGAGTCGTTCAAGTACCTTTGACAGGAGATTTATGAACTGGATATTGTCGGTACGGGAAGCATCCTTTCCTTGCTTTGGTATACTGTGACTGTAGCCTTTAGTCATTTCTTGAAAAAATGGATCACCCTTAGACACGCGTTGAAGAGCTCAACTAAAAAAGGTTTCTTGTTCGGAAAGTCAAGTGACAGTGGTGTTCAAAATACCGTCCAGGCCAGGAGCTTTCCTAAGTCGGAGTTCAGCGAGCCGATCTGCGATCTCGTCCCTAGAGATGGGTTCAGGCATGGCAGTGATAGGAAGAGAAAAAACTTCCACATCGTTATCGATTTACTCATTAAAGCCTCAGTCCGCGGGAGTGTTAGGAGCGACATGTCGCTGGATACACAAGCCCAAGAATTCGGGGTTTTCCTCCGGGTGACCCAGAGATTGCCCGAAAGGTCCAATGATGAGGGGGGGTTGCGAGACCGGCGCCTCTTCCCCATCAGGTCAGTCAGAATCCTGTAAGGGTGACTTTCTACTTACGCGTCCCCTGTTCGAGCAACGGCGAGTTCCCAACAGTGTCATCGGAAGGCCACCAAGTCATGATGACACCTGCCGATCGCCTAGATCACGAGTCTTCTGCTAGCGTCCCCAGAGACAATACCTCCCGCGAGCAAAAAGACTTGTCTCTTCAGGGATCCAGTAACAGTCAGGCGTTCCACTAACTTCATCCTGGAAAACGCGTCAACGCAGAGGTGACTGTCTCGTTGATTTTGGGAAGGTTTCGAATGAGCCCGCGTCTGGCAATCGACGACTAAGCGCCGGGGCATAGCGATCCACATTCCTGACGTCTCTGCGAATGGCTTGCTTGGTAGCTACGTGGACCCAGATCGGGAGATGATGAAACGACAGTTTCTTTAGTGAGGATACTTCAACCGGATAGGTTATGCCTTGTATCTATGCTATGTCCAAGGCATCGGGTAGCGTTGTGCAGGGTAGAACGTTGGTTGGACGAGCTCAATCACCGTCGCCCGCCTAGCACCGACGGCAAGCCAACAGAAGCCGTCACCGCTGCGGTTGTACCGCCTCCTGCATAGTCTGGCCGGTCTTCCCGATAGCAAAAGTAATTGGCCAATGGAAAGAGTCTAGCAGGAGGTAGGTGGGTCTCATGGAGAAGAAGCACGTCGGGCTTGAGTCGGGCCACTATTTCATGTAATTCCTGGATCTTCTTCGCCACTAGCTTTAGCAACCTGTTGTCTGCCATTTATACAGTAAGGCCCCCTCTTATTAAACCGCTACCCCTATTCATACAGAAAGCCCTGTCGACAATGTTACAAACAAACCCGTATAGCAAAATATTCCCCACCCAATAACAACAACAAAATTATAATATATACTTTTAAAAATTAAAATATAATACTGTAAATAAATAATTAAGCACCAAAATGTTTTATAAATTTTACAACACAAATATTGTATTTTATTTTATCATAACAATCCTATCACCTTATTTAAACCAGGCTTCCAAACTCCAGGCTATTTATACCTACTGCCTCTAACGACATACAGGGAAATTAGCAACAGCTGACCACAACTGTGAAAATAAACATCGTATTTTATTTAAAGAAATGACAACCATATCGAAGATTCATAAGTTTTTCCTGCAGGCGGTAAGGCAATTGAAATTTACAAGATAAGAACAATTTATTTATACGGGTTGGTCAACACTTTGTACTCTGACTCAGTTAAGCCACTGAGGATGCCTCGTCGTAGTATAGACGGAAGTTTGTATAAAACGATGTGTGTTAAACGTGAAACAGTGTTGTTATATTTCTGATGATTTTGAATTGTTTGCTTTAGTGTGAATATGCACGAGACCTTTCCGCACTCCGTTTTGTTCTCCTCCAGGAGAGTGCTTAACAAGCGTATCCCTCTGTAATTGTTAACTTCTGTCCTCTTACGCTTTTTGTACAGAGTATTACATCAGCCAGTGACCATTCTTTTGGGATACTCCGTTGTCTCCAACCATGTTGACTAAATCCAAGAATCTTCAGTTTAAATTCTACGTTTCCATATTTCAAGAGTTCCACATTTATGTTATCCGTACCAGCAGCTTTCCTGTTCCCATTTTCCTCATTTCCCACTTTTACTTCCTGAACCAAAATATCCAGGGATATTGTCCACACCTTTACTCCCTTCGTCATTAATGCTCCTGTCTGCCTTACCACCTGTTTCAGGTTAAAGCAAAAGTTTCGTATAATGTACCTCCCAACTCGAACCTCGATAACTTGAATTCCTTGACATATCGAATTTTTTTCATTTCCCTTCACTTTCCCTATATAAGTCCATGTTGTTTTGCGACTGTAACGTAATATATTTTTAAACAAATCTTGATACTTGAATTTTTGTCACTTTCTGGTCATGCCATTTTACCTTTAACTCGAAGTAATGAACGTGAGGACATCACCAACTCAAAGTTCCAATAAAAAGGTTTTATAGTATTTAGTTTAGCCACGTAAACCTCTTTAAGACGTGTTTCCTATAGAAGACAAAATGAGTCACATTCCTGACTTATGAAGTAGATTAGTTAGCTCATTTTGAAACCCCCCACTAAACCAACATTCATACACACAATAAAATAATATGTATTTTCTATATTTGGTATGTTCCAATGGATCTATCTAACGTTTTATTTGTTATCACACATTGTGAAAACAAAATATGTTTGTAATACATGTCCAGTTTATTTTATCATAAAATTCCTTATCTATATTACAGGATACAGCACAAAAACAACAGGATTTAAGAAGGGCACATACTGTTCAGTGCCGTACTTAGAAGAACGCAGTTATTTGTGTAAGCTTAGCGACAATAGTTGGCGACATTATACAACATATTCCACTATACGCGAACCTCTATAACTAGAACTTCAGTAACCCTGTTCTCGATAACTCGTGTATTCTACAATATCTCGAGAAATATGCCATAACATAAATTTTTCCCATTTCCCCTGAGATTCGCGGTATGAATTGTAGATATTTACATTATACTGGCAGTTTCCTTTCCTCCTTTATTCAACTGCTTTAACATTCTATATGCTGTTTTCTGTCTACCACACACATCATCTTCAATCCATCTAACATATATTTTCCATGCCTCCTGGTGGGCCTACCGTACGACAATTATTGCTAGATTCCTCTTCAGAATATAGGATTTTTTACACTCTGATACTCCTTTAGCTAGGAAGTTATTATACGTCTACTGCCTCTTTTTAATGCAAATATTATCTCCTAATTCCAGACTTTTACTACCAATCCCTGTAATTCTCCCTTATTTTCTACAGGGCTTATCATTAAAGGTCAGTTCAACTTCAGTGACTATACCATCTTTAATAGGCTGTCTGCCAACTTCTGCATTAAAGTCCCCCCACAGTAGCAAAGTAATTACTTTTATTCGCATGATTATAAAATAAATCTAAAGATTATCATAAAACGTTGCTCTTCTTCTTTCCCTCTCTGGGAGCAAAGGTTCTTACCACCACAAGACGATGCCTCTTAGTCCTTCTATTAACAGTCAATATTCTTTCACTAATATTTCTAAAACTAGTGACTGTTCTCTTCCATTTCGAATCTATAATGACTCCTATATTTGCTTTTGTTCTAGAATTTTGTGGAACAGCAGTCTATGTTATTATTAAATCCTCAAAGTCCGTGCTTCCTTACAGCTTCCCTTCCTTTCCTTGCTTTTCGTTTCTGTTGTCTATTTATCTTTCTGCTCTTAACTATCGCACTTGTTTCTGGTAACTTTTCAGTCAGTCTTCCTCTATCATTATGGAAAAATAGAACTCAAAGTATAAAAAAAAATTATAAAAGTTTATTTGGGGTTAAAGTTATGTGGAATTTCAGTTAAAATACAAAATCTGTATCGTATAGGCCTACCTGGCTGCTAAAACGTAAAGGACCCTACATGAATATTATGTGTACCTACGTTATATTGTGATTTGAGTGTGAGTGTGTTGGAGGGGGAATCTGTTTTTTTTTTTTTTGAGAGAGAGATGTGGAGATTACAAAATTTTGAGCGTGTGCGTGTGCGTGTGTGCATGTGTGTATGTGTGTACATACGGGTTTGTGTACATTGTGTACCTCTGCAGTCTCTGTATTTTGTATGTGTAGTAATTTGACAGAATTAGCATGTCTCAACACTCATTTTAGATCGCTTTCAAAACGTTTGTGAACTATGTCTCAAAAAACCTCATATTTTGTTATCAGTTATAAGTATCTGTGAATAACGTTAGACATAGACCTACAGATACCTATGGAAACATACATAAATTGAAAATGTATGACTAAATTATTTATCAGGTATTATGGTTACAAACTTAACTAAAAATCTAATGCAGAAGATCGGAAATTTTAGTATTTATTTTATGATTGTCTGCTTTAAACTCTTATGTTACTAATAAAATAGTAGCGTAGTTGGGTTTTCATAATTTTTCTGATAATATAAGAAGTCGTCTAATATTGAAATTTAACTAACTTAATAATAAATGTACAGTATTTTGTTCAAAACAGTTAGAGAGGTCTGCAGCTCCGGGTGCTTACTAGTGGAATGGCAATGTCTTTTAGCAATGAATTGTACAAATTTTCATAGGACGGCTAATGTTGGCTACGGAATTGAGGAACAACGGACAGACAGATATCCGTTAAACCGCGTCAAATGATGCACAGATTAGCTGCATAGTTATCAAGCTGTTTTTCGATATTACATTTTTCCAGCTGTAGGGAAAATTCTGCAAATAAAAATATACCTTCTGTGTTCTACGATTTACTCATATCCAAGTATAAAAACAAATTTATCACGATATTTTTTAATTTAAATTTTTTCCAATATCTAAAATTAAATTATGTAAATTAAATATAGTGACAACTTTGAATAATATTATACGAAATAAAAAAAAATGTTACTTAGTTTCATGACATGTAACTTACTTCATACTATATTACTCTAATATCAAGATGATTTTCTTACTTGAGACATGTATAGAATATTAAGCAGAATGCTCATCTTCAGTCATGTTGATTTCTTGTCTGGTGAAGCAACTTTACGTTGGTTGACTGCTACTGATAGCTGCTATTAGCGTTCTGGTTAGTTTTTTCGACGGTTTTGTTTTCGTTTCATTGTAATTAGACGTGGATATTTTGTATGTATTTGTTCATGAATTAATTTTTGTTGTTTTATGATTATAAATTTATAAGTATACAAACATAAATCACAAAAAACATATCGTATTTTGTTTTATTTAGTGTGAATTATGTTTTATTGAAAGAGCAAAGCGAGTTCCCTGTTTAACTCGACTGTTTGGCTTTGTCTACCTATCTATTTATTTGTGGCATGTCTCACGATAACTTTGAACGGATCAACCGATTTTCGTAAAACTTAGCACGCGTGCCCATACTTTTATACTTCAGAAATGTATTGTTTTGAGGTTGATCCGCCCAAAAATAGGGGGCGGGAGCAAAAATGTGGGTTCAAAACAGTGAAAAAACTTAAAAGTGCATATGGGATAACAAATTAAAGGAAATTTTTAACCACAATCTGAATTCAGTGTTAATTTTTTAAAATCTCAAAATTTTGGGTCACCAAGCTCCTAAAAATTAGGTGAAAATTTATGTGTGGTATTAAATTAAAATGAATTAAATTAAATCTATTTAGAATAAAGTTTTAAAATTTTCAAACGTTTTAGATCCAGGGTCTAATAAAGGTATCCAAAATTTGAAAAAATTGTAAAAATCTGTCCGGGTGTCAGACTAAATGGAATTTTAACACAAATCCGATTGTTTGAATTTTTTGCGTTTATTGTTTGATTGTCTTCTCTCCAATTTATATTTTATTAAAAAGAAATTAGTAATTTAATCGGAATTTTTATAATTTTTCTGATAATTGAAAAACTTTTATTATCGAAATTTATCGAATAATATAAATAGTTCAATAATACAACTTATCTACTTCGTTCAAAATAGGAGCAACTTCTGCAGCTCAGGGAACTCACTAAGTAGTCTGTATTTTTAACATAAATTTATCCTTTCAAAAAAAATTGAAAATTATAATATGTGTGTGTGTATTAAAATAGGTGAGATTTGCATATAAAATAATAATTTAACTCTTGATGTATGATAGTATGTTACAATAAGAATTGGTTGAACTAAAAGTTGCATGTTGGAACATTGTAATATAGGCAATAAGAATCATGTCAAAATTGTTAGATTAAGTTGATTTTTGACTGTATAAAAAACAGTGAGTGATGTGAAGTAGTGCGAACATATGCATAGGTATATATCGAGTCCGCGTGTGCGCGTGTGTATAACTGTGTTACGAAATAATAATAAAAAACGGATTAAATTAAATAACTTTTGAGTAAATCAAATGTCCGACTTAAGACTTACACCAGAATGTGCATAAAATAAAGACCTATCTGGTAGTGGTATTTGATAATGATATAAAGAACGAAATGTATGAGTTTTTTCATAAAAATGTTTTATGACTTACAAGGAAAGCAATAAAATTATACCTTTTATTAAATTAATCTTGTACATTTTACATTGTGAATAGACAATTTCTTACAAGTAGAATGTTATCTAGACTGTAGCCGTAAGGGTGAGGGAACGTTTCGACCTATGAAATTTGCTAATACATCAGTTGATTTGATCCGTGTTGGGATGAAAATCAGTCTAGCTTAGAACTCAGAAGAAGCAGTCTCGTTACTCTGTAACGTGTTATCGTTACCTCTGATTCAGACGATAGGTCTATCAAGAATGACAACACTAGTAGTAAAGTTCGCGACTGAATAATCTCGTGTGCTAGTTCGGTAAAGTTCAAGATCGTCCGTTTAGGCATTTATGAACACGTCAAGTTAGCCGGAACAGTGTAGGCCTATTGTAAAATACACCACACAAATCATTAATAATTAGTAAGTGAACCCTGTTCATAGAAGTACCTAACCCGGAAACGACCCTGAGAGCTGAGAGCTGGAAAGCAGGAGGAGATCCTAGAGGAACCACAGAAGGCACAACAGTATCGTGACGTCTACCTTAAGGAACATCTGTCGACACTTATCAGGAAAAGAGGAGCAACACCGCATCGTTCATCAAACAAGGGAAGTGAAACCATTTATATAAACTAAATCAATTAATAATACAATTATAAAGTAAAAGACATAGAACAACTTTAGGAATTAATATTTATGTAATTAGAGTGTAGGAAAGAATTATTTTAAGTATAAAGTGAAGGTCAACAGAAACTGTTAATTAATTTTATTTACAACAGAAGTAAAAATTTATTTTATTTTAACAGAACGATTATTTTATTTTATTTTGTATTAGAAACAGTGTATTAATTTCTTGTGTATCATAAACTGTAGTACAATACTGTGAAATTTAAAAATAGATTAAGGAAATCTAATAAAATCCGAAACATTCCATTATCTAATTATCGACTAATTATTCTATGCGACCTTGCACATCGCGCAATATATATATATATATATATATATATATATATACTACATGTAAGTATATAACATATACATTACCACATAATTTATTATTTTATTTTTCAGGTAGGAACAGAGATGGTGATCACAGCAGAAGTCTGCCGTTAATTGGAACTGAAAGATGTAAAAAGATGTGGACGGCGGCCCTTTGAAAGACGGGGGAACAACCTGGCTAAGTATTGCGGTTCAATGAACTGAATGTGATTTGCTATGGAAGTAAATCAGTAGAGCCTGGTGGGGGTGGCATTCGTTCAGCAGCGAGCATATAAGTGATGATGACGATTAGCTGTTTTAAATTAAACATATTAAAAATCGTTAAAATTTGTGTCAACTTACGTTTAAATACATGGAACTAATTTATTATGATATATAAAATACAGTGTAATATACTACATGTGTCCGAAACCGTCATTAAACGAACTGACAAAATATAAAAGGTAATCGACTTGTAAACCAACTGTGTTTTTAAAGGAGAAAATAATACGAAATATTCCTTACTCGTATAATAAATTCGTAACGCTGATTTTGCAATGGATTTTGTAAGGTAGTAGATTTTTAATGGACAAGACGGAATACACTGCAGTTTGATCAGCACAGTATATAAGCACAGTACGGTACCGTACCCAAAGTATTTATTTTCACAGGCTGAGTCAACCGGAGGTGTCAAAAACGCCCTCGGTTTTACAACCCTAACGGGCCAAATCCGGGACATCTCGATTGGTGGCTATACGCTGTCCAGGCAGTGAAGGCGGCTAGAGGATTAGGAGACCCTCACTCACACACACACACACTGACAGGCTGCCTAACAATAGACAGGGACAGGCCTTTGACCTGCGCTGCTGTCTTTTTAGTTACAGTCCACTAGAATAAATTAAAATTTATTGTCGTGCTTAAACTTTTAATTTTGATTGTTCCATTGAATTCAGACTGTAATTTCATTTAAAATAAGTCCAAACACGAAGTTTTTATGGCGATATTCAAATGTTTTACATTTATTTGTTTATTTTGAACTATTGTTATTGTTAAACTTTAGAACACCATCTAAGCGACTATTATTAAAAATGATGATTATTAAAAACTAAGTTACTGATCATCTTATTTATTTTTCAACTATTTTTCTGTGACACTCCCTTTAATATGAAATATTTTTATAAATTGATTTTTGATTTTAGAACTTGACTTCGAAATTACGAGAATCTTAAAATCTCGCCTTGGCCATTTTATTTTTTTTATTATTTTTTTTTTAACTTCCGATTCACCGATTGTGATACTCGATAAAGAGCAGATTGACGACCCACCTCTTTATTGTTATAATACTGAAAAAATTAATCAACATATGTAACAGATTTTAATATATAGATATAAAGATTATTTTCAAACCTCATATTTTTATTTCAAATAAACAATATATGAAATAATAGTTGTTATACGTAATCGAAATAATTGTTTGTCTTTTTACTAGCACGAACTTTTAAAAATGTTATTTATTATAAAAATATTATATATTATTGTTTTACAGACACACAAAATGAAATGTGATATGTGTCTATGTAAATATATTAAAAAATTACTGTCCATGTTATTAAACTTTAACTATAACTTGAGAGGACGAGGTAGCGCGTCAGAAAATAAATGTGTATTATTGTATCCCGTAATTTGGAAAATAATTACCGGTATTACAGATTTCAGTAACATGCAAGAGAGACGTCCCTTCCTTACTTGGTTTACACTTGGTCGCTATAGTCATTTTTCCCGATAGAGAGGGTATTCACCCTTAAACCAACAAACAGTAGAGGTCATTGCTCGTGTACCGGGTACCCCGAGTGAGTCACTGATTACCCGCTGATTAGTCGTTAAATAGCTTGCACGGGGTAGTGAGACCAGCAAGTCTTGTCAGAGAGCAGATCTGTCGCGTATATTGTGAGTGAATCAGTTCATTTGTGGTTAGTGTATAGTTGATTTGTGATTATGAGTCCTTGTAAAAAACGCCACGTTTTACATACTCAATGCAGAACAATGATTGCTTCTGTTCTGTTCTATTTTGAGAAAGAGAAGAATAACGGAGGTCCTTTACTTAATACTAAGAAAGTAATGCAGAGAACAGCAGATGCTTGTGGCATTTCGTTGAGAACAATACAACGTATCAACGCAGAGATTAGAAAAAGTGTGGAAAATCAAGAAGATCCCTGTGTAATTGAAGATATTGATTTAATCACAGCTGAGGACGATCAACAAGATAACACCTTAAACAGCACCAAGAGGGAAAATATTATTATTCATACTCCTCGGAAGAAAAGTTTGAAGAGAAAGCGGCCAGTAACAGACATGGATGACTTCGACAAAGGAGCTATTCGACGTCACATATTGAGCTACTATGCTCGAAAAGAAGCGCCTACCCTCAGACAACTTTGTGTGTCACTTCAAGAAGCTGGACTGTATATGGGAGGAAAATTTTCACTGAGCTGGCTATTATCAGACATGGGATTTCAGTACAAGAAATTTAGCAGCTGAAAAATCCTCATGGAAAAGCCGTCAGTGGCCCTGTTAAGGTGTCATTTCTTAAGAAAGATGCGTGAAGTAAATATTACAAACACTATATTTTTGGACGAGACCTGGATCAATGAAAACACGAGAAGGGACACTGGTTGGACTGATGGCACTATCCAAGGAACTCTCGGCGGCCCTCTGGGTAAAGGCAAACGATTGATCATCTGGCATGCTGGTCGCTACGATGAATATACAAAAAGCCAGCGAGATCGGCCGCTGGCAGTTCTCAGTGTCATTTGACGGGCCGATATAATCGGCCGCTAGCAGTTCCAACAATGAACCATAGGGCCATTTAACCGGCTTCTGGCATCCAAAGGGAGTGTCTCAGAAAAATAGTTGAAAAGTAAATTAATTGATCAGAATCTTAGTTTTTAATAATAACATTTTTTTAATAACAGTCGCGTAAATAATTCTCAGAAGTTTAGCAATCACACTATTTCAAAATAAACAAATAAGAGTAAAACATTTGAAAATCGTCGTATAAACTTCGTGTTTGGACTTATTTTAAATGAAATCACAGTCTGAATTAAATGGAACGACCAAAATTATAAGATTAAGCAGAATAACAAAATTTAATTTATTATAGTAAACTGTATTTAAAAAGACAGCAGCGCAGGTCAAGTGCCGGTCCCTGTCTATTGTTAGGCGGCCTGTCAGTATGCGTGCGTGAGCCAAGGGTCTCCTAATCCTCTAGCCGCCTTCGCTGCCTGGACAGCGTATAAGTGCAATACCTGCTGGTCTGCCAAACCTTACAATTAAATTTAAATCGTAAAAATCAAGCTGAAAGAATGACGTATTATAGGCCTAAGAATAAAACCATTTCCGTCATATCCTTTTCGATTTCATTGGCAGTTAAAAATACCTAAGCAGGCACCTGTTAGTGATAAGAGAGATAAGGTGAAGACGTGTCGCACACACTGCCATCTACAGTGGAGTTGATATCAAAAGCAGTTTATCACGGTACTGCGGAGTGTTGACATGCCTGTCACACACAGAGTGCCAGACAATGTGTGTCAGTGTGTCTACCGCGTTTCCGACGGCGACCTGTGTGACAAGCATACTTATTAGCACTGGCAGTAAGTAGTGGATTCACTATCTACTAAAACAGTGCTGCCACAATGTCCCACTGGTACATATTATTACTAACATTAAGAACGTATTAAGTTCCAGCTGAAATCGCATCGTTATACAATCTGAAAATTCATATATAAATATATATATATATATATATTTATATGCAACATTACTACGTATAAAAAAAAACTATTTGTGTTCTGAAATAAAGGAGTCACAAATCATTAACATACGGCTGATGTGGCTCTTGTCCAGCCAATGATGATTACGCATCTGCCAAACGCATCTCAGATTTGAACATATAGACTAATAAAAAACTAAACTGTCAATGTTTTTTTTTTAAAGAAACCATATTTATCAGTGTATAGTTCCTGCAATTGTTTATAAGTCAGAAACATGGACAGTGGATATGAGGAGTATACCAAAACTCTAAACTACAATACATTAAGAGGACAGTATAAAGAATGCAAACGAAAGACGGAAAAACAATAAAATAATTTCGATGCCAAATATATATGTAATTTGAACTGTTATAATGTATTTTAGTAAACGACAAGAATAATTAATTATTATTATTTTGACTCACTTTCATCAGAACACGATTGCTGTTGTCATTGTACACTGAAATTATTTCACAGTTTGTATACTGTGCTTCAGTTTGTATACTGTTCACAGTTTGTATGCTAGTAACTTCATTCTTCTTCTTTAACTGAAGTTTTAAAAATACTTTTTGAGCCATTTTAGGAAATGCAATAACGGTATGAAGATATTTAGCCAGATTCTGTGTTTGTGATGAAATCAATGTTTACTTCTCCAATTGTAGGCCTACTTCACGTGTTATAAATCCGTTATAAATATTCCTGCGTTATATTCGAGGCATGATACTGGAGTAAAACGCAGTATGTTTCATAGAGAAACAGGTAGATATTGAAGTGTTCGAAAGGATACAGTTGTTGAAAAACTCTGTCAGAAGCAATGACAGGGGGAATTAATCGATTGATTGGATGGAGAAAGAAAGATTGTTGGGTTAAATGCTCGGGGAAAGCCAAGAAATTCTTGGTTCCAGAGATTCTTGAAGCTAGTGACAACAGAAATTAATTTATAAGGATATGGGAATTTTAAATAGAGAACGGACAATAGAACGTCTGGTAACTTCAAAACATTGCCAACCACCAATCTCCGGAATGAGTTGGAACCAAGCGGAAATATGTCGCGACATGAGTCTAGGCAATTAGCTTCGTTAATGTTACACCCTTACCGTATTTCCCTGCGCCTCTCCTTAGGTTGCTTTTTTTATACACATATTTTTTTTACAATACCTTCTTGAAGATTTTGTTCCGCTGCTGCGTGCTACGCCACCTACTTTTCCCCGAACATTTCTGTATCTTACCTTATCTCTTCTTCTCTTTCCTAACTTTGCAATGCCTGCCATAAGTATGCCCAGTACTGCATCATCTATGTTTTAGGGTGTAAATAGGTTATATATATCCCAGTTATATATGTACAAAACGCGCACGTGCGCGCCACTCACTCACACACACACACACACACACACACACACATACACTTCACGTTCTTTTCTGTCTATTGCCTCTTTAGTTTAATGTTAATACACACGTGTTTATCTTTCGCATGCTGAGTGCTCATACCATATTTTGTTTATACGTATTTCAGTCTTATTCCTTCTCCAAAACCCTTTAGCATATCCGCCACATATAGAAATACAGCTTAGTTGCTAAATAATTGTATGCAATTTGCAATTTATTATACCTGTCATAATATTCTTGTTACTATTAGTGAATCAGGCTTCCTTAAAAATTCTTCTTATTCACGATACGATTTTCGTTCCTAATTCATTTAACTATCCTCGGTTGTCCCAGACCTAGGCTGCTTTCCAACTTTTTCTTTTCTTAAAGCGGATAATATATTTTTTTTAAGTTTATTTCTTCTTCTTCTTCTTCTTCTTCTTCTTCTTCTTCTTCTTCTTCTTCTTCTTCTTCTTCTTCTTCTTCTTCTTCTTCTTCTAATTCTTAAGTTTACAGTTATTATTTTTATATTCATAATATCTTGTTATTCTCATATCTATTCCACATTTTACTATAATTCATACTCCTTCTATAGTTCATCAACATATAATTCTGACATTGTACTTTTCTTTCCTTTATTAATTCTTAGTTTTTTCTGTAAGTGAAGTTTTGTTTCATATTACAAAAATATTATCTTGTGTCTCTCCGTTAATCATCTCTGATTTAATAGTCCAATAAAAAGAGCAATTCTCCTCTTTGAATCGTTGTTACTTCGTATGGGTAATTAGCCCCCATAGTGCATGCCTTGTTTCTTAAGGATCACTAACTGAAATAAACGGAATGGCAGCAGGAAATGTATGGAATTTCTGAAACACAAGTTTGCTAAAGCAAATAGATCCAGTTAGACAAACGGGATTTCCGGAGATCACGGAAAGCTGCCTAACTTTAAAACCAGAGTAGACCTTAACACACGTGTCCTTGAACATTTATAATAATGTTGATAATGTTGTTGTTGTTGATGATGGTGGTGATGGTGATGGTATGGTATGGTTATGGCATTTTATATAAGCAATATTAATCGGAGTTCAAGGTATTGATTGTTCCAGGTTATCATTGTCGTTTTGTTATTTGAAAGTTTGATCAGTAGTACTGTCCCCAGTAGTTATCAGTGTTCCAGTTGCTATTGTTGACATTATTTAACTACTTCTGGGTGTGACACCTGTTTACACACATGCGCTCACAAACAATCTCCGTTCAGTTCCTGTTGTAGTAATGAAAGTTTCTGGTAAACACATATAGGGAACTTTGTCATCGCTTTTTATTGACATAAACAAAATTAAGCTTTTAACAGAAGAGACAGATCTGTGTTATCTAACTCGCTTTGACCACACGCCGGTGAGAGTACACAGTGGTATTGTTTATTTTTCGTTTTTTCTTTCTTCATCAACCGGTGCTGGTGATTGGTCAGTAACCGGTACTCGCCAACCTGACCTATAGGTAGTTACCAGCCGTCGTCACGTCTATACATTCATAACATCTGTAATATTACATTATTATGTTCATGATGTACATGCAGTCTCGCCTAATTGGTTAATTTGTTCATGAACTGCACATACTCAGATCGTAGTAGGCCTACAGACTCGCGTGCGAACGCACAGTGTAATTATTAATTGTCTATTAATAATCATTAAAATTCTTTTTTCCTTACAGATTATTTTGAGTGTACTCTGTACAATATTTTCAAAATGTTATATTTAGTAGTACAATTATTTTGATGATTTTAACTTCGTAATTACAGATAAAAAATTTTGAATAAATAGAAATATGATTTTTGCAATTTCCGTTTTCTACAGACTTTTCTGTGATGTATTATTTTAGCTATGAATCTGTATGCTCAAATCGTCATATTATATATAAAGTACAACAAAATCTTTGATTTAAAAAAATGTCGTAGTTATTATATACTTAACGGCACAAAAAATATTTCAACAGTATCAACATGTGGTACTCCGATGTACTTTTTGTCAGAAAACAGGATAACCCAGTAAAGTGTTTGAAATGAGGTAGTATGGGAAGATAATGGCATAGAAGCGGTTAGGAAAAGAGGAAAGCCCAAAGATTAAATAAAGACACTGGCAAACAAAACGGCTTACAACATACGATACACTATTTAATACTCACATACAAACCTTCACTGAATTCCATACTGTTTGAATTTTATACAGTACTTTCTCGAAGCCTTGAATAGAAATAAGAATGCCATCGTGACCGGGTTTTGGTTATGTTCTTAAAGTTGGCATCTTTCACGTGTATGTGTGATCAGTTTGTTACATCGCACACACGCGCGCGCACACACACATATTCCTGAGAGCACTGTGTAAGCTAATGTTGTAATCTAAGTATGTATGGAATGCAGTGAGTAACTTTGCTACAAGCGTAATTAAAGAACTCCGACGTGCGGAACGCTACTAAGGAGTCCCTTGCAGAACCAGTAGCATTACGCTGTCAGATGCCTTCATGTTATTCCAGAAAATCCATCACATCACAGTAAGAGCTTCGGTTGAGACGTACCTCCGCAACGCAATGTCTAGCGGTAGTCCTGCGGAATTAGCATAATCAAGGCAGGAGGAAGCATAATCTATTTAAGGAGAAAGATTTTAATCGGTAAAGCTATAGGCCTATTTTAGGAGTTCTACAATGGCAAAAGATACGGAATTTCTTTGCATGAAAAACACATTTTTATCTCCTTCGATAAAAAAAGAACAGAAACAAAAAACACACACACACAATCGTCTTGAATTTATTTTATTTGCCGATGTTCCTCCTAATTACTAGCAGAGTGACTGAATGTGCCGGAACTCAACTCATGAGGCGGCTGTCCAAGACAGACTTCAACGTGGCTATATAGTATATGATTAATCTTTAGCAAATTCATTCATTATCTAGTAACACAGAGCTAGTTATTACCAGATAACGTACTTATGCATGTAGATGAGTGGCGTAGAAATGCTGTCACCGGATGTCTACGTAAGCTTACAGGAAAAACTAAGAATCGCATACTGTATTTCCTAAAAGTCCATAGTCTGCAAAAAGTCACTGTCTGCAATTGTGTGTTGGGTGTGAAGGGGCGGTTCGTTGAACCGTTATAAACAAATTAACAATTTCCTGGCTATAGGAGGAGGACTGAAATAACGGAGATATTTTGAACTCGGACGAGATGTTTCCGCATAAGACTCTCCGTGTTGACGCATGTGCGAACAAAGATTTGCATCGGGAGATAGTGTCGATCCACGTGACAACACCAACTATGCGTAACAGTTACAGGATGTACAATACTGTAAACTGAACGTGGGGCATTGAACCTTAGTACCGGACACAGTTGAACGATTCTCCGATTGCGGTGGCCGTGCATTACATTTCCACTGTTGACATTTAATTGTTAGTTCTCCTCCCTCGCCATCATAAATGTCATTATCAAAATTATATACTTTATCGTTACGGCTTTAATTAATGTTTCTTATTGCTTCATATTGATTTAAAAATAAAAGTTTAAAGTGAAGAAGCTATAAATATTCAAATTAAATAATACAAAAATTAAGTAACAGGATGTGTACAAAAATAATGCAGGATCTGCATTTATTTTAATAGACATTTTTTTATATTTTTTAATATAGATTTATAATTCTAGGATTTAATATTTTAAAGAATTAGATGAACATTTCCGTTGTGTCAATTATTAACTCTATAGCTGTAAGATTTTACTGTTTGAAGATAAATCGGAAAATCTTAAAATTAAACGTAATTTTAACATGCCATAACATATGCTATTACTTTTTCCAAATCCTACATAAATATGGTTACTAGGCTTAAATACAACAAAAAGAGTTTGCAAAGCTTTTTTCAAAAAAAAAGCAAACTCAATTACTAAAGAATTTTGTGTTTATTATGTGTAAACCTATTAACTTATTCACATCATCAATAAATAAGGGAAGATGTTTATCTTTCAGAACTGAATGGATGTCCGATTGCAGTGGCCGTGTTGTAAATTATCACTGCTTATTGTCTGATACTGCCGCTTCTTTATTTTCGTCATGAGTATCTTTATTTTAAAAAATAATTGTTTAAATTAATGTTGTTAGAACTCCTAAACGCAGGAACAGTTGTATTGAAATAGACAACCAGAAAATAAAGAAGGGGAAAAAGAAAATAAGAAAAGGTGATGCTAAAAATAAGAAGGACAAATGAACATTAGGAAAAGAAGACTAAATGAAGAGTAACACGATAGACTACATCAAAATAACCAGGCATAATTGACAAGACGAATACAAATTTCATTATATCTGGGAGTCTTTACAGGTGTTAAAATGAATTTGTTGTGTGTCTACAACTCTCTCAGACAAAAGAAAGGAAGAAAGATTTTTTTGTTATATTATCGCGCAATTAATGACAGTTATATTAATAAAACATATGATACATGGAAATAGACTATCAATTTGGTAGGTAGATTAATGATAGTTTCTGTCATTTGTTCTAGCAGAACACGTCACATATCTGCCCGTGGTCAGATATTGCTTATGGAGAGGAAAATTATGAGTATTCATGTTGCATATGGAACGAAAATGAACGGCAGAAGAGGAACTAGAGATAAAACGGGAAGAAAAGGAAGAATTACTGATAATGAAGAGAACTGATGGAAACAAATGAAGGTGGGAGATTTCGAGAAAGACAGAGAGTGAAAAGCAAAGACAAGAAGGGAGAAAAAGAAAATTACAGAGGCTACTAAACAGTTGGAACAAAAACCTGTGCACGGTCGCGTGAACGGTTAAAAATAGTGTGTGGTGTAGTTGTGAAGAACGGAGGCGATGTACGGGACGGGCAGTAATGGCTGCGATAACTGTACAGTATACGTCGTCGTTACTTTCATTGACTGCGTGGTGGGCACCGTTGTGACCTCAGTCACTCACCTCACCAACTTTGTTGTCTTGTCCCGCTATTTCACCTTCATCCATTCCATTTTTTCTTTTTCTTTTTTATTCAAAACGTACACAGACACCTACCTGAAGACACTACCACCACTACTAATACTGCTACACGCTAGCCTAAGTTAGCTGTAACCACGTGCACATTTTACTGTTCTCTACTTGCACGCGTTCATCTACACATTAAACGCACGCGCGCTCGCGCACGCACAAATATAAATGTGTTTATACTATAATTACCATGGTTCTTCAAAGATATATAATAATTACCTATTACAAAAATAATGCTTGTCGTTTAAAGATATAAAAATAAGTAGTAAGAACGGCTAGTAGGCCTACATCTAATTTAAAAATGGAAAACTAGCGAGTTCAATGAAAGAGTTTTGTTATTATTAACACTCTCTATCGGTTTTGTTATTATTAATAATAATATTAATAATTATTAATAATTCTATCATAAACTAATCAACAGTGTGTGTAGCGTTCGGTCACACAATTATTTGTTTTTAGGCGCGACCACAAGACCCAAAACGAATGTTTATCAACAAATTGTTATTCATGCGTTGCCATAAGAAGTTATCTCTTACCTTCAAAACTCAGTAGTCGAGACCTTAACAACACGTAGTAAAGAAATTTTTATCCATATTTGTACTTGCAAACAAATATAATTATACAATACCGTATGGTCACAGTTGTTGACTTTCTAGATATGACCGTGCTATTCCTGTCTCTTCGGGCGGATGTTCCCGTCTCTAGTTTCGACGTCCGCTATGATGTCCTTCTCAGGAGCGTATCAGTTGCTGATTCTTGACTGTGCGTCTGGAAGATGCAAAGACGAACCATAAGGATTTCGAGTTCCAAGCTACATTTTTGAGCTCCTGCCTTGAGCTCCTATCCCTCGTGACCTACAGTTACTGAGACTGCATAAAGCAGTTACTTTCATATGGCTAATTTTGTTAATTTTGGTTGTTGTAGGTTACTGGTCATTGCCTTTATGCGTACCCGCAGTTATTTCGATAATGCGATTTTTCGGCTGGCCTATCCTACAGCTGGCTGTTAATTCTAATTTTTTTATCACAGTATATGTCACGAGTATACTTCAAAAAACACCTCACCCGGCTGTTTACGACTATCGATTATTTTTGCCAGTTGCGGGGAAATAATAACTGAATCTTGTTTGTTAACCGTCAGGGCGCGGTTGTACCATGTGAGTCAAAGATCAAAATGAGTAGCGAGATAATTGACTGTGTGGACAGTACTTTCTATCTATTTGCATCGGGCTTCTTTCCTCTCTTTGAGAATAACATCGAGCAGCTCTCTTGGTCGAGTTATCAGCCACTTTCCAGTTGTCAGATCAGCCAACGTATGTATCAAGCTATCAACGTATGTACCAAGCTATCAACGTATGTATAGGATGTAATCGTATAAGCACCCTGTCATAGTTACGAGCGGAGGTATAAACTACTGTGTCGTCTGCAAACAAGGTTATTTGGACCCCAGATTCTCTTTGAACGTGTTGATCCAGACAGACAAATGATGAGTAATACGACACTCTCTCGAGTAACATCGGTAATGGTGCGACTCTCAGAAATTGTCTGTTTTTCACGCTGAAGATTTGATGTTTTTCATTCTGATGTCCTGTCAGAAAACTAACAATCGTATGAAGATCTTAGTCTGGAAGTAAACAATTTAATTATGGTACGGGGTCGCAATGTTATGTCAGTCTGTTTAAAAAATTCCAAAACCTAGAAACTCAAAAAATAAAACGTAACAAATTTTAAACACTTAAGGGGACTGGGATGACCCCATGGGTAAAAAAAATCGATTTTTAGGTTTTTACCTTATTTTATTTTATACATCTTTAGCTTTAATTTTATACCAAATTTATATTTTTCTGTGCAGTAGATCACAAGTTATAAGCATTTTTATGATGACGTGCATAGGTATTTTCACGCTTCAGTTCGACTATGTAGGTCTACGCGGCTTACGAGCATTGCCACACATATTACATCATTATAGTATTCATTTGCCTGTTCTCTTGTAATGGTATTTTGTTTTGTTGTGTTGGCACTGCATGGTTAATTGAGTAACATAGCAACAGGTGATCAATATTTCCAGATTTGTTTGAGGTTAGGTTAGGTTAAAGAATCGGTCTCCGTAGACATCTGACTGATGCTGCCATCAATTAAATTCAAACTTATTATGGATTAGAGATTAGAAGAAACGTAAAACCCTAAGAAGAAATGAAAAATCTGTTTGGGTAGAATATGTTTACCTTGCTTCAAGCAATGAGACACCCATACGTGAGTTATACCCAAAAGGCAAAGAAAGTTGGTGCAAATATCAAAGGGCTAAAGCAACAAGTGAACAGTATGGCCATAAAAATCACACACACTTTCCAAAAGTTATCATGGAAGAAATTAAACAAATTTTTAAAGATTTAGTTAACCCTGAGCTTCTCAGAAAATGCTTGCATGGTGGCATCCAAAATCCTAGTGAGTCACTCAATAGCGTGATTTGGTCAAGGATTCCAAAATCAAATTTTGTTTTGAAATCTACACTTGAATTTGGAGTTCATGAAGCCATAGCTACCTTCAATAATGGTAACATAGTTAAATGTAGGTTACTGAAAAAGTTGGGGGTTAACCCTGGCACAAATTGCATACAGACTATGAAAAAAATTGATGAACTAATAAAGAGGCCGAAAAAGCAATTAAAGAACTTGAGAAAAAATCGCCGAAACAAAAGATTGGGAAAAAGAAAATTGGAGGATGCATATAAAGAATGAGAGGTCCCAGAAAACCCTTCTTATGAAGCAGGGATGTACTGAGGTAAGAAAAAATTCATTAATAGTGTACTTTTAACTTTAAATCCGATTTCCCAAAAATTGTGTTTCTTAGTATATAGGTACACTTTTCTCAAAAACAGTATATTTGCATGATTTTTAAAATTTTTATTTCCCATACAAACCTGTATATTTTAAGCAGAGGGTTTTCCCAAATTTTTATTTAAATTAAAACTATGTAATATTATAAGTTAATTTTTTGTAAAATTTTGGTTGTTTTTTAAGAAATTAAAAAAATGTAAAAAAAAATTTTAGGAAACCCTCTGCTTAAATTATACAGAAATATGTGTCCTTCAAAGTAAAAAAATGTAGGCATTTATCGTACATAGTTTTGGAGAAAAATGTATGAACAATTTATTAATTTAGCATGGCGAAGATAGGGGCATTCCAGTCCCCTTAAAATATGAGCACACCGAAGAGTGTTCAGGTTTAATTGTTTAGACAAATTAACCAACAATAACAGTATTAAGAAGAGTGAAGACACATGCACAGTTTATTAAAAGAATAAGCTGTATGCAGACAACTACTGCTAGACAAGTCGACGACCTCCAAGTTAAGCTGTTAAAGTACACATAAACTTAACTGAAGGTTGCTAAAATGACTGCCACAATGGCCGCCTTGACTATTGGAATGGTGTGACGAGGAATATCAGGGAATGGATATTGAAGACGGTGGAACTTCAATACACACAACAAACAGCAAATAGTATTCTTTCGTTCCCCTTACATATGCTGTAGGCGATCCTCTGTTGGAGATTCCGCTTATTTTCAGTACCTACAAAATGAACTTTGCAATTGCACTTCAGTTCAGTGACGTTATTTATATAAATCCTACGTCTGTATTCCTGTTCTATTATGAGTTACTTTGACTACAGAGTGTCTGACTTCTCAGTTCCAGACAAGCCTCGCCTTTTCTACGTTTATCTAATAACCCCGTAGCATATTTTTAATGCCACTGTATGCACTTCAGTTCGTCTTCAAACTCCTACAGCCAGAGGCTGAAATCTTTCGTTCCCTCTTTACCAGTTTGATTCAGGTGTGAAATCCTATTAGGGTTAGAATCAAATCTTCATGTGTAATGTAATGTAATGTGTGAAGTTTGCATTAAAAATAAAGCTTTTCTTCCAATAATTTATTTATTTAGATAAACTTAATATGACTTTTATTTTGCAAGGATATATTTTTCAAATGACTGTCGCTTAAATGCTTTCTTTAGATTAACGTAACGAATAAATATCTTTCAAATTTTTTTAATGATCATAATCTAATATCAAAAATAGTTTGAAAATAATATTTGTATGCGAGTAAACAAAATACATAAAAGTGACAAAAACTGAGAGGTATATATTAACAATAAATAAATATGTAATGGGCATTCTAATTGCATGTGGAATGTAGCAGAGAGTAAAGCATATGTTAGTATGTAAATACGCTGTACGAGTAAGTAGAGATTCCAGGTTTGAACATTGTTAATTATTTGATAAGGAACACTGTAAAAAATGTTAGTTTTCAGTATTTTTAGACTAGTAAAATATGTTTAAGTACTGTGGAATGATGCGTAAGGATGCTTAGCGGCGGGTGTAGTGTGCGTGTGAGAGGGTACGAAATTATTTTACAGGATATTCATTAAATAACGTTCGAGAGATGGGAATTTTTGGGATGGGACTTATATCATAATACATACTCATAATAAAGCGAACTATCTGATGACAGTAGTTATTTTAAAAATTAGTAACTTAATTATGCTTTTTTAAGTAAATAGTTTCATAGCCCATAAAATCTGCCGTAAAACATTTCAGTTTGTTAAACAAGCATATTATTCTGTTCCGAAACTTTCTTGGATAAGAAATTTATTGTCTGTAAGAATATCATGATAGGAGTTACCGAAGAACCAATCAGGTCACAAGAATTAAGTTGCGGAAAATGACTTTGGATGGATTAGGTCCAGTCAAATTAGATAAAAAAAAGGGCAAATATGGGAAATAATTTATAAAGTTTTGATACTTTGCCATAATACTCGTTGGGGGTCTAGTAGTTGGAAACAAAAAAGTTACCTCCCCTAGGAGGTACGCGTCCCTCCTCCACCCCCCCAAAAACAACACTTTTTAGCTGGCTTTTTAGTTTTTTAAATTTTTACCCAAAACCACTTGATTTTTGACAACAACCTTTATTACAAAAACTCTTTCCCATACAATTCTACATAAAAAAGATTCTATGCATGTTTTGTGTACGAAGTATCGTTTTTGTGTAACAGACGCCGGAAAAGGGGCGAAAATACGTAAGCATCTGATTTTGTCACGTTTTCTCGGTTTTTCAGCTAAATAAAAGTAGCCTATGTAAATATATCCATACTATATACATTTAATATATATGCGTGTATATATATAATTATAATTATAATTATATATATATACAATTTTTTCCATATATATTGATACAACACAAAAAGCCGCCCCAATACCAGAGAAAAACTATAATGAATTAACTATATTAAACTAAGGAAAAGAAAATGACTATGACGAGACAAATGACAATGACCCAACCCAAGTGATTGACCCAATAAAGAAAATAAAATGAGAAGGTATAAACTCAAATAATGATAAAAAAGGCACAAACAAATAATAAATGTCTAGTAACAAGTATTAAAATTAAATAAAATAATCTTAGTTAAAGTACACTAACCAGAGTAATAGATACTGTATGGTATTAATAACCCTATGGCGATAAGAAAATCAAAACAAAAAAGTTTAACAGACTAACTATCAATTGTGTATAAAACAATAAAAATCCAAAAGTGAGAGATAGGTAGGAAGTGAAAGTGATAAACCGTGTAAGTGTTAGAAGTTAGAAGTGAGAGAGTTAACAATTCACAATAATAAACAAAAAGGAAACAAAGATAATAAAACAGATAGTAAAAGATGGATAGACCATTAATATAATAGTGTTAATTCATAATAAACTAGTACTATGAGTACAATGAAAATAAGACATCCTATGTAATAATAAAATTCAAGGGATGATTATCAAGCTAGAATAAATGGTGTGATAATGTTATTCACCAAAATTGTTATTTGTTCAATTAAAAGAGTTGAGTTTGTAAGGAGGAATATGGCTGAAAAGTAAACAGACCATAAACCTAATTTTTGTGTTATGTTTTATAAATAATATTAAGTGATAAACACGTTATAAGAAATGGCAATAAATAAGAAAGGAGATAAATTGTACAAACATAATATTAATCATTAGAGTAAAGACAGAAAAAGAAATAAGAGAATAACAGACAAGCAATGATTTTGTAAATTAATAAGAACATTCAATTATTATAAAACAGCCCAAATTAATTCAAAAGGTAAATAAATCATAAGTGACACCAAGCAAAACATATGTAAAATCTTTAATTCGTGTAAAATAAGAAGATATAGCCGATTACTACTTAGGTCTATAAAATGCCTAACTGTATAAATTCAAAATAAACAAATTGTAAGAAATTAACTACTGTATTAGAAAATTCAGGACAAGTAACTCATTAATTACAATTAGTGAACCATATTAAGATGTCAGAATTAGAATAAAAACATAAAATAAGAAAGAAATGTAATAATATAATATTAGCATTTTGTCAAAACTTTAATACATGAACAAACCCAGCTTTGTGGGATGTCAAAATGATCTTTGAAAGAAAATAGAAACAGTTATGATAATATCTAATCCATTGATAAGAAGACAGAAGAATAATAGTCATCAGAAAATATTTATTCATTTTGAATTCAAATTCAAATATTATAACAATAGACATAAATGTAATCAAACAATGAGAGTATAGACAGTTGCCATAACAACGGAACGTTATTATATTTAATTCCGTTATAAAACTTTATTCCATTATTAACGATCAAGAGATACAGAAGCCAAACCATATTCGACTCAATTTTCAATTAAAATAATAATAAGCACTGCAAAATTTAACGAGATGTGGATGCAAGAAGTCTAATAAAGAATTAGTTAACCCAAGAGAGCTAATAAACCAGATTTTAATATTCA
The DNA here is from genome assembly GCA_034769895.1 of Magicicada septendecula. Taxonomy (NCBI): domain Eukaryota; kingdom Metazoa; phylum Arthropoda; class Insecta; order Hemiptera; family Cicadidae; genus Magicicada; species Magicicada septendecula. The sequence continues at coordinate 497,932,199 of CM068368.1, forward strand.
AAACTACTTATTTTATCCAAATTAATTGAAAAAGAAGCCAGATGCAATCCAAAGTATAAATGATGGAAGACTAATGATCGTATCAACCCAACCTAACTAAGAAAAAAGTGACTCTTCACCAGAATTCAACAAGATTTGCTAAGTATATCTGAACTACCCGAATTTACGAACTAAATTAATTAACTTTTCTCACAACACAAAAATCTCTCACTCCGAACTTGGTAACTAAATTTCTTTCAAGGATTGATTGATAATAAATATTAAACTTGTATGTAAACATAATTTTAACCTGTGTACGAAGTGCGAAATTATAACAAACACTTTTTAACACTTAAAAACGAATTGTATTTAACTTTAATAGTATATAAGTACCATTGATGTAAGGTAGTGTACTTTATTAATATCTTATTTATATTTTTTCGTAATCAAAAGGACTCAATGATTGAATGACTGTAGAAAATAAACTTTGACGGCAGCCATGTCGATTTAGAAACGCTTCAATCAACTTAGCCAACCTTGAGATATTGTCTATTTATTGCCGGAGCAACATTATTTAATAACAGTATATTTTTGTATGTAACTGAATAACTATTAACTTTTTCACGTTAATAAACTAGTACTGATTAGTAATAACCGTCCTTTATTTCTTATAAATTGTACTATCAAGTTTGTGTACTTTAGCGATGAGCAAAATTGTCTGCCAGCGTTAGACGTCGGCAGCACGACGAACTACAAGCGAGATTCAAATGCCCGCCAGTTTGCGAGGGTAATTTGAATTAGTCATCACCGCATAGAACGACAGCTCAGTTTAACTTTTACTTCCATATTCCTTAAGGAATGGAAGTATGGTGATGGCAAAAAAAATCGTGTTCGAGATTATTGCAGATTCTGATTCTACTACACTCAAAACATGAAAAAAAGTCGTTTTCCGAAAAGTGTCTGTGTGTGTGTCTGTGTGTCTGTCTGTCTGTCTGTGTGTCTGTCTGTAGATTTTTTTCTATGGCAAACGATAACTGCCGCAAATTCAAACAGAATCAAATAATTTTTTGCATACAGCCCTGATTTGTAGAGTACTCGCGACCTATTGTTTTTGGTGAAGATCGGTTGAGGGAAAGGGGTAGTTTACCTGTAACGTTTTATGTTTTAACAAGGGTATTTCATATGGCAAACGATAACAGCCGCAAATTCAAACAGAATCAAATAATGTTTCGCATACAGCCCTGAATTGTAGAGTTCTCAAGACCTATTGTTTTTGGTGAAGATCGGTTAAGGGAAAGGGGTAGTTTACCAGTAACGTTTTATGTTTTAACAAGGGTATTTCCTATGGCAAACGATAACAGCCGCAAATTCAAACAGAATCAAAAGATTATTTGCATACAGCCCTCAATTGTAGACTTCTCAAGACCTATTGTTTTTGGTGAAGATCGGTTAAGGGAAAGGGGTAGTTTACCTACAACGTTTTTTTAACAAGGGTATTTTCTATGGCAAACGATAACAGCCGCAAGTTCAAACAGAATCAAACAATTTTCTGCATACAGCCCTGATTTGTAGAGTACTCAAGACCTGTTGTTTTTGGTGAAGATCGGTTAAGGGGAAGGGGTAGTTTACCTGCAACATTTTTTTTTCTATGGCAAACGATAACTGCCGCAAATTCAAACAGAATCAAATAATGTTTTGCATACATCCCTGAATTGTAGAGGTCTCAAGGACTTTTGATTTTGGTGAAGATCGGTTACGGGGAAGGGGTAGTTTACCTGCAACCTTTTACGTTTTAACAAGAGTAAAGTACTTGAAAATTTATTTAAACTTTTTGAAACAATGGTAATTGTTGAAAATAAAATAATTTTGTTGCCAGGTAACAAAAATAAAGTCATTTTGATTATAAAATATAAATATTTACAACAAGAAAAGAATTTTCAGTTTTCAAAATTTAAATATATTTTTATAAAACAATGGGTTCTTCATTGAGGTGGGGACCATGTCACTCACTCCATCTCAAGCCTCTCCCATTTTGCAGAAAAAGAGGACCCTGTCAAGGCTGATACTTTGACGACAGTGACAGGGCTTTCCACCAAATTCAGCAGAGTGACGTAGGCCCAAATTCAGCAGATAGGCCCAACTCTGATTGGCTCCTCAGATTTCCCCAGCGTTAGTAGGTTCTATGAAAATATTTTATTTCAAAAATGATTTTTTCATTTTAATGTAATATAATATTTTTCATTTAATACAGCAATAAAAAGGCAGATAAGACACAGCCTGGCTGTTTGGCTGAAAATGATTTTAAATATAAATCTTAGAATATGGAAGTCATGTATGGTTCTCCATACCGATATTTTAATTGTTTTCATAAACAATTTGGCGCCGCCCGGAAAATAAAGATACTCATTGAAGGACAGGTAAGGATTACAATCGTGATATATCGGTACTGGTAATTCGTGCGTTCGCGACGGACATAGTCAGCGTGAGAAGTTAGGAAAAATACGACGGTTAGAGATAAACACGAAGTAACGACTACGACGTGTGGGGCTAACCCACAGAAAACACGAATTTACAGAGACGATAAGAGTTTACTCGTTACAAATTGACGACAACAAAATGTGGCCGAGAAGAGAAATACTCGTTACAATATTCGTACTGGAACAGGCAATCTGTTTGGTTCCTCAGATTTGTTCGAAAAAGGGGCCGCCCTCAAGACAGCAACTTTGACACTACTTTCCAAGAACTGTGCACTTTCATTGATACATCGGAGGAATATCAATTTTCTCTTGAAAGATTTGATGCTGAAAATTGATGAATGGCTACCAGAAAGTGTCTCAATGATAATGAAAACTCTCAAAAATAGATTACAAGCTCAATGTGGTAATGGAGTCCTCTTCGCTAATATGAGGAAAAGCTCTTTAGTTGCTTGCTTTCGTGGTAGCATTCTGAAAATCCTGAACCAGTAGTACAACGAACGACCTGACAATGAAAAAACGAGTGTATGAGAATAGTGAAAGCAGTTGGAACCATTATTCACGAGGATATTCGAATGACTCCTTACAATATGACTGAGTATCCAGATATCACCAAGTTCACTGAAAATGTTGAATCTATGGTTCCTGAAACTCTACAGGTGTTTTTACAGGGTGTGATTGCTGAAAAAAGAGATCTTATCAAACAATCTGCAATGAAAAAAATATACAGCAATTTCTCACGCAATCCTGTCAGCTATAAGGCCTAGCTCGTTTGTTTCGCCCTTGCAACTCAGTCTCAGAATAATACAGTTGTTTTGGAAAGTGGGATGCAGAAACATTGTCGATATAGTCCCAAATATGGATTTCTCTTCTAGCTATACCAGTGTCGCTTTATTTGAGTCTTCAGCTCTACAATCCTGGAAGCCACCGGTTTCGAAGGAATCATTTTCACAGTTCTCTTTTGATATTGCTGACTTCAACACTGCAATGATGACGGGCACTAAAACCTGGTCTGATGTTTTGATTACGGCCATAATAATATTAAAACTTTGGAAACTTGAGCTCTACTTAATGGAGATCAAACATTACCTTTTACAAGCCATTAATTTTATGCATATTTTGAAGCAATAAATGTTTTAATAAATTAATACAATCTATGTACTTATTTCTGTTATAATATAAGAATTACAAACTAATATGTGCATGTGTGTATGTATGAAAAATATATAAATATTTTTTGTCCTCTGGAAAATTGTTTGCCCCTCCTGGAAAATATTTGACCTCACTGATGACTAGTTATTTACTAGCCTGTGTGGAATATAGCGTTATGACATGAATCAGAATGGTGGGTGTTAAACAGAAGACACAAACGTATTAAGGAAGAAATGTTTTGCTGAGAAATTTATAATTATACGGGTAAACAGAATCGTCGTTCTGGAATTCAGAAGACGAATGGACAGAAAGAAAGGAAGACTCGAATTTAGAAAAGAAAAATGACTAGTTTGTATTAACAGGAAAGACTTTGATAACACTATAGACATCATTCACCCTCGGCCGATAACTCGCATCGAGAGCCTAAGTTCATTACAGGAATCAGATCGCAGCTCCCTTTGGCCAGCTGTTCGTTCGACCTACAAACATTTTATTCAAAAGTACAGTCCTTCCTCACGAAGGTTGAGGATAGTCTTCACCCATCTGACATGGGGGTACCATTTTAGCTGATACATCATTTCTTCAGAACTCAAGCGTCCACTTAGTTAATATTTAAATGAATTTAAATATAAATTTTAGGACATGGAAGTCATGTATGGTTCTCCATACCGATTTTTTAAACTTAATATCAGTTATATTCTGCGAAGTGTTAGTAAGTGTAAAAATAACCTTATTTCCCAACTATTTTCCCTTTAGTCTGTTAAGAAACATTCCATTAATAAATTCACACAAGAATTCGTTAACGTCAGTCGACGGACTATCACGTCCTGGGAAGTTTGTTGCTGTTTTCTGTTTTGCTTTTTCTTCCTATTTCTTAACCTAATCTACTCTTCTACTTTCTTTCCTCTTCTTACATTTTCTCTTCCTCGTAGTCTTCTTTATCATAGTTCTTCTTTCTTCTTCTTTTTCTGTATTTCTTTACTTCCTCTTCCTCATCTTCTTTACCTTCCATCATTTCTCTCCTTTCTCTTCATCAACTACTAATTCACCTAGTTTTTCTTTTTCGGTTTCTTTCTCTCTCTGGTCTCCTTTTCTTCCATTCTTCGTTGCCTTTGTCTTGACTTGTTCATCTTCCTCTTCCTCTTTATTCTTCTCATTTTTTGTTCTCATTTCTTCCTCGTCTAGTTCATACCTATCGTCTCTTCTTCTTCTACATAGTTTGTCTATTCAATTTTGTCTTACTACTTCTTCCTCTTCTTCCACCTCTCACATACCCTCGTGTTCTTTTTCAGATGTCTTTTCCTCTTTCTCTCACCATTTCTCCTGCTCCTTTTGGGCTTTTTCTTCCTCCTACTACGAGGATGGAAGCTTCTAGTATTCCATATAAGCCTCTTCCGACTAAATATGTGTACAGATTTATGTGTAAGGATCGTGTGTAGATGTAGAAACGTTTAATAATTATGGGTAGTACCAGTTACATATTAAATCTGCCAGAATATTTTGTTTACCCAAACATATATCCTATTTTTTACTTACTTATGTATGCGTATAGTCGGGAATGTAATAATATGTGCGAGATAAGCTGCTCTAGCTGAATGAATATAGACCGGACCCTAATCTATTCAACTAGCTACTCAGATGTTAAGAGATGGTACAAATACGAACAGGAACATCGTGCATTTATAAACTAAGTATTGCAATAATTGTTAATCAACAAAGAGTAGTACTTGATGATTTATGTTTACTATAACATTCTTTGTTTAAAAAGCAATGAAGATCATCGGTGTACTTAATTTCTTCATTTAAGGTCACAGAAATTAAAGACGTCAAGTGTGCAGGATTTCAGACCTAAATACATAAAAGTGACAGGAACTGAGAGATATGTTAACAATATGTATGTATATATTGTTACGACGGTTTCCGGATCGTCGTATGTTTAGTGGAAGCATAATAACTGACACCAATAAAGTCAGTTAAATACGACACACAACAATAAATTTTCCCTTATTACAGTTTTACACTAAGTAACACAATAATCACTTTCCGCTAAACTGCAATAATCGCTCCGATCCGTAAAATCTCCAGGTGTAACTAGACTGGGCAGCTTCGAAATCTACTATTTCTACCTCTGCATTGCAGTGACCTATCGGGCCTATGGAAACACAAAGTACAGTCACTATGTTTTAGAATAAAATAATAACTAGGCTTACAGACTTATAAAGAAATCGGCCTAAGTCAGTAAGGCGTATCTACAATTTCTTCTTTAAACAGAGATGCTTCATAAGGCCACTGCTGTCGTTAGAGACAAACCTATATACCAAGAATCTAACACAATTACAGATAAACGAAAAATATCTGTACTAACCACATTTTAAAAAGGTTACGAGAATGCAATTCTGTCCTGCTTTTGAACTTTATAGCTAACGCAATATAAACAATCTTTGCAAACTTAAAAGGCATAGAATGGAAGATCTATGATCTATGGATAAAAATGTTTAAGTAGTTTTTCTGATAATTGAGAGACGGAGGATATTACATTTATTGGCCTAAATGAAGCAACGTCAAGTCTTTTCCGAGTTTTAGAGTAAGTATTATTTCAGACAATTTTAACACCTTAAGCCAATATTGGAGCCTGACATTGGCGTTAATATGTAAGATAACATCACTAAATGTTTTTATGGAAGCTCTTTTAACGTTTAACAGGTTATCTGATCGGGTCTGACTTTTTTAATGTTCTTGAGTGAAATTACTTTTTTGGTTTCCTGAGGTATTTTTAGATGTTATTTTCTGAATACCTAAATTATTGACGTTTAAGTTATCCTGGATGCCTTGATCTTGAGAATTATTAAAAGGGGTATAAACGTTAGCCAAATATTGTGCAAAAAGATCTGCTTTTCTTGGTTACACTTGGCCCACGGCCCTTTGGTGTTTTTTAGAGATTAGGCGAGTTACTGTCATGGGGTTTCTTGAAGATTTAACTAACCAATACATCTTGAAAAGCTATTGTCACGCATTTGCGTTAATGCTAACAGCAGTTTACTATTAAATTGGTTGTATCTAGTTTTATCTCCCGGAACTTCTATGTCAGCTCGTTCTAGCCTTCCTTTATTACGTAATAAAGGTTTTGTTGTTTCTTCTATATCGCTTCGAGTTTTGTGATTTACTTCTATATTATTGATTATTTTATTTCTGTGTGCATTTCAGTTTGTTTTTGAGTTGCATCGTTTAGGTGTTCTTTCGATGTTTATTACTGTGGATCCGATAGTGGCAATTATCGTTCTATTATTTGAAAATAGATCATCATCGGCATTCGAAGATGAGATGCCGTTGCTTATGAAGAAATGCAAGAGATGCTGGATCCACACAGAGGCGTAGCTAGGCGGGGCCAAGGGGGCAGCCGCCTCGGGCGGCATAGCTAGGAGGGCGGGAAAGTGAGCATAGACTTGAAAAAATTGTTCTCCCGTTTGTCTTCTTCACTAATCCGTCAGTTCTTGCTCTGAGAGATTCCGTACGCTGGAGACGTCTTTCTTCTTCGCACGTCTATTTGTTTCAGCAAGTATTCTTTCCGTTAATGATCTCCTACATTTTCAGAATATAGTGTAAAGTACATTAAATGTTATAATCTGCGAGTTTATATTTAATGACTTCACAAAAATATCCACTGTCCGACGTACAATCTGTTGATATGAAAATCATCTAAACCGTCTGTGCTTCTGAAAATATAGACGGTTGAGTTGCTGTTGCTCAACCCGAAATGCGGTATGGCGGTATGCCATGATAAGGTCATCACGTAGTCATATACAATTCCTGCCGGCTGGATATCTCTTCTTCCTTTATACTAAATTCACGCATCACGATTAACAAAACTTGTTTTATATATTTTTTATGAATAAATCTTCTAAAGTGCCAAGTATTTCTTTAATTATTTTATCAAAAGCATTTGTTGTTTGTATGTACACTTTTATTATATGACAACTTTCTCTTTTATTCCAAGTTAAATCTTCATTACTTCAAAAATCTTCATAAAATTTGATATTTCAATGGCCGCTATAATGTCACCATTTCGGTCAGCTTTGTCTGCTTTTGAAATTAAGCAGAGTTATTTAAATATTCTGACCCGTCCGTTATTCATTATGTCTTTACTTTGTCTTCTATTATGTGTAGTATTTCGGTTTGCATAATTCCATCTACCTATTCTGCACAAGGTTGGTACTTTATTGTTGCTATTCAGGCTTTAGCTAATATTATTTTAATTACACAGAGCAAATTCGGTTGTAAGACATTAGTGAATGCAAATATATAAATTTGCCTACATCTTCACGTATCCTGTCCTGACTGATATTGGCTGAACCTGATTACTTGTCTGAATTATAACTGCGATGATCGGTTGTCATGACTTGTGTCTTAAAGTGATTTAAGTTCAAAAACTGTAATCTCTACCAAAGTTGTGTGATCTTAACATTATTTCTACTCTTTTTACTTCCATATTCCTTAAGGAATGGAAGTATGGTTTTAATTTCAGAGCTGTCAGACCTCATATTACACCCTACATTGTTAATTATCCTCTCTTCAACTTAAATCCACGTTGGCAATCATTAATAACATTTTTCGTTACATACTCTCTATCTGCTGGATGGATTTTTGGGTTGGTTTTTTGTTTATTTTACTGTGAAATTTGTTTATTTTTACTTCCATATTCCTTAAGGAATGGAAGTATGGTGATGGCAAAAAAAATCGTGTTCGAGATTATTGCAGATTCTGATTCTACTACACTCAAAACATGAAAAAAGTCGTTTTCCGAAAAGTGTCTGTGTGTGTGTGTGTCTGTCTGTCTGTCTGTCTGTCTATCTGTCTGTCTGTAGATTTTTTTTCTATGGCAAACGATAACTGCCGCAAATTCAAACAGAATCAAATAATTTTTTGCATACAGCCCTGATTTGTAGAGTACTCGCGACCTATTGTTTTTGGTGAAGATCGGTTGAGGGAAAGGGGTAGTTTACCTGCAACGGTTTTTTTTTAGCAAGGGTAATTTTGTTTGTTTGGCAAACGATAACAGCCGCAAATTCAAACAGAATCAAATAATGTTTCGCATACAGCCCTGAATTGTAGAGTTCTCAAGATCTGTTGATTTTGGTGAAGATCGGTTAAGGAAAAGGGGTAGTTTACCTGTAACGTTTTATGTTTTAACAAGGGTATTTCCTATGGCAAACGATAACAGCCGCAAATTCAAACAGAATCAAAAGATTATTTGCATACAGCCCTAAATTGTAGAGTTCTCAAGATCTATTGTTTTTGGTGAAGATCGGTTAAGGGGAAGGGGTAGTTTACCTGCAACGTTTTTTTATCAAGCGTATTTTCTATGGCAAACGATAACAGCCGCAAATTCAAACAGAATCAAATAATTGTTTGCATACGTCCCTGAATTGTAGAGGTCTCAATGACTTTCTATTTTGGTGAAGATCGGTTGAGGGGAAGGGGTAGTTTACCTGCAACCTTTTACGTTTTAACAAGAGTAAAGTACTTGAAAATTTATTTAAACTTTTTGAAACAATGGTAATTGTTAAAAATAAAATAATTTTGTTGCCAGGCAATAAAATTATAATTTTTTCATTTTAATGTAATATAATATTTTTCATTTAATACAGCAATAAAAAGGCAGGTAAGACACAGCCTGGCTGTTTGGCTGAAAATGATTTTAAATATAAATCTTAGAATATGGAAGTCATGTATGGTTCTCCATACCGATATTTTGTTTTTGAAATTCTAATTAAGACAACAAATAAATAAAAATAATGGTGTTGTTTTATTGATTCTTCCACAAATAGTTGATAGTTTCGTCAAAGTCTGATGGCGCTAGTATTCTCACAGCCTTAAGCACAATAAAACGACATTTAATGAAATAATATTTAGGAGACACATTAAATGGAAAATTCAGAGTTATTCCACGAGTACAAAGAATTAATATTTTGATAACACACCCTTCAGTTCATTCAAATAGTTTATTGTTTGATAGTATAGTATTGTACTGTTTAAAGTATTGAACTTACTATTGATAGGTGAAGTACAAGGTCCGGTGCTGTTATTTTTCGTCACATCCGGAAACCGAAGTGGTAGAGTGTAATGTCAAGGCCGCTGATATAATCCCCTCCCGTACGTCGTACATCGCTGGATTTCGGGGAGGGGATTGCCGTCCAGGAGCCCTTCGTAGGCGCCCAGGGTCCTCCGTCTTCGCGACTCTACAGAGGCCACCAGACTTCTCTACAAGAATCCTCTGGAGGCGCCTGGAGTCCAACGTCCCTCTTCCGGTCGGTATTCGTCGCAGCCGGGGGTTCCTGTGTTGTTACAATCGGCGATGTGGTGGTTACGCAGTGTAGAGGTCGGTATCGTTACAGTCGATGATGTGGTAAACTGGTAAAGAAACTGAATAATTTCGATAAACTACAAATTTCGTGCCGGCGTGCTCGAAATATTAAAAAAATTTTATTATTATTTCCGTGGTTACGGCCAATTTATATTCATACGTAGTTATTGTTGTTCAGCTGTTAATTTATTTAGCGCTTGATGTATATCTATATATTAATACGTGAAGAGAAAATTTTGTACCCCTTTTTGAGCATATTGCGCGCACGGAGGAGTGTGAGATTTGGCATAGTTAAAGTTTATATTGAGAAGGAGTGCAGAAAGCTAAAATTTATATATAATATGTGTTACAAATACATTAAATTAAATTAAATAAAACATTCGTTTGCACTTGAAAATTTATTTAAACTTTTTCAAAAAATGGTAATTGTTAAAAATAAAATAATTTTGTTGCCAGGCAATAAAATTATAATTTTTTCATTTTAGTGTATGTTCATACTGCCAATGTCAAACACATAATAGCCAAAGAATTTTAAAATGTTGCCTACAAATAATTACTGACAGATTGACTGAATGAGCTGTGAATTTTGTGTGATTTCAAATGTTCCTTTTTCAATAGTCTGTGGAGTGTATGTCAAGGCAAAAAAGCGTTTATTTTATATTTTGTATATTAGATATCTGTGTTTTATATATTAATGTGCAGTTAAAAGTGAAATACAGCTTGCTTAATATACACCTGTTGCAAAAGGAAAATTTTGTAGCAGCAATTTGAATTGACTTACTCTCGCCTAATTATTATTGGTGGTTTCAAAAAAGTGAGTACATTTTATTATTTTTAAATTAAACCCTGTCTAATCTTAGTTTCAGTAATTTCATCACATGTTTTTTTTTACATTCAGATATTCGCACCTACTTCCATTATGCCTCGACATAGAACATTGACGGGTCGGAGTGAGAGACAAAGAAGAAGGAATATATATTCGCGTGAAAGTCAAAATGATAATAGACCAAATGCAAATTTAAATAGTGTAAATAGTATACAAAATGATGAAATTATTTTGAGGGATACATTTAAATGCGCACTGAATGTCATTCCAAGAAATTTTAATACTTTTGATTGTGGATTAATGCATTTACAATGCAGGTTTTGCAATGCAAAACATTTCGAATCTGAGGTCACTTTAGGTGAAAGGACTGCATTTACTTCATGTTGTCATAAGGGTAAAGCAATATTACCGGCCTTAAGTCAAAATGAATACTTTAAATCATTGTATGATGGACTTACTTCAAATGAAATTTCAATAAAAAGAAAGTCAAAAAATTATTTTGAAAACATTCGTAAATAAAAATTCATAATTTGCTATGGTTAGCTTAGAAGCTAAAATTTCGGATACAGTTACGCGTGGAGTGTATCATTTTAAAATACATGATGTTTTTTAACACAGATCAGGTCCAATGACTGCTGGATATGGTCGCTCACCATGTTATGCGCAATTATATTTTTATGATGTTGACACTGCTGTCAATTATAGATTACGTGAACACTATAATCAAACATGCAATAACAATATAATGCGCGAAATCTCTCTTGAATTGGAACGCATTAATCCTTTCGTTCGGTCATTCATTGCAATGAAAGATCATTGTCAGAGAGTTGAAAATGAAAATAAAGAAATTTGTATGCTCATTAAAGTAAATCGTGATTTAGATCTACGCCGTTATAATGATGCAGTTCAAACTGATGTAGCAGTAATATTTAGTACAGTTGATGGTGAGCCACCCTTTGAACGAAATATGGTTTCGTTTTCAAAAGTTAATGGTACCATTAAAAATATCTCTGTTTTGGATTCATCATTGGACCCTTTAGCGTATCCATTACTTTTTCCAAATGGTGATACTGGGTGGCATATCAATATTTCTCATAATGTACCAACTACATCTAATTCAAGAGCGCCCAGAAATAAATTAACCATGCTTCAGTATGCAGCCTATCGACTTGCTATTAGAGAAGATTTTAGCATGTTGCACCATTCACAAAAATTATTTCTGCAGTGGATAGTTGATATGTATGTGAGAATAGAGGGCACAAGGTTACATTTCATTCGACAAAATCAAACAAGTCTTAGGTCTGAAGTTTACAACAATTTAACAGATTATTTAGAATTGACCCCAATACCAATAATGTTGGCCGTAGAGTAATTTTACCATCTTCATTCAATGGATCTCCAAGAAATATGTATCAGAATTATTTAGATGCAATGTCAATTGTACAACATTTCGGAAAGCCTTCTTTGTTTATTACAATGACTTGCAATCCAAGTTGGCCTGAAATAGTTAGCAATATTGGTGTAGGTGAGTCAGCTAATTTTCGACCTGATATTGTTGTGCGTGTATTCAAGTCCAAACTGAAAGCATTAATTGAGGGCCTTACACTAAAAACAATCTTCGGTAAAGTTGAAGCACTCATTTATACAATTGAGTTTCAAAAGAGAGGATTGCCTCATGCTCACATTTTACTCTCTTTAAATGAGCAAGATAAAATTGTTAACCCTACCGATATTGATAAAGTTGTATCTGCGGAGATTCCTAACATTCAAACACATCCTACATTACATGAATATGTTGTAAAACACATGATGCATGGTCCTGCGGTGTACTTAATCCAAATTCTGTATGTATGAGAGATGGAAAATGCACAAAAGATTATCCAAAACGATTTAATGAATTTACATGTGAATCATTAAATGGATATCCATTATACAGAAGGCGTGATAACGGTATTAATGCTGAAGTTCGCGGTAGTTGCCTCGACAATCGTTATGTTGTACCATACAATCCGTATTTACTTGCCAAATTTAATTGCCATATAAATGTTGAAGTATGCACTACAGTTAAAAGTGTTAAATACATTTATAAATACGTGTATAAAGGCTATGACAATGCATCTGTTGAATTAGGTTCAGGGAGAAATGAACCAGGTCAACAAATACAAATTGATGAAGTTAAAAATTTTTTAAATGGCCGTTATGTCGGATCAACTGAAGCTGTATGGCGCATCTATGAATTACCAATGCATTTTCAATCACATGTCATCGTTAGACTTGACATTCATTTACCGCGTAGACAGAATATTTACTTTCGAGAAGGGCAAGAACGTCAAGCAATTGAAAATGCAAGACAAACAAAATTATTAGCATTTTTTGAATTCAATCGATCAGATCCATCAGCGCATGAATATAAGCATATTGAAATTCCTTTGCATTATGTGTGGGAAGATTCCCGAAAAAATGGAAGAGAAGGCGTGGAGGTGATAAAATCATTACACGCATATATGTAGTATCACCAAAAGACATCGAACTTTTTCATTTACGATTGCTTTTATTACATTTCTGTGGTCCAAAATCATTTGAGGATGTTAGAACATACAATGGAATTATACACACTTCTTTTGTTGAAGCGTGCTATGCTCGCGGCATTGCTTCAAATGATAATGAATGGCGCGAATGTTTATATGAAGCAAAAGAATTACATTCACCAAAACAAATGCGAAGTTTATTTGGTTACATTTGTGCATTAAGTGTGCCAGCCAATGCATTGGCGTTATGGAATGAATTTAAAGTATATCTTAGTGAAGAGTTTTTGAGAGATTACAACGAAGAAGTATCCTTTAACACAGCTCTATTAGAAATTGAAGATATTTTGAATATTCATAATTTGTTATATTAAGAACTTGGTTTACCAGTTCCCACGTATTCGCAGAGAACAGACGAAGCAAATGCTATTGATCCAATAGAACAAGAGTTTCTGTTTTGTTAGCATTATGAAACTGCAAATATTGAACAGCGTAATCTAATTGATCGTGTGATTCGTGAAGTTTTGCACCATGATACTGGATGTAATGTTTTGTTTAACCGCTCATGCAGGTTGTGGAAAAACATTCACACAAACAGCAATCATTCACAAATTAAATTCGCTTAATCTTAGTTGCATTGCAACAGCGTTCAGTGGCATAGCTTCAACTCTATTACTTGGAGGTAGAACTTTACACAATGTGTTTAAATTGCCTATACCCATTTTGGAAAATTCTGTAGCGAATATTACCGCAAATAGTAGCTATGGACGTTACATAAATTCATCATCATTGATAAGTATTGATGAAATTTCTATGTGCCCACTGCAAGTGTTGAAAATCATAGATAGATTATTGCAGGATATATGCGATGAAAATGATAAACATAAACCATTTGGAGGGAAAACGATACTTCTGTGCGGTGATTTTTGGCAAATCTTACCAGTTGTCCCACATGGATCACGTGCAACTTTAATTGAAAATTGTGTCACGAGTTGGCATAAATTTGTTTATTTTCATAAAGTAACGTTTACTCAAAATATGAGAGCCTTACCAAGTGAAATAGAATTTGTCGAATTCTTGAAAAAAATTGGTAACGATGAAGCCCCACAATTCCCTCAGTTTGGTGAAAATATTATTGAAATACCACAGCAATTAATAGGAGATGAAAATAATATTATTAATGAGGTGTATGGAAATATTTCCGAAAACATACTCTCAGATAACATATTGAAGTCAGTTATTTTGGCACCTAAAAATGATTGTACTATTATTAATACTGATATACTTAATCGAATACCAGGTGAACAGAAAACATATCATAGCTACGATAAAATAATTTGTGATGATGATAATGAAATCAATAACTATCCAGTAGAGTTTTTGAATTCTTTGACTATTAGTGGTTTGCCACCACATAAGTTAGTATTGAAAGTTAATTGCATCGTTTTACTGATCAGAAACTTAAATACAAAGGAAGCATTAGTCAATGGAACAAGAATGCCCATCAAGTGTATGCATCGTAATGCTATTGATTGCGAAGTTTTAACTGGAACCGCACGCAATAAGAGAATTTTGATTCCACGTATAAATTTAACATATTCCGGTACTGTTTTACCTTTTAACTTTCAAAGAACTCAATTTCCAATTATACCTGCATTTGCGATGACAATAAGTAAGTCTCAAGGACAAACATTCGAAAAAATTGGAATTTTATTGAGGCAGCCAGTTTTTACACATGGTCAATTGTACGTCGCAGCAAGTAGAGTTCGATCATTCGATGGTTTGAGATTTTATATTTCCGAATATAATGGCCAAGGGCATTTAGCAAATGATAAAGAGTTTTTACAAAAAACATCGTTTACACAGAAATTCTGAATCATTAAATTCACTTTCAAACTATTTTAAGTTCAATGGACAACATTTATTTTTTTAACCTCCCGGTTTTTTTGATTTAATGAAAAATATATGAAAAAATACGAGGCACGTATTTTTTATTTCATTTTTTATTTTGTATTAATTTTTTATTTAAATTTTATATAATTCGAAAAAGATAGGCAAAATAACTGTGTAGCCTTGGCGGAACCTGGTCAGTATGGCAATAAAAAAAACCCAAGGAAATGTCAAAAAACGCGTTATTGCTTTTTAAATATGGCTTAGCCAAGCTAAACCTCATTTTTCCTATCTTTCATATTTTTCAAATAACTCGAAAAATAATATATAGAAAAAAAAATTAAAAAATTATATAAGCTTTGTAGCAGACAATCTTCAAACTGTTTTCGAATTTTGTACCTTACCAAAAATGAAATGTAATCCACTGGAATTGAAAACAATGTACTTCTATGAATGTCAAGTCTCATTTTTATTAGCGTTTATTTGATTCAATAATAACATGAAAAAATTAAAACTGACAATGAATTATATCAAAAAATAAATACGAATACAAGCTGTAATTGTGTTTTTTTTTCAACTGTTGTGACGATTTAAATTGTAACCATTATTAAAAAAGAAAGAAATAAAAAAAAAATTTAAGGTTGCGAGCCATTAACCATTTAAATCTCACATTAATAATAAAAACATGTAGGTACTAAGGGTGAAAGGAAGAAGTAATTAATAAGGGCAAAGAAACTGTGATAAAGAGGCATATTGTAAATAATTATTATTGTCGTATTTAACCCTTGCTTGCTATCAGGCGCCTACCTGTTGATTCCGGACTCGACATGTTTTCCGAGTCTTCTGTAATTATGAATAAAATAAAAAAAAACTAATGTTAATAATTAAAGAATCTGAAGACACAGATAGTCACTAAAATAACTCATTTAAATTATGTATTTTTATCTAGGGATAGTTTGTATAAATAAAAAAGTTTATTTAGAGAGAGACAGGGACTATATTCTCGCGGAATAAACACCCCACTACCTCTTGTGCAGTACCAGTGGAAGCGGGCGAAAAATCTCTCTCTCGCTATGAAGACTCCAAGCAGTGCGCACGCACGAGCAAAAGCTCTGTTGGAATGTTGTGTGATTTGTTGTTAGTTTGGCTTATTTCAAATGTAGTTTATTAACTGCTACACAAAAGAGTGTAACATGTAACATTAATTAAAAATCAGAAACGTGGTAACAAGAAGAAATATGTGACAACAAAAGTACGAGTATTAATAACGATGACTGCTAACTTCACCAACTGACGACACTTTTCAGCATCCTCCCGGAGATGTGAACTACCAGAATTTGCAACTCTAGTAGACCCGACAGAAGATGCATTTCGAGACATCAAAGAATCTACGCCTACCATCGTAGAAGGTTCGACCTAGACTGCAGACGTTTAAGCCTTTAATGACTAATACCAGACCTAGATGAGGACGACGCTTTTAAGGATTCCCAAGACGGACACTCCCGGAGGAAATTTCTACATACCAAATTAAAGGTGACTCGATAGCACGTCTATCGAGGAATAAATAATAATTATAATTGTAACACAATACACTTTAAAAGAGAGACTTTTCAGAGACGATTAAACTTGTAAAGATTAAAAAAGAATTAACTCTAAGAATTTAATGTAACTATTCAGACATCATACATTGTAACAGTTTAAATCTTAATGTATCGTAGTATAATTAATACCATTCTTCAAATGGAATAATAATGAAGCATAAAACTAAAGGTATTGCAAGCTAATATCATGAATTGAATATAATTAATAGTTTGATGACTAAATACCTAAGGTTACCCGGATACATGGTATAGCTAAATAAAATCTGTTGTGATCCCAAAGTTTAAATAAAGAATTCAAATAACTTTAATAATTCAATTAGTAATGTCATGGGATCTATCTGTTGAGTAAATGTTATTTTTTTTAAATGTTTAATGAAGAGAAGTCTTCTTGTTACACACATATACTGAGTGCATAAATCAACAGTCTCCCCTTCCCTGATTCCTTTTATATTTACTCTGTGTTGTTCTGATTAAATTTCAGCTCGTCGAATAAGGCAGCCTGAATAATTGGCAGAACCAATTATTTCGGGTTCCCCAAGTTATAACACTAGAGAAGATGTTATACTGTTACTAACATTAAATTTTTAATTTCATAGGTATTGCAGGGAATTAAGGCAAACAACACACGCTAATGACGTAATAGAACAAAATTCAAAGAAATTATATGCAATGATTATAGAGGTATACTCTTTGACAAAAGAACCTCAATAACGTTCAAACTTAAAAATTTAATGAATTACGGTCGAATTCCAACCACTGGGTGACCACTAGTTTGTATTTATTTGACATTGCGTTCTGGGACTGAAGGTGGTAACGCGGTACGGGACTCTTGAATCAGTAGTAAAATAGGGCTTGATTTACGGGGAGGGGGGAATCCAACACGTAAGAGAAATTTCCCTTTCGCCGCTACGATTTTATAAAACCTTATTCCATAGACCTATTGAGAGAAAATCATATAATTGTTTTTTGTTTTTTCTTTCATGCTTAATTTTTTTCTATATAATCAAAGACGGCGTTTTAAAGCGTCCTGAACTGTATTTTACATTTTGTATGTAAGATTTTTGTTTAATCTACGAACTTTTTATTATTAGATTGTAGACTTTTATATAGATCTGCACGAGTCCACTTGTTGCCTTTGACGAGTCTGATCTCTCTCGGTAAGCGCTTTTGAACAATTCAGCTCATCACATGGTTTGGTTTTCAATACGATGTTTTTGTACGACGTTTTCAATAGGATTTTGATGATGATTATTAATTCAATTGTTCAAAAGCACTTAACAGGAGTCACTGGACTAGTGCAGAGCATTAGTTGTACAAAAAAAAAAGAAATTTAAAACAGAAAATTTATTTTCTTACCCTTATATTAATTATATACACAATATCTGCTAGGCGTTCGTGTTCCTACGTGCAATCTTTAATTTGGCACCCCATGGCTGTCTCCTGCCTCAATGTTTCCAAGCCACAGTCGATCTTAAATAGAATTTTAAGTGTGATCTTTTGCCAGCTGTAGCTGATATCGTTAATACAAACGATATTCTTAACCCTATTGCGGTATTTGGGAATGTCGTCGTCGTCGTCATCCTTTACGGCTTAGGCTGGTAGCCTGTTCCAGTCTCAATGGAAGTCATCCAACAATCACTTACGGGTTCTTACCACACTTCTCTTCCCCCTTACGTAATATTCAAGGGCCCTTCTTGCAAATCTAGTTGGATCCTTTCTCTCTATGTGTAACCGCCACTCCGTCTTGTACCGGGAGATTTTCTCATTTAAGCTTCAGCTATGCCTAGCTTCATTCTAATATGATAATTTCTTATAAGATCTCCCCTAGTACAACTCTTTACAGCCCTCAAAAACCTCATTTCCGCTCCTTGTATTCTAGATATATCTTTGGCCTTTCTAATCCAACTCTCACTACCATACGGGTTGAGGTACGGCCATTACATTATAATATTTCAATAGCGTCTCTTTCCTTGTTTTCTTATTTAAATGTTTAATGATACAGTCACAAAGCGACTGGAAGAGACTAATTTTGGTTTCATTCTCCGAATCATCTTGATATGTGATGTTGCACCCTAGATACTTGAAATATGGCACCTGTGCTATTGGCGACTCCTGTATGAAAGTTTTTGTTCTAATATGATTTGCGCCAGAAAAAGCCATAACTTTTGTTTTGGATAAAGAAATGATTTGATTGTAATCTGTCAAAATGTCAGTAAGATAAAACAACGACCTTTTGGGAATGTTGAAAACAAGTTATTTTAAAAAAGGTACTGAAAATGCTATACGGCTCATCCAGCGGATTCTGTAGAGCGCGTGTGTCTCGTAGGCCTACCCTAACGTCCGTTTCTGCTTATTCCTCAAGTCATTTTCTTCCATCGCCGGTTATCCATCGTTTTTCATACTTTCGACACTCATCGCTTTCATCCTCACTAAAGTTTAAGCGATTCTTTTGTTTCATTACAAAACGAAAAGAAAAATAGTAAAAATTTACTAAAAAAAAATATTTCCGAATGTTTCCAAGAAGTATTAAACAACGTGAAAATATGGGAACGTCTTTCGGAAACTTGAGGAATCCCAAGCAGCTGGGACAGCAGAGATTATACGAGTCACCATCTATCAATTGTAAGTCTTCTAAATCTACTGTATTCTCTCATATACTGCACACCAGAGCGTCTGTTGTACCAACTACCAATTTTCAAGTCTCACTTCCCCATCTCGTCCGTTCTCCTCCAAGTCCTCTTTCCATGATTTATTGGATCTACCCCGTTTCAGTTGTCAAGATGCAATCCAGTCTAGCAACGTTTTGGTCCAACGATCATGAGACATCCCTTCCACATGCGGCCGTACCGTACAAGATGCTTTGTATTTACGATGTCTAAAATTGCCTTCTCAACATCACGTTGCCTACTGATATTATCTTTCCTAATGCACTGGAGCTTGGACACCCCACAAGACCTTCTTCCACAAGTCCATTTCCACTGCTTGCATCCCGGGAGATTCTTTGATTTATCTTCAAAGTTTCAGAATCATAGTGATGACTATAGTTGCTGAGCGAATCATCTTTTGTGGTTTGTCCTTTATTTTCAACTTGAAAGCGCAGAATTCATCTGCTCTATCACGATTTTCCTTTGTTTTATTTTGTTGATGGTATTTTCATCAGTTCTATCAACTTTTGATAATGTGACTCCAAGACACTCAAAAAAGCACTACTTTTTACGAGTGTGAATTTACTACTACGCTATAATGTGAAACCTACTGTCATGTCGGTTCCTTCAACTCCAATAAAATATGACGAAGTTTGGTTTATCCAAAGTTTATATGGAGGTCTCAGGATCTGTATCTTCATGAAGTTTTCTTCTTCTTCTTCTTCTTCTTCTTCTTCTTCTTCTTCTTCTTCTTCGTCTTATTCTTCTGCTTTTCAAGGATTAGGTTATATAAACCTGTTCCGGCACCCATTTCATCATCGGAAGACCCACGACTCTTCTACCAATGGCTTTAGTTCAGTGCCGCTTTTGGCAGTCGATCCTCTTGTCATCCTTTGCAGATGATCCTACCATTGTCTTCTGTAACTTGAAACAATTTAATTTATGTCCTTTGCTTCGAGTTCTGCTCTGATATCCTCATAACTTATTCTATCTTGCAGTGTATAATTTAAAGTATTTCGAAGAAACTGCATTTCAGCACTCTGAATCTTGCCGCATTCCTTTTTTGACATGACCCACGCCTCACTCGCATACAGAGGCTACGGGGGAGGGGGGGCGCAACTGGGCACCTGCCAGGAGCGCGGCAAAGTGAGCATAGACTGCAAAAAAATGTTTTCAGTTTATAAAGCTACAAACAACTTCTTTCTTTGATACGACTATTCCTTTTATAAAAGAAGCATAACCAGCCTGCTTCTCTGGTTTATGCTTGGCCAGGCGAGACATCTCAGTCCTTCCAAGATATAATGGTGAATAGAAGAACATGTCAGTTGCAGAACAAGAACAGCCATTTTCCTGAAGATGAAGCTGAGCGATCCTTAAACAAGTATTGGTTTGATAAAACCTTGCAGAATGGCGAAAAGGTAAATCGCATATGGATGTGTTTTTCTCCAACTAAAAATCTTTGTTTTGTTTTGTTGCATTTTATTTCCACAAAAAAAACTATCAAAGAATCAATTTCAACAGTGACAATGGGTTATTTTCGTGGCGAAATTTAATCTCCGTATTCAGGATCATGAAAATATTCCTGCTCATCGCTCTGCGTTTTGGGAATGGAAGGAACTGGAACGTTCTTTAAACAAAGGGGGACTTATTGATGATCTACTTCAGGAACAAATGAGTAAAGCAGCTAAGACGTGGAAAGAAATCCTCGAACGGGTCATTGCCACAGTACAAACTCTTACACAACAAAACCTGGCACTGACAGGACATCGAGAATCAATTACTAACAATCCAAATCCTGGAAACTTTCTGGCTTTGTTAAAATACTAAGCTAAATTTGACCTTGTCATGAGATCTCATTTGGATTCAGTCTCTCGTAAATCTGGGTGTATATCGTATCTTTCGGCAACTATGCAAAACGAAATAATAAGGCTGTTAGGAAAAAGATTGCGGAAATATATTATTACTGCATGTAATAAGGCGAAGGCGAAGGCGAAGTACTTTATAGTAATATTTGACACAACACCAGATGTTGTACATGTAGAACAAATGTCTCAGATTATAAGACTTGTTGAATTTAAACGCAATTCTGTTGATATCAAGGAAGCTTTCATAGACTTTAATCCTTAAGAAGTCAAAACACCTGAGGGGATCACACAAGCTATTACAAGTAAACTTGAGAGAGATGGATTGAATCTTAGAGACTGCAGAGGCCAGTCGTATGAACAATCAAGCAACAATGGCTGGTATTCATTCAGGAGTTCAGAAGAGAATATTAGATTTGACTCAACTAGCTCTGTTGTTCCTTATGAAACCATTTACTTAATTTTGTTGGAGTTCATGCACCTCATGTAAATGTTCAGGCAGTGAGATTTTTTGGGACAGTTGAACGAATTCACCTTCTTTCTCTGTTCCATTCATAGATGGAGTGTTCTTAAAGACTTCGTAAATATTACTCTAAAAGGACATTGTGATACCAGATGAAGTTTAAAGCAGATTCAATATCCACTCAGTTGGATGAAATGATCGCTCCACTGGAGAAACTGAGGGATACTCTGACTGAAAGAATTGATGCGTCGGAAGATGTAGCATTAATAATGAATGCGATATAAAACTTTAATTTTGTGATCTTGCTCTTTTCCTGGACAGATATTCTTTCTTCTATGGACAAAATCCAGAAAATCTTGCACACCAAAGGAGTAAGCTTTATTCAAGCATTGACACTTTAGGAGACGCTAACGGACAAATTAAAAGTTTGGAGGAATGAGCTGTGTGACAATGTCACTACTAAGGCAGAGCAGGTAAATAATGAATGGGGTGTCAGTATCACTAAGAGGATAAGAAGGAAGCGCACGATGCCAAGGGAGTATGCACGCGATTCTGCATTAACCGTGTGTCAAGAAATGCGACCTTCTCTAATAGAAATGTTGGTCAAACTGTGTCAGTTAAAATTTCAAGCCGTTTCTCTAACATAAAAAAGTTATAAAAACGCTTTGGGTTCCTTTGTAAATTTGAGGCGTACATAAATGTGGGGATATACATTTTAAGGAACAGCTTTCCCAAATCAATATTAAGTGCCCAGTGCTTGCAAAACTGTATCCACATGACCTAAACAGTGATATAGTGACCTAATCAATTGTTCATTGACTTAAAAGACGTCATACTTTTATTAATAAGGGACAAAGTTAACGGAGAAAATTGGACTTTACACCTCAGGGACTGATATAATACATTTCTTCAATGCGATTAGAAGCCTACAGAACACTTTAAATTTTTTTTACTTTACCAGTGTATGTGCCTTCTTGCGAAGGATCGTTTAGTAAACTTAAATCGTACGTATAATCCCCGGGTGGAAATCCACACCTCAACTAGAGAGAGTCCCGTCGGATACGGGAAATAAATAAAATAAAATAAAATAGTAAAATAAATAAATATGTTGCGAACCGTGTCGCTGACAAACTAGGTGGCACTGTTCAGTTGAGCGGTGACGAATCTGTAATGGCTGCCATCGAAGTGGTCAATCGTCCCTTCGTAGTTTTGGCGTTCCAATAAAGATATTTTCTTGCCGAATTCACGTCCTGGTGTCTGCAAATCTTCCTTCTGATGTTTGTATAGTGTCTCTGGTTAAGTTTCGGTGTTGTTTTTTGAAAAGTGGTGTATTTATAAGTCAGTTCACTTTTTGTCGATCAGGCACTTTTGGTGGTTATGTTATATACTGTTTTATGGTGTTTTAAATGTTATTTCACTGTCGTTTTGGTGCTCTACAATGTTAGTTAGTCTTTTGTAAGTGTTTAGGTCACTGTGTCGAAGTTGTGAAATGTTTTTTGTAGTCACTCGCGATTTTCAAATTCGTATCATACAATTGCTCGCCATTACGGTACTCGAAACTAGGTTAATACGTTTTAATATGCTCGTCAAGTGTCCCGTACAACGTTCAATAATTAACTCCCCACTTCCTTCACTTTCGACTAAAACCTTAGCCAAAGCAATATTATTCTTTACATTGTTCGAATTTTATTTTGCATCCTGTGCATGTATTAAAGTTACATTATATAACTGCTTAAACTTTGGTTATTATTCAAATTTATTAGATAGTTGTTACTTAATTTTATCCTTCAGTTCATTCGGCGTATTTTGATATCGAATAATGCCGTTTTATTAAGTTTTTTTAATCTAAAATTGGTAATTTTACCTTCAAGAAAGATTTTATAAAATTATAGCCAGGATTATTAATAAAAATGGAAATGACAGAACTCAAAAATTTGGAGAGGGGAGTCATATATTCCAACATAATATTTTAAAACTTAACCAATTCATATAATTGCAAGAAATTAAGGGAATATAAACCTTTTATTACAATATGAGATTTAATAATCATAAATATAACTTGAAAATGGCAGAATTTGCATAATGACAGGAAGCTGATTTTGAAAATTTACAAGATACGTGGATCTACACCAACTTAAACTAGAGAAACTTTAATCTCCGCAGTGAACCACCTATCTAGTACTTGCCGAAGACACGACTCAGATGACGACGCCGACTTCAAGAATTCCCAAAAGAGACACCCCAGGACGAGGTTACCACGACCTATTGTAAAGGTGACTCGATAGCTTGCCTATCGAGAGTTAATTATATTTGAGACATAACTTACAGAGGAAAGAGACTTTTCAAAGACTATAATTTTCTTTAAAATTTAAATGAGACCAACTAAGAGTTTACTGTAATATTCAATATCATACGTTGTAACGCATTATATGTAAATGTAAATTATAATCACTTTAGTTAATAATACCATTCTTCAAATGGTAAAAGAAGTCTTGCAAGCATCTAGATGAACACAAAATACTCAGAAGTCTTTGCTATAGATATACTTAAAGTAAACTCGGATCCGAGGTAAAAGAATACATAATCAGTTTGATCCCCAGTTTTTCTGAAAACCATTCAAATATTTTAATCTAATTAATCATGTCATGGGATCTTTTCATATCAGTTGTTAATAAAGAGAAGTCATCTTATTACACATGAAAATGAGTGCATAAATCAGTGAAATACATTCCCTTGTTTCCTAATAATCAGCTTAAGTAATTTGTTCAATTATTTTGAGTCTAATAACAGTTCCTTACAACGTAGGCAGCCCATGTAATTGGCAGGTGTCAATTAAGATGGGTTCCCTGGATTTGTAACGTGGTAATAAACGTTACAAGAGGAGCTAAAATTCCGATAAAACACTAAAACCCCATTTGACCCCCCTTAAAAACAGTTAAAACAGTAAAAAGTAAAACATTAAAACCCAAATCCTCCAGAGAAGCCCCCCGAAAACCAAACCCAAGGACCCTAATTAATCCTAACTGGGGTGTGCGGCATGGCCATTTAATAACAAAGTTAAATCTCAATACTAGATCAGCTGATGAACAAACCAGGTCGACCGTGAAATTGACATATCAAACATAGAACAGTTACATGAGACAAGGACGGTTTTATCAGATTACGAAAACGACAACTACATTCCACCCTGCAGCCGGCTATCAACAGCTCATAGTCCAACTCGCCCAGATAACATATTTTACAACTATACCACTGGTTACAAGTTACTCTGTCAATGTCTAGACTCCGCATAAAATGACAAACAACGTATTTTTGCTCTTATACACCAAACAAACTAACCTTGACAACATCTCGTATCCCCATAAAACAACAACCAACAATCTAACACTAACATCACTACACCAACCTAGTCACAACTCTTCCAACTAACTTCTTTTCTAACTTCTTTTTAATATTTTTCTTTTTTTTCTTTTTCCTTTTCCTAAGTTTTTTTTTCTAAGGGGAAGGGTAGGAAAATTAGGATGATGAAAAGGGCAAGGATCATTGAAAGGTCCTTAGCTAGGACTAAGGGTAAGGTCTTGGCGCCCTCCGGAAATAAGGATGAATGGAGGAAACCAAGGCTCGCGTGGGCAGGGACGCAACCCTGAAGTAGACGAACACCACTGGGACTGTGGGGAACATCTACCCGCTACCCGTGGGGTGTCCCGACCCGACACCGGACCAACAACCAAGACCAAGACCATATGCTGTAAGACCAACAAAGACAATGACAAGAACACGAACACAAACAAACAAATAGACACTTAACGGCGAACACCCCAAAGATACAATCCGGAATCACTAACCTGTGCTCACCCCCAGGTGTCCCGGCCCGGCAACCGCTCCCGAAGACCAAATTTTTACAACAATGGTGAACACATAATTACGGTAAAAATCTCAGAATCAACCCTTCCTAAGCTCATTACATTCATTGAGATATGAGAACACACCACAAAACTGACAGTGCATGTCCAATTAACGTATTGAGGCCACCGCATCAATTTCCAATTTTTGGTTCAGAGGTGGCCAGGCCTACGTCCAACCACGCTCTGCTACCATTTGTCAGCCGCTCATAATTGTCATCACAACACATTAACCATACTTCAGAATGTTAACTTTCTTAAAAATGTGTAAGTAAATTCTACAGCTTACCTGGATGATCAGCTCACTTGTTCAAAACCAGGAGGAAGCCTCCTAATAGAAGAAAGCCCTCGTGCTGGGGAACCATTAGGCAATTGAATTAATGAGGTGACCTCAATTTCCAAACTCAACAAACAACAAATTTATTGGTTCTCTAATTCCTTTTCAAAAAGCCTTACAATTTTATGTACAATGCGTGTACTTTATAGTACCCAGAATATAGAAGTATTTACTTAAAATAACAATAATCATGCAATAAAACCTCTCCAGTAAATCTTAAAACCTTTACAAAAATATAATTTCGATATTTTGGCAATAAATTATTATTAACATTAATAAATAAAAAGAAATAAATCTAGAGGTTTTCAAAATTTAATACGTCTAATAACAATAATTTATTAATAATTTAATACTGTTTGCTTTATTATTAACATTAATAAATAAAAAAATAAATCGAGAGGTTTTCAAAATTTAATATATCTAATACTAATTACAATAATTTTTTTTTTTTTTTTTTTTTTTACAGGACACCTCTGGTTGTACTATTTTAATTACTTTACACAAACAACATGCACCATCTGAAATCTCAATCAAAAAACTAAGAACTACAACAATATAATTAGTAAAGGTATAATGTTAAATATAATTTGGTAATTATGTTCTTTAGTATGAAATTCACAATGTGTGTGCTCAATTTTTTTACTAAACTTGTATAGCTCAATGGTCTTCTGATTTCATAGTGTAACCATTATTAAAAAAAAAAAAATATCAAATAACCAGGTCTCTCAAACTGTAAAATGTTTTATACATACACATGTGTGTATACGAATGACTAGATCCATAACACAATTTATATATACTCATCACTCAACAATTAATTAATATAGTCATTCAACATGTTTTAAACTGAGCCAACATTTATTAAGTTCCATTAGATTTATGAATATATATATTGTAACTAGACCCTGTATGCGGTCTTTACAAATAAAGATAATAAAGAAAAATTTTTTATAAAAAAAAAATTTCAAAAAAAAAAATTGTTATGTTTGTTAATATGTCTATGATCGAGAAATATTCCTGTTTTAATGTTTTGGTAAAATTGTTAATAATTAATAAGGTATTTATTAATTATTTAGTACTTCTGGAAGATCTTGACAAAGTCCGGAGTTAATCAGATTAACTCCGGTCAGCAATCGATTTATGATTTTTCGTGCTGGTCCAATATCTCACTTTCTAAAATATTTTCTTCTTCTGGAAGTCTCGTTGCATTAATAAATAAACCTTAAATTAGCATGTGAAATAATTTATAGATACAAACAATTGAAATAAATGGATTTATTAACAAATTTAAGAAAGGATCGATGTTTAATCGATTGTGAGCAATTGTCGACTCCGTCTCAGGAAATAATCGAGTTGTTCATACAGGTTATAATTTTTTACAAGTATTATAAAAAAGGTTCTTGGAGCGATTATATTAATAGTCAGAGAAGGGTAAACGAGAAAGTATAACATTTACAAATAAAGTGATTTCAATAATTATTATCTAACAATATTTTAATAATCCTTATATAATGTTTAAAAAATTGAATTGTCAAACCATATGTAGACTATGACGTCACTCGATGATGTGGGCACTGATTCGCATTTTTCAAGATGGCTGCTCCTAAGGATGACTAGGTTAAACGCCAATGTCGTCGCGAGAAAATCTCACTGCCAAATTAACTTCATATATGTTTTAAATGTCCCCGCACTGGTGTAATCTGTCTAATATATTGTTTGGGGTGTTCTGAAGGAGTGTTCCGTGTATACTGGTGTTAATTATGTTATTTTATTTGTGTTCACTTCTGTTGGTTAACTACTCAAAAACGGTTATGAGTTGTAGCGTGAATTATCACAAATATATTGTTTTACTGTTTTAAATCACTTGTATCTTGTAGTGTGGTGTTATGTTTCACTATTGTCGTTAAAGTTTAATTTGTTTTTACTGTAAAAGTGTTTGTTTAACGTAACTCCCGTTCCACTGAATTTACTAGACAACCTTATTACTCTTTTCTATACGGTTTTTTGGAACGTTATATTACATGAACTGTTCAGTTTGATCATTAACAAAGAACTAACTAACTTCCTTCACGTTAGTCAAAATCTGGCCCAGTTAATCTTTGAAAAAGTATTGTTAAGATATTTCGATTTCCCATACACATGATACAAAAATACATTATATATGGAATTTATTTAGTTTATTCATCACTTTCATGAATTATGAACCTTATCATTGGTTTAATTATCTCATTCTATTTGAATTGATATATTATAGTCCATATCTGTTGACATTTTTGTGGATATTACCAAATTTCTTTCTTTTTGGAAATCTAGGCTCAAAAACTGGTTTCCGCCTTCATATAATTTTTCTGCCATTTTAAATGCTATTAATACCATTATAATAAATTTTAAATGGTCATATTTCTCTTCCTTTCCTTAATTACATATCAATTGAACCTTTGAACTGGTTTTTTGTGTTAATCTCTGAATTTTACATTGCTCTTTAAAAATAATTAATTTATATAATTCAAAAATTTACAATATTTTAAAGTATAATTCTATTTTACCATTCTAACTCATAGATTCATTCACAGTAGTTGTTAGCTGATTTGCCTTACCTAAATCTTGCTAGTTTACAGGATTTATAAGTGAATTAACTGGTTTATATGGTTTCTGTGAATTCATCAAATGGCCTATAGTTTAGAATTTTACATTTCTGTCCTTCTCAAATAAATTTAATCCTACTCCTCCTCTGACTTTACATAGTTATTATGACATAAAAATAAAATGGTTTATAAACTTATTGTGAGGTGTAGTATCTGATTAATACTACTGTTATATAAAAAATAATAATGAACATTACTTAGCATTCTGTACAATTGGACATATTGCTGGCATTGTTTGAAAACATACATTTAACTCTTTTTTTAATTAACACAGCATACCTACTGGAACATTTTAAATGGTATTTAAGCTGTTATTTAACAAACATAATTTATTTTAAACACATATAAATCTTATTGACTAAGAATTCTTACAAACCTATTGAGTTCATGGCTGTGAACAAATATCCATTTTAAACATTTTAAACCTATGAATACTTAAATTAATTCCAGTCCTTTCTGGTCTAAACCATTATTATTTATTATCCCCTTCATCAGTAAACATGTCCACCCATACTTCAGTTATTACCATTTCTACAAATGTCTTGTAATAACAAATTGACCTTAAAATAATAAAATATTGGAACTCTTCCATTTTATTATTTTATGATGATGTGTATTATTGAATATAAAAGTTGTTATATAGCATATTGGTAAGTCATAGTATCACTACAACTTTAAGTTTATTGTATTTCCAAAAACACTTGCACTAGTTCACTTTTCACTGGTGGTTCTGATATTTTGAGTCTTATTATCTCAGACCAGACCTTTAGTAATCATGGACTGTTAAGACTTGTTTATTTTTTTTAATCACACAATAGCTTTAGTTGGTTCACTTCTTACTATACTATACAACACTTTTGGCTTATTAATAATTACCTTTTATAGGGTTTTGGGATGTTATACTTTCTTTAATTGTCTTTATGGGTTTGGGGTTCATGGTAGTTAATAATAGGTCTTATAACGGTGTTTCTTCCATACTATTTCTTCCTCTCTTCTTGTCTTCTTTCGTGTCTTTCTTCTTATCTTCTTTCTTGTCTTCACTCTTGTCTTTCTTCTGGTCTTCCTTCTTCTTGTCTTCACTCTGGTCTTTCTTCTGGTCTTCCTTCTTCTTGTCTTCACTCTTGGGTAAACCAAGGTACTTCGTGTTATCTTGACTGATGTTTGGTTTGGAGTATCTAATTTATTTTCTGATATTGACTTTGCTCTTCGCTAAAGGGTTCAGGGTATTGTTTACTTCCTGACAATAAACTTTGCTCTTCCTTCTTCTTGTGTTTTTGGGGTATTTTGTTGTTTCACCACTCTTAAACTGATCCTTTCTTCTTGATTTTGTGGTATTTGTTTGTTTACTGCTCCTAACTTCCTGGGTAAATTCCTGATTTTATAATATGAGTTGCTTTTAAATATTTCTTTGATTTTTAACAGTGGTTTTTATATAATTCAATGAGGATTTTTATTTTATTGTGGTTTATTCCTTTGAATTCATTAAATTTCATTCGATATTATATTAGTATAAGTAATGTAATTAATTTTTATGATTTTAATTGAATTAATAAGTAGTGGATTTTCTGTCACGCTACAATATATGTAAAAAAATTGTAACATTGATTTGAAATTCACAGAGAATTAAAATTAATTCTAAATCCCAAAACGTGTAGGGGTATAACATAGTTTACACCAATGTGATGGACAGTTCACAACCTGTCATGCCAAAGAGTGCACACAATACATATGACTTCATCATTTTCTTTTAACTTACATTCACTTAACAATTCTCACACAAAACAGTTACATGGATAACACAGATAAATACTGAGAGACTATCTCAGAGAAAATAAAGGAACCAGGTATTCTTCACTCTATTAGCGCTGGGAAATGCCTTCACACTGCCAGGTTTAAATAGATACCCATTCACCAGTAGTATCTTAACACATTTCGTTTTTAAAGTTTTTTTTTCTTTTTTATATCTTAAAAAGCTTTGCAGAGAAGGTATTACTATCACTTACTAACAGCATAAGAAGCTGTCCTCACAATTAAGAGAAATATCAGATGCCAGTCCAGTTCAACAGAATTTTAAAAGAAAAACTTGAGTTCAGAAATGAATTTGCAAAAATTAAAATAACCTGGGTATTTCAGATATTAAGTAAAGTAAAAAACATCCAGAATTAAAGCAAAAGTTTTTTTTTTGTAGTGTTAAGATAACTAGCCAGAACCTCACTTGACGAGATAATCAAGTAGTGCCAAAAGCACACATAGGAATAAGTTAATAATTTTATTTTTGCAAAAATTCACTTCCACAGCACACGAGAAACATTGTTCTCCAGACATACCTGTCAAGATTGGCATTAGCACATTAGCCCCGTATAAGTTCCTTGATCTTCTCACACTTCATCTTGGTCTGACACTCGGGTCACGGTAGAATGAGCCGCAGACACCCCAGGCCACACCTCTTTACTCAGCCGGCCATAATAAAAATCATACGCCCGGTATTTAAAAAAGAATTCAAACTTACTTCAGAAGCCGGGCAAGCAACGTCTCGCCGGTTCGAAGGCTGAAAACGGAGAGAGAGCACAACACGTGTATAAGGCAACAACTAGCACCGGCCCCTCACAGCGTAGCAGAGAAACTCAAGTCGCGACGCATCGCTACTAGATAGCGTGCAGGTGTCCAAATATCACGTAACTACGGACCACACGGCAAAACGAATGCTTCCTATTGCCAAAATTTGACTTAAACAAAATTCGTATGTTGCCGTAACGAAATTCCATAGTTACGGCACACCCCCACAACAAAAGGAGTCCAACGGGTTGGACGATACTGGGTCGGCCACAACTGGAGGAAAGGCGGGGACGAACTAAAACAGGTTAAAAGGTAAAATTAGTCGGAAGTTGAAAACGAAAGGACACCGGAAAGAAGGACAAGGAGTGTGTGTAGCTGGGTGTGTGTAAGTGTGGAAGATACCTGGAGTGTGACCTAAAGAGATAGAAAGAGGAAAGAAAAGGGAGAGGAGCTAAAATTCCGATAAAACACTAAAACCCCATTTGACCCCCCTTATAAACAGTTAAAACACTAAAAAGTAAAACATTAAAACCCAAATCCTCCAGAGAAGCCCCCCGAAAACCAAACCCAAGGACCCTAATTAATCCTAACTGGGGTGTGCGGCATGGCCATTTAATAACAAAGTTCAATCTCAATACTAGATCAGCTGATGAACAAACCAGGTCGACCGTGAAATTGACATACCAAACATAGAACAGTTACATGAGACAAGGACGGTTTTATCAGATTACGAAAACGACAACAACTACATTCCACCCTGCAGCCGGCTATCAACAGCTCATAGTCCAACTCGGCCAGATAACATATTTTACAACAATACCACTGGTTACAAGTTACTCTGTCAATGTCTAGACTCCGCATAAAATGACAAACAACGTATTTTTGCTCTTATACACCAAACAAACTAACCTTGACAACATCTCGTATCCCCATAAAACAACAACCAACAATCTAACACTAACATCACTACACCAACCTAGTCACAACTCTTCCAACTAACTTCTTTTCTAACTTCTTTTTAATATTTTTCTTTTTTTTCTTTTTCCTTTTCCTAAGTTTCTTTTTCTAAGGGGAGGGGTAGGAAAATTAGGATGATGAAAAGGGCAAGGATCATTGAAAGGTCCTTAGCTAGGACTAAGGGTAAGGTCATGGCGCCCTCCGGAAATAAGGATGAATGGAGGAAACCAAGGCTCGCGTGGGCAGGGACGCAACCCTGAAGTAGACGAACACCACTGGGACTGTGGGGAACATCTACCCGCTACCCGTGGGGTGTCCCGACCCGACACCGGACCAACAACCAAGACCAAGACCATATGCTGTAAGACCAACAAAGACAATGACAAGAACACGAACACAAACAAACAAATAGACACTTAACGGCGAACACCCCAAAGATACAATCCGGAATCACTAACCTGTGCTCACCCCCAGGTGTCCCGGCCCGGCAACCGCTCCCGAAGACCAAATTTTTACAACAATGGTGAACACATAATTACGGTAAAAATCTCAGAATCAACCCTTCCTAAGCTCATTACATTCATTGAGATATAAGAACACACCACAAAACTGACAGTGCATGTCCAATTAACGTATTGAGGCCACCGCATCAATTTCCAATTTTTGGTTCAGAGGTGGCCAGGCCTACGTCCAACCACGCTCTGCTACCATTTGTCACCCGCTCATCATTGTCATCACAACACATTAACCATACTTCAGAATGTTAACTTTCTTAAAAATGTGTAAGTAAATTCTACAGCTTACCTGGATGATCAGCTCACTTGTTCAAAACCAGGAGGAAGCCTCCTAATAGAAGAAAGCCCTCGTGCTGGGGAACCATTAGGCAATTGAATTAATGAGGTGACCTCAATTTCCAAACTCAACAAACAACAAATTTATTGGTTCTCTAATTCCTTTTCAAAAAGCCTTACAATTTTATGTACAATGCGTGTACTTTATAGTACCCAGAATATAGAAGTATTTACTTAAAATAACAATAATCATGCAACAAAACCTCTCCAGTAAATCTTAAAACCTTTACAAAAATATAATTTCGATATTTTGGCAATAAATTATTATTAACATTAATAAATAAAAAGAAATAAATCTAGAGGTTTTCAAAATTTAATACGTCTAATAACAATAATTTATTAATAATTTAATACTGTTTGCTTTATTATTAACATTAATAAATAAAAAAATAAATCGAGAGGTTTTCAAAATTTAATATATCTAATACTAATAACAATAAGTTTTTTTTTTTTTTTTTTAAAGGATACCTCTGGTTGTACTATTTTAATTACTTTACACAAACAACATGCACCATCTGAAATCTCAATCAAAAAACTAAGAACAACAACAATATAATTAGTAAAGGTATAATGTTAAATATAATTTGGTAATTATGTTCTTTAGTATGAAATTCACAATGTGTGTGCTCAATTTTTTTACTAAACTTGTATAGCTCAATGGTCTTCTGATTTCATAGTGTACACCATTATTAAAAAAAAATATATCAAATAACCAGGTCTCTCAAACTGTAAAATGTTTTATACATACACATGTGTGTATACGAATGACTAGATCCATAACACAATTTATATATACTCATCACTCAACAATTAATTAATATAGTCATTCAACATGTTTTAAACTGAGCCAACATTATTAAGTTCCATTAGATTTATGAATATATATATATGTAAAAAAATTTTAACATTGATTTGAAATTCACAGAGAATTAAAATTAACTCTAAATCCCAAAACGTGTAGGGATATAACATAGTTAGGACCAATGTGATGGACAGTTCACAACCTGTCATGCCAAAGAGTGCACACAATACATATGACTTCATCATTTTCTTTTAACTTACATTCACTTAACAATTCTCACACAAAACAGTTACATGGATAACACAGATAAATACTGAGAGACTATCTCAGAGAAAATAAAGGAACCATATATTCTTCACTCTATTAGCGCTGGGAAATGCCTTCACACTGCCAGGTTTAAATAGATATTTATATAAATATAAATTCGGTCTAGATTTAAATAGATATTACCCATTCACCAGTAGTATCTTAACACATTTCGTTTTTAAAGTTTTTTTTCTTTTTTACATCTTAAAATGCTTTGCAGAGAAGGTATTACTATCACTTACTAACAGCATAAGGAGCTGTCCTCACAAAGAAGAGAAATATCAGATGCCAGTCCAGTTCAACAGAATTTTAAAAGAAAAACTTGAGTTCAGAAATGAATTTGCAAACATTAAAATAACCTGGGTATTTCAGATATTAAGTAAAGTAAAAAACATCCAGAATTAAAGCAAAAGTGTTTTTTTTGTAGTGTTAAGATAACTAGCCAGGACCTCACTTGACGAGATAATCAAGTAGTGCCAAAAGCACACATAGGAATAAGTTAATAATTTTCTTTTTGCAAAAATTCACTTCCACAGCACACGAGAAACATTGTTCTCCAGACATACCTGTCAAGATTGGCATTAGCACATTAGCCCCGTCCGTATAAGTTTCTTGATCTTCTCACACTTCATCTTGGTCTGACACTCGGGTCACGGTAGAACGGGCCGCAGACACCCCAGGGCACACCTTTTTACTCAGCCGGCCATAATAAAAATCATACGCCCGGTATTTAAAAAAGAATTCAAACTTACTTCAGAAGCCGGGCAAGCAACGTCTCGCCGGTTCGAATGCTGAAAACGGAGAGAGAGCACAACACGTGTATAAGGCAACAACCAGCACCGGCCCCTCACAGCGTAGCAGAGAAACTCAAGTCGCGACGCATCGCTACTAGATAGCGTGCAGGTGTCCAAATATCACGTAACTACGGACCACACGGCAAAACGAATGCTTCCTATTGCCAAAATTTGACTTAAACAAAATTCGTATGTTGCCGTAACGTAATTCCATAGTTACGGCACAGCAATACTAGCTGTTTATGGTCCAACGGATAACAGCTCTGCTGCAGAAAAAGTTTACTTTATGAATACGCTACAAGATGAAATCGCAAAAATAAAACAAAACTACGAAATCATAATAGCTGGTGATCTTAATGGAAGAGTCGGGAAGAGGGAAAATGACAAAACTGTAGGAAGATTTGGAGAACAGATATTGAATGATAATGGAGAAAGTCTAATAGACCTATGTGAACTAAATGACTTAAAAATTACAAACGGATTCTTTGAACACAAAAACATACATAAATATAGTTGGACACAGGAAACAAGAAAGATGAGGTCGATTATTGACTATGTAATAGTAAGGAACAGAACAACAATTATAATAAAAGACGTCAGAGCTCAGAGAGGAGCGGAGTGTGGAACAGACCATAAACTACTTATAGCAAAAATGAAATTCCCATGGACAGAAGGCAAAATGCCAACAAAGACAGAAGAGACAATTACGGCAACACAAATAATTAAGGAAAAAAAATTCAAGATTCAATTATTATAGGAAGAATCGATAAGGACCCTATACAGGCAACGTCTAGATCAAAAGTTAATAGAATTTAGATATGATGAAGAAGTAAACATTACATATGAACACATAAAAGAAGCTATGCTGCAAGCAGCACTAGAAGCCCTAGGAGAGACTGAACAGGGAAATAATTCATACAAATGGGACATGAAGGAAGAGACGATAGAAGAGATAAAGGCAAAGAAAAAATTATATAACAAATGGATGTCCACGAAAAAAGAAGAAGATTACAGAAACAACAGAGAGAAGAACAAGGAAGTGAAGGAAATGGTCAGCAAAGAGAAAAATGAAACATAGGAAAACAGGTGTAGAAATGTAGACCAATACATAGGAGGAGCTAGGAGTTCAGAAGCATGGAATGTAATTTAATCATTACGAACGAAAAGGAAGGATAAAACCTATATTCAATACATACAAGACAATGAGTGGGAGACACACTATAAAAACCTACTTACGGAGCGTAGACAAGAATTCCTGAATAACGATGAAGAAGAAATAGAGACAGAAAAAGAAAATAGAATTACTATAACGGCAGCAGAAATAAGGAAAGCAGTAAACTAAATGAGAAACAACAAAGCATCAGGCCCAGGAGGGTTAGTAGCGGAACTAATAAAGTACGGAACCGAAAAACTTATGAGAATGATAGGAAGAATTTTCGAGAAGGTTATAAATGGAGAAGATTTACCGGCGGAATGGAAAGAGGCACGAATTACATCGATATTTAAAAAGGGCAATAGAAAAGACTGCGAAAACTATAGAGGCATAAGTGTCATAGCAACAATGGGAAGGCTGTATGGTAGGGTGCTAAGAAATAAAATCGAGGAAAATATAGAGGGAAAGATTGGAGAAGAACAAGCAGGTTTTACAGCCGGGAGATCATGCGTAGACCAGATACATACAATCCAACAGATCATAGAAAAGAAAAAAGGAAAGAACAGAGAAGTACATCTAGCGTTTATCGACCTTAGAAAAGCATATGATACAGTACCCAGACAGGTCCCGGGTCTCGTTCATTTCGGTCTAGTTCTCGTTCATTTCGGTCTAGTTATCGTTCATTTAGGTCTTGTTCTCGTCTATTTCGGTCTAGTTCTCGTTCATTTCAGTCTCGGGGAGTTCGTATTCAGTATAATTAAGAAACATAATCGTAGATAGTACAAAAAATAATCCGTTCCATAAAAATATCGTTCCAAAATACCTGTTATAGGTATATCGGTCCATGAGGTAGGTCGTGGCCGATCGTGAGGTCGTCGATCCGGTCATCAGAGTAGATCCTGACGACACGTTTGCTGTTTCGATAGTCCCTCGTACTTGTTCATGTGTGTGTGTGTGTGTGTGTGTTAGGTCATATACAGAAATACAATGTTTAATCAATATAAATAGTATAATTAAGAAAAATAATCGTAGATATTACAAATAGTGTGTGTGTGTGTGTGTGTGTGTGTGTGTGTGTGTGTGTGATTAAGAAAAATAATCGTAGATATACAAAAAATAATATATACAAATATAAAAAATGTACAAACGAAAAATAAATACAAAACACAACCGATATCACCTTATATTAAACCGAGAACGCTGCAGTCAACTAGCTCGGGCCCCGGACGACGAAGTGTCGCTCGCCAGTGTCGAGATAAAACCGAAGGGTGTAGCGAACGAATTTCGTGTATATAGACGGAGAATCTTGTTTTTCTAACGAGCGTAACTATTGCACCATACTGTTGCGCAATAATATGATGCAACGGTTTCACTTGACCTACTTCAACAGCTCGTCACTACCCCCCGCCCCCTGGTCAATCGATGGCCTCGGATCCATCCCATGTTGTACGCGGAGGCCGCGGATGGGATACTGTTGGCGTGTGGTGTGGTGTGTGTGTGTGTGTGTGTCATACTGTTGCGCAATAATATGACGCAACAATTCTATCGGTCGAATCGTGTCGTAATGAGTCACGGTGATATGGCGCAACAGTACGATTCCTTGACCTACTTCAACAGCTCGCAACTACTTACCCCCCATCCGCCCATCGATAACCTCTGATCCTCCCCATGTAGTTAGCGGAGGGCGCGGAGGGGGTGCTGTTGGCGTGGTGTGTGTGAACGCCCCGCGCGCGTGTGTGAAAATGTTTTGCAAAATATTTCTCACCCGTTCATTCGGTCTAGTTCTCGTTCGTTTCGGTCTAGTTCTCGAGGTCATATACAGAAATACAATGTTTAATCAATGTAAACATTATAATTAAGAAAAATAATCGTAGAAATTACAAAACTTGCGCAATAATATGATGCAACAGTTCTATCGATCGAATCGTGTCGTAATGAGTCACGGTGATATGGCGTAACAGTTCGTTTCCCGTAACCGGGTAGAGGATTGTGAAATACATTGCATAACGTCACAAGTGACGTCACGAACAGCTGCCCTCTTGGCCTACCTCAACAGCTCTCCACCACTCCCCCCCACCTGTATCCATCGATGGCCTCGGATCCTCCCCATGTTGTACGCGGAGGCCGCTGAGGTGGGTAATGCTGGTGTGGTGTGGTGTGGTGTGTGTGTGTGTGTGTGTGTGTGCGCGCGCGCGTGTGTGTGCAAATGTTTTGCAAAATATTTCTCACCCGTTCATTTCGGTCTAGTTCTCGATCGATTCGGTCTACTTCTCGAGGTCATATACAGAAATACAATGTTTAATCAATGTGAATAGTATAATTAAGAAAAATAATCGTAGATATTACAAAAAATAATATATAAAAAAATAAAAAATATAATAACAAAAAATAAATACAAAACACGACCGATATCACCTTATATTAAACCAAGAACGCTGCAGTTAACTAGCTCGGGCTCTGGACGACGCGTCGCTCCCGAGTGTCGAGGTAAGACTTTTTTAATAATTTTTGTAACTAGGGGTCATACATATCGTTGCGGCGAGTACGTATAATTACAATAACGGGTTCATTTCGGTCTAGTTCTCGTTCATTTCGATCTAGTTCTCGTTCGTTTCGGTCTAGTTCTAGTTCGTTTTGGTCTAGTTCTCGTTCGTTTCGGTCTAGTTCTTGTTCATTTCGGTCTCGGTTGGTTCTTATTCGGGGCTCGGACTCGGGCTCAGGCTCATAGGTCATATACAGAAATACAATGTTTAATCGATGTAAATAGTATAATTAAGAAAAATAATCGTAGATAGTACAAAAAAAATGTTATAACGAAAAATAAATACAAAACATGACCGATATCACCGTCAGCAGCTGGAAACGTTGCTGAAAACAAGTGCTTTCTAACCTAAAAAAAGTGTGCTTTATCAATCGCGTGCTAGCGTTTCGTCAGAGCGCGTGGATGAAGCCGTTCATTGACTTTAACACGGAGAAACGTAAAGCCGCGGCGAACGATTTCGAAAAAGACTTCATAAACTGATGATCAACGCGATGTATGGCAAATCGTTAGAAAACGTCCGGAAACGTACAGAGTTCCACCTAGAAACGAAAAAATGCACGAGTGTTTGGTGATAACAAGCGTTATTTTAAGCATAGAATGGCTACAAATAGACCTAGAACCTCGAATAAGTACCATTCTCTTTGTCTCATCGTATTTAATGTAATTTTAATTGGTGCAGTGTTAATACTCATATAACATTTATATATAATATTACCAACAACGTGTATGTATAATTGGGGTTCAGGTGTAATTATAATAAGAGTAGTCCTTTTACGAATCGTAATATGTTTTCATTTATTAATGCAAACACACATAATAAAAATAATAATATTATAGTAATACTTGATTCGCCATAAGATATCCATTATCTATGTTTTCAATGTTTCTTTGCTTGCCGTATTCTCATCACTAAAATAGATTTTATATCTTAGATATTATATTATCAATTCTAAGTAAAACATTTCTTCGTTATATTATAATTTCTCGACTACTCAGTCTGAATGTGTGCTTTTTAAATTTGTTAATACATTCTTATTCTATACTTGACATACCTTTTACGGCTTTATAATCATTTTTACACACCTAATTGATTATTTCCAATTACTTTACTTTATGTGCTTTCAATAAAAAGATTTAAATGAATTAATTACTTGTTAATTATTCAAGCAAGGATTTAAACTATTCTTACATTGCCTGTTCATTCATTAAAGAAAAATAATTAAAAATATTCTGATTACACGTAAATTACATTCTCTTATCTCTATCTACATAGTTATTCTTTAATTTTAAAAATGTTTTTTATTAAAGTCTTTCAATGTCTTTATTCTTTGATAATTACAAATTGGTTTTTCGTCACCTTAAATTCTGCAGATTGTCCCATGTCCTCCAGTGATCCATCGGTCCGCTCCTCCTGGTCCTCTTGTCCTTCCTGGTCTCACTGCTCGTTCTCCCGTCTCTCGTCCTTCATGGTACATCGGCTGCTGTAGATTGTAATGACGTTCTGCTCTGGATCGGTTGCTGTTGTGATAGAACCGTCTCTAGTGCTCTGTGTCTCGTTCCTCTGCTAGAAGTTCTCTCTCCATCTGTCTAGAGTTGATGTTCTTAGTTGTAGACTGCTCGTAGACGTCCGACGATTTTATTGTTGCGGTACTTTTTATTTATTGTTTTTCATTACTACTTGAAATCAAAACATTTCCCGTAATACTTTATAGTTACGATATAAAAGTCTTGTTGATGTAGACATAGCGTCTAACTTTGTCCAAAGTAATTAAAAAATTCTCGTCGCTGACGGACATAGCGTACCGCCACGACTGAAGACTGCTTGAAGAGAGAGTTTGGCTCTCCTGGGCTCGTATTTATATCCACCAAGAAAACCACACCAGTTGGCTCAGGAATAAGCATGTCAAAAACTGTCCATGGCTTGAGTGCCCCCACTCTCGTCTCATTTCACATATTCGCACTTTTTTGCCAATCGCACTGTTTAATGCGGATTTCAAGGTGATCTAATAATGTCTAATTTAATTACACACATGATATGTAATTATCACAATGATCGCATCATTAGTGTAATTATTATGCTTTAAAAATCGTACAGAATTCGCACTGATTATCCGAATTACGTAGAATCCGCACTGCACATGTGTCTGATTTTTACGCATTTTTAGAAGCTTTTACATTCTTTCTAACATTTATGGTTTGCTTAAATTAAATATACTCTTAATTTAGCATTCACTTGGGGTGAAGTTGCAAACTTTCATGCTCAAACAGGCTTCACGCACACACTCTATTTACTTGTGTACACGCTTACAGTGATAATCGCGTGATATTTCTTGTTGATTCCTGTTTGAAAGCCAGCTTCCAATTTCACACCTGCTCGTCTATTACATATTATTAAAATTAAATTAAATATTTATTTATTTCATATATGCGCATTACAGCCTATGCTTGTATTGTCGCAATATATATATAGATATATATATATAATCAACTAATTATATATATATATATATATATATATATATGTTCGTGCGTTGGCTTTCACGGTGAATTTCTGTATTTATAATAATACATAATATTTCTAATAATAATAATAATAATAATAATAATATATATGCAATTTATTATATAAATCAGAAGCAATATTGAAATTATGATAGAACACTCGATTAAACGAGCATTAACAGACCAGGTCCAAACGGGTATTAATGAAACGACCATTAAGGTAAAGACCATCAGAAACTTTAACGCTAGTTACAAACCGGTCTCTTCGGCAGAAAATTAACATACATTTCTGAAATGTAATTATTTATAACAGTATCTGTGAACACTATAATAATTTATAGTATAGTTCCAAAACTAGCCATCTCCATAAATAAAAATGTTTTATTTGTTATATGTAAAGTTAGTGTTAATATATAACTGGTGAGTTATTGATCTGCACCATAATGAGCCCATTTCTGTAGAAAAATGACATGCAAATTGTAGCTTCTGTTACAAAACCAGCCATCTCATATACTTTCCCACTAGAAGTCCCACTATACATCATAACAGTGTTGTATTTTAAGAAGTTATGATTTGTGTTGCTGTTTTTTCTGTGCATTTCCTGAGTTGTTGTTTTTATTTTACTTTAGTATATTAAGTTATTTTATTATATCAAGTTTTTGTTTTCTGTTTAGTGTCTGTATTGTGAAGTTTATTACAGCTGGTAGAAAAGAAAATACGGTATTATATTAAGACAATAATGAAATACATAGGCCTAACTGAAATGGAGTGTAACCCTACTTCAGTTTCTGTGCTCATAAACTGTTACTGATATTTGTTTTGCTAGTTATAAAATGTATTTCCTCTCATCATTTTTAGATTGTTAATAAACTTGTTATTAACAATAACATAAAAAATTACAAAAAACTGTAAAAACATGTATACTGTAATAGTTCATTCAATTTTATAATTCATTGCTTTATAAAATTAACACATTTTAATTACTATTTCACTGCATAAACCTGTGTTTTCAGTTGCAATACTAGTGAAATCAAAAATACTGTTCCAAAACCGGCCATCTCCAAACTCTTTTTTCCCTTCAGGCTTAAGTATAAAACTCTGAAATTCAATATTTTTCCTAGTTAAATATATCAAGGTCTTTAACCTTGTTGCAAAAAATTTGATTATTTATTTGAAATTCAGATATTAAACGTTTTTTTTCATCTCCTGAAAATTTCATAAAAACGGAGATGACCGGTTTTGGAACTATACGACTCAAATGTCGATCGATTTTCTATTTGTCACCTACGAGTATCTGACGTAGGTATGGTCTTTTAGTTTTCATTATTATTAGGAGGTATTTACGTAACGTAAATCGTGTTATACTAAATTTAAATATAATGAAATTATTCATCTTATTTGTTTTGTTTTCCAGATAGAACCATGTCGGATTCAAAGAAAAAATGTAGACAGCTGTACTATTTGTGTCGACAATTTGAAGTATGGTTTATTCAGTCACCTACAAACAAGACACTACCAATGTGCTTGATTTGCCAGAAAGTTTTCTCCATTTGACTAAACTCCATCCTGACAGAAAAGATAAAGATTTATCCTACGTTCAAAATCTCAAATTCGAGACATCCAAGTTTCCCTGATATGTTTTCTGCGGCAGCGAAGATGGCTTACGTGCCTCTTACAATATTTCATTGCTTATTGCTAAATCGGGGAAACCACACACTATTCGTAAAGAATTGATACTGACGCCTGTAAGCGAGATTCTGCGCACTATACTGTACAAGCCAGCGTCTGATATTATTAAAAAATTCCCATTGAGCAATAATATTGTGCAGAGACGAATCGGTGAAATGGCCCAGGATGTGGAGAGTTCGCTAAATGAGTTCTTGAAGACTACTGAGTTTTCTTTGCAACACGATGAATCAACCTTACCGAACAACCGTGGCTTTACTCCTAGCATACGTTCGCTTCATGCAAAATGAAAAAAATTTGCCAAGAACTATTATTCGCAAGACAATTAGAAACGGACGCAAAAGGAAGGTCTGTATTTGACGTATTGGAACGCTATTTTACAGAAAAAGGTATATCTTTGAAAAATATATTGTCATTTGCTAATGGTGCTCCAGCGATGGTTGGTTGCTACCGCGGGTTTATTTCATATGCGGAAAAGGCAGTACCAAATGTAGTCGCCGTACATTATGTGATTCACCGACAACATTTGGTGGCAAAAAACCTGAGTGAGCGCCTTTATTTCTCCCTATAATACGTAATCACAGCAGTTAACAAGGTAAGAACCAATGTTCTCAACGATAGATTGTTTGGAAAGCTTTGTAACGAAGACGATGAAGATTTCAGTCGTTTACTATTGTACAGAAGTTTGCTGGCTATCCAAGGGCACCTGTCTAAAACGATTTTTGAGTGCTTTGAGTCAGTTTTAGAGTTTTCTGAAAACAGAGATTATTCGTTAAGAAGGAATTTAATCAAGTTTAAGAATGATGTAGCTTACTTGCCAGATTTGTTTCCTTAATTTTAGGTTTAGGTGGCACAAAATGTTATTTGTTTAATAAATTTAATATAACAAATCTACAGCTGCAAGGAGATGATGTATTCAAACTAAGAAAAATAATAATTTGGTATATCATATTTTAAAACTCAATTATTGCTTTCATCAAAGCGAAAGCGACTATTTCTGCACTCGTGTCAAAACTTGGCTGGTACAAACTAAATGTAAGCCGA
Organism: Magicicada septendecula; assembly: GCA_034769895.1. Taxonomy (NCBI): domain Eukaryota; kingdom Metazoa; phylum Arthropoda; class Insecta; order Hemiptera; family Cicadidae; genus Magicicada; species Magicicada septendecula. Next base: position 497,976,054 of record CM068368.1, read on the forward strand.
AGAGAATTTTACCAGTTTTCAAATCTTGCCTCAGTGGTAACAAATTATGCCGACGTTCTGGTATACACCAAGCATTTGGAAGCACTTAAACAAGATTTCGTGAATCGATTTCAGGACATCCTCAATATGGTTATTCCAGATTGGGTCCTAGAACCTTCCTCAAATCAACATGCAGCAGAATTATAGCTGCAGGAGGAGTTGATAGAATTACCAACAAACGAAGTGCTGAAATTGAAATTGAAAAATTGGTATCAAGAATTTTGGCTCCAAAAGCAAATCCCAATATTATATCCAGGGGCTGCAACAAAGAAGTTCTTCACTGCATTCTCATCATCATATTTAGCCGAAAGGGGATTTAGCGTGGTTACCAATCTATTGACAAAAAAATAAACAGATTGTTAATAGTGCAACGCGGTGAATTAAGACTGCTGATGACAAAAATTGCATCAAATATTGATAAATTAGTATCAACACATCAAGCTCACTCCTCTCACTAATAGTATTATATAGTTGCATTTTTTATTTATTTTACTTTGAGCAAGACGCCAATATAGTTAAATTCCTATAATAAAAAAAATTGAAAAAAAATTCTGTTTTGTTTTTGTAAGGAGGGGGCGCTGACTGAATTACTATTTGTAAAGGTGGGTTCTGACCGAAAAAAGGTCGGGAACCTGTAGTTTAAACTATCATCGTCTGAGCTTTGGGAATCTTTGTTCAGTTGACTTTTCAATATCATGGTCTTCAGACATCTTATTCACACAGCTTCAACCACTGTTCTACTTCTCTTAACTTCCACGTCGCAGATTTTTCATTCACAGTATGAGTGGCACAATTTCGATAGAATGATTGTATCGCTTAAAAATAATACATTATGTTACTAGCATTTAGTTTAAATAATTAAACAACGAAGGCCGATAAACTCTCAGTTTTTAATATGTCTAATAAATCGTATTGCCTCTCAAGTAAAACATCAAATATGTCGTCGCCATTTTTGTTCCACAACGCATTACATATAAGTCAATTAAACATATATGTTTAATGAACATAACCAGAAATTGTATTGACTATGAATTAATTAGTACATACAGTACAAGTCTGATAGTAACAGAACCGTTACCTTAAAATGTCTCTTATATTAGTGTTAAATTATCGTTTTTGTTAAATTAATACATCACATAATCCATTTAACGTTATCACAAAGTGCTTATTAATGGTCTAACAATTTTAGCATACATTGAAACTAAGAAAAATAATAATTTCTTATATCATATTTTAAAACTCAATTTTAAAGTTAGTTTTAAATCGCAATTCTCGATAACGCAAAACTTTCAGCTTACAGTAGGCCCATAAATACATCAACCCCCAAATCCAGCAGTCAACAGAAAATTCACAAAGATTTTTTTCTATATTAATATAATTTACGTCAATCCCGTCCATATATAGGCGCATACATTTTTACTAGTTTTTCCACATAACTTGCATGTAACAACAAAAATCTTTGTACTTGTAACAAATCAAGCAAACATTTTCTTTTCAAAAAAGCTTCAAAATCGCTAAATCCATCAGCCTACAACAAATCGGTCACGAATTTCAAAATTGGTAGATAACACATTTTTTTCCTATCTAAAGTAATAAGAGTATATACATGTACTTCCTGTCTTTCTTCCACCTTCTTATAGAGTATGCTGCGTCAGGCAAAGTGGCAGCGGGACGGCATTACGAATATCCTAAAATCTGAATATTATGATATTCTTATAAGTGAATGTCCGAACAATTATTATAATTTTCAACATAAGATCGCATTATAATTATTACTCTTAGCTGCTTACTTTCCGAACGTTTAATCCTTAAAGAAAAAAAGTGCTGCATAAATATTTGTCCGCTACGTATACCAAGTGAAAGGAGAGCAAACAAGTAAACATGAATGACCACTTACCCTGTTTCTGGAGGAAGACGGACGACCCCGGTGACACAGTTTGACCTGCCTATGTGCACACACTCTTGGGCACATGTATCACTTAGAACGAACAAGGTGTTCCATTATTATTATTTCATCATCACCATCATTATTATCATGGTCGTCATCAACTAAATGAAGAATACTAATTTCCAGAAAAGCCTACTGACCGGCCTGAAATAATGTATCTTACTTGTAGATTACAGACAGAAAAAAACAAAAACCGAGATATATGAGGTCTATAAATTAAGTAATGAGACTGATTCAGTAAAACCATTTATTTACAGTCAAACTATATCTAGACGCTATCGCCTTCAAAATAGTTTCCTTGGGAAGCCACATAGTGCTTTAGATAGTTTTTCCACTCTTTATAGCAGTGCTGGATCTCAGAAATTGAAATCTCCTTCAACTGGTCGGTTACATTTTTTTTAATGTTGTCTATTTTCCCAAAATGGTGTCCTTTGAGATTTTTTTTCAATCTAGGGAAGAGAAAGTAGTCACAGGGACTCAAGTCAGATGAATAAGGAAGCTGAGGAACAACAGGAATATTTTTCTTTGGCAAAATACACTAACCGAGAGTGCTGTGTGACAAGGTGCATTGCCATGAGCATCCAGGTGTTCACATGGCTGGTCTCATGCGGGCAACTCTTTTGCGCAGCCTGTCAAGAATTTCTCGGTAAACATGTTGATTGACAGTAAGCAAAACCTCCTTATGGATATTGCCATTACTACAAAGAAACAAATGAACATGTTTCTTTAACAAAGAAGCAGTGATACATCCTGCTACGCCTGAAGAAAAATGGGCAATGGAAGAATCTTCCGGGTAAAACACAAAGCAGAAAACTCAAGAGTCAAAAATATAAATGCAAGATGTTCTTAAGATGACGTATTTCATGTGTCCTATATTTGTTGCATACTTGTGATATACTACAATTCGGAGAAGTTTTCAAGGTCGGCAGATAAATCGCAATTATCATAAATAGCCTAGTATTAGTGACTTGGCAAACCGGTGGATTCAAGATCAAAAATTAATATACGAACTTCTCAAATAAAAAAATTGAAGGATCGTGTTATATACATATAACCTTCATATCATATAAAGAAAAACTTTATTTACATATAACGGCACAAAATAATCCAGGCCTAAAATGCATGTTTAGCTAAATTAAAAAATACAAAAACACAACGAATAGACTTTACATATAGAATCGACTGATTAGACGGAAATTTCATTAACAATTAGTAATACGCAACTTATTTACAAAGAAGCACTACATGGCACTACATATTTACAGCTTGGCTACATGGTGCACAGCTATGGAAATCAAAACAGCTATTGTATCAAAACATTGACACAATACAGAGAAGCCTTGTATGCTCCTTGGAAGAAGACTTGTTGACTCTCCATGGTATATTTGAGGCAATGTGCTCTATAAAAATTAAAAGCGTACAAAAGGAATAAAGAAAATGGCTGAGAAACATGAGGTGCGGCTGCACGGCCATTCGAATGTTTGGAGACAGTGAGACGATTTAACAGGAACAAACCTTTTGAATGGTATAAAATTAAGATGAAAATGAGGGACACGAATAAATTAGCTCTAGTGAGACTTAACAATAAAAGAGAAAAGTCAAATAATACAGATGAACCTGAGAGACGTCTATAGAAGAAAATTTAGTAACGTGTCAATTTATGTTATGTACAAGCTATTTGTTAGTCTTAAGGTTAGGTAAAAAAAGTCAACTGACTCAACTGGGATTTTCCAGGATTAGTCATGTTCACTTATTTTTGCGCTTCAATAGATTACATTAACTCATACTTATAACGATCAAGGTATTTGTGTCCTATCAACCTATCACAACACACTTCAGTCTATGAAGGGAAACACTTCCTGATCCTGGATGGAAAATTGTACTCAGGAGCAGATGATGTCGTATACGCTTCCAAGACTACGTATCGTTGCCTGTACCGAATTCACCACTGTTGCCGTGTTCAATCTACAACACTCCTTCCATGAGGTTTATAATCGTTTGTTTGGTATCCACCTAAGATATACTCATAATATTTATCCAGTCTGTATTGTAACGACGAGTTGCACTTGCGAGCTCTTTAACTTTTAGTGCTGCTCGTGTAAGATTATTGCAGCAAGCCTCCTCTCATTCTCTTATGCCACTCCAAAAACGTTTTCCCCAAGCTGTCTCGTGCACACTTAATCAGTCCATATTCTACCTACTCCTGCATGTGGTCCATTTCTATTATAGTAGATATTCAAATTTTGCCGCAATTTTTCTCTGGTATGCCAACTCTTACAACACTATCGACATTTCAGTTACACAAAATTTATGATTTTCAATAACACTGTAGATATTGTGATTTGTCCTAATTGTATTCTACGATACAGCACGTATGTCGTAAACTCTCCTGTCCTCATTGTTATCTGAGTGATGTAGTGCCGCCATCATTAATATCAAAAATATATCCAATATATCCAAATATATAAAAAATGTACATATATTTTAATATTTATAGACCTGTTTGACCTTCTACATCTGTCTGCTCCTTAAATATATTGGTTTTCTGTAAATCCCTTAAATTTTGTTCTCAAAATTTTAAGCAAATATATCTTCTTGATCTTGAATTATTAAATTTTTATCATTAACATACAGAAGCAAATGCGACATATGTGTTTTAATGGTAAAGGCAAGTGTATGTAATTAAAAGATAACACTATACGCAGATTGGAAATGCCAAGGAGTACTTAGTCTATATAGCTGTCGGATGAAACGCGGTTCTGTAGAACGAAAGTAATGATGGTGGAAGCCAGCGCGTAGAAACATCTAGACTGTCCAAGTGCGCTTCAATAATATGACTCAGCAGGTACATAAGGAAAGAGGTTTAACACAGTGAATTAATGGCACAAATTAATATATGGGTTGCAACGATGGCAGATTTGTACCTACTCTCGACATTTTGTTCATGCTTCATGAATACTAAGTGGCAGTGGATTAGTAATTTCAGTGATTAGATCATTATAACAGAAGGTTGATGATTATGAATAATAGAGTGCATATTGTATTATCATATTTGTGGAAAGAATTTTTTAGTTGAATGAAAATTAGTTAAGAGTAGAGTGAGTAAATAAAGATCATGATTTCATTACTACCTCTGGTTTTGACTTCCATTTACTTTAAAGATTACCACCTAGATAACGAACACTAACAGCCATTTTAACGTTAGGACTAGAGACATCGGCGATCATCATCTTACTAATCGGCACTTATCTTAAAATTATATAAAGAAAAATGAACTACAATTAATAAAGCCAGAATAATAGGAATAAATGCGAATTTAAAATTTCTAATTTAGTTTTAAAAATAGAGAATCATTTTCAATGAAAAATATTTTCGAAAACATTGATATGTCCCAAGTTCTAAGTGACAGTGTTTTTGCACAATCTGCAAATCAATTAAACTACATTTTGACGTTTTTGAATTAATGGATAGTACATCCACTAAAGCATTACCGTTCTGTTAACTGTAATCATAGAAAAGTTTATTTTTAGTTTATTTTCACTAATTGAGAAAAATTGGTTTGTGAGTTTACATCCGTTTTGAATAAAGTAATGAACAGGCAGTTAACTTTCTCGTTTAACCCCATCGACTTAATTATTCTACACACACTAAGATTATTCTACTGGCAGCATAAAAACGAAAATTAATCGCAGCATACATTTTAAAATTAATATGGGTAACGACAAATTGTAAAGAAAGCATATGAAAAACACAAACCGTCGCTATAACAGGTACTGTCTAGAGTGACGTCATACTTCTGCATGACGTCAGTCAATACTTAACTGTGACGTCAGTAAACCATGCTTATTGGACTGTGACTACAACGCCAGTAAAAACCACTCTTGTGAATAATTGCAGAGGCCACATTCCGAGAATCTCCATTCACAATTTATATCTTCTAGCCTATTAGCATACGCTCAATCTAATCTCACACTCTCTTCCACTCTCTCAAAACTAAGTAAACACGTGCACAGCCTGCTAATGAGATGAATAAAGATCACTACTTCTTTTTTTAATATGGTTTAACGATTATGTGTTTACGAATTAACAGATATCTTGTCTCACACACGCGCGCGTGTGTTTGTGTGTCTTTGTGAGTACGCATGCGCGTGTGTGTGTGGACGTTTTTTCATTCAAGATGACATTTAATTGAAACCTTTTATTTATTGAAACAATAAAGGCATACAAGATGTTCAAGAAAAAATTGACTTTAAAAAACCATTATTGCCATAAACTTTGTTAGAGAGACTTGACCAGGCCACCGTATAACTTTACCCCTGTTGCTCCTCTGATTGTACTTTTCAGACGTGAATAGTAAAACTGGAAGTCTTTAGTAATAAATAGTTAATAAAACGTAATAAGTAGTTTTTACTATTACTAATAAATATTTTTTCAAGAACTTTTTTGCTGGATGCCTAGCGTACATAACATAGGCCTACGTGAAAGAAGTGTTCATGGTAGAAACTTTCATCTAGGTACTACAAGTGATGAATTTGTAATACTTTTAAAAAACCTAATATTTTATTAACATTAGCTTCGGAGTTTTTATAACATTAAAGATTATTAAAAAAACGTAGGTTTCAGAAAATTTTTTAATAACATTGTTCAAATCGATCGCCCCACACGTTTCGTGTTCTGCGGATAGAATAGCTATATGTATAGCGTTGATAGTCTCACGTGACTAAATAGTTTTAGACAATTTTAAGTTTGTAAAATTTACTAATTTTGCATAGTAGGTGAACGTTCACCTACTCTCTGAGCCGCAAATGTGAGAAATATTCGAATAAAAATTGTTAAATTCTAATGTTATACTAACGACATTGATTTTATTTCAGAATATCATGTTACATCGGTGTGGAGCATACGTATTTAAACTACTAATGTTGAATCCAAGTGAATTAGCCAAAATCCTTGTATTCTTATCTCTACTGTTATATTCTTGTATCTCCTCTAAAGCATAGTACACTCATATATTTTTTTAACGGTGTTATGATATCAACGCTTTACACACCTTGTATCGATTATTGATTTTAATGTTAATTTTTGACTAATTATAAGTATAATACTACTGTCTCGGAACACTAAGCTTTTTATTGGTAAAAATGTAAACTTTTTACCTTACAGTCTGAACCAGTTTTCGCTTATTGTAAGCTTCGTCAGAGGATGCCACTAGGAGCATTGTCCGTCTTGATCTTGGCGTCGGCACCGTGCGTCGTTTGAAAGATCGATGATGTGTGTGTGCGGTGTGTATGTTCGAATAGTACGTGTGATTTGAATTCTGTCTGTTCGTTTAGGATGTCGTTTTTATGTGTTTGTATATTTCTAGTTGTTCAAGAGTGTCTAGTTTTTGGCCTTTTGTGTATACGTGTAGAATGTCCATGTTACTGTTTATGTTTGTGTATGTGTAGTTTGCTTGAATGAGGTGGTTTGCAAAAGGTGGATTCTGTGGTGGAGTGTAATGCCTTTGTGTGTCCAATGTATCCCTGTTTGAAGCAACGTCCTGTCTGGCCTGTGTAGAATTTGTTACAGTCTGAACAGTTTAGTTTGTAAACACCAGGTAAATCAAATTTGTTTTGTTCTTTGTGTGTGTTCTGTTTTGTTTGTAGTTTTGTATGCGATTCTGTATCCTGCTTTTTTAAATTTGTGGGCTATTTTTTGAGTGTGGTTATTTTGTATGTTAGTGTTATGAACTTGTTGTTTTCTGTCTTTGTCAGTTGTTTGTTTTGTGTTTTCTGTAGGAGTTTATTGACTATTGTTCTGTTGCCTCCGTTGGTTTCTGTTAGATATTTTATCGTGTTTAGTTCGTCTTTGTAGTCGTTTTCGTCTAGTGGAATGTTGTTTGGTCTGTGTATTAAGATTCTGAAGACAGCTAGTTTGTGTTGTATTGGATGATTGGAGGAGTTGTGTATTAGTGTGTCAGTTGTAGTGGGTTTTCTGTATATACTGAATTTGTGTTGTGTTCAAATTTTGAGATAACAAATTCTACATAAACCAGACAGGACGCTGCTTCAAACAGAGATACATTGAATACACAAAGGCACTACACTCCACCACTACATTTCTCAGTCAATGCCGGTTTCTTAATGCCTCGCACGTGAGCACGTCAACTCTCTACATAAATATAAATAAACTAATTTTAACAAAAAATAAATAAACTCAAAATAATCTGGTTTAGCTTTATGGTCCAATAACAAAATGCTTGTTCTGGTAAGACAGTTGTGCAGTCGGCGCGGCGCAAGATGGGCGCACAGTTCCATGCGTGCGAGGCTGTGGCTAATGAATGCGGTGACGTGACCGGGGATTTGGCGCGGTGGTGGGGGCAAACCTCTCCCGCAGGGGGGGTCCAAATGGGTTGCGCAGTACGCGTTCTGAATCCAGGCTACTGCGCATGACATCACCACAGGAGCAGAATTCCGCGCCTTACGACTTGCTTAGTATTGCTACAAGTTGTGAGTTATGCGTTTGTTCGTAGCTGTAAAAATACAGATTTAGTGTTGAGTATGTAACAATACGTGTTGAGTGTTGAGTGTAGCGTTTTGCAAAAAAAAACGCAGTGCAGAATTGTATAAATTCTGTGGTAAACACTGCAGTTATTGTTGGTGCATTTCTGTGAGCTGAGTGTTTGTTTTGTCTCGTGACTTTTCATAAGAACGTTTCGACAGTAACAGTGTTAGATTACCAATACGTTTGTATCGGTGTTTACGAAAATTTAATTATTTTCAATTACACTTTCTTAATTTTCTATTAATTATTTTGTTTGTTGCGATAGTTTCGAGTTTTTTAATACGTGTATGCTTTTGTTGTTACAGCGGGGTAAACGTTGTTTTATCATTTGGTTTTTTGTCGTTGTTTTGTTGTTTGCTGAACATAGCTATTACTTTACTTGCACTTTTATTCTTGTACAGTTTCTGTCTCTTAATTTTCTATTTATTATTTGATTTCTTGTTGAATGTTGTTGCCATAGTTTTGAGTTTTCAAGACGTATTTGTTTTTTGTTGTGACAGCAAGGTAAATGTTGTTTCGTCTCATTTTGATTTTTTCGTTGTTGATGAACATAGCTATTATTTCCGTTGTTTGATATTATTCTTATTCTTATTCTTATTTTACTGTCAATATGCCTGCGTGTGCTGTAGCCGGTTGTAATTCATACACAAGAAGAACGAAGGGGACAGATATTAGATATCATATCCAAATGACCCCAAATTTCAAAAAATATGGATTTCGAAGTGCTCCTGAAAAGATAATTTTAATATTTCGAATGCTACGGTTTGCTCAAAACACTTTTCTGCAACAGATTATGTTCGTGACTTACGTGCTGAGTTAATGAATATACCATCAAGAAGAGTTCTCAAAGAAGATGCTGTCCCCCATATGAATCTTCCCGTCGTTACCATTGCTTGTAATGACGGTATCCCTTGCCTCAGTGATGACAATACAGGGGTATCAGGCGTTCTTGAAAGTAATGAAGTCAGTGGCAGAAGAGAGAGATACCATGCGAGAGAGGTCAGGAAAAGAGCCTTAAAAAACCTATCGGCATTGTCACCCAAAAATAATAAAATGGACCAGAGAACTATTACAAACTACGATATTGAGCTCGAGGATGTACAATCACTTAAGAATCATGTAAAAATGTTGGAAAGTGAAAACCGTATTTTAAAATCTATGTGCGGGACGTTGCAGCTGAGAAACACTTCTGAAGGAACAGAGAAAGACTGCTCTTGTAAATTTAAAACGTCAAGACGAGAATCTGAAAAACTTGTTGAAGATAAGATAAAAAAAGTTTTAGGAAACATGTTTACTGAAACACAAATTAAGTGCTTATTATCAAATAAAAAACATGCAAAATGAAACTCTGACGACATCCCAAAGGCAGTTACACTATGCGCTGTATCGAGAAAATGTTACGTATTTTTGAGAAATAAATGTGGTTTTCCCTTGCCAGGATTACCGACTTTTTTAAACCGCCTATATTCTGTAAAATTTAAATTTAAAATTAATTTTGTACAGAATATAGCTAGTCTCAAGCCTAGATAAAGCGTGAGGGGAAGTTGTGGTTGAAAAAACAAAATACACATGTGTGCGCGCGCGTACAAGCACACATGTGGGCTAACAAATAATGGTATATTTTCATCAAATTGTAAATAATTCTATGATAAAAAATAAAGAGAAGTTACAAAGCCTATTGTACTGCAATTTGATTTCTAAAGTCTAACACAGGCATTAAAAAATTATTTAAAAAAATGGGTGTAGAATAGTACAAAGAGCTGTTAGTGGTCATTACTTTCAATTTTTTTAAACCGTGTCTATTGTTTGCAAGCAAATGGGAACGTTCTAACAAATAGATGTACAGTTTGATGAAACGAGTCTTACTTCTTTAATTAGTTTACTAAAATTTGCTTCATTAATCCTCGGGCTTTGGTTATACTCGGCCTAGACTGATCGAATTACTAAATTTTATTTTTAACAAGTGGTTCGGCATTATTTTTTTCTAATATTAATCGGTTTATTAAAAATTATGTATAGGAAATCCGTACTGCTTCTTCAGTTCCTATATGATTATTATTAAAAGTGTACACATTTAAATTACGCAAATATTCGTCTCGCTTAACATTATTACGTACTTAATTCAATCAAATAAGTCCCGTAAATAAAAATATAAATAACAAATTGTAGTCAATAAAAAAATCGGGCGGGGCTGTGTCGGGGCGCACGGCTGTTGGTTTAACGTGAAACGTCTATGTCAGCGAGTCGCTTTTATCGTATTGGATTGAAATGAAAACGAGACATTGACTGCGTACCAAATTTTATTTTAACATAAAACAGACACTGAATGGTACATGATATTTATTTCGACTAATATTCGACGACGATTTTGTTTAACATTGGCCTGTGATATGAGAAGTAAGAGACATAAGGCATAATATCAACATCAATGTGTCTGGTGAACGTACAATCGATAGTGGTATTGCCCAGTGTTGTTGGTTCTGTGGGCACGTAGTTGAGGCCGAATTCATTCTTCATGAAGTCAACGAGGTACCTGTTGTGTCGTGGATCGTTATTGAAGTCGCCACAGAGAACGATCGGAGTCTCCGAGTCTGGTCGAGAGCTCGGTAATACTTTTGTCAAGTTCGCTGAATATGGCAGGAGCGATTGATAAAGACATAGCTTAACATCTTCGGCCGACGCTTTGTGATGTATATATACGGCACCGAGGATAAACAGGTACGATCTCCGACTTTCACGTCCACCAGGCATATTTCGCAGACGTTATGTTTTCTCAAGACGGAATTGCCGCAGAGACTGATGGCATCGACGATGATTTCTCTGCAGCTCGTGAAGCTTTGTAGGTTTCTGTAGATTGCAGAGCCTCCGGCTGCAGAAACTCGCGCCAGCGGCAGTTCGGACAAGGTAGACGGACGATCTCTACGATATTCAAGCGCGGTGTTATTGTTTGCTTTTAGTTCGAAGCCGTTGACCTGCACAGTGTTCGCGCAATCCATCCAAGTCTCGCTAACTGCCATGTAGTCGGAATGTTTGAGTATGCTGTCGTTTTCAATATCTCCCGCGTGAGCCACCAAACTTTGAGCATTGAAAGCAGAGACGATCAAAACTAGTTGCCGTCGTCGAGGTAGGTCGTCCCCGTCTTCATCGACTTCACGGCTACAACGTCTCGCTTGCAGAAGTCTCTTGCTCGCATCGTCAGCGTAAGCAGCCGATGTTTGGCCATCCGCTCGTACTCGTCGCGTATTTCTTTCACCGTTGGCGCCGCGCTGCCTTGCCCGTGATAAAATTTAAAATCGTCGATGTGACTCTACTGAGCGCAACGTACACAAGCTGGGTCTGTTGTGACTTGTCGTAGTTGCAGACGACTTCGTTGAATGTGCCACCTTGCGATTTGTGAATGGTGATCGCGCTTGCTGACACAACCGGGAACTGGTTACGTCTACACTTTACAGTCCCGCCGAGCGGGAAGTTGGCGGCTCTGGTCACGATGGGCGTCCACTTGAAATCTAACACATTACGCTTGCACATAACGTGCGGCTTCGCTTTCACTCTGCATAGTTGGCCTATGCTTGGATTTGGAAACTCCAGCCAAAGACGGACTCTCTTCCGAGTTCCGGTTGAGGTTGACGGCTGAGGTTCACCATCTAACTCTACCGATTCGTAGTTTGCTGCCTGCTCGTTTTCGGTGAGGTGTTCTTTGTACTTAAGCGTGCCGATCGCACCATTCACGAGACCGTCTTCAACATCTAGGTTCATGGTAATCATATATGGATAGCCGACAGCTAGTTTCAAACTGTACGGCAAGCCGCCCGACTCGACAACGCTCATCTTGTGCAAGTTGCGCCGAGCGGTCGCGACCTCCGTTAGCGTATTGTAGCCAATCATCTTGTCGTCGGCGATGCTCTCGAACTCAGGCACGAAAGCGTTGTTGTTGTACGCGTCGACGTCATGGTTGCGATGAAAGAGCCGAACAGCAGCAGGTAAGTTCTCTTTGCACCATGCTTTACTTCTGAAGCGTGTTTCGATTAGAGCGATTTGCTCGAGATTGAGTCTCTCAACGTTGCCGATCTTCGTGAGTATGGCCGAGAAGGTGGAATCACTTTGTCTCATCACCTGCTCGAGTGGATAGTAATTGAGCGATTGCCACAGCGCCGCTCCAACGATCGCGTTGCGCGGCGCTTTGTAGACCGATGTGGCATTTACGGGTGGTAACTGTCGAAAATCTCCGCAGAAGATGATGTTGAGATGGCCGAAAGGTTGGTCGTGTGCGCCGGTGATCTCTTGCAGGCGTAGATTGATCTTATGTAGCACGTCGAAGCCGATCATACTTACCTCGTCGATTACGATGCATTTGACACCGATGAATATGCTTCTGTAATTCTGAAGTACCTCTCTGGCCATCGTGCCGACTCGTCTCGATTGGGTAATCTTGAACGCAGTGTACGGTCACGCCGCCCAAGTTCACGGCTGCCTTGCCAGTGGACGCACAGGCTACATACGCGTTGCGAAGCAAATTGTGCTGTTGGGTGTATCGATTGTACGTCTCCATTAGCAACTTGAGCACGTAGGTCTTGCCGCTGCCAGCGGGGCCGGTGAAGAAGATCTGAATGGGATCCGAATCGGGCATGTGCAGCCGATGTATTGCCTCGAGAAGCAATTCGCGTTGGCCGTCATTAGCGCTGCGCATCATGCGGCAGTACTCTTGCTTAGACATCACGTTGCTGCGTTGACGAACAGCCGATATACCGATTGCATTAGAGGCATTTTCCAAGTCGTCGTTGTTCTCCGTATCGCCGGGCCGCAAAACGTTCGCACGAACTCATCTCGCTTGTTGCTTGCGTCTAATGGATCGGCGTTGTCGAAGTCTTCGCAGATCTTCTTCAGTTCCTAAAGTACCTTCGCGATGTCGATGTTAGACTCGAACGCCTTACGCTTGACCATGATCTCTGCTTCCCTTTCGTCGTACATCGCGAGGAACGCGTTGCGGTCCAGAATTTTGACCGCTTCGTTCTTGAACGGCAGGTAGAACGTTACCATTTCTCGCTTATAGTTCATTCGTAGCATCTCCGCGCTTCGTGCACGTTGTAACGACCACGTGTCGGTTCCTGTTTTTGTGTAAAGTATATAATTTTTTTTTGTGTATAAATAAAAATTGTTTATTAAAAAAAAAAATTTTAATTGAAAATTTTTTTTATAATTAATTAAAAACAAATAATTAATTAAGTTTCGTGGTGTTCCGAAACGTTTATCACTTATGTTAATTGTTTTATAGACTTTTGTGTATTTTTTAAAACCTCTAGCCACTTATAGAATTGTCTCCAATAGCAATCGATACTTGTTTATTTTCTGTTTGGAGGTTATCTTCCTTCTGGTGGTGAGATTCTTGTAGTAAGTTCTATTTAAATTAAAGTATTGTGTTAGTTGTCTATATTAGAAATGAAAAACTGTTTAAATATGAAATATATTAATAATTTTGTTAACAATTAGGTATTTTGACTCTTGTCGATATGTAAATCGATTCTCAGGGTATCATTCGAATTATTACAAAATTTTTTATATAGAGGTTCTTTGAACAGCTATGTTAGGGAAAGTCAGAGAAATAGGGCAAAGATTGAAAAGTATAACATTACAAGGTAAATTCTTAAAATTAACAGTACATATATTAGATTCAAAGTATGGAAATAAATAAATATGTTGCAAACCGTCCAGCAGGCAGTAGCAGGCTGTGTTGAGTGTTGGTTAATCAGCAATGGCCGCCGTTGAGATTGAAAGTCGCCACCTCGCAGTTTTGTTGTTCAAATAAAGATGTTTTCCTTATGAATTTACGTCTTGGTGCCTGCAAATCTTTCTTCTTGTGTTGGTGGAGTGTCACTGGTTCAGTTTTGGTGTTGTATTCGGAAAAATGGTGTAGTTCTAAGTCAAATTCACTTTTGTCGGCTAGTCATATGTTAGGCACTTTTTTGGTTAAGTTTTAATACTGTTTTAATGGGTTTAAATGTTATTTCCACTGGTGTTCTGTGCTGTATAATGTTAGTTCAGTGTTTGTATATGTTTATTTCACTGTGTTGAACTTGTAAAATGTTTTTTACCGAAACTCGCGATTTTCACTTTCGGCTCAGACAATTATTCGCCATTACAGTATTCGTAACTAGGTTAATACGGGTAAATTGCTCGTGTCAAGTGTCCCGTACAATGTTCAATAATTAACTAACTTACTTTCTTCATCTCCGACTAAAACCTTAGCCAAAGCAATATTATTCCTTCCATTGTTCAAATTTTATTTTGCATCTTGTGCATGTGATAAAGTTACATTATATAACTGATTATACTTTGGTTATTCTTCAAATTTATTAGCTAGTTGTTACTTAATTTTATCCTTCAGTTAATTCTGCGTAATTTGATACCAAATAATGCCGTTTTATTAAGTTTTTTATCTAAAAATAATATTTTGTTCCTTCATTTTGTAATTTCTAAGTCCTAAGGTCTAACTTCCTGTCCTTTTCCAAATTCTGCCATTACCAAGTTATATTAATGATTATTAAATCTCATACTGTAATAAAAGTTTTATATTCCCTTAATTTCTTGCAATTAGATGAATTGGTTAAGTTTTAAAATATTATGTTGGAAAATATTACTCCCCTCTCCAATTTTTTGAGTTCTGTCATTTCCATTTTTATCAATAATTCTGGCTATAATTTTACAAAATCTTTCTTAGTTATATTTCTAATTACATGGCTTTGTTTCTGATTTACCTTATCTAAATCCCTTCAGTTTAAATGTATTTATGTACTTAGTTTATCAGTTTTGATGATGTTTAGTTTTTTAACATTTGGCCTAGATTCCTAACAGTTTTTACATACAAATTTTTATAAATAATACATATTGAGTTATACCCTCTCTGACTTTCATTGATATTGTAACATAAATTAAACATTTTCTTCTTGTAAACAAAATAACAATTAGTATATGTTTCATACTATTAACATATAACAAATAATTACAATTAATAGTTGTCTTTAACAAATCAGACATTTTTTATACTCAAATATTAATAATGATACATAACAAATATCATATATAAAGAATGTTGTTCCATTCTAACATCTTAATTAGTTATTAACAATAACATCTATAATAAATATTTTATAATTAAAGAATGTTAGTGGTTCTGACCTTTTCAAATTTACTTATTCCTAATACATTTTTAAATATCTTATTCTACATAAACAAAACCTTATTTACTATAATCTTATACTCTATATGCCTTATATTAAGTTTTATTAACAGTTTTTATCTGTTTTTAATTGGGTTTTGGTAATTGTACCCTGTCACTTCACTTTTTTATCTGTGCCTGCTCTTGTTTTATAAATCATTCTAATGAATGTCATTTAAACAGCTTGGCAGTTCTTTACTCAAACTCATGTATTATATTATTTCTGAACATAAATTAAGTCACTTCAAAGTTGTATCATTTCATTATTTACTTAGTTTGTGAATACCAATAATGAAACATAAGGATCATTTTTTATAATACTAAAACTTGCACTGGTTCTCTTTACATTCCTTGATTCTATTGCTAAATGGTTATATAGTCTTACTAAAATCAAGAAATCTATTTGTAGATTATAATGAAGATTTGTTCTTTGGTATTATATTATTATTTCACCTTGGTCCACTTTCAACTCTTACTGTATACACTTTTTTGGCTTATATCTATTGTACATGTGGGTTTTTGCATTAATACTTTGTTATACTTTTTTATTATTATTATTTTTATTTATTTTGTGGTATGGGTTTTTTTTACAAGAGCATTCCTTCTTCTTGTGGATGCTGTCTTCTTCTTGTTTCTTCATCGATGTCTTCTTTTCTTCTGGTTTCTTATAATTGTATTTTCTTCATCTTCTTGTGGATGTCATCGGGTTTTTGGGTTTCTTCTTCTCCTACTCTTCTTGTTTCATACAAATGCATCACCTTTTATGGTGGATCTTGTCTTGTTCTGGGTTTCTTCCCTATCTACTCTTCTTGTTTCATACAAATGCATCACCTTTTATGGTGGATCTTGCCTTGTTCTGGGTTTCTTCCTTATCTACTCTTCTGGTCTCATACAACAGATTTTCTTCTCTTTGTTGTGGGTTTAGTTATGTTCTGGGTATCTTCCTTACCTACTCCTAACGTTCCTGGGTATTATATTTTTTCACCTTTTTAGTTATTAAAATTGGTTTTGATGATTCATCACTGGTAACATTTATTTTATATGAACTTATATCTTAAATCAATGATTGTACTGCACGGTTGTTCTGAATTAATTCTTTATTATATTGCTTTCTTCGGATTGAAACATGTTATTACTTTATTTTAATGATCAATTCACCATTCATTTTTATGGGCTTATCTGTCATGCTACAGATTGCTCTCCTTCAGAAGTAATTATTTCAGACTTGATTATGGATGAAATAATTGCTAATGACAATTTTATTGTTTTTTATACTTCATTTTCCTCTCCATTTCTATATCGACTTTTTTATAATTGAGCTTAATAAATTTTATATATAGTCACTTATCTGACTTTTGATCCTTCTTGGATAGTTAGTGTCTTCTGAGATATATTATTATTATTATTATTATTATTATTATTATTATTTATTATTATTATTATTATTATTATTATTATTATTATTATTATTATTATTATACATTTTCTTTTCTTATAAACTTCGTGTTGTATCCTTGGGATATTAATTCCCTAACGTTCCCTATCATGTGGGCTGGGGCAGTTCAGAGGGGCACTGTAGGCTTCACAACTCTGCTGGCCATACACCACTTCTACAATTTGAGTCCAGATGCAAATTCATCTCTGCTCAAAAAACATAATGCTGCTGGAATTATCTACAGTCAGTCATCGAATAAATTAAAATAAAAAGTAGTCTCATTGTCGACTAATAAAAATATCTTTGGATTCTTCCCTTCGTAGTTTCTCAGATTATCTCACATTTTCTATCTTAATAATTCTTCTTAATACTTATTATACTCATTATATATATTTTTCTAAACTCTTAGCTCGTCTGATGTATTTATTTTAATTATGATTGAAAACTTTTGTTAATACTTCTTGTTACTAGTTATAGTGTAACTTTTTTCCTTCTACATCCGAATTCTCATTATACTTCCTTCTGGTTAATTACATTGTTAGCATAGTTTTTATATATAGTATTTTCTCTTTGGTCCTTATTCATTATTTGAATGGTCTTATTTTATTATAATTAATTTTTTAAATTTGTATCTTTATAACAGATATTCAGGTTGTTATTGTGATCATTTTATTTAATTATATTTTTCTTTCTTCTCTCTCAGAAAGTCATTAATCCGTCTTCGCATTCATTAAAATTAATTTATTTATATCGGTCTTATTATTATTATTTGTTCAAAATTATCTTCTCCATATGTTTGGTATGAGTTGTTCTTCTTTGCTTCTTCAGAACTGAGTAATATCATAATCATTTTTCTTGATTAACTGTTTCCATTATTGTTTCATAAGTATTTAGTCATAGGTTGTTCTCATTATATTATTGTTTTTCTTTTTTAGATTCTTTATAATTTTATTATAATAACAGATTCTCCTCTTTGCTTCCAAATTATTGCCTTCTCTTGTATATCACACTCTTTTTTGTTTTTCTTCTCTACTCCTTCAAATGTTAGATATTCACATTTATTCTGGATTATATTTAATTCTTTTTCTGAATTAATCATATTATTTTCTTCTAAATTTAATTATAAATGGAACATATTTATTTTTAGAACTTTGTTAGTTTTATGCAAAATTCAAATTCTTCTTTTTATTTAATTACATAACATTTTTCATAAATCATTTGTAATATTTTGATCTTATTTTGTTTTTAAATTTTGACGTTTTATCAAAATTCAAATTCTTTTAAATTCATTTAATTCCCAATTCTTTCTTTCAAAATTGGTTGTAGTAAGTTGGCCTTATTATTTTTTAGAATTTTTATGTTGTTATTATATTCTAAATTCGTTTCTTTTTATTATATCTCTTTGTTTTTTTTTCAAAATTGTTTGTAGTAAGTTGTGCTTACTTGTTTTCGGAATTTTTATGATATAAATTCAAAATTCTTTCTTTTAATTATTCCAAATGGGTTCTCTTCAAAATTGTGTGTAGTAAGTTGGTCTTACTTACATTTTAGGATTTAGACAATATCCAAATTCTTCTTTTTTAATTATTCCCAATGGTTTCTTTCATAAACTGTGTGTAGTAAGTTGATCTAACGATATTTTTGAATTTTTTTTTTTTAATTCAAAATTCATTTTTTATAATACTTCTTTATGGATGCTTGGTTGTACACTCCTTTAACTCTTCCGGAAACTATTTCTCTCAGTTCGTACGTATTATTATGATTATTCTTTACAACAACATATGGTCCTGTATATAGTAATAATAACTTTTTTGTTATCCCTTCTAGGGTGCTGGGCAGTTCTCGATTTTTTAATAGAACTTTCTCACCCTCTTTGTAAGTTATTATACCTCCTATTGCCTTTTGATATTTGGCTTGTCGTTTCTCTTGGTCTTCGGCCACCTTGTTATAGAATTTCACCTGGTCAAACTTACAACCATTGTTTGTTGGGAACTCTATTATTTCTTCAATTTCTCGGGGGGTTGGTTTCTCATACATGGCGGAGTAAGGGGTAATTCCTATAGCTGGATGGTGGGCGAAATTTAGGAATTTCTCTGTTGCTGCTAAGTACTCTTGCCACTTTTTCTGTTGGTTGTGACAGTACGTTCGCAAGATTCTACCCACTTCTCTCAGTACCCTCTCAGCCGGATTACTTCTTGGGTGGTAGACTAACGTCTTATAGGTTTTAATCCCAAGTGATAATAATGTGTCTCGCCATCTTCTCCCTTTAAATTGAGTACCATGGTCAGTAATGACTGAAGATGGTCTACCTATCTCTGGCACATACAACTCTGTTATTACCGCAAGAACTTTCGCTGTGGTTGCCCGATTAACCGGGTATAGCTTTATGAATTTAGTATAATGGTCATTATTAATGGTCATGATTATTATTAGGTACTTGTACCTGTGTCGACCGCCGCTACGGGGAAATGGCCCGCAGATATCTAAGAACACTTTTTCTAGTTTTGCGTTTGATGTTATTGGTATCATTATACCCTCTTTCTTCTCATTGTTAATCTTAACACACTGGCAAATATTACAAGACTTCAGGTAATTTCTTACCTTTCGGTTAATGTTCTTTATTTTGCAATTTTCATCTAAAGCCTGTATCACTTTTTGCGCTCCCATATGGCCATACCTTATATATATATAATCGATTATAACTTCCTTCTCGATTTGGTGCGGAATAATCACCTTCCATGTTTCTTCATCCAAGGCTGTTTTTACGATAGTATTCCTTTATTGAGATGGTAGTATTTGGAAACCGTGTCATCGTCGGCTTCCAATCGATTGATTATGTTTTTCAGTTTAGGGTCAGACTGTTGGTGGATACAGATGTTTATCAATAGAGCTTGTAGATCGGATCTGGTTTTAAATAAGTTGTAAATTTTAACTAAGCTCTCCTTCTCCCCCTCGAAGGTCTGGTCTTCCAAATTGATCCGTGACAACACATTGGCTACCACATTCTTTTTTCCCGGAATATACTCCCATTTTAAATTGTATTCTTGTAGGGCGAGTACCCATCTAGCCAATCGGCCGTGACTCAATTTGCACCTACGTAGAAATGAGATGGATTTATGATCAGTGCGAACAGTGACTGGATACCCGAGAATGTATGTTCGGAACTTGCTGCATGCGAATACTACGCTAAGCAATTCTTTTTCGGTCACATTATAATTCTTTTCGCATTGATTCAGTGTACGACTAGCGAAGCTTATTACCAGATGGTGCCCTCCTCATCTACCTGGTATAATGTTGTTCCTAAGCTGATGTCGCTAGCATCGCAATTCAAAAAGAATGGTTTCTTAAAATCCGGGTGACGAAGTATAACGCTCTCCAAGAATTTTTCTTTTATCAGTCGGAAGGTAATATTTTGTTCTTCATCCCAGGTCCATTTGTTTTTCGCAGACAATTGTGGTTGAAACTTGACTGTCAACTCGGAATATTTGTGCTGAAACTTTCTGTAATAGTTACAGAGTCCGAGGAAAGATTGTAACTGTTTCCTGTTTTTTGGTTGCGGGAACTTCTGAATTGCCTCCACTTTCTCTGCTGACGGGGTAATACTTCTATCGTCTAGGTTGAAACCTAAGAATTGTACTTCGCGCGCAATGAACTTGGATTTCTCCAATTTCAAAGTTATGTTATTCTGCGCTAACTTTTTGAGTACATGTTCTACTCGATAACAGTGTTCCTCCCAGGTTTCTGACGTAATGAGCAAATCGTCTACATAGACTGTGGTAAATTGGAGTGCTTCTTGTCCAAGTATTTGGTCCATACAGGCCACAAAGATGGCTACTGAGTTTACAAGTCCGAAGGGCAGTCTCTTGAACTGGTAATTGTGCCCTTCGAAAATGAACGCCACGTACTGACGGCAACTCCGACTTTGGATGCAACTCCACTTGCCAATAACCACATACAGTGTCCCAGGTACTGATAAACTTAGTGCCGTGAAATCGTTTTAGTATCTCCTCTATTTCATCGGGTGATGTTCGGTCATTCACAATGGTTTTATTTAGCTCGCGCGCATCCAAACAGAGCCGGACTTGTCCGTCTTTCTTGGGAACAGCAATAATTGGACTAGTGTAAGGAGATTGACTAATCTCAATTATGTCATTGCTGATCATTTTATTAATTTCTGTTCTCACGGCCTCTTTAAGCGAATGCGCGATTGGGTATGACCTCCGGTTAAACTCCACGTTTTCTTTGAACTCAAGTTTGCACTGATAGTTTTTAACCTTACCTGGCTCGTCTGAAAACAGTGATTTGTATTTCTCGTATACACTGATTAAACGATCTGCTAAGTGTATTGGTATTTTTCCGTTGTTGGTTCCGCACTGGAAGTCTCGTATCTCTTGTATCTTTACTGACCATAAATCCTCTCCTCCATTGTTGTATATAATTGGTTTATGAATGGAGCTGTTCTTTACGAAATTTATTTTACGAAGTTGTTGGTGTATTGGGCTGGGAAGTATATTCGCGCCTCCTACCAAATCTGCGGTCCACGTTATTCCGTCTGGAAATAGTGATACTTTCTCCTGGTTATGGTCGATAATGGCGGAGTACCTTCTTAGAATATCGCAACCTACCAGTATATCGAATGGTAATCCGGTGGCGATCAAAAATTCCATATCTAAAGCTATACCACGGCTAACGACACTTAAGGAAACTTGCTTCCTAATAGTTTTGTTCTGGCGGCCAGTTGCACCTATCAAAACAATGTTATTCACTGGTAGCATAGGCAAAGTTTTCCCACACTCTCTCTGGATTCTTTCCAGTTCATTCGCATTTATTATAGAAATATTTGCACCGGTATCAATCATGATTTTCGCGGGAATTCCTTCTACCTCCGCTGTTATATACAATATCTCATTGTTATTATTATCTAGGCTCGTTTCGTTTTCCTCTAGAAGTTCTGTTCTTATATTTTTTAAGTAATTGTTACTTATTATAGTGATGTTTTTTAATTTGGTTGCCTCTTGCAACTCATCTTTGTACCCAGGAAGTAGGAGCATCAACGGGTCGTGATAGTTTATTACTGCCTCCTCCCGTTTAAATTATTGTGGTCATCGTTGGGACTCGGGTTGACCGAGGCATCGTTCTGGAAACTCTGTGTCGGTTCCTGCCGCGCTGTATCCTGTTCGAAGGTTATTTCCCTGTTTTGCTGTCGGCCAGGATCCTCCAGGCTGGTACTCCTTCTTCCATGTTCGTGGCGTGGACCGTCCCGTTCTTCACTTCTTCGTCGTCGATCTCCACCGTGGAAACTATTCCTCCGTTGTTGGTAGTACCTTCTCGGACCTCGATCTTCCGCTCTTATAAAATTAACCCTCGGGCGGGAAACTCTATTGTTATTATTATTATAATTACTATGGTAATTTCTATTGGGCTGGTAATATCGTTCATTATTACCGGGGTAGGGATTTCTCTGACTATACGGGCTGTTAGGGGGCTGATAATAATTGTTACGGTTATTAGGATATGGGTTATTGTTCCTATTACCGTTCGGGTTGCCGTTAAAGTTGTTGTTATTACGCGGCGGGTTATTGTTGCCGTCGTAATTACTTTGTTGGTTTCGGTTTCCGGGATGGTTATTGCCGTTACTAGGGTACTGGTTCGTCCTCGCCTCCGGTCGCTCATTCCTCCTCCTGCTCTGGCGGTAGTACTCTTCATTCTCGTAACTTTCTAACAACTCCGTCATGGCCTGCACCGTCTTGATCTGGCTACCTCTCCTTGCCCTGACAATATCCTCGTCATAATGATAAGACAGTTTATTCACCAGACACTCTTCGGGTATTGCCGGCTCGAGGTGTTTTGCCAGGTACACCTTCCCCAGGAAATAGGCTGTCATGGTATTGCCTATTTGGTTGCAAATATTGTCTCTGATCAGGTTCTGTGTTGTTTCGGACAAGTATTTGGATTTAAACATTTTCCTGAACTGCTGGTAGTCTATCTCGCTACGGTTCGCCATCCACCAGTTATCTGTCATCTCCCTGAATGACTCGTCCAGTATCTCCCGGTTATTGCTCCATTGACTTCCTCTATGTTTGGCGAAGTACTCTTCTATCCTCGCCAGGAACTCCATTGGTTTCCTCTTATATTGCCGGAAGTTGAGCCATTCTCGGTTTCGTTGATGGGTAATCCGGTGAAATTAGTGGATCTATTCCTCAAAGCTTCCATCTCTTCTTGGCTTTGCCGTACCTGACCTGTGATATTGGTCATAGCCTCTTCCATCCCCTCACACCGTTCCGCGACTTGGGTCCGTACTCTCCCGAATTCTTCCTGAGTCTCCTTCCGTTGTTCTTCCACTTTCCTGCGACTATGCTCTTCGATATTCGTAAACTTGATGTTTACCACTTCCTTGAATTCTTGTACTTCCTTTTCGGTTTGATTGCATTTTCCGTCAATTTCCCGGATTTGTTGATTCATCATTACGGTTCCTTCTTCCAATTTTTTATTTATAGCTTTCTTGTTAACGTTGATTTCCTTGTTCAGTTCTTCTCTTAACAATTCCATCCTTTCGTCTAGCTTGTCCAGATTCTCCTGATTTACCTCCCTTAATTCTTCTCTTAACATTTGGTTGTCCTCTCTCAATTCTTCCAATTTCTCCCCCATCTTCTCTTCCATCTTCTTACTATTTTCTTCAATTCTCTTATTGGTGCTTTCAATTTTATTACTCAATTCTTCTTTTGTTATTATGAATTCTTCCTTCAAAAACTGGTTGTCCTCCTTCAGTTCTTCTAACTTCTTCCCCATTTCTTCTTCCATCTTCTTCTGATTTTCCCTTAGTTCTTCTTTTGTGGATTCTATGTTTTTATTTATTTCCCTCAAATCTTCCTTCAAGGACTGTTTGTCTTCCTTTCTTTCTTTACTATTTTCTTCTTGTGTATGATCCATTTTCTTATCCATTCCTTCCATTTTTTCCATCATTATCCTGAACATTTCTTGCATGTTCCCATTCTCCGTTCGTGATGGTTTCTCGGGTTGTTCTAACCGATCCTTCCGGACATTGACTTCCCCTGTTTGTGTGGGCATCTCAGGTTGTTCCTCTGGTTGTGCGGGTTGTTTAAATAATACTGGTGGTAATAATCTTTCACATCTTTCACTGACGTCGCCTCTTTATTTTCCATATCCATTTCAACTTCCTTTTCGGCCTCCGCCGCCCGTTTCTTTGAGGTTGCACGTCGTTGCATTTTTCCCTTTCTCTGGCTTTCTAGCTGCTGCCAAGCTCCAATTAGAGATTGGGCAGATTGTAGTGGCCTTTCAATCGCTAATTCGAGCCCCTCAGTTGTGCGCCAATTTGTAACGACCACGTGTCGGTTCCTGTATTTGTGTAAAGTATATAATTTTTTTTGTGTATAAATAAAAATTGTTTATTAAAAAAAATTTTTTAATTGAAAATTTTTTTTTATAATTAATTAAGTTTCGTGGTGTTCCGAAACGTTTATCACTTATTTTAATTGTTTTATAGACTTTTGTGTATTTTTTAAAACCTCTAGCCACTTATAGAATTGTCTCCAATAGCAATCGATACTTGATTATTTTCTGTTTGGAGGTTATCTTCCTTCTGGTGGAGAGATTCTTGTAGTAAGTTCTATTTAAATTAAAGTATTGTGTTAGTTGTCTATATTAGAAATGAAAAACTGTTTAAATATGAAATATATTAATAATTTTATTAACAATTAGGTATTTTGACTCTTGCGGATATGTAAATCGATTCTCAGGGTATCGTTCGAATTATTACAACATTTTTTATATAGAGGTTCTTTGAACAGCTATGTTAGGGAAAGTCAGAGAAATAGGGCAAAGATTGAAAAGTATAACATTACAAAGTAAATTCTTAAAATTAACAGTACATATATTAGATTCAAAGTATGGAAATAAATAAATATGTTGCAAACCGTCCAGCAGGCAGTAGCAGGCTGTGTTAAGTTGAGTGTTGGTTAATCAGCAATGGCCGCCGTTGAGATTGAAAGTCGCCACCTCGCAGTTTTGTTGTTCAAATAAAGATGTTTTCCTTATGAATTTACGTCTTGGTGTCTGCAAATCTTTCTTCTTGTGTTGGTGGAGTGTCACTGGTTCAGTTTTGGTGTTGTATTCGGAAAAATGGTGTAGTTCTAAGTCAAATTCACTTTTGTCGGCTAGTCATATGTTAGGCACTTTTTTGGTTAAGTTTTAATACTGTTTTAATGGGTTTAAATGTTATTTCCACTGGTGTTCTGTGCTGTATAATGTTAGTTCAGTGTTTGTATATGTTTATTTCACTGTGTTGAACTTGTAAAATGTTTTTTACCGAAACTCGCGATTTTCACTTTCGGCTCAGACAATTATTCGCCATTACAGTATTCGTAACTAGGTTAATACGGGTAAATTGCTCGTGTCAAGTGTCCCGTACAATGTTCAATAATTAACTAACTTACTTCCTTCATCTCCGACTAAAACCTTAGCCAAAGCAATATTATTCCTTCCATTGTTCAAATTTTATTTTGCATCTTGTGCATGTGATAAAGTTACATTATATAACTGATTATACTTTGGTTATTCTTCAAATTTATTAGCTAGTTGTTACTTAATTTTATCCTTCAGTTAATTCTGCGTAATTTGATACCAAATAATGCCGTTTTATTAAGTTTTTTATCTAAAAATAATATTTTGTTCCTTCATTTTGTAATTTCTAAGTCCTAAGGTCTAACTTCCTGTCCTTTTCCAAATTCTGCCATTACCAAGTTATATTAATGATTATTAAATCTCATACTGTAATAAAAGTTTTATATTCCCTTAATTTCTTGCAATTAGATGAATTGGTTAAGTTTTAAAATATTATGTTGGAAAATATTACTCCCCTCTCCAATTTTTTGAGTTCTGTCATTTCCATTTTTATCAATAATTCTGGCTATAATTTTACAAAATCTTTCTTAGTTATATTTCTAATTACATGGCTTTGTTTCTGATTTACCTTATCTAAATCCCTTCAGTTTAAATGTATTTATGTACTTAGTTTATCAGTTTTGATGATGTTTAGTTTTTTAACATTTGGCCTAGATTCCTAACAGTTTTTACATACAAATTTTTATAAATAATACATATTGAGTTATACCCTCTCTGACTTTCATTGATATTGTAACATAAATTAAACATTTTCTTCTTGTAAACAAAATAACAATTAGTATATGTT
The DNA here is from genome assembly GCA_034769895.1 of Magicicada septendecula. NCBI lineage: Eukaryota > Metazoa > Arthropoda > Insecta > Hemiptera > Cicadidae > Magicicada > Magicicada septendecula. The sequence goes on from CM068368.1 coordinate 498,002,440, forward strand.
TCATACTATTAACATATAACAAATAATTACAATTAATAGTTGTCTTTAACAAATCAGACATTTTTTATACTCAAATATTAATAATGATACATAACAAATATCATATATAAAGAATGTTGTTCCATTCTAACATCTTAATTAGTTATTAACAATAACATTTATAATAAATATTTATTTATCATTAAAATAAAGTAATAACACGTTTAAATCCGAAGAAAGCAATATAATAAAGAATTAATTCAGAACAACCGTGCAGTACAATCATTGATTTAAGATATAAGTTCATATAAAATAAATGTTACAAGTGATGAATCATCAAAACCAATTAATAACTAAAAAGGTGAAAAAATATAATACCCAGGAACGTTAGGAATAGGTAAGGAAGATACCCAGAACATAACTAAACCCACAACAAAGAGAAGAAAATCTGTTGTGTGAGACCAGAAGAGTAGATAAGGAAGAAACCCAGAACAAGGCAAGATCCACCATAAAAGGTGATGCATTTGTATGAAACAAGAAGAGTAGATAGGGAAGAAACCCAGAACAAGACAAGATCCACCATAAAAGGTGATGCATTTGTATGAAACAAGAAGAGTAGGTGAAGAAGAAACCCAAAAACCCGATGACATCCACAAGAAGATGAAGAAAATACAATTATAAGAAACCAGAAGAAAAGAAGACATCGATGAAGAAACAAGAAGAAGACAGCATCCACAAGAAGAAGGAATGCTCTTGTAAAAAAAACCAATATCACAAAATAAATAAAAATAATAATAATAAAAAAGTATAGCAAAGTATTAATGCAAAAACCCACATGTACAATAGATATAAGCCAAAAAAGTGTATACAGTAAGAGTTGAAAGTGCACCAAGGTGAAATAATAATATAATACCAAAGAACAAATCTTCATTATAATCTACAAATAGATTTCTTGATTTTAGTAAGACTATATAACCATTTAGCAGTAGAATCTAGGAATGTAAAGAGAACCAGTGCAAGTTTTAGTATTATAAAAAATGAACCTTATGTTTCATTGTTGGTATTCACAAACTAAGTAAATAATGAAATGATGCAACTTTGAAGTGACTTAATTTATGTTCAGAAATAATATAATACATGTGTTTTAGTAAAGAACTGCCAAGCTGTTTAAATGACATTCATTAGAATGATTTATAAAACAAGAGCAGGCACAGATAAAAAAGTGAAGTGATAGGGTACAATTACCAAAACCCAATTAAAAACAGATAAAAACTGTTAATAAAACTTAATATAAGGAATATAGAGTATAAGATTATAGTAAATAAGGTTTTGTTTATGTAGAATAAGATATTTAAAAATGTATTAGGAATAAGCAAATTTGAAAAGGTCAGAACCACTGACATTCTTTAATTATAAAATATTTATTATAAATGTTATTGTTAATAACTAATTAAGATGTTAGAATGGAACAACATTCTTTATATATGATATTTGTTATGTATCATTATTAATATTTGAGTATAAAAAATGTCTGATTTGTTAAAGACAACTATTAATTGTAATTATTTGTTATATGTTAATAGTATGAAACATATACTAATTGTTATTTTGTTTACAAGAAGAAAATGTTTAATTTATGTTACAATATCAATGAAAGTCAGAGAGGGTATAACTCAATATGTATTATTTATAAAAATTTGTATGTAAAAACTGTTAGGAATCTAGGCCAAATGTTAAAAAACTAAACATCATCAAAACTGATAAACTAAGTACATAAATACATTTAAACTGAAGGGATTTAGATAAGGTAAATCAGAAACAAAGCCATGTAATTAGAAATATAACTAAGAAAGATTTTGTAAAATTATAGCCAGAATTATTGATAAAAATGGAAATGACAGAACTCAAAAAATTGGAGAGGGGAGTAATATTTTCCAACATAATATTTTAAAACTTAACCAATTCATCTAATTGCAAGAAATTAAGGGAATATAAAACTTTTATTACAGTATGAGATTTAATAATCATTAATATAACTTGGTAATGGCAGAATTTGGAAAAGGACAGGAAGTTAGACCTTAGGACTTAGAAATTACAAAATGAAGGAACAAAATATTATTTTTAGATAAAAAACTTAATAAAACGGCATTATTTGGTATCAAATTACGCAGAATTAACTGAAGGATAAAATTAAGTAACAACTAGCTAATAAATTTGAAGAATAACCAAAGTATAATCAGTTATATAATGTAACTTTATCACATGCACAAGATGCAAAATAAAATTTGAACAATGGAAGGAATAATATTGCTTTGGCTAAGGTTTTAGTCGGAGATGAAGGAAGTAAGTTAGTTAATTATTGAACATTGTACGGGACACTTGACACGAGCAATTTACCCGTATTAACCTAGTTACGAATACTGTAATGGCGAATAATTGTCTGAGCCGAAAGTGAAAATCGCGAGTTTCGGTAAAAAACATTTTACAAGTTCAACACAGTGAAATAAACATATACAAACACTGAACTAACATTATACAGCACAGAACACCAGTGGAAATAACATTTAAACCCATTAAAACAGTATTAAAACTTAACCAAAAAAGTGCCTAACATATGACTAGCCGACAAAAGTGAATTTGACTTAGAACTACACCATTTTTCCGAATACAACACCAAAACTGAACCAGTGACACTCCACCAACACAAGAAGAAAGATTTGCAGACACCAAGACGTAAATTCATAAGGAAAACATCTTTATTTGAACAACAAAACTGCGAGGTGGCGACTTTCAATCTCAACGGCGGCCATTGCTGATTAACCAACACTCAACTTAACACAGCCTGCTACTGCCTGCTGGACGGTTTGCAACATATTTATTTATTTCCATACTTTGAATCTAATATATGTACTGTTAATTTTAAGAATTTACCTTGTAATGTTATACTTTTCAATCTTTGCCCTATTTCTCTGACTTTCCCTAACATAGCTGTTCAAAGAACCTTTATATAAAAAATGTTGTAATAATTCGAACGACACCCTGAGAATCGATTTACATATCCGCAAGAGTCAAAATACCTAATTGTTAATAAAATTATTAATATATTTCATATTTAAACAGTTTTTCATTTCTAATATAGACAACTAACACAATACTTTAATTTAAATAGAACTTACTACAAGAATCTCTCCACCAGAAGGAAGATAACTTCCAAACAGAAAATAAACAAGTATCGATTGCTATTGGAGACAATTCTATAAGTGGCTAGAGGTTTTAAAAAATACACAAAAGTCTATAAAACAATTAAAATAAGTGATAAACGTTTCGGAACACCACGAAACTTAATTAATTATAAAAAAAAAATTTTCAATTAAAAATTTTTTTTAATAAACAATTTTTATTTATACACAAAAAAAATTATATACTTTACACAAATACAGGAACCGACACGTGGTCGTTACAAATTGGCGCACAACTGAGGGGCTCGAATTAGCGATTGAAAGGCCACTACAATCTGCCCAATCTCTAATTGGAGCTTGGCAGCAGCTAGAAAGCCAGAGAAAGGGAAAAATGCAACGACGTGCAACCTCAAAGAAACGGGCGGCGGAGGCCGAAAAGGAAGTTGAAATGGATATGGAAAATAAAGAGGCGACGTCAGTGAAAGATGTGAAAGATTATTACCACCAGTATTATTTAAACAACCCGCACAACCAGAGGAACAACCTGAGATGCCCACACAAACAGGGGAAGTCAATGTCCGGAAGGATCGGTTAGAACAACCCGAGAAACCATCACGAACGGAGAATGGGAACATGCAAGAAATGTTCAGGATAATGATGGAAAAAATGGAAGGAATGGATAAGAAAATGGATCATACACAAGAAGAAAATAGTAAAGAAAGGAAGGAAGACAAACAGTCCTTGAAGGAAGATTTGAGGGAAATAAATAAAAACATAGAATCCACAAAAGAAGAACTAAGGGAAAATCAGAAGAAGATGGAAGAAGAAATGGGGAAGAAGTTAGAAGAACTGAAGGAGGACAACCAGTTTTTGAAGGAAGAATTCATAATAACAAAAGAAGAATTGAGTAATAAAATTGAAAGCACCAATAAGAGAATTGAAGAAAATAGTAAGAAGATGGAAGAGAAGATGGGGGAGAAATTGGAAGAATTGAGAGAGGACAACCAAATGTTAAGAGAAGAATTAAGGGAGGTAAATCAGGAGAATCTGGACAAGCTAGACGAAAGGATGGAATTGTTAAGAGAAGAACTGAACAAGGAAATCAACGTTAACAAGAAAGCTATAAATAAATATCGGTATGGAGAACCATACATGACTTCCATATTCTAAGATTTATATTTAAAATCATTTTCAGCCAAACAGCCAGGCTGTCTTACCTGCCTTTTTATTGCTGTATTAAATGAAAAATATTATATTACATTAAAATGAAAAAATCATTTTTGAAATAAAATATTTTCATAGAACCTACTAACGCTGGGGAAATCTGAGGAGCCAATCAGAGTTGGGCCTATCTGCTGAATTTGGGCCTACGTCACTCTGCTGAATTTGGTGGAAAGCCCTGTCACTGTCGTCAAAGTATCAGCCTTGACAGGGTCCTCTTTTTCTGCAAAATGGGAGAGGCTTGAGATGGAGTGAGTGACATGGTCCCCACCTCAATGAAGAACCCATTGTTTTATAAAAATATATTTAAATTTTGAAAACTGAAAATTCTTTTCTTGTTATAAATATTTATATTTTATAATCAAAATGACTTTATTTTTGTTACCTGGCAACAAAATTATTTTATTTTCAACAATTACCATTGTTTCAAAAAGTTTAAATAAATTTTCAAGTACTTTACTCTTGTTAAAACGTAAAAGATTGCAGGTAAACTACCCCTTCCCCTTAACCGATCTTCACCAAAATCGAAAGTCCTTGAGAACTCTACAATTCAGGGATGTATGCAAAACATTATTTGATTCTGTTTGAATTTGCGGCTGTTATCGTTTGCCATAGAAAAAAAAAATGTTGCAGGTAAACTACCCCTTCCCCTCAACCGATCTTCACCAAAAACAATAGATCTTGAGTACTCTACATATCAGGGCTGTATGCAGAAAATTATTTGATTCTGTTTGAACTTGCGGCTGTTATCGTTTGCCATAGAAAATACCCTTGTTAAAAAAACGTTGTAGGTAAACTACCCCTTTCCCTTAACCGATCTTCACCAAAAACAATAGGTCTTGAGAACTCTACAATTTAGGGCTGTATGCAAATAATCTTTTGATTCTGTTTGAATTTGCGGCTGTTATCGTTTGCCATAGGAAATACCCTTGTTAAAAAATAAAACGTTACAGGTAAACTACCCTTTCCCTTAACCGATCTTCACCAAAAACAATAGGTCTTGAGAACTCTACAATTCAGGGCTGTATGCGAAACATTATTTGATTCTGTTTGAATTTGCGGCTGTTATCGTTTGCCAAAAAAAAAATTTCCCTTGATAAAAAAAAACCGTTGCAGGTAAACTACCCCTTTCCCTCAACCGATCTTCACCAAAAACAATACGTCGTGAGTACTCTACAAATCAGGGCTGTATGCAAAAAATTATTTGATTCTGTTTGACTTTGCGGCAGTTATCGTTTGCCATAGAAAAAAAATCTACAGACAGACAGACACACAGACAGACAGACACACAGACACTTTTCGGAAAACGACTTTTTTTCATGTTTTGAGTGTAGTAGAATCAGAATCTGCAATAATCTCGAACACGATTTTTTTTGCCATCACCATACTTCCATTCCTTAAGGAATATGGAAGTAAAAAATTGGAAGAAGGAACCGTAATGATGAATCAACAAATCCGGGAAATTGACGGAAAATGCAATCAAACCGAAAAGGAAGTACAAGAATTCAAAGAAGTGGTAAACATCAAGTTTACGAATATCGAAGAGCATAGTCGCAGGAAAGTGGAAGAACAACGGAAGGAGACTCAGGAAGAATTCGGGAGAGTACGGACCCAAGTCGCGGAACGGTGTGAGGGGATGGAAGAGGCTATGACCAATATCACAGGTCAGGTACGGCAAAGCCAAGAAGAGATGGAAGCTTTGAGGAATAGATCCACTAATTTCACCGGATTACCCATCAACGAAAACCGAGAATGGCTCAACTTCCGGCAATATAAGAGGAAACCAATGGAGTTCCTGGCGAGGATAGAAGAGTACTTCGCCAAACATAGAGGAAGTCAATGGAGCAATAACCGGGAGATACTGGACGAGTCATTCAGGGAGATGACAGATAACTGGTGGATGGCGAACCGTAGCTAGATAGACTACCAGCAGTTCAGGAAAATGTTTAAATCCAAATACTGGTCCGAAACAACACAGAACCTGATCAGAGACAATATTTGCAACGGACAATACAGGGCCCAAATAGGCAATACCATGACAGCCTATTTCCTAGGGAAGGTGTACCTGGCAAAACACCTCGAGCCGGCAATACCCGAAGAGTGTCTGGTGAATAAACTGTCTTATCATTATGACGAGGATATTGTCAGGGCAAGGAGAGGTAGCCAGATCAAGACGGTGCAGGCCATGACGGAGTTGTTAGAAAGTTACGAGAATGAAGAGTACTACCGCCAGAGCAGGAGGAGGAATGAGCGACCGGAGGCGAGGACGAACCAGTACCCTAGTAACGGCAATAACCATCCCGGAAACCGAAACCAACAAAGTAATTACGACGGCAACAATAACCCGCCGCGTAATAACAACAACTTTAACGGCAACCCGAACGGTAATAGGAACAATAACCCATATCCTAATAACCGTAACAATTATTATCAGCCCCCTAACAGCCCGTATAGTCAGAGAAATCCCTACCCCGGTAATAATGAACGATATTACCAGCCCAATAGAAATTACCATAGTAATTATAATAATAATAACAATAGAGTTTCCCGCCCGAGGGTTAATTTTATAAGAGCGGAAGATCGAGGTCCGAGAAGGTACTACCAACAACGGAGGAATAGTTTCCACGGTGGAGATCGACGACGAAGAAGTGAAGAACGAGACGGTCCACGCCACGAACATGGAAGAAGGAGTACCAGCCTGGAGGATCCTGGCCGACAGCAAAACAGGGAAATAACCTTCGAACAGGATACAGCGCGGCAGGAACCGACACAGAGTTTCCAGAACGATGCCTCGGTCAACCCGAGTCCCAACGATGACCACAATAATTTAAACGGGAGGAGGCAGTAATAAACTATCACGACCCGTTGATGCTCCTACTTCCTGGGTACAAAGATGAGTTGCAAGAGGCAACCAAATTAAAAAACATCACTATAATAAGTAACAATTACTTAAAAAATATAAGAACAGAACTTCTAGAGGAAAACGAAACGAGCCTAGATAATAATAACAATGAGATATTGTATATAACAGCGGAGGTAGAAGGAATTCCCGCGAAAATCATGATTGATACCGGTGCAAATATTTCTATAATAAATGCGAATGAACTGGAAAGAATCCAGAGAGAGTGTGGGAAAACTTTGCCTATGCTACCAGTGAATAACATTGTTTTGATAGGTGCAACTGGCCGCCAGAACAAAACTATTAGGAAGCAAGTTTCCTTAAGTGTCGTTAGCCGTGGTATAGCTTTAGATATGGAATTTTTGATCGGTGGATGAATAGAAAGTAAAAAAACCTTATATCAAACTATAACAGAAATAAGATTCAAGTAATTAAAGAAAGAGCTTAACAAACCAGCCTTTAAATCTTACTGATGACACAAACAGAAGAACAACTACACTTGGATTGAATTAATAACAAGACACTGGACTTCAATCACAATATTCCAACAGAAGGCTTCGGACCACGAAAGTGACAAGATAAACATTTATTGATCACCAAAAGAAGTGGATTCCTTCATTTGGACAACATAAACAAACTGATATTGGAAATGTTTCATCACTGAGACCAGGAGGCTGTGTGAAACCAAACTGAACTGATAAACATTGTGTAACGTATATTTATTATTATAATTAATACTCAATTTATATTATTCATTATTATTATTGTTTGTAATGTAATGTACTTTCTGTACTTGTTTTTCTTTATAATCACTGAACCTTTATATCAGCCAAAAGAACCTAAAAATAATATAAACAAAGAGAAGAGAATCGACCCTGAGATTTATAAATTATATTAATAGTTACACTAAATAGACTATAGCAATTTTTTTGAATAAAATTACAATATTAGTATTATTATTACCAGATACTATTCCATGTGTTTTATTTATGTAGAAATAGAATTAACAAGCGTTGTAAATTGACACATCCAAAGTGAGGCATAAAGAACCTGTAATTCCTGAAGGGTGATAGATTGGCGAACCCAGCAGTGGGGAATAATCCCGTGTAGTTACAAATTGGTGCTCACAACAGTGGGGCTTTAGAAGATATTGATAAGGAACAAATACGTGTGGTTACAACGTGCATAAATTATTTTGGCTTCAAGAAATTTATATTTAACTTTTGGTTAAAACGCATTCTCCTCCACCCATATTTCACAACATAATTTTCACAATTTATAATGGCTTGTCTATCTATTATATGTTTCATATCTTATTGTATTTGTGATCACTGGGTTTCGATAATTCGTGTACCATACAGGTATGTTCTTCTAAAAGCTGAAACTGATGGATCTCAGATCTGTGAATGGACCATCTACGTTTTCTACTTTGTTGCACCCTTTCCAACATCGGTTGTAATTGTTATACTAAGAGAAACAAACTTTACAATAACATTGTTGAGGGTGTCGGTATCTCTTTTATCAAGTTTTTGTAAGAATTTTTTTAAGTTTCTTTCTATTTTGCTACCTAAATTGTACGTCGTATTTTCGTCCCGATCCATGTTCCACTATTTTCCACGTATTCCTATATTGTTACTCTTTTCGGTTAACCAGACGACAAGTAAATTTCAAAATCCATTCAAAACTTTAGCTATGGAGTTCTTACCTAAACCCCTTTTCTATTATGTACCGCTGAATCCACCCATTCAGTATTAATATAAATTTATAAATCGGAACTTTTACGAGACTGAAGACTACTACCCTACTACTATACTAATATACTACTAGTATATACTACCACACGGGTACGGTGGGTCTTTACTATTGCGTAATAAAGATCGTCCGGCATAGTCGCTTTCTACATCGGGCATTGGCTCTCGGACAACTGGAAAATGTAAAGAATATTGAAAAATATTTTTCAGATTCATCGTTTGGACTTAAACTAATCTGACAAACTTTAGGTTCCGTGTATGCAACAAATGAAAAATAATTTTTTTCTGTCAATATAAAGGTTCCTTAATAAATTTTACTCTTTGTTTTACACTATATTGATTTAATAGCTATAGTAAAGATATTTAATGTGTTAAATTTATTCAGGGCGTGTTAAGGTAACGTATTATTATTTCCACAACTAATCACGTCTGTGTCAAAAAAGTCTGTTACCGATCTGATTATGATAAATTCGCATATAAACATCAGGGCTCCCTGCATACAGTTTACAGTACAGTGACAGAAGTATTTGTAATAGAAAATGCAAATGTAATATTTTAAATCTTCGTAAAAACGGGTTATAACAATTAGGCCTACAGCTATTATCCTGTAGGTTGTTATAATAACGGGATTAGGTAATTATAAGAACTTATGTAAATGGAATACATTGTACAAACTGGAATAAAATAATTAAACAACTATTTTAAAAGTTATTTAAAAAGTGTCTGGAGAGACATCCGCCAGTTTTTAGTCTATCTTCTATCTCTTTACAGTAACACGTCTAAAATACTATTTAGACTATCCACAGTAAATCTGTAAAGTATCATATTAAAAGATACACAAATAGGAACAGCTGAATTGAACATGAAAATACAACCAAATTATTGTAAGTGGCACAATGAAATTCCATAAATGTATAAGGGTTTTTCAAAGTTTTCATGAAATCTTTCTTTTATTTAACTTATCAGAAATATTATTATTTCCACTTCTGATAAATTTTGTTGCCATTAATTCAAGCTTTTTAAAAACCTTCATTTTTAGCGACCTGTAGCTAACTACAATTTCTCCTAAATTATCTTTAAACAAAACGAGTATATTTGTGATCAGTACATCTTTAAGTTCTTCCCAGGAGAAGCAAGTAATGATTTACATGTTTATTACCCTAACTTACTTTTTTCACTATTTGTTTCTATTTACAAGGTTTAATCCTTCTACTTGCCTTTTCTTAGAAGGGAGTAAGCCGAAAATAAAGACAGAATAAAACATTTCTCAGCGTTACTCAACGACGAGGAGAAGGAGGTAGAAGATAACATAACCGGAAATGTTAAAGTAAGGGAAAAGGTCTCAATACGTTTGAAGAACGTAATGAAATATTTAAAGAATTAAGAAGGAGTAAAGCAGTAAAAACTAATGACATATTATATGAAATAATAAAAAACGATTGATTGGAATAAACCAAAGAATTTGTAAATTAATGACACACATATATGGGAAAGGGAAAATACCTAGAGTTTGGAAGTCGGAGTTAATAGTGCCGATTTGTAGGAAAAGGTAAGCAGAGAGGTGAGAGAATTATAAAGGAATTACTTTGCAGAACACCTCGTATAAAAAACTGAGATTATTGAATTGATTTTGAAATTCTTTTGTAAACAACGTTTTGATAGATTGAAACGAAATATGGAGGAGAAGAATACCCAGAAGATAGAAGTTCCGGGAATTTAAAAAAAAATATCACTATCTTTTAGTAATGTGATTACCGTTGCCAGCAACAACAAGTTGACTTACTGAACCTACAGAAATACATTATAAATAATAGTTGTATCCACTGGTAATTATTATAATTATTTGAAAACAAAAAATAATCTAATTAAAATGTAATAAAAAACATACAATTAAAAAACAAAAAAGAAAGGCGGAGTTTACAAAAAACAAATTATATAGAGAAATTATATATATATATATATATATATATATATATACATAAAAAATAAAATAAATCCTCCGCTCAACAGTCCGTTAAGGACCAAGGCGTACCGCGCGGCTTTTTGTGTTAGTGTGACGGTGTATGGCTAGTACTACACGCCACCAGCCACTAGTTGCGGTATTCACAGCCAGGAGGCGGCGCTGTTATCTCAGCGCCTACTCACTTTGCCTCACGACGCTGAGTGCACGCCGTACGGAGCCTCCGCCGGGAATTAAACCCGGGACCACGAGCACATCAATCGCCCGCGTTAGCCACTAGACCACCTGGAGGCTCATATATATACATACACACACACATATATACATTATATATATATATATTGTGACTGTACGTTTCATCACCATAGACCTATATTCTGTATAATAGTAAAACACCAGTCATGAGTACTAGTAACCATGGATGATAAGGAAACTAAAAAAAAAATAAGTGTATAATAAACATAGTATGTCAATCCCAAATTAAAACAAAAGCAGTCGATGAAGAATTAAATATTGAAAATAGTGCAACACAGTAGTTATAATGAAAAAACGAGAAGAGAAACACAAAGAAAACTATAATAACGTAATAAACCCAATAGATATGGTAAGTGAGCGGGTAGAACCAGCACCAATACCAGTGAAATGATATATACGAACAATATAAATAAGTGAGCGGGTAGAACCAGCACCAATACCAGTGAAATGGTATATACGAACAATATAAATAAGTGAGCGGGTAGAACCAGCACCAATACCAGTGAGATGATATATAAACAATATATAAAGTGAGATAAAATGAAACCAAAGGAGAGGGTGACTGCCAAAATATAAATGAAACAAAGTGAAATAAACTGATAAGATATAGAAAGACACATACGAATAATATAGAACAGAAAAGGAAAAAGACCACACTCGAATAAGGTGATGAAGGAGAAACCAATAAATGATAATTATGAGTATCATATAAATAAGAAATGCCAATGATAATTATTAGTATCATACAAATAATCAATGTAAATAAAGAATAGTAAAATCCGATAAAGTAATAATTAACTAAAAGTACACTCACCAATTAAATAGAGAGCAAATGTTACAAATTACTCTATCACGATATATACTTGTTAACAGAATAAATAACCAATATACAGTGAGAGATAATTAGATGATGAACATGATATTAGTGAGAAAGAATTAATGTTAGGGAATACCCACCAATAACACTTACATAAAACTATAAAAAGTGCAAAAGTGATAGTGTAAACCCTACAGAATAAATAGAAACCCTTTTGATAGGAATAAACACCAAAAAATCAGTGAGAAACACTAAAGATTAAAGTTGCAGTGTTAGTAATTAAGGATATCATTAATATTAGAATTAAGACTGATTGTAGCCAAGGAATATAAGGATATTCAGGGAAGAAATCCCAGGAAGAGTTAAGTGTTAGTGTTACCATGGAGAGAGAATAAAGTTTATATTAGAATAGAGAAATAGAGTAAATAATAGAAATGTAACATCAATAAATACCCTATGTTCGAGGGGATAGTTAATTAGGTAAATAAAGTGAATGGTGTGATGAAGTTTTACACACATAAATAATAAATAAGAAGTAATATATAGTAAACAAGAATAGCATAAGAACTGTTACAGAATTGTTCGATTAAGTTTATAAGTAGAAATATGGCTGAAGAGTTATGCAGTCCATACACCTAATTGTTATGTTATATTTTTATAGAAAATAGTGAATCATAGACCAATTATAAACCATAGCAAAATTAATAAGAGAAGAAAGGTAAATATTCACATCAATCTAGTAATACTAAGAAAGCAATTAGAACATAATAGACAACCATGATATGTAAACTAAAGAAAACAGGCAAATATTATAAAACAGATCCAAAATAATTCAGCAAGCAAACAAATCATATGTAACACAAACAAAAGATGTATGAAAGTAAAATAATGTGTAATTAGTATAATATATGGAAAAATAGACAATTGATACTTAGGCCTATGCAATTCCGAACCGTATAGCACCAATAAAAACAAATTGTAAGAATTGTACTATGACATTAGCAAATCCAAGGCAAGCAAGTAGTAAATAATAATTAGTGAATCATATTAAGTGATAAATGTTAAAATTAGGACATAAAATAAAAAAGAAAATGTAATTAAATAATATCAACATAACTGTCAAAACATAATACATGGGCCAACCCAACCTTATGGGATGTTAAATTAATCTTTGAAAAAAAATTCAACCAGTGGTGATAATATCTCATACTTAAATAAGAATACCGAAGATTAATAGCAATCAGAAGATATTTAATAATTTTGAATAAAAATTCAAATATCCTAACAATGGTCCTAAGTCATGATCAGCAAATCAAGAGCAATCAGTAACCATGACAACAGACGTTATTGACGAATTTTTCCGTTAAAACCTAATGAGTCCATAAGTGACGCTTGAGACGAAGAGACGCCAAACCATAGCTGACTAAAATTTTAACTTAAAACACCCAAAAGTGACTAAATGTACTAAAATAAGGAACTACACCATCTGACGAAAGACTAACATACTCTATTGAAGCAACTGACCAGATTAATTCATTCAATATTAAGGAACTTCAGTCAAATAAGACGAAGAAGACGCCAGACATGACCAAATCCCAGGACGAGTGAAGATTGATGAACGAAACGATGACACAAACCAGCCCAACTGTATAACACCACACCATAGGTCTACTGATTGTTAAGTATTGCGGAATTACCTAAAATTTATAAATAAAATCCTTTCTAAATCATTTCTCACAATAGAAAAACTCTCACTATAACTGATATAATTGCTTTCAAAGGTTAATAAAGAAAATATTTATGAATACTAATATTAACTATAAGCTAACCTCTGTATAACACGACAGCACAGACACATACACTTTTAAACATCACAGAGTTGAATTCAATGTAAAACTTCTTTCATAATTAATAACCACAATTGTAAGGTGGTGTACTCTATTTAAATATTTTGTTCTAACTTTTTGTCGTACTCAAAAGGATCCAGTGGCAATTTAAATTGTATAAATAAAGTAAACACGGCGACATTTTACGTCGTCAAATAACTATCGTAGCCACACTGCTCCCCGCTGAGTAAAGAATTAAATATTTGCCGAGGCCAAAAATTATTATGTTAAAGTCAATTGTATAACGATTATTGAAATTTGATGAGCTATCAAGCATTAATAAACAAGTACGAACCTTTATCGACTGTCCTGTAATTATTTCACATGTATTATGAATGTTGTGTTTTGTAGTAGTGAATAGAAATTGCGACCAAAGTTTATGTTGGCAACACGTTCTCCCCAGACTAGCGATACTCGAGTTCTCGCCAGCCGGCGAACAATTCGAATCACACACCGCAGTAACGTAAACAAACTAATTGAGATTAAACCTTTTAATTGTTTTGTTTGGAAAACGATTTGGCGCCTATCCGGAAAAAAATACAAGTGAGTAAGGACAGGTAAGGTAGTACAGACAGCAACAAGATCCGGTACGAGTTATTAGAGCGTACACGATCGACATAATCAGCGGCAGTTTCATAAGAAATTAATACATATTACACAATATATAAATAACCGATTGAAGTATGCAACGTAAAAAAAAATTAACACCGACTTTTAGAGATTTCTTACAAAATGGCGCACCAACTAGTGAGGCTAGATTTATAGGAATAATTGTATCCGGCGAGTACGAAAAAGAAGGATAAAATGTATAAACGAGCTACGTCCAAGAAACGCGCGGCGGAGGCCGAAAAAGAAGTAAATGTTGAAGAGGAAGACACAACTTCGGTGGAGGAAATAGAAACAACGGGAAAAGAGGAAGCCAGAGGAGAACCAAGTTGGCAGGAAATAATGAAAATGATGACTGAACAGAATAAACAGAATAGTGAAAATTTTATGAAACAAATTAAGGATGATAATAAACAAATGCTAGAAAAGATGAATGGCTTGGAGGAAAAAATAAACAAACTAATAAAAAATTGGACAGAAACGTAGCGTCATTGAAAGAAGATTTCAAGGAAGAACTTACGAAAAATAAGGAGGAAATTAACGAAAAATTAGACAACAACAGTAAGAAGATGGAGGAAAAATTAGACAAAAATAAAGAGGAAACTAATGAAAGTTTAAAACAAATAAACACAAAGTTTGACAGGACTGAAGAAAACTTAATGAAACAAATGAATGAAAAGTTTGACAGAAATGACGAGAGTTTGAGACAGATTCAGGACGATAACAAACTAATGAACGAAAAACTTGAGGAAAACAATAAACGAATGAAAGAAGATCTTAAGAAAATCAATGAGGACAACCTTATACAAATCAACGAGAGAATTGAGCATTCTAACAAGGAATTAAAGGAAACTGTTGATAAACAGAATGGAGTATTAAGACAAGCTCTCAATAAAAAAATCGAGGACGTCAGTGAGGCAATCAGCCAGAAGATAGATAAGAACAACGGCGAAAGAAAACAGGAGATAGCTGAAACAAATAGAAAACTGAGAGTGACCGATGAAGCTGTTAAACGAAATAGGGCTGAACTAGAGGTCATGAAAGGCCAGATAGAAGAAGAAAACCGGGTTCAAGTGGAATCACTACGAACAGATTTCGGAAACCAGCATCGAAACCTAGATACGGTCGTAAACGGAGTACAGGAACAAGGACAACGCAACCAGGAGAGAATCGAGAACCTCCAACGGTCAGCTGACAACCGACCGATCACTGTTCCATACACACAACCTATAGACAACCGGGAAACCATCAATTTTAAGTCGTACAAGAGAAACCCAATGGAATTCTTGGAACGGGTTAGCGAACAACTAACGAGAATTGGTGAAAACAGGTGGCCAGTAATTCGTAGTTACCTGGACGAACATTTCAAGGAAACCTATGATAACTGGTGGACAGCCACCAGGCACGACATCCGAAGCTACGAAGAGTTTAAGATGGCATTTAAAGCGAGGTACTGGTCAGACGCCACCCAGAACGTAGTAAGGGAGAGAATCAGCTATGAAAGGTATGACGCCAGCAGAGGGACAACGCTCACCGCCTACTTCCTTGGAAAAGTGTGTGTGGCGAGACACCTTGAACCAAAAATCCCGGAGGAAATCCTCGTCACCAGGCTAGCATACCACTATGATAGCGGAATATCACTAGCACGATCAGGTGGACAGATAAAAACGATACAGGCCATGTCAACGCTATTGGAAGAGCACGAGCGTGAAGTGCATTATAGAAGGAGTCGGCAGAGGAACGACCGGTACGGGAGCAGGGATATCCCAGACTACAACAACAGAACCAATAACAATAATAACCATGAGATGCATAACCGGCCGAACTATAATGGCAGGCCAGGTAATAATGGTAATGAGACATACCAACGGCAAAACTACAACAACGGCCAAAGGAACAACGGAAACAATTACGGGAATAGACAGAATATCCCAAACAACCAATATAACCGGTCGTACAACCCGAATTACCAGAACCAGAACACAAACAACCGGAATTATAATAACAATAACCGCAACCCGAACAACCAAAATCAAAACTACAGGAGAGTTAATTATGTGGGGACGGACAATGGCGGTAACGGGAGAGCGTACTATCAAGGACGTCGGAGTTTAAATCAGGACACCGGCTGGAACCAAGATAACAATAATGATAGAAGAAATACTAGGACTAATGGAGGCAGGAGTCGGAGTCAGCAGGACTACCGGCGAGTTAGCTACGAGGAGGACCGTCAACGGCCGGAACCCAGGTCAACGGGAAATGAAAATAATCAAACGAACCAAACCGGCAGAGGAGACGAAGAATCCGAGCCGCCTTTAAACTCCACACGGCAGTGAAAACACCAGCGGGACCCTCACTGAACCACTCTATTGGGTTAAACAACATAAAAAATCACGTTAAAAATAATAATAATTGTATCACAATCATTCGTAGTAACTACTTAAAAAATTTAAGGGATGAATTGTTGGAAGAAGAAGACGGAAATCCAAGAAAAAACAACAACGAAATAATTTACATAACGGCAGAGATCAACAGTGTACAAACCGAGCGATACTATTAAATAATTGATAACAGAATAACTGCAATGATGATAACTAGTACAGAAAAATATGAAAAAAAATATATGAACATTATACAGATAACTAAAAGAGAATAAATATAACACCCATCACTAATGTAAAATGACTAGGAACTAAAATGGAACGAACGAAGGAAATAAATATAAATAAAACTAATATTAAAGTAATCGAAATAACAAAGGTACTAGTAATCCCAGAATTATTTTATAGTCAGATTAAGACTACTTTTAGAGTTTTTATTTGAAATGAGTTGACTGTAGATGAATTCCAGCAACCATTAATCTGAGCAGATGATACGTTCCTCTGGACTCAGAAGGTGAAGAACGGACAGCGGTGAATTGGAGCCAAAAGCGCACACCCGAACTGTACCGACTCACGTGATTAGGGAAATTAAGAATTCAAGGGATAAAAAAAGAGGAAAGAAAAATTAAGTGAAGCAGAAGAAAACAAAAATATATGTAAATCTATATAAGGAATGAAATAGAGAAGCTCAAATAAGTAAACTGAGAAATAAATAGAATAAATGATTATGTCATCAACATCTAAACGACACCTTCTGAAATAATCAATTTTAGTGGTAGGGCAATATGTGACGGTACGTTTCATCACCATAGACCTATAATCTGTATAATAGTAAAACACCAGTCATGAGTACTAGTAACCATGGATGATAAGGAAACTAAAAAAAAAAATAAGTGTATAATAAACATAGTATGTCAATCCTAAATTAAAACAAAAGCAGTCGATGAAGAATTAAATATTGATAATAGTGCAACACAGTAGTTATAATGGAAAATGAGAAGAGAAACACAAAGAAAACTATAATAACGTGATAAACCCAATAGATATGGTAAGTGAGCGGGTAGAACCAGCACCAATACCAGTGAAATGATATATACTGACAATATAAATAAGTGAGCGGGAAGAACCAGCACCAATACCAGTGAAACGATATATACGAACAATATAAATAAGTGAGCGGGAAGAACCAGCACCAATACCAGTGAAATGATATATACGAACAATATAAATAAGTGAGCGGGTAGAACCAGCACCAATACCAGTGAAATGATATATACGAACAATATAAATACGTGAGTGGGTAGAACCAGCACCAATGCCAGTGAGATGATATATAAACAATATATAAAGTGAGATAAAATGAAACCAAAGGAGAGGGTGACTGCCAAAATATAAATGAAACAAAGTGAAATAAACTGATAAGATATAGAAAGTCACATACAAATAATATAGAACAGAAAAGGAGAAAGATCACACTCGAATAAGGTGATGAAGGAGAAACCAATAAATGATAATTATGAGTATCATATAAATAAGAAATGCCAATGATAATTATTAGTATCATATAAATAATCAATGTAAATAAAAAAATAGAAAAATCCGATAAAGTAATAATTAACTAAAAGTACACTCACCAATTAAATAGAGAGCAAATGTTACAAATAACTATATCACGATATATACTTGTTAACAAAATAAATAGAGTGAGAGATAATTAGATGATGAACATGATATTAGTGAGAAAGAATTAATGTTATGGAATACCCACCAATAACACTTACATAAAACTATAAAAAAGAGCAACAGTGATAGTGTAAACCCTACAGAATAAATAGAAACCCTTTTGATAGGAATAAACACCAAAAAATCAGTGAGAAACACTAAAGATTAAAGGTGCAGTGTTAGTAATTATGGATATCATTAATATTAGAATTAAAATTGATTGTAGCCAAGGAATATAAGGATATTCAGGGAGGAAATCCAAGGAAGAGTTAACTGTTATTGTTACCATAAACAGAATACAGTGTAAGTGGAAAGAGAATATAGTTTATATTAGAATAGAGAAATAGAGTAAATAATAGAAATGTAACATCAATAAATACCCTATGTTCGAGGGGATAGTTAATTAGGTAAATAAAGTGAATGGTATGATGATGTTTAACACACATAAAAAATAAATAAGAAGTAATAAATGGTAAACAAGAATAGCATAAGAACTGTTACAGAATTGTTCGATTAAGTTTATAAGTAGGAATATGGCTGAAGAGTTATGCAGTCCATACACCTAATTGTTATGTTATATTTTTATAGAGAATAGTGAATCATAGACCAATTATAAACCATAGCAATATTAATAAGAGAAAAAAGGTAAATTCACATCAATCTAGTAATACTAAGAAAGCAATTAGAACATAATAGACAACAATGATATGTAAACTAAAGAAAACAGGCAAATATTATAAAACAGATCCAAAATAATTCAGCAAGCAAACAAATCATATGTAACACAAACAAAAGATGTATGAAAGTAAAATAATGTGTAATTAGTATAATATATGGAAAAATAGACAGTTGATACTTAGGCCTATGCAATTCCTAACCGTATAGCACCAATAACAACAAATTGTAAGAATTGTACTATGACATTAGCAAATCTAAGGCAAGCAAGTAGTAAATAATAATTAGTGAACCATATTGAGTGATAAATCTTAAATTTAGGACATAAAATAAAAAAGAAAATGTAATTAAATAATATCAACATAACTGTCAAAACATAATACATGGGCCAACCCAACCTTATGGGATGTTAAATTAATCTTTGAAACAAAATACAACCAGTGGTGATAATATCTCATACTTAAATAAGAATACCGAAGATTAATAGCAATCAGAAGATATTTAATAATTTTGAATAAAAATTCAAATATCCTAACAATGGTCCTAAGTCATGATCAGCAAATCAAGAGCAATCAGTAACCATGACAACAGACGACGTTATTGACGAATTTTTCCGTTAAAACCTAATGATTCCATAAGTGACGCTTGAGACGAAGAGACGCCAAACCATAGCTGACTAAAATTTTAACTTAAAACACCCAAAAGTGACTAAATGTACTAAAATAAGGAACTACACCATCTGACGAAGGACTAACATACTCTATTGAAGCAACTGACCAGATTAATTCATTCAATATTAAGGAACTTCAGTCAAATAAGACGAAGAAGACGCCAGACATGACCAAATCCCAGGACGAGTGAAGATTGATGAACGAAACGATGACACAACCCAGCCCAACTGTATAACACCACACCATAGGTCTACTGATTGTTAAGTATTGCGGAATTACCTAAAATTTATAAATAAAATCCTTTCTAAATCATTTCTCACAATAGAAAAACTCTCACTATAACTGATATAATTGCTTTCAAAGGTTAATAAAGAAAATATTTATGAATACTAATATTAACTATAAGCTAACCTCTGTATAACACGACAGCACAGACACATACACTTTTAAACATCACAGAGTTGAATTCAATGTAAAACTTCTTTCATAATTAATAACCACAATTGTAAGGTGGTGTACTCTATTTAAATATTTTGTTCTAACTTTTTGTCGTACTCAAAAGGCTCCAGTGGCAATTTAAATTGTGTAAATAAAGTAAACACGGCGACATTTTGCGTCGTCAAATAACTATCGTTGCCACACTGCTCCCCGCTGAGTAAAGAATTAAATATTTGCCGAGGCCAAAGATTATTATATTAAAGTCAATTGTATAACGATTATTGAAATTTGATGAGCTATCAAGCATTAATAAACAAGTACGAACCTTTATCGACTGTCCTGTAATTATTTCACATGTATTATGAATGTTGTGTTTTGTAGTAGTGAATAGAAATTGCGACCAAAGTTTATGTTGGCAACACGTTCTCCCCAGACTAGCGATACTCGAGTTCTCGCCAGCCGGCGAACAATTCGAATCACACACCGCAGTAACGTAAACAAACTAATTGAGATTAAACCTTTTAATTGTTTTGTTTGGAAAACGATTTGGCGCCTATCCGGAAAAAAATACAAGTGAGTAAGGACAGGTAAGGTAGTACAGACAGCAACAAGATCCGGTACGAGTTATTAGAGCGTACACGATCGACATAATCAGCGGCAGTTTCATAAGAAATTAATACATATTACACAAAATATAAGTAACCGATTGAAGTATTCAACATAACAAAAAATAACACCGACGAGCGAGTTTTCTTACAATATATATATATATATATTATAACGTTGCAGAAATCAGATTATATAGGGTATCCATAAGTTTTATACATATGATAAAAGGTAAAATAATTTAATAAATATTGAAGAAAAAATATAAAATGAAGTTAAGAAAGAAGAATTGTAAACAAGAATAATCACTAAAAAGAATAGACTAGACTGACAAACAAATGACTTTGACCCAACCCCAGAGATTGGCCAGATAAAGACAATAAGATGAGAAAAGATTTACAGAAATTAAGAAGAAAAATCAATGATAAGAGACACAAATGAGTAGAGAAAATATATAAGTAAGCATGAATAAAACAATAATAAAGAAAGTACACTAACCATAAAAAATAAATAAGACAATTTTTATTAAATAAAGTATGTTGTTAAGAACCTTATTATAATAAGAAATTAAGGCACAAAATTTTAAAGAATAATTATAAATGTATATCTAAAATATCATTGAAACCAAGAGTGAGAGATAAGTAGGGAGTGATAACAATAAACAGTGAAGTGATGAGAATATTAAAATGAATAACTTATAATCTTAAGGAAAAAGAATAGTAACCAAGTTCAAGAAACCAAAACCATAATCAAATGATGAATAGGCAAATAAGTTAATTGTGTTAGCCTGTAAGAAACAGAGTAGGTGTGGGTGTAAGAAATAGAAAAACATATTCTATTACTAAAAGAATCACTAGAATCATTATCTTTATAGAATAGATGGTGTCAATACAATACTCACCAAAATTGTTATTTTGTTAATTTAAAGAAAATTAATTTGTTTGTTTAAGTGTTTAAAGGAGTATAAACCAAGAAGGCATAACTTTACAGTAATATGTTTGTATTTGTTATGTAAGTAATGAAAGTATAAAGAGATGAGTAGTAGGATCATTTTAAGTAATGACATACAATATAATAATTATAATTAATAAGAAGGAATATGGCTGAACAATATACAGACCATTAAGTTATTTCTATATTATGTTTTGTTAATAGATTTAAATGTTAAATAGGTGTGTGAGAAATGGGAGTAGGAATAAAACTAGCAATGACATGAACTTAACAAGTAACAAATTAATAACTATTATATAAATAAAAAGAAAAATATCAAATAAGAAATGATTTTGTAAAAGTATAATAACACTAATAGATTGTAAAACAGTTTCAAAGTAATTCAAAAGCCAATAAGTGCGAAATGAAAATAAGCAGACCATATGTACTTAATAAATAATGTTTAAATAGAGCAAAATAAGAAATTCTAAGATGTTACAGTTTAGGCCTATAAATGACATAGTTGTCTAACTTCAGAAAACCAATTGTAAACAATTGAATATTGTATTTGAATAATAAGACCAAGTAAATTATGTAATTACAATTAACTAACAATAATAACATGTCAGAATGCTGATAAACAGTATAAATAAGTAAAATATGAAATAACATAGTATTAGCAATTATGTCCAAAAACATTAATACATGACCTAGACCAGCCTTGTGAGATGTCAAATTGATCTTTGAAAGAAAATAGGGACATCTTTGTTAATATTTCAAGCATAGGAAATATCCCCAAGGAAAAATAACCATTATAATATATTTATTCATTTTGAACAGAAAACCAGGATTTATAACAATAATTTCAAATGTACTTAACCAATCAGAGTCAAGGCGGTTGCCATAACAACAGAACGTTATTATAATTTTGACCGTTATGTAACAGGAGTTCCATTATTAACTATCCAGAGGTGAAGACGCTATATTGATGCGGACCTTTTAAAGGCAAATAACGAAGAAAATCAAAAAGGAATGAAAGTAAATTGAATACCAGAAGTCAATCACAGTTCCAGTAACTCAAGGAGGAACAATAACGAAATTTCAAAATTTATAATTAAATAAAAAATTGAATAAAAGAAACAGATGCCAGAAGGAGACGGCAACCCTACCTTTGAAATTAAACGAATGTAATAACACAACAGTGAAGAAACCTTGATGATCAATAACACTAACAACATGGTTTTGTTAAGTATGAATTAAATTATAAATAATTACGAACTAAAACTGATAAACTTTTTTCACAATATATAACTCTCACTCTGAACTTTGAACACCAATTTCTTTCAAGGATTAATGAATCATATTTATTAACACAGTAAGTAACTGTAAGATACCTATGTCCGAAACCGATAAAACTGACACACACTTTTAAAACAACAGAGTTGAATTTAATGTAAACCTTTTTAGTATTTAAGTACCACAATTGTAAGGTGGTGTACTTTATTTAACATCTTGTTTTAAACCTTTTCGTAACCAAAAGAACTCATTGGCAAATTAACTTGTGTAAATAAGTACACACGACAGCCATCGTGGCGTCAATCTAATACTGCGATGCCACCTTTGCTCTCTGCTGACTGAAAATTAATTTGTTGCCGAAGCTAAACTTTATTATAATAACATCTATTGTACGACAATTATAAAAAATGAATGAATTATCGAATCAAATAAATAAGTACGAATCTTTACTAGTTGTCCTGTGTTTATTTAAAGTGTATTATGTATGTTGTGTTCTTTAGCGGAGAATAGAATTCTTTGCCCAAATGTTATGTTGGCAACACGTCCAAAGACAAGCGAAATTCGAGTTCCCGCCGGTCTGCGAGGCAATTCGAATTAATCATCACCGTACAAGAGACAAACTAATTTTGAACCTTTTAATTGTTTTCTGAAAAACAATTTGGCGCCTTTCGGGAAATAAACATACAAAATAAGGACAGGTAAGGATTTCGGTACTGGTTATTCGTACGTTCGCGACGGACGCAGTCTGCGTGAGGTACGTTGAAGAGCGACGACGACTTGGTAAGACGTCGAGAGAATACTCAGAATAATTTTACACTTTTACACTAATATAGAATCCGACAGAAGTGACTAGTTATAATATATATATATATATATATATATATATATATATATATAGCAACAATTCATATATTTGCATATTTGCCCAGGGCGGTATGTTTTATATTGTAATTAGTATAAATGGAATAAGGAACAGTTTTATACAATTTTGTGCAAGAATTGACAATATCTAACCTGTCGAGAGGTAGCGTAAGTTACAGCGTGTGTGTGAGCACGCTACGACATGAAAATATGGGGTGATGCGAACGACTTATTGTTTTGTCTGTAATCATGTCTTAACAGGATTATAATAAACTAATTACTTGCGTTAAACCTGTAAGCAAAGACTTACGCCAATTATAAAGACACCATTGCATATAGGAATTCTTAACGAATGCAGTGATATATAAAATATTACAGAAATTTGCAATAATGTTTAAAGACGCTAAGTAATTAATGTTAATTACGGGTGTAATTAAAGAGTAATTAACATGTGTGTTATATGTGCGTGAACAGACAAAAATTACGCATACAATGATATCGCGCATGCTACAAGTGTGTTTACGAAATCGCTAAAATGAACAAAAAAGTGATTCGTGATTAAAAGGACGCTTTGCATGAAAGTTACAATTTCTAACATCTCAAGAGCAATCCTGGACATGTCAGATTGAGTCCAATATAAATACGACAGACAATTTTGGGGCATTCTCAGACTCAAGAAATCTACAGACGACGTTACGCTGCCCGTTGCGGATCGACATAGACACACACACTACCACACTCACGCAAGACGTATGGAGGAACTCAGGAGCAACAACAACCCATAGAAACATAGAATACAGCATCATCATCATAAAATTCTCAGGATTCAGGACGCACACACACACACACACACACACACACACACACACAACGGTAACGGCAGCAGTATGCAGGTGATTACTAAATATTTATAATTTTGTTGTGAAAAGAACTTTCCGAAAGACAATTTTATATGAACAGTAAGATTTAAAATGTAAATAAATGTAAATGTAAATAATAGTTAAAATCAATAATTTAATTTTATAAGAAAATTTGAAAGTTACTAAATCTTTTGTTACGGTATATATTAAAAATTTCGGTGTGTCAATAGAGTTAAAGAATAGTTTGAAAGTAAATGTAATTAGTTTATTTTGTCTGTAGCAACTAGTAATTTTACGCTTAAGTTAATATTATTTTTGTTTCTTTTTAAATGAGTTGCTATTAGTATTTGAAGATTGAATGAAAGTCAGACACACACAAAATGAAAGAATTTAGATGACTTATTTAACATGTCTGTTTAGTTAATAAGAGTATATGATTATTTAGTTTTTAGATATTATGAACAGCCTAATATGTGTGAAACTTATAAAAGTGGATATTTGATCTACCTAATGTTTGAATTTTTTAATATTGGAATATTTTTCTATTAATGAATAAATCTTAGGATGATTATTTTTAAATGGTTTTAAATAATTATTTCATGTCAACAACATCTCACTCCTCTTTAAAATTTATTTAATTATTGTGCAACTACATATACTTGACGCAACGAGAAACAAAAATCCTGCGACCTGTCCGGTGTACTACACTTAATAGTTGCGTTGAGTGCATGGTTCTGTATTTGTGTGAATTTATGAAATACTCGTAACGTTGCAATATACGTAAAAATAATGATATTAAGTCAATACAGAGTGACAAACTAATAGTTTAAATTTACGTAAGTATGAAACGG
The DNA here is from genome assembly GCA_034769895.1 of Magicicada septendecula. Classification (NCBI taxonomy): domain Eukaryota; kingdom Metazoa; phylum Arthropoda; class Insecta; order Hemiptera; family Cicadidae; genus Magicicada; species Magicicada septendecula. The sequence goes on from CM068368.1 coordinate 498,028,284, forward strand.
AATGAAATTTGGGTGGATATTGTTAACACGTATACAAACATTGTTTAGAACTGTTAAAAGTAGAATTATAAAAAAATGTTATGAAACATTATTAAGCAAATATTTGGTTTTGTATAATGTATAAGCAAATTGACGAACAAGGACGAAGGAGAAATGTAGACGACGTAAAAGTAACCTTCTAAATTTAAACACGATTTGGCCAATCACATTGATTTTTGCTTTAAAGAAATGTATTAGTCATCGGGGATAGCAACTGTTTACAAAAAAAACGTTTTCTGCTCAGCTGTTTTAAGCTAACAATGAGGTCGTTTGGTCGTCGTATGAATCGGAACTTGCTTGTTTAGTTTCAATACGAAAAATGAAAATAAGAGACAAAATGAGTAGGCTACGTAATACTGTATAATTATATACTTCGTAAAACTATAAAAATTCACAATATTAAAACCTTTTGGATAAAAAAGTCTTCTTGTATTTTTATTGATTAACTAACCGTATACAAAATGCATGAACATCGCATCGCAACTCAGACCATACATACTCGTCAAAATTTATACGTATATTACTACATTTCTCAATTTTTTTTCAATTTTGTCTATATACGTATTTTTTGAAAACTTCGGAATTATTTATATTCTAGGATACAAATTTATATTCAATATAGTCAAAAATGTCTAAATTTTTATTGTTCACAAAATACATTTTTAACTTATTTTATGTGAATTTGCACTGGCAATATATGATGACTGTAACCGCTCATATATCGGGCAGTCTAACCACTACATAAGTCTACGGTCAGGGAACACAAATATGCAATGGACAGAGGTTAGATGAAACTTCAGCGTTAGCCCAGAATGCAGCGGAGAATGGTCAATTTCGATTCTGACGCAACTAAACTACTGGTTGCACGGTGCTACTGCAGAAACATATCATAAGGGAATATATCATATCATATCATATCATATCGAAACTGGGAAAAGATAGGACGCGGAAGCTTTCAACAAACGGGACGTCAGTCTGCGCCTCCATCCAGCTTGGAAATCGGTTCTTCACTCATACAACACCACAGCCAATCAGACACTACTAAATACATAATTTTGTATCGTTTCTGTGTGTGTATGTGTGTGTGTGACTGGTAAGAATGTATTTATATTACAAGTATGTATGAAGAGTTTATATTGAAAAGAAAGAACGAGTCTCTTTATTGTTTATATTTAATTTAGAAACGACATATAGTTTCACAAACACTCACGTAATTACATCAACTAAATGACAAAATATTTCCTATTTAATTTTAAAAACCGAAAATAATCATTTTTAAATCCTCTACTAACCGTTTTCTACTAATGGGAGATTTTTGTGTCTGATTGAAAATGTAAGTAGAAATACACTTTCCACATCGAGATAAACTTTTTCTTTATTTCAAGAACAAACCGAGATCTGTTCCGAGCTTTGTGTTTACCTAGAGCAATGAAACAGAGTTTATTTGCAGTATCTAGCACAGCTAGGTCACCTCTGACAAATATATTACTTCTTATTCTTATCTCTTTGTCTCTGTGTTCGATACTTTTATTCAAGACTCGCTACTTCTCACCCATATTGAACCTAAGGCAATCACTCCAACTTCCAAAGGCGTCTTTGAGCAACTGTTTCCTGACGTAGAACTCCCGTGTCCCTCTGTCTTTCTCATTATTATTATCCTTTTAATATTTTTATTAAGCCAGTACAGTTATTGATACAAAATACATAAACAAATATATATTTTTAATACTATATATATTTTTTGTGTACACTTCACAATCTATTTGGTTACATTCTTCTCATTTTCCTGTTTTGTCAAAACTTATACGTCAACAGAAACATATTGACAGAAGGCGTGATTGAGTCATGAATCAAATAGCAAAATCTTATAGGCAAAGTCGATTGAGGTAACTGTGGTTGTAAATACTTTGCGAGTTTGAAGCAGATAGTGTGGCCTATTCTGTCTAGTGAATGAAAATGTATGAATTCATTTATGTATGTGTATATATATTGTAAAACAATGAGCAGGTACAAGGAATGTACAGCTATCTAGTAATAAGTATGCCTATTCCTTGCAAGTTAGTGATGTTAGTGGTAATAATGCCAAGGCGTAACAGAAATAATGGTCATATTTCTTTCCTCTGAGTCAAATCTGTTTAATTTCGCATTCGTAAAACAAAGAATAAATTTACACGGAGACACGTTCATTACACTTGCAACACAGCATTTCTATTAGGCCTACATTTGCATTGCATGAGTTGCGCGTCCTCTCCGAGCACGTGGCTTTTACTGCTCACACAATGATGCAAGAGCAATGGCCGTCTCCACACGTACACGATCAGCTTCATCTTCGTCGTCATCAGCAACTTTTTTCAGAGTTATTTCAAATTTCGTTACTTGTTTCCCTAAAGAACAGACGTAATCAAACTGTATCTTACGCAGTAGCGTAGCCAGTTTTCCCATGGGGGAGGAGTTGTTTATGGTAGTAGGTTATTGATGATTAGCATAACCAAACTTTCAACAACCTTGTGTATGTAATATTCGTCCGCTAATTATACACCTGCCTGCGTACAGACTTTACGCTTAAGACCTCATTGGTGACCTAACAAATGGGGGGGGGGAGGTATTGTAACGGCACTAAGCTTACGTAAAAGTATTGATAAACGTAAAGTAGCAATAATAAATGTACTGCCAGTTTGTAATTATTTTTCTCTAAATTTATCTCTTCATTCCTTAATAGTTAATGAATAATACTCTTAGCGTTATGTTCTCGCTCATGATTTCTACATTTTTACGGCTTTACCATCGTTATCATTGTCGTCCTCGTCGTCATGATCATGATGATGATAATCATCCCATAAACAGATTATCTGTTACCTACTGGTGAATACATTTGCAGTCAAACATTATGATTACTCACGAGAACAGAACCACATACTCCAACTTGCAAAAGTCGTCATCGTGCTTTCGTCTTGACGTTTCTTGACAACAGATCTCAAAAGCTTCATGACTATCTGCCATCTTTTGTATAATTTCAACTATTATATTTTGGTTTCGAATTCTAAGCATAACTTTCTACCTCCTCTTGTCATATTTCTACCTAACTTGCTATTTTTGTCGTAAACCTTTCTTGGTCTGTCATTTCGTTGTCTACAGTTACTACATACACATACATACTCATACATAATCATATATTTATGCATATTTATAAAAACCATAAACTTTCATCTTCAAAGATAGCAAGTATATCCGCTACCTCTATACAGCGAACAAGCAGTAACAGAATTTTCCTTGGTGTTTTTGGAGTGCAAAAGAACATCATGTCTTGGCCAATCAATCTCTACCGGCGGTTGGTCGTTGCCGTGGGCGTCACCAGTGCCCAATTATTGGAGGGGGGACGGAACATTATGGTAATATTGAATATTTGGTGTAATGACAAAACAAATTTCTAAAAGATTACGGTCATTCTTTTCTATTTTTATAACGTTTTTATATTAATAATAAAACTGATATAATATTGTATTTTTACATTGTCAGGTAATTTAAATACTGTGTTAATTCACTAGATTAAGATTAGATTTGGAAATTGGCCTAAAGATGACTCAAATAGAAAAACTTAGATATCTTTTTATTACCACTATTTACTTATAGTAAGTATTAAACATCACATTAGTATATTTTCTGTTAACTACAATAAAACAATTAAGCAGTTCGATATTTCAAATATTTTTAGCATCGATTAATCATAAAAAGTTCCTAATATCTACACCTAACACCTTCTCCTAGCACCTACATAAGAAATCAATACTTTGGCTATCTTTTTATTATCAATGTCGTTGAATGCCTTTTTATGGACTTAGCACAGGGTTACATGGGAGCTTTGTCGGGGTCATAGTTTATCCAAAATAAGTCTTAATTTTTGAAGAGCACTGAAGGTTTTTCCTGCCTCACAAGTAAATGCTGGGCACATAAGCAGAAGATGAACCAACCTTTGTACATTTCTGAAAAGATCTCTAACCTCTTTATTTATCAAGATCAAGACTATTCTTGCACCATGTACCTTGTACCTTTGTAGACAAATTTCTGTTTTTTCTTTAAACGATAATGCGTCAATTTCTGGATAAGGGACTAATGCTTCACACCCTTCCTTTTCACAAAAGAATTTTTTCTACCAAAAACTTTCTTCACACTAAGCTGATTGGAAATTTGATTTTGAAGCCAAGCTAAGAAATTTCATCATTACATTATTTTAATACGAATGAAACTTTTCATTCTTCCTCAGCCCATTCAATCCACCAGTGATGTATTCAACTGATTTATATATTCCTGTCACAGGTCTGTTATTTCCCTGGAAGGATATGGATGATTTCATTTTGCAGCACAGGGTGTGTATAATTCTGTTATCTTGGAGCCATTGCTTAAGAGATGGCTTGTCCTGGCTGAAAACGTTTAGCAATTTCATGAAGTTTCCTTCAAAATGTGTATGATGTCGAATGTCTTGTTCCTGTCCAATGAGATATTTAAGAATTCCAATAGTAATCATTACTCTAAAGCTACCTTTGGCTTCTCAACTTTAATTTAATATATATATTGTACAGTAACATCAGCTTACCCCATAAATCCCAGGGCCATGGAACAACAGAAATGTTTTGTACCAACATTGGTTGAAAACTTAACTGCTGATGAACTGGAAAACCATAAGGTATAATTTCAGGCTGGTGTGGAAGACATGCTAATTCAGTTTTGGATGTAACTGGATCACAGGTGGCTGCAGCCACTGGTGTCACTGGTTGTGGTAAGCTTTCAGAAGATTTGGAAACTCAAGATTTGTCGGTAGGAATTAGAAATTCCTTCACATGGGCTTCATATGATGGCCCAATTATCTAAAAATAAAAGATATTGGGCTTCTGAAATCAAGAAAATATATTTAATTAGGAAGAAATATTACGAATGCTATTTGAAAATCTACCACAGACTGGCTCCCAAGAAAATGCAAAAAGGTTACGTACATATCTTTTACTCATACATATTATCATTACTTTCGCTCATAGTCGCCATGTCGTCACTACCCTAATTTAAGTTCAGGAATTTACCATATTTCGACACCAAATTTTGCCTCTTTCAAAAATCTGCTGCCGAAGTATCCAGCAAATAGTTGACGCTGTCATTGAAGTTTCAAAGCCCTGGGTTATCAGCCATACTTTTATCCTGATAACAAGACAGCATCCTTGTCCATATTAGCTCCGGTGGTGTACCGGCCTCGCTTCGGTCTCCAACAATGTACGAGAAGGTTGTCCCCAAGTCCCAAAGTGTAAACTTTCCTGAAAGGGAAGGCTTTGAGTACGTGGATCAGGAGTTATTTGATAATTTGAACCCCTCCAAAATTATCAGTCTTGGTAACGGGTTATCGGCATATGAAGACATATTGACGACTCAGCACCCCGTACTAACGTGATCCGACTGTGATTGGTCGGGATGACCGACACCCTCACCAGGTTCTTCGGGGCATAGTTCTGCACAGACACGGCAGCGGCCGGACTATCTTACTACCGCCTTTTAATCAGTCGAGAGCCTCCTTGTCCGTCGTCGTCGACCAATTTCAAGCACAGTACTAAACTAACCCGGTAGCAGACAAAAGTTTTCATTACATAACACATCACACCGCACAGTTTGAGGAAGAGGTAATGACAGGCTCTATGTTTCGTCGATCACTACTTGAACAAAATAAAAGGGCCGCGAATTGGTGTGTGAAAATGGAAATGGATAATGGTCGCAACCAGCGGCGGATTACCAATTGGGCCCAGGGGCCGCAGGCTTAAGGAGGCCGCAGGGCCAATTTTTTTCTAATGAGAAAAACTGTAAGTCAAACACGCAGTTTACTACCACCAATAATTAATTAACAGTGCAAGGCAGTGACTAATATCAGGTTGATAGTCCTAGAGGTTACTAGATCAGGATATGTCCCTGGGTAGACAGCCCGTCATATCAGTCAGTCGACAGTCGACACTGGCGCGTCGCCGCGTCGGTCGTAGCGGTACGAGTCACACTCTCCCCTCCACCTTCTAACTTACAGCCAGTAGACCTGCGGCGAAACAGTAAACAACAATACACCTGTCAGTTTTGAGGTTATTTTAAGTTGGAAAGGTCTGAATACGTCGTAAAAACTCTGTAGATGATACACTTTGTGTTAACTGTTTTTATTATTTAGTGGAGTCATTTGAAACCCATTTATTTACGTTCATATATTTGTATTGTTTAGCCTGGTTTGTTTTCTGTGTGTCAGTGTGTGTGTGTGTGTGTGTGTTGTTTTGTCTGAACATCTTCATGTCTTCATTGAAAATGAGTCAGGATTTGCACACTGCAAGTGGAGCTTATAAACGCAAGTTGAAAAAAGCTAAAGATGACGCTCACTCAAAATTATTACACAAAACTGCTAAGTTGGACAAGTTTTTGAAAGCTTCAACAGTTCCACAAAGTACTGGTTCAAATTCTACCGATTCTGATAAGTTTACGGATCCTGCCCCAACTAATTTAACAATAGATTCGGATTCTGATCAAAAACAAAATCCATTTTATTGTGAAGTAAATAATGAACTTGTAAATGCAGCAGATTTTAACGTAGGTCTGCAACAATGCCCATGTTGTAGCAAAGTAAATATTGACTTTAATAGTGTAAATACTGTTTTATATGAAAGTGGTGAAGTTATTGATCCGGAAGTAGCAGATACTGTTCTCGACAATCAATGCTTAGAGTCAGATAATTCAAAAGTTAACTGTAAAGTGGAAAAAGAAATTGTTAAATTTAATTTAATGGACCCAAATTTTTGGAAACCATTGACGAACGTGCTTAAAGATCATATAATTAAAAATCTTCCAGAAAACTTGTCAAAAATAACTGATTGTGATTGTGATTTTTCAAAATCTAGGCGTATTTATCCTGATAAGACAAGGTATGCTAACAAGAGTATGTTGTTTACTCGTTTGCAAAATGGACAGTTGAAGAAAAGAGAATGGCTGATGTATTCTAATTCAAAGGGATCTTTTTATTGTGTTCTGTGCAAACTTTTCCATTCAGACGAGACTGAAAATTCTTTTATTCATGGCTTTAACGACTGGAAACATATTTCCAGATTGTCACAGCATGATAGGAGTTCTGAGCATAGAATTAACACACAATCCTACGTCATCAGAGGCAATTTACTCGGTAAGATTGACTCTGCTCTTCATCAACAGTACTTAAAAGAAGTAGACTATTGGCAGAAAGTTTTGATTCGTGTATTACATGTTATTAAATTTCTTGGTGCTTGCGGGCTAGCCTTTCGAGGCTCAGAAAAGCATGAAGTTTTTGGATCTCGGAAAAATGGCAATTTTCTAGGAATTCTAGAATTGCTAGCCAAATACGATGATTTTTTACAAGTTTATATTCAAAATTATGGCAATCCTGGTCAAGGAAAAGTAGGTTATCTCTCAAAGACTATCTGTAATGAGTTTATAGAAATAATGTACAATAAAATAGTTTCAACAATTGTTGAGGAGTTAAAATCAAGAAAATAGTATTCCATTAATGTAGTTTCAACACCTGATATTTCTCATCATGACCAATTGACTTTGATTGTTCGCTATAATGGCTGCCCAACGGAAAGATTTATTAAATTTATCAGAATGGAAAACCACACGGGTGCTCAAATAGAAGAATTAATTTTGAACACACTTTACTTTCATTACTAGATATTTCGATAAACTATATGAGAGGCCAGTCATATGATAATGCATCGAATATGTCGGGGCAATATGAAGGACTTCAATCGCGAATTAAGAGTCACAATATTCTGGTAGAATTCATTCCTTGTTCGGCCCACTCCTTAAATCTGGTAGGGACCCACGCAGCTAACTGCTGCCTTCAAGCAACCAAGCTTTTTATGTTCATACAAGAACTCTATGTGTTTTTTAGCGCGTCAACTGCAAGGTGGACTTTACTTGAAAACATAATAAAAGACAGTGAATTCAAGAAAAAACTGTTGCCTAAAAGGCTAAATATGACCAGGTGGTCAGCTAAATGGCATGCTTCAAGGGCTTTACTCTTTCATTATTGGGAGTTTCATAAAGCACTTCAAGTCATCTCTGGAAACCCCCAAGAAAAACCAGAAAACAGAGCTACAGCTGAGGGATTATGTGCAGTATTTACTAGGATAGAAATAGCAGTATTACTTGTTTTATGGAATGATGTTCTTGAACGCTTTAATACTGCAAGTAAAACATTGCAAAGCACTAACACTGACTTAGGAGTCATTTGCAATATTTACAAATCTTTCAAAGATTATGTGCAGGGCTTACGAGAACGATTCAATTATTATGAGATGAAAGGTATGAAACTGTGTAAATCAGAGACTGCTGACTATGTTTTAGATTTCAAGAGGAGAAGAAAGAAAAAACAATTTTCTGATGATGAGAACAATGATGAAGATACCTCCAAAATGGACTTGGATGACGTGGATGGCAGACAAGAAAGATTATTAATACATTTTATGTTATAATCGACAGAATTTTCAGTGAACTAGAAAACAGAACAAGAATTTACTTCAATCAGAACAAAGTTTTTGTATTCATTTATAAATTTCTTACCTTGAAAGATGACGAAATTCGGGAAAATCTTCTCTCTTAGTTCAGAAACATCCTACAGACCTATCTTCAGAACTTATTGAAGAACATTTTATGGCGTTTGTTGAGGCTCTCGGCTTAAATGTAAAGGACCATCATCGTCCTGTTGAGTTTTTAAGATTTGTAAGAGAAAAGCAATTGATAACTCTTTTCCCTAACGTTGAAACATCGATGAGAATTTTGTTGCGCATGATGACCACAAATGCATCTGGCGAACGGTCCTTTAGCATTCTAAAAAGAGTTAAAAACTACCTGCGTATTCATCTGCTGACTTAAGATTGTCAAGTTTAACAAGTTTTATGGGAAATGCTGAACTGCTCAACGAAATTGATTTCAGTGACATTATAAAAGATTTTTCTGCAATGAAAGGTCGCAAAGTTGATTTGTAGTTTGTTTATTAAATAGATTGTGTTCAGTCAGTATATAAAACTTCAGAAGGTTACTAATTTAATATTTTTGTTTGTTTATATATTACTCGTATATTAACTTTTGCAATGTGTTTTTGATTTTCTATGTGATCGTTTATATATGAATGAAATTGAGTTGTGTTTTGTTTTATTGGGAAATAAATATTTTTAAAAAAATAGCGGTTATCTTTTCTGTCCCAAAAATTGCTGTAAAAAAGTTTTTAAGTTGTAAAAATGCCTCAAAGCAAATATTAACGAATAATGATTATTTAGGATTAGGGTGAATATTAGCCCATAGAAGATCTTATCACAGATATCTCCGTTTCCTTCAATGAGGCCTGTTTTGTAATGGTTGTAGTTTATAATTTATGGTGAGCGGGAGGAGGGGTGAGGAAGGAGGGCCGCTGAGAAAATAGTGCCCAGGGGCCCAAGAGTTGCTAATCCCTTACTGGTCGCAACTGAGTATGCATTGTTTTGCTATTTTTGTGTGTACAAGTTAGTGAGAGGTTAATTATTATCGAATAATTATTTTACCTTCATGTCCGTATAAAAACTTCTTTTAATTTTATACGACAGTTTTTGTCGATTTACAAGAAGTTGGAAATCCTTCTTGCTCCTCATAAATTTACTTTTTTTTAATACACACATACGTACACAGGCTTACGAGGCTATACGTGACCTATAAGCCTGATTTAATGATCAGTCAGCGTTGTTAATAGTTGCGAAATTTTAATTATTGTATAAAATATAGATTTGTAAATTGAGAAGTATGAGCTCGATATTCATTCAAAATGAAACACTTTTAATATTTACCAAAAGGTTTCGAAATTAGAAACAATAAAGTCCTGTGATCCATCAAAACTTTATAATACAAAATAAGTAACTCTGAGATTTGAAAATAACGGTGCGTACGAATTATCTTGGCAGCACTACATTCTAAACTTTTTTCTGTATGTAAATGATTGTACTTATAATTTTTTTTCACTTTCTATTTTTCTACTTTTCGTTTCATTCAAAGTTTTAGTGTTCATCTTAGTTTTACATGTCCATGTCTTCAGACAAGACTTAACTGAACCCTGATTCTTGAGTTCCTCACTATCGCCAATACTTCTCTTCATTATACAAATACAAAACACAATTAAACTGAACTAACTAGACAAACAAACTAGAATGAATAACAAATATAAACTAACTGAAAAATGAAAGAGATAATTTAAAAACCTTATACCTTCGTAAATAACAAGAACACTTTGAACGTCGACGTGTCAACATACTGTCGTAACCCGCGCTGAAGCCGTAAAAATTACTTCCGGGAACCTGGCATTTCTATATATAATAATACAAAGAAAATAGTTCATTGGGCCTCAATTTGGACCGTAAATGGTAGGCCTAATGAATTTTAGTTTAATCTTTTTATTCAACTACTAATATGAGAAAAAAATATCGGTATGGAGAACCATACATGACTTCCATATTCTAAGATTTATTTTTAAAATCATTTTCGAAATGAAATATTACCATAGAAACTACTTCTTTCTACTTACTGCTTCAGCCTTAACCACAGTACTGTGGTCACTAACATATACCACCTCACGTTATCGCACTCGATTTTCACTGATGATGGAAGTCAATGGCATTGCCGAAACGTCTGGTTTTGTAGAAAACATTGGACTACGGCCAAATATCCCGGGAAGGAATTTTAACAAAAACTACTTCTTTGTTGCCGATAACGTTGTACACATATATATATAAAAAAATATGCATAAAATTAATGGCTTGTATAAGTTAATGATTGATCTCCATTAAGTAGTGCTCAAATTTCCAAAGTTTTAATATTATGATGTCCGTAATTAAAACATCAGAGCAGGTTTAGTGTGTATGAGGGTTCACCGTGGACAAAAATTTTCAACATTTCCTATTGAGCGTTGCTTAGAATAAATCTGCGAATCTACAGTGTACGTTTCACAGAACAAACACGCGGAAAAGAAGGAGCGCTCCGAAGTCACTCATGGACCCTCAGCATCTTGCAGAGGGTTCATTCCCTAAAGACGAAAAGTCTGTCTATGAATCGTTCCTCTGTAAACACGTGCAGTTACACTGCCCAGCGATCCACAGGAAGCAAATCGCTATCCATGCTGGACACTTTTTCGGCTTGCATGCGTTATGTTGGTATGGGTTCGGCACTTTCCATTTAAAAAGCGTGCAAATGTAAGAAAATAAACATGAATGAGGCCAGAAATAACGCGAATTGTGTGTGTGTGTGTGTGTGTGTGTGTGTGTGTGTGTGTGTGTGTGTGTGTGTGTGTGTGTGTGTGTGTGTGTGTGTGTGTGTGTGTGTGTGTGTGTGTGTGTGTGTGTGTGTGTGTGTGTGTGTGTGTGTGTGTGTGTGTGTGTGTGTGTGTGTGTGTGTGTGTGTGTGTGTGTGTGTGTGTGTGTGTGTGTGTGTGTGTGTGTGTGTGTGTGTGTGTGTGTGTGTGTGTGTGTGTGTGTGTGTGTGTGTGTGTGTGTTCCCTGCCTTTTTATTGCGGTAGTGATAATAATAAAATGGAAACGTAAACAGTACATAACTGAGATATGCTTGCCTGCCACGCACGATATATTTTCTCTTATACATGACTAGCAGAATACCCGTGCTACGCTACGGAGTTTCACGTTGTACGTAATGAAAATGTTAGTTTAATTAATAAAGTTTAATTAAAGTAGGCTTCTTAAAAATAAATAGCTGTTGCCCACAACTTCGTTCGCGTGGTCTTCAATTTAATGGTCTTCAACCAGATCTAATAGTTTTTTAAGACCGCAAAGGACCCCCCAGAGGATCGTATCGAAAAAACACCTGTCCTATGTTGGTTCTCCCTTTGCGTAAAATATTTGTGCCAAGTTTGGTTGAAATCGGTCCAGTGGTTTAGGAGGCGATGTGGAAGACCCCAAAGAACCCCCAAAAGGACCCCATCGAAAAAACACCTATCCTATGTTGGTTCTCTGTTGCGTAAAATATTTGTGCCAAGTTTGGTTGAAATCGGTACAGTGGTTTAGGAGGAGATGTGGAAGAAACCTTCGCGGACGTGCGCACAACAACTCACCGAAGTTTCATCGCAATCGGATGAATGGTATAGGAACGCATACGGGACAAACAAAGAAACATTCATTTTTATATATAAGATGTAAACTATACCACTTACTTGACATAAACCGTGATAGCTAAGCTAATGTACAACATATATGTATTAATTATACACATAAATGTTCCTCGATAGACACTCTATCTATTGGCGAAAACTTGAATAAAATCCGTTCAGTACTTCCTGAGATTAGCGATTTCAAACACAGAGAGAAAACGGACCGACTTTACTTTATAGTATGTACAGATTTACATTAAAATGAAAAAATTATAATTTTATTGCCTGGCAACAAAATTATTTTATTTTTAACAATTACCATTGTTTCAAAAAGTTTAAATAAATTTTCAAGTACTTTTGTTAAAACGTAAAAGGTTGCAGGTAAACTAACCCTTCCCCTTAACCGATCTTCACCAAAATCGAAAGTCCTTGAGACCTCTACAATTCAGGGACGTATGCAAAAAATTATTTGATTCTGTTTGAATTTGCGGCTGTTATCGTTTGCCATAGAAAATACGCTTGATAAAAAAACGTTGCAGGTAAACTACCCCTTCCCCTTAACTGATCTTCACCAAAAACAATAGGTCTTGAGTACTCTACAAATCACGGCTGTATGCAAAACATTATTTGATTCTGTTTGAATTTGCGGCTGTTATCGTTTGCCATAGAAAATACCCTTGTTAAAAAAACGTTGCAGGTAAACTACCCCTTTCCCTTAACCGATCTTCACCAAAAACAATAGATCTTGAGAACTCTACAATTTAGGGCTGTATGCAAATAATCTTTTGATTCTGTTTGAATTTGCGGCTGTTATCGTTTGCCATAGGAAATACCCTTGTTAAAACATAAAACGTTACAGGTAAACTACCCCTTTCCCTTAACCCATCTTCACCAAAAACAATAGGTCTTGAGAACTCTACAATTCAGGGCTGTATACGAAACATTATTTGATTCTGTTTGAATTTGCGGCTGTTATCGTTTGCCAAAAAAAAAAATTTCCCTTGATAAAAAAAAACCGTTGCTGGTAAACTACCCCTTTCCCTCAACCGATCTTCACCAAAAACAATAGGTCGTGAGTACTCTACAAATCAGGGCTGTATGCAAAAAATTATTTGATTCTGTTTGAATTTGCGGCAGTTATCATTTGCCATAGAAAAAAAATCTACAGATAGACAGACAGACAGACAGACACACAGACAGACACACACACAGACACTTTTCGGAAAACGACTTTTTTTCATGTTTTGAGTGTAGTAGAATCAGAATCTGCAATAATCTCGAACACGATTTTTTTTGCCATCACCATACTTCCATTCCTTAAGGAATATGGAAGTAAAATACAAATTAATTTGAAAATAAATTATTCACGATTTAAACTTCTGGGAAAATATTGGGGGAGACGGGTCCCCTCTGCCCCCCCCCCCGTGAAACCTGTGTAGTTACTACTGAAATTAACCAGATGCCTTGAAGGTTATAGAAGACAGGCGTCACCACAATACATGATGGAAATATCTTGTCTTTCGTATATAGACATTACTTGAAATGATAAATCCAATATTGTTGTTATTATTGAATAAGGAAAATAATTGTATTGCAGCATTTTTGTGAACATAGTGTTGTCTTCTCAAGATGATGCAAGAGTACGATTTCTAAAATACGCATGACAAACTCGCATGTCTTTTTATACTCGGAAAGAGTAGAAATACAGTGCTAACAAGTCATTGTGACAGAAAACACAATTATCAAACCAATTTTAATATCAGCAGATTTTGTTATATTTGTTTGTCACTCTAACAATATGAAGATATCAAGGAGGGAGGGTTGAGAAGGATGTGTAATACTTTGTTATAAATAGAAACAAGTTTTCTGTAAGCTTTCTACTGACAGTAACCTTTGTGATCAATGGCAAATTTTTGTTTGAAGACATGGTTTATTATAAAGATTACACTTTTTTAAAAATAATCAAATTATATTAAAGTAAAACTAAGCAGAATAAGTTATACTAAAGCTTTAACACATGCAAACGTATTTTTACTTGGTATAGTTATTTTTTATTTATTAATTAATTAATTAATATAAATCTACAATCACGATATTTTGCTAAAACCGAAAATGACTAAAAAAACGTATAAAGATATTGGTTGTGTATTATATAACATTAGCTTAAGTGTGTGTGTCTGTGTGTGTGTGTGTGTGAGAGAGAGAGAGAGAGGGGGTGGGGGGAGGGGGGGGGAGAGAGAGACATACACACATTGAAGAAACTATTCCTAAATAGGAAAATGGAAGGAGACAACAAAAGATGCAGTAACTAAATATTCTTTCCTAGAATCAAAGACAGACTAAAACGTAACGGCAAATGATTCCCAACTTTAATAGTGACTGGACACAGAGAAACGAGATCAAAATAAGAAATGACCCATGTGTTAATGTAATCCAGGAGAACAATTGTTATCAGTGATAAACATTCATTACTCGTTTTTACATTATATAGCCTAGTAGAATTGGAATGCATACTACAATTAAAATCCGGTAAGCCTTTGTATGTAGTATTACTAACTTGTAATGGAGCTTGTTATAAATATACAATTAAAAACATACTATGTTCACGTGTGTTTGTGGGGGCCAAAATACGCATAAGTAGTTGAATCAGGTAGTTAAATAGGGGGCCAGTAATTTCTTGCGTAAAGATGTTTGTGTATGAGCAGGAAAACAACTAAAATCGCAGCAGTCCGAGGTTTTTAATAGTCCTAAAACTTAGGCTTTGACAGACATCTACTATCAGAAAATTTTAATCCCACTACCGTCATATGTGCTGGCGGAAACAGTAAATTAATTCAGTACTCTTCGAGAGGGCATAGCGGTCAGGCGACTGATCGTGAAGCTCCGGCGCTAATGGGATGGTTAACAAAGAATTTAAATTAATAAAATAGAAACACAAATTACTCTGTTTGTGATTATAACCACTAACACAACTTCATTAATTAAATAATAAAATAGATTTTAAGGATAGACAGCTTGTCATCCGGGAGCGTGTAACATACAGGTCGATAATATCCCTATGTTTAAGTTCAGGCTAATATTCCATAATTGAAAACTGCTTAATTTAAAAACAGTATAAATTCTTTTTAAGTTAATAAATACTTTTGAACTATGGAATTTACGATCGAAAATAATTCGCCGTTTACATAAATTACAAAATGTGAGTAGTACTAGGAGTTGCGGACCAAGAAGATAACGTCAACACGAAGGATTTGAACGGATACTAGAAACATCACTGTTCAACGAGAAGATTTTGTCAGGTGTCTTAGGGACCGCAAGAACTTCATAATAAAAGGGACATATAAATTAAGTCGTAAACGGAACACTAAAATGCTTTGATCACTGAGGTTACATACACTCAATAACGATATTTTATTTATAATTTATACTTATCTTAAGTAACCTATTTATTTTTTTATAATTCACTAATGTTAAAACCACCTTTATTTTATCACCTACAGAGTTAATGGATCCCATAGACATACAGAGTACACAGCCTAGACATCCTGTAACTTTTCCAGCTGGTGAGACTTAGAGTCTGGCTGAATGTCGTAATAACTGTTCTCCCTCGGATGGATTTAACCACACGGGCTTTAGAAACAAGTGCAATTGCCACTTGCTGTATTAAAAGGAAACTAATTAACTTGCTAATATGTAAACAACACGTATCTTTACCGCCCCTACCCCTACCTGCATTATTATTAAGAATTCAGTGGAGCTTATGTGATAAATTTCTGATCTGCTTGCGCATGCGATCATGTTTCTTTGTCAGCGAGGAACCGCAAACGTGAGCTCACTGTTTTCATAAAATTTAGAACACACATCTCACTGACACACGATGGGCAGCATTTCAACGGTGTGATCAAACTTTCGGCTTTCCAGCAACCGACTACATCCATAAGGCACACTTAGACACACAGCCCACTTAAGGTCAATGACCCTCTTATTTCAAAGCATCGCATTCTGTTCTTATATAGTTTAAATTCTCAAGTTTATAAGCAACATAATTACATTATTATTAATATCGTTACTTCTATTATCTAAATTTACTCAAATCTCTTGTATGGTAAAAGTTTATTCTGAAATAACTTAAATATTTCTTGCCAATGAACTAGAATAAGACGCTGAAAATTCATTATTTAGTTGTAGAAATATTTACAATTAAGGATTTTATACAGAAAAACAATTAGATAAATTTAAAGTTAAAACAACTGAAACGCAGTGGGAATAAATTCAATAAACGTTCTACGCAGTTATAGCAATAACAGTGATATTTTCGGAAGCTAAGTAACGATGGTAAGGAAAAGGAAACGATGGTCGAAAAGGACGTTAGCACAAGTCGAAGGGCAGAAGCAATGAAAACCGAATAAGAATAAGGACCACAGTAGATTGATTTTGAAAAGATGAAGTTCATGTAAGTAAGTGGAATAGAAATAACAATTACCAAAGAAGAGGGTTTTATTAAATAAAACTAAGCTGAGAAATGAATAATAGGAAGCTTAAACTTTATATCAGACAAGACAATGGAATTTCACCAGCCGTTAAGACTTGAACAGTAAAAAAAATATTAGTATTCTAAATCTGCTATATAAAGTGCTGACTGCCACGATTCATAAAGACTCTAACCCATTGACCATTTCAAAATGTTTTGCTCAAAAATTGTTCAATTCCAAGACAACGAGAAAGGTTTCAAAATATTTACAAGGTTCCAGATCGGAAGATAATATTCTTTTAAGATTTCGAAGGCTATAATGTAGTCTATCAGCTTCAGGCTAGGGATCGAAAAATATATATAGTCTGGTCGGTAGCAATGAGGAACGCCAAAGCGACAGGTTTAGTTGTATACCTGGAGGAAGACATCACAGATAAAAAATAGAACGTTTGGTTACAGATATGTATTATAGTAGTAAAAAAGAACTAAAACTGATGGCAGGCTGGTAAAAGTCCATTGTAAGTAAAAAGTTCGATTTTTTTGTTTCGAAAGGATGTTTTTGTTTGCATTCCAGAATAAACAAGGTGCCACAACTGATAGTGTCAAAAAATCTGCTCCCATTGAGTACATGTCAGAGCCGGAAAATACCGATGAAAACATCGTGTTATAGAGTTAAGGATAAATCTGACCTTTCTTCATTGAGCACCTTGTCTCTCTACCTTCCCCACATCTTCTAGTGTTGTCACCGCCTGTAATTATTTCCTCCTTCCTTCACTTAAAGAACGAATACTGTGTATCTCAAGAGTAGGACTATGTCTTAAAAGTCTGATTTTTCTTATAGTAGTCTTTTACCTTAATTTTAGGTTTTCTTTCAGTCTTCCTAAGCGTCTTAATCACCCACCTTATTACCAATTCATTCTCAACAATTCTCTACCAATCACCCCGTCTTAATCTTTAAAATAGGTTAGATACCTGTTATTCCTTCATGCAACTTACTTTGGTCGCTAGGCACGATGCGTTTCAGGATCAAGGTCCCATCTTCAGGTGTTGATCACTCGAGTCGAGCTCGTCAGTTCATAAAAACACATACATAAAAAACACTGAATTCAACAAACACTCATACTGCGCGAGGGGACGAAGCGCGAGTGATCATCACCTGAAGATGGGACCTTGATCCTGAAACGCATCGTGCCTAGCGACCAAAGTAAGTTGCATGAAGGAATAACAGGTATCTAACCTAATTTAAAGATTAACTTTTGCAACTTGGTGACCATACACACAATGAACACCCCGTCGTCTTCTTTCTGGGTCCACTCCGCCCACTTTGTATAACTTTAAAAAGCTTCTTTCTTAATCGCCAACTCAGTATTTGATATTAACTTTTCTCTTCTGATCGACACTACTCTGGCCTTGATATCCCATCCTGTGTCACTTTACTTTCCAAGTAGAAAATCGTAGTATAAAACATATTATATACGTAATATATATAATACATATTTTATAAAATAAACGATTGTATAATATAGTATAAATTCTTGGATTTAGTTGTCTATGACGTGTCCGCTGATTAATTAAATCACTACCCTCGGAACACAAAAATAAAGAATCCTCACAAACAATGACAAACACTCACATAAAATACTATATTGGCACAGATACGTTCACGATATCATAATTCTACACAGGGGAAACAAAATACAATGCGAACAGTTACTAATCCACATAAACCAAATACACAAAAACATAACCTTCACTGCTGAATACTAGTAGGCTACAACAAAAGCATAAACTTCCTAGACCTCTCCCTCACAAAATTTGAACACAGACACAAATTCAGTATATATAGAAAACCCACTACAACTGACATACTAATACACAACTCATCCAATCACCCAATACAATACAAACTAGTGCCTTCAGAACTATGATACATAGACTTAACAACATCCCACTAGATGATAAAGAGTACAAAGACGAACTACACACGATAAAATATCTAGCAGAAACTAACGGATACAACAGAACAATAGTTAATAAACTCCTACACAAAACAAAAAACAAACAACAGACAAAGACAGAAAACAACAAATTCATAACACTAACATACATCAACAACCACACTGAAAAAATAGCCCACAAATTTAAAAAAGCAGGATACAAAATCGCATACAAAGCTACAAACAAGACAGAACACACACTATCAAAACCTACACACAAAGCACAAAACAAATTTGATCTATCTGGCGTTTACAAACTAAATTGTTCAGATTGTAAAAAATTCTACATAGGCCAGACAGGACGTTGCTTCAAACGAAGATACATTGAACACACAAAGGGACTACACTCCACTACCGAATCCACCTTCGCAAACCACCTCATTGAAGCAAACCACACATATACAAACATCGACAAAAACATGGATATTCTACACATACACACAAAAGGCCGAAAACTAGACACTCTTCCAAATTTTCCAGAGCAATTCGAAATATACAAACACACAAAAACACATAAAAACAACATCCTAAACGAACAAACACAATTCAAATCACATGTATCATTCGTTTACACCCCACCACACACAACATCGATCCTTCAAAAGTCGACACCGTCTCCAAGAACAAGACGGATAGCGCTCCCAGTGGCATCCTCTGACGAAGATTATAATAAGCGAAAACTGGCTCAGGCTATAAGGTAAAACGTTTACGTTTTTACCCATAAAAAACTTTGTGTTCCGAGTCGTTAGTGACTTTTAATTGTATTTGTATAGTATAAAGTACAACTTTCTTAACCTTGTTTCTGTTTATTATAACAGTCATTTTAATGGCCGTACCATTGTTTTTCATTATTTTGACGACATATTTATTTATTTATTGTTGTTGTTTTAATACCTCGTTCATTAGCGCTACTTACAAACTTTCTTTCAGCTCATTTGAAACGGAGTTAATAACATATGGATCTAAAAGTTTTTTTCTTTCGTACTAGAAAGATGGTAGCCTCTCAGAACAAGATTCATCACGTTGAGTAAAGAAAGATTGATAAGATTTATTATTTTTTCGAGTATTGCATGAATAGCTCTGACGTTATTCATTGCAATTTATTCTTAAAAACGTTAATATTTGAGAAACCCTACAAGTGTTACTTATGCAGATTAACAAACGGGATCAACAGGTTGGCTGATGTGTGTATGCTAACTAAAACCACCTTGAAGGCAACCTACAATCAAACCTCCTACTAATTTTTTTATGCCAAAGAAGAAGGAGAGTGAGGAGGAATTTCCGCGGGTCTGACACGACAGACATATGAATTGCAAATTGTCGCGTGGAATATATTACTACAGCCTTCTGGATCATAACGGTCCTTGTCATGACATTATTCTTATCGTTAAGAAGCTAATTTTTCACTTTCTCTTAGACTTGTCTAACACTGTTGCTACAAACCTTCATAAACCTATCAATTTATTATACTTTACTAATTACAAATCTTTAGCATTCAGAAATTTATTGTTTTATTGTTATTTAATAAACAATAACAGTTTCTATAGTAACTTTAAGGTAAATATGAGTAATGACGTCAAAAATCAAGTGTTTTTGGAGGAGTCAAGTGTTGACAAGTATTTTTGCATCTATACAGGAACAATAAGACATTGCTGTAAAACAAGCAGTAATGAAGATAATTTTTAGTTCTGTAGGTCCTGAATTTAAAACGTTTTACCTTCACTTCTTACTTCTTACTTCTCCTTAGTCTTTTTTCATATACCTTCACCTCCTCCTCTTCATCATCTTTCTGTATAAAGCAAAAGCGTCAAAAGATTTTTTTTCTTTTCTTTCTTTTCTGAAAATCCATTGAGTGTCTATATTGGATTTTTCTAAAGAATAGACTAACGATGATTATGTACAATTAATTTTACACTATTTAAACATACATCGGTACAAAATAAAACAAATATTTTTAACTACTCAGAATAAATCCTGATGCTGTTGAGACATTTCATAAGAAATGAACAAAAAAGAATTGTTATACCGTACCAAAAACTTTAGTACTATTCCATAAACGGACTAAACAAAATATTGTGCAGGTACAATTTTAGACAAAAATTTGTTACTACCATTACTAGTAAGTTCCTTGAGCTAAGCTAAAGCGCTTACTCGCTATTTTGAACAAAATACAGTATTATTGTTACCGTTACTTTTTTGTTTACTGTTTTGAGGGCTTGGCAACGAGGTAAACCAGGGGTATGATTGGTTCTCACCTACATTCTAGCTTACAATGACAAGGGAATTTGTATACAGATACGCGTAAAACATTCTTATAATACAGTAATCTTACTGCTTTTAGGAAGGACAGAGTTCTGTCTATCGCTAACTGGGCGTTTCAGGTTATTTTTTACTCTGTGTCTTTGTCTGAGTTCAGCAACAGCAATGCAGTCTTCAGTTACATGTTTCATTGTAAGTGCTAGTCTACAAATGCAAACGGTCCGTTCTTTTGGATTCTGAGGTACTGTCAGCTTCTTTATTACCTTCCATACCTATATCACCTGGACATCAAACAAAAGTAGAAAATGAACCAAGATCGTCTAACGCATAGAATAGTGCCAAATAGTGCCATTATCTGTTGCAATAACGTATCCTCTATGTCTGGATTGTCCAAGGTAATTAGAAAACTCGGTGAATCCGTACAGATAACAAATTTTCTCGCACCTTGGTGTTCGAAGAGCTTGCCACACTAAAGTTCGGTAGTACGCGTATGTACAACTTGTGTACTTTATGACGGCCGCCAACCTTGGTGAAAGCAGTGTGCGCAGAACCCTGTTTTTTGTCAGTGTAACGGCACGTCTCACTGAGTGCATAAGTGTTGATGCGTTTTCAAAAACATTCACCGTGTAGGCCTGTATTTCATTTAATTATTTAGTTTGTATCGTTACTAGTGTTTAGTTTGGGACTGTGACATGTGATAAATAATCTAATTACATTTTAATATCATTTAATATTGTCTGTGGTTGTGTTTTCAGACATCACGTTAACTTAAACTGAATTTTATTTTGCTTAACGTATTGTTACTTTTACAGTACATTTTATTTCATTAACAGGAGTTTCTGAAAGAACGATTCGCCGTATTAAAAGTGAGGGTATAACAATAGAAAATGAACAGTCACCACACTTTATAACACCTCGTAAAGAAAGAAAGAGGAGGTCAACAAAATCTAATATTGATGATTTTGATAAATGTGTGATAAGACGAACAATTTACAATTTTACGACAACAGAAAAAACATATCCTACGCTACGAAAACTTCATCAATTTCTGAAGTCTAGTGTGAACTTTCAAGGTAGTTTATCATGTTTAAGGAAAGTTATTATAAACTTAGGGTTTAAGTGGAAGAAGATTGGAAATAATAGAAGTATTAAATGAACGTCAAGAGATAAGGGTAAAAAGAATTGAATACCTTAGGAAAATAAAACAATTCAGGACAGAAAACCGGCCAATCGTTTACACAGATGAGACGTATATACACACGTCTCATGCAGTAAAAAAGTCGTGGTACGACGAAAGTGGTGAAGGAGCGAGTGTACCGTTAAATAAAGGAGACAGATTCATAATAGTTCACGCGGGTACAGATCAAGGGTTCATCGATGGTGCCTTATTGGTTTTTAAATCGGGACAGAAAACATGTGATTGTTATGGGGATATGAATAGTACAAATTTCGAGAAATGGGTAGTTGAAAAGCTAATTCCGGGATTACCAAAGAACTCAGTGTTAGTATTAGATAATGCACCATACCACAATTACCAATCTGAAAAATGTCCCACATCAAATTCTTCAAAATGTGAGTTAATGCAGTGGTTATCTAATAAAAAAATTCCTTTTACACCTAATATGTTTAAACCAGAGCTACATAAGTTAGTAAAAATGAACAAACCGTTAGAAAACCCCTATAAAATAGATGGTATTTTAGGAAATCACGGCCACACTGTTATTCGTCTACCTCCGTATCATCCTGACCTAAACCCCATAGAACTTATTTGGGCTCAACTTAAACACTCTGTTGCAAAAAACAACACCACTTTTGATAATAAAAACATAATAGATTTAACTAGGCAAGCATGCCAATCAATAGAAAAACAACAATGGACATCAGTGTGTGAACATGTAATTAAAATTGAAGACGAATATTTGGAAATAGAAGGATTAATAGATGAAATGCAAGATAGGCTTGTAATTAACTTAGACGAAGATGATGATGACTATGACGACGACGATGACCTATCAAGCGCTGAATCTTCTTCAGATGATGGCAGCTATATCTCCGGTGTTGAAGCAATTTTGGACAGAGAAACATCGCCGGACTTGGAGAATGATACTGAATTCCCAGTTCATTCTGACTTCGTATATACTTCTTTATAAGTCGGTAAGTTACTTACATTCATTACTTACATATTAATTTTAAAATTTGTATTAATAATTGTATTAAATGCAAGAAAAATTAATGGGCTCGATTTTATGTGATATTTTATATAAAGTATGCATATTTTTATGCGTGGTTACCCACTTTTACCTACTTTTTTCGTTTAGGTCCTATTTTAGCAGCATATTTATGGTCATTTTAGATTTATATTTCTCTATTTCTTCTATTAGTATTCCACTTGCTTGCTTTACACTAGTAATTATTTAATATTTACATTATGTAACAAATAACATTGTTGTGGTATTACAAATACATATTTGATACAATTTCGAGTAATACTGAGTAGAATTGTAAATAGTAGTTAGTTGAATGAAATCCGGAAATGTCAACAATGTGTAAAACCCGAGTTGTAATAATTAAATTGTTAAGGGCACCCATACAGCCGGCTGTAGCAACAGTAAGTTTTTGAAATGAAGTGTTACAACTTAGCACACTGAGACTCCCCACTACCCCCACTTTTCCCGCAGCTATGGAGAGGCCACCGTAAAGTAACGTGATTGTACACTCGCTGCCATAGACGGTGTCCAGGAGTGGTGGGCACCATCGATGACAAACGCACTTCGTCATCGCAGTGTACACAATGCATATATTCCTCCAGGATTGATCTAAAAAAGAGTTTCAGTTCAAATGGGTGGCACATTTTCTTCCTTCTGCTGGTGACATCCAACCAGCAGTTTGTTTTGCGAAGCATCTAGGCAAGCAACTCGCATGGAACTTGCACTTAAACCATCGGCGCCTGGATGTTGTAGCGCCGGGGCTATTTCAAGCGCACGGATACCTGCTGGTCGACTCAACGCGTGGTTTCTATGGCTCGGTAGTGCAAAACTTTTAGCCACATATCTCAGCAATAGTAATTGAGTTCGCAGATATAATGACGTCATTCCTGCTTCACAATATACTCTTTGCGCTGGCTTAGTGTGAAATGCCCCTGTCACATAGCGAATTTCAGCATTGTGAACAAGGTCTAGCTTTTTCAGTCACGACCTCCTGGCATCCATAAGAGTACACCGAGCACCCATAATCCATTTTGGATAGTGCTATTCCGCTATCCACTAGCGCTAGTGCGCTGTGCGCGTGCAATAAGGTTTCCCTACCAGCTCTCCAGGTCGTATGGGAGATGAACTTAATCGCATTTACCGAGGATTTGCACCTTGAAGCCTATTTGTTGGCACGCTACAGACGAATAAGTGTAATGACTATTATTGCTGAAACTATTAGGTACCGGTGATGACAGAGATACTAGAGAGAAATTCTGGATCCAGCTCTTGAAGAAGCAACACCTCTACTCTGACCAGCTCTTCAGCTGCATCTGCATTTGGAGTGTTTCGCTGCCAGTCAGCTGCTGACCTGCGCTGCTCTTCAGATTGAAGAGGACTTATTTCAAGTGGAACCGCTTTCTCAGGAACACCATCTGCTGCCCTGCCTGTCGTGTGTGTTCGTCGCTTCAGTTAAAGGGAGTCGCTGACTCCACAACGCAGGAAACGAGCACCACCACAGGACATAAGACTTCACGGCCCTGCTTAGGACTACCAGGCGGCTCTAACAAGGACTCGGCATCACCATCTGCCAGAAGAGGAGGGGACCTGCTCAGAACTAACTTTGTGTGCAGCGCATCTTTATTTCTCGCTGCTTCTGTATTCGGAACGTTTTCGTTCTCTTCCGCACTTCACCAAACATTGGGACACGTCCGCCTTTAAGCGGTACATCAATTGTGGCGGCAGCCACCCCGCCAACTACCGGTCCTGCCCGGTATACAAGCACGAGTTCCAGCGGCAGAAACCAAAGGGGCCAGCCCCTGCCGCCACCGAGGCAACCCGCCGTTTGCTCTCGACTTGTAACTGAGTAGCCAGGCTCCTCACCTCCTGCTACAGATGTCGTGATTGCTGCCACAGTTTCTCAAGGTAAGAAGAAGAAATCTTAGCGGTCGAAGCAATCACCTGTGACACAGGCATCCCCACCTCAGGCTCCGTCTCAAGCCCCAGCTCGATCTAAGACAAAGAAACCCCGAAACTTCGCTTCTTCTAAAGAGACGTCCAAGCCAGCCATTACCATCTCGGTTGTGGAGCCTAAGAAGCAACAGCTCTCCACTTCTGTAAAAGATCCTTCCCTTGCTCTAGATGCAGCCTCGCCACCCTTGCCACCACCGCGTTTCCCGCAAGTCGCAGGTAAAGGTAAGAAGCAGAACAAACCCGAGCACCTGCCACCCTGTCCAGACAGCCTGCGCGTCGCGACAACAAGGCCGACGCCAATGCATCAATCCCGCCTCCACTAAAGGGGCTATCTCCAGTACAGACCCCAATGCTTCCACCAAACCTCGTTTATCAATACCCGATGGGACCCACCTGACTCTGGCGAGACGGTTTCGATTGACTAACTATATGTGTGCTATAGAGACGACCGGCCGGGCACTGCAGGGCCGTCGCGGTGAGGCCCTGATTTAGTCATCATCGCGTCGTATTGCCTCTCAGGGCCTACCGCGAGGTCACCGCTGTGGAGATTTATGGAGCTCTAGGCGGAGTCCTCTTGGTTTCGGCATATAAGCCGCCGACTAAAGAGCTACTGCACCCTGACCTGGCGGCCGTCTTCGATGCACACAGAAAGGTCATCCCTAATTGTAAGCATCGCGATTGTAACAGTCGTTTGACTGTCCCAAACGGGAAGCGCTTACTCAGGTTCGTAGATGCTCGTCGAGCGACGGTGATTGGGCCTGCCCAACGTACGTTCTACCCCTCACAACTCAATGCGACTCCCGATGTCTTGGATATCGCGGTGATGCAGGGAGAGTTGACTGCCCCGTCCATGTGTCTGCGCTAACGGAACTCTCGTCCGATCACCTCCCGATCTTGGTCCACGTCTCTATCCAGCACACCACATGCAACGACGTCAGAAAGGTGGTAGAGTGGGATCGGTATGGCCCGGCGCTCAGTTGTCCATTGCCAGAGGCGGGACCACTCGAAACCGCCCGCCAAGTCGACGAGACGTTTGCCGCGTTCGACGAGGCTGTCATCTCTACGGTTGACGCGTCTTCCAGGATGAATTATCGGCGTCTCACACCCAATTATCGGCGGATCCCAGAGGAGATGAGTGCTCTCGCCGAGAGAGAAATCGCTTCCGGAGACGCTGGCAGCTCACTCGTGATCCGGCCGACAAGGCAGCGTACAACCGGAAGACCAGCATTTTACGTTGTGAAATACAGGCCTACCGGAGACGCTGTTGGAAACTCGCCGTAGCCCAGGCAAGGGACGGGTCGGACGAGAGTCGCCCTTACCAGATATCTTCGGGTTAGACGGGGAAGAGGCACCGTTCTTGCATCCCTGCCATTGCTGGATTTTTCGACCAAGTCTTGGGTCGCCCAGAGGAGAAGGTCGAGTGCTTGGGCTTGTGTTCGAGCGACAATTCGCTCCCAATCCGCCCATGGACTGGGACGTCGATGAAGAAGTCGAGAACGAGGTGGAAACTTTCTGTCTCTTCCGATCACTGCGAAGCCCGAACTCATTACTAGGAAAGAGGTATCAGATCGGCTTGCTGAACTCTTACCGAAAAAAGCTCCTTTAGAGTTTAAACACTACTCTAATTCAACTGCCGGAGTCAGGAATACTTTTCTTTGTCACGCTGTTCAAAGTGTGTCTTATATTCGCCTACTTTCTCAAGAAATGACGGAAGGTCAAAGTGATCCCGAAGCACGGAAAGGATGCTTCCCTTGCCGACAACATCCTGCCCATTAGTTTCCTTCAGCCCTTCAGCCACGTCAAAGGTTCTCGAACGTCTAGTCCAGCAGCAAGTACTGGACCATGTGGAAAACTTCGACGTACCGGTACTGATCCCCTGGCTTTTGTGTGGGACATTCCACAACTCATCAGCTGATAAGACTGGTGGAATACATCTCGGACGTTGGCTGTCGGAAAGAGGAGACTATCGCCTGTTTCCTGGATGTGGAAAAGGCGTTTGACAGTGTCTGGCACAGTGACAGGCTCTTATTCAAGCTCCGGGAAATCCAGCTCCCAGACTGCTAAATTCGCTAGATTGCTAGCTTTCTCATGGAGAGAACCTTGGACCTGTAGGTCTGTGCGTAGCGAATGGCAAGCCCGTCGCCCGCTTGTGTGCTACGTCTGGACACGCAATAGGACACGCAAGGACCACAGATGATCTGGATGTTAGGGGTGTGGCCTACTACCGGCCGTGAGTTTTCAATTAGTTACCTAATTGAGGGTAAGTGTACGCCGAGGCCGAGGCCAAGATTCACCTGGTACAGATGGGTTGCGACCGAGGGAGCTAATAAGGTGATTGCCCTGGAAGGGACGGTGCGGCGATAGAATTTACGGAATAGTGTCCTACAGTAGTATCCAGGGAACAGATACGCAGGAATTTACTGATGATCTTATTCGATGTCAGGTAATGGGTTTTGCATTCCCAGCGCAATCCTCGGTCCAGGATTGCAAAGCAGGGTACGGAATTTATACAGACGATGGGCGGTCTCGCGGTCTATTTGCTCGGAGTGTGACCGCCAGGTGAGACGACGATCTAGGTGGAGCCTAAGGTACTTAACTTCTCGAGACCGGGCAGAGGAATATCGCCTACGTACAGTCTGTCGGGAGCCTTCTGCGTCAGGAGAGGGTTGTACCCTTGGCCGCGTTGATGGCAACCCTCCATTTCTCTGCCCAATCAACGAATTCGTCAAACTGGTTCTGGAGTCAGATAACTGCCATTTCCGCTCGACGATCGACCGTGTCGTAACTGCCATTTCATGCCACCGGCGTGTCGTCAGCGAACATGGTCAATCTGGTTCCCGGCAACTTGGGCACGTCGTAAACGTACACAGAGAAAAGCAGGGGGCCCAAGACGTTTCCTTAAGGTACACCAGCCGTCATAACCCTTTCCGAAGAAAGGGTGTATCTACTCTCCCACGGAAGGTTCTGTTCCGAAGAAAGCTAGCAATCAGATGAGCGTAGAAATCCGGAATCAAAATCTCGCTGCGTTTGTACAGAAGGCCTGGATGCCGAACACGGTCGAACCCCTTCTCGACATCAA
Source organism: Magicicada septendecula (assembly GCA_034769895.1). NCBI lineage: Eukaryota > Metazoa > Arthropoda > Insecta > Hemiptera > Cicadidae > Magicicada > Magicicada septendecula. The sequence continues at coordinate 498,056,449 of CM068368.1, forward strand.
GAAAAATGGCGACGGTCTGCTCCCGCGAGCATCGGGCACTGTCTCCACGAAACGCATCAACTGATGTGTCGAGGAGTGCCCAAAAACCAAATTGCTCGAGGACCAGAATGTTAAACCGTTTTAGATGATCAGATAGCGCCACTGAACCAGTCGTTCGAATACTTTCGACGTGGATGAGAGCAGGCTGATAGGCCGGAGGTTCTCGGTGAACTTGAGGTCTTTACCCGGCTTCGGGATCATCGTAACCATCGCTGTACGCCACTTCAGGGTTAAAGTAGGTGAATCGGAAGCAGGTATTCAACAAGTCGACCAGGAAGCGAACCCTCCGGTCCGGAAATCTCTGTAGGGAGGTGTTAGTTACACCGATCCAAGGCTCTTCCGGGGACGAAGCGCTAGAAGCCAGTCCGTAACCTCTTCCTCTTAAGTGAGTTCTGGTTCGGAGGTGATCGGGTTGCCGAAGTAAGCTTCAACCTCGTCTTCGATCTCCTCATCGGGGTCTGGGTCCCCGGTCAGGCTAGTAGCAAACTGAAGCTCCAAGCGCCCGGCCAGAAACTCAGAAGGAATCCTATAAACGGAGCTCTCCTCTGGTGAATCGTATGCCATGCGGGTGACCGTGAGCTCCCAGCAGCTTCGACAGAAGGCCTACAAGCCACGACGTAACTTGCCCACCGCTCGATTGAAGCTGGCTTTGTCGGCCGGATCTCGCGTCCGCTGCCACCGTCTCTCACGTACATTCTTCTCTAAAGCAAGAAGACAGACTTCTTCAGGGATCCGGTGGAAATCGGACGTAAGATTGGGCTTCATCCATGAGCACACCCTGACGGAATAGACCACAGCATCATCGAACAAGGCAACTGCCTCGTCGATGTGGTGGATGGTATCGAGCGGAACCTCATCGGGAAGCCTTCGACAGAAGACAGGCCCGAAGCGGTCCCACTCGACCATCCGTTGTGCTGCTCTCCCAATCGTGTGTCGGGTAGCCACGTGCACCTCTATGGGACAATGATCAGAGTACAGATCCGTTAACACGGACACCTCAATCTGGCTGGCAACTTCCTTGTAAACAGCAATGTCAAGTATGTCAGGTCGGGTGCCTCGACAGGGGGGTAGTACATCGGTTGTCAAGGTCCGTAGGCATGGAGATGGTGGTCGTGGAGGTATCTGCTTAGCGCCCTCGGGGATGGCGTAGTCAAATGACTACCCCATTCAGGATGTTTGTTGTTCAAATCACCCGCAAGGATTACCTTCCTATGCGCTCCGAAAAGAGTAGAAATGTCGGCGTCTAGAACTGGTGCTTTTGGCGGTTTATAAACCAAAACCATGAGCCGAGAACTCCAGGGAGTTCTACGGCAGTGACCTCGATATTTTGGCGAGGAGGCAGAACCACGCGGTGATGCGCGACGCAATTCTTCACCGCTATGGCTGTGCCTCCCCCGCGTTCCGCCCAGGTCTATCGTACCTGTAGAACGCATAGTTGGGCAACCTCACTTTGTCATGGGGCCGAAGAAAGCTCTCAGAGACGAGGAGTACATCGGGCTTGTGACGGGCTAGGAACTCCCGGAGTTCCTCGAGTCGGAGCAGAAGTCGATCGGCGTTCCACGCTCTGATGGTAAAGTCACGCTGTAGGAAAGTTATCCTATTAGCGTGGAACATTTAGAGAAAACCTATTGCGGCTGCAGCTTCCGCGAGAAGGAGAAATCTCTCGGTCGGGGTCGCCGTTCGAAGATGATCCCCAATGGTCTTCAAGATACGGGGCACTTCAACGAGAATAATTTCATCGAGGAAGGATGTGACTTTGGCGATTGCGGGTGGCGATGAGGATGACGAAAAAGCAGATGCAGAGACTGGGTCGCTGTGACCAGCGGCAGCATAGCTGCGGATTGGTAACAGGACTTTCTACGAGATAATAGACAAACACGTCTTTTCTGAGAGATTATTCCGGTGTACCTTAACGTACCGTCTTAGGGCATCTCCTGGTTCTGTCTACGTCAACGACGTACCCAGAGAACCTGGTGTTCAGATCGTCCTGTTTGCCGATGACACGGCGGTTTATACCGATACGTTCACACGACTCCAGAGCGTACTCGACGCGTACACGACCTGTTAAAAAGAAACCAAGGAAACCAAGAGCTCCGCGGTGCTATTCTCTAAGCGCCGGAAGGAACCTCGTGAACGAGTGAGACTTGGCAGGACGTATTTGCCCTGGTAGAGGTAAGTCAAGTACCTCGGTGTCCATCTTGATCATCGGCTCACCTGTGTGCCCATGCCCAGACAGTAAGAATTAATTGCCAACAAGGCTATGACCCGCAAGCTAGGTAAGTTGATCGTCAACGCGTACCAATTGCCGATCATCACCTACGCTGTCGCCATCTGGGGTTACCTTGCCGCTGTTCATAAAGGAAAGCTGCAAACCGTTCTCGATAGGGAGCTTCGACTAGCGGCCAAAGCCCCCTATCGGTTTCCTTCTCTCTTTTTAGAAGTGGACTCGGTGTCCGCTCCTTGGATGACACCGTGCGGCGTCTTGTGCGCAGATTTTATTCGAGCGGCAAGGACCCAGACAAACACCCTCATAGCCGACCATGACAGGTACCGTCCACGACCAAGTGATTGTTGTGTAGCCCCTTAATGTTTTATAATGTACCGTTAATATTAGTTCATTTACAAGCTGTAACCTGTTTTCCAGTACTTTCCTTATCATTATGGCTACTCCTCCATCTTCGCGTCTTCCAGAAGCTACATCACTATACATTAATACCTATTCCTCTAACTCTGTTAAGCATTTAAGAAGATTCTTTTTAGTTTCAGTAATGATGGCAATATCCAAGCTCATTACTTTACGCTCTCACTGAAGTTGTACCTCTTTATGTGCGAGCCCCCTTACATCCCACAAAATTCTACACAATGACATTCTTAATTGTCCGCAAGTCCCGCAATTCCAAGTATCTTTTTTCTGTTATTCACAGCTATGGACGACAACGTTTGATCCATTCCTTACTTGAGAGAGTTCAGTAAGCAATATGCCCCCTGGGTATATTACTAGTGTATCGCAGAGTAAGACGATAGTGAGGCTACCGCCTTTTATCTTAACGTCCAGCTCGATTTTGTGTCTGGATTGTCTTCCATAAACTGGTTGTGTTTCCGGATAACAGACCAGTTTTCCTTGTTAGAGATATCCATAAGGATCATTAGTGTAGTGATTTCTCCTTGCCTCCCACATTCTACGCCACAAAATGAAGACGGTGCCCTAACGTCTACTTGTTGATAAGTAGAGGAGGGACATCTTATACAGCTATCACACGGTCTCCAGAGCCGTGTTAGCCACCTTTAGGTGTTTCCCGCCCCCCACCACTTGGAGGTGCGGCTGGATATTTCCCCTCAACGAGAAATGAGGCCATAAGCCATAAGACCCCTCTCGAGTACTTTGGGGTATCATCAGATGACAGTCCTTAATATTTCTTTTGACAAATGTAGCAATTAATACATCAACCGTTTTCAGTGACTGAATAAATATTCGATGAAATGTCTATGATAGGAAGTAGGCTTCTCTATCAAAGTGGAAAAGAGTATCGAGAAACCCACCGTAATAAAGATGAGTCATTGATTCATTTAGAAGCTTGTTTACCTATTTTTATGTAGACTACGACAGTTACCTCCTGTAAAACTTATTGCTTCGTATCCCTATTCTTCCTGGAGTGATACGTCCATCCAAGAAAAATTAGTCTTTGAGGCTTTTGAAGAACTATTCTTAATTTGTCAAACTTCTATCGTTAATCTTCTTCAGCTTAAAAGGTTTAGAAACCTTCTGGACAACATAGTTCCTGGATCCAGGATGACTTTTTAATCTTTTAATGTCAAGAAAAGTAAAGTATTCCCTAAAGATGAGATGAAAACATTTTCTTATGTAGAAAAATGACTCTGGACAAATATTAAAATTGAAAGAGACAAACGTTTCTTGTTTATTCAGCACATGACAACTAACAGCTACAGTAGTTTGGGGAAATTTTCCTGAAATCGCCATAACCGCTAGTCAAGACACTGCTTTGGATTTGTATGATTTGCTCTAAGCGGTCAGGCGCATCTGTATATTACGATATAATTTATGGGTAGACCGAGGCCTAGTGAATTGATCATTAGGTATTTCCATTGGTTCCTATAATTTGATTGTGGGAGACAGAAGAGTAGTCTGTAACCGAAAGCAGCTTCCTCGGTTCGTTTCGCATGCAGTAACGGTACATAAGTTTCAAGAACTTACATTATCAAAGTTGCTATAAATTTAAGTTCTAGAAAGTCTAAGACAAGGCTTACGTTGAAGTGATCAGAGTTAAGAGACTATCAGGCTTAATTTTAATAAAAACTAATAGAGCGATTAGATTCAATATAAAAATCTAAAGCTCGAGTAGACAGAATTAAGTTTATTAGTAAATACTGGCATAAATTGCTTTAAAATGTTAAGCCATCCTCTTTCTTTGATTTGTAATTTACGGCTAAAAGCTTTTTTCAGTTATTCGGAAACAGCCTCTCCTATGCATGATATGAGATAATCTAGGCCTGTAAAGAAAGATATTATTTTGGGTTTCAATTCATTGCTCTCATTACGTACAAGATAATAATTTATTGTGTGATGTGAGTTAAAAAGAAAACAAAGGGCACATAAGAAAGGAAGGCAGCAAAGACAACAAAAAAAGACGATGAAATTAAAAACAAAGTGAACAAGATATAAAGGTAAAATTTGTCGAAGCAGATATATTAAATTTTATAATAAGTAAAGACAGTGATATTGCATTTAATGGTGAAAAACAATACGGGGACATGATTTCATAAGACAAAGAATGTTCAGTCCGCGCGCGCGCTCGGCTGTGTGTGTGTGTGTGTGTGTGTGTGTGTGTGTGTGTGTGTGTGTGTGTGTGTGTGTGTGTGTGTGTGTGTGTGTGTGTGTGTGTGTGTGTGTGTGTGTGTGTGTGTGTGTGTGTGTGTGTGTGTGTGTGTGTGTGTGTGTGTGTGTGTGTGTGTGTGTGTGTGTGTGTGTGTGTGTGTGTGTGTGAGAGAGAGAGAGTGTGAGACTTATGTGCACTGTATGATATATAAAGATTTGGCTAAAACGTTTACTTGTTCGACAAACGATGTATCCTTTGTTCATTGTTTTTCGGCTATATTTACTGCTCTTGAACACATAACACGTGTTATCAAACTTTTTATTAACTTCAGCAGATTATTAAATTTAGTCACTTTAGAGGCTTTCTTTCTTCTCTTTCGTTTTCTAGTTGTTAAAATGTTGATCACCCAGCAATCCACACACACACACTGATAATTTGTTACTTTTTCAGTGTAAGCATGTCTTAATTTTCTCCATGTATTCTGATTTATGAGATGGGATCTAACTTTTTGTGATTTTTTTTTAGTATCATTGGCCCCTACTTACAGCACCTTTACTCATTTGTTCTTGGGTTTTCAGTTTACTTGTGTTATCACAAAACTGTATAAAAAACTGCACAGTGCAGAGTAATCCGACAAAAGTTGCAGTTTTTCTCTTTCCTGGCACGAGAATAAAATTTTCTGAGGTAGTGTTAAAAACCCAGGCACAAGAAACAAAATTTCTGTTACAGTGTGATTTCAAATATGTTTTTATTACCACAGAATATTTTATTTTTGCATGTGTAATATAGTAGGTACAACTTATTAACCCTTTATCTATTACAATTGTTATTACAATAGTTTACCTTAACGTCCATCTTCTACGACAATTCTTTACCTAATCAAAAAGGTCCTGCCACTGTCCCAAAGGTTTTGCTAATTTCATCGGTTTATGCTATCGTCGGTTTATGCTAAGATCTGAATAAGAGCTGAATACTTTTGTTATATACATTATCATTTCTACTTACGGCAACTGCCTTTCTATGTTTTAAGGGCGATATTGGATAGAGTAGAAGACAGTATGTGTCATTTACTTCTACTCAGTTCGCTTAAATACGCCCTTATATTGTTACGATAATATTAATTAAATGATATTGAGATGTGTGATGAGAGGTCTCGCGAGTAAACAATGTAACAATTTATGTTGAGAGACGAATTCTTATGCTCCACGTAGTATGCGTCAATTTGTAACAAATTTAATATGTATGTGTGAAATTATATTAAACCATACCGTTGTGTTCGTCAATCTGTAACAATTAATAATAGATATGTTGAACGGTAACTTATTTTGTATTCTGCCGCTCGCTCCCACTATGCGTGCAGTTCCAATGACGTCACTCAGAGTTGCCAACAGTTGCTCCGTCCACTGTGCTATGTTAACGTATTTCTTAAATGAAACAGTAATAATAATAACGCAAATATAACACCAAACAGATATCTTCCTTTTAACGATCTTTATTCAATGAAGCATTGATTAATTACTTCTCGTTTTTCTTTACTGTAATTACAATTATGACAAAATTATACGTCTTCTTTTATCAGTTGGTACAGTAGCTAAAAATATTGTTCTGTAGTCGGCCAGGTCAAAAGAATGATGCAGTTTATTATTTCTATTCAAATAAATTATCTCAGGGCGTATCTGGTTCGGGGATTACGGTTAAACAAATAATATTATTCTTAAAATCAAAATACAAATTTCACAGTACCAGGATATTACAAGGTTTTGGTGTGTAAAGTGCAAACTGGCAGTCGTGTATTGGTTACTTATTATTAGAGGTTATGACCAGTTTAGGTGCTTATTAGTTATCGTTAAAGTTTTTATGGTGTTCAAAAAAGTGTAAAACTCAATTGGTGTTATTTTTTGAGTGTTCTTTAGTGTTGGTGTAGTATAGTGTCTGTAGTTTTATTTTGTTTAATTCCTAGATATTCGTGTACACAAATGTTGGTTCTGACACATAAGATAATAAATTGTTCAAATTCACCAGATCCTCTTCTTTCTTCTTCCAGGACGAAGATAGGGTCCACGTCTTCTTCGCTTCTTCTCCCTGGATCTCAATTCTTCTGTATTAAATGCTGGATGATCCTTTCTTGATTATAATATTTGGTATTAAGTATATCGATTTGTTTTACTAAGTCTGGTACGTGTTTTCACTGTTTAAAATATAATTATATGAGACGTTTTATTAACGCGTCTGTATTCAGTCACCGTTGTTAAAGAAGTCCTATTTTATTTATCTGAAATTTTTGGTTGCTAAGGTAAAACTTGAAATCTGGTTGGTTGATTCAGATATACATTGTCATACAAATTCTCATTATTTCAATGTCTGAATTTGGTCAAAACTTTTAAATTAGTATAACTTTTCTGTACTGATTGGGAATTTAAAACTACTAGCATCATTATTTTGGTCTTTACATTTGTGACATTTAGACACCAAACATGCCTACTTTTGCTTAAAAAATACTGATGTTACATTTTTGCTATTTGAATTTTTCTTAAATAACTTAAAACGGATTATTTTGATTCCAGATTTGTTGTGTATACCATTAATTATAAATCTATCCATATTTCAACATCTGTTTTACAAAATTCTAACAGTATTTCCTAAAATTTACAAAATTTCATTTTACATGGCTTTATACAGTTTGCCATCCACAAAAACATTTGCTAATTCATTTATATGTTCAAAAAATGTGATTACCATTATAGAACTACTGTCTGTTTTGTTACTTTTACTATTTCTTATTAACTTATAATGGTTTGTTACTTCACTGGCTATTCTGATAATAGTTTATTTATTTTAACATTGGCCTATGTCATGGTGATTCTTTCAACACCATGTTACATATTGTTTTATTATTTAGCCTGTTGGCTTGAACCCTTATATTTAATTATAATCATTATATTGGATGTTAACCCATGAGATTTAAAAATACTCATCATCCTCTCATAGTGTGAATACTTTAACAAAATTACAAACAGATTGACTTAAATAGTATGCCCTCATGGCTGAGATTCTGATAAACATTAAACAGATAAACTAAATTCCAACAAACACAAAAACTGTTTATCATCTAATAACATTATTCTTTTCTTTTTTTCATAATTATTTTATAGTTGGTCAACCATACTATATCAGTATTGGCCTATTTCTTTGTGTGTTTGGTACCATGTTCTAATTTTATAAATTCCATTTGGCCCATTGTTTTAAGACCTTCTGGTTAATCACATGGTTTTAACATCTTCATTGCATTCTAATAACATCATTACGTTAACTACAACAAAAACAATATACAATCATATCAACTTAATGTCATGCCCACATGGCTGTGACTCTAATGAACATTGAACAAATAAGCTAACTTTCATTAAACCCTAACAACTGTTTAACACATAATAATATCTCTCCTCAATCCATTTTGCTCTGTTATTTAATTAATTATTCGAAGTCTAATATTCTTTTAGAACATGTAACTGTTTAAGTTTTGATTATACCTTTAATCCTATCCATTATCCTTTCAGGGCCATAACTTTTATAACTTAACATCTTATAACTAACATTTCTTTATAACATATAATTATTTTATATTTAAACATGACATCTTATTCTATACTACTTTATGGTGTTTTGTCTCTTTCAAAACTTTTTACTATTACTGTATACACACCTATGGTATTTTAACATACTGTTTTTCATAATCATATGTCTTTTACACATTTCACTATTACTGCAGTTACCTCAGGTAACTGACATTTTTTCAGTTAATAATATAGATTTTTCTATACACTTTCTTACACTTGCATTTGAGCTGCTTTCCTTATATAGTGTTCATTACCTTATTGTTTTTTACTCACTCCCTACCTACTTCATGCACTTTTGGTTCTGTTATTTAATTAATTATTCGAAGTCAATTTCACATTGTTCATATAATAATAATGTGAATAGGTTACTATTCATTATTCTCTTGACAACATTATGTCCACTATTAATTACAAGTAGTTGCATGTTCCATGTATCTATAATAATTGTTTTGTTATATTATTTCATTATATCATTAAAATTAATAATTTACTAATATTTCATTTTACATTGTATTGTATGTTTGGGCCTATTATCCCTCAATTTGTATTTTGATTATTTTTATATTTTGATACATTTAATAAAACCATTTGTTTACTTATAGTATTGGTACATAAGCTGTCTGTCTTTATAAGTATTATTCTTGTCATTATTTGAAGTTCATGTCATTATCGGGGTATTTTGCATCACTTTGCCTAAATATTAATTTGGGTACGGTCAGTTGTAGTACAAGTCAGTCTAAAGTAGTTATTCGTTCACTTTCACTATCACTTTGAAAGATATTTTTCTTCTTGTTTAGTTTCCTATCCATGGTCTTCATTAAATCTGGTACGATCTCAAGCTATGCCAAATGTAATGTTACAATATTAAAAATCATTCTTCTACTGTTCCTAAAATTAATCTTGTGACAGTTATCAAATAGTTTAATTTTCAAATTCCTTTACTATAGGTGCAAATAATAGCTCTTGGCCGACTCAAGCTCGATAAAGATGTGACGTTCGCTGTATTCATGATTTGTTCAAGATTTTCTATCTTCCGACGACAGGGAAATATTCTGTTTACATAGCCATATTTCAAGATATTATAAATAACTAGCTGTTACCCGCGGCTTTGCATGAAAATATTTGACTTTTAATAAGTATTTTAGTATAATTTTATATTGTCTATGTCTATATGGCGTTCTGTCAGCTCGTATAACAATTTTGTACTCATTAGTCAAATTCTCTCCAAAGCTGTTTTCAACACTTGTACTATTTTAACCTGTACTAAATTATTACGTTGGTGCAACAGCCTTTGGAGATTTAAAAGTACCAGTTTATAAAGCCTTTGGAGATATTTATAATGTACCTGTTAAAACAAAAACGCCAAATTCTTTATTTTAAGTGTTACTCTGTTAGAAGCATTGTATAACACGTAAACATTATGTTTCCCTCAACCATGGCTTTTATTTATTTCAGCAGTAAACTAAAAACCAAAAACCGTTGTCACCTAACCTCACAAATGAATACAACACGTATTTTCGCTTTGCATTAACAAATAGGATAATTTACAATTAGTACACTTCTTCTTTTCCACATCGTAGTATATCGATACAATCGCATATTATATAAAACATCGAAAATGTACTGCAGGAATTGATAATTGTAGTTCCGATGCCGCTAAATAGCTTTTGTTTATTTACTTGTTACTATGGTAATTAATTCTGGTCTCCATGGTGTTGTTGACATCATTAGTAGTAGTATTTAATATATTTCATTACTTATTCATTGCATCATTAGTAGTAGTATTTAATATATTTCATTACTTATTCATTGCATCATTAGTAGTAGTATTTAATATATTTCATTACTTATTTATTGCATCATCAGAAATACGTATAAACATATATTTTATAATCATTTAAGACAATTACAAAATATATAGACGTATCTGTATACAAAATTACAAAATATATTGTTACGACGGTCTATACGGTCGTCGTAGGTACAGTGGAAACAAAATAATTACAAGACACCAATTAAGTCACTAGTCACACCTTTAATTGTTATAGTAAAACAGTTCGTAATTAACAACACAGTGTCTACAACAAATCAAATCAAAATTGTTCATACGCAATAAAATGTCCACTAATATTAAAACTCACCTGTATTACAATTATACCGTCCGAATATAAAACGCAACACTTCACTAATAACTACTTGAACGTACACCGTAATAACCCGAACCGCTCTGTAAATATATCGCACTAATACTCTCGAACCGCACAGTCAAAAATCTCGCATTGAACTGAAAACTAAGGCCGTGACGCGATGTATTTATAGTTACGCTCACACACCAGAAGCTTCCAAACTGCGTCTTATCTCTCGCGAACTACGTAATTGCTACGGCTCTTGACACAGTCCGAGCGCCCGAGCGAAGCCTGGCTCATTCGAGAAAATTCTCGCAAAATGCGTCTAGTAGCACGTACACAACACGCTTACGTCGAGATCTTTCTGGCGCATTCGATAAACGCGTAGATTGTTCTGTGCTGTCGTAGCACTGCTCTCTCCTTAAGCCTGTTCGTCCCGAACTGCAAAGCGTCTCTAAATTTGTATTTAGCCAGGCGATCTAGGTGGACGACCTTGAACTTTCGCTGTCCTTCCTGTTGAATCCGATAAACAACATCGTTAATCCTTTTTTTTACAATGTAGAGTCCTTCCCAGTTAGACTGAAGCTTAGGTGAGCGACCACGACGGCGCTTTGGATTGAACAACCAGACCTGATCTCCTTCTTGGAAACCCACACTATTGCTGCGAATGTCATACCGAGTTTTCATTTTATCACTGGCAATCTTCAGCCGTCCTCTTACCAAGCGATTCATTTCTCGCAGTTGGTTTTCTAATTGCGAGGAATAGTTCTTTGGCTCTTGGGACTGAGTCTCAGGTGATCCAAACATCAAGTCCCCAGGAAGACGAATCTCCCGCCCAAACACCAATTTTGTTGGAGTCATGCCGGTTGTGTCATGTACTGATGATCTATACGCCATAAGGAATAGTGGTATACGTTGGTCCCAGTCTGTTTGGTTCTCGTCAACAACTTTCGAAAGATGCTGCTCAAGTGTCCTGTTGAACCTCTCAACCATCCCGTCCGACTGAGGATGCAGAGGCGTTGTTCTGGTCTTTCGAATTCCGAGTAGACTGCATAATTCTTTAAACACTCCTGATTCGAAATTTCTCCCTTGATCCGTATGGATTTCCATAGGGGCTCCATAACGGCAACAGAAGTTGTGAACTAACTGCTTCGCCACAGTGGTAACCTCCTGATTTGGAATTGCGTAGGCTTCCACCCACTTAGTAAAGTAGTCACCTACAACCATGATGTACCGGTTTCCATCGTCAGTAACTGGGAATGGTCCAGCAATGTCTATGGCAATTCTCTCGAAAGGTTGTCCAACGTTATACTGTCTCATTTTTCCCCTGCTTCTGGTTTGTGGGCCCTTGCTTGCAGCACATATTTCACACGTCCGAACCCATTCCTCTACGTCGTGGCGAAGATGAAGCCAATAGAATCGCTTCCGTATTTTGTCAAGGGTTTTGTTAACGCCAAGATGGCCTCCAGATGTTCCATCATGCATCTCCTTCAAAACAGACTGCACTTTACTTCGGGGAACTATCAACTGCATGACCACGTCTCGTCCATCTGCACTTTCCCAAGCCCTTTTCAGCAATCCGTTTTCTAAAGTGAGAGATTCCCATTGTGCCCAGTAGCCCTTCAGCACATCGGAACCATGGCAGATATCTTGCCAATCCGGGCGGCGACCTTCCTCTTTTGCTGTCAAGATCGGTCCAATGTCTTCATCAGTCATCTGTTCTTGTCGACAGTCTTGTGTTGTCCAGCCATCAGCCAGGAAATCTACAGTGATGGCTTGAACATGTTCGCTTGAGTTTTGTTCTTCCTTTCTGTGGCAATGTCGGCAGTCTTCCGAGCATGGTCTTCGTGATAAGCCATCTGCATTACCGTGCAGGCGCCCCCGCCGATGTTGTACCTTGAAGTTGTACTCTTGCAGACGTTCGAGCCACCTTGCCAACTGTCCTTCCGGATTTTTAAATCTCAAGAGCCATGCAAGTGCAGCATGGTCGGTATGTAGTGAAAACTCTCTCCCATAGAGGTATTTATGGAAGTGCTCCAAAGCTCTGACAATTGCCAACAACTCTCTTCTTGTAACACAATAATTTCTCTCTGGTTTAGAAAGCGTCTTGCTGTAATACGCTATTACTCGTTCTTCACCGTTCTGCACTTGAGACAAAACTGCTCCTAGACCAGTATTGCTTGCGTCTATGTCTACGATGTACTTCCCTTCGGAAGCTGGAAAAGCGAGAATTGGCTGCGAACATAATGCAATCTTCAACGTTCTAAATGCTTGTTCACACTCTCTCAACCATTGGAAGTTTCGTTTATTTTCCGTTAGCTCATGTAGTGGTTTAGCAATAGTAGCGAAGCCTTTCACAAAACGTCGGTAATATGAACATAACCCCAGGAAACTCCGAACTTCGTGTTTATTCTTCGGAACTGGCCAGTCTCTTACGGTGTCTACTTTATTAGGGTCCATGCTAACGCCCGCTGCCGAAACCAGATGGCCCAAATACTGTACTTCCTTCTGGAATAGAGAACACTTCTTCGGGCTCAGCTTCAGTTGTGCACCGTGAATTCTAGTTAGAACTTCCTTAAGGTTTTCCAAATGATCTTCGAAAGTCTTCCCGATCACTATGACATCGTCTAAGTAAACAAGGCAAGTTTTCCACGTCAGGCCTCGGAGTATCAGGTCCATCAATCTCTCAAATGTTGCCGGTGCATTACAGAGTCCAAATGGCATGACGTTAAATTGGAATAAGCCACTTGGGGTCGAGAAAGCGGTCTTTTCCTTGTCTTCTTGATGAAGACCCACTTGCCAATATCCACTCTTCAGGTCCAATGTGGAAAACCACTGTGCTCCGGACAACGTGTCGAGTGTATCGTCAACGCGAGGTAATGGATAGCAGTCTTTCTTTGTAACGTCATTTAACCTCCGGTAGTCTACGCAGAAACGCAATCCACCATCCTTCTTCGCTACCAGCACTACAGGGGAAGACCAAGCACTTGACGAAGGTTCAATTACTCCCTCTGTCAACATGTCCTGTACTAACCGAGACATCTCCTCTTGTTTAGATAATGGAGGCCTTCGAGGAGGTTGGCGTATCGGTGTTGTGTCCCCGGTATTGATGCGATGTTGCACAAGAGAGGTTCTTCCCAGTGACCGTCCCCGAACTGCAAAACAATCTTTGAATTCGTGTAAAAACTGTCCGAGTTCTTTTACCTCACCACTTGAGAGGTCGTTAGAAGATCTGTTCAATAATTCTTGCAGTTCCTCTGGTAATTTAGAAGTATCCGAAGAACTGCGTCTTCGTTACGTTATTCCGGCTACCCAGGCCACAGGAGTCAATTTGCCTAGGAGCGTATTGCTTTGTAAAGTGATAGCTTGATCCAAAATATTCGCCACTCTAATAGGTACATTTCCGGTTTCGTCAGGTTTTACTAAACTTCTGGCAATTAGTATGCCCGGTGTGCTGACTACCTGGGGTTCGAATATAGAGCACTGATTGCTCCTAGTATCTACCGCAGTTCTAACCATGATGATCTTTTCGGAGTTTGGCGGAACAGTTACGGCCACTTGGTTTATGACGTCCATTGATTTTTCTGCTGTCGTCATTGTTGATAGCATTACCTCTTCGCCTCCGATTCTCAAGACATTGTTTTTGAAGTCGACTACAAATCCGTATGCGTTCATAACGTCCACACCAAGAATTGCTTCATCCACAATGTCTGCAACAAGTACTTGATGATTAAACTCAAGTCTACCGAGGCGTAGGTGTATCTCCACTTTTCCATACACTTTTACAGGCCGTCCAGTAGCTGTTCGCAAGCTGCAAGAGCACCAGATTGGCTTGAGATCTTTCACCACGTCGGGGGGCACAATAGAAACTGTTGCGCCTGTGTCAACTGTAATCGAGGTTGGCCTTTCTTGAACAAATCCGGTAACTACCAAGCTCCCGCTGTTTTTCTGAAGTGTAGAAATTGCGTATTGTCTAGGGGCTTCGTTCCTCCAGTTAGTCAGCACACGCCCCGTTGTACCGACTACTGCTCGTTTCCCTGCTGCTGAATTCTAACCCAACAATCTCGTTGTAGATATCCAGGTTTCCCACATCTATAACACTTCGGTCTTCCATCCTTTCTTATTTTATTCTGTGGCGCCGACCGTCGAGTCTCTGTTCCTTGTTCTTCTTCCTCATCGTCTGTGCCGTCGCGATCTTTTAGCGCGCGCACTTTATGACTTGTCCAACCAGACGCTGATTTGGCGGCCTCAAATTGCAAAGCATGTACCAGGGCGTCCGCACTGTTCTGGTGTCTTGCCATTCGTAACACTTGCTGTAGTTCGTTATCTCGGACACCGACAGTAAATGTCTGCATTGCAAAACGCGTTCGAAAATCTTCTGGCGCTTCAGGATAGGCCAGTCTAATTAGTCTGTCGATACTTGCTTCAAACTCTTGAAGACTTTCCCCGGAATGCTGTCGCCTTGCTCTCAACTGGGTGCAGTACACATCTCGCAAATGTGTATCACCATACCGTAATTCCAAAGCTTTTATCAACTCGGCATAGGTGTTCTGGCTGTCAGGTGGCACTTTCTGTAGTAGTTCTGCCGCGGGTCCTTTTAATGCAAGAACAAGTGAAACAGCCTTGTCTTTTTCTGTCCAATTATATGCGCATGCAGCAGCTTCAAATTGGCGAAGGTACGTCGCCCAGTGACTGCTTCCGTCAAAGGTTGGAGCTTTGACATGAACTGTCCCTACTGCAGGCAAAGTTACTTTCTCTATTGACTTATTTTCTGCGTCTTTTTCTGTCTTTATCATTGGTACAGTCTGTTCACAAAGTTGTTTTGGTTGTAATTTCAGACACTGCTCGACTTCATTTTTAATCTGCTCTTTTATATTTGTAATCGAGTTTTCTACTGCAGATATTTTTGTTGACATAGTTTCTTCCACAGTCAAGACAGATTTTTCTACTACAGCTATTTTTAATGTAATTGATTCTTGTACCTCCGATATTTTAGTAACTTGTTTATTAAGCTCACCTCGTAGGAGACCCAATTCTGCGGTACTATGTTCTTGCAACTGTTTCTGCATAGTTTCAAAGAGAGCTTCCGTTTTATCTTTTTGTCTTTCTTCTGTTTCTAGCATTAGTGCTTTCTGACGTTCCTCAGCTTCTTCTCTTTCTTGTATTCGTTCTTCTTTTTGTCGTCTTTCTGCTTCTTCTCTTTCTTGTATTCGTTCTTCTTTTTGTTGTCATTCTGTCTGCAACAGCAGCGCCTGTAAATTTCCATCATCTGACTGGCATCCATTGTTTATCGATTAATTACGAATCACACTCGTCTTGTACAAAGCGTCCACTGTTTCCACTGTTAACCGTTCTATCCCAGTTCTGACACCACTGTTACGACGGTCTATACGATCGTCGTAGGTACAGTGGAAACAAAATAATTACAAGACACCAATTAAGTCACTAATCACACCTTTAATTGTTATAGTAAAACAGTTCGTAATTAACAACACAGTGTCTACAACAAATCAAATAAAAATTGTTCATACGCAATAAAATGTCCACTAATATTAAAACTCAACTGTATTACAATTATACCGTCCGAATATAAAACGCAACACTTCACTAATAACTACTTGAAAGTACACCGTAATAACCCGAACCGCTCTGTAAATATATCGCACTAATACTCTCGAACCGCACAATCAAAAATCTCGCATTGAACTGAAAACTAAGGCCGCGACGCGATGTATTTATAGTTACGCTCACACACCAGAAGCTTCCAAACTGCGTCTTATCTCTCGCGAACTACGTAATTGCTACGGCCTTGACACAGTCCGAGCGCCCGAGCGAAGCCTGGCTCAGTCGAGAAAATTCTCGCAAAATGCGTCTAGTAGCACGTACACAACACGCTTACGTCGAGATCTTTCTGGCGCATTCGATAAACGCGTAGATTGTTCTGTGCTGTCGTAGCAATATCGATACAATCGCATATTAAAAACATTAAAAACTGCAGGAACGGATAAAGGTAAGGTACAGTTTCAATGCCGCTAAATATCATTTGTTTATTTACTTGTTACTATGGTAATTAAATTCTGGTCTCCATGGTGTTTTTGACATCTTTATACGCGTCAACGAAAAGGCATAATTAAAAGGGCTTAAATCGTGCGAACGGGGCAAAATATCAAATTCCAAGTTAGACAGTATTTTTCGCCTTGTGTCAGATGTTACTTGTGCAAAATTTGGTGGCAGTCGGTGTAACGGTGTGGATTTGTATTCAGTACCCATAAATCCTCAGACTTTGAGTTTTATATAATATACAGATAACAAACTTTTTTTATAAACTGAAGAAGCCTTCGTTGAAGTACTTCAACGAAGGCTTCTTCAAATTAACCAAATTTCTTCAATTTGATGTTTCTATACGTAATATTTCCGTAAACACCACGAATAAATTACATAATGAAATACTTCAATGCATATGTACAGGTGTGTTTGTAGGATATTAAATTTTATTGCAGAACAATATGTAAAGTAGTACAAAACACACACACACACGCGTATAGATTAATAATTTTATAAACTATTTCCTTGCAGATACTTTTATTAAATTAATTTAAATATTTTTAATACAAAGAAAAGTTGTTCTTTTTTTTGACAAAAAATTATAGGCATACTACTCCAGTGGTTAGAGATCATTGATTTACTAGTAACCTATATGGGGCCGACAAATTACCTTTGGTACCAAACCCTAAGTACGTAGATTTTACTAGGGAAGAATCTTGCTTGCGGTTTAGGCTAAATGTAATGACGGAGAACAAACGGTTTATAAAGAAATAACCCATGGTGGTGGTGATAGGGTCAACTTAAACAGCTGGTTCAGTCTTATGAAAATTTTTTTAAAACTTTATTAGATTTAGCCTTAAAGTCCATGTACTGTTTTATTTTTATATTTAATTTATCGAGAGCTGACACCATGTGTGTGTGTGTGTGTGTGTGTGTGTGTGTGTGTGTGTGTGTGTGTGTGTGTGTGTGTGTGTGTGTGTGTGTGTGTGTGTGTGTGTGTGTGTGTGTGTGTGTGTGTGTGTGTGTGTGTGTGTGTGTGTGTGTGTGTGTGTGTGTGTGTGTGTGTGTGTGTGTGTGTGTTACTTATACTACACCTTATACTACACTACTATTCCATCACAATGTTTTCCGTACTTGGAACATACTTAGAGCATCAAGCGATAAGCTCGTCGTCAGCCATGCTGGTGAGGTACCTATGTATTGGTTGACTGCTGCTGCTGGGTTTTGTTGACTGAGATTTATTATCAGATTGTGGTTTAGGCATATATATATTTGTTCTTTCAGTATTTCCAATGTTTAGTGTTTTAAAAATTGTGTCGTAGTGTTTAAAATTCTTTAAAATTGTGTTTAAAACACCAAACACTGTCTTGCGAGTGAGTAAGCATGTGCACACCTACACACTTCTGTTTATATTTGGCCAACTAAAATGCAGACTGGTTTCTGAATGTAGCGAAAAATTATATCTTTGAGTAGGTTAGAGTTTTGGCGCAACCGTGTTCCTGTGACGCTAGTTGTCTGGTTCAACGATTTCAATCAACCAATATATATCTCAAGAAGGTTTTAACAACAATCGTTTGCCACAAAAATAATGATGGCCACCAATATCGGTTACCATTTAAGAGAAGTTGTTAGACTGTTTATGAAATATCCGACACGATACATATAAGTAGATTATACAGTTTTCTTCTTTGTTTTATTGGTGACTAAGAGAAAACTCTGTGTGTGTGTGTGTGTGTGTGTGTGTGTGTGTGTGTGTGTGTGTGTGTGTGTGTGTGTGTGTGTGTGTGTGTGTGTGTGTGTGTGTGTGTGTGTGTGTGTGTGTGTGTGTGTGTGTGTGTGTGTGTGTGTGTGTGTGTGTGTGTGTGTGTGTGTGTGTGTGTGTGTGTGTGTGTGTGTGTGTGTGTGTGTGTGTGTGTGTGTGTGTGTGTGTGTGTGTGTGTGTGTGTGTGTGTGTGTGTGTGTGTTTATAGGAATTACGTCTGGGAGGGATGAGATTAGCTTGAAGGTTTGACCCCCTACTTCCCACAATTGGGAAGTAGTTCACGGTTCTTCCCATATGATTTTATAAATATGCGGTTAAATTAATTTTTGTACATTCAAAGTATTATTTTCCAAAAGTCCATAAAACTGATTAACCATTTCAGATGTCATAAATTCCTAAAAACTTTGGCACAGTCTAAGGAAAAATAAAATACACTGTCATCCATTTACAGTTTATATTTGTTTAGGACATTGAAGTTTTCCTTACAGACATGAACACAGATAAAATTTTTGCTCCATTAATATTCTCTCCACCACATTATGGCAAACGTCCGGCTTTACTTACTAAATATTTATCCTCAGAAATTCTGCGTTGGAGAAGAAAAAGAAACAACTTATACAAGAAAGGTTCACTTTAATACAATCATTAGAAAATAAACTATCATTTTTCAATTTAAATAACAAGATCAATTTTTGTGGCTTCTTTGCAAAGTCATCCAAAACTTTATAAAAAGTTATCCTAAGGTGTTCGGCCGCACAAAATCAAAATTTAACTTATAGTCTGAAATATCCATTTACTTTCCTTGCAATTACCATGTCAAGTAGAAATTAATTCGGTAAAATAGAACAAAATCTTTTACTGCTACAATGTAATAATAAAAATGATATGTTTTGAAACGTCCCCCTTTTTTTTATAAAATTTTTTGTTAAGTTTTTTTTTATCAGGGGACGTTACTTAATTCTTAAAACTAGACTCGTGGTGTAGATGGAAAAAGATACGCTGAGCCCACCGTGACAGGACTTCCAATAAAACGCTTGCATAACGATAACAGCTTTTATTAGTGTTCTTTCCTTTTATGATGATAACATTTCAATACAATATGCACGTTTAAATTCTCAGTATTCATAATAATGACCATTGGCATTAGTAACAAGAATTAATTTTTGAACCATTACATAATTAACAACAACAAATTTTTCAAACACCTTTTCGTGCATTGTTTCGATATAAACCAACATTGCCATGCATTGACATTTACTCAAATAACATTTATAGATCACAGTCTCAATAACAATTATTACATTAGAATTTAGATACATTATGAATTAAATTTACACTCAAATAATGATCACTGCCAATAGACAGGTAATGTTTAATATTTTCCAACTAATAAAAAAAATTTTTTTTTTAATTGTGCATTACAGGAGCAATATAAATACATATAAATACATCTTAACACTATTGCCACATTCATATAAACACCAGTTGCCCATAAAAATTGAGTACTATTACTTGATGCTTATTCTGGCACAATGCTGTAACAGCCCATGATAAAGAACCTGTTCACATGAGAACGTTCAGAAAGAACTACCCCCCATAGTTATTTGTCAATGCATTCACTCTAAGCTTGTTCATGACATTTGATCTTCATAAGAAAGTTAATAAAACTGACCAAGTAACAGATTTAAATTTTCCTTGCTAATTACTCACAGCTAGAAGGCAAGTGGCTTCCTATAAAATACAGCACAGTAATGGACATATTTAAACAGGCAGATTCTTTAACTCAGTTAATTACACAATTCACTATATGTCCACAGGACATGTTACAACAGACCGTTGGTCATAGTGTAACCTCTCGGTGCTTTTAGTATCTTTTTTTTTTTTTTTTTTTTTTTTCATATCTCCTTGCTTGTTAGTTTTGAAAGAGAGGTTACAAGTTATTTAGAACTAGGCAAGAGCCTAGAGAAGCTAAAATTGGGTTGGGTCCAGTATGATGGGACTTGCAAATGAGACACTGAACTTAAGATAACAACAACGATTTATTATTCTCTGGTAGTACAACACCTGAGCCCCAAAAAGGCTAGATAACTAAGTTTTTTTTTTATTGTTGAGTGTAATTTCCTTAATGTGTGCCTTGCCAAAAGTTGAGCAAGGAATAATGACTATTAACGATACCAAGCATTGAATAAGTATAAGATCTGAAGGATCAGTAAATATTAATTCATGAAATGCTACATGATGTCAATAATACAATTGTAAAGTGGCACACAATCTCGACCCGCAAATAATCACATATTATAACTAAACATAAAAATATATATAAACATGTACACCTGCAGGATTAATTTAACAATGTAACAATTATAAAAACAACACATACATATAATTAACATCAACCACGTTTGCATATAAATAACACATCACATGTTCACCCTGGTTATCAGCGCATATCATAATCTTGTTCAACACCCATAACCCCCTTTTTCTGACCAAGTGTCCGGCCCACTTTACTGATTAATTAATAGGTGACTAAAACCCCCTTCCCAAAACTTCAATTAAAAAAAAACCCAGGAGTGGAGCAGACATGCCCCCAAGTTTTAACAAAATAAGTGTTAACTGAATGTTCTCAGTAAGCCACGCGGCCAGCGCACAAATCCCAAGCCGATATTTAATTATCAATTTAAATCCCATCAATTACTATAATGAAAAGTAGCATCACAAGGTTAACATGGATGTCCGGTTGCCTAACTGCATTTTATGTTTCTTTTTACTTTCAAAACAGAATCTAGAAAAATAGTGGAAATTGACCACCATGAGTATTCATAACCGACATTGATTAATCTTGTGTGTTCTTATGGTTAACTAACTGTTATAGTGAGCAATTACAATTATCGTTACAAAGTTGTTTTTTTTTTTTTTTTTTTTATGGTAAATACAAACTGTGACAATGGTAATTTTAAAGTGTGCAAATTAGCTAAACAGTGGTACAGAATTTGTAATACGGAATCTAAGTCATAAAAGTATTAAGTCAGCTCACAGTGTTACAAAACTTGACTACCGGCAGGGTCAGGCATCGGACGGGATCTAGCAAGATCTGACACAGACAGACTTGTAGTGGACGTCTCCAACGGGAGTCGCCCACGGTTAAAACCACCCCCAAATATGAATGAATAATAACACACGTGTCCACTAACACACGTGGAAAATCGCTAACATAAATATCCCAACATGCTTAAAACAGAAATAGAATGAGATTCAACTCTATCTACCGAACTCCCCTCGACCCGGGCGGTGCGTGACCCCGGCCGAGTTTTCACTCTCAGAACGAGATATACATGATAGTAATTGAGGAGGCGTAAGCCTTACAAAATGCAATTAAAATATTCCACCCATTGTCCGGAAATAACTGTCCACACTGGAACGTTTCATGAAAGTCTCACCGAGTACTTCGGCCACAAGATTTAGGTTAAAAATGGTTAAATTTCACCTGGTTTGAAGGGTGTATGTTGAGGGCTCAGTAGTGTGTGTCCAGTCCATCCCTCCGCCTGACATAGCTGACGAAGGTTTTAGAATTACATCGTCGGAGGCAGTTGTTCGGCCATCCTTCCAGAGCGGGGCAGATTCCCGGCTACCTCGGAAACCCGGAGGTCACGTAGCTTTCTACTTATTCATAGAAGAAGCTGAGGGACGAAAACTGTTCAATCTACTCTGCCAGCCGGGGACCAGAATGTGCGGCGCTGATAGCTAAAGTCGAACTGAATAAACCGGCTGTTGAAAAAACCGTACGTGCATAGATAGGGCGCGCGCGAGTCGGGCGGACAAGGGGCAACAGCATGACAAAGTCCAACTGACCGTACCAAAGGACAACTTCTGTCTCGTCGACAAATACGTAAATACTTTAATTAATCACAATATAGACATCGGAACATCGCCGCGTTTTCCAAAACGCGGCACACCCCCACCCCAAAAGGGCAACCCGGTTGCCTCACCTTCAAACTCGGGAAGGTACCCTGCAGTGTACTCCCATTAAAACTCCGGTGGACATCGTGGGTAAGGTGGCCAGGCAGACTCGCTCCCAGGAACACCACCAATCCCCATGCGACCCTCTCCGCCATGCCAACCCCACGGGACCGCCCCAACACGTCACCCTCTCCGGTGACCACCAATTACTCCCACCGGTCCCACTCACATGCTCGTCCTAGGACCAAACAAGGCATCTCCCACCTTGGCATGTGAGCGACCGTACTACCTCTCGTCCCTCTCTCGGACCGACCAGCCACATGCACCCACAAGGCATCTCCAACCTTGCCATATGGCTGGCCCCCTTCCCTACACAAGGGCGGACGGCCCCGCCTAGCCAGACAGAGAGGACCGCACCTAGGGCACACGAACATTAATCCAATCTCAACTCAACAAATACACCATAACTCGAGGGGGTTTTACTTCTCTACAGCACCGTCTACACAACTTTCTCTCGTAACAACAAATAACACCAGGAAAACCGGAGAATGCGGCATGGCTCGGACCCTATAATGAACAACATCAACCTCAACAACTATTAACAATCAGCAACAGCACACCATCACTCCATCTAACCTTTAAAACAGGGGAAACTGACGATCTCGAGGACCACAAGCTAAGTCTCTCTCTAACTCCGTTTGATAGATTTTTTTTTTTTTTTTTTTTTTTTTTTTTACTAAGGGGAGTGGTAGGAAAATTGGGAAGATGAAATGGGGCAAGGATCATTAAAGGGCAATAGCTAGGACTGAGGGCAAGGACCTGGCTACCTCCGGAAATAAGGAAGAATGGAGGAAACCAAGGCTCGCGTGGGCAGGGGCGCAACCCTGAAATAGATGAACACCACTGGGAGTGTGGGGAACATCTACCCGCTACCCGTTAACCCGTTAACCTCTACTTCTTACCTTTCTGTGACGTACCTCGGGTGCCCGTTCCTTTCGGACACCACTCTCTAAGAAATTATTTCGTGTTGAGCTATACTGGCTGATTTCCTCCGAATCAGAATCAAGGCACTTACCTCACTACTTTCACTCCGCCTTGGATTATGCTTGCCGTCTAACTCCTCTGCTACAATTTCTTCCTTTTCTACAATTTCCCCTTCTTCGTCCACATAATCCAAATCAACATCATGACACTGCACCTCCTCAGCATCTTCCAGTTGCTCCTCTGATCCGTCTTCAACCGCATCTTCCCTCAGCTCCTCACCAATTTCTGCATGACACTCATCGCCAGCCGCTTCACAAACTTCTTCTCTAACCTCTTCTCTGATCTCGTCTTCCCCGACACATTTATCATCAACATCATCGCCATCACTTCCACTACCACCACCTGAACACTGCACATTCTCATCCTCCTCTAGTTGCTCACCTGGTCCACCTGAAACTTCTTCCCGTTCCTCGGAATCCTCAACACTACTTACAGAAGGCGTCTGCACATCCTCACACACTACATCACTCTCACTCACAAACTCTACAATGCTGCCCCCAAATTCCTCCTCAACTTCTACCTCACTTGCGGCATGGACATCCCCTTGTCCATCCACAACCTCAGACACACTCGCAGCCCGGACATCCCTGTGTCCATCTGCAACTTCAGACTCTACATTCTCCCTAACCCCTACAACTATACTCACCTGCGCAGCATCTGCAGACCGCTCTTCTGACTCCTCTGTCGATTCCACTCCTTGACCACCTTCAGCAACCACAACGTCCTCAACCTCTTCCACCCTGGAATCCAGTTGTCCAGGTTCATGTGCAATGACTAAATTAATTTCGACTGGCGATGGTGATGTTACAGGCTCTGGATCCCTCACGAACCGAGATTTAAATACCGGAACAAATTCTGCGGCCTCTGGATTCAACCATGACGTCCTCTTTGAGTCCGGTAATTCAGTATTAACTGACGCGCTCTTATCCTCTTGTATTGTTCCCACAAAGTCATTCCGCTCTTCTACTTCTGCTTCCTTTTCTTCATCTACTACTCTCTTGGGCACTTGTACTTCCTCTGGAACCTTTAAAGTTTCCTTTTTCTCCGAATAGGGATAACGCCTTGGTACAGGCTCCCTACTTGCCGCTGTCTGTTCCCTAACATAATTTCTTTTTCCCCTGTTAATTTCATGTTTCTTTGTTTTCTGTGCTGTAGCTGTTGTTACCGTCTTCACACTTGCCACCCCCTTGTAGCCTCCATCACTTCCGGAATATTCAGGCTTTCTAAGCGTCTCTTGGGTTTTCCTCCACCCTCCATGTTTGTCCCTTTTGGCTCTTCCTGATGAACCACTGGAGGATTGGACATCTGTGGCATCTCTTCCTCGGGACTCGTCAGCCGCCTGGACCGTCCTTGAAAACACACACAGCTGTTCAAGATCCGCAAAACAACGTGGACGGTCGGCGAATGCCAAACGAGATCTCTCCTGGGGAGTCAGTCCTTGTAGAATTGCTTGGATAACTTCCGTCTCCGGTAACCCCAATCTTAACACCCGGGCAGCTTTCCGTATATCGCGCACGAAATCTCCTAACGCCTCTCCGTAGGCCTGTGGGCGATAGAATCTTTCCAACTCAAGCTTGAAGCGTCGTCGAGTGGGTATGAAGAAGTTCAACACCTCCCCATGGAAAGCATCAACACTGTCACCCCGACGCAGGGCCTTGGTGACCAGACCAGCCAACGTACTCCGGCAATACGGGTATATAAGATACAAGACCTCCCCATCGGACACCCCTGGGAAATCAGCCACCTGCAGGACCAGGTCCAAGAAAACCAACAGCTGGTCCTCATCAAATCCATCCACCACCGGAAATTTCTGGAGAACGCCTGTAAGAGGGTGGGGCAACTCCTGATAGCATACCGCCGCCAGAATTGCACAATACAAAACAACCAATCATAAAACAAATTCCCACTAAACACCTAACACAAACACAACCCACAAAAACATTTTAACAAGAATCGGAAAAACTCAAGTACTGTCCTTCCTTTGAGTAGACCCCCGGGCTCCTAGCGCTGCGAAAACCCGCCCCGCTCCAGAACTACCTCTCCGTCAGTCGCCAGACTCAAGAAGAAACAACATCAGACACTAACACCAACATACAATCCACACCACCTAACACTAACCACAATATACGACATTTCGAGTACAACATTGTCACCATTACAATCGGACGATACCGACTTCCAGTCGGGCCATACCACATCCCACTAATCGCACGCGCAATTACTTTCAAAAATTAAATACGGGAACCCATCCCCACGCGATCTCCGGCAATGTCCAATTTCAAAACAACCCAACTACAACACGTGCCCATGGCGGCCTCAGATTTACAATTCAAAATATTCAAAACATTTAACAAAAATTCATAAAAAAACATATATACTTCTACATTTCATGTCAACTATTAAGTGCCATTTTTTTTTTTTTTTTTTCCTATCTCCTTGCTTGTTAGTTTTGAAAGAGAGGTTACAAGTTATTTAGAACTAGGCAAGAGCCTAGAGAAGCTAAAATTGGGTTGGGTCCAGTATGATGGGACTTGCAAATGAGACACTGAACTTAAGATAACAACAACGATTTATTATTCTCTGGTAGTACAACACCTGAGCCCCAAAAAGGCTAGATAACTAAGTTTTTTTTTTATTGTTGAGTGTAATTTCCTTAATGTGTGCCTTGCCAAAAGTTGAGCAAGGAATAATGACTATTAACGATACCAAGCATTGAATAAGTATAAGATCTGAAGGATCAGTAAATATTAATTCATGAAATGCTACATGATGTCAATAATACAATTGTAAAGTGGCACACAATCTCGACCCGCAAATAATCACATATTATAACTAAACATAAAAATATATATAAACATGTACACCTGCAGGATTAATTTAACAATGTAACAATTATAAAAACAACACATACATATAATTAACATCAACCACGTTTGCATATAAATAACACATCACATGTTCACCCTGGTTATCAGCGCATATCATAATCTTGTTCAACACCCATAACCCCCTTTTTCTGACCAAGTGTCCGGCCCACTTTACTGATTAATTAATAGGTGACTAAAACCCCCTTCCCAAAACTTCAATTAAAAAAAACCCAGGAGTGGAGCAGACATGCCCCCAAGTTTTAACAAAATAAGTGTTAACTGAATGTTCTCAGTAAGCCACGCGGCCAGCGCACAAATCCCAAGCCGATATTTAATTATCAATTTAAATCCCATCAATTACTATAATGAAAAGTAGCATCACAAGGTTAACATGGATGTCCGGTTGCCTAACTGCATTTTATGTTTCTTTTTACTTTCAAAACAGAATCTAGAAAAATAGTGGAAATTGACCACCATGAGTATTCATAACCGACATTGATTAATCTTGTGTGTTCTTATGGTTAACTAACTGTTATAGTGAGCAATTACAATTATCGTTACAAAGTTGTTTTTTTGTTGTTGTTTTTTTATGGTAAATACAAACTGTGACAATGGTAATTTTAAAGTGTGCAAATTAGCTAAACAGTGGTACAGAATTTGTAATACGGAATCTAAGTCATAAAAGTATTAAGTCAGCTCACAGTGTTACAAAACTTGACTACCGGCAGGGTCAGGCATCGGACGGGATCTAGCAAGATCTGACACAGACAGACTTGTAGTGGACGTCTCCAACGGGAGTCGCCCACGGTTAAAACCACCCCCAAATATGAATGAATAATAACACACGTGTCCACTAACACACGTGGAAAATCGCTAACATAAATATCCCAACATGCTTAAAACAGAAATAGAATGAGATTCAACTCTATCTACCGAACTCCCCTCGACCCGGGCGGTGCGTGACCCCGGCCGAGTTTTCACTCTCAGAACGAGATATACATGATAGTAATTGAGGAGGCGTAAGCCTTACAAAATGCAATTAAAATATTCCACCCATTGTCCGGAAATAACTGTCCACACTGGAACGTTTCATGAAAGTCTCACCGAGTACTTCGGCCACAAGATTTAGGTTAAAAATGGTTAAATTTCACCTGGTTTGAAGGGTGTATGTTGAGGGCTCAGTAGTGTGTGTCCAGTCCATCCCTCCGGCTGACATAGCTGACGAAGGTTTTAGAATTACATCGTCGGAGGCAGTTGTTCGGCCATCCTTCCAGAGCGGGGCAGATTCCCGGCTACCTCGGAAACCCGGAGGTCACGTAGCTTTCTACTTATTCATAGAAGAAGCTGAGGGACGAAAACTGTTCAATCTACTCTGCCAGCCGGGGACCAGAATGTGCGGCGCTGATAGCTAAAGTCGAACTGAATAAACCGGCTGTTGAAAAAACCGTACGTGCATAGATAGGGCGCGCGCGAGTCGGGCGGACAAGAGGCAACAGCATGACAAAGTCCAACTGACCGTACCAAGGACAACTTCTGTCTCGTCGACAAATACGTAAATACTTTAATTAATCACAATATAGACATCGGAACATCGCCGCGTTTTCCAAAACGCGGCACAATAGAATATGTGAAGTTACTGTTTATGAAAATGTCTTTAAGTTCATGCTTTAAATCCCGTAAGTTGCTGTGTTCGTGTATTAAAATATAAGGAATAGTCCCACCTGTGTATAGAAGATTACTTTACTCAGGATGCACGATGATATAGTACATGGTGACGCAACTGGCGAGTCCGAAATTCCAGGAATTCATTTCCTCCTCTGGGCAATGGTTCAGGCTGGCAGTATGGGGATCTCTAGAGGTCTGACGGCGTTGGGGTGTTGCTTAGATCTTCGGCCGATGAAGACTGATGGTCTGTCTCTATCCTCGTCTCCCCTTTCACCTCCCGGCTATCCGGGAACCCTGGAAAAATTTTTGTCTGTAGACTGCCGTCAGGAAAATACCCTCACACAAATCTTTCTCGCCCCAGTAACACCGATCACAGACACGCACTGTCACCATTCTATTCCGTGAACTAAATGTGAATAGAAATATTACTCCTCACAATTCTCAAAACAGTCTTTTCTAAGATTGCGACATCTTCGATTAATTTTTTATACAGGAAAAGGCCAGTCGGCAACATGCTCTCAACTATCCAAGTCGCAACACACAAAAAGATCACACACACAAAAATACATACATATAATATAAAACCCGCATAGTCCCTGAATTAGTCAAAATTAATACCACACTTTTCCTCACCTGAAGCTCTCTAGTAACTCAGCAACTCATTTCAAAGATGATAAAACAATAGGTGACGGCGCCAGACCAGTGTTTCCCTCGAGTGCAGAATCAGAAATGAGACCGAATATCGATGCCTGTCGACCCACGCGAACAGAGAATTGAACAAATCAGCTGATCGGAACGGCAGGCTTGATTACGCACACACACACAATTATCGCACGTCACGGTCAAGGTTAAGCGATATAGTCAAGCAGTGGCGCTGGCCGCTCACGCAACCCTTGAACCCGCTATACAGACGGCACTGTGGCCGCGACGCACGCCGAATAATTTAATGCTTAAATTACATCGGCACAGTTTTGGCATGTACTAAAATTTTTGTAAAATCTTTGAGTAAGACCTTAACTTGGGTTTCAAGGAATAAAAGCTACTTTTTCAGAATACCTTCAAAAGTTTGCATTTTCACAAAATTTATCAAGAAACGTATTTTAAATTGAAGTAGATTACAATTTGAGCAGTAGCGTGCGGTGGGTAAAAAGTTTCGTGGAGCTGAATTATATCCGATACCGTAGGCCTAATTCAGTTTCAAAAAGATAGCGGAAGCCCAATTTTTAATTAAAATTAACGTATAGTGACTTACCACTAATCTGTCTTCCTGTTAGTAGGTGGCACACGATTATGATTGAATTTTAGGAATAAGATCCTCTATTAAGTCTAATATCTTGTTTTATAGCATGATAAAATATTATGTTCAACGCAGAATACATAGGACACATATTACCCCGCGGTTCGAAATCTCTAATACCGAGTTACTAACTGTTTAAAAAACACTGGCACAATACAGGCTTCAACTTGAGGTGCAAATTCTTTTTAAAACACATGGGCCTATAAATATATAAATACCGTAATAGCACATTTTCAGTGATAAAATATCAACTTTTTTACGAACAAACACATTAATACATTGGTAAAACATACTAATAACTCTCCTGTACGCAAACACATTTTCTTTAAGTATACAAACATTTAACTAGTTTTCAATATTATATTAGAGTTTAATAGCTTTAAAAGATCGGATACATGTTTCCCTTTCAACTCTCACTACTGTACAACACAATAAGTTCGTTTTATAAACGCACACTGTCAAAGAATTTGCTAAATGTTTCCAAAAGGCTTTAAACAAGACATTCAAGATAATCTTGAAACCGTGTATACAAGTGATGGTCAATGTTATCAAACACTCACAATAAATACGCTTGTAGTTCACATTCCTTCTCTGTGATGACTCTCCTACTACAGATACGGTTTGCTGAAAAACTCCTTCAAAATCATCACGGAGAGATGTTATACTTTGTCGAGTTTCTGCAATTTTCTTTCGGCAGTACAAAATGTCACTGGCTTGATTATGTCATCTGTATATGTAAACATTTTATCGAAAGTATTTTGTCTCTAACACTGACAAAAATTCACTAATGGGAGCTAAAATAGCAGACTCGATCTCTTCAAGGTAATCTAACGTGGCATTCAATATATCACACAATATTGATGTCTGTTCCTGTACATGGTATTTACAAGTCTAGAGGAATAATTCCACCTCATTGGGCACAGATCGGGAACCCATCGCTGCACAAACTCGTATAAAAAGTTAGTGCGTTTCGGAGATCTCACATAATTCTGCAATACCACCAAGTGTGTTATAAAATATTTTGAACTCGGGTATTTGCCTGACATTTTGATACAAAACAAGGTTTAAAACATGAGCATATCGATGGACAAAGAGAGCTTGCAGATTAGTTGTTTTAATTATGGTCTCGACTCCAATTAAAATTCCCCCATTGTTGCCGCCCCATCGTAGGCTTGAGCGACTAGTTTTTCACTTCATTTAAATTCAATCAGGAACTGGCGAATAAGCGTTGCAACAGCCTGGGCATGTCAATCACAACTTATACGCATAATGCAAAACTATAAAGAACTATTCTTTATTTGAAATATCTCTGGTTTCATCGACTTAATTCAGCTACAAAGTGTACCTCCTTTGTTTAATTTTTTATAGTCACTAAAAGAACACAACTAATCGCTTCAATGAAATTAGACAGTTTCCTAAAGGAAAGGATGTACTCGGCTGTGTACTTAAGAAGTTCTACGTAATTATCTCGATTAATTGTCCTTTCCATTTCGTTGTGTCCTCGAAATGGTAATTCTTATTTACTGAGATGTCAAACAGCATTAGTCTCCTAAGAAAAACTCTACTGCGTTGAACCTTCTGATTGCGAGCCGATATCTCCGATTTAAGTTGGTCATCTAACGCAGTTTCTATTCTACTCTGACCGAAAACAGCAATACACAATTATGAACGAAGATGATTTACAGTAATTTCATGGCCGCCAATAAATTCAACTAGGTTTCCTAAATGTTTGAATCCAGTCTTGACCTAGGCCGTATTCTTGTCCTTTCCAAACAACAAACAATACCAGAAAAATACTGCAATTAGCTCAGCACTACCAGCCAACCACTCACATTTGCTGCACAAACGACTGTGGTAAACTTTCCAGATTGGTGAGTTAAGTTTAAAATATTCGGGGTCGGCTTACCAATATTTATCTTTTTTTTTTTTTAATGACCGGGAAGAAAAAGGTTTTACCAAAACGTCTTTTTATAACGTCTCACCTACGTTATAACATCAGGAACCTGTGCATACTTACCTCAGAACAATTGCACGGGCTGCCATACTCGTAATTAACTATTAATTATTAATTAAACCAGCTGTAGTTATAACTAAAGGAACTTTTACATGGGGGTCTGATGATTTATTCACTCAGTATTTTTGTGTAAAGTAATGACATCTCCTTATTAAACAATTACTACAACAGCTCTACATAAATATTCCCACATAAGGTTTTCTTAATAAAAAAGATTACAATTTATAAAATATTTTGTGAAAAAAATGGGGGGGGCCAAAACATAAGGATTTATATGTGCTACCATTATCCACGGATCCGGGACCTTAAACTTGTTTGTGAGTTAAGCTCACTTATTCATTTTCTGTCATACTATTTGGGGGCCATTTGAAGAATGGACTTAATCTAAAATTTTTGTATCAGTGAAGCTTTATATATATATACATAAGCACTACTTGCTACTACAAATATTTTTGAAACGTAAGACATACTACATGTTATCAAGTGATTATCATTAAAGTCTTTATATATTTATTTAAACTGTCTTTAACAATTCATTTGTTAGAATTTTAATTAATCACGGAGGACAAGTCTCCGTGTCACCTGTGATATCCAGAAGTTTACTCGATGTCCGGGTCCTTGGTCCTTGTGGTGTTCGTCAACGGTTGATCTTTAGTTGAGTTTACTTTCCTGTTGAAGTTCCTGAAGTGATTAGTTCATAATGAAGTAGCGTTGCGGTCCTCAGAAGTCTAGTAGTTAAGCATCGTTGGTAGTATAAGTGCCGTAAATGTTCTTGTTTGTCGCAGAAATGCACGTCACATTATTGTTTATAAAAGTTATCACTTTAGGTACCTCGTACCTTATTATTTTAAAACAACATTGAGATCTTACAAATTAGACAAATGAGATGTCATCCCTCACACAGTTATTTATTCCTTTTGCTTTAATAGATTACATTTAAACTTATTAGCACACTAATTTGCCAATACTTTTCGCTGCACATTGTTGTAGCTGTACTCTAAATGAAAAAAACATATTGTCGTTCTTTGGGACATGGTTCAAGCGTGTGTTTACTACGCGAGCGCTCCATGTCGATTGAATTACTATGTTAGGACGGGTCAGTTAATCGCGCGGAGTTTACGCATCGCAACAAAATAGTTCCTCCTTTCTTTTTTATTTAAGGGATTAAAGTTTGACCTTTTAATTATCCAAATATATTCTTTATTACCGACTTTATTATAGTACACTACTGTGTTCTTGTTTATTTATTTATTTAATATCAATTTACAAGGATTATTAGTTTGTTTATGGGTCGGTAATCAGGTTAATTCCGGTTAGCGCATGTCTATGCAGGATAAACTTAATAAAGGGTTTCCCTATCTTTACACTCGCATTACTTTTTTGCCATTTAATCTCTTTATTAAATATTATTATGATTTATGGTAGTGATATAAAATTAGTTTAAATGTGCGATTTATTAAAATTTAAATTTCTCAGCTTTTACATTTCCTATTTTATTATTTATTTTATTTTTAATTAATGAAATCGTCACATTTTATTATACAAACCGACACTGTATAAAATATATTAAACCAACACTGAAACTATTCTAAAATATGTAAATATAACTTCAAATATAAGGCGGATTGTTTAAATACAACTTAAATAAAATGTAATACGCACTATTTAATAAGGTATAATTATAACTTTAAATGTTAAAAACGGAAAACGCATATGCTTTAAATGCGGTACTAAATAAAGTGACACACACAGCGATACCAACAAACTCAACATTGCAGCCCAACTCAACTGAAGCTAGCATCAGTTACCGACCACTGCAGAGGCGGTTTGGAGGTTTTCTATCTCGCTCTACGTGCGCGCGCATCTCTCAACACCAGGCTACCTAAAGCTGCGACGAACCTGCTTAACCTACCACATCAGAGCCAGCATGTGAAATCAGTGTACTTAAAAAATTTTCGAAACAGTCATGTAAAGAATTCCAGTGAATTTTTATTTTAGTTGCTCAAGATTAGATTCAATTAAATTATAACACTTACTTTAAATAAATGCAGTTAGTGTGTCCCCAATCATTACATTATTGTGTCGCAATGCTTCACTTGCTTCCCTTCACCGCACGCCACTGAATTTGAGTAATTAGTTTAATACGCATCAAAACTGACTAGACAGATGTGTATAAATATCATGTTTTGGGGTAGTTTTAAAAAATGAATTTTTCGGAATCTGTTTACAAGTTACCCTGAAACTACGACAGATGTAAACTGTTGACATCACACCTACATCACGACAAAAAATGTCGATGTAAGATGTAGTGTTGTGACACATCTTAATTTAATCAAATAAAAAAATCGATATATAATCTAGAGTAAAAAAGTAGTATTTGTGTACAAATGTAAGTGATAAAGCTTTTAAAATATTATATGTTTAATGAATTATGTGATCAAATTAATAATAATAGAGATAAGGTAAATTTGTATTTCTCTAACCTGTAGCACAGCTGAATAATGTTACCATTAAATTACCGTACTAATAGATAGTAGATCTGAGAGATATGCATACTTATAAATTAAGGTAATCAGGCCAAAATTTATAAACAAAACAAAGTAACATTTTAAAAATATACACTGTAACACTCTGATAATTGTGGATGTTCAAGATGGGAAAATGCGCGTAAATGTATGTCAACGCATGTGAACATATGTATTTAAACGCGTATAACTATGCGACAAGCGTTTTTATAATCGTAGCGCAATAAAATATCGAAATATAGCGCAAAACTCGAAATATTTATGTGTGAGTTTTTTATAAAAATAACTTTTATTTCTCGTGAAATGGGTAATAAAATTCCATCGTAACAAATATGCATATCTTGGTCAGTTAAGTCTAGAATGTTTTAAGACACTCAGAAAGTTTTAAACTAAGTCGATTTAAGACTGAAATTACAGTTAACTCAGTCCTTCAGAAAATAAAATATCTACTTTTGGGAGAAACATATTTCGAGTGAAAAAAGTGTAGCTCAAACGATAGTGGATAATATACAACTTGGTAGAAGATGGCAAGTGAGCAACAAGATTTAGATTACAATAAAAAAGACACTCGTGAACAAATCACAACCAAAAATAACTCACTTTCAGTACGAGAGCGGGAGAGGGATGAAGATTTATAAAAAGTTTCTATGTAAGTTCATTTTTCTCTTTTCTAGTACAATCCCTCTGAAAGAAAAACCTTCAGGTGCTATCAAAGTTATGACGATGTAACTATGTCTCACAGAAGTCTAAAAATCTTACAAAATGTACATCGAACAGGAAACATATTGCTGAATGTCAGAAGGTACATTCTGATTAATACATTTCTAACGTGTATCAAAGCCTCGAAGTACCGGGCCAAGCTGACAATTTAAGCCGTGATGTATCGTTAAGATGGGATATAGTCAGAAAACTTGCTCATTTCCTGGTTGTACGTTGTGACACACAAAGATCATTGCGAAGGAAGTCAAACAGTTCTAGTACGTAAAACTAGAGACTTGGGTTCCAGTGCGTATGAAAGACTTGAGTAGTTGAAAGCCAAAATCTATTCATGTTTTATATCTTCTGAGATTAAATTTTAAGGCACCTGGAGTGTCTCTTCTAAGGTACATTAAGGCCAAAGCAAAAATTTCCGTATTGGAAATACAGACATACGGCAAGAAACTCCAAAAAATCACCGTCTGTCGATAAATACTGACGAATACAGAATCCACCTCACACAGAAACTATGTTGAGCACTATTTTACAAAAATAAAATAACAGTGTATGGTATATCCCGACATGTAGAACGTTGATAATGCGGTATAATTTGCGAAACCTGAGTGAGTGTTTCGAAAAAAAAATTCTTATAAATTACATGTTGGAAAAGAAGAACCGACGAGGACCAGAACAACAACGAAGACAATGATTATTATTATGGTGGTGGTAGTGGTGGTGGTGTTGATCCATAAAATGATCTCTAGATCTTCTTCTCTCATCGATCAATACTGTTTCGACAGTCTCACTCATCGTCGTATGGTACAGTGGAAACAAAATAGACACCAATGAAACATTAATTACCAGCTTTAATTAATAATCAACCAGTAATAATTTGTAATCAACAAGGTAGTCTCTTACAACAATTCAAGTTAAATTTGTACGTACGCAATAATAATGTCAACTATTAAAGTTCCACAATAATTATAACACAGTAATCACTTCGCCACACTTCGTAATACTTCGAAACGCACTTGAATAAATCGCCACTTATCTGAAACTAAGCGGCAGCTGTTTCCTATTTATAGCCTGCAAGGTTCCATGATATCCGTCCTTAACAAGCACTCGAAAACTCTAGAGGGTATTTCAGTGCGGCTTTGGCAGAAACACGCATCTGCTGGGCTAGACGAGAAACGCATAGAACGACACACTTCATTGTTCGAGAATGTTCCTAATTGCGTAACTTTGCAGTGTTCTGTCTATTCCTATTAATGCATTCCTTACACACCACTGAACTTCAGTCCTAGAGTGTGCCCATTGTGTGTTAATATACATCATGTTAGTTACTTATGGACGGTTTGTATATGCTTGTTTAATAGGGTAATCTATCGTTTGTTTTCAGTCAGTTAGATTTTACATAACTTTTATTAAAAAGTAATATATCTTGTACATCTAGTTATTTTTTATCTCGCTTCAAGTCTTTTTTCTGACGTCGTCTCCGACATTAGTCTATTTCTTTGCTTTCTTTAAGGTACTGACTGCAATAACAAATGAATAACTGCGGACACGCTGTAAAGCAGCAAAATCACTTCGTAATCAGGCGAAATAACTTTTAATTAAAAAAGTAACTACGTTGGAATGACGAAAACATTCATTGGTGCAAATGGCTTATAAATGTATAGATTTTAGAACTCTTAGCATTTTGTTCCCTTCAACAAATATCTAATAAAATTAAGTCACCTTGTTCGTCAATTCAACACACAGAAGATAGGTGTCCACATGATTAGAGTTTGACTTTAGGATACCCTTCCTCCAGCCTTTGAAGGGCTACCTTATTCATTGAAGAGATCTCTGGTAATGACAACATCATGCGTAAAGTGTTTCACCGCATTTTATATAATTTGAGTACAAATCTGCAAGTCATGTGTTTGTATTAATGTTGTTGTTCTGTATATATAGTGGAACGCTAATATTCATGTTATAACCTCCCTCACTAATACCTTCTCTTAACCTCAATAAAATTTTGTTTAACAGATCGTTGGTGCAACAGCATTAGAACAGCCATTTGGGACGACGAATACGCCTGGCATATTGTCTGAGTTCCGCTTCTTTCGCACAGTACCGGGCCTCTGACCCACTGCTGTTGTCCGCTGTACACATTAATTGGCCAAACTAGTATAATACATAATTAATTGGACAGAATCATGTTTTAGATGATTATGGTGGATGCTAATGAGAAACAGTGTTTTACATTGAGATAGGCTTCATTATAAATAGAGGGAAAGGAATTACAAACGTTTGTAACGTCACTGATTTAAAAATATTGTAAGCATAATGGTAACAAAATTAATAAACATTAACAAGGAGGACATAAAATGGGTAATGAAATTAATAAGGCCTTAAAGGATATAAATAAAAAAATATGAAGGTAAAATAAATACCAAGATACTTAATACGATTAAATAAGTACATAAAATTCAATTTCACTATCAAAATGACATGTTACAATGAACAAAATAAATGAAAGAAGAATAACCAGAAATATAGTCACCAGTGCAAAAGACAGGAAGAATGAGAAATCAAAACTGTAGTGCCAAACATAAAAAATTAATACAGAGAACCCTACGATAAAATTGCGACAAACACAATCACAATTCCATTTAGATAATAAAATGTTCTGTAGCAAGAGTGCAAAAAAGGTATTACATAAATAAAGGTAACAGTTATTAAAGGTAAAACGGGAACAATTTTGTGTGTGTGTGTGTGTGTGCGGAGAAAAGATAGAAAGAGGGGAAGAGAGTGAAGTTGGTAAAGGAACGGACTAGAAATACGAGTAATTAATACGTTCTTCATTTCTCCATAGCCAGCAGAAGACAACAAAAAGAAGAATTAAAAATATATGTAGACACAGGACTAATATAACTGATGAACGAAAACATTTGTAAAACAAAATAGAATATGAATTTGAAGGAAAGGGGGGCGAATCAAGTCCAAAGGAAATGTGGAATGGAAGGCAGCAGTAAAGTACATACAGTAGCGGAATTATAAACGGGCCAATCCAAATTAGGCAGAAGAAGTGAAAGGAGGTCTGTCCTGTAGTCTATGGAAAGGAATGACACTGTCCTAACTCAAGTTATTAAAAACTAAAAGACGTAACCTGCTTGTAATCACTATGTTATTAGTATGTTTAAAAACAATCTCATCATAAATATTTTTTAAAAGATTCAAGATTAGATCGAAGACACATGCAGTTGTCACCTACTGAATGTAGAAACGCTTATCAAATTTTAAAGAAAATTCAGAACAAAGTAATTTTAAAAACTTTTTAGGCCAAAGGTAAAGAAGAACATTCAGTGCCGCTGGTAAAGTTTCAGCGTTCTGATAACTAAAAACATTAATAAGACTATATGTAAATGCAACATACGTTTTATTGCCAATAACGGTGATAGCACTAGAAGAATATTCGGTCAAAGCCACTGACGATTCCACATCGTATTAAGCAAAACGAATAAAACGTGTTGTACATAAAAATACATAGGTTTTAAAATCACAACTTATTCTTCATATAAGACAATAGAGAGTCACAAGTTATAATTTCAGAATCAATGCGTAATCCTAAAGGACATTTATTGTTTGAAAATATGTTTTTATAAGCATGTATAAAACGTTACCACTTACTTCTCCGATTTATGTGAGCCATAATTCAGGATCATTGTACGAATATATCAAGCCACATAGTTCAAATATGAGCTGTCATCGTGTTTCAGTTCATGGAGCTTTGTTCAACATTAGACAAGCCAGCTTTTGTTACACATAGTGTATGGTTAAATAAAATTAGCATACATGTGTTTGCGCTCGCACACCAGTAATGAACGAATATTCTAAATGTTTTGTAGCATTAATCTTTAGACCAATTCAATTATCTACATAAGGAAACGAAAATAGAAGTGGCTCACTATAGTTAGAACATAACTATTATAATTATATTTTATGGTAGCTATGGCTATTTTATGAAGGTTACTCGTAGGTAGCTAACGGGTTTTGTTCAGGTAAAATTGCTGCACTCTCTGCAAAGGTGTAGTTACTTTGCAAAGGTCAAGAGCAAGTAATTCCATATTGTTCTAAATATGGAACTAATATTGTTTTCATTTTAAACTTTTTATGTGTGTATGTGTGTGTGTGTGTGTGTGTATGTGTGTTTGCGCGCGCCGTCAATCCACGTGTGCAATGTCCATTTTCTGTTCTCCTTTTTAATTGAAGTATGAATTATTTATATATCTCTTGCAATATTACGATTCTACGAGTCCTTGTTTGTCTCACTTTCGTGTTGTCCCTAATTCCTTACTATCTTCGTTGTCTCTCTCTCTCTCTCTCTCTCTCTCTCTCTCTCTCTCTCTCTCTCTCTCTCTCTCTCTCTCTCTCTCTCTCTCTCTCATATATATAATAGCCGACTAAAGTCCTA
This sequence comes from Magicicada septendecula, assembly GCA_034769895.1. NCBI lineage: Eukaryota > Metazoa > Arthropoda > Insecta > Hemiptera > Cicadidae > Magicicada > Magicicada septendecula. The sequence goes on from CM068368.1 coordinate 498,095,400, forward strand.
AATCGCTAATTAAACTCGAAAAGTTACTTTATTTACTTTCTCGGCTCAAGGTAAGTCAGTACATGTCAGACAATGGTACAGACTGGAGGCCTTAGCTTCCTTACTTAGTCAGTGGTCAGTAACAACGCGACATCTACTGTCGAACACACACTCCTCACCCCTCCCAATAATGCAGGTGCACGTGATTGGTTAAATGCAGGGTGATCTATACCACGGTTAGAGGGCGCAACGGACCATGGAGGAAAAGAAAAAAGGGGAAAGAACAATCGAGAAAAAAGAAATTTGCTAGTGAGAGATGGATTTAAAAGCCTACCACTAAGTATTTTATGCTTCTAGAAAATTAAGTAAAATATTATTTTTTAAAAAGCAAATAATATGTATAATTAATTCAGGCACATTTTATAAACGATGTTCCATGTATTTAGCCAACGTTTACTTTTGTGATATTACGTCCGATTACGTGGGAAAGTGCAATGTTTATGTCGACGAAACAAGGGAAATATTTAACAGTAAAAAAAAAACAACAGTCACTATTGCTTGGCTAATTCCGTCTTATTAAAAAGAGATACAGCATTTAATAATACTGAAATCAACGCTACTGTGTATGAACAAAGAGCGTTACTAAGCCAAATATTATTTTATTGCTTTTGTCTAGTTTTCTTACCATTTCTCTCTATGCCAGGATGTTTTTGACGCTATTCTTTTGTACATCTAATGTCAATAAAAATTTACATGCGTTAAGAAACCAAAGGCAAAACACGCATTACACACACATGTATATACAAATCAACACTAAAAGTCTAATTAAGTTTTTCTTGAGATACTTTATAAATATATTTTTATATTATATTATTACAGATGCCTTTCAAAAGAAGATATTTCTTAATTTTTATCAGCTACAATGGCGTGAATGCAACCAGGAAGATGTATACCAGAAATATCAGGTAAACCCTCTATTCAGACTGTCTCCATCATACACTTGACGTTTCGATCTTAGAATGTGGCAACGTCCTCAGAAGCTTGAGAGGCGGTTAAAAGAGCTAATAACGGAGTCTTTCAACCGCTACTCAAACTTCTGAGGACGATCCTAAAATCTAAGGATCGACAGGTCAAGTGTAAGAACATTACAGTGCAAGCATTCCGAGTTTAGAGTTTACCCGATAGAAATCTCACCCCTCCCATAGGAGTTATAAAAATACTAAAAATGTATTTGAATTGAAAATAAATGAAAAATGCAAACCCAGAATACACAGAGAACATAATTTCAGAGATCAGGTAAATAGCAAAGGAAAACATCATGGCTGTGATACAAATGTAAGAGAGACAGAAACGTATACAGAAGATGGATAGAGGATGCAACATCTGAGGTATAAATAGGCAAGAGGAAAAAGTACTTTATCACTTCTGTAGAAAATTTATTTATAAGATTTTTCTGTTGTATGTTTATTACATTTGTTCCATATTATTTTTAATTTAATTCCATATTGCATTGACTTCAAAATCATTTAATAGATTATTAATATCTTTTCGTCCTTAGGATTATGAAAATATGTAATAAATTTTTAGATTATTTTAATCGTACATGTCTGGCTTTATGCTGTTTTATAGTGTTGCAAATAACGATCAATTAGAAGTCTGTGTGTTGTCTATTTGTCTGAAGTCTGTATCTGTCTGTCTATCTATCTATCTATCTATTTATTTCTCTCCCTCTCTCTCTCTCTCTCTAAGTTTTGTATATATATATTGCTCTCCTCTCTCCATACAATAGCCGATCAACACCTAAATCGCTAATTAAACTCTAAATATTTACTTTCTTTGCTAACGCGCTACAGTAGCGAGTGACTGTATTGGACTAGCCAGATATCAGGGCTTATCATTAAACTGTCATTACCACATTCCTGCTGCGCTCTACACAAAAGTCACTGTCGTGAACAAATAAGCACAATTAACCGTCTTATCTTTTAATTACCTAAATTTTGCTTTAGTCGCCTACAGAATGCAACGTACTAATAGTGCCATCGAAAAGTACCATTCAAAGGTTCAAAATAAACTGATACCTCATATGGGTATAAGAAAATTTATAAGGGTATACCTCAAATGTGTAAGAAAAAAAAATGGGTGTGCCGTGGGGTACACTCCACAAGTGAGTGTTATAAGAAAAAAAATGGGTGTGGGGTAGACGCCAGAAGTGAGTGTCGAGTGCGAGTAAACTGATTCAACGTGAAATGTTTACTCGTAAGTATTTGACCATAAATAGGATCATATGACATGATGTATTATTTTCATTATACATACATATACAAACAATATGTGACAAATAATTTTTTCAATGAACCAATATGATTTACGCAATATTTAGTTTAAAAATTAAATGTAATATGCGCAGTATAATAATTTATTTTTTACAAATTGGTAAATAGCTAAATTACTAAATCAAATTTTCAAACAAAAAAAACTTCAAAATATAAAACCAGAATCAAACTCACGGATTAACTAACAGACGTACAAAATGAACAAAGTCATAAACTTGTACTCCTTCCACATTTTAAACATGTACCCAAACATTCTCATTGACGATACTATAAATATTATAATTAAAAATAGGTGTCACTGATTTTAAATTGTTTTTATGAATTAAACAATTGGAAAGTTATATACATATATTAAGCTAATAAGAACTAAGTACAAGAAAAGAATTTTAAAAATTATTCAGCTCGGCCTCTTGCCATGTGAGTACATTTTTTTTCTTATCTATAAAGTTATTTTTAATATTTACGTTTTTCTTTTAATAATATTTAAACATGTAGAATATTCTCACATTCTTTGAAATATTTTGCTTTGCTTAAATCACATATATTTGTGGCAGTGAGAAAATATTGATTAGCTATGTGGAGAGCGGATGTATCATTGACCTGGCAACACTTTTTCGTTACATCTATTCGTTACACGTTGACTCAGTTCACTATCCTAGGAGCGCGAGAGTTACGGGAGTGAGCCGGGAACAAAGGTGCCGTAATAAAGTTCACACTTCAAAAATGACCAAAGAGACAATGAGATTTTAATAAATCAACTTACGGCAGGCGAGCCATCGAGTGTGCAATATCCAGTGAAAAGAAGTTACCATGTTAATCAGAGAAACGTACAAGCAATAGCCGAACGTTATCAACCTTACAAGAACTATAGGGAAATGTCTCTTTATCTAAGGCCACTAAGTTATAGACTAAGAAACAAACAGGCGGAAGATTGAATGAAGATGGGAAAGAAATGTAGACGTAATCACAGTGTTGTTAGATGTCTTTAAATTGTTATTAATGAAAACAAGTCCAATTAAAAATTTCATTCTGATTCAATTTATTCAAACGTAGGCCTAACATGTAAGCCCAAATCCAGATTTGTAGACAGTAGGTAACTAGACATTATATAGTCTACTGTTGAAATTTCATGATAAATAGACATTTGTCATTAGTGGACGTAATGCAGATTCATCATCATCATTGGACGTAAAATATTAGACATTATATCGATGGACATATTTTTCGACCTCCAACAGTACACAATTAGCATGAGAAGTACACAATTTAAAACTTTTGGAAAGGAGATTGTGGGGTTCATTGCAACATTATTCATTCACATTAGATGCAAAATGTTTAATATTACATTCACTTAATACAAGTACACCATTATTTAGTCATGTTTTATTTTCTCCAGTTGGTTATTTTTCTACTTTAACATTAGATAATACAATAGTTTGTATTGTATCCTGTAAAATATTATTATTTAGCTATATTTACATAACTGCTGTTGTCTTAGACTTTTTTAAAAATAAATCTCTTAGTTTATTTCTAACTAAATTAATATCCTTTTTCATTTTTCCCTGTACACAAATTTTAAAGAACCTACCTAATTAATTGTTAACATTTAAAATATTAACATATCACTCTTAAAATCTCCTCATTTATGTACATTATAATGTGATTTATTTAGGTCTCAACTTATTAGTATAAGTAATTTACTAATCACTAATTTCATTGTGCATTCTGTTAGGACAAAGGATTGTTACTTAAGGAACCTAACTTTTTTGTATTATTACAACAAAATTAGAATTTAATTTAATTTTTAGTTTTGTATTATCTTCCATGTTTGTAGTAGCATTGACTACTTTTCAGTTTGTTAGGCCTTCCTGTTTCTCTGAACACAAAACAGAAACGTTATGAAAGAATGTAGAATATCCTTTACACTGATTTTAATTGTTAGTTCTTTCCACAAGAATGTTTTTGCTATGATCCTCAACTCTTACGCTCATTCCTGCTACGATGATCTGTGACTGTTGTTAAAAATTGTTTCATACCTCACTGGTTATTACCTAGAATTCATAAAGGATGCTAAACGTGTTTTAAAATGCTAATGAATGCTGGCCTCTAATTTTAATTTGGCAAAGCACTGAAAGCAACAGTTGTAATCCATTAATAGTTTACTTACTTTTATTGTCCAGAACACATTTTGGAATTCCATTGTTCTTTATAAATCTTAAGATAAACTGTTTCCTTAGAAAAAGTATATAGAAAACAAAGAAATAAAATTCATTATTTAATAAAAATATTTATAACTGATTTTACTGTTTCCTAACTTTAGAAGCACGTTGACAAATGCCTATGTACATACAGAGCCATTTTTCTTTTTTGTTGCGAGGTGAATGGAAGGAAAGTCTGTTGGCCGTCAGCAGCCACATGTCTTTTGGTGTATGTGGAGTCCCATTTTTTCCAGTTACTTAGTAAAATCCTACCACTTTACTAAAATGTTCCCCAAATCCAAAACTGGACTGCTTTACGCCTCAGAGAGTGTTTTATTCCAGATCATTTAAATTTATTCTGGATGCTTCTTGGCTTCCTTGTCTTCTTTCGTTTTTTCTTTACATGATGTATAGCGAGCGAAAATTTAAAATTTTCAAATTTTCTTCTCGACCGATTTTGTTCACACGCAGTTGAAAAGACTCGAGGAAGCTGCACAGCTGGAGGTGACGTTTACGTGACAGACACAATTTACGGTTAAAAAGTCGGGGTGGCTTCACCAGCCAACTCATGTCAGATATTATTAATAGCTACAAAAAAGGGATGTAAGATAGAACAATACCTCAAGATGACCAGGGCAACAGATGGGTAAAGTTAGAACAACATTGCGTATGTCCCACACAAAAGAGTGCTCGACAGGCGCGCAACGACCAGAAATTCTACGAAAAGGATCAACGTCCGAACGAAGAAAATCTGGGGATGTCCAACAACCTATCACAGTACAACGTCTTGCGAAGACACCGGTGGAGAGGGTGGGTTTCTATGGTAACCAAAAGTCAAAGCCAATCATTGAACAGAAACCAAAAACCCTGGAGAAGTGGGACGAAATATTCTGAGAAAATATTGAGCTGACCTATCACAAGTAAGAAAAGGCGTGGACAGGCCCCAAGACAAAATTTGAGTAGGGACGAGTTGATAAAACTAACTGTCTAACACGGAGAAGAGCAGTCTTATTACATTTTTTGAACATATATTTTGACTCGGTATTTCTGTGCTCAGTCTTGTAAAAGTTATCAGTCTTAGTGAAGACTCAATGTTATAATATTCGGACTTAGTAATTTCAAACTGTAAGATACAAAGTGCGACCGGGAGTAATACTCGAACACAACACTATAAAATGTGCGAGTTAACGAACTTAAGTAACCATTAACATTATTAGGAATATCTGAGTGAACAATTCGAGCGACTCAAACGAACTATCATGTAATCTCGGCACATACACGAAACATTACTAGTGTACTGTACAACTTAGACAGAATTACAGTTAGCCAGTGTTAATGAACTACACTAAATGTAACAGAACATTTAAATACTTGATCGAACTAATCAACCAAGTAGTATAAACGCATATACATCAACACAAAGTCAAGTGAATTTCTGTGATGAACGGACATCGACATTAACATTACGAGCATGAACATACACCACTCATGTTATAATGATCACACATTATAAGGCGAACTGATTTACACAAACTGACATTGAAAGCAATATCATATCTACACTACTCCATAAATGACGCGAGTTCACGTGTGTGTACAAGTGAAAGTGCATTCAACTTTATTCAACAAGATGTGTTCTTCAGTCTTCACCACAACGAAGAGGTCAAACACCGCTGGACCATGAATGGATATTCTTATTTCAAGTAACAATTATTAATCTATTAATTTAGTAACTACTACTGTCCTGACTCTTCCAAAGAGTCCCCACCCTGGGAGTTTTAAATAAATTTGATAAAAGAATAAATTGAAAGTTATAAATAATGAACGAGTAAGCGAAACTATCTGGAATTAATGAACGCATTAATTAATTATTATTTGAATTTTTGTATATCATGATTTATGTATGTATGTCTTTTTCAGCTATCATATAAGCTAGAACCTGTTTAATGATATATGTATTATTTGATGTATTTACAGGTACAGCAAACTTTTTTATGTGTATGAATATAAATTGACTTAATGAATAATAAATTAGTCATAATAAATTAGTTTCCGTACCAGAACGGAAAGAAGATTTCAAGCGATCGAGATGAGATTTCTTAGGAATCTAGAAAACAAAACATTATTACGTGAGTACGCGGACAGGAAAACGAAAGTAATTAACGCGCCACAAACAGTCAAAGAACGTATTTGTAAGAGGGTTTGGAAGAAACGACAAAAAAACTCAGTGCGTACGTTAGTAATGGTAATGTGCCTGGGGAAAGTTGTCAAAAAGGATGGCGTGACATACTTTCAACACACCCTCATAAAGAGAGAGAGGGACAGGTCATAAATCCTGGAGGTGTGAAATGCAAGACACGAAGTACCAACGAAGCAGAAACGAACGGCCGATTGTGAGGTAAATGTGTAACGAAACTCACGAGGTCAATACCCTTACTATTTACCAACAAAATGTGGGGTGACGGCACCGACTCAACAAGACATACAACTATGTCTCCACAAATAGAAAATTAAAAGTAAATAAATGAAAGGAATTAAGGAAAACGATCTTAAGAATGTCTGAAAATTTAATAATTAAGTTAGATAATATTGAGTAAAATACCTTAGTAAGATTGGTTGTGTAAGAATACATTAACCGAAGAAAATAAATAGATATGAATAAAATAAAATAAATGTTAAAAAAACATTGCCGTGATAGTACGGAATATCAATAAATCGATATTAATAAGGAAGCAGATATTATGTGACATAGATATAGATGGGATTAAGAATGAGTGTATGTTCCTCGTTATACCAGACCTTATAAAACCATGCATTTTAGGAATTAGTTTTCTCCAAGAAGCAGGATGTCTTATTGATATGGGAAAAAGAGTTAAGAGGAAAGGCTGACGAAGCAGCGTGCACAGTGCCAATAATGCATATGGAGGTGATGGGCATAGAAAAAGATGAAGAAATCAGGCGAAACATCGGCAAGAAGGTGGAGAGTATTGACTGCGGAGATGAAAGAATATTGATGAAGTTAAGGGAGATTCTTGTCAGAAATAAAAGTTTATTCAGGGAGTGCCCCAGAAGAATCGAAGGATACGCTCACAAGTTCCAAGTAACAGACCGGACACCGTACTTCCAGAGAGGATGGCCAGTCCCACTAGCGTACAAAGGGAAGGTGGATGAAGAGATAAGTCGCATGTTACGTTATGGGGTCATCGAGCGATGTAACAGGCCCTACGTTAACCCGCTTGTCACAGTTATAAAGAAAGATGGAAGGGTCCGATTATGTCTGGATGCGAGGAAGGTGAACAGCGTGACGATCCCGGACTACGAGGGAGTTTCTCCAATAAACGATATTTTAACCAGATGCAGCGAAATGAAATACTTATCCACCGTCGATCTAACAAGTAGTTTCTGGCAAGTACCACTGAAGCCAGAGTGCCGAAATTTCACCGCATTTATGTATGAGGGCAAATGCTATCGCTTCACAGTCACGCCGTTTGGGCTGAGTACCAGTTCTGCTGCACTAACTAGGGGATTGTGTATGGTATTGGAGGAAGAAGTTAAGAAAAACACCATCATTTATGTAGACGATTGCTTATGCTATTCCGAAAGTTTAGAAAAACACTTGTCACATTTAGAATTATTATTAAATAATCTAAGAAAAGCGAACTTGACTATAAATTTAGAGAAATCACAGTTTTTTAGGCAAGAAATTGCATACCTAGGATACGGTCTAACTACGCAAGGATTCCAGGCGACGGATGAGAAGATTAATGCGATTATGAAGTTTCCAACACCTCGAAGCCAAAAGTAACTAAAAGGTTTCTTGGGCCTAACAAATTTTTATAACCGTTTTACGGACAAATATGCCGAAACAACCCAACCGCTACTTGAATTGTTGAAGAAGGGACATAAATTCGCATGGACACCAGAACTAAATAAATGTTTCCAACAAGTAAAGGAACTATTTATAGAGACAGTGATTTTGAAGTTTCCTCGAATAAACCAAAGATACTACATGCAATGCGACGCCAGCAACTTCGCATATGGCGGGCAGTTATATCAATTGGACGAGGAAGGTAAAATCGGCGTTATAGCATTCATTAGCAAAACATTCAAGGGTGCAGAAAAATATTACTACACCACTGAAAAGGAGTTATTAAGCATTATAAGATGTCTGGAAAAATTCCGCATATACATATTAGGGCAACCTTTAACCGTTATCACGGATAATAAGGCATTGACCTTTATGAACAAATGCCATCTAAATAATTCGCGAATAACACGCTGGATTTTAAGCATCCAGGAATACAAATTTGACATAGTCCATTGCAAAGGCAAAGACAATATTGTTGCCGACCTTCTAAGTAGGAATCCAGGAGACGCCACGCTAGAGGAAATTAACGATGATGTGTGCGAGTACTTAATCAATCACATGGTAATTAAGATGGATAAGAATGTAAGTAAAATAATCAAGGATATTGGAAAATATCAACTTGAAGACACTAAACTTAAGACTATTATTGATAAGATAAATGAAGGATGTTTAGATAAGGAAGTAGGTAAGTTTTATAGATATATTAACGAAAAGTTACATAGACAACGTAAGAAGGAATGGAAGCTGTACATACCAAACAGTATATCCGGAGAAATAATCGCCGAAATACACAGGATGTATGGGCACCTGGGATCGAAGAAAAGTACGAAAATGTTGCAAGAACATTTTACGATAGACAAAATGTTGAAGAAAGTGAGGAATTATGTAAGGGCGTGTGACGTGTGTCAAAAATGTAAAGACACGAGTAACAGGGTCTTATTCGGCGGAACGAAGGCCATTGTCCCGTTAGGAAGGGGAGACTTAGTCAGCGCGGACTCTTTTGGACCGCTACCCGTATCGTCCGCTGGGGTGAGATATTTGTCTGTTATTGTTGACAACTTCACAAAGTACGTACGGCTGTTTACACTTCGGAGAGCAACGACCGCAGCCACGTTGAGAAGAGTGAGACAGTATAGTGAGGAATTTGGGACACCTAAAGCAATTCTCACTGACAATGGGACGCAATTTACGTCAAAGAAATGGGTGAACGGCTTGAATGAGCTAAACATTCAACCAAGATACACCGCAATTAGAAACCCATGTGTAAATCTAGCTGAAAGGATTAATAGACAGCTCGGGAATTTATTCAGAATCTTCGTGTGTGACCAACATACTATGTGGTCGCGATATGTAACTACTATCGAAACCTGCATTAACGAGACGTACCATGAGACCATTGAGGTAACACCTTATGAGGCGCATCTCGGCAGAAAACCGACTAGAGTATGGGAAAAATATCTAGACAAAGACATTGTTGGAGTTGGAGGAGCTGATCAGAACCAGTAAGGATGAAAGAGAAAAGAGAAAAGCAAGCTAAATTATGTAATGAAACCAAAACCATTACTAAATTCATGATTGGTGAAAAGGTTTTGATAAGGACTTATTATCAGTCAGACGCGATCCAAAGAAGGATTGACAAATTTTGCGAACTTTACTGTGGGCCTTACAAAGTACATCGAATTCTTGGGGATGCTACCTACCAGCTCGTCGACTGTGAGGACGAAAGCAAGATCCGAGGGAAATTCAATGTGAGGCAAATGAAGAAATATTACGAACCAAAGGGCAGAATTTAATATAACAAGGAGAAAGTAGAAGAGCATACCTTAATGAGTTAGCTGCATGAGACAAGTCATTTAAGTTAGCGCTGATGACGCGTGAATCTCATTCAAGCTAGCTTAATCAATGAAAACATGTAATCTGTTGTAAATTATAACTTAAGAACCTATGTAGTTCATAGATTATAACATGTCGAATAGAACACTGATGATGTGTTAGATGATAAGTACAAGTGAATACTTTACTTAACATTCTTTATGAAGTATCGTAGCGAATGCAAAGAACATTCTATTTACAATAACTTGAGTTGAATGAATAGCAATAAATTATCAAAGACAAAGTGAACAGAAAGGACACTTAGAAGTGAATAAGTGATGTAAACTAATAATTATATTGCAAATAAGCCATGTTAAGATGAATGTGTATAATGAATAGATTAAGGATCTGAATTGATGCTAGAATGAAATAAATTACTCATTACTCAGAGATTATGTGTATGTATATAGTTGATAAAACGATATGGGTGTAGATAAGATAAAATAACGTAACGAATATGTTAGTTATCAATCGAATTATAAATAAATTTAACGGAACAAAATTATTAGGATTACTTATAATATATGAGATTCATTTTGTAGATTTTCTTTATTACTATACGTAAGGCATTACATTAGGTCAATTGAATTTAATATTGACTTGTTTAATATTATATTGTATAGATATTATTTCAGAAGATAAATGAATCGTTTAGTTAAATGGGTGAAAACCATCCATTGAATTTATAACTTGTTTTATAATAAGGTTTAAGACACTTATATGTAATTAATACATAGATGCGTTGATGTTAAATACGTTCAACCATTCCAGATGGTTAGCAATAAATTTGTAAATGCAATTAAAACCAAAGGGGGTACACTAATTGTAAAACAAATTACGAAAAGTAGGTCAACATGCTATATTCCTCCCAGATGAAGATGGGCATGGAGTGGCGACGAACAGGGCGCAGAATTTGGATTCTATGGTTCCCAGAGGTCACGTCATCAAATCCAAATTGAGGACGCTATAGCGAGCAAAAATTCAAAAATTTCAAATTTTCTTCTCGACCGATTTTGTTCACACGCAGTTGTGTCAACGGCTTCAAGTTAAGGCAATAAACAAGGCTTAATGTGAAGATGTCAAACCAGCGTCGCTAGCAGACAATAGAAAGATGTTAGGCTCAACGCAACAATAGATATGAAAGTTCGAGATGACAGGAGAAGCTTGGCTAAAAATTATTACCCCACAACAAACTACACAAAGCAGGCTAGGGCACTCACACGTGTACGGAGAAATAAGGCGAACGTCCGCTCGAGTTACGTCAGAATACGATGGTACTGCAAAAACGACAGGAGGTCACAAAAGAGTTGAGTATGCTGCACTTTACAGAGACAATGAAAGAAATAACTAGTTGAAAAGACTCGAGGAAGCTGCACAGTTGGAGGTGACGTTTACGTGACAGACACAATTTACGGTTAGAAAGTAACTTCACCAGCCAACGCATGTCAGATATTATTAATAGCTACAAAAAAGGGGTGTAAGATAGAACAGTACCTCAAGATGACCAGGGAAACAGATGGGTAAAGTTAGAACAACATTGCGTATGTCCCACACAAAAGAGTGCTCGACAGGCGCGCAACGACCAGAAATTCTACGAAAAGGATCAACGTCCGAACGAAGAAAATCTGGGGATGTCCAACAACCTATCATAGTACAACGTCTTGCGAAGACACCGGTGGAGAGGAGAGTTTCTATGGTAACCAAAAGTCAAAGCCAATCATTGAACAGAAACCAAAAACCCTGGAGAAGTGGGACGAAATATTCTGAGAAAATATTGAGCTGACCTATCACAAATAAGAAAAGGCGTGGACAGGCCCCAAGACAAAATTTGAGTAGGGACGAGTTGATAAAACTAACTGTCTAACACGGAGAAGAGCAGTCTTATTACATTTTTTGAACATATATTTTGACTCGGTATTTCTGTGCTCAGTCTTGTAAAAGTTATCAGTCTTAGTGAAGACTCAATGTTATAATATTCGGACTTAGTAATTTCAAACTGTAAGATACAAAGTGCGACCGGGAGTAATACTCGAACACAACACTATAAAATGTGCGAATTAACGAACTTAAGTAACCATTAACATTATTAGGAATATCTGAGTGAACAATTCGAGCGACTCAAACGAACTATCATGTAATCTCGGCACATACACGAAACATTACTAGTGTACTGTACAACTTAGACAGAATTACAGTTAGCCAGTGTTAATGAATTACACTAAATGTAACAGAACATTTAAATACTTGATCGAACTAATCAACCAAGTAGTATAAACGCATATACATCAACACAAAGTCAAGTGAATTTCTGTGATGAACGGACATCGACATTAACATTACGAGCATGAACATACACCACTCATGTTATAATGATCACACATTATAAGGCGAACTGATTTACACAAACTGACATTGAAAGCAATATCATATCTACACTACTCCATAAATGACGCGAGTTCACGTGTGTGTACAAGTGAAAGTGCATTCAACTTTATTCAACAAGATGTGTTCTTCAGTCTTCACCACAACGAAGAGGTCAAACACCGCTGGACCATGAATGGATATTCTTATTTCAAGTAACAATTATTAATCTATTAATTTAGTAACTACTACTGTCCTGACTCTTTCAAAGAGTCCCCACCCTGGGAGTTTTAAATAAATTTGATAAAAGAATAAATTGAAAGTTATAAATAATGAACGAGTAAGCGAAACTATCTGGAATTAATGAACGCATTAATTAATTATTATTTGAATTTTTGTATATCATGATTTATGTATGTATGTCTTTTTCAGCTATCATATAAGCTAGAACTTGTTTAATGATATATGTGTTATTTGATGTATTTATAGGTACAGCAAACGTTTTTATGTGTATGAATATAAATTGACTTAATGAATAATAAATTAGTCATTTAAGTACATTTAAACAAATGCGTTCATTATTACTAAAACCCACATGTTAAGGTTTTTTAAGAACATGATTAATTTACTAAAGAATGTTCTATTACATCTTGTCTATTATGCTAATTGGTAATTCAATTTGATAATTGATCTAATTAATTCACATAGTAATTAGCATAATAACACCGTAGATGATTGACAAAAATCCTTTGATGACTTTCCATTCTTCTTCCGTTAGTGTCATTTGTTCAACTATATTTGCTACACTTTGTCTCTCTTTGTGCCTTGAGTGCAAGTTACATTATCCACTTGATATTCGCTTTAATCGCATTTTGAGTCGTAATTTTGTTAAAACGTTTAGTTATTCACGTCCTCTTAGTGCTTGATTTACTTAGAGACCCAACTTTCCGTGCGGTCTAACTACCCACTTGTCCAACTGAGGAGTAAATGCTACATCTACCTACTGTCTCTTGATCCCAACTCGTTGCCATATTTAAAGAAGCATTTCTGCATTACTTTGAACCACTTTTAAAATCAATCTCTCTGCTCTTTATTGTAAGTTGTTAGCAATCTTTAATCGATTTCCTCCCCCTCAAAGTCGATCGATGGGGACTTACCGTACTGTGCGATACGATCAGTCGGTCTAAAGGACACTACATTTCTGAACTCAGCCCAGAGTCTGTTCCGTTGCCTTATTTCGCACCCTCTTCTCCCATAGTGATGGGTATAAAGCATCCATGGGTGACAAATGCAGTTACGTGAGGAAATTTGACTTGCAAGTAACCTTTTTGCCTCCTTAAGTCAAATATTTAGAAGCAATCCTCTACACATCTACCTGTAACTCCCTCTATCTGTGTCTGTTTTTCTATATTTACTTCTGTGTCTATCTATCCTCTACTCCACTGCTGCTCTGGAGACTTTAAGGGTGAAGAGACTGGAGCTTCCGTAATCATGTATGACCAACGCGTTCCGCCGCATTGTTTGAAATCTTTAAAAGGTGCCTTTCAGGGACCTCGAGTAAGTTCTTGTCGCCTTTGTCGTTTGTCACAGCTAAACAAATCTGCCGGACCTGAAGTCCTAGCATAATTAGCCTAGCATGGACGGATTGGCCTGCGTCAGCTTTGAAACCTGCAAACCATGCAGCCACTCGTCGACAATAGAGCTGCCCTGTACTTCCACTCTGAGCTTTAGGTTCTTACTTTTGCAGGGGCTTGGGTTTGGCTTGCGATATTACAAATTATCTAGAAACTAGCCTGAATAAGTAGCCTGTGTGTTCTATGAAGATGATACACATCATCAAGTCAATAAAATATAAATCTAAAGAAAATTTACAAAAAAAAAATCAAATCTCTTACAATCAAAAAGGAACCAAATCTAATTGAAGATACACAGTATATTGAAAACATAAATACGTATGTTACAGAGTACATAGAATAATATTATAGACTACAATATAAGAAATTATACAAACTAAAATCAGTACAGAAATAATATGAATATAAATAATATAATAAAATAATAATGATAAGTAATATACAATACGTAAATAAAATAATATGAAGTGATAAATAAATATACAAGAAGGTTTATACGAATAAGTAAAGTAAATTAAAAGCAGTTCTGCAATGGCTATATGAAACTCGTATGTTAAAATTGTGAGAACATAAACGTAATACACGAAAGAAACGAGAAGTCCTAGACAAGATTAAAAATGCAAAGAAACCAATGTGAAAAGAATCTTGAAGGACGAATTTCTGCAACAAGACGAAGTTGGACAAACAGGAAATAGAACCTGCACAAAGATGTGGATAAGAAATTCAGCTGAATGTTTTCACCTACAATTTTTGTTCTTAATTAACAAGTATATTAATAGATCATTAAAACCAGGAGAGGAGTTGACAGGAAATAAAAAACTGTTGGTCTACATGTGAAATTGTATTGATGGCAATGGCTTTGTTTAGCCCAATATTTTATCACTGTAATGAAGAGAAGCCTTACATCCGAGCTCTGCAGAATCAGTTAATCGTTAAGTAATTAATTTATATGTAAAAAGATTTATTTAATTTAGGAAATATTACAAAGTGATATGAATTTGTATGACACGACAAAAACTAATTAAAAATTGTGAGAAAAGCAAAACACTATCAAGAAGAAATCGTGTTGTAAAAACCCTCTGGTACAAACATTTTACATGACGGTAACCATAGTAATAAAATAACTCGGTACAGTGAGAAAGGGTGCGTGAAATGAAGAAAGACAAAGTTAGGAAGTATACAGTAAGTGGTTAAATCGAAAACCCCGCTAAAGTAATGTTCCTGTTGGCGTTAGTCCAGAAATATAGTTACAACACAGGTCATGATAGTGTTCATATCTCTCTCTCTCTCTCTCTCTCTCTCTCTCTCTCTCTCTCTCTCTCTATTTCTCTTAGCTGTCTCTCCTACTCGCTGACTTTCTCTCTATCTGTTTCAATATGTGTGTGTATGTGTGTATGTGTGTATGTGTGTGTGTGTGTGTGTGTGTGTGTGTTGTGTGTTATATACTCACACATACTGAGTCACTTATTTCCCAACCGCTTATCCCTCTCTTTCTTACATCGTTCTTATGCAATTTCTTATTTCATCTCTCCGACTACTTTTTACTCCCTGTCTCTTCATTCCATCCCCTCTGCAATAAAATCTTTATTTCTAAGAGTATTCTTTCGCATTGTATCTCGCCATTATCCGGTTTCTTCAATCACTTTCCCCGCTTTTGTAATCATGATCTATTTCAAACCGCCACAAGCACACGCGCGCGAGCACAAACTTATTTGTTTCTCAAAAGTGTTTTGCTCCCTCACAGTTACTCGGTGTCTCCTCTTTTACTCTCTTGCCTTTAAAAGTATCACTACTTAAATAATACAGCAAGTAGCCACGCAAGTCTTCAGTCTGGCTACTACTATCTACACTTCGCGGGCGCGCGTGTGTATGTGTGTGTGGGAGAGAGAGAGAGGGAGAGAGAGAGAGAGAGACAGACAGACAGACAGAGATGCGCTCGCGCTTAAACACTTCAACCGATTATTCTTCAGTATGACTTGTATACGTCGTTACTGACCTTATGACCTTTACGTCGTTACCATAGAGCAATACAGACTTTTCAAACATTCCAATAATTTTGAAGTTTTACAATTACACCTACTCTGATATTGAGTATATACTGGAAAAAGTTGTGTTACATAAACAAATGTATCTTTATATTAACTTTAAAACTTACGCAAAATACGTCTAGAAAAAGATATCGTAATGTAATTACCATTTTGATAGAAACATTTTACATAACAATAACCACAGTAAGACAGTACAACGTCTGTGATAAATATAGAAAAACATAAAATTAAAATTGTATAAATTACGTGAAAACTATGATGGTTACTTAATTAATTTACTGTTATTGTCACTAATTTATATTAAGATACATACTTACTTATCCTTTAGCCACTAATTGGTTGACTAGTTGGACTCCGGTATTCATGCCCGCAGATTCGTCTCATGGTCAGATGGAACACCAATTTTCTAAAGTCTTCCAAAACTCTATGTTGAGAGGTGGCAAGGATACCATTGTGTGTGGATTATTATTGCTTTCCGAGGAAAGAGTAACCGGACGAAAACTAGATTGTTTCATAATTGTTTCCCAACGGTGATAGACTCGACTGCGCAGCAGCACTCCCATTCAAATATTGTTAACTAAGTTAAAATTACTGTTGTTCATTTTTACTCTTGAAATTGTTACTCTTGTTCATGTTACTCTTGAAATGGTCGATGTAGGACAGGATACAATTTGAGCTGTACAGTACCCAGGTGGACATTTAGCAATACACCTAGGCCCGATGTTGAGCCAGAATAATCATTACAATTGAATGAATAAAGTTACATACTAATTATTCGTAAATTTATCATACGTTAAATTAGTTTATTGTGTTTTGTGTGTGTGTTCTGTTACGTCTCGCGAGCAATCTCGTCGTCACTCTTACGATCGCCTGTAATAGTTACAAAGTTTGTATTCTGTCAGTGTTATTTATTTTTAATCGAGAGTGTATAATTATGAAAATATTGACTACAGTTTTCTTTATTAAGTATTATATCAGTGCAATTGTTTGAAAATGGGTAGGAGAGAGAGTGAGAGACAGCGAGAGAATTCCTCTCTTTGTATACGATTTAGTCGTTTAAATTTTTTCCGTGCGTTACATCAGCTGTTTACTATTTTCGAACCCATTTCAGGTTATGTTCTGTGTAGTTATTCATAATTTCTGATGACGGAGCTATTATTCTTACTCTTCTCTTCCTTCGTTTCCTGTAACAAAACTGCTATCTACCAGAAATAATACACAGTCAATTACCTAAAAGCAAGGTATTTATTGAATTTATTTTAATTAAATGGAAATGATTGTCTCCAAATCATGAGTTTACAATCGATTATTTTTCGAAATCACAACATTTTTTTTCGATATTAGTTTTACACTACATACTCAACAGATGTATTCAATTACAGTTATTAGAAAGAAAATTAATTAATTATATATCTCAGGGTTATTTGAGGGTTCTTTGAACTCTAAGAAAGTCAGAAATGCATATTTATTAGTATCATAGTTTACATTAAATAATATTTGTTTATTTAAAGTCTGATTCAACAAGTTCGTCTTTTAAACGCCAGAGCGCAGGTTATGTACTCATACAGAAAGTGAAGAAAGAAAGATGGCTGCCGTAAAGTTCCTAGTGAACACACATTTTTACTGTTTTTTGGTTAATTAAATAAAGTTTATTATGTTCACCTTGTTTTCTTACAAATTGAAAGATGTGGTGCTGTTTCTAGTGTTCGTACTTATTGGTGATGTGTAATTTTTTAATTTATTAAAGGAAGCGATCTCACCCAAAATTTATAGTTCTGAAGCCTAGTCTATTAGATGTTTCGATGATTTTCGGTTTTCATTTATTTTCTGACTTGAATTATTATGGTTCCATGGATGTCTCAGATGTAGTGGCTGGTGCTGACTCGTTTCATTAATTTTGTATGGGGTTTTTCCGAATGGTAGTTATTAAATTCTTTTAAAATTTACCGGACATTACTTTTTTTCATCTGCTCACTTGGAATACCATTTAACAATTAACAATTTCTTGTTGATTAGTTACTCTTAGTAACCAAGAAATTGATGGTTTTTTATTGGCTAACCTAGGTACCATTTTAGTAAATAGGCTAGTATTAATTATTATTATTTCTTTCCTTCTGTTAGAAAAAATACTCCTTTACAATTTTTAGCTATAATTAAATATAATTTGTATAAGGTTTTTCTTCACATCTTTACTTAAGCTTGGCTACTTGTATTTTATAATTTAATGATTTTTAACTTGGTTTATTTCTGACTTATGTTTCAGTTAATGTATTCTTACTCTACACTATTTTGTTTTCCACCCCATCTCTTTATTTTATATTAATTAGTCATTATTAATTTCTGATATAACCCTGGATTCCTTAAACATAAACAAAAATAATATATTAATTACAGTGATATTGCCTTTGTGGCCTCACAACACAAAACTACAACAACTTATTATTAAAATTATAGTTTATTACTATAATACTGCATCTTCACTTATTTGTGATTGATGTCTTTTTAAGTTTTTAATATTTCCACGTAACATACTATGTCTCACTTTGTACACACCGCACTTTTATAATAACACTTAGTACATTGTTTTTAATTGCTACAGTGTTTTATGGTACAAAGATTTTCATAGTATGATACTGAATCCCCATTTCTGACTTTTTGAATTTGATTATTCTTATTCTTATTATTCTTCACTGATTTTATTATTCTTATGATTATATGAATACTTCTTTATGTTTTATCAGTACTGGGCATGGGTTATGTAATGTTACAGTTCGTGTGTTTAATTTTTGTGCCCATATAAGCACACCATACAATTTTTCGGAATTTACAATAAACAGAGCTCGTAAATGGGTCCAGATCCAAATATACGGGTAGTTATTAACCGACAACTATTGCACAATATGGAGAATAACCTTTTGTTTTGTTCTAAAATCTGAATTTTGGCTGATCAAAAAGAATTTTGTTACAATATTTTTAAAATCAATCAAAATGTTCCAGAAGTTTCATTTTTATGCTATCAAAAATAAATTTTTCTAGTTTTTACTTTCATTTCTTTATTTTGAAATCACTGTACACTACATGAACGTTTTAAAATTAAAAAATACAGATTTGTAAATCTTTAAAAATGCAATGTCTGTGTAAATAAATTTTCTTTATATATTTTTGGTTTGATATATTTATCTTAAGTGGTTGAAATGAGATTTGTTAGGCACCTGGCAGGGTATACTTTCATAGAAGAAACACAGATATATGCCAGGAACTGAATATTATGTGTATCCTCGACAGGATCGCCCAGTATCGGCTGAATTGGTGGGAACATCTTTGCCGAATGGATGACTGCCGCATCCCCAAACAACTATGGAACTATAAGCCGAGGGGACGGAGAGGTGTGGGACGTCCGAAGAAGCGCTGGAGTGACCAGCTGTAATATTTACCTATTTGAGACCGGAACAAACCATTCTTGGTTTAAACCTTGAGGATGATGACGACGACGACGACGACGATGATGATGATGATGATGATGATGATGATGATGATGATGATGATGATGATGATGATGATGATGATGATGATGATGATGATGATATATTTATCTTTGTGTTTTTGTCTCTCTTGTCGATAAAACGAGGTGATGTGTCTATTTAGAGATTTTGTAATATACAGACCGGCCCAGAATTGTTGTGCCATGTGAATAGACGACAGAACAGTGGCATATCTAGAATTTGGCTTTGGGGGGGTCCAGGGTCGGGGCGGCTTCATACAAAAGAAAAACTATTTAAGACTAATCAACACTACTATCTTTAGTGTGGCCGAAAAACAAGTGATAATACCCTGAAATCAGTCTCATTAAACTAAACGGTAATAACACAAAAATACGCGTTATCGTAATATTGTTAAAAGATACTTCTTGGCTGTAATGATTTTCCTGTATCTCATATTTCAAACGTATACCCTAATGCTGCGTAATAACCTCGTTGTATATTTAAAAAAGATCTACTACTATATTAACGTACACAGATGAGAAAATACATTAAAATAGCCTAAAAATTAAGCGATTAACAAAATTCGTCAACTTTTTCGACCCTCTGGGGGGGTTCCGGTCCCGTTCGTCTCCCCCTTCCCGTAAATACTGCCTTGCGACAGAGAGAAGATGGTGAAATAATTTTTAACCTGTAGGTATTTAAAGAAGTCGTTGTCTCCAGTATGTACAGACAGACTTGAGAACAATGATAGTTATGGATTGTCACAGGAAGGTTCAATATACAAGAGCTTGGAAACCTGTCATGATGGAGAACAAATTTCTAAAAAAATCCTAGCCTCTTGAAGTGTTATAGTTGTGTATATTGAGCAATATAAAGTATGTACTTGCAAATTTAAATGTTTACACACACACAGATTACATGTCTAAGTTGATTGGAGTTAGATTTTCTTATTCTGAACCAATAAAAATTAATGTAATGATGTGTAGATAAATAACGTGTTAGTATTTCTCGTAGGCGTTCGCCCGTGCGCGATATACAACAAACTATCTGAAGTTGCTCTATATTCGACTGTTAAATTTAAACACTAATTTTCTTATTATTTAACAGCTTATATGAGAAAAATGCTGATTTCACAATGAACTGAAGTTTATTTCCCAATCTGTCGTAGATTAAAGCTGAACGCTATTTATTTCGTAGTGAACGGGGTTTTTGGATTAGTGCAGGACTATCAACTCCTAAACGACTACTTATTTCTTCTTCTTCCCCTTTTTTTAGTTCATCTTTGTCTAATGTCATTCGCCTATTAATGATTACAGCACATTCTTAAGTTTTTGCATCTATCATTCCCCCCGGTCGTTACTTCCCCGTCCATCTGAGGATAATGTAATTCCAGTCTCTGTCTCTTCGGTGTATGCTACTAATCTTGAGTAATACCAATGGACAGTCACGTTCTCTACCTAATCTTTGCATTTCTCTTCGTGACCTTCGAAAAATGCTTCACATTTTCCACACCTCTTTAAGTAACTTCCTTCGCAAATTGTAGCAGAGAAAGCACTGTTCCTAATTTGATGTAGATATTCTCTGAATGCTTTGTACTTTTGTTCGATGTCTCCTTTTATCTCTTCGATCAAAATTCTTAATCCTCTCTTCCATCTGTTTCTTGATCTCGTACCAAGACTTTATTACTTCTTTGTCGTACACCTTTTTGATGTTTGTCTATTCGTCGTCGATATCCCACTTGTTAATGATTGCTCCAGTAGTTTTGTCAGTCTGCACAGGTATACGTTACGGATGATTTCTTGTAATAGATGAATCTTGTAAACTCTATCATCCCTTTTCTCCCTCCTGCAAGGGAAGGTTTATGCTTTCTCCGTCTTATATGAAGTTCTGATCTGATCTGTATTAAGGTTTCTACCTTTACGTACATGTGTCTCATAGTTTTTCTTTTTCTTTTAATGTCCTGTCTATTCAGGCGTTGAGAACACCCATTTTTTATGCCTTTATATTTTTATTGGTTTTTGGTAGAGTGCAATAGTTCTTCTTCTGAGGTTACGGAGCCAAGTCAGTTTTTTCTGACGAATCCATTTTTTGCCTTACATTTTTTCATTTAGAATGAGTCTTAGAAGGAAATATCGAGGTCCTCATTGTATATGTTCCAGAAATGCAAAGTTTCTTCTGTTGACAGTCGCAAGTAATTGGGGCTCATGCCTCACTCTGTTAAATACGGTCTCATTTAAAATGTGGCTTGCCCAAGAAATTCTTAATAGGCGTCTATGGAGACACGTTCTAAAAGTATTAATACGATCTGTCGTATTTTGTTTGGATATACAGTAGTGTCGAGGTGGAGGAGCCACTAGTGGGTCAACGGCTGCATACAATGGCTTAGTTACACTGTGACTGGGCAGGCAACGCTGTTAGCCAAGGTGAAAGCAACTCCCTAGAGGAAGAACAGCTCGAGATCAAAGTTCTTGGTCTTCCAGGTTGGAGGTTTGAGCACAGGGCTGAGACTCATGTCTTATAAAAATTCTAATGTTGCGTAGAATTCAATGGCTGCAAAGAATTCTACCGCTGCGAAGAAGTACCCTGATTGCCCTCGTGGAAACTACATGGATTACGAAATAAGGATACGAATTTGATTTTACGATTTTGTACATGGAATGTGCGCATTCTGCTGCAGGCTGGTAACATGTACAATCTGGCAGAAATTGAAAGATCAACAGTGGAAGAGGCAACTCTTCAAGAAATAAGGTGGAAAGATAAAGGCTCAATTCGGAAAACAAAATGTACGCTGAACTACTCTGGAAACGATGACAGCCAAGGATATCAGGGGGCTCGCTTTATAACGTCCAAAACATTAAGAAGTCAGTCCTGGAGTTTTCACCATTCTCTGAAATAATTTGCACACTAAGATTAAAGGGTGTGTCCTATAACATAACATTTATTACCACATATGCACCGACAGAGGAGGCAGATGATGAAGCAAAAGTTGCGTTTTATGAAGCCTACATGAGCTTAGAAATTATAATTACCACAGAATACGCAACATTTAATAATTTATAGCCTTAAGTACACGGTTTTCTAGAAAAGATATTCACAAAGGAACATAGAAAATGCCTGGCACTGATGATACTAATCAGATAGATCATATATTAATGTGAGCTTGTATTTCCTTGTACGCGTATTGCCAATTAATATGAGAGATGAGCCTCAGACATCAAAAATTCTAGAACTTACCGAGGAGCCAACTCTTACTGTAACCACTTTTTTGTTCAAGTTAAGAACTAAAATGAAAGAAAAATTGTTGTTGTAAACAAAATTAAAACTCCACGTAAAAGATAAGACATGAAAAAATTAAAAGATATATCCTACATATAAAAATAGCTATCAGCAAATGAAATGAAATTAGTGAGTAAACCTACCGATAATGATGTAAAAGAACAATGGCCACACATAAAGAAGACTACACTAACAATTGCTGAAAATACAGTAGGAGAAAAGAAGAATAAAAGAAAAGATGAGTGGTACAACAAAGAATGCCAAGATGCAGTAGAAGCAATAAGAAAAGCCAGGATGAAAGCCATTCAAAGAAATACAAGAGCCAATAAAAAGTATATAACAGATATAGAATAGACGCTGCAAGAGTGTGCCGTAGAAAGGAAAGAGAGGTAGAAGAAATAGTAAACTACACAACAAAAATGAATGTAAAAAATTCTACAAAAAGGTCTAGAACAGAACACAAGAATTCAGCCCAAGATTATGTGCGTGTAAAAATAAAAAAGGTAAAATATTGATAGAGGATACAAAAGTTCTGATAAGATGGATGGAATACTTTGAAGACATGTTGTCAGGCAATACAGTAGGCATGAACAGAAATACATACTACATGGCAGAACCTGAAGATATTCGTCCTGCCTTTGAAGAGGTGACATACGTAATTAAGACCTTAAAAAATTACAAAGCTCCAGGAACGAATGAAACAACAGCTGAACTATTAAAGTATGGAGAGGAAGACCTCTGGAAAGGGAAGGGATACAGCATCTAATTACATTAATTTGGAGGCAACTTAAAATACCAAATGACTGTCTAGTGGGAATCATACAACCAATATACAAGAAGGGAGACAAAGTAGAATGCTCCAACAACAGGCTTATAATGTTACTCAAGGTTACTTACAAAATTCTATCAGGTGCAATATACAATAGGTTAGTATAATGTGAGGAAGAAATATTAGGGGAATACCAGTGTGGACAGGTAGATACCACGATCAAAAGGAAGACCGAGGAAGAGATAGATCGAGGATGTATGGAGGATCTGAGGAATATGGGGATAAGAAAATGGAGAAGACTATGTAATGAGAGGGCTTAATGGAGAAAAATCGTTCAAGAGGCTAAAACTCATAATGGGCTGTAACGCCAGTAGAAGAAACAGTATTTTGTTTCACATCCGTATAAGGTACGTTTCCACTGAGGCAACAACGAGCAACATGTAGCATGCTACACGTGTTATTTTGTTGCTAGATGTTGCCGTGTGTCTTCATACTTTGCCGCAAGTCGTATGTCGCCCAAGAATCTGTTGCCAGTTGTCACTTGCTACTTGTTGCCGTTGCTTGTAGCATGAGGCAAAAGCATTTCGAGTTATTCAACACCTGTTTGCAGTAGTGTGCGTCATGTCATCAGAAGCAGTGGCAGCTGCTGCTTATTTGATCCTCGCAAATGGCAATAAAAGAAGAAAATGGAAGAAGCCTAGGTGGTGGATCAGAGATTTATTTGTTAAAAGTAGTGATAATCGCAAGGAATTTTTCGAAAAACTTATTTCAAGTAGTTTGTTAAAAAATTTCACACGCACGAGCAGGCAGGATTTTTACTACCTAGTCGAAAAGGTCACTCCTTGGGTGAAAAAAGCAGACACCAACTGTCGTGATGCGATACCAGTTCAAGTGCGAGTATTGTTGACTTTGAGATACCTAGCTACTGGAGATAGTTATGCATCACTTACGTATCTCTTCAGAATTTCAATCCCAAGTATTTGTCGCATAATACCAGAAGTATGCAGAGCCTTTATCAATGTTCTGCGAGATTTTGTAAAGGTAAGTTCATAAAACTTGTACCTTTATAAATAATGTTTATATAATAACCAGACAAAAGGGTTATATTATTGATATCACTAGATCAAACTGTGGAATCTACTCTATATCATTCTTCGTAAATACTGCGCAGGCTTGGAATGAACTTTCCCCTGAGCTAAGAGCCACTGAAACTTTATCTTTATTTAAAACTCGACTTAAGGAAAAACTAGTTAAACTAGATAAAATAAATACTGAAATTGTTATCCAATCACATTTGTGTATCATCAACGTATTATAGTCTTATTTTATAAACACTTTGAAGAATTAATGATATATTTTACTCACTCACTCTGCTCCATGAAAATTAGCGTCTTTCATTTATAAATTTATATACTTATATCTTTATATTTTTTTCTTATTTTCTTATATTTTTATGCTTTTGAATACTTACTATAAATATGAAATGTATTAGTTATTAAATCTAAGTTAATCTTAAGTAAGGTTATTAAATTAGGAATTGAATTAAAATGTCAAATAATTTCAAATAATTATGAATTATATTAAGAAAATTTAAATAAGCATCTATTATATTACACTTATCGGAATCATATATATTGTTTACTTTATTAATGTATTATCAATTGTACTAATTGTGTACGTAATAAATACTATCTAATCTAATCTAATCTAATCTAATCTATATTTATAGAATTGAAGTAGGGTTAGTGAATAGAATAAAGTAGTTTGTTATTTATGTATTCAAGGAAATAACATTGAACATATTAAACCTTAATTGACAAATACATAGCCACATAGTAAACTTTTGATTTGTTTATTAAAGTTCCAAAAATTCTGTAAGTACTGTAAACTCAGAACCAATTGGTTGTTCCTCGCCGTCACTTGTAGCTCTGGAAGATTGAGATTGAAGAGAAGGAGGACGAGATAAGTAACTGCTTGTACTATCAGAACTCCCATGATATGAAGTGGATGACCCAACATTATTGTACTTTCCCATAGCTGCTTCAAACAGTATGTTGTTGATAAGATGTTTTACAATGGTCCTTGCTCTAGGGTGAAGATCACGCAATTCATTAGCGACATGTTCACCATAAGTTGTGCATTCATCCTTCTTCATTGCTTGTTGTCATACAGCATATGCTTCTTCTTCACGTTTAGAATAGGCTGATGCGGGTTTACTCCTTTTAGCTTTCTTCTTGGGTGAAAGAAATTGCTTAACACTTCCTTCATTACTTGAAAAATTTGTTGCATCATCAGATTGTAATTGTTGGCTGGGAGTTGGTGGGATAGTATGTTGACTCTCAGATGTATCAGACACCAAATCGTCTTCTTCCTGAAAAAAGGAAGAAATACAAAATAGAGCTAATTCGTTTCCATAAAATAATAATGTGCTATCGTTTATTTATGTTACAGATTCCACCAAATGAATATGAGTGGAAGATAATAGCTAATGATTTTGAGAAAACCTGGAACTACCCACACTGTATCGGAGCCATGGATGGAAAGCACATAGTGCTTCAGAGCCCAAAGAACAGTGGCAGCTTGTTTTATAATTACAAGGGGTCATTCAGCATTGTTTTGATGGGGATTCCAGATGCTAACTATTGTTTCTTGTATGCCAATATTGGTTGTCAAGGGAGGATTTCAGACGGAGGAGTGTTTCGCCAAACTTCATTTTACCAAAAACTAATGAAAAATGAACTCGCATTACCGACTCCACAACCTCTCCCTGGAAGTGAAGTGTTATCTCCTTACGTTTTAGTGGCAGATGATGCATTTCCCCTACAGGTACATATTATGAAGCCTTATCCAGGACAACAAGAAAAAGGTTCTAAGAATAGAATATACAATTACAGACAAGCACGCGCACGAAGAGTAGTGGAAAATACTTTCGGATTATTAGCATCAGTTTTTCGTGTGTTTCGAAAACCTTTAATGGTAAATGTTGAAAACGCAGAAACTATCACATCTGCGTGTGTATATCTACACAATTTTTTAAGGAAAAGCAATACTTCAAGACCTCTTTATGCACCTTATGGAACCTTAGATATTGATACACAAAATGGAACTGTTATTCCAGGATCATGGAGGACGGTAGTCGAAGATGACACGGGTATGGTGAATTTACGGCGCAAACCACGAAAATCAGGTGAAGATGCAAAAGACGTCCGGGATGAATTCGCAAGGTATTTTGTGTCAAAAGAAGGAAAAGTGTCTTGGCAAGACAAATACTAAGAGACAAAACACAAACTCTACACTGTACAGTAGTATTGTATGTAAAATAAATGTGTTTAGCTGCGTTACCATTTTATGACTTTATTTCTCCCTATCACACACAACTATCAAAAGTGAAAGGTCAATTCAAGAAACGTTAAATGGTTAAATTATTCTGTTAAAAATAATTAGTTAGAAATGTTAATTAACTTACCTCAGAGTTTTCTGCTGTTGAAAAGGTTTGTCTTGGAATGTCAACATCTAACTAAAATGTCAGGGGATTATAAGCAAACCATTTCTCTTTTTTAGGAGATGAGCCACTCTTCGGTTTAGTAATCCTTTTATGTTCCCGATGAAAAGCAGACCTCAAATTCTTGATTTTCTTTTTTAATTCATCTACTGAACATTCGTACTTGGTAGCAAGTAATTTTAATTTGTCACTTTTCACATTCCTGTCTTTATATGAAGCACTTTTGTTGTTCCACAACTCCGGTGAAGTATGGTAGTCTTCAATAAATAAGGTTGTTTTCTGTACATTCCACTCCATGTCGCCCGTTTTCTGCCGCACTCATCCACTACCTTTTGGATACTGGCAACATCGTACGACACGCTTGGCGACACGGCGACATCGTGTCACGCAACTGGCGACACGGCCCAACAAGTGGCATGCGTCATTGTTACTTGCTACATGTCGCAGCGTGTTGCTTCGCTTGAAATACTCCTTGCCGCATGCGTCAGTGACGCATGCCACATGTTGCCCAGAAGTTGCCTCAGTGGAAACAGGACGAATCACAATGTCATCTAATAAGTCTTTCTCTGAAACGGAGACTCAGTGTTCTGTTAAAGTAAAGTCACTTCCCACTAATTTGGGAAACGCAGACCAAGCCATTTCGATTCTTGTTTTGATCTCTTCATCGGTATCCAAGGATTGAATTGATCCAGCAGCCAAGTTATTTGAACTGCTTTATTTTTTTACAGGTTCATAACCTAAGTAAAGTTGAACTACATCCACTTCACTTACATAATCATAAATTTAGTTTCAATAACCCCATATCTCACTCTTTGACTGAATAGCGTCCATAGTCCGTTGGAGGTCTTGCATGGATTCGGCTAGTACTACGGTATCGTCCGCGTAACGGACGTTACTAATTGTCTCCCCCCTCCGCCACTTTTACGCTACAAGAAAAACGAGAAAATGATAAAAACTCAAGTAATTCTTCGGCCCTCGGATGCGTCAAAGAGACAAAACTAAGAGAAATCCAATATACTGAAACATAGGTAAATGCCATATTTATCTCAGAAAAGACACAAATGCGATGATGTTGTCAGAGGCGCAGCTAGGGAGGGGCCAAGGGGGCAGCCGCCCCGGGTGACATAGCCAGGAGGGCGGCAAAGTGAGCATAGACTTGAAGAAATTGTTTTCAGTTTATAAAAGTACAAAGAACTTGTTTCTTTGATATCCCTATTCCTTTCATAAAAGAAGCATTACCAGCCAGCTTGCTGTTGTCATACCTTGCGTAATAAACAGTATTAGTCTATTTTGTACTCAAGAATTGTAATTACGGTTCATTTTCTCGGTGCTGCTCTACAAGATATGGGAGTTTGGCCAAGTGAGATATCTCAATCCTTCCGAGATATAATGGTGAATAGAGGAACATGTCAGTTGCAGAACAAGGACAGCCATTTTCCTGAAGATGAAGACTGACGATCCTTAAACAAGTGCAAAATGGCGAAAAGTTAAATCAAAATTGGATGTGTTTTTCTCCAACTAAAAAAATCTCTATTTTGTTTTCGTTGCACTTTATTTCCACAAAAAAAACTATCAAAGAAGCCAGTTTAATAGTGAAAATGGGTTTTCGTCGTGGCGAAAGTTAAATCCCCGTATTCAGGATCATGAAAATAGTCCTGCTCATTGGTCTGCGTTTTTGGAATGGAAGAAATTGGAACGTTCTTTAAACAGAGCGGGACTTACTGATGGTGCGGGGTCAGTATCACAAAAAGGATAAGAAAGAAGCGCACGATGCCAGGGGAGTATGCAGACGACTCTGCATTACCCGTTCAGCAAAAAAATGCGACGTTCTCTAATAGAAATTTTTGATAAAATTTCAAGCCGTTTCTCTAACATAAAAGAGTTAGAAAAACGTTTTGGATTCCTCTGTAAATTTGAGGCGTACGT
Organism: Magicicada septendecula; assembly: GCA_034769895.1. Lineage (NCBI taxonomy): Eukaryota > Metazoa > Arthropoda > Insecta > Hemiptera > Cicadidae > Magicicada > Magicicada septendecula. The sequence goes on from CM068368.1 coordinate 498,124,648, forward strand.
AAATGATGGGGATATACATTTTAAGGAACAGCTTTCCCAAATTAATGTTAAGTTTATAGTGCTTGCAAAACTGTATCCACATGACCTATACACTGAAGAACTGTTCAGTGACTTGAAAGACGTCGTACTTTTATTAAAAAAGACAAAAGTTAACGGAGAACAAATGGACTTTACACCTCAGGGACTACTACAATACATTTCTTCAATAGGATTAGAAGCCTACAAAATACTAACAACACCTTTAAAAATGTTTCTTACTTTACCAGTGTCTGTGTCTTCTTTTGAAAGGTCGTTTAGTAAACTTAAATTGATTAAATCGTACCTAAGATCAACAATATCTCAGGATAGGGTATTAAATCTAGCGATACTCTCAATTGAAATCGACACTGCTTCGTCTTTAGATTATATGATTTAATAATCGACTTTATTAAACATTAAAAATAAATATTAAGTGTTTATTAATAGAAGACGGAACCATTAACGGAAGTAATGGTAAGTGATTTATTTTATTACTTTTAATGTAGTTCTTTGTTTAACTTTATGTTGCTTTAGGATATTCTTTTGACGATGCGCTTTAGACCTACAAGGAATTTGCATATTTATTATAACATTTTTATGTTATAAACTTGTTATATTACTACATTTTTGTAGTCTACATTTATTACTAATAAATGTATACAAACTGAATACCGGTAGGCCTAACATTAAACTTATAATATGTAATTTCTTAATTTTGACTTAACAAATATTCTTAAGACGTTTTCTGTACGTGCTTTCATATAAAAATCTACACATTTGCATTTATTAAGTACTTTGTTCACTGGATGGGCCTTCATTTTTGCTCTTTGTCCTCTTTTAATTGTGAAGGCGAGGCGGCCGACGATCTTCTCGCCCCGGGCGCCAAAAAGCCTAGCTACGCCACTGGATGTTGTATCATTAGGCAATGGAGTCACCACACCTCACGCTAAAATGTAGTGAAACTTTTGGATGCAAAACACGCAATTTAATTCAAAATCTTACGGAAAAGACCACCAACAAAAATAGTTCCGAGATGTTTTTAAATCTTAAGATACGTAAATTCTTATGAACGCTTTTTTTATAGAATTTGTTAAATTCGTATACAAAAAAGTTAGTGAAAATTGTGTATTAAATAGAGTAAGCAGCAAGCGTAGAATCCAACAATTCTACAAAAATTCAATAACAGCTCGCCGCGCCATCTCTACGTCACTTTCGGTAGTAGCAGTATTTTTAAATTATGTAGCTGGCGCAATCTGGTGAGCGAAATGTGTTCATACTGTTAATATCAGACTTTTAATTCTTTAGGCTTCTTTAGTTGTTTCCATTCCAATAAACGTCTTGTCAATGAGATAACCGACCAATAAGGTAGAGTCCCTCTTTGTTTCGCATACAGCATCTTTAAGGTGAGTGGAGCCTCACTGAAAAGAATTACTTTCAATTTCTGTATTAAAATGGACATTTTTTTCTTCATTATCCTATCCTAGTTCTGTTTATCATGAATTAAGCCTATAACCTGTTCTAATAATATACTTCAATTCTAGCTTTCACTTATTCCTCATTCCTTATTCTGTAGACTTCTTACGATTTCTTTCTTTTTCATTTGTTTTAACATTCTATATTCTGTCACAGTACGTATTCAGTTATTATCCTATTCTGTTATTATATTTTTATCTTATATAAGTCCTTCTGTGACTCTTCAGCGTCAAGGAAAGGACTGAATTAAAGAGAAACACTAGAATTATCAGTTGAATGGAATAAAGGCAAAAATAGTAAAAATATTACCACTAAAAAACAAAAATAAACAAGTGCTTGAGAAAAGGTTGTCACTTAGTTGCGATGGGTGTTTCTGTATTGGAATTGTCACAGACGGATGAACATGTTTTAAGTATGGTTAGATTTTGAAGCACGTGTAAATTAGAACTTTACTAGGATTTTAGTAACTGAAATTCTTCTAAGGGTGCGGGGGCTACTCCTAAGCCTCAACCCCTAACCTGGAGGACCGGGGTCATTTGATTTTAGGGATTCCCTAGATCAGTTGATTCCACCACACCTTCCAGAGCCTGATCTGACCATGATTTTTCATCGGAGTCCCATTCTCCTAGCATTTAGGATCCTTTCCCATATGTTGGAAGGTAGCATCAGGTAATGTTTATTTAATGGCGACACTTACTCGCCATCTCACATCTTCGTCATTGGATGCGTTTAGTTTCTAGCAGGTATGATCACGCCACTGATCATCCCTCCACACTCTGCTGAAACTGTCGCCTCATTCCGGGACTGCTTTTTCGGGTCACCTCTTATTCACAGCTAACCTACATATTTGTCAGCCATTCGTTACAGAAGGAAAACAGGAAGGCTTAAACATTCCTGGAGGAAAGATGTTTAAGACGCCATGAGGGCGAGAGGACTCACCCAAGAGGAACGTGTGGATCCGCGTCGATGGAAGCTGCAATGCGAGATCCGGCGACAGCAGTAACAAAATTATGAGCAAGTTAGAGTGCACGAATAACAAGGATTTCTGTTTGGTGCACTAAGACCCATGTTTAGGACTCAGCCAGATAAGGTTCAGTGACTTTCGTACATCCTCTCGGAATATTGGGCATGTACTCTGCCGAAGACTTTCTCCGTCTCTAGAGTCAAGCAAAATTTACAGTATCTTGCAAAGATATTGCTTGATGTTTGGGAAGGATATAAACAGACAGGTGATTGTGTACACTGTGTGAGTCGTTGCCCGATGAGCTGCAACTTCTCCCAATCTTTCGTAGTCATGTGCGTTCAGTACAAGTAGCGGAAGGTTGAACTTGAATTTCGTGATTGCACTTCTGAGAGCCCTTGTGTCTGACTCAGCGACTCCATGACGTTTACTAAAGTTTATTCACGGAAGCTTAGAACCTCGTTGCTGTAGGCATAAGTTGTGGCCGTTATGGGATGTGGAAATGGGAAGCGCCGTTCAGTCAAATAAAAGCAGGGTATCACGAAACTCTAATGCCTAATATTTTTAGCTGAGAAGAACTAACTCGTATAGCTAATATCTCTTGCAATACAAAATGTAATTGTACAGTACGTTGGCTGAGCGACAAGGAGGTTTGAAATATGTGGTCACACAGATTCCTAGTTTGGAAACCATGTGACATTTATAAACCGGGGCTGAAAGACCTATTGTACAGTATAGCTGATACTTTTAGTTATTAAAATAAATAAAAATTATCTGTCCATAACTGCCCCTCGAGGTTTTTAAGAAGCTTGTGCACTGATGATGCAGATACTAGAATTAAAAACTTAATAATTTTAACGGCATATTATTATTAAAACATTTAATTAAACGATAGAAGCAACTTCTTAGTTTTACCTTTAGCGTCTGTTTGTATATTTGGTGTATGTATGACTATAATTTTTGAATGCGTCAACCGATTTTCGTAAAACTTGGCATGCGTGACCACTCTTTTCCCTACTGAAACCTATTGTTTTTTTGAGAATGATTCCTCAAAAATAGGGAGCAGGATCACAAATGTGAGAGGTCAAAATTATGAAAAAATCGCAAAATTCCTTGTGATGGATCAAATTAACGGAAACTTTAACGAAAATCTGAATATTATGTTCATTTTTGAAAATCTAAACATTTTTGGACCCAGAGCCCAAAAAGTGGGGCAAAATTTTGATGACGTTGCATAAATCCATATGAAATGTTAACCACAGTCAATGGGAATATTAATCAAAATCTGATTATAGGGTTCAGTTTTTGAAATTTCAAATTTTAGAAGTCTGAGGCCTATTTTAGTTAAATTCGTAATTAACGACCTTGGTACGAAATTTCATACAAACTAAACATATGTTTAACACCATATGTCTGCCATAGAGGTTCTATGGTTCTGCCATTTTGGTTTTCACAATGTCGACCTCAGAATCATAAGAGAGGCCTAAGAATTCCCTCTATACCAAACTTCATATAGATTGAAGAGGTTTCATATTTTAACCAAATTTTGGGGATTTGGAACCACTGTACGACGTTCACATCCCTTTGCATGATGAAGTGACGAAATGAAATAGACAAGAGTTGTTCAGCAAGAATGATTTGAAGAATGTTTTTTAACAAAGTACTAAAAACGGTGACGCTTATACGCATGTATGTAAGTGTGTATAAGGTGTTTTTTGAGTATGAGTTAGTGAGTTTTTAAATGAATAATTTATTTTTAAAATTTCTTCTTACAATTATAGGCTTCATCTTAGGAAGAAACAAGTTTCAGGCTGTTATATTGAGCACCGAAATATTCGAATAAATTATAACCTTGAATCTGAAACATAGAATCATATAATAATAACAATAATAATAATAATAAAGACAAAACACACACACTATATATACATATTGTAACGATAAATATGTGCATATTCTCCCAGGGTAATTTGTTTGTACATATAAAAATAATTATTATAAACATATGTACAAAGTTTTAAATGAGGCATACGGAAACAGACAATTCCTAACATGTTTTACTTGGTTACCGAGGGGTGGCGAACTGCGTGTGTGTGCATACAGTGTTTTCTGACGTGTGTGTGTGTGTGTGTGTGTGTGTGTGTGTGTGTGTGTGTGTGTGTGTGTGTGTGTGTGTGTGTTCCATCATCTGATCGAGGGAGGAGAACAATAGTTTCTTTGTGTACCAGTGTATTTAACTTGCGATAGTGTGCCAGTACAAACAGGCAGTATTAAACAAACAGAAAATACAATTAATTAAAGTATGTTTATTTGATAAAAAATTCGCAAACTGACATTACTTACAGCAAAGCAAATTATTTCATGTTAAACGTGCAAAATTATCCATGTGTAGATACAGTTCGAAGGTAAAGGGTAAACTATAACCGAACTAGAAACAAATTATTAATTACTCCGTTAATTAATATGTGACAAGAAATTAATTAATATCTTAATAAAGACAAAAATATCACGAATCTTATGATTCTATTAGTTAGCACATGAACATTAATTATGAGTGCGAAAATACGAAAAAAGTGATGTGTGAAAATCGAAGCGCTGACCCAAAGGTAAACATGTTTGAGATGGTCATAGACAATCTTCAACCTGTCGGCGTACCACCAGTATAAAAGCCCGTTCGATTCTAAACAAAAACGGACTCTGATAATCGTTACGAGAACGCTATGTCCGATTGCTCAGCGACACAAAACCGACGACAATCATTCTAAGACGGGGGACGCTGTGTTCAACGGACAACCGACAACAGACTCTGGCACCAGGAACATCATCATCACACGCCACGGTAACTCAACAGTGAAAAACATGTGAAAAATGAACAATTATTTGTTATAAACAAAGAAAATAAACAAGTACAATAATGATTCAAAGAAAAGAAGAAATAAATAATTGTACATATTGTACTTACAACATTTTAAATAATTAATAGAATTTAAGTATATAATTTTAACTTCTATTTTCGAGAATTTTTCTAGTTAGTTAAAAATATGTGCACATTAAGTAATGTTTATTGAAATAAAGTAAATATTGTTTTTGATTAAATAATACAAATAAACTTTTCATTTTAATAATAAATATTTAATTAATATCAGATTTGCAACACTGAATAATAATTATTAATGTCAAGACACCCAAGTATTTACAACAATTTTATAGTGTTTTTATTACTTTTACAATTTCATAATTGTTTTTTTATATATGCGTTTTATGTTTGTAATTTATATGTTCATATCTGTGTTTATTTATTTTATTTGGATAATATGTATGTATAATTTATAACGTGTATTCTACAACTAATACTTGTAAAACAGCTTCTTGTAAAAGGCAATTTTTATACATATTTTTTAATTTTTAAAGAATTTGTTGTTTTTATAAATAAATGTTTTATTAACATTTATTCCACGCCCCAAAATCTTCCTCCTCTCTTCTTACATCAAATTTATTGTGCAACAAAAGGGACTTAAAGTAACGAAAACAGACATCCCACGACCTAGCTAGTAAGTTATTTGATAGTTACGTTGAGTACTTCATATATACAAAATATATAAAAATATTAGAAGGTTTCAATATATATATATATAGACTATATATATATTGCGACAATACAAGCATAGGCTGTAGTGAGCATATTATAATATAAAATAAATATTTAATTTAATTTTAATAATATATAATAGACGAGCAGGTGTGAAATTGGAAGCTGGCTTGCAAACAGGAGTCAACACGCAGGATCACGCGATTACCGCTGCATGTGTGTATACAAGTAAATAGTGTGTGTGCGTGAAGCCTGTTGTTCCTGAAAGTTTGCAATCTCACCCCAAGTCAATGCTAAATTAAGATTATATTTAATATTAAGCAAACCATAAATGTTAGCGAGAAGATAAAAATTTCTAAAAATGTGTAAAAATCAGACACAAGTGCAGTGCGAATTTTACGTAATTCGGACAATCAGTGCGAATCCAGTGCAATTTTTAAAGCATTATAATTACACTAGTGGTGCGAGCATCATGATAATTGCACATCACATAGGTCATTAAATTAGACAATATTTTATTATTACCGTGAAATCTGCGTTAAACAATGCGATTGGCGAAAAAATGCAATTATGTGAAATAGGACGAGAGTGGGGGCTATCATGCCATGGTTCAACTGTCGACAGGCTGATTCCTGAATCGACAGCTGCAGTTTTCTTGGTGAATATAAATACAAGCCCAAGAGAGCTAATCTCTCTCTTCTAACAGTATTCATTCATGGCGGAACGCTATGTCCGTCAGAGACGCGAAATTTTAATTACTTTGGATAGAGTTAGACAATATGTCTAACACCAATAAGACCTTTTTGTTAATCGTAACTTGTAAAGTATTACGATAAATATTTCGATTTAACATAATAATGGAAAACAGTAATTAAAAAGTAACGTAACACACAAATCGTCAGAGGTCTACATCTAGGAGGACTACTCCAGACCGAGGACGAGAGCACTTCATGGCATAATTTCCAGACGTAAAGGACGAGTCATCGGACTTTCGAGAGGACCCGGGGGACGAGGAGAGGATCCAGGACTTCCGAGAGGACCCGGAGGACGAGGAGAGGATCCAGGACTACCGAGAGGACCCGGAGAACGAGGAAAGGATCCAGGGCTTCAAGACTACGCAGGATTCACAACAGGACCAGGACAGGGTATGCTGAGGAACCGCTACAATTAAGGTGAAAGAAAGCCATGTATTCCTCATAACAAAAGACTTACTCAAAGATTGATAAACATTGTCAAAAGAAAGACAATAATTTCAAAAAGTGTAATTTATAACTTATAGATGTAAATGTCTTGTATAAAAATTATAGTATAATTTTTGCAGTAATAATTTATTGAAAATACGTAAATTTAAATTGTAGAGTAATTATGAAAGCATTGTAGAGAAATCATAAAAGCATAATTTTTGCAGTAATAATTTATAAAAAATTATTAAATTTAAAATTGTAGAGAAATTATGAAAGCATAAGTTTTGAATAGATAATGATTGAAAATATTTTAATATACATGTGAAAGAATCAATTAGATTTGTTCAAATAATGAACAAATAGTTAACTTAGTTAAATATTTTTATATTGAAAGCACACATTCAGACTGAGTAGTCCAGGCAGTATAACATAATGAAGAAATGTTTTTTTATTAATTAAAATTAATAATATTATGTCTATGATATAAGCTTCATGTTGGTGATGAGATTACAGCAAACTAAGAAACTTTGAAACCATGTATAATGAGTATCGTATGACGAAGTAATCATTATTTGTATATAGAGCTCTATAATATAGGTATTCGCACTCGCCATCTTTGCTCCGAGACTTTTAAATGTAATGTGGCGGGAGCAATGTAAGCACGCTGTGCGTTGCATTATTTAATGTAAATTATGTATGTAAATATTAATATTTTTACATATGAGGGTTATAACCTTAGTGTACTAATTTGATTTATGTATTACACACGAATATATATAATAATCATCTCATCTTGTCAGTGAAAACAAGGTTATAAATACTGGTGTTAGAGATATTATTGTTATGTAGTATGTTTTGCAGATTGTTGTACTACATCTCATAATCATAATGACTGGTTGTTGTGCTGTAAATTGCAAAAATCGAACAGAAACTAAGTTTAGAACATTCAAATTTCCGGCAGACCCTATTCGATGTGCAAAATGGATTCAAAATATGAGACGAGACAAATTTATACTAAGCAAGGGAATGCGTCTGTGTGAGGTAAATTGAATGGTTGTTCCTTAAAAGTTTGTGAATGTTAATCATAACGACTAAAAATGTAATACACCTTTGCACTTATAGGTTCATTTTGAAAGTTCACAGTTTGAACAGGCACGAGTAGATGGTTGGAAAAAACTGAAGCCTAATGCCATACCGACTTTGTTTGACGTACCAAATCCACCTCCTAGGATCGGCCCAGTTCCACGCAGATCACTGTACAAGGTGGTTTATTTTTTTAATCCATTAATTATAAATATAATGTTATAACTAAAGCCCGGATTCACGTGCAATTGCATCTTTTTTTTTGCTAGTTCGTAAACGGCCAGTGAGAAGTTATTTATCCGAATCGGGACGTGTAGGTCATTTTAACATACATTTTATTTTGCACAAAATTGCACGTTTTGGGGGTTACTGCATAAAATTGCACATTCTGTAGTTTTAATGCACAAAATTGCACATTTACCTGTTTTTCGAAAATCAGCTGCGCGATAGCCAAGCGCGAAACATACACGCAGATCGTAAACAAAGTCGAGAACAAAATCAGCACGAAGAAATTCTAGTCCAGTAAGCGCAGCTTTTGACGTAACAAAACTTTGACTGTCGATGGAATTTCACGAAATTTGATATTATGTTCTATATGAACTCTAGAACAAAGTTAAACTGTACGCTTTTTATTTGGTGGTGAGAACCACCCCTTTTTCAAGGGTGATTGATAAAAAAAAATTAACTCCAGGATCCAATAGAGAATCAAATTCTAAGCAAAAAAGTCAGTACACAACTGTTTTGAAAAATGCGTTGTTTTCGAGTTATTCCAAATCAACATTTTCGATTTTTACCCCCAAAAAACAGGATTTTAGCGTAATTTTAGCGAATAACTAAAAAACGTTTGAGTTTATAGTAAAAATGAATAGGACCAAAATTATTCTATACGAAATAACAAACAAAATGCGTTTTGGCCGGGTTTTAATCCACGAGCTGTTTTCAAGATATGGCCGTGAGAATTTGTAACTTGCAAATTTTTTGCCTGTACTAACAAAGTTTAACCCTTCCTACTAACCGAGAAAAATACTTTTCACTATAAAATGTCTAGTGCAATGAAAAATACATTATTGTTAATTTTAATAAAATGTTAAGCTAAACTTTTTATTATTAATTTTACTTTTACTAAATGTTAAGCAAAAAACCTGAATATAAACTTAGGTAAGTAAGTTAAAAATGTAAATTCGTGTTTATTAAAAATAGTTTTAGTAACTTTATTTGGACTTTTGGACAAACGAAGTTTAGTAAACATTAATTCAACAGCCATCTATTATAAACAGGAATAAAAGTAAAGTCTGAGAATGTATACCTAACAAAGTGGTAACGTTTGGTATTTGTTGTTTTTTAGACAAAATTATTCTCTTCTTACTATGGTCTGAATCAGTAAGTTTTAAGATGAAAACTATTATTTCCATATTTTTAAGGATGTGGGACATAATTTCACACTTTGAAATTATATTTTTGGCACGAAAAACTATAATAGTTTATGTAATATCGAAAACAAACTTATACTGCGTCCCATGTATACACAAGCGGCACCATAATATTATGTCAGTCTCGGAACAAAGATGGCGAGTGCGAATACTCCCTTTTATAGATCCTTACTCACACCGGTCGTTACATAGATCGACGTCACTACTGGAGTCCGTAGCGTTGTCAATGTTACCAGTACAACCTACCTGTTAATTCATAGGGGTTGCGAATCCCGGGTGGCGCCAAATTGTTTCTATTAAAACATTAAAATAGTTAATTTCTAAGATAATACGTGGTATTAACATGGACAGCTGTGGCGTTCGAATTGTTCCCGCTGCTATACAGGTTGTCGACTCGTCCACTCGTGATGAGCGCTAGTTGGCTGTTGCTTAAAACTCGCTAACACACATATACTCTACAAAATCCTATGAAATAACAAGATAGTAATATTCGGTACTGTGTTTTTAATACAAATTTGGTCATCAATAAATATGACAAATGAATTATAAATAATTTGATAACAGTTGGCTCCGGCTTAGAGCTTGAAACACAAAAATATCTCAGAGTTGGCAAAATTGATTTCAAAACATTATCGTTTGACAGGATGGCGTCAGTCACATTTAATAAATTACTATGTTTAAAATCTGGAGTTCTTTGGATCATGAAATAAGACATAAACGTTGGTTACATTAAAAAAGTACACTACCATACCTTATGTACTTAGAAATTATAATGTGTTTTTACAATTTGTTCGGTAGTGTCGTATTTCTGTTACAAAAATTGTGCTCTCAAACAAGGTTATATTTTGATTAATAAAATGTTTTTAAGTAAGTAAATTATGTATTTACACCTTTGAAAGAAAATACTACTTGTTAAATAGTGAGAAATTTTATCATTTGAAAAATATTTTAAGTAATTTGGGTTTTTGGGATTAAGGAATTTATTCGATACTTATCAGTTCATATCACGTTGAAGTGTAGTCATCGGGTTATTGGATATTCTTCAATTTTGGGCTGGTTTTAAACTTCGAACATCTTTTTCAATCTGGTCTTGGGTTTTTCTCTAATTAATTTATTTAATTTGGTTCCTGGACATCGTTAATTCTTTGTAGATCAACATCTATTCGTCTTTGGTCATCTTGGTTCACTTTTGCGACTTCTTGTAACTATATAAATTAAAATTTCAATCATTCCAATTTTGCGTGCCGCTTACCCACGCGACGTTTTTTAGAGTCTATATAATTTAACGGAAAATATCGGTATGGAGAACCATACATGACTTCCATATTCTAAGATTTATATTTAAAATCATTTTCGAAATGAAATATTACCATAGAAACTACTTCTTTCTACTTACTGCTTCAGCCTTAACCACAGTACTGTGGTCACTAACGTATACCACCTCACGTTATCGCACTCGATTTTCACTGATGATGGAAGTCGATGGCATTGCCGAAATGTCTGGTTTTGTAGAAAACATTGGACTACGGCCAAATATCCCGGGAAGGAATTTTAACAAAAACTAATTCTTTGTTGCCGATAACGTTGTACACATATATATCAGTGGCGAAGTTACATGGAGGCAATTGAGGCAATGCCTACCCTAAAAAATTCTGTAGAATAAAAATTATAAATCGTATGAACTACATAACGTAAAGATTATACATTGTTACTGCGACTGTCAAATTTATTAAACCGAAACGTGCTTTATTGAGCGACCGCTAGATGGTGACAGGTGAGATTCGGCATAGTTCGTTTAAAGCGAATGAGGCAACCTGAACTTGCCTCAGCATTTTTTGTATACATCGTATGTAAGCAATGTAGTAGTGTGATAGGGAAGTGTTGGGAGGGGGGATTGTCCCGCGCTGTACACATAGAGCGTTGAGGCATGCCTCACTTCTGTGGTCCAAACAGTTAAGTTAAAGCGCCTGTGTTGTTTCTAAGTGTTTATTTTATGCGGTTATTAAAAGTGTCACTGTTATTCCGCTGAACTAACAGATGATCAAGATTGTTATTTGAATTATTTGTAACATTAAACATATATATAGAAACTAATCAAGTTTAAAAATTTGAAGTTCAATCAGTTGTATTATTGTGTATGACTAATACAAAGATTGTTCAATAGAAACACGTATAGAGCCGTAAAGCATTTTTTATTCAACGATTTTAAAAGAAGTCTCCAATAACATTAAGACATGAGTTCCACTGTTGCGCTAACCTGTAGATTCCCTGCTAGTAAAATTCTTACGGCTGTTTGTGGAACCATTCGGTTACAGCAAACTCTACCTCAGCGTCTGATTTGAACCACCGTCCTTTTAGTGATTCCTTAAAAAAAATTTCGGCTTGCACGCGTTATGTTGGTGTGAGTTTCGGCACTTTCAATTTTAAAAGCGTGCAAATGTAAGAAAATAAACATGAGTGAGGCCAGAAATAACGTGAATTGTGTGTGTGTGTGTGTGTGTGTGTGTGTGTGTGTGTGTGTGCGTGCGTGCGTGCGTGCGTGCGTGCGTGCGTGCGTGCGTGCGTGCGTGCGTGTGTGTGTGTGTGTGTGTGTGTGTGTGTGTGTGTGTGTGTGTGTGTGTGTGTGTGTGTGTGTGTGTGTGTGTGTGTGTGTGTGTGTGTGTGTGTGTGTGTGTGTGTGTGTGTGTGTGTGTGTGTGTGTGTGTGTGTGTGTGTGTGTGTGTGTGTGTGTGTGTGTGTGTGTGTGTGTGTGTGTGTGTGTGTGTGTGTGTGTGTGTGTGTGTGTGTGTGTGTGTGTGTGTGTGTGTGTGTGTGTGTGTGTGTGTGTGTGTGTGTGTGTGTGTGTGTGTGTGTGTGTGTGTGTGTGTGTGTGTGTGTGTGTGTGTGTGTGTTACCTGCCTTTTTATTGCTGTATTAAATGAAAAATATTATATTACATTAAAATGAAAAAATTATAATTTTATTGCCTGGCAACAAAATTATTTTATTTTTACTTCCATATTCCTTAAGGAATGGAAGTATGGTGATGGCAAAAAAAATAGTGTTCGAGATTATTGCAGATTCTGATTCTACTACACTCAAAACAAGAAAAAAAGTCGTTTTCCGAAAAGTGTCTGTGTGTGTGTCTGTCTGTGTGTGTGTGTGTGTCTGCGTCTATAGATTTTTTTCTATGGCAAACGATAACTGCCGCAAATTCAAACAGAATCAAATAATTTTTTGCATACAGCCCTGAATTGTAGAGTACTCACGACCTACTGTTTTTGGTGAAGATCGGTTGAGGAAAAGGGGTAGTTTACCAGCAACGGTTTTTTTTTATCAAGGGAAATTTTTTTGGCAAACGATAACAGCCGCAAATTCAAACAGAATCAAATAATGTTTCGTACACAGACCTGAATTGTAGCGTTCTCAAGACCTATGGTTCTTGGTGAAGATCGGTTAAGGGAAAGGGGTAGTTTACCTGCAGCGTTTTTTTTATCAAGGGTATTTTCTATGGCAAACGATAACAGCCGCAAATTCAAACAGAATCAAATAATGTTTTGCATACACCCCTGATTTGTAGAGTACTCAAGATCTATTGTTTTTGGTGAAGATCGGTTAAGGGGAAGGGGTAGTTTACCAGCAACGTTTGTTTATCAAGCGTATTTTCTATGACGAACGGTAACAGCCGGAAATTCTAATAGAATCAAATAATTGTTTGCATACGTCCCTGAGTTGTAGAGATCTCAATGACTTTCGATTTTGGTGAAGATCGGTTAAGGGGAAGGGGTAGTTTACCTGCAACCTTTTACGTATTAACAAGAGTAAAGTACTTGAAAATTTATTTAAACTTTTTGAAACAATGGTAATTGTTAAAAATAAAATAATTTTGTTGCCAGGCAATAAAATTATAATTTTTTAATTTTAATGTAATATAATATTTTTCATTTAATACAGCAATAAAAAGGCAGGTAAGACACAGCCTGGCTGTTTGGCTGAAAATGATTTTAAATATAAATCTTAGAATATGGAAGTCATGTATGGTTCTCCATACCGATATTTAACAATTACCATTGTTTCAAAAAGTTTAAATAAATTTTCAAGTACTTTACTCTTGTTAAAACTTAAAAGGTTGCAGGTAAACTACCCCTTCCCCTTAACCGATCTTCACCAAAATCGAAAGCCCTTGAGACCTCTACAATTCAGGGACGTATGAAAAAAATTATTTGATTCTGTTTGAATTTGCGGCTGTTATCGTTTGCCATAGAAAATACGCTTGATAAAAAAACGTTGCTGGTAAACTACCACTTCCCCTTAACCGATCTTCACCAAAAACAACACGTCTTGAGTACTCTACAAATTAGGGCTGTATGCAAAACATTATTTGATTCTGTTTGAATTTGCGTCTGTTATCGTTTGGCATAGAAAATACACTTGTTAAAAAAACGTTGCAGGTAAACTACCCCTTTCCCTCAACCGATCTTCACCAAAAACAACAGGTCTTGAGAACTCTACAATTTAGGGCTGTATGCAAATAATCTTTTGATTCTGTTTGAATTTGCGGCTGTTATCGTTTGCCATAGGAAATACCCTTGTTAAAACATAAAACGTTACAGGTAAACTACCCCTTTACCTTAACCGATCTTCACCAAAAACAACAGGTCTTGAGAACTCGACAAATCAGGGCGGTATACGAAACATTATTTAATTCTGTTTGAATTTGCGGCAGTTATCGTTTGCCATAGAAAAAAATCTATAGACGCAGACACACACACACACACACAGACAGACACACACACACTGATGATGGAAGTCGATGGCATTGCCGAAATGTCTGGTTTTGTAGAAAACATTGGACTACGGCCAAATATCCCGGGAAGGAATTTTAACAAAAACTACTTCTTTGTTGCCGATAACGTTGTACACATATATATCAGTGGCGAAGTTACATGGAGGCAATTGAGGCAATGCCTACCCTAAAAAATTCTGTAGAATAAAAATTATAAATACGTATGAACTACATAACGTAAAGATTATACATTGTTACTGCGACTGTCAAATTTATTAAACCGAAACGTGCTTTATTGAGCGACCGCTAGATGGTGACAGGTGAGATTCGGCATAGTTCGTTTAAAGCGAATGAGGCAACCTGAACTTGCTTCAGCATTTTTTGTATACATCGTATGTAAGCAATGTAGTAGTGTGATAGGGAAGTGTTGGGAGGGGGGATTGTCCCGCGCTGTACACATAGAGCGTTGAGGCATGCCTCACTTCTGTGGTCCAAACAGTTAAGTTAAAGCGCCTGTGTTGTTTCTAAGTGTTTATTTTATGCGGTTATTAAAAGTGTCACTGTTATTCCGCTGAACTAACAGATGATCAAGATTGTTATTTGAATTATTTGTAACATTAAACATATATATAGAAACTAATCAAGTTTAAAAATTTGAAGTTCAATCAGTTGTATTATTGTGTATGACTAATACAGTACAAGGATTGTTCAATAGAAACACGTATAGAGCCGTAAAGCATTTTTTATTCAACGATTTTAAACGAAGTCTCCAATAACATTAAGACATGAGTTCCACTGTTGCGCTAACCTGTAGATTCCCTGCTAGTAAAATTCTTACGGCTGTTTGTGGAACCATTCGGTTACAGCAAACTCTACCTCAGCGTCCGATTTGAACCACCGTCCTTAAAAAATTAGTGATTCCTTAAAAAAAATTTAAGTTAAGATTTTTGCCTACCCATTCATTATCTACTAGCTTCGCCAGTAAGCAAATTGATGTCCATTTTTTCGGCTTGCACGCGTTATGTTGGTGTGGGTTTCGGCACTTTCCATTTAAAAAGCGTGCAAATGTAAGAAAATAAACATGAGTGAGGCCAGAAATAACGTGAATTGTGTGTGTGTGTGTGTGTGTGTGTGTGTGTGTGTGTGTGTGTGTGTGTGTGTGTGTGTGTGTGTGTGTGTGTGTGTGTGTGTGTGTGTGTGTGTGTGTGTGTGTGTGTGTGTGTGTGTGTGTGTGTGTGTGTGTGTGTGTGTGTGTGTGTGTGTGTGTGTGTGTGTGTGTGTGTGTGTGTGTGTGTGTGTGTGTGTGTGTGTGTGTTACCTGCCTTTTTATTGCTGTATTAAATGAAAAATATTATATTACATTAAAATGAAAAAATTATAATTTTATTGCCTGGCAACAAAATTATTTTATTTTTAACAATTACCATTGTTTCAAAAACTTTAAATAAATTTTTAAGTACTTTACTCTTGTTAAAACCTAAAAGGTTGCTGGTAAACTACCCCTTCCCCTTAACCGATCTTCACCGAAATCGAAATTCCTTGAGACCTCTACAATTCAGGGACGTATGCAAAATATTATTTAATTCTGTTTGAATTTGCGGCTGTTATCGTTTCCCATAGAAAATACGCTTGATAAAAAAACGTTGCAGGTAAACTACCCCTTTCCCTTAACCGATCTTCACCAAAAATAACAGATCTTGAGTACTCTACAAATTAGGGCTGTATGCAAAACATTATTTGATTCTGTTTGAATGTGCGGCTGTTATCGTTTGCCATAGAAAATACCCTTGTTAAAAAAACGTTGCAGGTAAACTACCCCTTTCCCTCAACCGATCTTCACCACAAACAATAGGTCTTGAGACCTCTACAATTTAGGGCTGCATGCAAATAATCTTTTGAGTCTGTTTGAATTTGCGGCTGTTATCGTTTGCCATATGAAATACCCTTGTTAAAACATAAAACGTTACTGGTAAACTACCCCTTCCCCTTAACCGATCTTCACCAAAAATAACAGATCTTGAGTACTCTACAAATTAGGGCTGTATGCAAAACATTATTTAATTCTGTTTGAATTTGCGACTGTTATCGTTTGCCATAGAAAATACCCTTGTTAAAAAAACGTTGCCGGTAAACTACCCCTTTCCCTCAACCGATCTTCACCAAAAACAATAGGTCGTGAGTACTCTACAAATCAGGGCTGTATGCAAAAAATATTTGATTCTGTTTGAATTTGCGGCAGTTATCGTTTGCCATAGAAAAAAATCTGTATGGAGAACTATACATGACTTCCATATTCTAAGATTTATATTTAAAATCATTTTCGAAATGAAATATTACCATAGAAACTACTTCTTTCTACTTACTGCTTCAGCCTTAACCACAGTACTGTCATCACTAACGTATACCACCTCACGTTATCGCACTCGATTTTCACTGATGATGGAAGTCGATGGCATTGCCGAAATGTCTGGTTTTGTAGAAAACATTGGACTACGGCCAAATATCCCGGGAAGGAATTTTAACAAAAACTACTTCTTTGTTGCCGATAACGTTGTACACATATATATCAGTGGCGAAGTTACATGGAGGCAATTGAGGCAATGCCTAACCTAAAAAATTCTGTAGAATAAAAATTATAAATACGTATGAACTACATAACGTAAAGATTATACATTGTTACTGCGACTGTCAAATTTATTAAACCGAAACGTGCTTTATTGAGCGACCGCTAGATGGTGACAGGTGAGATTCGGCATAGTTCGTTTAAAGCGAATGAGGCAACCTGAACTTGCCTCAGCATTTTTTGTATACATCGTATCTAAGCAATGTAGTAGTGTGATAGGGAAGTGTTGGGAGGGGGGATTGTCCCGCGCTGTACACATAGAGCGTTGAGGCATGCCTCACTTCTGTGGTCCAAACAGTTAAGTTAAGCGCCTGTGTTGTTTCTAAGTGTTTATTTTATGCGGTTATTAAAAGTGTCACTGTTATTCCGCTGAACTAACAGATGATCAAGATTGTTATTTGAATTATTTGTAACATTAAACATATATATAGAAACTAATCAAGTTTAAAAATTTGAAGTTCAATCAGTTGTATTATTGTGTATGACTAATACAGTACAAGGATTGTTCAATAGAAACACGTATAGAGCCGTAAAGCATTTTTTATTCAACGATTTTAAACGAAGTCTCCAATAACATTAAGACATGAGTTCCACTGTTGCGCTAACCTGTAGATTCCCTGCTAGTAAAATTCTTACGGCTGTTTGTGGAACCATTCGGTTACAGCAAACTCTACCACAGCGTCCGATTTGAAGAACCGTCCTTAAAAAATTAGTGATTCCTTAAAAAAAATTTAAGTTAAGATTTTTGCCTACCCATTCATTAACTACTAGCTTCGCCAGTAAGCAAATTGATGTCAATTTTTTCGGCTTGCACGCGTTATGTTGGTGTGGGTTTCGGCACTTTCCATTTAAAAAGCGTGCAAATGTAAGAAAATAAACATGAGTGAGGCCAGAAATAACGTGAATTGTGTGTGTGTGTGTGTGTGTGTGTGTGTGTGTGTGTGTGTGTGTGTGTGTGTGTGTGTGTGTGTGTGTGTGTGTGTGTGTGTGTGTGTGTGTGTGTGTGTGTGTGTGTGTGTGTGTGTGTGTGTGTGTGTGTGTGTGTGTGTGTGTGTGTGTGTGTGTGTGTGTGTGTGTGTGTGTGTGTGTGTGTGTGTGTGTGTGTGTGTGTGTGTGTGTGTGTGTGTGTGTGTGTGTGTTACCTGCCTTTTTTGCTGTATTAAATGAAAAATATTATATTACATTAAAAAGAAAAAATTATAATTTTATTGCCTGGCAACAAAATTATTTTATTTTTAACAATTACCATTGTTTCAAAAAGTTTAAATAAATTTTTGAGTACTTTACTCTTGTTAAAACGTAAAAGGTTGCTGGTAAACTACCCCTTCCCCTTAACCGATCTTCACCGAAATCGAAACTCCTTGAGACCACAACAATTCAGGGACGTATGCATAATATTATTTAATTCTGTTTGAATTTGCGGCTGTTATCGTTTCCCATAGAAAATACGCTTGATAAAAAAACGTTGCAGGTAAACTACCCCTTCCCCTTAACCGATCTTCACCAAAAATAACAGATCTTGAGTACTCTACAAATTAGGGCTGTATGCAAAACATTATTTAATTCTGTTTGAATTTGCGGCTGTTATCGTTTGCCATAGAAAATACCCTTGTTAAAAAAACGTTGCAGGTAAACTACCCCTTTCCCTCAACCGATCTTCACCACAAACAATAGGTCTTGAGACCTCTACAATTTAGGGCTGCATGCAAATAATCTTTTGAGTCTGTTTGAATTTGCGGCTGTTATCGTTTGCCATATGAAATACCCTTGTTAAAACATAAAACGTTACTGGTAAACTACCCCTTCCCCTTAACCGATCTTCACCAAAAATAACAGATCTTGAGTACTCTACAAATTAGGGCTGTATGCAAAACATTATTTAATTCTGTTTGAATTTGCGGCTGTTATCGTTTGCCATAGAAAATACCCTTGTTTAAAAAAACGTTGCCGGTAAACTACCCCTTTCCCTCAACCGATCTTCACCAAAAACAATAGGTCGTGAGTACTCTACAAATCAGGGCTGTATGCAAAAAATATTTGATTCTGTTTGAATTTGCGGCAGTTATCGTTTGCCATAGAAAAAAATCTGTATGGAGAACTATACATGACTTCCATATTCTAAGATTTATATTTAAAATCATTTTCGAAATGAAATATTACCATAGAAACTACTTCTTTCTACTTACTGCTTCAGCCTTAACCACAGTACTGTCATCACTAACGTATACCACCTCACGTTATCGCACTCGATTTTCACTGATGATGGAAGTCGATGGCATTGCCGAAATGTCTGGTTTTGTAGAAAACATTGGACTACGGCCAAATATCCCGGGAAGGAATTTTAACAAAAACTAATTCTTTGTTGCCGATAACGTTGTACACATATATATCAGTGGCGAAGTTACATGGAGGCAATTGAGGCAATGCCTACCCTAAAAAATTCTGTAGAATAAAAATTATAAATACGTATGAACTACATAACGTAAAGATTATACATTGTTACTGCGACTGTCAAATTTATTAAACCGAAACGTGCTTTATTGAGCGACCGCTAGATGGTGACAGGTGAGATTCGGCATAGTTCGTTTAAAGCGAATGAGGCAACCTGAACTTGCTTCAGCATTTTTTGTATACATCGTATGTAAGCAATGTAGTAGTGTGACAGGGAAGTGTTGGGAGGGGGGATTGTCCCGCGCTGTACACATAAAGCGTTGAGGCATGCCTCACTTCTGTGGTCCAAACAGTTAAGTTAAAGCGCCTGTGTTGTTTCTAAGTGTTTATTTTATGCGGTTATTAAAAGTGTCACTGTTATTCTGCTGAACTAACAGATGATCAAGATTGTTATTTGAATTATTTGTAACATTAAACATATATATAGAAACTAATCAAGTTTAAAAATTTGAAGTTCAATCAGTTGTATTATTGTGTATGACTAATACAGTACAAGGATTGTTCAATAGAAACACGTATAGAGCCGTAAAGCATTTTTTATTCAACGATTTTAAACAAAGTCTCCAATAACATTAAGACATGAGTTCCACTGTTGCGCTAACCTGTAGATTCCCTGCTAGTAAAATTCTTACGGCTGTTTGTGGAACCATTCGGTTACAGCAAACTCTACCTCAGCGTCCGATTTGAAGAACCGTCCTTAAAAAATTAGTGATTCCTTAAAAAAAATTTAAGTTAAGATTTTTGCCTACCCATTCATTAACTACTAGCTTCGCCAGTAAGCAAATTGATGTCCATTTTTTCGGCTTGCACGCGTTATGTTGGTGTGGGTTTCGGCACTTTCCATTTAAAAAGCGTGCAAATGTAAGAAAATAAACATGAGTGAGGCCAGAAATAACGTGAATTGTGTGTGTGTGTGTGTGTGTGTGTGTGTGTGTGTGTGTGTGTGTGTGTGTGTGTGTGTGTGTGTGTGTGTGTGTGTGTGTGTGTGTGTGTGTGTGTGTGTGTGTGTGTGTGTGTGTGTGTGTGTGTGTGTGTGTGTGTGTGTGTGTGTGTGTGTGTGTGTGTGTGTGTGTGTGTGTGTGTGTGTGTGTGTTACCTGCCTTTTTATTGCTGTATTAAATGAAAAATATTATATTACATTAAAATGAAAAAATTATAATTTTATTGCCTGGCAACAAAATTATTTTATTTTTAACAATTACCATTGTTTCAAAAACTTTAAATAAATTTTTAAGTACTTTACTCTTGTTAAAACCTAAAAGGTTGCTGGTAAACTACCCCTTCCCCTTAACCGATCTTCACCGAAATCGAAATTCCTTGAGACCTCTACAATTCAGGGACGTATGCAAAATATTATTTAATTCTGTTTGAATTTGCGGCTGTTATCGTTTCCCATAGAAAATACGCTTGATAAAAAAACGTTGCAGGTAAACTACCCCTTCCCCTTAACCGATCTTCACCAAAAATAACAGATCTTGAGTACTCTACAAATTAGGGCTGTATGCAAAACATTATTTGATTCTGTTTGAATGTGCGGCTGTTATCGTTTGCCATAGGAAATACCCTTGTTAAAAAAACGTTGCAGGTAAACTACCCCTTTCCCTCAACCGATCTTCACCACAAACAATAGGTCTTGAGACCTCTACAATTTAGGGCTGCATGCAAATAATCTTTTGAGTCTGTTTGAATTTGCGGCTGTTATCGTTTGCCATATGAAATACCCTTGTTAAAACATAAAACGTTACTGGTAAACTACCCCTTCCCCTTAACCGATCTTCACCAAAAATAACAGATCTTGAGTACTCTACAAATTAGGGCTGTATGCAAAACATTATTTAATTCTGTTTGAATTTGCGACTGTTATCGTTTGCCATAGAAAATACCCTTGTTGAAAAAACGTTGCCGGTAAACTACCCCTTTCCCTCAACCGATCTTCACCAAAAACAATAGGTCGTGAGTACTCTACAAATCAGGGCTGTATGCAAAAAATATTTGATTCTGTTTGAATTTGCGGCAGTTATCGTTTGCCATAGAAAAAAATCGGTATGGAGAACTATACATGACTTCCATATTCTAAGATTTATATTTAAAATCATTTTCGAAATGAAATATTACCATAGAAACTACTTCTTTCTACTTACTGCTTCAGCCTTAACCACAGTACTGTCATCACTAACGTATATCACCTCACGTTATCGCACTCGATTTTCACTGATGATGGAAGTCGATGGCATTGCCGAAATGTCTGGTTTTGTAGAAAACATTGGACTACGGCCAAATATCCCGGGAAGGAATTTTAACAAAAACTACTTCTTTGTTGCCGATAACGTTGTACACATATATATCAGTGGCGAAGTTACATGGAGGCAATTGAGGCAATGCCTAACCTAAAAAATTCTGTAGAATAAAAATTATAAATACGTATGAACTACATAACGTAAAGATTATACATTGTTACTGCGACTGTCAAATTTATTAAACCGAAACGTGCTTTATTGAGCGACCGCTAGATGGTGACAGGTGAGATTCGGCATAGTTCGTTTAAAGCGAATGAGGCAACCTGAACTTGCCTCAGCATTTTTTGTATACATCGTATGTAAGCAATGTAGTAGTGTGATAGGGAAGTGTTGGGAGGGGGGATTGTCCCGCGCTGCACACATAGAGCGTTGAGGCATGCCTCACTTCTGTGGTCCAAACAGTTAAGTTAAAGCGCCTGTGTTGTTTCTAAGTGTTTATTTTATGCGGTTATTAAAAGTGTCACTGTTATTCCGCTGAACTAACAGATGATCAAGATTGTTATTTGAATTATTTGTAACATTAAACATATATATAGAAACTAATCAAGTTTAAAAATTTGAAGTTCAATCAGTTGTATTATTGTGTATGACTAATACAGTACAAGGATTGTTCAATAGAAACACGTATAGAGCCGTAAAGCATTTTTTATTCAACGATTTTAAACGAAGTCTCCAATAACATTAAGACATGAGTTCCACTGTTGCGCTAACCTGTAGATTCCCTGCTAGTAAAATTCTTACGGCTGTTTGTGGAACCATTCGGTTACAGCAAACTCTACCTCAGCGTCCGATTTGAACCACCGTCCTTAAAAAATTAGTGATTCCTTAAAAAAAATTTAAGTTAAGATTTTTGCCTACCCATTCATTAACTACTAGCTTCGCCAGTAAGCAAATTGATGTCCATTTTTTCGGCTTGCACGCGTTATGTTGGTGTGGGTTTCGGCACTTTCCATTTAAAAAGCGTGCAAATGTAAGAAAATAAACATGAGTGAGGCCAGAAATAACGTGAATTGTGTGTGTGTGTGTGTGTGTGTGTGTGTGTGTGTGTGTGTGTGTGTGTGTGTGTGTGTGTGTGTGTGTGTGTGTGTGTGTGTGTGTGTGTGTGTGTGTGTGTGTGTGTGTGTGTGTGTGTGTGTGTGTGTGTGTGTGTGTGTGTGTGTGTGTGTGTGTGTGTGTGTGTGTGTGTGTGTGTTACCTGCCTTTTTATTGCTGTATTAAATGAAAAATATTATATTACATTAAAATGAAAAAATTATAATTTTATTGCCTGGCAACAAAATTATTTTATTTTTAACAATTACCATTGTTTCAAAAACTTTAAATAAATTTTTAAGTACTTTACTCTTGTTAAAACCTAAAAGGTTGCTGGTAAACTACCCCTTCCCCTTAACCGATCTTCACCGAAATCGAAATTCCTTGAGACCTCTACAATTCAGGGACGTATGCAAAATATTATTTAATTCTGTTTGAATTTGCGGCTGTTATCGTTTCCCATAGAAAATACGCTTGATAAAAAAACGTTGCAGGTAAACTACCCCTTCCCCTTAACCGATCTTCACCAAAAATAACAGATCTTGAGTACTCTACAAATTAGGGCTGTATGCAAAACATTATTTGATTCTGTTTGAATGTGCGGCTGTTATCGTTTGCCATAGAAAATACCCTTGTTAAAAAAACGTTGCAGGTAAACTACCCCTTTCCCTCAACCGATCTCCACCACAAACAATAGGTCTTGAGACCTCTACAATTTAGGGCTGCATGCAAATAATCTTTTGAGTCTGTTTGAATTTGCGACTGTTATCGTTTGCCATAGAAAATACCCTTGTTAAAAAAACGTTGCCGGTAAACTACCCCTTTCCCTCAACCGATCTTCACCAAAAACAATAGGTCGTGAGTACTCTACAAATCAGGGCTGTATGCAAAAAATATTTGATTCTGTTTGAATTTGCGGCAGTTATCGTTTGCCATAGAAAAAAATCGGTATGGAGAACTATACATGACTTCCATATTCTAAGATTTATATTTAAAATCATTTTCGAAATGAAATATTACCATAGAAACTACTTCTTTCTACTTACTGCTTCAGCCTTAACCACAGTACTGTCATCACTAACGTATATCACCTCACGTTATCGCACTCGATTTTCACTGATGATGGAAGTCGATGGCATTGCCGAAATGTCTGGTTTTGTAGAAAACATTGGACTACGGCCAAATATCCCGGGAAGGAATTTTAACAAAAACTACTTCTTTGTTGCCGATAACGTTGTACACATATATATCAGTGGCGAAGTTACATGGAGGCAATTGAGGCAATGCCTACCCTAAAAAATTCTGTAGAATAAAAATTATAAATACGTATGAACTACATAACGTAAAGATTATACATTGTTACTGCGAATGTCAAATTTATTAAACCGAAACGTGCTTTATTGAGCGACCGCTAGATGGTGACAGGTGAGATTCGGCATAGTTCGTTTAAAGCGAATGAGGCAACCTGAACTTGCCTCAGCATTTTTTGTATACATCGTATGTAAGCAATGTAGTAGTGTGATAGGGAAGTGTTGGGAGGGGGGATTGTCCCGCGCTGCACACATAGAGCGTTGAGGCATGCCTCACTTCTTTGGTCCAAACAGTTAAGTTAAAGCGCCTGTGTTGTTTCTAAGTGTTTATTTTATGCGGTTATTAAAAGTGTCACTGTTATTCCGCTGAACTAACAGATGATCAAGATTGTTATTTGAATTATTTGTAACATTAAACATATATATAGAAACTAATCAAGTTTAAAAATTTGAAGTTCAATCAGTTGTATTATTGTGTATGACTAATACAGTACAAGGATTGTTCAATAGAAACACGTATAGAGCCGTAAAGCATTTTTTATTCAACGATTTTAAACGAAGTCTCCAATAACATTAAGACATGAGTTCCACTGTTGCGCTAACCTGTAGATTCCCTGCTAGTAAAATTCTTACGGCTGTTTGTGGAACCATTCGGTTACAGCAAACTCTACCTCAGCGTCCGATTTGAACCACCGTCCTTAAAAAATTAGTGATTCCTTAAAAAAAATTTAAGTTAAGATTTTTGCCTACCCATTCATTAACTACTAGCTTCGCCAGTAAGCAAATTGATGTCCATTTTTTCAGCTTGCACGCGTTATGTTGGTGTGGGTTTCGGCACTTTCCATTTAAAAAGCGTGCAAATGTAAGAAAATAAACATGAGTGAGGCCAGAAATAACGTGAATTGTGTGTGTGTGTGTGTGTGTGTGTGTGTGTGTGTGTGTGTGTGTGTGTGTGTGTGTGTGTGTGTGTGTGTGTGTGTGTGTGTGTGTGTGTGTGTGTGTGTGTGTGTGTGTGTGTGTGTGTGTGTGTGTGTGTTACCTGCCTTTTTATTGCTGTATTAAATGAAAAATATTATATTACATTAAAATGAAAAAATTATAATTTTATTGCCTGGCAACAAAATTATTTTATTTTTAACAATTACCATTGTTTCAAAAAGTTTAAATAAATTTTTAAGTACTTTACTCTTGTTAAAACGTAAAAGGTTGCCGGTAAACTACCCCTTCCCCTTAACCGATCTTCACCGAAATCGAAACTCCTTGAGACCACTACAATTCAGGGACGTATGCATAATATTATTTAATTCTGTTTGAATTTGCGGCTGTTATCGTTTCCCATAGAAAATACGCTTGATAAAAAAACGTTGCTGGTAAACTACCCCTTCCCCTTAACCGATCTTCACCAAAAATAACAGATCTTGAGTACTCTACAAATTAGGGCTGTATGCAAAACATTATTTAATTCTGTTTGAATTTGCGGCTGTTATCGTTTGCCATAGAAAATACCCTTGTTAAAAAAACGTTGCAGGTAAACTACCCCTTTCCCTCAACCGATCTTCACCACAAACAATAGGTCTTGAGACCTCTACAATTTAGGGCTGCATGCAAATAATCTTTTGAGTCTGTTTGAATTTGCGGCTGTTATCGTTTGCCATATGAAATACCCTTGTTAAAACATAAAACGTTACTGGTAAACTACCCCTTCCCCTTAACCGATCTTCACCAAAAATAACAGATCTTGAGTACTCTACAAATTAGGGCTGTATGCAAAACATTATTTAATTTTGTTTGAATTTGCGGCTGTTATCGTTTGCCATAGAAAATACCCTTGTTAAAAAAACGTTGCCGGTAAACTACCCCTTTCCCTCAACCGATCTTCACCAAAAACAATAGGTCGTGAGTACTCTACAAATCAGGGCTGTATGCAAAAAATATTTGATTCTGTTTGAATTTGCGGCAGTTATCGTTTGCCATAGAAAAAAATCGGTATGGAGAACTATACATGACTTCCATATTCTAAGATTTATATTTAAAATCATTTTCGAAATGAAATATTACCATAGAAACTACTTCTTTCTACTTACTGCTTCAGCCTTAACCACAGTACTGTCATCACTAACGTATACCACCTCACGTTATCGCACTCGATTTTCACTGATGATGGAAGTCGATGGCATTGCCGAAATGTCTGGTTTTGTAGAAAACATTGGACTACGGCCAAATATCCCGGGAAGGAATTTTAACAAAAACTACTTCTTTGTTGCCGATAACGTTGTACACATATATATCAGTGGCGAAGTTACATGGAGGCAATTGAGGCAATGCCTACCCTAAAAAATTCTGTAGAATAAAAATTATAAATACGTATGAACTACATAACGTAAAGATTATACATTGTTACTGCGACTGTCAAATTTATTAAACCGAAACGTGCTTTATTGAGCGACCGCTAGATGGTGACAGGTGAGATTCGGCATAGTTCGTTTAAAGCGAATGAGGCAACCTGAACTTGCCTCAGCATTTTTTGTATACATCGTATGTAAGCAATGTAGTAGTGTGATAGGGAAGTGTTGGGAGGGGGGATTGTCCCGCGCTGTACACATAAAGCGTTGAGGCATGCCTCACTTCTGTGGTCCAAACAGTTAAGTTAAAGCGCCTGTGTTGTTTCTAAGTGTTTATTTTATGCGGTTATTAAAAGTGTCACTGTTATTCCGCTGAACTAACAGATGATCAAGATTGTTATTTGAATTATTTGTAACATTAAACATATATATAGAAACTAATCAAGTTTAAAAATTTGAAGTTCAATCAGTTGTATTATTGTGTATGACTAATACAGTACAAGGATTGTTCAATAGAAACACGTATAGAGCCGTAAAGCATTTTTTATTCAACGATTTTAAACGAAGTCTCCAATAACATTAAGACATGAGTTCCACTGTTGCGCTAACCTGTAGATTCCCTGCTAGTAAAATTCTTACGGCTGTTTGTGGAACCATTCGGTTACAGCAAACTCTACCTCAGCGTCCGTTTTGAACCACCGTCCTTAAAAAATTAGTGATTCCTTAAAAAAAATTTAAGTTAAGATTTTTGCCTACCCATTCATTAACTACTAGCTTCGCCAGTAAGCAAATTGATGTCCATTTTTTCGGCTTGCACGCGTTATGTTGGTGTGGGTTTCGGCACTTTCCATTTAAAAAGCGTGCAAATGTAAGAAAATAAACATGAGTGAGGCCAGAAATAACGTGAATTGTGTGTGTGTGTGTGTGTGTGTGTGTGTGTGTGTGTGTGTGTGTGTGTGTGTGTGTGTGTGTGTGTGTGTGTGTGTGTGTGTGTGTGTGTGTGTGTGTGTGTGTGTGTGTGTGTGTGTGTGTGTGTGTGTGTGTGTGTGTGTGTGTGTGTGTGTGTGTGTGTGTGTGTGTGTGTGTGTGTGTGTGTGTGTGTGTGTGTGTGTGTGTGTGTGTGTGTGTGTGTGTGTGTGTGTGTGTGTGTGTGTGTGTGTGTTACCTGCCTTTTTATTGCTGTATTAAATGAAAAATATTATATTACATTAAAATGAAAAAATTATAATTTTATTGCCTGGCAACAAAATTATTTTATTTTTAACAATTACCATTGTTTCAAAAAGTTTAAATAAATTTTTAAGTACTTTACTCTTGTTAAAACGTAAAAGGTTGCCGGTAAACTACCCCTTCCCCTTAACCGATCTTCACCGAAATCGAAACTCCTTGAGACCACTACAATTCAGGGACGTATGCATAATATTATTTAATTCTGTTTGAATTTGCGGCTGTTATCGTTTCCCATAGAAAATACGCTTGATAAAAAAACGTTGCAGGTAAACTACCCCTTCCCCTTAACCGATCTTCACCAAAAATAACAGATCTTGAGTACTCTACAATTTAGGGCTGTATGCAAAACATTATTTAATTCTGTTTGAATTTGCGGCTGTTATCGTTTGCCATAGAAAATACCCTTGTTAAAAAAACGTTGCAGGTAAACTACCCCTTTCCCTCAACCGATCTTCACCACAAACAATAGGTCTTGAGACCTCTACAATTTAGGGCTGCATGCAAATAATCTTTTGAGTCTGTTTGAATTTGCGGCTGTTATCGTTTGCCATATGAAATACCCTTGTTAAAACATAAAACGTTACTGGTAAACTACCCCTTCCCCTTAACCGATCTTCACCAAAAATAACAGATCTTGAGTACTCTACAAATTAGGGCTGTATGCAAAACATTATTTAATTCTGTTTGAATTTGCGACTGTTATCGTTTGCCATAGAAAATACCCTTGTTAAAAAAACGTTGCCGGTAAACTACCCCTTTCCCTCAACCGATCTTCACCAAAAACAATAGGTCGTGAGTACTCTACAAATCAGGGCTGTATGCAAAAAATATTTGATTCTGTTTGAATTTGCGGCAGTTATCGTTTGCCATAGAAAAAAATCGGTATGGAGAACTATACATGACTTCCATATTCTAAGATTTATATTTAAAATCATTTTCGAAATGAAATATTACCATAGAAACTACTTCTTTCTACTTACTGCTTCAGCCTTAACCACAGTACTGTCATCACTAACGTATACCACCTCACGTTATCGCACTCGATTTTCACTGATGATGGAAGTCGATGGCATTGCCGAAATGTCTGGTTTTGTAGAAAACATTGGACTACGGCCAAATATCCCGGGAAGGAATTTTAACAAAAACTACTTCTTTGTTGCCGATAACGTTGTACACATATATATCAGTGGCGAAGTTACATGGAGGCAATTGAGGCAATGCCTACCCTAAAAAATTCTGTAGAATAAAAATTATAAATACGTATGAACTACATAACGTAAAGATTATACATTGTTACTGCGACTGTCAAATTTATTAAACCGAAACGTGCTTTATTGAGCGACCGCTAGATGGTGACAGGTGAGATTCGGCATAGTTCGTTTAAAGCGAATGAGGCAACCTGAACTTGCCTCAGCATTTTTTGTATACATCGTATGTAAGCAATGTAGTAGTGTGATAGGGAAGTGTTGGGAGGGGGGATTGTCCCGCGCTGTACACATAGAGCGTTGAGGCATGCCTCACTTCTGTGGTCCAAACAGTTAAGTTAAAGCGCCTGTGTTGTTTCTAAGTGTTTATTTTATGCGGTTATTAAAAGTGTCACTGTTATTCCGCTGAACTAACAGATGATCAAGATTGTTATTTGAATTATTTGTAACATTAAACATATATATAGAAGCTAATCAAGTTTAAAAATTTGAAGTTCAATCAGTTGTATTATTGTGTATGACTAATACAGTACAAGGATTGTTCAATAGAAACACGTATAGAGCCGTAAAGCATTTTTTATTCAACGATTTTAAACGAAGTCTCCAATAACATTAAGACATGAGTTCCACTGTTGCGCTAACCTGTAGATTCCCTGCTAGTAAAATTCTTACGGCTGTTTGTGGAACCATTCGGTTACAGCAAACTCTACCTCAGCGTCCGATTTGAACCACCGTCCTTAAAAAATTAATGATTCCTTAAAAAAAATTTAAGTTAAGATTTTTGCCTACCCATTCATTAACTACTAGCTTCGCCAGTAAGCAAATTGATG
Source organism: Magicicada septendecula (assembly GCA_034769895.1). Lineage (NCBI taxonomy): Eukaryota > Metazoa > Arthropoda > Insecta > Hemiptera > Cicadidae > Magicicada > Magicicada septendecula. Next base: position 498,154,471 of record CM068368.1, read on the forward strand.
TCCATTTTTTCGGCTTGCACGCGTTATGTTGGTGTGGGTTTCGGCACTTTCCATTTAAAAAGCGTGCAAATGTAAGAAAATAAACATGAGTGAGGCCAGAAATAACGTGAATTGTGTGTGTGTGTGTGTGTGTGTGTGTGTGTGTGTGTGTGTGTGTGTGTGTGTGTGTGTGTGTGTGTGTGTGTGTGTGTGTGTGTGTGTGTGTGTGTGTGTGTGTGTGTGTGTGTGTGTGTGTGTGTGTGTGTGTGTGTGTGTGTGTGTGTGTGTGTGTGTGTGTGTGTGTGTGTTACCTGCCTTTTTATTGCTGTATTAAATGAAAAATATTATATTACATTAAAATGAAAAAATTATAATTTTATTGCCTGGCAACAAAATTATTTTATTTTTAACAATTACCATTGTTTCAAAAAGTTTAAATAAATTTTACTTCCATATTCCTTAAGGAATGGATGTATGGTGATGGCAAAAAAAATCGTGTTCGAGATTATTGCAGATTCTGATTCTACTACACTCAAAACATGAAAAAAAGTCGTTTTCCGAAAAGTGTCTGTGTGTGTGTCTGTCTGTGTGTCTGTGTGTCTGTCTGTCTGTCTGTCTGTCTGTCTGTCTGTCTGTCTGTCTGTCTGTAGATTTTTTTTCTATGGCAAACGATAACTGCCGCAAATTCAAACAGAATCAAAAGATTATTTGCATACAGCCCTAAATTGTAGAGTTCTCAAGACTATTGTTTTTGGTGAAGTTCGGTTGAGGGAAAGGGGTAGTTTACCTGCAACGTTTTTTGTTTTATCAAGGGTATTTTCTATGGCAAACGATAACAGCCGCAAATTCAAACAGAATCAAATACTGTTTTGTATACAGCCCTGATTTGTAGAGTACTCAAGACCTTTTGTTTTTGGTGAAGATCGGTTAAGGGAAAGGGGTAGTTTACCTGTAACGTTTTATGTTTTAACAAGGGTATTTCATATGGCAAACGATAACAGCCGCAAATTCAAACAGAATCAAAAGATTATTTGCATACAGCCCTAGATTGTAGAGTTCTCAAGACCTACTGTTTTTGGTGAAGATCGGTTGAGGGAAAGGGGTAGTTTACCAGCAACGTTTTTTTAACAAGGGTATTTTCTATGGCAAACGATAACAGCCGCAAATTCAAACGGAATCAAATAATGTTTTGCATACAGCCCTGATTTGTAGGGTACTCAAGACCCATTGTTTGTGGTAAAGATCGGTTGAGGGAAAGGGGTAGTTTACCTGCAACGTTTTTTTAACAAGGGTATTTTCTTTGGCAAACGATAACAGCCGCAAATTCAAACAGAATCAAATAATGTTTTGCATACAGCCATGATTTGTAGAGTATTCAAGATCTGTTGTTTTTAGTGAAGATCGGTTGAGGGAAAGGGGTAGTTTACCTGCAACGTTTTTTTAACAAGGGTATTTTCTATGGCAAACGATAACAGCCGCAAATTCAAACAGAATCAAATAATGTTTTGCATCCAGCCCTGATTTGTAGAGTACTCAAGACCTGTTGTTTTTGGTGAAGATCGGTTGAGGGAAAGGGGTAGTATACCTGCAACGTTTTTTTAACAAGTGTATTTTCTATGGCAAACGATAACAGCCGCAAATTCAAACAGAATCAAATAATGTTTTGCATACAGCCCTGATTTATAAAGTACTCAAGACGTATTGTTTTTGGTGAAGATCGGTTAAGGGGAAGGGGTAGTTTACCTGCAACGTTTTTTTATCAAGCGTATTTTCTATGGCAAACGATAACAGCCGCAAATTAAAACAGAATCAAGTAATTTTTTGCATACGTCCCTGAATTGTAGAGGTCTCAATGAATTTCGATTTTGGTGAAGATCGGTTAAGGGGAAGGGGTAGTTTACCTGCAACCTTTTACGTTTTAACAAGAGTAAAGTACTTGAAAATTTATTTAAACTTTTTGAAACAATGCTAATTGTTAAAAATAAAATAATTTTGTTGCCAGGCAATAAAATTATAATTTTTTCATTTTAATGTAATATAATATTTTTCATTTAATACAGCAATAGAAAGGCAGGTAAGACACAGCCTGGCTGTTTGGCTGAAAATGATTTTAAATATAAATCTTAGAATATGGAAGTCATGTATAGTTCTCCATACCGATATTTTAAGTACTTTACTCTTGTTAAAACGTAAAAGGTTGCAGGTAAACTACCCCTTCCCCTTAACCGATCTTCACCAAAATCTAAATTCCTTGAGACCTCTACAATTCAGGGACGTATGCAAAATATTATTTGATTCTGTTTGAATTTGCGGCTGTTATCGTTTCCCATAGAAAATACGGTTGATAAAAAATGTTGCTGGTAAACTACCCCTTCCCCTTAACCGATCTTCACCAAAAACAATAGGTCTTGAGTACTCTACAAATCAGTGCTGTATGCAAAACATTATTTGATTCTGTTTGAATTTGCGGCTGTTATCGTTTGCCATAGAAAATACCCTTGTTAAAAAAACGTTGCAGGTAAACTACCCCTTTCCCTCAACCGATCTTCACCAAAAACTATAGATCTTGAGACCTCTACAATTGAGGGCTGTATGCAAATAATCTTTTGAGTCTGTTTGAATTTGCGGCTGTTATCGTTTGCCATAAGAAATACCCTTGTTAAAACATAAAACTTTACTGGTAAACTACCCCTTTCCCTCAACCGATCTTCACCAAAAACAATAGGTATTGAGAGCTCTACAATTTAGGGCTGTATGCAAATAATCTTTTGATTCTGTTTGAATTTGCGGCTGTTATCGTTTGCCATAGGAAATACCCTTGTTAAAACATAAAACGTTACCGGTAAACTACCCCTTTCCCTTAAACGATCTTCACCATAAACAATAGATCTTGAGAACTCTACAGTTCAGGGCTGTATACGAAACATTATTTAATTCTGTTTGAATTTGCGGCTGTTATCGTTTGCCAAAAAAAAATTTCCCTTGATAAAAAAAACCGTTGCTAGTAAACTACCCCTTTCCCTCAACCGATCTTCACCAAAAACAATAGGTCGTGAGTACTCTACAAATCAGGGCTGTATACAAAAAATTATTTGATTCTGTTTGTATTTGCGGCAGTTATCGTTTGCCATAGAAAAAAAATCTACAGACACACAGACACACACACACACACACACACACACACACACACACACACACACACACACTTTTCGGAAAACGACTTTTTTTCATGTTTTGAGTGTAGTAGAATCAGAATCTGCAATAATCTCGAACACGATTTTTTTTGCCATCACCATACTTCCATTCCTTAAGGAATATGGAAGTAAAAAATCTACACACAGACACACAGACACACAGACAGACAGACACACACACAGACACTTTTCGGAAAACGACTTTTTTTCATGTTTTGAGTGTAGTACAATCAGAATCTGCAATAATCTCGAACACGATTTTTTTTGCCATCACCATACTTCCATTCCTTAAGGAATATGGAAGTAAAAAGCCCTCAACGTCTCGTTGTCATAGTAACCGTAATTCGGTGATTGGTTAATTACTCCTTTAAAGACGTTGTTAAAATATTTGAATTTTTATTCAAATTTATTAAGTATTTTCCTAATGGTTTTATTCCTTTATAATTCCTTTGGGGTAATAAATGACATCACTATTATCTTTCTTTCCTTTCAAAGTTTACAACGATACCTCATAAGGTCATATTCTGTTATACATTAACTATAGTCTAATTATTTGACATTTAATAAATAACATATCTTTCTTATATTAAACTATTACAATAACATTTCTGTTTTAAAATAACTGACATATAATTACTGGCCCTTCACTGGTCTTAGATTAGTAAGATTTCTTGTGAAATTGATACAATTTACATTTGAATGTCTTTGGCAGTTAGATGTTTTCATAGTCAAGATTAGCCATGATTGTTTTTTGGTGTATTTCTTTCTAAATTACATTTTGAATTCAGCCTGATGGGCTTCACTTATTTGTTTGTGTTTTAACTACTATTCAACATACATTTTCATTACTCTTCTTTTAAAATATAATAATTAGGTTTATGGACTGTAGGTTCCCTTCAGCCATATTCCTCTTTTAACATTGAACCAACTATTCTTTACAAGTCATTAGTTATTATTAGTTATAATATTGATTTCTTTCTTTTGTTACAATCTAGAGTGATAAACATTGTCACTTCTCATAAAAGTATGAAAGTTAATTCCCCTTTCAACATGGGGTGTTTTATTCTTTGTAGTCTTAATTTTAATAACAAAACTTTAATTCTATTCTACCATACCATGTTAACACAAGTTACTTTGTCTGGGCTTTCTCCCTGAATAACATCACAAGCTTCCTTTATATTAATTTGGAATACTATTGCTAATTATTTCTAGTTATATTAATGTGTACAATGTCACTCCAATCATTGATTGTTCATCAATGTTTTATAAAGTGTCTCCTTACCTATCATTATATTTTTAATGTTTCACATACACTTTCACTATTTTTAGGGTACTTACACTTCACTAAAGCACTTCACTTTGGTTCACTGTTTTGTATTGAGTGTTATTTAATGGGTAATCCCTATACTTTCTCCTACCATTTCTCACTATTTCTTTCTAGCATGATATTTACTATTAATAATATGAGGTTAGTTGTTTTTTGTTAAATCTAACCTTTCTGACTGTGTTAGTGTACTTTTTCTATATTACATTACTTTACAATTGTATTGTCTTTAAAATGGGTACATAGGTTAATTTAATTATAACAATAATATTGGTTTCATCAATACATAATTATTCGAGGTTTATTGACCGTATTCTATCCTTGAGTATACTATCTTTCCCCTTTATATGTGTGTTAGTTTCCCCTTGGGTTTAACCTGTCTCCTCTTCATTCTTCCTCTTCTTCATCTTCCATAGTCTTCATTTTCAATAGTCTTCATCTTCTCTTCTGGTTTAAATTCTGTTTAATTGTAGGGATCTGTTCTCTTCCTCTGGTTCTTCTTTAGTTCTGTGTTCATCATTGTTTTGTCTATCATATTTTTTCTTGAGTATGTTACGTGGTTCCCTTCTTTATGTTTATGTTGTTGGCTCAATCACTTGGGTTGGGTAATATCATTGTACGTCGTGTCAAAATATTTACATTTTAATCATTTTTTAAATTCTTGGATTTCGTTTTTTAAACATTTTTTAAACATTTTATTTTATATGAAGTATTTTTATATCAAGAATTATCTTTTTTATCACTGGTACGGGATTTGGCTTAATTGTATCGTATCATAATGCCTCTCCTCTAAAATTGACCATTTTAATAAAACACTAGCATAGTTTTTTATGAAATTATCAGTTATAGATAACTTTTTTCCTCCTCTTCCTTGTTTGTTTCTTCATTCTTCGTTTCTCTTCTTACTTAATTCATTCTATTTTATTTGGATCTGTTTTTATTTATTTCCATTGGTGCATTTTCCTCATATACAAATTTTTCCCTAACTTTTATACAGTAGTTGGTTTCTCCCATTACTACTCATTTTTCTGAGACCAGAGGCACATCATCTCTGCTCAGTTTATTTGGATTGCTGGACTTTTCAACAGTCAATCTTAAATACCTTCTTTGTCAACTTGTGACTAAATAATAATAATACAATAATATAATATAATATACTTTGGGATTGTCCACCTTGTGGTTTGTTTTTAGATCACTTTGTCATTACTACTCATTCTTCCTTCCGCTATACCTTAACTATACAGTATCATCTTTGGTGATTGTTTAGTGGCTTCATTTAATTTTAATACCTCCTTCTATTCCATTGGGTTGCTTGGTCAGTAATTTGAAAATCAGTCCCTTTTCTTGGTGTGTGGTATCTTCGCTTAGTTTACCCCCATGGTCCATCATTTCCTCTGCACTTGTGGTTCGGATAATCTGGGTGTGTATAACTGTTTCCTTGCTGGTGAAATAGGTATCTTCTATCTTGTACCACAATTCTTCTAACATCATTTGTGTCCATGGTTCCATCGTTCTCTTCATGATGTGGTTTATTAATCAAAGGAGTGAATGGTACTTCCCTCATTAATGTTGTCATTAAATTTTTATTTTGCATTTCCAATGCTGGTGGATTTCTGTGCTTTAGAAACCTGTCTAGTTTGTGACATACTATTCTGTTGTGGGTCCTTTCTATTTCTTTTAATTCCCATTTAAGCATAGATTTGTTGAATTTTTCATCCACTGGTTGGTTGTGAATTCCTTTTATAATTTCCCTCGGAGTCCTCCTACAATCCTTATATTTCATTAACTTGCTTTGGTAGGTAAGTGGCAAATTAAACACGTCAATGTCTTCATCAAACAAGTCCGCTCATCATCATTTCTAATTCTTCTCTGGTTTTCATTGGTCTCTTTTTATACACTCTTCCCAATTCCTCTGTTTTCTTAATTTTCTTAATTATTCGGTTCTTCTTTCTTCCTCTTCTATGGTTGGTTTTTATGGGCTTGATTTTCTCAGTGTTATTGTTACCTTTATTTTCAGAAAACAATACACTTGAATCTTCTACAATTTCCATCTCCTTACTACCTTCAGAAGTGGTGTCTGGTGTTTCATTCACTGGTTTGAAATCACTGTCTAATGTTTCCTTAAGTTGGTCTGCTGGGTAACTTGTTTCTTCCCATCTCTTGTTCATCCCCGTTTTCGCCTGTTTTACTTCTTCACGAAACTCTACTAGCATGAATCTTAATTCTTCTCTGTTCTTCTCACCATCTTCCTTTATTTGCTGTAGGAATGTCTCATGAGTATTTTCAATTGTGTTATTGACTATTTCAAAATCCTTTTTTATCTGCCTCATGTTCTTGTTCCCCGTTTCTTGGATATCTTCCGCAATGCGGTCCAGTGTTTCATGCAATGGCTTGAAAAGACTACGTATGCTCTCCCTCCACTCTCTGGACTCTTTATCCTCCTCTTCTCTTTGTTTCCTATAATCTTCTTCCTTCTGCTTCTTTCTATATTCCTTCTCTTCTTCATTGTTTTGGTCCAGTTTTTCCTTCAGGAACTCCCTGTCTTCCTTTCTTAATGATTCTAATTTTTTATTCACTTCTTCCTTGTTTGATTCTAATTTTTTATTCACTTCTTCCTTGTTTGATTCTATTTTTTATTCACTTCTTCCTTGTCTGATTCTAATTTTTTATTCAATTCTTCCTTGTCTGATTCTAATTTTTTATTCAATTCTTCCCTGGATCTCTTGTTGTCTTCCATAAGAATCCAAAACATCTCCTGCGTGCTCAGGTCTTCTTTCTGAGTGGGTTTGTTGGGTTGGTCCCCTACCATTACTTCCACTTCCGGTTCTGGTTGAGTTGGATTCCCTGGTTGGTTTTCCTGAACGTCCTCTTCGAATAGCTCCCCGATTATTTCTTCAATTTCTTCCATTTCTTCTGGTTGACCTTCACCTTCAATTCCTTTCTGTGTGTCCTTTCTGGTAACCATTGAATGTCTCTTCATAGTCGCCGTTGGCCTTCTTTTAAAACCTCACCGGTTGGTCGCCAATCTGTAACGTATAAAATGAAAGACTGGTGCGTGCGTACCTGCAAAATGTATACACCAGTTTTGTGTTTGTAATTATAATTAGTGCGTTCGCCTCGCACCGGGGTCGTTACAGTAATGTTGTGGCTAGCGATGTTCGTAGCGTTGAAGTATTCACCTGTATCACACGGCAGTAACCTTACCTGTTATTTATAGGGGTGTGTTAGTCCCAGGTGGCGCCAAGTCGTTTTATAAAACAACTAAAATTATTGTCAGACGAGTTATCAGCGTTGCGGTATTAGGCATTCAAATAATTCCCGCTCGCACTGCCGCCTCAATTGTCGTTGCTGCTGCATGAGTGACAACTTGTTCGCTCTCGTCAAATTTATTTCTTAACTAAATACAAGTAATATAAATAGCACTCCCTATGAAATGATAACGACGGTTACTCCCTGTAATAGTTATTTTTTTTAATAGGTGATAATTGAAAACATTCACATTGACAATAATACAATAATAAATTTGCACCGACTGTTTACATTAAGGATCTATAAAAGGGAGTATTCGCACTCGCCATCTTTGTTCCGAGACTGACATAATATAATGGTGCCGCTTGTGTATACATGGGACGCAGTATAAGTTTGTTTTCGATATTACATAAACTATTATAGTTTTCGTGCCAAAAATATAATTTCAAAGTGTGAAATTATGTCCCACATCCTTAAAAATATGGAAATAATAGTTTTCATCTTAAAACTTACTGATTCAGACCATAGTAAGAGGAGAATAATTTTGTCTAAAAAACAACAAATACCAAACGTAACCACTTTGTTAGGTATACATTCTCAGACTTTACTTTTATTCCTGTTTATAATAGATGGCTGTTGAATTAATGTTTACTAAACTTCGTTTGTCCAAAAGTCCAAATAAAGTTACTAAAACTATTTTTAATAAACACGAATTTACATTTTTAACTTACTTACCTAAGTTTATATTCAGGTTTTTTGCTTAACATTTAGTAAAAGTAAAATTAATAATAAAAAGTTTAGCTTAACATTTTATTAAAATTAACAATAATGTATTTTTCATTGCACTAGACATTTTATAGTGAAAAGTATTTTTCTCGGTTAGTAGGAAGGGTTAAACTTTGTTAGTACAGGCAAAAAATTTGCAAGTTACAAATTCTCACGGCCATATCTTGAAAACAGCTCGTGGATTAAAACCCGGCCAAAACGCATTTTGTTTGTTATTTCGTATAGAATAATTTTGGTCCTATTCATTTTTACTATAAACTCAAACGTTTTTTAGTTATTCGCTAAAATTACGCTAAAATCCTGTTTTTTGGGGGTAAAAATCGAAAATGTTGATTTGGAATAACTCGAAAACAACGCATTTTTCAAAACAGTTGTGTACTGACTTTTTTGCTTAGAATTTGATTCTTTATTGGATCCTGGAGTTAATTTTTTTTTATCAATCACCCTTGAAAAAGGGGTGGTTCTCATCACCAAATAAAAAGCGTACAGTTTAACTTTGTTCTAGAGTTCATATAGAACATAATATCAAATTTCGTGAAATTCCATCGACAGTCAAAGTTTTGTTACGTCAAAAGCTGCGCTTACTGGACTAGAATTTCTTCGTGCTGATTTTGTTCTCGACTTTGTTTACGATCTGCGTGTATGTTTCGCGCTTGGCTATCGCGCAGCTGATTTTCGAAAAACAGGTAAATGTGCAATTTTGTGCATTAAAACTACAGAATGTGCAATTTTATGCAGTAACCCCCAAAACGTGCAATTTTGTGCAAAATAAAATGTATGTTAAAATGACCTACACGTCCCGATTCGGATAAATAACTTCTCACTGGCCGTTTACGAACTAGCAAAAAAAAAGATGCAATTGCACGTGAATCCGGGCTTTAGTTATAACATTATAGTTATAATTAATGGATTAAAAAAATAAACCACCTTGTACAGTGATCTGCGTGGAACTGGGCCGATCCTAGGAGGTGGATTTGGTACGTCAAACAAAGTCGGTATGGCATTAGGCTTCAGTTTTTTCCAACCATCTACTCGTGCCTGTTCAAACTGTGAACTTTCAAAATGAACCTAAAAGTGCAAAGGTGTATTTACATTTTTAGTCGTTATGATTAACATTCACAAACTTTTAAGGAACAACCATTCAATTTACCTCACACAGACGCATTCCCTTGCTTAGTATAAATTTGTCTCGTCTCATATTTTGAATCCATTTTGCACATCGAATAGGGTCTGCCGGAAATTTAAATGTTCTAAACTTAGTTTCTGTTCGATTTTTGCAATTTACAGCACAACAACCAGTCATTATGATTATGAGATGTAGTACAACAATCTGCAAAACATACTACATAACAATAATATCTCTAACACCAGTATTTATAACCTTGTTTTCACTGACAAGATGAGATGATTATTATATATATTCGTGTGTAATACATAAATCAAATTAGTACACTAAGGTTATAACCCTCATATGTAAAAATATTAATATTTACATACATAATTTACATTAAATAATGCAACGCACAGCGTGCTTACATTGCTCCCGCCACATTACATTTAAAAGCCTCGGAGCAAAGATGGCGAGCGCGAATACCTATATTATAGAGCTCTATTTACATTCGACTCTGATCTCAAGGCTTTGACGAAGCGATCTAGGAAACGTTCAGCCTTGCATTGCTGCGTACATTAAAGTATTACAAGATATTTTCGGTTTCCCAAATCGTGGATTCTTGTGACTATGAGCTAAAGAACTCCAATGGTTACAGTAAAAAATATTACCTTATTCTACGTGTACATAAATAATAATGTGTGCTGTTACAATCTGTTCTGTTGTGTCGTAAAAGCGTTTTGTAAGTTCGTGTTTAATTATTAGGTTATATTCAACGTTAACAAGTTTTAATCAAGTGTTATTTTGCTTAAATATTCTATGAAAGAGAAATATTGGTTCTATAGTGAGGTAAATTTACCTTTTAATAATATTTAAAGTGATTAGGGTTATTGGAAAATAAATAATTTAATGTTACTTAACACCTCAGCGTGCCTCGGTGTCTTCGTTAGTTTACTCGGGTAGGATTTGGCTGCATAAGTTCGGTTTTCATGGATATTGGGGCTTCAATGGATTGGGCATCTTTTTCATTAAGTATCTGGATGTTCTTTTCTGATAATTTTCCGTTTAATTGGCCTTAGGTCTTGAATTGGCTGCTACAAATGGTCGTCTGCTTCTTAAGCTATCATGGTTAGTAACTTTAAATACTTTTTTGCATTATTTTCACATAAAAACGTTCTTCCAAATATTGGCATCTGTATTCACTGAATGACGCTTCGCTTCTTTCTTTATTCCAACGGTAATTTTGTCTTCAACTGCCGTTTCCATGGTAACTGTATGATTCCGATTGGTTGATTTTGAGATGATGTATTGTTATCAAAATTCGAATTCTTCGTATATCTTCTGATTGCTGTTATTCCTCCATCTTCCTTCCTGGTTATTAAATATTGTCACTATAGTATTTATTTCCTTTCATAGATTATTTTGATACCCCACAAGTTTGAGTAATTTTAGATTTTATCTTTTTACAATTATGTTAATGCTTGTTAATTACATTTCTTTTGGTATAAAAATGCTTATTACAACATTTTGTGTTACAAATGATTTACAATTTATTCTTGGTGATTTCTTCACCTCAGATTTTCTAAATTCTTAGTCAATTTGTTATAATTTTTGGTTGTTTGGTTCTGACAGTTATGCCTTTCCTAGGCCTGAGTAGCCATTATAGTATTTTACTTATTTCCTTTAAATCACATTTTGTTTCAGCCTAATGGGCTTTACTTTGTTATTTTTATTGGTTGTGTTGTATTTTGAGTCTGTTGGTGTGTTGATTACGTGTCACTATTGCTTTCTCTATCTTAATATTTAAAACATAACATTAGGCTTATGGACTGCAAGTTTCATTCAGCCATATCCTATTCATAACATTAACATGAACAATTCTTTATAATTTATTAGAGTTATTGTTTTGAGTGAGAAATATCATCACTTCCTTCCAACTTATTATTATTTGCTAATTTTTTGTTTACAATTCATATTATTTCTGTTGTAATAAACAACATCACTTTTATTAAAATTATAACAGTCCCTTATAACATGGGTGTCTTTGTTCTGTCTCTGATTTCTTAATCTTTAAACAATTTTTACATTCTCTCCATGTCAACACCTTCAATTTATTCTTTCCTGGAATCCTCCCTTTTTAATTACTATCGGCTATAATTAAACTTAACTTTATTAAACATCTTTTCTTAAATAATAATGTCATCATCACTTTCTAGTGTTCAGCATATCTTATTCTATAATTCATACTTAATACTATTTTTCACCAGCTATTTATTCACTGTTATTTTTCCACTTTCAAACCTTTAGTGTTTTTCACAGATTTATGAAGTGTCTATCTTCTTCATTATTCACTATTCCTTATAATAGTTATATTCTAAATCTTACACTATTCCCACTTATATCTCACCTTCACTTTTAAATTATCTATAGTTAATTATAATTTAACTAGCGTACCTTATCACTTCACTTTGGGGTTTTTACACATACACTATTGCACTGTATCACTGTTTATACTATGTGTTTTTTAGTAGGTAATCCCTATACTTATTTCTCTTTCATTACAATATATCCTTAATACTAATAACAATTTTATATTCTTATAATACTATTTTTACATCTAAATTTTATTTGTGGTTTAGGTTGCTTTTTTATCACCTTAATCCTTAACCTTTTTTAATAGTGTTTCTTCTCTAGATCATTTTGTCCATTAATGGGTAATAACCATTACTTTTTCCTTTCTCAGGATAACCATTGGTTTGGTTCCAATATTCTTCTTGAGTGCTTTATTTCTCCTTCTCCTATGCTTTATTACTCGTTTGTGAATCATTATTGGTTTTCACTTCTATCTATTTCCCTCCTTCTTCATTTTCATTATTTGATAAATACTTTGGTTTTTCCATCCTTTTCTTTGGGTTTTTTGGGGTCGTTTAATCTCATGAATTTGTTTCATTTTTGTTTGGGTTAATCACTTTCTTCTCTTATTCTCGTTGGTTATTTGTGTGGTTCCCTTCTTCATTTGTTTCCTGTTGTTGGGTCAATCACTTTCTTCTCTTATTCTCGTTGGTTATTTGTGTGGTTCCCTTCTTCATTTGTTTTCTGTTGTTGGGTTAATCACTTGGGTTAGGTCAAAGTCGTCGTTCGTCGAGTCATATTTTTTTTTATATTTTATTTAAATGATTTATTTTATTTGATATGAAGTATTTTTACATTTATAATTATAGTTTTTTATCCCTGGTACTGGGTTGGCTTATTTGTGTCATAACATAATGCCTCTCCTTTAAAATTGATCATTTTGATAAAACACTAGCATAGTTTTTTATGAAATTATCAGTTATATATAATCTTTTTCCTTTTCTCTCTTGTTTGTTTCTCCATTCTTTATATCTCTTCTTACTTAATTCATTCCATTTTATTTGGATCTGATTTTTTTTATATTTCCCTTATATACAATTTTCCCTAACTTTTAGTAGCTGGTTTCTCCCATTACTACTCATTTTTTCTGAGACCAGAGGAACATCATCTCTGCTCAGTTTATTTGGATTGCTGGACTTTTCAACAGTCAATCTTAAATACCTTTTTTGTCAACTTGTGACTTAAATTAATAATAATAATAATAATAATATATTTTGGGATTGTCCACCTTGTGGTTTGTTTTTAGATCACTTTGGCCTTTTACTCATTCTTCCTTACGCTGTACCTTTACTATATACTATCATTTGCTCATACAATTGATTGTTTTTTATTTATTCATGTTAATTTCATCATATCTAACTTTTCATTATTTTGTTTTCAATTCTCTTTGTGATCATTTTAATTATCTTAGACATCTTAATTCTTTTTCTTGGTTATTTAGCAATATTCTGCTTTAGCCATTTCTTGTATATTTGTTTTATACATAACTCCTATTTTCCCTTGTACCAGTTCAGTTTTTTTTTCTTTGAATACATTTGATTCATTATAATTTCATGTATTTATCTTAGCAATTTTAGCTTGATTTTATTTTTGTTTATTTTATTTTGTATTAAATATCATTTTTGATAATTTTTTGTAAGTTAATTCTCTTATATCATAGGAATTTTTGTAGCGTATTCCTATTTTGGTACATTTTGTTTAATTATTTTATATACTTCATATATCAACTTTTTAATAGACTGTAAGTTGATTTCACTTAGTAGGAATTTATGTAACTCATTCCTTTGTTTTTATATTTTTTATTTTAGGCCTCATAAGTCATCAAAATATTGTTGCAAGTTGTGCTCACATAATTTTTGAATTTTGGCATTTGTATTTTATTTATAGTTACTTAGTTTTCTTCATAGAATTTCTTTATTGACGCTTGGTTGTAAACTCCTTTTACTTTCTTGGTGGTTATATTACTTATCTCGTAAGTATTGTTTCCATTGTCCTTTGTGACAACATATGGACCGACATATAATAATAGCAATTTTTTGGCTATTCCTTCAAGTGTACTGGGTAGTTCCCTGTTTTTGATTAGTACTCTCTCTCCCTTGTTGTATTTTATTATTTTAATTTGGTTTTGTGAATACCTTGCTCTTTGTTTTTCTATTTTCTCCATAATATGGTTATAACATTGGTTTTCATCATAGGGGTCTTCTGGGTTGACTGGGAAGTTGATTAGTCTTGTATCTCTCTGTGGGGCTTTCTTCCAAACATCATCAAGTATGGGGTGTTTTCAGTAAATTGGTGGTAACTAATATTTAGAAATACTTCAGTTGAAGGCAAATACTTTTGCCATTCTTTTTGGTTGTTATGACAATAAGTTCTTAGTATTCGTCCAACTTCCCTTAGCACTCTTTCTGCAGGGTTACTACTAGGGTGGTATTTGGAAGTTTTATAAGTTTTTATATTCTCTTTTAGTAACTCGTTCCACCACTTCTTTTCTTTGAACTGCATTCCATGGTCAGTTATTATCATGCATGGTTTTCCCACTTCATTGATATATGTAGTTTTTATTATTTCTAATATTTTCTTAGTAGTAGCTCTGTTTATTGCATATAATTTCGCATATTTTGTATAGTGGTCTAACATGATTACAATAAATTTGTATTTATGTCTCCCTCCGCTACGTGGGAATGGACCACATATATTGAGGAATACTTTTTCTAACTTTGTTGTTGAGGTAATGGGTATCATGGTTCCCTCTTTTTTCTCGTTATTGGTCTTTACCATTTAACATATTATACATGTTTTAATATTTTGGTTTACCTTTCTTACTATATTTTTTATAAAGACTTCCTCCTCCAATGCTTTTACAATTTTTACAGTTCCCATATGTCCGTATCGAACATGATAATCCTTAATTATCTTATTTTCTAATGTTTTTGGAACTACAAGTTTCCATGTGCTATTATGTTTTTTGTTTTAACAAAGAGTATATCTTGGTGGATACAATAATATTTATTCACGACTTTTTCATCTTCTAACAGTCTTTTTCTTATATTTAATAATTTTGAATCTTGTTTCTGCTGTACCACTACCTCGTTCAGAATATCTTCCAGGTCCTTTTATTTTTGTTTGGGTTAATCACTTTCTTCTCTTATTCTCGTTGGTTATTTGTGTGGTTCCCTTCTTCATTTGTTTCCTGTTGTTGGGTCAATCACTTTCTTCTCTTATTCTCGTTGGTTATTTGTGTGGTTCCCTTCTTCATTTGTTTCCTGTTGTTGGGTCAATCACTTGGGTTAGGTCAAAGTCGTCGTTCGTCGAGTCATATTTTTTTTATATTTTATTTAAATGAATTATTTTATTTGATATGAAGTATTTTTACATTTATAATTATAGTTTTTTATCCCTGGTACTGGGTTGGCTTATTTGTGTCGTAACAATATATATATATATATAAACACACACACACACACACACACACACATACATATGTACACACACCTTATTTACATCAGACATCTTGACTACATGACTACATCATAAATAACATTAATGTAATTGAATAAGGCAAGAAAAGAAACTGTTCCAAGTTGTGTGTGTGTGTGTGTGCGCGCGCGCGTGCGTGTTCTTATATGCATGTAGGTATATATATATATATATATATATTCTTTTACACTGTTCATCATTTTTCTTGAAGTATAAATAACTTACGCCCGTGCATGCGTGTAAATTATGTGAACATATAGGCATATTAATATAATATACATGCTGTGTGCAGTCGCCCGCGCGTCTGTGTGTGTGTCTATCCGTCTGTTCCTCAGTACACGCTTTAAGAATGAGAATATAATTTAACCTTGACTCACATTTGTTCAGTAGTGCATTTCCTTGAACTACATACCGGCAAGGATCAATAGTCACCCACTGCCTTGATGCGAGGGTGTTTTGGAACTTACGCCCCCTACTAGTGTCTCACGGCCACTTCCGCTTCATAGACTTTCGCGTATGCTAATTTACTCATACACTAAGTTAATCAAACAAAACGAAACGAAACCAACTTTTATTAATATGGTAAGGCAAAAATTAAATGAGGATATGACTGGAATTTCATTAGAAGGATACGTTCAAATATCGGGTACTGTTTACTGTCTCGTGGTCAGCTGGTGCACGTAATATACAACTTAATAAAATTAATGATAATATTAAAACGATGAAGGGCAAGTTTTCGGTTTCACAATATTATAACAATCCATTCGTTTTAATAAATTATGTCTATTTCCCTATTACAAAAACAATATTACATTAACTACTTAAAACCATTCACTTGATTCCTCTGGAACAGTGATGATGACGACGACGACGATGAGGAGGATCATGATAATGATGGTGGTGGTGTTGGCGTCGTGTTTATAGTAGTAGTAGTAGTAGCGGTAGTAGTAGTAGTAGTAGTAGTAGTAGCGGTAGTAATGACGACGACTATGAGTATGATGGTGATGTTGAAGGTGATAAGCTGCAGTTATTGTGGCAACGCCGAGACCACGTGGGCTTTTGTCATTACAATAATGTGATATAAATTGATGGGGGGGGGGGTGTATTCCACCACTGCTCATCGGGATTTTTGTCGCATGACAGTTCACCGAGGGGTCCCTCTTATCCAGTCTCCACCCAACCGCAAACCACATGCGTTATCCAGGGAAAGACTACGATAAATCCCCGCTCTCCATCCGCTGGATACGTCAGCGAGCGGGGCTAGAGCCCTCTCCTCAAAAGGAGACTAACAAACTCAGCCGTTGTATTATGCAAAGACAACACTAATGTGACAGCAGATCGCCAGAGCGTCGAAGATCTCTTCCCACCCTCTCTTCCTACGCAAACATGGTTTTATACGCTGTCCAGGCAGTGAAGGCGGCTAGAGGATTAGGAGACCCTTGGCTCACGCACGCACACTGGCAGGCCGCCTAACAGTAGACTGGGGCCGGCACTTGATCTGCGCTGCTGTCTTTTTAAATACGGTTTACTATAATAAATTAAATTTTGTTATTCTGCTTAATCTTATAGTTTTGGTCGTTCCATTTAATTCAGACTGTGATTTCATTTAAAATAAGTCCAAACACGAAGTTTATACGACGATTTTCAAATGTTTTACTCTTATTGTTTATTTTGAAATATTGTGATTGCTAAACTTCTGAGAATTATTTACGCGAATGTTATTAAAAAAATGTTATTATTAAAAACTAAGATTCTGATCATTTAATTTACTTTTCAACTATTTTTCTGAGACACTCCCTTTGGATGCCAGAAGCTGGTTAAATGGCCCTGTGGTTTATTGTTGGAACTGCTAGCGGCCGATTAAATCGGCCCGTTAAATGACCCTGAGAACTGCCAGCGGCCGATCTCGCTGGCTTTTTGTATATTCATCGTAGCCACCAGCATGACAGATGATCAATCGTTTGCCTTTACCCAGAGGGCCGCCGAGAGTTCCTTGGATAGTGCCATCAGTCCAACCAGTGTCCTTTCTCGTGTTTTCATTTATCCAGGTCTCGTCCAAAAATATAGTGTTTTTAATATTTACTTGACGCATCTTTCTTAAGAAACGACACCTTAACAGGGCCACTGACGACTTTTCCATGAGGATTTTTCTGCTGCTAAATTTCTTGTACTGAAATCCCATGTCTGATAATAGCGAGCTCAGTGAAGATTTTCCTCCCATATACAGTCCAGCTTCTTGAAGTGACACACAAAGTTGTCTGAGGGTAGGCGCTTCTTTTCGAGCATAGTAGCTCAATATGTGACGTCGAATAGCTCCTTTTGTCGAAGTCATCCATGTCTGTTACTGGCCGCTTTCTCTTCAACCTTTTCTTCCGAGGAGTATGAATAATAATATTTTCCCTCTTGGTGCTGTTTAAGGTGTTATCTTGTTGATCGTCCTCAGCTGTGATTAAATCAATATCTTCAACTACACAGGGATCTTCTTGATTTTCGAAACTTTTTTTAATCTCTGCGTTGATACGTTGTATTGTTCTCAACGAAATGCCACAAGCATCTGCTGTTCTCTGCATTACTTTCTTAGTATCAAGTAAAGGACCTCCGTTATTCTTCTCTTTCACAAAATAGAACAGAACAGAAGCAATCATTGTTCTGCATTGAGTATGTAAAACTTGGCGTTTTTTACAAGAACTCATAATCACAAATCAACTATACACTAACCACAAATGAACTGATTCACTCACAATATACGCGACAGATCTGCTCTCTGACAAGACTGGCTGGCCTCACTACCCCGTGCAAGCTATTTGACGACTAATCAGCGGGTAATCAGTGACTCACTCGGGGTACCCGGTACACGAGCAATGACCTCTACTGTTTGTTGGTTTGAAGGCGAATCACCCTCTCTATCTGGAAAAATGACTATAGCGACCAAGTGTAAACCAAGTAAGGAAGGGACGTCTCTCTTGCATGTTACTGAAATCTGTAATACCGGTAATTATTTTCCAAATTACGTGATACAATAATACACATTTAATTCCTGACGCGCTACCTCGTCCTCTCAAGTTATAGTTAAAGTTTAATAACATGGACAGTAAATTTTTAATTTATTTACATAGACACATATCACATTTCATTTTACGTGTCTGTAAAACAATAATACGCGTATATAATATTTTTATAATAAATAACATTTTTAAAAGTTCGTGCTAGTAAAAAGACAAACAATTATTTCGATTACGTATAACAACTATTATTTCATATATTGTTTATTTGAAATAAAAATATGAGGTTTGAAAATAATCTTTATATCTATATATTAAAATCCGTTAAATATGTTGATTAATTTTTTCAGTATTATAACAATAAAGAGGGGTCGTCAATCTGCTCTTTATCGAGTATCACAATCTGCTCTTTATCGATGGGTGAAGGGTTGGGTATTACATATTTTCTGTCT
The DNA here is from genome assembly GCA_034769895.1 of Magicicada septendecula. Taxonomy (NCBI): domain Eukaryota; kingdom Metazoa; phylum Arthropoda; class Insecta; order Hemiptera; family Cicadidae; genus Magicicada; species Magicicada septendecula. Next base: position 498,173,454 of record CM068368.1, read on the forward strand.
ATTCCTGATCCGACGATGAGCTGTGAAGCTTGAAAGCGCTAATCGGAATAATTTTTATATAGTGGTGTGCAATATTGATCATTCTGATTGAAAAATCAATTTGTAAAAATATTACATATTAAAGGGAGTGTCACAGAAAAATAGTTGAAAAATAAATAAGATGATCAGTAACTTGGTTTTTAATAATAGTCGCTTAGATGGTGTTCTAAAGTTTAACAATAACAATAGTTCAAAATAAACAAATAAATGTAAAACATTTGAATATCGCCATAAAAACTTCGTGTTTGGACTTATTTTAAATGAAATTACAGTCTGAATTCAATGGAACAATCAAAATTAAAAGTTTAAGCACGACAATAAAATTTAATTTATTGTAGTAGACTGTAACTAAAAAGACAGCAGCGCAGGTCAAAGGCCTGTCCCTGTCTATTGTTAGGCGGCCTGTCAGTGTGTGTGTGTGAGTGAGGGTCTCCTAATCCTCTAGCCGCCTTCACTGCCTGGACAGCGTATAGGTTTAATGTTCTTTAGGACCAAATATGTCAATTGGCTGTATAGTACCATCAGTCTATTTTCGAAGCGCTTTGATCTAGTAATGAGTTCTTAGAAAGGTAGGACTGAGTTAGATTGTCACACTAATGTTTTTCCCCGCGGGCGGTGGTCTAGTGCGTTTCCCCAGAGGCGTGAGGTTGGGAGCCTATACCTCCTTACCCGGTGGCTACCTCCGATCGCCGTCCCTGCCCAGCACACACTGCCTCATCGCGGCGCGGGAGTGAAACTGCCCCTTTGGCTGGAATGGAGCTGATGTATACCAGGCTAAACGTGCGTGCTTTGTGAACGGGAGCCAGGGTACTGTCGTTCCTGGTAAGTAGCAGCACGAGATGCAGTGAACCGTAGTAGTGGACGTGAAATGGAGCCAGGGTTTCCAGCGTCCTTGGTTCAGTAGCTGCACGAAGTTCGGTGAATCCGAAATAGTGCCGTGTGTTCTGGGAACCAGGATTCTCTTCCCTGGCAAGTATCCTCAAGGCGATCCGTCCTTTCGAGACCTGGCGGGTGAACCCAAAACAAATATCCGTGAAAGGCGCGCAGGCAAAGCTCACGTGAGTGAGTAGTGACCTCTGCGGGTGGCCGGGCAGTGGCCATGTTTGCGTAGAAAGAGAGGGTTGCTGAAGAAACCATGTTATTTAGAACTGACACAGCTTGGAACGGAGGAGAAAGAAATGATAAAAGGATATCGAAACTCGAAGTTCATCTACAAGTTTCAGCGACAGCTTTTGACAATTATTACAGTAAATTAAAAATTTTAATCATAAAAAGTTTCAGAAACTATTATGATTATTTATTTGTAACTAGGTTATTATTTTGAAACCAATCATATTTATAAATGAGGACTGTATATTTATAAAAAAATGAACAGTTAACATGTTAAGGGATGGCGTGTTGAAGACTGTTTCCAACTTACCATGCTTTTTGCTGGCCCTAATCTATTCAGATGGACCCGACTTCACGTCGATAAACACTATCCACCCGCGAACAATGTCGCTGGAAGGAAGAAACATGACCTGAAACAATGGAATATTTCACAAGATTCTCAACACTATAGAAAATTAAAACTTCAATATAGGCCTAATCCTAGTATCACTATCATATCATATCGTGCTGATGCTAAAGCGATCTGCACAAGGCAATTAAAGTGGCTAAATTTTCAGCGAAGTCCCATTACATCTGCATTAACATCAGCTCCACAAAAAAATGACTATAAAATCTAGGACAAAATTTGTCATTTCACTTTTCTGACGAATAAGAAAATAATGTGTGTGTAAGCATACTCATTCAGGTTATCTGATTTTACTACTATCAGACTGATCTTACTGTTAAAATATTAATAGAGCCAATCGATGTGTATACACGAATTTAACGTATCAGTCATCGATTATATCTTTGATATATCACAATTATATATTATAAAAATATCTATGACTGGATATCCTTTATTCTGAAAAATTAAAATCTTAGTTTATCACGTATGTAACGCAAGTGCTGGGTATAATTGCAATCAACATTAGTCAGTTAGGTAAAATAAAAAATTACTCATTTGCTTAAAAAACACTTAAGCAAGGGACATCCGTGTATATTATTTATTTAAAACGTATGCATGTTTGCGTATGTTGAAGGGTAGACCTATGTATGTAGGTAGACGGGGAACCCAAGAATGTCTTGCTTTCTCCCTAAGAAGTACAGCAGCAATTCCATGTACAAGGTGTATTGTTCTCGTTCAGCTGCAGTACCACTGGTTGACGTGCTGTATATTTCTTCAAGTCTTTTTTTGTTTCAAAACATTTTTGGATGCCTTCCAATTTACTTACCATGAGACATTTAACGACTGCTCTTCAGTTTGCCTTCTCTCCCTCAGCGGTCTTCTAATATCGTCTCCTTCTTTCATCTTTCTTTGTTCTTGATGGTGTCCATTCTCGCCTTCTACGTCTTCTTCAGACGGACCTTACGATCCGTTGCGCACTTCTTGGTCCAACTATCTTTTATCCAATATTTTATCCATATTTCATCCAATATTCCGCCGTCCTTTCGGATTATAACCAAAATTTCTTTTGGTATCCTGTTCTTATGCATCCTTTCAACATGGTCTGTCCAATTCTGTCTGTATTGCTTTATCCTTTCATTTAGGTTGTATATTCCAAGGGTGTTCCTTATATCATCATTTCTTAGCCGGTCCCTCCGTGATACTCCTAGTACTGATCGTACAAGTCTCATTTCACTAGCCTGTATCCGGCTTCGGGTCTTTGCGTTCAATGTCCAAGTCTCACTGCCATAAAGGCCGCACGGCACTGCCATCACTTTATAAAATTTCAAAAGAGTATCTCTTCTGACTCTTCCATTCAGTGTTCTTCTTATTGTTCCACACATGTTATTAAACTTCTCTATTTTTTTGCCCACATCTATCTCGCCAACATAAGACAAGTCACCAAGGAACGTGAATGAATGCACTTGCTCAATTAGTTGATCATTCAGTACTAGTTTACACCTTACAGGAAAGCAACCTTTAAAAGCCATGGACTTAGTCTTGACAACAGAAATTCACATCTTCATTATCTGCTTCAATTCATAGGGAGCACTCTGCAGGCTATTCTCATTGTCTGATATTATAACCTAATCGTCAGAGTTTTGACGAAATTACGTTCACTAAAACTGTCACAGAAGTTCAGTATTTCTAGCCTCTGCCTGTCTGTATAACAGCATCGTCCAAATATAAATTAAAAAGTTTGTGATGTTATTCAATTTCTTTCTTCTGCAAGTAGTATAATTCGTATTTTCTTTTTAACACCTGACGCACGTTTCTACTTAGAAACCTCTGATGATACTGATATTTTTCAGTGAAACGTGCGTCAGGTGTTAAAAAGAAAATACGAATTATACTACTTGAAGAAGAAAGAAATTGAATAACATCACAAATTTATATAATTACTGCAAGAAAACGTCGAGTTACTTATATAGAAAATTAAAAAGTGTGGGTGAAATTCTACACCCTTGTCTGACCCATTTATTTATCACTTCATTAAGGACTTTACCAGATTCAGTTTTTACAATGCTCTTTGTGTTCTTGTGCATGCTACTAATCACATCTATTAAGTGCTTTGGTACTCCTCTTCTGTCCATGATATTCCACAGCTTATGTCGTCTCACAGTATCAAAGTCCTTGATGTAGTCGACAAAAACCATATGTGTCTCAAGATTATACTCTCTTCTAATCAGCGCACGATCTTCCTTTCCTAAATCCTGACTGCTATTAGAGCAGGATGGTGTCTACAATAGGCCTTAATCTGTTGTTAATAATTTTGACATATATTTTATATGCTCCATTGAGTAACCTAATGCCCCTGTAGATCTCACATTGTGTTCGTGAACCTTATTTGAAAACAGGAACTATAAAAGCTTTTTTCTAGTCTGATGGTATAATTATTTGGCTCCAACACTGGTTACAATAGCCAGATACCTATATTTTGCTTGCGTTGGGTATGTTTATAAAGCTTTGTATTTATGTTGTCTGCTCCTGCAGCTTCTTACTCTTGCTATTACACAACGCTTGCTCAAGCTCTTCATCTTCTATGCAGTCAACTGCTGGGGTAATCCTGTGACTTCCTCCCCATTATCCTCTTCATCTGCACTGTACCAGAGCCTCGTCGTCGCTCAACAGTCTGTGTTACAATTCGCAAAACTCCCATAATATCTCTACTGTTTCTTACGCTGTTCAGGCGCGTTTTGCTAGGAGATCTTCTCAAGCCTTTAATCCCACGGCTATTATTCTCTTACTGCTCAGACCGTTTAACTTTCAACTTCCCTCCCCATACCCGATACTTTGGTATCGCTCATCCAAATAGAAATTGCTTATAACCATGTTGAATAGGACTGAAATTTTGACCGTTATATCCGACATATTTCTATATCTATTGCAGATCCTGGAAAATGCATAGCATAAAGCAAAACATTGTTAAACCCTTGTATTGCTGTAAACGATTTTTACTGTATTTTTCACTAACCACCATACTGTATTAATCACCATATCCTACAATTAATTTTTAAGACTCTTTTGGCAAAATTTTAAATGATGTTGACGACTCACGACCGCCTTATCTTAGGCCTTTATTACTGAGGTCACATATTCAACCATTCACTGTGGCTTCTTTATAAACATCAACCTTAATTAAGTTACGACTGATGTTAGATTTACTTACTGCCCACTGTAATTTAGCGAAGCCTATAATTCACGCTTTTCCCGACTTCTAGCGGGCAATCGTAAGTATTGACGGCCGGGTAAACCTGATAGGCTACTCTGCAGTTTTTAATTTTACCATTCTCTGCCAGTAATCGCTATAAATTCTAGCTCTCTGTTTGGTGGTTATACAACAGCCCTTCTCTTTCGGGACTTGAACTAACGTCCTCTCTCACTGGAGATGAGAGGAGTTATATAAGAAAGAGGGGTTAATTACATTCGTAAGGAAAGAAGTGGTGAGTATTTCTGAATATGTAAATTGGTATGGAGATTGGCTCCTTACCAGTTCATCCGTTTCCGTTGTGAATATTTAAGATTTGATAAGTATGTTTACGCTCTGTGTAAACGTATGTTTTGATGACTGCATTTCAGTAATAATAGTCAATAATTCTTTAGAATTACGTAAAACAACAACGTCAGTATGATCGATCCAACTGCAAACAATAACGCAACAATTACTAACAAACATTCGTCACTCTTATCACTGTTGCCACAGAAAATAATTGATGTATTGCACTGTGTGCTTTTTTTGCCGAGATTACACATACATCAAATCCATTGTTCTCTACATTCACCTAGCGATTATTTCTGACTATTATTGCACATTGAAAACAAATAACATATTCAACATAACTTTACGTATTTTAAATTCTCCCCAACACTTTAAAAACAAATTAGACATTGGGTATAAGGATGATAATTTTAAAATCACAAGAATTTTAATGAAGAAAAAACGAGGATTATATTGAAAGGCATCTATTATTCGATTCAACCACATCGAAGAATATTATTGAAAACAAAGTACTAGAACAGGTATAACAACTCAACTGCACACGATGTCACCGTTTTATAAGAAAGGTAAAGATATGACCACTAAAGTGAATCATTTTAAGATATCTGCAGTGCAGTTTCAAGAATGGTAAGAAATAAAGGTAGATGAAACCACAAAGCAGACTTTACAATACTGTTATATATCAAACAACTCGGTACCAAGAAGCAGAATTTAAGGCATCTGTGATCATATTCTTTCGACCAATACATAGAAGTTCAAAGCAATATAGGGGTTGTTCCGATGATAAACAAAGCAGACTAAAGAAAATGTGTTACACGCATCATGTATTCAGATACGATGTAGATTACCCATTACAATATACGTAGATACACTGTATATTACACAAACAAATGAGATACATGGTATGCCACACAGAAAAAAGAAAGTGATGTTTATAAATTAATTAGACACAGTTTTAAAATGTTTGTGTCGTCATTTCAACAAAACTCAATAAAAGTCATTTCCAGAATATAGGCAACAAGAAATAATTGTAATACACATGTCCTGAATGTTATTTGTGTGAACGTGTGTGAGCGTGCGCGCGTGTGAGACATAAAAATTATTATTATTATTATTATTACACACACATTATTATTCTTATTAATAATATAACTATAACTGTAGTCCCTCAAAGTCCTGGAGAGGGTGAGTAATGTAGTATGGACTCATTCCTCGACCATCGACCAAGAGATAGGCCTATATCTAGCGGCACCACCAAGCGGTGGGGGACTGAAAACACCTACAGGTGACCAACGCGTTTTTGGAGACCGAGTGACTGACGGTGTAAGCTGACGGTGTTTGTTGACTTGTCAACAAATAGAGGTTAGGCACACTCTTACCCTTGGGGTAAGAATTTCCCCTAAGGGCGGTGACTTTTGTTGGTCAACAGCGTAGTATGTGAGAGCAAAGAGAAACACCACATTAAAGATCCTTATGGATTCCTCAAACAAGGAAAACTGGTCTCTTTAGTCCGGTAAGACAGCCAGTTTGTGGGAGGCAACCCAGACCGAAAATCTGGCTCGTCAAGCCAAATGGTAGCCCCACCTCCGTCTTACCCTGCGATATGCTAGTAACAAACCCAGGGGACACATTAATTACTAAACTCTCTCAAGTAAGGAATAACCGGACGGGTCAAATATTACCGATCCCAGCTGTCAATAGAAGTAATAAGAGACACGGAATTGTGGAACAATTTAAAATTGGCGTGTGGAATGTAAGAGAACTCCCACGTGAAGTGATGGGACTTCAACGAGAACTTAAACTAATGAGCATGGTTATTACCATCATTCCTAAAACCAAAAAGATGTTTAAAGGTTTAACAGAGTAGAGGACTATTAACATATAGTGGTAGGAAACTTGCAGTTGCAGGAATTACAGTAACGGTAAAGAAAGAATCAAAAACCAGAGTACATAGCTACGAGTTTGTAAATGACCAAATATTAAAGGTAACATACAAAAGAGTAAGGGCCTACACAACATTGGTAGCTTTATATAGCCAGAAGGGGGTCGCAGAGAATTCACAGAAGAATTTTATGGATCCAACAGAAACTTGTCAATAATATAAACAGAAACGCTTATGTAATAGAGGCGGGAGATTTCAATGCACGTGTTGGAAATTCCTCTATAAGACCTATAATGAGACGTCATGGTAAAAGAACAGAAATGGGAATGAACGATGGGTCATTGATTTTGCAGCATTCAACAATTTCAGGATAACCAACACGTTCTTTTCGCATAAAGAGATATATAAATATGCTTGGTGCTCTAGAGGATCTCAATATATAATTGATTATACTTTAGTTAATGAAAAATTATGGAATTAAGTGGAGGCTACAAGGGTTTTTAGTGGATGTAACGATGACTCTGACCATTTTGTCCTTATATCAAGTATAAGTATTCGTGACGGGTGGAGGATGGTGCGGCCCATGGAGCGCCAGTACCCCAAACAAACTTTTAAAGTACATCTACTCCAAGATGATAGTATACGACACCTGTACCAGTGTACCAGACTCGGTTGAGTCAGTCTGCACAACAAACACCCATAAGTAGTAATGTAAATTAAGAATTGGGGGGGGGGTAACATCAGAACTGTCATATACCACGCAGCACTTCAAGCACTGAGAACGAGACGTACTAAAAGATACGGAAACCGAGGCCTGCGTGTATGGGATGATGGTATCGCATAAATAATAGATTCTAAGAAATAGACATACGTATTTAAAACATCTAGCTTTAAATACAGATCAGAGAAGACCCGAATATAAGCTCCGCTGTGTCATTTCCAGAAGAGAATTAAGGAAAATCAAACGAAATAGTTGGGACAAATGTATAAGTTACATAGAGGACGATGTGCAGGGTAGGCAGGGCAAGGTTTACAAAATATTGAGGCGTTTAAATCAAACAAAAAGAGAGAACCTGAAGATAAGTAACATCACAGAAAAGCTTAGAAGTTTCCAAATATCAATGATGTGTGGATCCAATGGATAAATTTTCAACTGCTCTACAATACTGTGAAAGTAGAAAATCTCCTGTCATTGATAGACTGAATTACGAGCTTATAAAGTATGCTCAGCCTTGCTGCATGATTGTTTATTGAATTTTATTAATTTATGCTGGACTACTGTTCACATTTCTGAAAAGGTAGTCGCTGTGCTGTCGCATTCGTCGTTATGATCTCCGTGCTCTCAAATCCGTACCCTTTCTACGGCATTTTCTGTTTTGAAAACAGCTAGAAAGCATATGAAGTATGAAGTCTGGTGAGCAAGGAGCCTAGTTAATCAGAGGAATTCCACGTTTGACCAAGAAATTCTCGATTAGCGTGATGTATGGGGGGGGGGGACGTTATCTATAAAAGCAACTACCACTTCCTGATTCCCATAGGTCTAATGTATTACACCGAACTGCGTCAGAAGATGTCGTAGAACCTCCAGATAGTACTAATTGTTCACAATTTGACCTTCTGTATTCACAACAATGCGTATTCGTGATGTACAACTCCACGGTAGTCGAAAAACTGTCACTGTCACTTTGCTATTCACATGTCCATGTCTTGTTTTCTTCGGCCTTGGGAATGACGATGACCATACACTCAAAACTCGTCACCAGTTGACTTGGTCTTTAGGAAGTCAGAATCCTGTGCAACGTCAAAACGCATCTCTTTCTGTTAGAGGGATAATTATTTTGGTACAAATTTTGCGGCCAATCTGTGTACCCCTAAATCGTCCTTTAAATCGTATGTGCATAACCCTTGCTAATCTCATTATCATTTGCAGTTTCTTGGATGGTCACCCGTGATTTTCTATTATCAAACTGCGTACTTTGTAAATGACATTTGGATGGTGGTTGTTGACGGACCACTACGCTGGTTACTGCCAACTGAAGTTCGGCTATTTTGAAAACGGCTCTGTAATTTGTGTACTCCACATAGCGTTGTTCTCTTTAATTTTACGAATTGTTTATCATTGGGTATCTCCAAGCTTGTTCAGTAACGTTGTTCAGCGCCTATACGAGGTTATAAAAAATGTGCGTCCGTGCTATATACTATTGTTGCGCTCTGCCCAGTTTTACAGCTCACATTCAAATACATTCCAAAAATTATACATGGCTGGATTCTTTTTGAACACGCTTTGTAGTAAACGTAATTTGGGTACATTGGGTAAGCATACTGTATGCCAGTGTTAGAATGAAACGTGTTTTGTACCGAACAGTGTTATTTTTCATAGGTAGCGATTATAATAGCCGTGAGCCTAAAACAAACGAAGTCTTTATGATTCAGACAGCCGCCTCTAAATCATATGTTCAGAATTCATTATTTTTCTAGTTAATCACTCCCAGCACAAGTCCTGGGTGTGATGCCAGTGATCATAGCTTCCCGAAACATTTCCTGGATAGCAGCGCATCATTAATCGCGCGGGAATGGTAACATTTTGTCAACTGTCCTCGAATGATTAGGCGGCATATTGGTGGCAGCTTTCTCATCCTTCCTTTTACTGGAGTCTCTTCTAGGACGTGCGTTTAAATTGAGTTTAAATCTACCTGGGTATTTCTGTCACCTCTAATTTTCCTTTTATTGAACATGAAGTTAATAAAATCGCAAAAAATGTTGCGATTGACCGTGTAATACAATTTAGCCTGCATATATGAGCTACACTCCCAGGAATCCAAGGACTTACTTTTCTAGTTAATAAGCAGAACACTTTGGATTAAATAAAACAAAATAGTGAAATCGTGTTACTATTGTTCTCTGACTGCGTAATGTGGTGGGAGTACCTGAGTCACTGGACATTTACGTAGCGGCCGATAACACTAGCTCTACACGTTATATCAGCCAGTTGTCTTCTCCGTCACTTGTCAGTAGACAAGATGGACCGCTGGCAGTTACTGCACGTATCCTTAACGTTGCTATCAGCACTTCATGGCGTAGAGTTTGTAGTAGGAGGTAATGCTTTTTTCCTTTTCATTATCGTAACTTGTATGCACACATCTGGTGATATTTATTAATGGATATATATGTTTTTGTAAATCTTTATTTAAAAAAAAAAATAATAATTCGAAAACAGTTTTATTCAACTTAAATAAAACTTTTACTTAGCGGAAAAGACTTTAAGAGAGGATGAATATTTATGATTTTGTTACGAAGTCCATATGTTTACTGAGTTTATTAAAATTACCAAATACTTATAATTTATTAAATTTAATTATAATTATTACATTCGTGATTTCCTCCTGCAGTCGTTATTGTTATGAATATTAGTAAATTTTAATGAATATTTAAATATTAGTATACATAGTTTTAATCTAAAGTTCACTGAATAAAATAAATTTTGTAATAAAATAATTTTGGTTTTATACACAATGTTGTCCACAACAATTAATATAGATATCTTGTGTGTTTGTAATTTTAAAAACTGCATTTAAATCTATACTTTCAACATAGATTTAATTGGGTTCTAATCTCTAATATAGCCCAACATAGTTGAAATCTATAATGTAAATCACAAATCAACAACAAAAAATACCAATATCACGAATAAACTAACAAAAATAAATACATCTGTATTTATGTTACAGATTATACATGTGTATAATATCAAACATTATATTTTTCTCACAATTATTGTTGTTATATTATAATTTTGTAATGTTTATTACATAATAAGTTAATTGTAATATCCATAATATTTGTAAAAATTATCAAACAACATAGTGATCATTTTTACAAATCTCTCTCTCTCTTTCTACATAGTCACACACACACACACACACACACACACACACACTTATATATATATAATCCATTTTACCATAAAATAAGTAGGCTTACACACACATGCTTAAATATTAAACTTTGTAAATTAAGTGAAAACTCAGAGCTCACAAGTGAGCGTCTAAATTGGTTTGTTTTGTTGTCACAGTTTAAACTTTTATCCTTATGTGTTTTTAGTTTTACATAAAATATGTTGACACTTCCTAATCTTTGATCATGTTAGGTGCTTGTTATTCTTCTATTATGAGATGACTTCATGTAATAATATCTATTCTATTTACTTTTACAGCATAGCCTGTGTATGTTTGTTTTCCCATCACAGCAACTAAAAAATTGTGTTTTGAAATGCTCTCACATCAAAATTGTTAATAATTGAAAAGACTATTAAAAAAACATTTTCAAAAGGCATAAGGCAACTGAGCAAAAATTGCCTACTTCAGTCGTCATCATCACCCTTAATTTCAATAAGTAGTGCTACTCCCCATTCCAATTTTATAAATAACACCATTCTATTCTGCAGTATGTACTGTGTAGTATCTCCCTGCTGATACACATTCCCATTCCAAATTTTGTTTTAAACTCATGTAAATTATAGTAAAAAATAAAACCATAAAATAGTTTTAGTGATTTCCACTCGTCAATTTATTAAAATTATAAATCCATGACAGCTGTTTCGGCAGCACAGTGCCTTCATCAGATGGTGTAAGCTGACTAATTTTCGTACAAACAATACAGAATATAAAATATAATACAAGTGCTGTTGTATAGAGAGCGATAGTAATCTCGTGTCAATAAGATTTATACACATTACACAAACATATAACATAACATATACCAAGTCTATTTATACAAATTAAGCAGAGGCGAGCTATTTAGATCTAACTGATCATTTAATAATACATTTAAATATTTGTGTTTATTAATTTCAACAAATACATTGTAGCGGATAAATTAACTTCTCTTTATGCTAAACAAATTAAGACTCTACCATTTAACAATAAAAATAGACTAACTATTAATTCAATTAAGAGAAAATCTGTAGTTAATAATATAATATTTACCCGCGCTGACAAGGGCAATACTGTTATTGCTATCGACAAAGGCGAATATGTAAACAAGACACTTGAATGTTTGAACTCTTTTGAACCCATTGATATTAACCCGACTTTTAAATTTCAAATAGATGTTAAACAGGCTATAAAGAATTGTTCTTTCTTTGATAATCGAGATTTGGATTTTTTATCAGTAATGAATCCTCAACCACCAAAGCTTTACTCTTTAATTAAATTGCATAAGGATAACCATCCAATTAGACCAGTGGTATCATATGTAACTGCTCCTTCTGTTAAATTATCTAAAAGACTAATTAAGATTATACAAACACAATGCAAATTTCAATCAACACATAGTATTAAAAATTCACTAGACTTAATTAACAGAATTAAAGATTCACATATCCCAGACAAAGCTGTTTTATTATCATTTGATGTGAAAAATTTGTTTCCGAGTATTCCACCGACTGATGTAATAGATATTGTAGAAAAATTATTAATTGAAAATTGTAATAACCCCTTTATGAGAGAGGATATCTTGAATTTACTGAAGGTTTGCCTTAATCAAAACTACTTTGAATTTAATGGAAAGATCTATATTGGCAAAGAAGGGCTTGCAATGGAAATCCACTTAGCCCTTTGGCAGCTGAAATCTTTATGGACTACATAGAAACTAAAATTAGAGCACACCCTTATTTCAAATTGTTTATTTTTTGGTATAGATATGTGGACGATATTTTAGCAATTTTTCTAGGTACACGTAGACAATTACAGATCTTTCTTAATTTTATTAACAATTTACACAAAAATATTAGCTTTACCTTAGAATTAGAAGATAACAATAGTATCAATTTTTCAGACCTTACAATAACAAAATGCAATAATAAATTAGACTTCGGTATTTTTCATAAGCCTACACATACAGATATGACAATACACATTACTTCCACACATCCATACTCACATAAATTGGCTGCTTTTCACAGTTTTATCCACAGACTAGTTAGTATTCCGTTATCAGACTCAAATTTCCAATCAGAACTTAACATTATTAAACAAATAGCTGTCAACAATGGTTACCAACCTAGCCTCATAGATCACTTGTTAAACAAAAAAATTTTATTCGCAAGCTTTAAAACTAGTTTACCCTCCCTCAACACAGATTAAAAGATATCACACTCTCACTTACATAGGTTCTGCTTCTGATAATATTGGTAAATATTTCACACAAAGGAATGTAAATATAGCTTTTAAGACGCAGTCTTCTTTGGGAAAATATATTAAAAATAATAAGAGTAAAACAGATAAACTGCAAAAGTCTGGTGTATACAAATTATCCTGTGGGTCTTGTAATAAAGTGTATATCGGACAGACAGGTAGATCTTTCGAAAAAAGAATGTATGGTCACAATTATAGTTTTAGATATAATGATGGCAAATCAAATTATGCAAATCACTTGTTAGAAAAAGACCATAGTTATAATGACAATTTTGAAATTTTACATTTATCTGATAAAGGTCCAAAGCTTGATTTATTAGAAACCCTTGAAATTAATAAACACAAATATTTAAATGTATTATTAAATGATCAGTTAGATCTAAATAGCTCGCCTCTGCTTAATTTGTATAAATAGACTTGGTATATGTTATGTTATATGTTTGTGTAATGTGTATAAATCTTATTGACACAAGATTACTATCGCTCTCTATACAACAGCATTTGTATTATATTTTATATTCTGTATTGTTTGTACGAAAATTAGTCAGCTTACACCATCTGATGAAGGCACTGTGCTGCCGAAACAGCTGTCATGGATTTATAATTTTAATAAATTGACGAGTGGAAATCACTAAAACTATTTTATGGTTTTATTTTTTACTATAATTTACAATGGATTTTCACCAAGTAAAGGCATCAAGCATTAATTAAACTCATGTATATGCAGCTGTCAATTTACTCAGGACTATCTGATTCTAATACAACCAAGAATACTTCTGTTTATATGTATTTCTGCTACGTGACTGTATTTCTACCATAGCAGGCCTACTTTTGTTTGCAGCCTTGACACACCTAAGGAAGATAATTTCTGTATCTTGATAGTAATATGATCTAGCCCTTAACTATCCAAGTTTTTGATCCATATAAAATGACTAGGATTCACATGCAAACATCAGCTATGTCCTTTCAACTTCTTCCCATGCTCCACTCTTTCACATTCTATGGACCTGTGATAGTTTTATGTCCTCAACATAATTATATGTAATAGGGATATTAGGAGTAGATTATTAACCTGTTCCAAGGCATGATAATCAATTATGATTTTGTATCAGGTAGCCTGTTCCTTTAAAGAGGGTTATGTCTACTTTTCAGAAGAGATGGTCATGTTATAAACTTTCAAACATTGCTCTTCAGGTGTAACTCATATGAACTCTTTTGAATGGTTGCTCAAAATTTTGTTCACTATGAAAAAAAACAACAAGCTAGAGGGGAAATGACTGAGTAAATATTAGTTTGCTACTCCTTTCAGTCACCATGAGTACAGCAGGTTCAAGGGATGTTTATAAAGATTACATTTCATTCACATACTTTTGTACCCATTATATCAACAACTGCGTGCTAATGATACAAGATGTTAGGAAAGAAGAAAAAACAGATGTGATTATTTTATGTCATTCAACAATGTCTCAAAGTTTGTAAATCATTGGTGACTTCACAAATCAGTTTTTATACATTATATGTTAATATTGTGAAAGATTCCTGAAAGGTAGAAAGAATTCTGTGATAAAGGAGACAGGAAGAAACTGCCAAACCAAAATAGCAGCTAGTAACATTTAAGTCTCTTCATAAAACATTATAATCTTAGAGATGTGTGAAGCTTCTTTGCTTCAAAGCATCTGTTGAACAGAATAAAAAACATTTACGAATAGAAAGTATTATGTTTATTTTTATAAAATAAAATATATTTATATTTATATTTATTGTTATATTAGTTTTGAAAGCGTGATATCAAAGATTTTGTAGTTTAAAGGAATAATCCATTCTGTAGATTAAGGCTCTACATGCTTTTCAGTTGACAAATTGAATTATAGTAAGCAAATACATCATTTACTAGGATTAGCTCGAGAACTGGTTCTGATCTTACAGCTCGCATCATTTTCATTTATAAAAAGATAATTTACAGACAATTCTACAAAAGGATGTATATATATATATATAACATCGGTTTACAGCGTCTAATTAGAATTAATATTAGGCATTACCTGTATTAACTTCCGTCTTGTGACTTATCTGTTTTAATTCCTAAAACGCGTTGTTTTAGAAATTAAAACAGATAAGTCACAAGATGGAAGTTAATACAGGTAATGCCTAATATTAATTCTAATTAGTTTATAAACGTGACTTGGAGACAATTAAAACATACACACAAACATACATTGGATGTATATACAAACATATATTGGATGAATTACAGTGTCTGTCGTCGCTGTCCGATTTCCAGACTTCTCTCCAATATTTTTTGTCCTGACAATGTTCTTCGGTAAGATTCCTCGTACTTAGAGCTTTTTGGATACTCTCCCCCCATGGTCGTCTGGGTCTTCCCCTCTTCCTCTTCTCCGGGGGGGGGGGGGGGGGTAACCATTCCATTATCCTTTTTGGCAACCATTCTCCTCCCATCCGTTTAACATGTCCAAACCAAATAACTGTCTTCTGTCTATTTCGGCCACTACTGCATGTTTCACATTTATCATTTCTCTAATCTGTTCATTTCTTATTTTCTCTCGCCTGGATACTCTGCATGATCTCCTTAGTGCATCCATCTCTACAGCTAGTAATTTCCTTTTGTCCGCTTCTGTCATTCCCCAACTCTCAGCACCATACAACAGAATACTCTTTATGATAGTATTGTATATCTGTACTTTCCTTCCTCTAGTTATCTGGTCATGCCACCATATACTGTTTAGCCTTTTCATAGCCCTCCATCCCATGCCTACTCTCTCCTTTATTTCATCTGTATGTCTGCCATCCTGCTTTATCTGTACTCCTAAATACTTATAAGCCTGGCAATTTTCAGTTTCTTCATTATTTTCCAATCGCAAGTTGGTTTCAGTACCTCCCACGCTTAAATACTTGGTCTTTTCTAGATTTATTGACAGTCCCCAGCTCTCGTATTCGTCTTTGACCTTCCGAGTCATATACTCAAAGTTCTCTTTGTCCTGTGCTACTAAGACCTGGTCATCCACGAATTGTAATGTGAAAATATGGGTTCCATCTATTGGAATTCCCATACCTCTGCACTTTTTTTTCAACTGTCGCAATACTGTGTCTATATATATTTTGAACAATATCGGGGAGATGCAACACCCTTCCCTTAGACCTTTCGACACCGTAAACACTGCTGACACTTTTTTCCCTATTTTGATCATTATTTTGGAGTCTCTATAAATTTCTTGTATTGCCTGAATGAGAGTGTGGTTTATATTAGTGTTCTGTAGAACCTCCTAAAATTTAGAGATGGGGACATTATCGTAACCCTTATTCAGGTCTATGAAGAGAAGGTGAACCTCTTGATAGTCTTTTTTCTATTAGTTGTTTAAGACAGAAGATATTATCCATACAAGACTTTCCAGCACGAAACAAGGATGTTTATTAAACCAGAATATACTTCTTAGCTTTCTTTCTGTTGAGCATGCCATTTAAAAATTATATAAGTCTGATTGCACTATTTTAAAATTCAAATAAGTTTAAGTACTATAATTTTAGGCTGTAGTATATATTAACAGAATTTATTCTTTATTGTTTACAGAAATATTTGATGTGACCACAATTTACAAGCTGGGAGATGATAATGACAATTGTAAGAGTTTGTTTTGCATAATTAACTTTTTTTTAAATTATACTTTTTATTATTTTATTATCCTACTTGTATAAATTTAATTAGATCTCTCTCTCTCTCTCTCTCTCTCTCTCTCTCTCTCTCTCTCTCTCTCTCTCTCTCTCTGTGTGTGTGTGTGTGCGTGCGTGCGTGCGTGCGTGCGTGCGTGCGTGCGTGCGTGCGTGCGTGCGTGCGTGCGTGCGTGTGTGTGTGTGCGTGTGTGTGTGTGTGTGTGTGTGTGTGTGTGTGTGTGTGTGTGTGTGTGTGTGTGTGTGTGTGTGTGTGTGTGTGTGTGTGTGTGTGTGTGTGTGTGTGTGTGTGTGTGTGTGTGTGTGTGTGTGTGTGTGTGTGTGTGTGTGTGTGTGTGTGTGTGTGTGTGTGTGTGTGTGTGTGTGTGTGTGTGTGTGTGTGTGTGTGTGTGTGTGTGTGTGTGTGTGTGTGAATTTATAGGTCATCCAGAAAGAAACGAAAATATTGATTGAGAAAATCAGGACTTCTCCAATTCATTTTTTGTTTTGATTCTGAGACTGAAATTTCTAGATTTATTAAGCAAACATCTTTTATAGCCAGCATGTTATGTAGGTGAGATAGAGCTGTTATGAAATCCATAACAGCATGTAATGAAAAAAATAACAGCATGTTATGAAATCTATAAAAGATCTGAGCAGTACATTTAAAGTGTAACATTTAGATTTTCTCATGAATTTTCTCATTGATAATTTTTCTTTAATCACATGAGATGGTCTTCTAGAATAGTGTTATAATATTTGACCTAACTTTATTAACATATTGCACCATTTTCTTACAGATTATTCATTTATAATATTCAACGTGTAGTTTTACAATTTGTCTACAAATTTCAATAGCCTAAAGTTTTTGGTATTCAAGAAAACAATCACACTTCCAGTCTTACTCTTAGCAAGATTTTAAATTTTGTCACTCATTTTAATGACTATAAATAATAGACAAACGTCTGGATCATCTTGAAGTTTGGCTCAGATTGAGCTTGGGACACAGAGAGTTGAATGACCATGCATCATTCTTGGGGATAGAAACCTGCCTTATACAATAAACTGCATACATACTTCAGACATATTCCTTTATGTAGTCATTATAATTATTTATAATAAACCAAGACCACTTAATATTTGAAAATGGAATTCTAATGACAGCATCAAAGTATATTATTTGGAAGACTATTTTACAATACTTTACTCAGACTGCTACAAAATACTTTATTATTAGTGTATTCTTGAGACTTGTAACCTTAGTATTCCAATGATGTCATAAATTTTAATTAAAGAGGTTGAATCTTTCTTAAAACTTCTACTTTAACTACCCACACTTCTAATTCTCATGAACAATTAGAACTGCTAACACTTTATAAAACTTCAGTTGTATTTTTGTATTTCTTCATCACATACCAAGAATTCGAAATTTTTTTATTAAGCCAAACATCTCAAAGTATGACTATTGTTGTTATTAAAGTAATTTAAATTTAATGTTTCTGTATATTATATTTCTAGCCATGGGTGAAATACATGCAAGAACAAATGCTCTTGGTTTGCCTTTCACAGTTGATGGAGAGCTTATAGGTAAGTTAATTTTGAAATATAATCCTAACATAACATTTAAATAAAACGTGATTAATTATTGATTCTATAACTGAAAATAATTTAAACACTGATGTTAATAACATCTTTGCTAGAGTTTAATTTTTTTCTATCATGTCGTATCAAGTTATACATCTGTCTAACTTAGCCTGCAATTTCTGTTACACGCATGGTTTTTATGATATCGCAGTTCCCTGATAACCAACTTTCATCTGCTTTTGTTAATAAAAGTATTTGAAATTATTTATAATAGAAAGAATGAACCTGATATCTATGGTTATGATCGCTCATAACATTTATAATCTGGTTGAGTAGTTATTTATTAACAGAATGATCACTGTTGCACACCACTATATAAAAATTATATAAAAATATCGTCCTATTCCGATCTAACGATGAGCTGTGAAGCTTGAAAGCGCTAATCAGGATCATTTTTATATAGTGGTGTGCAACAGTGATCAGCTATTCCGATCTGACGATGAGCTGTGAAGCTTGAAAGCGCTAATCGGGATAATTTTTATATAGTGGTGTGCAACAGTGATCATTCTGTTTGTGATTTCAACCACTAACACAAATTTCTTCATTGAACGTAGTTATTTATTGTATATGGTTATTATTATTTTTTTTCAAAAGTGTCGTTTGAAATTTTTATTAATGTAATATTTCTCTAATATTTAAAGTTAGCCTACAATGCCCTTCATTAAGAACAGAAAAAAATCATATTCACACCATCATACCTTATAAACTACAAAATATAATTATAACATTTCATTGGCACACAGTAGCAAGAGTCGATATAAAGGAAGTTATTCAGGAAATAATATCTAGAGCATCCAGATATGTTTGTCAAAGTTAAATTACATTAAAAGAGAATTCATTTACTCTTAAGAGGCAGAGATAAATCTGAGAGGAACAATATAATTTACCAGTTTTTCTGATTAAGATGGGAATTAAAAGTTTGTTTTAAAAATACAAGTACTGGTAATTCAGTTCCCACAACATGTGTACAAAGATCACAAATCACAAATAAAAATTTCTTGTACTTTTTCTGGCTATATTAATATGATGTATGTTTATTATATTGTGACACATATGTCCATTATATTTTTATGTCATATAAAGGCATACATCCTTCCTATATATCTTTACATATCATGTTTCAATCACATCTAAACAAAATAACGATTAGACCCCATGTTTCTTAACTCCACAACTTTTTTTTTATTCACACTTTATTCAAGCACTTATCCATGGAGAAATAGTTAATGTAAGCCACAGTAACACATAATGTTTGAAGTAGATTCTGTTCAATTTTTGTTTTGTTTACCTATGTATTGTTTAAATGAAGTTTCGTCAACAAAGATTATTTTCTTATGATATTTAGTTATGTCTCACTGTTAAATGGTTTTAATTGTCTCTCATTTTATCTTGTGTTATGATATTTCTCAACACGTTTCTAAAATACAATATACTATAGAAAATCCCTGCAATTATTTAACAAAGCCAGTTCCTTAAAATAATTCTTGAGTTGTGAAAGTATAAAATGTAATGACTCAGTTTTTTTGTTAGTTGCCAATAACAATTTTTCCTTCTTAACACTGTTATCAAGTATACAATCTTTGTTAATAACAGTGTACTGAGCTAATAAAACACACACACACACACACACACACACACACACACACACACATGTACATGTTACTAAAAATTTGTAATTCTTTATTAAGTAGTTACAGAACCTGTGAATTCATTCTTTATTGTACTTTACAGAACCTGTCACATCTACGATACCAAAATGTGACTCATTAAAAAATGGTGTAAAGGCATGTAATTGGACAATCAGTGGTTGGAAATGGATACAGAATAACTCACCACTGCTGTTTCCAGAAGGTATAGCTTTCATTTACATGCTATTATTATTCTATTATTATTACCACTATTTTTCTTCTTCTTCTTCTTCTTCTTCTTCTTCTTCTTCTTCTTCTTCTTCTTCTTCTTCTGCTTCTTCTTCTTCTTCTTCTTCTTCTTCTCCTTCTTTTTCTTCTTCTTATTATTTTTATTTGTTTTGGGATAAACAGAAAAGGATTTATTCTTTTAATCCGTGAGTCTCATGAGACAATGGCTTTTAGTATAGTCAGTGTGCAAGTAGGTTTGTCTCCATTTATGAAGGTGAAAGCTATGCCAGTGCTAGCACACCTGTGTGGTATCCCTTACCACACAAGCCCTAACTGAGAACCCAGAGAAAGCATGCCCCACATATTGTCCTACTCATTGTTACCTATCATTTTACTATAGCTACATGGTACCCCTTTATTGTTGGAAAGGAATGCCATAGTATCTTGAGATTAGACTTGGGAAAGTTCATAAAAATATTGAATTGATTAAAGTTAAAGTTAAAATAAAATTAACTGATTAAGTGTTGAAATTTTTGTTGTTGCTTTATTGATATTGAGCAAACTATTGTGTTATTTGTTGTTGAAATAATTAAACTCAGATTCACTAATGAGTTTATAGACAACTTTCATTATTCTTAACTTTATAGTTGTTACTACAAGACCATTTTCAATTTTAACAAAAGCTGCATTTCGAAATTTTTGTCATTTTCCTTCCTTATCCCCTAAAGTGAGTCCAGTAACACTGAACAGCCTTTCATATTTGGCACACTTGCGTTGTACTTTACAAATAACTTAAAACTGATTACAGAGAATAGAGAATAATGGAGAACTTATCAAAATTTTGTGCACTTTCTATAGGCTAACTAATTCCCTGCTTCACAACCTTAGTTAATTTTCTTCATACCTGATCATGTTTCAAGTAACATAAGAATTTTTAATGAGGATTACCGTTCGTCTTCTTTCCGGACATGCACTCTTCTTAAAAAATAAAATAACTGTCCGGGAAAACATTAAAAAAATTGTCAAGTTCAGAATTTGACAAATTGTTAGTACATGGGAAGTGAAAAAATTTCAGCAATAGTTGTTTTTGTTCGCTATTCCTGCGCACAGCGCAAATATAGACCTACATTTTCACAAAATCAGCGGCTTTTATGAAAGAAAACGAAGAAATTTGACATGGATTCTGTTAATGGAATTTTCTTTATGTAGTAGAATTACAGAAATTTTATAGGCCTATATACATTCCTAAGCGACTTTTCACAAAAGCAATAAACAACAGTCGAAACCGACCACATTAACAAAAAAATATAAGAGGAAATATGTCCTTTTTACGATTGAAAAGTAAGAAGTTTCCCGTTTCTGGAGTTGGAATATGATAACCCTATGTTAACGCTCGTTATCTTAATGGCCGTTTTACTAATGCTCGTTTGATCCTTGTTCTTAAACACTCGTTTACACACCTATTCTGCTATGATAATTGTCAATGCTGCTTTTTTTTGTATAAGAAACTGTTTATTGTAGGCCTATAATTACAAATTATCAGGCCTATAAAGTGACTTTCTAATTCCCCGTTTCACGAACCTTTGTTAGTGTTTTTGCATGCATATTATTATTTGTTATGTGTAGCCTATTTTGTAATTATTTCTAAAGTGACACGGAACAAAATTTTAAATTTATCTACCGCGTTTTAAGAGCCGTTAGTTACTAAACGGACTAAAAATCTTTCGTGAAACAGGCTATCTCTCGTTAAACCGTTAATGAGTGATTTATCGGCCGTTCACATCTTATTGGTGTGTGTGTGTGTGTGTGTGTGTGTGTGTGTGTGTGTGTGTGTGTGTGTGTGTGTGTGTGTGTGTGTGTGTGTGTGTGTGTGTGTGTGTGTGTGTGTGTGTGTGTGTGTGTGTGTGTGTGCAAGGCCGTAGCCAGCGGGGGGGGTTAGGGGGTTAGAACCCCCCCCCCCCCGAAATGTTGAGGTAAAAATAGAAATTTTTTAGGATAAAAACAAACGTAAATAAAAATATAATGAAAAATGCTCTTATAAAAAAGGAACTGTGCAATAATTCAGTTATTTTGTGTTTCTGGTACTGCATCTACAAAAAGCAAACTGTGCGTTTTTTCCTTCCGTGAGTACATAGCTGCCTTTGTAGGAAGGAAACCACTAGTTTCTTGGGAAACCACGTGGCTAACACTTGACAGCCCTCATCATTGTTGGCCGCCGACCTTCAAACAATGGAAAATGAAGGTGCCGAACTTACTCTGTGAATATCTTGACCACGTGGGTTACAGTTTGTGTGTTGCCATTTGGTAATGACGTGCTTTTCATCTTCAATAAATTAGTGAATTATTGTGCTTGCTTTAGTTGTAGAGGGACGTACAAGAAAGAGATATAAAGTAAGAAGTAAGTAAAATGTTTGCATTTTTACGAGTCTTTCCATTATATGTCTAGTCTACATGTCATACAGTTGTGCTAGAGATATCAATGTATAGGCCTAGTATTATATTTTTTGTATTATATTTAATTAGAGCTGGGGTTATGACTATTAATTTTACGAATTTCCTCCGTAGGTTATAAAGATTTGTAATTATATAAAAAAACGTTAATGATGACAATTTTAGGGCTTTATTAAGGATGAGAATACTATGTGGTGACCGAAAATTGATCAATCACACAGAAAGTATGTCTTTAAATGCCTCTTACATGAGTCCAACAGTCCAGAACGATCTTATTCAGATATGTGGAGAAATTATTCAGAAGCAAATTGTCAATGATATAACTGAAGCCAATATGTTCTCCATTTTAGTAGATGAAACTGCAGACATTGCTGGACATGAACAGCTATCTCTCTGTGTACGATATACAAAAAAAGAAGATAATTATTATGTGTCAAAAGAGGACTTCTTAGGCTTTGTTCGTCTTCATCATACTACCGGACAAGATATAGCTAGGAATATAACTTCATATTTGGAAGATCTTGGTTTGGATTGCAAAATGATAGTTGGCCAAGGCTATGATGGTGCCTCTGTGATGAAAGGATCATTCAAAGGCGTGCAAGCACTAATCAGAAAAGATTATCCAGAAGCTCTGTATGTCCATTGCTGTTCCCACTCGTTAAATCTAGCTTTATGCCACTCGTGCAATTTACAAAGTGTAAGAAACTGTGTTGGACTACGATAACTTTTTTGAAGAGCTCTCCTAAAAGAATGAGTGTATTGCAATCAAATAAATCTGACTCCCAGTGGAAAACTTTAACATCCATGTGCGAGACCAGATGGGTTGAAAATCATAGCAGTCTTTTGAAATTCAAGGACCTTTTCAAACCCATTCTCACCACGTTAGAAGATTTAAGCGATGATCCAGACATGGATACCTCATCCAAAGCCTCATCTTTAGTAACAGCTCTGCTTAATGGAGAGTTTGTTCTTAGTCTCTGTTTCTTAGCCAAAGTGTTTTCTTATACCTTGACTTTGTGTAAGGTATTGCAGTCACCTCTCTGTGATTTGAAATCAGCAACTGATCACGTTCAAAATATTGTTGGCCTCTTTCAGAATATTCGCATGAATATTGAGTGTGAATTCTCCATTATATACAAGTCTGCAAAATCCTTACTAGCTAATGTTGGCGGGGAAATCACGCTTCCCCGTTTAACTCCATCACAACGTAACCATTGTAACATACAAACGGAAGACCCAGAAAAGTATTTTCGCATCTCTATGGCCATTCGACTTCTCGGTGATTTTAACAATCAGCTAAAAATAAGATTTCTTGATCACAAAGAAGTATTTGCAAATTTAAACTCTCTTTTACCATCCGTTTGCTGTAAGCCTACTACTTTTTTAGACACTGAAAGCTTGAAGTTGTACCAAAACAAAGTTAATTTGGATCTGTTACAATCAGAGTTTGACCTATGGAGAATTTTTTGGGAGAAGAGGGATGAGACTGACCGCCCATCCTGTGCTATCGAAGCTTTAGGAGAACGTAACGAGGAGTTTTACCCGAATATCTTCATTCTGTTACAAATATTTTCCACTTTGCCAGTTACCACTTGTACACCTGAACGTACCTTTTTCACATTAAGAAGACCGAAGACCTACTTGAGAAACTCTTGTGGACAGAGTCGCCTCAGTGGATTAGCGTTGATGTCCATGCACAGAAACAGGGACATTTCAACAGATGAAGTCATAAATAAATTTGCATCGAAAAAAGATAGAAGATTGGACTTTGTTTTATAAGTTTGTCTCTTTGAAGATTTTGAGACTGTTGCAATGTATTAATGCCACTGCTGTAACAAATTTAATATAAACCTTTTAACAGTAACCTATACTCTGCAAATAAAATTAATGTTTTTGCTAAAAACACGAAAAGACGTACAGCAAACTCGATTATTCGTGTGCTGATTATCCGGTTTGTTGGTTATCTGTGCATCCCCGAGGTTTATTGTATTATTTTATTTCCTTTATTTTCGTCACGGCATTTTGAATAATGTGAACTGCGCGCTTGGAATTCGAGCGGTCTCTCGTCTGCAAGTGACCTGGCGGCATGCTTTGTTCAAGAATTAAACACCAAACAATGTAGGCCGACTGTATAGCAGTTCTTTGTTGCTGTTCTGTGATAACAGTCATGGCTAATTGACGTCTTGTATAGTTTTTGTACCTCAAGTGTTTTACCAACAATAGACGTAAAGAATTTTTATTTCGGCTTACCTTATTGATAACAGTGATAATTGAATGTGTTAAATGTTTGACATTATTGCATTTTCAAACAGTATTGTATGTTCCCTATTATTAAAAGTTTCGTTGTGCATTAAAAAGCACAAACTCGCATTATCCGTGTTTTTAGCTATCCGTGCGCATTTGTCCGGTGATTAGCCTAGATAATCGAGAGTTTGCTGTATTTTTTTAATAATATACCTATTTCCAGTGGAAACTCCTGGGCATCTGGGAGGTCTGACTCCTACTCCTAGAAGAATATCCATACTCCCCAAACCTATCGGTAACTAAACAACCCCCCCCCCGAAAATTTTTTCTAGCTACGGCGTTGTGTGTGTGTGTGTGTGTGTGTGTGTGTGTGCGCGCGCGCGCATGCGTGCGTGCGTGTATGGGACTGCACGGATTAAAATCTGACGCCTGGTAATTCTTAAAACGCACAAGTTTTGGCCACAAACGCATTTGTTTATGAGGACAATTTGAATTCAATCATTTATTTGCCCCACAATTGGCGGATTTCGCCTGCTTCAGTTCTGCAGTATTTGACTACGATCGCTCCCACAGTGTGCTAGGGTGCTCGGTCACAACGGAAGTTAACAAACAAACGTTGTCTACTTGTCTGAGGTAGAGTCACGCGCATAATTAGGCCTAACACAGAAAACCACCCTTACCAGCCGGACGTTCCCAAGGAGACAAAGAAGACCTAACGGTAACGCCAATCCATTCTCTGTCGACGGATTAGGATTGCCTGGAACATACTTTCTCCAACATCGACATAAAAAATTATTTTCTCTTTCACTTCAAATCTCACCTGTTTCCTAGTATATCCATTATCTATTTTTGCAGTTATTGTTTAGGCGATTATTGAGTATGAAACAATAACTGCAAAAATAGATAATGTAGAAAAAGGTTTGAAGTATGTACTGTATGTACCACCTCTAAGCATCAATAGAGAAAAATGATTTTGACTACTGTCGGCGCAGAAACTATGTGCACTCGATTTTGAACCTTAATTCCAAGTTAACGGTTGCACTATTCTTAAATCAACTTACACCAATCTGTAGCATATTTCATTGTGCGTTGAATGGTGGCTATCAAACAATTTTTTGTTATTTTTTGTCAGAGTTGCGTTGGTCGGAATAAAAAGTGCCCGTTTTTTACCTATTCTAGAGAAACCTCAAATTTAAAACAAAATTACATAAATACGCGACGTCCGACTGTAACGAAATATGGGCACCTTATAGAATGGAATGTTATTAACACTTGTGTAAAGTTATAAGTTATTATCAGTGTTATGAAAGAAATTGTTATCAATTTTGTAAAACATATTTTTCTCATTACCGAATAATTGGAATAAATTGCGCTTGGGCTAGTTTTAAAGGTCGGAAGTTTTCAGTATCAATTCATAAATTACAAAAAACGTAAAAGTGATAATTGTATATTGTAATGATTTTTATTTGGTAGTGTGCGCTCAGCCGTGAAATCAATGAGAGTAGGCGTAGGGTAGTACAGTCTGGGTAGGTAAGGCGGATGTGCCTGGTTGTTTTTCGTACTTTGTGCCTGTGAGTGACAATGATGTTTACTAAACTCTCATGAATCCGCCTTGTAAACAGGGAGGACTTTCATTATTTGTAATGAAAGTTAAGAACCTACAGAAGAGGCATAAATACATCTAATGGATACAAGGTTGTACTGTTTGTAAAATAAATTATGTGTTAAACCTAATTACTTTCTTAAAGTATCAAATTCAATTTTCTAATACAAATGATGTATTAATAATAATTTTTTTTCAGTAATAAATTTGTTTTCTGACATGTGTTACTACTTTTTACTTTTGATTGTGAGATCTCTGCAAGCGATAGAAGATGGACGAAGAATAACCTAAACCCTTTTCTTAAACTGGTGTTGGAAATAATGTAATAATTGAAATATAACAATTCTAAAACTCCTACATTTTAAAGTAGACAGAAAACTCATTATAGAAGTACAGCTATTAATATCTAATTCAGTGGTACATCCTAATTTACAAACAGAGCCATAGTTGCAACATTAGCAATATTTACTATAAGTTCATTCTTAATTGCAGGCACATGGAAATTGCTGTTCACAACCTCAGAACCTCCTTATGTCATGTGATGATTCCTAGACCATTATAATGAGAGCATTGTATTACAAAGTACAGCCAGATCTAATATGATGCAACTTTCTGTGGCTTCCATCTTTTTCAGTCACACCACAACTACACAAGATGTGTTCATCGCCTGCAGACTTGTGTAGCCAGAATATATATATATATATTTATATATTTTTTTTATTGACAACCACTTTTTATCGATGTTGTTATTAATAACAAAAGTTCTTACCACTGTCTGATGTGACATCCTCAATGGTAAAGCTGAGAATGAACAACAGTTTGACATGCCTCATTATTCATACAACCCCCAGGGGGTAGGTCCACTTTACAATATGCACAGTACATTAGAGAAGATCGTATAACAAAGAAACATCATCAAAATCAAATCAAATTGTACAGTAATGAAAATAATAAAAATTAAATAAATAATAATATCAATAAAAT
Source organism: Magicicada septendecula (assembly GCA_034769895.1). Classification (NCBI taxonomy): domain Eukaryota; kingdom Metazoa; phylum Arthropoda; class Insecta; order Hemiptera; family Cicadidae; genus Magicicada; species Magicicada septendecula. The sequence continues at coordinate 498,201,050 of CM068368.1, forward strand.
TAACATAATAATAATAATAATGTCTATAATGCAAAAGAAAGCCAATAATACATAACAAAATATTTTGTAAGGAAAAATAAGCAAACAGCGTTGTTTATAATTGCAGTAATGTGCTATCTGTATAATATGTTGGTTGCTCTTTTCCACATGTTAGCTAATTTATATACCTTGTCTTTATTGAAGTTGTTATTATTTCTGTTAATCTCTACTGCCTCTCAAATATTCTCAGAAAATAATTCTGTTCCCTTACTATGTCCCATGTCTTGTCAAATAAAGTTGAATGCTTCATTGTTAAAAGAGTGCTCAACAACAGCTGATTTCTCAATTTCTCTGCTATTGTTCATTCACAGTTTTATGCTGAGGATACCATATGATAGAATGGTTTTAATTAATAACAAAATCAACAAAACACAATCGTCAACATAAAAATTGCAAGTATTGTTAGTATTAACAAGACAATTTTGAGTGACAAGGAATTCATGCATTTTACTGCCTCAAGGCATGAATTAATGTCATATATGTAACCAAAAACTCAAAGATTTTTCTTCCAGGACACTTGTCATTGCATGACACCAGGATAGCTGCTACTTGGTATTTTTACTTGTTATATATTTTTTTTAATAGTTGACATACAAAATAAATGATCTTACTTTTATCATGATTATCATGATCTTAAATGCCTCATTTATATTTCCTTATGGAGAGATCGTAAGAAGAGATGCCTCAAACATAAGACCAATTAAAATTACTTATCAGAACAGTAAGATAAGGAACACTAAGTATGAATGAGAGTGGGCATATATCTAAATAAGAGTGACACAATAGAGTGCAAGAGGTTTAAAAGGTATGGACATGTCCAGAGGGTGGAAGGCTAAGGCCTATGGTTAGGCTTATGGCTAAGGAAGTTACTGGAATTGTACCTTGCAGAAGGAGGGGAAGGCCCAGGAAGTCATGAAGAGAAAAAGTAGATTTTACCATGATAAGCGTAGGTCTGGAAGATGATACAAGAAGTGGCATCAGCTGTATCAAGCTTACCGACGATGATGATCTTAAACAATACTACAATCATAGGATTTGTTATAGTTTGTAATAGTAGAACCTGTAACACTTCTTTTTTTGGCTGCACTACTGATGTAAACAGAATTATCTGTTCATGTTTTTATTTCTCTTTTCAGGTGGTGTGTTGCATTCTTTTTCTCCACTAACTCAAAAAACAGATGCTCACTTTATTGACTTGGAAACTTTACTGGTATTGAATCTCAAAGGAAATTCAGAAAGAAGTATAACTATTTGGTTGTTGCCTGAACAGAATTTAGTACGGGAACAAGACAATTTTTACTTTATTGAAATTCTCTGGGCTGATGACTGGTGGTTTAAAAGGAAAATGCGATTCGGGAAAAGTTGTCATACAACAGCAACATATGAAGATAAATACGACAAAAGTTTTATAGATATTGATCTGAAAATTACCAACATCATCTGTGATGAGACTGTGGAGATTGTAAGAACGTATAACCTTCTGATTATGTTTAATTAATTGTCTTAATTGAATTTAACATCTCATACTATGTCACACAGAATTTACCATTCAGTAGTATCTAATCAACAGATGTATTAAAAGTAGCAATAATGAATTTTACTATTCATTTTAGTCATTCAGAGTTAGTGCAAAATAATAATATAATGATGTTCTTTGAACATTTATGGTACCTCATGAGAAATATGTACAACACTTACATTATTAAAAGATATTGTTTAACAGGTTGACTGCCAAAAACATTCGAGGATGCAACTCAAAGCCCAAATGGTTTTTGCAATTGTGTGTCCACTTTGTACACATGCAGTATACCATACTGACTGTACAATCTTTTAGCTCATTTTTATCTTAAAAATATATGCACTCTGATAGGAGTGGGCTGAGTCATTCATAAAATATTTTTTCTTGATGCTAAACAGTCCAATCTGAGAGAATGCACAATCTAGGAAACAAGATGCAGAATAAACTATGGAAGTTTCTTTACTTTCTCAGTTAAGCTGCATTATATTGTAACACTTTGAAACATTACAAACAAATCCAGGGTTTCCAAAGCAAACCTTGCATTTCTAGTTTGTTCCCTAATTTTTGTCTTTATACTTTGCATTTTTGTTGGTTTTCTAATTTTTTCTGTATATTTCAAATGTTTGTGCTCTCCTTCTTTGATTCTCTGATCAGTTTATCTCTTTTGCTGTAATATAAATTTTACTGATATTTTAGCACACTGTGATATTCATAAAGACAGGACAAACATTTTCCATAGCACATGAAGATAGTAATTTCTTGATTCCATCTAATCTAAAGTTATTCCAAATACACACTGTATGTACTTATTATGCAAATAGTATATATTTATTAAACATATCTGCAGTATATGTTTATATATATATATATATATATATATATATTCAATCAATTTCTGTTACAGTCCGTTTCTTGATGTATATAATACATTTAATATTTAGAATTAAATTTACCTCAAGATGTTATTTTTCTATTTGGAACATGTTTTGAGAGTTCCTGTTCTCTCATCTTCAACCTTCGCGATCTTGTTTCTGGTGAAGTATTAGTGTGTTGGCTGCTGGATGCCATTAAGATTGTTTGTTGGTCTTTGGTATTTTAAAGTTGTATTATTATGTGCGATTGTGGTATATGTTTTTGTATTTTGTGTATTTTCGATGTTGAGTGCTTTGAATATTGTGTCATGTTTTGTATTGATTTGTATTTGTTCTGGTATTAGTTTGTTTTGTGTTTTATGTTTGTATATTTGTAAATTTTCCCAAATGTTCATTATGGTGCCTTTGTGTGGTATAGGTTTTATTAGTGATACATTGGTTATGTCTGGGAATTCGTGTCCTGTGTTTATTGCATGTGTGGCTAAATGGGATTTATATATTTCTGGTTTTTTGTATGCGTTTAGGTGTTCAAAATAACGTTTTTTCAGTTGTTTTTTTGTTTGTCCTATGTAACATTTATTGCAATCTTGGCATTCAATTTTGTATATACCGTTAGTATATTGAATTCCAAGATTGCAATAAATGTTACATAGGACAAACAAAAAAACAGCTGAAAAAACGTTATTTTGAACACCTAAACGCATACAAAAAACCAGAAATATATAAATCCCATTTAGCCACACATGCAATAAACACAGGACACGAATTCCCAGACATAACCAATGTATCACTAATAAAACCTATACCACACAAAGGCACCATAATGAACATTTGGGAAAATTTACAAATATACAAACATAAAACACAAAACAAACTAATACCAGAACAAATACAAATCAATACAAAACATGACACAATATTCAAAGCACTCAACATTGAAAATACACAAAATACAAAAACATATACCACAATCACACATAATAATACAACTTTAAAATACTAAAGATAAACAAACAATCTTAATGGCATCCAGCAGCCAACACACAAATACTTCACCAGAAACAAGATCGCGAAGGCTGAAGATGAGAGAACAGGAACTCTCGAAACATGTTCCAAATAGAAAAATAACATCTTGAGGTAAATTTAATTCTAAATATTAAATGTAATATATATATATATATATATATATATATATATATATACATGTATAACGGATCTTTACAGCTGTCGCCGTTTCTCCGTCCCCAACTTCCATTGTAACCTATCGTAGCATGTAAGTTCTTCTAAATTTCTTGCAACCATTGCTTCCGCTGTGTCATCTCACCAACTCCTCCATGGACGTCCTCTTTTTCTCCTCATCGGTGGTACCCATTCCAATATTTTGCGGGGCCATCTGTCATCTTCCAATCTCTTCACATTCCCAAACCAAGGCAATTGTCTTCTTTCTATTTCATCTATTATTGTCCTGTCAATATTCATCTGTGCTCTAAGAGTCGCATTTCTAACCCTGTCTAATTTTGATCTTCTACAACTCCTCCTGAACAAGTCCATTTCAGTTGCCATCAGTTTTTTCTTATTTACGTTTGAAATGTTCCAAACTTCTGCTCCATAAAGGATTACACTTTGCACCATGCTATTATATATATGTTTCTTTGCATTTCTGGTTATACTTCTGCCCCATAGAAGTGAATTTTTAACAACTTTACTCTAATTAACCTTGATATGCCCCACGTTCCTTGGGAGCCATTTACATTTTAGTGTATATAAACGGAAGTGGCAATTAATTAAGTAATTAGGTTGCCGTACCATTTATATTGAGCGTAGTTATGCTAATTGTAAGTATTATTGTACTATCCAATTATGAATTAGTAAATTGTGACTCATTAACTTCGTGTACTAATTAAACAGAGTTATGATGGACGTTAACTTTAATACACATATAAAAGTAGTTTATATTCGTCAGATTAGACTCAACACAGTTGTTAAATAAATATGATTTATGAGTCTGTTAATCGGACATTTCAATGGTCGATTTTGTTGTGTCCATTGATACTTAGCATAACTTTTGAGACTCTTTGTGAAATGCTTAGAATGAAATAAATTAATAATCAAGGTTAAATTGCAATAATGAACGCAAGATTAAACATAAAATAATTACGTATTTATTATACTTGTTATTTAAGTAAGTTACTATATCCTGCAAATACATACATAATAAAGACACATAATAACAAAATACAGTTCGTACGTTGTTTCCTGAAAACACAAACATATGGTACATTCAAATGCAGCGAATAATATACATATACAAAACATATACGAACAATAACAATCAAATATATTTTATCCCTACCTAAATGCGTTCATTATGCTCAGATGATGAATTACGTTAATATTGCTTTATAAGATTTATGATTTATATGATTTTATATAATCTCTTGGGGTTTGCTCTTTGAAAAGAGGAGACAGTGCAGTAGTATATATTACTAAGATTTAATAGACATAAAAGCTTATCTTGTGAAAGTGTTTATCCAATATTCCGCCGGCGTGAGATGACATCTGCTGGAGGACTCGTCTCGCATCTTAATCACTGTTATGAAGAGCACATCACTTCACTTCACTAAATCTTCACTCCCGTTATGTGTATGGTGTTGTTGTACCCCGCTGATGTCGAGTGTTTGGAGTTCAAATATTAAGATGTTAATATCGTCATTAAGATAAATTACTCTGAGAGTTTGCCGTGTTCGTGTTCATGATTAACTGTTCCGTCTATCTGGATGTAGTGTATTCTATGTGCTTAAGTGTGTTCGGTATAGTTCATTCAGTTTAAATGTTCAACATAACGAATCATTATAATGTAAGAGTGTTTGAAAGGTCACTCACTGTTATACTTTGGAATGTTAACCACTTGTGTTATTATGTTCGTGTCGGTTGTAGTTTCAAGTCCCGTGCGCACTGTAGTTTATCAGAATATATACAATTTTCGAACAGACTTGTGTGTAATTGAGACCATATCGTATGTCTAAATTCACTTATGAATTCACCGAGTTGAAAGTTCGGTAGGTCGCGCAAACTGTTTCAATCACTGACTGTATTACCGTTCCGACTATAACCAACCGTCTTACTGTCGTACTAACTTACTTATTAACTTCTGACCGATTGACTTGTAGACTGCTGCTCCGCGTCTTCGCAAAACGGTTTTATTAAAACATACTACCCATAAGTCCAAATTCTAGATTTCTACGCCCTTTCGGATCCGTGATTGGTTCTTCAAATTCCTACTCCTCTGCAGATCTCATCCTCTGTTTCCCGATTCGTCGTTCGAACCCTTCTTACTCTCTCCACGAGTTCTTTTAGAAGATGCTTAACGCTGGTTGGTCGTCGTCATCCCCGGAGTATTCCATGTGACGAACGTGGTACGGATTCCTAGAAACTAGAGCAATTCCCCGGCTGTCTGTCAACCTTTGTTTAGACTTTGTCAAGGTTCTGACCTATCTTTTGTTAACAGACTGCAGAGTCCTGGTTAATTGTTCAAGTTATTCGTTGTTCGTTCCGCCGATTATCAACCCTTCGTTGGAGTCGACTCTAGTCGAATCCCACACTTTCTAGTTGTAAATTTCAGTTAGCTGTCAAAGGTTTGTTTTCACGCTGTGCAGGGTGCACTTGCAGTATTCACTGAGTTTACGTTCTATTGTTTATCTGTTTGTCGAGATTGCTCTGTACTCCTTTGTAGCAGGGTGAAGCCTTTCATATTTGTGCTCGTTACAACTCACCTCCACAGCAGGCGTTCCATTTCGTTTCCGTGTAACTCGGCAGCTGAACGAAGTCTTTGTTTCGTTTGATAGGTGCTGTAAATTGTAACAAACTGCTAGCTGTCAACGACGCTCCTCAAATTCTTATTGTATGCTGTACACAGACGTTTTTTCCTTGTCTTCGCACTGGCGTCGGGTCTGACGTGTCCCTAATTCGTCATTATTTACGACCTGGGCTTGTGTCCGTCGACTCGAGTGTGGGAACGTGCCACTTGATCGAGAAATTAAAATTTTTTAAAATTTCGATCACTATATTGTCCCGAAATTGGATTGGATGTTGGATTACAGGAGACATCTGATTCAATTTCTGCGCTCTGTCCCAGTCGTGGACGTCTGCTCTGGAATGGACATGGTTGAATGACATATACCTCTCATAGGGAGCAATTAATTGTTATTCCCTATCTTGGCGTCTTATATGGTCATATGAATTTATTGCCGCTCATCTGAGTGAAATGAACGCATTTTCTACATTCTATCCGTCTATATGCGGATTATACAATATGATTTTATGTAAATAATTGAATTAAGACATATACATCTGCCCATTTGACAGTTTGCTTTGTCATCGTTTACATTCTTTCGTTCTACCTATATACAACGTAATAGATTATCTGCAGATTAGCTAACAATTAGATTACTCGATCATATGTCGATGAATTATATAGCAATAAAATATTTCTTAAACTTGTTATTATTATCTCAAGACTATAGTTGCTACAAACAAATATATACATATGATTAACTTGTGACATTTTATAAACGATTACATTGATAAATGAAATATACATATTAACTAAACAATTGAGGAATCATCATACTTCATGATGTATACCCAAACGCTTACTCCTAAAGTTACACAATGATTGTTCATCTTTGAATTATTAATTACATAAACAAATTATTCGAATCTCTACATTTTAACAAGTTATTATTATTCACAATGATTAACGTCTTTAGTGTCCTGTATCATAGTATCATAATGTCCTTTTTGACACATGGTACACGTTATTAAATCACTTTATATATATTGATGTTTACATGCCTAATTAACATAATGAATGAACGAATACATGATGATCACAAATACGATTAATATTGAAATACGAACTAAACACAGTATGGTGAAATGCACATCATTATTTGGTTAGCTGGACTGGCCGCGCGAGCAAATTACCTAACTTACGTCTTCTGCTAGCCGCCGGAGTCGTTGCTACCAACTCGTGTTATCCATACTTATTTTCGCTGGCTCATGATACGCTTTAACTTGCCGTATGTTAAATCTCCCTCTCATCTTTCCGCTATCGCACTCCACGAGCTCATATGTGGCTTCGTTTTAATTTTATTCATTAATCTTCTACTCTTCATTCATCAATATTCATCTCTAATTATTTTCTTTGGTTTATGTATTCTCATACAACCAATTATATTTAATGTATTTTATTCAATATTATCTAATTTTATCATTACATTTTCAAACATTTTGAAGATCGTCTTCTTAATACGTTTCATTTATTCATTCTTAAATTATATTTGTGATGACATATTTGTATGTCCTGTCAATATAGTGCCGTTACTAACGCACGCATTTTTGTTTGTAAACAGTAAGGTATTTGACCTTGGGGTTTGCGTCACACATTTTCCCAACAGTCGGTCAGCTGTCCCCGTTACTCTGGTACAATGTGCTGCACTTGCGCTTCTAAGATTTATGACCATTCTCTGTCTCTTTCTATGAGAGTGAGTGAGAAGTGTGTCACATCGTCCCTTCTGTCGACCTTCCTCAAGTATGTACGCGTTAAACCGCTCCCCTCGCCTTAGACAACCTTTCGCAGCAGTACTACCATTGTTTACGTATACATTGAGTAGTTTTTGCCGTTTTTTCCAATAACTTTCTCTAAGTAAACACGCGCCACCCTGCTTTTGTCGTCGTTTCCAGGCCTGTATACAACTCCGTTGTTCGACAGTCAGCTCACTACTCGTGTGCTTACATAACAAAATTTTGTTTCTTAGGTTTCTAAGAAGTCTTACCTCGAGTGCTTGGACTCTCCTTTCAGTACTATCACGACCCTTTACAACATTTTTAAGTCGTCTAGTAAAATTCTTTCTTCTCCTTTTTCTCATAACGTTTCTTGTCCATGATGAACATGCATACGGATCTTGTAGGTCCTTCCGCTTCACATCATCCATGGCTTGCGTAAATTTGCTTTTAGCTTTATAACATGCGGTATTTGTTTCAACTTTCAACTTTCCCTTTATGCTTCTTATTGATGCAGCTCGACTACTTCGCCGATCTATGCCTATTTCACAAGCTGGATACTTCATCCTCGGATTTACTGATGCAGTATCTATTCTCGTGTTAATTAATTTGTACTTTTTATGCATTCTACTTGGTAGTAGTAAGTTTTTACCAACTCTATCCATGTCTGGATAATCCTCTTCCCACTTCCTCATATACAAAGGAACAAAGTCATTTTTCTTCTTAATCCACTTGTTTCTTGAATTGTTATTGATCGTTAGATCGAACAGTTGATAATTTCTTAGTAGCTGACACATCTGTAAAATCAACAGTGTTATCAGTGTCTTGTATTTTCCGTACATCTTCGTAATTCTCATTCACCACTTCTTCCTGCTTCTTCTGGACTTCGCTTCTGTTCACGTTCCAGGTACTCTTGTATTCACGTATTTCCGTGCGAAACTGCATGAACTGCTCATTCATAATTAGCGTAATTTCTTTTGTATAATTATCAAAATTTTTGTTGAATTTGTCAAACCCTTCATTCTGTTTGGCAAACATCTCGTCTAGATTTTCATTAAGTCTTTTGAAGCCTTCATTTCGTGCTCTTCTGTTCTCTTCAGATTTTTCGTTAATTACTTTGAAGCTTTCATTTTGTTCACGCATGAAGTCCATCAGCAGTGAACGCAGTGACGCCTCTTCCTGTAGTTGCTGGGACTCCTGTCCCCGCGCTCTGACCTCTGACGTCTCCTCAGTCATATTGGAACCACAGTTACCAGTCAAGCTAACCTTACACTTATTTAATATCTTATATACTATATTATTTTAATTAATCTAGATACTACTGCCTGCTCTCTTTTGCCATGCGATGGGCGCCATTTACAACGTTAATGCCTTTATAATGCCACGCGTTGGGCAGACATTTACATTTAGCGTGTATAAATGGAAGTGGCAATTAATTAAGTAATTAGGTTGCCGTACCATTTATATTGAGCGTAGTTATGCTAATTGTAAGTATTATTGTACTATCCAATTATGAATTAGTAAATTGTGACTCATTAACTTCGTGTACTAATTAAACAGAGTTATGATAGACGTTTACTTTAATACACATATAAAAGTAGTTTATATTCGTCAGATTAGACTCAACACAGTTGTTAAATAAATATGATTTATGAGTCTGTTAATCGGACATTTCAATGGTCGATTTTGTTGTGTCCATTGATACTTAGCATAACTTTTGAGACTCTTTGTGAAATGCTTAGAATGAAATAAATTAATAATCAAGGTTAAATTGCAATAATGAACGCAAGATTAAATATAAAATAATTACTTATTTATTATACTTGTTATTTAAGTAAGTTACTATATCCTGCAAATACATACATAATAAAGACACATAATAACAAAATACAGTTCGTACGTTGTTTCCTGAAAACACAAACATATGGTACATTCAAATGCAGCGAATAATATACATATACAAAACATATACGAACAATAACAATCAAATATATTTTATCCCTACCTAAATGCGTTCATTATGCTCAGATGATGAATTACGTTAATATTGCTTTATAAGATTTATGATTTATATGATTTTATATAATCTCTTGGGGTTTGCTCTTTGAAAAGAGGAGACAGTGCAGTAGTATATATTACTAAGATTTAATAGACATAAAAGCTTATCTTGTGAAAGTGTTTATCCAATATTCCGCCGGCGTGAGATGACATCTGCTGGAGGACTCGTCGCGCATCTTAATCACTGTTATGAAGAGCACATCACTTCACTTCACTAAATCTTCACTCCCGTTATGTGTATGGTGTTGTTGTACCCCGCTGATGTCGAGTGTTTGGAGTTCAAATATTAAGATGTTAATATCATCATTAAGATAAATTACTCTGAGAGTTTGCCGTGTTCGTGTTCATGATTAACTGTTCCGTCTATCTGGATGTAGTGTATTCTATGTGCTTAAGTGTGTTCGGTATAGTTCATTCAGTTTAAATGTTCAACATAACGAATCATTATAATGTAAGAGTGTTTGAAAGGTCACTCACTGTTATACTTTGGAATGTTAACCACTTGTGTTATTATGTTCGTGTCGGTTGTAGTTTCAAGTCCCGTGCGCACTGTAGTTTATCAGAATATATATTGTCGAACAGACTTGTGTGTAATTGAGACCATATCGTATGTCTAAATTCACTTATGAATTCACCGAGTTGAAAGTTCGGTAGGTCGCGCAAACTGTTTCAATCACTGACTGTATTACCGTTCCGACTATAACCAACCGTCTTACTGTCGTACTAACTTACTTATTAACTTCTGACCGATTGACTTGTAGACTGCTGCTCCGCGTCTTCGCAAAACGGTTTTATTAAAACATACTACCCATAAGTCCAAATTCTAGATTTCTACGCCCTTTCGGATCCGTGATTGGTTCTTCAAATTCCTACTCCTCTGCAGATCTCATCCTCTGTTTCCCGATTCGTCGTTCGAACCCTTCTTACTCTCTCCACGAGTTCTTTTAGAAGATGCTTAACGCTGGTTGGTCGTCGTCATCCCCGGAGTATTCCATGTGACGAACGTGGTACGGATTCCTAGAAACTAGAGCAATTCCCCGGCTGTCTGTCAACCTTTGTTTAGACTTTGTCAAGGTTCTGACCTATCTTTTGTTAACAGACTGCAGAGTCCTGGTTAATTGTTCAAGTTATTCGTTGTTCGTTCCGCCGATTATCAACCCTTCGTTGGAGTCGACTCTAGTCGAATCCCACACTTTCTAGTTGTAAATTTCAGTTAGCTGTCAAAGGTTTGTTTTCACGCTGTGCAGGGTGCACTTGCAGTATTCACTGAGTTTACGTTCTATTGTTTATCTGTTTGTCGAGATTGCTCTGTACTCCTTTGTAGCAGGGTGAAGCCTTTCATATTTGTGCTCGTTACAACTCACCTCCACAGCAGGCGTTCCATTTCGTTTCCGTGTAACTCGGCAGCTGGACGAAGTCTTTGTTTCGTTTGATAGGTGCTGTAAATTGTAACAAACTGCTAGCTGTCAACGACGCTCCTCAAATTCTTATTGTATGCTGTACACAGACGTTTTTTCCTTGTCTTCGCACTGGCGTCGGGTCTGACGTGTCCCTAATTCGTCATTATTTACGACCTGGGCTTGTGTCCGTCGACTCGAGTGTGGGAACGTGCCACTTGATCGAGAAATTAAAATTTTTTAAAATTTCGATCACTATAAATTCAGTATTCTTTTAATGGTTCACCCCTTGTTAACACGTTCTTGAATTTCATCTTTGCTGCTTCCCTGTCTGTTGGAAATAACACCTAAGTATTTACTTTTTTCAACACCTCTTATCCTGTCCACATCCAATTTTCAGTCCTTAACTTCCTCGTTGCCCACTATCAGGTACTCACATTTTGTCATGTTCATCGTCAAACCAGCTGCATCATATTCTTCTTTTAACTTACGGACCGTATAGGTACTCAAGGTCTTCGTCATCCTCCGCTACCACAATCTGGTCATTGGCAAAATATGCAGTGAACAGATTGTCATCTCCTACTCTCAGCCCCATGCTTTTACACTTCTTTGTCGATCTTACTAGAGATCTGTCTAAGTATATTTTAAAGAGGGTAAGGGACAAGCAGCATCCTTGTCTTACGCCTTTTGTAGTTCCTAATGGGAGAGTGAGTTTGTTTCCCAGTTTAACCCTGGTGATATTTTGTTGATAGTATCTTCTGGTGGCTGCAATTAAATTTGCATTTATGTTCAAATGTTCCATCTTCTTCCATAACTGTGAGAGTGGGACGCAATCGTATGCCTTCTCTAAATCTATTAAAGCTATATGCGTTTCTCTATTATGCTCTACTCTCTTTTCAACTGCTATTTTGATTGTAAAGATGTTGTCTACCCTGGATCTAAAACCTGATTGTTCTTCGGGCTGCTTGGTCTTGATGTCTTCTTCAATTAAGTTTTTCAAAATCCTTGAATATATTCTCCCGATGGTCGGGATCACAGCAATTCCTCTGTAATTTCTAGGGTCCAACTTTGAACCCTTCTTATGGACTGGTGAGATATATGATGTTCGCCACTCCACTGGCACTTCTTCTCCATTTAGGCATCTTTAGAATAGTTTTCTGAGCATTTGAAACAGCTTGGGGGCCCATATCTAACTAATGCTGTGTTTATTCCCCCCGGACCTGGGGATTTCCTCAATTTTGTACCTTTTATTGCCTCTTGAACTTCTTCAATACTTAGTGCAATTTCTCCAGATACTTTTATTTCATGGTCATTAGGAATGAATTTATTCCTTGTTTCAACCAATAGCTCCATAAAATGTTGTATCCATTTTGTTTCAGGTATGTTGTTCAAAAATATCTGTGTCCAGTTTGTAGTTTTAATGGCTTTAATTGTCTTCCAAGCTTCTGAGCTTTGTGTACCTCCCTGCTGATTATCTATGCATTCACATCTTTTCTCCCAAGCATTATTTTTCTTCTTCACTACTTGTTGTTTAACTTCTCTATGCATTCTTTTATATTCTTCTTTAGTCTCTTCATCTTTAGTTTGTAGTAGTTTCAAATATGTTTCCTTTTTCTTTTTGATTTTCTCTTCTATTTCACTATCCCACCAGAATGGTTTATTTGATTTCCGATCTTGTCTTCCTAGGGCTTCCTCAGCCGCTTCTCTAATACATTTCTGTATATGCTCGTATTCTTCTAAAGTGGATCTGGTTGCTGTCATCAACTTTTGTTCTAATCTCCATGAATACAGCATTATTGTACTATCATGCTGAAAGCTCTTCAAATTATATTTTGTGTTTTCAATTTTCGGGACAACATTTTCTGCTCTTTCTACATGAGCTTCTATGAAGGGAATATACAGTTTAGCAACGACCAATCTGTGATCTGACCCACATTCAGCTCCCCTGTGCACTCTCACATCCCGCACTCTCAAACCAGATCTTTGTCTCAATATAATATAATCTATTATAGATTTAGACCTCTTGTGTTCTGGTACCACATATACTTATGGATGTCTTTGTGAGCATAGAAGGAATTCATTATTTTCAATTCATATTGTTCACATAAATCGATTAATCTCTCACCATTGTTATTAACTGTCTCTTCTCTGTGTTTTCCAACTACTTTACTGTTTCTTTGTTTTCCGACTCTTGCATTAAGATCTCCTGCAAGGATTATTTCGTGACTGTTTGGGATGTCCTCTATGATTTCTCTCAGAGCTTCTTCAAAATTGTCTTTGGTTTGAACTGTGGCGTCCTCAGTTAAACCATATATGCCAATTATTGTAATAATTCTCCCTCTTAGCTGAATTGTCATTTTTAAAAACCTTTCATTAATGGGCTCCCATAATTTTACCCAATTCCGGTATTTTTTTGAATAAATATGGATACCCCTGCATGAGCTCTTTGATCTTTCTTTACACCCGAAAATAAGTGTATGTATTCTTTTAGATTTTCATTCCCATTTCCTTTTTTCTTCGTTTCTGAGAGGACAATAATATCTATTTTCCGTTTCAGGCATTCTTGTATTATTTCTTGCTGTTTATTTCTGATTTCTTGAATATTCCATATAGCCAAACTCAAAGTCCATTTCTGTTGCTGTGTTCGTCTACCAAAATCCCTGTCCACCATCCGAGGCTTGTTTTTGTTGGGTTTGTTAGCATCTTATGGCTTTTACAAGTGTAGGTTGCTAGTCTAATGACTCAACCCCCATCCTGGAGGGCCAGAGTTTGATTTCAGAGTGTCCTTCTCTTAGGTAGGTTGCCTTCTCTGCAGCTGAGGAGCCCTACATACCCCGCCTGTTGGTCCGCGCGAGGTATTTTATTTCCCTCCTACCCGCTGATCTAGCAAGAACCAGATCGGTTAGGGCATTCCCCAATCTGCCACGTGGGGACGCGCCCTCTAGGGGTTACAGGCTCCCTCAAGGGTATATGTTAATATGTGCAGTTTTTTATAGCAACTGGATTTTTCTATCACAAGGTTAACATGACATCACTGCATATATATGTAGACTCCTTCTCTTGAAATTGGCACCACAATTTTTGTGATACTGTGTGATTAGTCTGAGCTGAGTCAGTTGGTGCCAGTGTCAGATTCTGCATATTAGAGTCAACATTACCTCAGTCTTTAAGCTTGATCAGCTATAGTCAGACTTGGATTGAAAGTCGTCATTATTACAGTTATTTTCCTCTAAATACTGCACTATTTCAGGCTCAGTTAACAATTTTCCCTATGAAACATATTATCTTTCCTCAATGAATTCTATTTACCATGACGAAAGACTTAGATTCACTGTCCATTTTTGTAACAAACTACTGAAAATCAGATTAAAAACTGTGCAAAACCAAACTGATCAAATTTTTAAACAGTTATTCATGGAGGTCATCATGAGATATGATGTATGTAACTACACTACAGCAAGTCAAGAACATGCTACATACAGCCTTGAAGTAAAAAATGATAACTACTCCAATCAGAATTGGTGGTGCTACCAAATAGACCTGATGCATTCTGATCGGACTCATCAGCTGTCAGTCTGTTAAATTAATAGGATGGTTATCACATGACTATTGTAAGAATTTATCATACTTCTTACATATACCAGTGTTTAGTTAAATCACTTACATCTAAATACCTGAATTTGATTATTGTTAGATTTTCATTCCTTCAGATCCTCCTGCTTGCAAAGAATGATACCAGGTTACTTATAAGGTAAACATTAGTAATAACAAGACATCCTGACTTATCCCTTTTTGTTTTTTGTGCTTCCATTTAAGAAATACATTTCCCCTTAATTCCACATTTTGAGTCTTTAGAACACTCATACCTTAGCCTAATATGAATAATTTTTGATATTTTTTTCTATTTAATATTGCAGGAAACTGACTGGTCAAATTCTCGTTACTTTAATGAGTATATTGTAATTGAAGTGCATAATAGTGAACTTTCTGTTTGGGGTGACAGTGCTATGTCAAAGAAATTGATCAGTTATACAAAACCAGGCATGTCACTCAACTACGCACTTATACTGCCTCGAATCTATGACATTTCAGCGTCTTATACTAAAGGTAATAGACAGTATATAAGATAAAGTATAGAATTATGTTGTACATAAGTTTAAGATTTGTGTATATGTAGTACCTTCTATGTAACTTTTGGCCATAAAATTAAAAGAGAAACAATAACACAGACCCAAACAAAAATACTAGAGCTCTACAAAAGATGGAAGATGGAATGGGCAAGCTGGACCACATGTATTGGCAACCATGTCCATACTTGTGTCCTTATAGAACTCTATTGATTTAAAGATTGAGACTCTAAAATAGGCAGAATTGAAGACAAAAATATGAGAGTAAAAATGTGAAAATTCACAAAAGTCCATGTGGGCATCAAATTAAAGGGAATTTTAACCACAATCTGAATAGGCCTAGAAACTTCGTTTTCAAACATTTAGAAATTTGGAATCCCAAGGACCAAGTGGGTCAAAATTTTGACGCAGTCACAACAATCCATATGAGGTCTCAATTTTAAAGAAAATTTTAACCAAAAATCTGAATACAGTGTACAGTTTTGGTAATTTCAAAATTTAGGACGCCTGAGCCTTAAAAAGGGATCAAACATTAAAAAACATTGTTTAAATGCATTCGGTGTCAGATTAAAGAGAATTTTAACCTAAATTCAAATGTAACATTTACTGTGAATATCTTTTAACTTTGGGGCATCAGGGTCAAAAATAGAACTCAAAATTTTATAAAAATTTTAGAAGTCTATGTGGGGAATCAAGTTGTGAGGAATATTATTACAAAATACAAACTTAGTACATGTAATAATTTATAACTGTACAGAATTAATAACTCTTCAACACTCCTTGCAAAATTGTTGATGATTTTTAAAAGCTTTGTTAGATACATGTACAAAACACTTTATATATTGTTATTCACTTATGTAGATTTATCAAAAAGTACTATATATACACCTGTAGATACCTATGAAAACATAACTTAAATTATTTCTCATTTAGGCATTTTGGTTATAAGTTTAACTGAAAAAACCAATGCTATAATTCAGAACTTTTAGTGTTTATTATATGATTTTCTGCTTCACAATTGTTATTTTAATAAAACAAATAATAATAATAATAAGGTTTTTATCTTTTCCAGAAAATTAAAAAATTACCAGTATTCAAATTTATTTAACTTAACAATAAATATATTTTGTTCAAAATAGTGTGAGTTCTACAGTTTAGGAAGCTTACTAGTACAAATTTAGGACAAGCATTAACAACCAATCCACATAGATAATTTATCTTGTATTGCAAAGAATAAAATGGCAATGAGAACTGGAAGAGAAATTCCTCTATATACTTAAAAAATAAGAGTCTATAACCAACATGCAGCACTATAACCAAAATGGAGACTATATAAGAATGGAGCAGATGGAAAGAATTCAGAGGACTTTCATAAGCAGGATAACTCAGACTGAGAAGGGAGAGAGAGAGAGAGAGAGATTCAGGGAGAATCTATGTACAGTGAGAATGGGGGATCTGTACAGGGTATAATGAGGTCATCGTACTCTATGCACATATGGTGTGGTGTGATGTACATGTGTGTAGGGCATATTAAAGTGACCAGATTTAGAGGTTTTTGTCAGTAGAGGTGAATGAGAATGTACTTACTGATAAAACAATTATGAAAATATTGGCGTTTTATTGTTTCAAATGATGTGATTCGTGTGTTTATCCTTTAGATGTAGCAGATTCAAAGGTCAGCAACACAGGATATTGCATGTGGTAGCATCTGTTTTCTTGTTGTGTCTGAAGAGTTGTCTGGAAATAACTTTTCTAGAGACCTTTACAATGAAAATCATTGAAACCTGTCATAGGCTTTGTAACTAGAAAGATATTCAGACTAATACATATGTCTTGAAATTTTCAGTTATTTGTTTCATAATTGATATATTTTAAGTACATGATTATCCTTTTATTCTAATATTCTCTTACCTTCAATGGCTTGCACTTATTGCACTCTTTAATAAAGGAGTCTTATTAGTCCATGATGCACCTAGTTGCCTACTTGCAGTACTGCAATGTCAATGTCAATGACAGCATGTCTTCATTCCGTGTATATTTGAACATCATATAATTATATAGTGTATATTTTATATATATTTTCTATTTGTAATGTAGTTCTTCTTAAAAGCTCATATATGAAATAGGAGTGAAAACACAAATTTGATAAATTCAGAAGTTAACTTTTGTTA
Source organism: Magicicada septendecula (assembly GCA_034769895.1). NCBI lineage: Eukaryota > Metazoa > Arthropoda > Insecta > Hemiptera > Cicadidae > Magicicada > Magicicada septendecula. The sequence goes on from CM068368.1 coordinate 498,218,798, forward strand.
ATTAATTTTATATTTTCTCTTAATATTATATTCATAAAATAAGATGTGTTTTGTGTTTTGTCTCCATTTGGCTACTCCTTCAGAAAATATAACAAAACCCATCATCTTACCATTCATTACTTTTGGAGATTTTGTTTAGATTTCAAGTATAAAGGATATTGTTACGTCGGTCTCATGGATCGTCGTGTTGTACAGTGGATACAGAATAACTGATACCAATGAAGTCACTAATTACAAACTTTAATTATACACAAACAACAATTAGAAATAATAAAAATGCACTCTTATACAATAATTCAAGTTAATTTTGTTCAACACATAACAATAAGTGTCACTGTATTACAGTTTTATACTAATCAACACAATTATCACTTTCCACTAAACAACCAGTCACATCAACAACACTCTGAACCTCACTTTAACAGTTTGGTCTAAATAAAAACAAAAATAAACTGAACTGCCCACTTTGAAATCCAGTATTTATACCTCCGTATTGTATTGGACTGTATTGGAGACAGCGGTTCTTGATGCCAGTAGAATAGTTGAGTAATGTCTGGAAGGGGCGACATGAATCACCTAGTGCAGTCATAGGCAACCTTTGGATTTATGGGGGTGTATATGTAACTGAGGACCAGCTGATGGGTGCACCTCTCCCCACACCTTCAATGGAAAATAGAAAGGTGCAGAGTTCGATAGCCGGAAATTACAAACATTAACTGTCACTTTATAAACCCTTGAACTTATACTTAGCTACATGTCTCTAAATAAAAATAAATAAATAAAAAAAGCCTTGCAGTATTTTTCACATAAATTTGTGAAAATTTATATCACAAATTAATATCAAAATTTATGTTGAGTAGGTCATCAAAAATTTGTCATCATGCACATGCATGCTAAAACTAACAAAACTTTAAAAGAAAAAATTGTTAAACAGGAAAATATTTTAATAAAAATAAATTAAAGAACTTACCACAATAACACTATTTATTTTCATAAAGTGCACAGAAACATAAAACTTTTTAAAGTCACTTTGGGAAGAAAGGTGTTGTCTTGTGTAGGCTCTGGGCAACAAGCTCGACAATCATATTGGGGGAAGATGTAGCGCAGTTTGGTAAATGGTTGTTACTATTTTATAATACAATACTTCCAAGCAGGTGCAATGCGGGTGTGTTCCTTCATTCAAAAGAAAAGAAAATTACAAGTTGGTTTGCGGGTGGGTCAACCTTATTGGCGGGTGCAAGGTTGCCAACTGCTGACGTTAAGTGTTACATAGTTCTATCCCATTTGGAACAGCTTCATGTGCTGCCACATGCCATGAGTCATGTAAGCACTTTTGTTATTTTTGAGCTCAGCATAGCCATATTTGATCATTACCTTGTTCACTAGAATGTCTATATATGAGTATCTCTAGAATGTTTATTTTAAAAATTCTCTAAAAACATTTCAACTTGTCTGTGCATTTGGTAATGTGCTGAATTCAAAACGCAAATTCCATAATACCATTCCTGAGTCTCATAGGTGCATAACAAAATATTTTCAGTGCAGCTGCATCCATAAGTTCTGGCTGGCAGTTATACTCAACAAAACGGTTTGAAAGAAAATTTGGCAAGATTTTTTAGAAATTATGGTTAGTCATCAGAGATACTACACTTCAAATTCCAAGCCAAAACCTCTTCTGCCTGTATTGTCTTGCTACCTTACTTTCTCCATTCTCTTGTTATATGTTTTATGTAGTAAGAGACACTTTATAAGATCAGAAAAGTCCATCTTTACAATATGATCAATTGTACGTTTAACTATGATCATGTCATTAAATAAAGTGTAGATCTCCATTTGTTGACTTCATACATTTCCTTCATTTATTCATCAGTCAATTCTTAAAATTTCTAATTAAGATATGCATTGCATTTTTACTAGTTCTATTCAAGGTTCTGCAGTAGAATAATATTAGAATTTGTAAAAGATTTTTTGTCTTTGAAAGCTAAATTTTCTTTGCAATCTCAATTTGATATATTTTTTTTACTATAACAGCTGTAGATCAAATTCTGCAAAATAAAATGATTAATTATTTGATTGAGAAACTGCATTTAATTTTCTAAGACTGTAATTTAACATCTGTGATTTCATACCTGATTGATACCTGATACAGTGACAAGGGGCTATTCTTTTCTTGGCATCAATCAAGAAAAGAAAATTGTATATAGAAACATGTAGGCCAATTAGAAATTACAATGCATTTGTTTCATTTTCAGCCAAATCACTAATGCTGTCTGAAGAGTCTGGCTCTATAACAAGTCCATGGATAAGCTTATATTCAGAGAAAGTGTGTATCGTGTTGGTGTACAAAAGCCAGAAACTGACAATGCGAAGTATACCAGAACTGTGGTTAGAAATCCGTGACAGCCACGGTCAGGCAGCAGTTTTAGGCACCTTTCACACAAAAGACGTAAGTTTTATTGTTAATTTAAATTTATGTGTTATTATTACAAACGTGTCTGTTCAATTCTGGTGTCAGGCATGCAAAATGTACATAATCATTCTTAAATAAGAATTTATTAAAACAAGAATTTAATTATATCATTAATTTGATTCATTATTGCAAAGTAAGTGCAGTATAGTCTGTCAAAGTTATGTTTGGCCTCTTCCACACATAAGGTGGAATTGCCTCGCTTCCTACATTAGATGAAGCTGTTTACAGCTAACATGCTCTGATCCCCTACACAGATGACACAGATATACGCAAAAGGTGAACACTACACACAGTGGCCTGCCATAGAGCAAGACAAGTCTGCCATCTACAACTACATACCCAACAATGGATTATGGTGCATCCACTGACCCATATTAACTTGAGTGAACATTGTCTACATTCACTTCCAGACGTTTCATGTGTACCCATGATGGACAATTCTCAGGCTTTACGGTGATCCTAAGATGCATGAAGAGAGAACGCCACTTCGTCCGGTCGTTAGCACACTTGGCTCGCCCACGTATACCTTGGGGACGCACCTAACCGGACTGCGCCTGACAGACACTTATGTCAGAAACTCGACGCATTTTGTTGAAAAGATCCACAAAATTTAAAAGACGTTATATTTAAAAGATCGTTTTACATAATGCAATTATGTGTTATTTGTGAACATTACTTTTTAAACGCGTTACTTCTAGACGCCTGCTTTTTGGGGCGAATAAGTACCGTAAAAAGTAGAGTTAGATTTCAATTTCAAAAGCAGCCATTTTTCAGTAGATTACACTGATAGAGTCAAAAGTTGCCCAAGTCAAGTTTTATTTTTTCAAGGTTGAAAGCGATCTTTTTGTTGAGGAACTTGTAACTGAAATTATGATAATAAGGTTTACAAGCCTCCACACTTGAGGAATGATGTTACTCAGAAGCTAAGTCCTTTGACAAGTCATTAACACTACTTTTACAAAATTGCTCATTTAAATAAACTACAGGAAGTTCACTCCTTGGTAAAGGAAAATCAAAACACTGTGACCATAAGGGCGTTTTAGAGAACCAAATTCCACTTCTGGAATTTTTTTTAGAAAATTCTGGAAAACTTCGTGAGTGTATTACGGTGATAAAATCAAGCTAGTCTACACCTGCAAACCTCTGATTAAGTCTACATTTTACTGAATCAATAGTTTCATAATACCGTCTACGGTAAGAGCTTTCCAAATCTGATATGTTATCAGCACGTAATCTCTTACCTCTGCGTGTGCTTGGAGGTTGGTCCTTCTGTGTTTGCTTGCATATGAAATCTTCTACGCGTTTCATACAAACCTGATGTTAGAACATTGTCTGCAAAATTTTGACTATGGTATCTGCCTGTGGTAGCACTGAACCAAACAGATGAACAAAAAATTTTAAGTCAAAATCCTGTAGAGTAGTAAGAAATCCAATTGCTCCAGTATAACTTTCGCTGCCCCACTCATCTCCTTTCTCAACCATAGACTCGAATTGACTTATGATATCAACCATGTGTTCTATTACAATAGCCACTAGTTAGTTGTAATTTCATCTGGTAGGTGCAACTGGTGGAAATCGTGTCTTCACTTTTTGGGCAAGAGCATGAATTCATCTGAACTATTTTGAAAAAAGCGTAGCGAATCCAGGTAGTGTGCTAAAAAATATTTTACGTTCTTTAATGTGGTCTACTGGGACTTTCAAGACCAAGTTTTTTTTGTGCGCATAGCAATGGATAAATATTGCTTGGTTTCAACTACTGTTTATCAGGGCCTGTAATTCTCGATACTCACCAGTAGTAACAGCTGCTCCATCGTACATTTGTGCAACTAATTTATCTTCACAGTCGTATTCAACCAGAACATTAACTACGAGGCGTCGTCGGAGGCGATGTTCGAGGCAAAGTGCCCGGAATTGTCTGAGCATAAGAATGTGGAGGCTTCATGAACAAGGTGGTGGTGGAAGCTGTATATAGCTCCAAACGGAGGCACTACGATCCAGGTCTCAAGTGATTGCTAACGTATGCTTATCGTAAATGCTAACAAAGTAAAACAAGAATGACTGAGGAATCTAAAAAGGCCCCTATGACAGCAGCACAACGAATGCAAAGGATGAGGTAGCGTCGGAAATTCGAGGCGAGCACCAGCTGAGCAGACGCCGCAACGCCTAACGCCAATTCACAAACAACGAATGTTGACAGTGAGATAGAACTGATGGAGTGCTACAAAATACAAGAAGATGAGACGTTTGAGAATCGAAATTTAGCGTTTATAACTCATTGGCGTCTGGCGACGGAGCACTTTGAAAAGTCGTTCTACGGCAACAAGTTGGGTTTTGTTTTTGGAGTTTGTGATCGTATATGGTTCCAAAATGATTTAAAACGACTCAGTGCAGCTATGTTGCAATTCTTACAACAAGAATTCACAGATAAAGACGTTCGACAGTTAATGTTGTGCTCAAACTGCTGGACATCTGTAAAACAGGGAAATGTGCCAACATTGAGTAAAAGTAACGGCTTCACATATCCACCGAAGCCAACACACTTGCCGCCGTTAGATCCACTCAGCTAACGTCTAATATCTCCGCGGATGTCCTGTAAATCGCCCCCAGTAGAGTCCTTACACCTATCGCATACCTGTCAATCAAAAGTATTCTTGGAAGTGTGGTGTCATGTAAATCGCGCCCAATACGATCCGTACCTGTCAATCAAACGTGTTCTTGGGCGTGTATGTTTCAAACAATAAACTGATTCACATCACACTTTATAAAAGGCTTTGGACTGGCTAAATGGCAAAAATTTTAGGCGTGTTTAAAATCAGCTTATGAGCATCGTCAATAATTTTCGAGCCTAGAGTTAGCTCTGCCATTCTTAAAGCCACTATTTACATTATACATTTTTTATTTACATTATTGAAACATTATTTACATTTATATTTAACTTTTAACTTTCTTTACAATTCTTTTAATTATTCAAGTTTTTGCAAGTAAGAGATGGTTTCCAAGCAATCTCGGATATTACCATTCTTCTCGTACTTTTTAACTGTTTTTTTTTTCGTTTTTCGTCTTCGTTTCCCTTCCATATTAAACTCTGCCCTCATTAGCGCACACGCTGCGTGTTACGTTTCTGTCTTCATACATTCGATGACGTCCTTGATTCTAGGGTTCGGCTTTTTCCAAGCACATTGTTGATTTTGTTGTGCAATCCTTCTACAGCGTTGTTGGTTCTATGGCACCTCTTGTAACAACTCCAAAGCTGAACTGAGACATCATTGTTTTCCAACCATTTCTCCACAAAATAATAAAAAAACTCAGAAAGCTTTGCGACCTCAGGTGCTTGGGAATGTATTTCAACCAAAGGGGTTGAGGGGAAGGAATTTCTGCTACATTGTTCAAGCGGTCATTTACCGGGGTAGGCAGTAACTCATAGGGAGCAGATAGTAAGTTAGCTATGAATACTTAAAATGGGCGCGATTTTCACAGATTTTTATTTGGGTGCGATTTTCACTGGGCGCGATTTTCATATATCCATCTCCGAGACTACCGTTTATGCAAATCAGACGTCTTCGATGTTAAGGCAACTACGGTATTGTGGGCCAAGTGCTTAAAGTGTCCTGCGATGTGAATGAAGTGACTTCGCAGACACTTGGACGACGGCCAAGCGATAAACGTCAATTGAAGAAAAGCATAATCCACAGGTCGGCATACGTACTTGAGCGGCAACGTTAAGAAATCTGTATTGAAAGCTTGGTTACGTTTTTTAATCAAACAGCCGTTGTACAAGTTGTACGGATTGGTCTCGTGTTGACCGACATTTCAAACGATGCAGTGATGCGACGACCGACAGTGAAGCGACAACGACGGACGGCATGTACATAGAGATCGAGCCGCTAAACACTCACACCATGCTCGACTCAGAGATAGTAGCCTACACGCTAAACAACACACGATTCTTTGGAACGAAGAACACTGTTTAGACGTCGCTCCTGGCCAACATTCGATCCCTCTTATCATCATATACGACGTCTATGCAGAAACGTTGTCGTTTCCATCCATCTACTACGGTGTGGACAGAGAGGTCAGAAACAGTGTGTCGGTGACTCCGTACATGATGGGAACCAGTGAGACGAGACGAAGCGATCGCCGTGGCGTTACATCCCAGCATATACGTACTCTATATGGCCATGAAAATATTACGCCTGCGTGTGAAAGACGTTGATTATAATACGTTCCGATTCATCCACAAACACCACTAAACTACATCGAGATGTTTCTCTTTCAACTGATGCTTTACTACACAGAGCATGTCAGAACAATAGTTAGCGACTGGTCCTGCGATCCCAGCGTACCGCTTCTGCTCACCGGGGACTTTTAACACTGAGGCATCGAACGATCGTCTGAAATAGTTTCTGAAAGACAAGTTTAGATTGGTGTTGGCCACAGATGCAACTGATTTCACAACTTTAAAAAATGTCACTATAGGCTTAACTTCTCTAGACATATAAATGTAGCATGTAAGTCTTACATATCGTACTACTCGTACCATCGTCCTGTCTTTAACAAAATTTTACAAATTAGTTAGCATTGTGAGAAACAAATAATATATGACATTTCTTTATTTTCGTTCATTTTTTTTTTACCAAACCTACAAACACCCGTCCCAGTAACACCGCCAGGGTAAGACGTTTTCCGCCAAAAACCCCAACACTTATTAAAGTGTTTTAACATTTTTTTAAATTTTTAACGGGGATTACTATTCGTCTTCTTTTTTCCGGAATTTTACTCTTTTTAAGAGTAATTTCTGTCCGCTAAAACGATAAAAAGAATTGTCAATTCCGAGCCATTTGACAAATTGTTTATACATGGGATGTGGAAAATTTTCAACAATGGAAACGTAGACTGTAATTTGAAATTTTAACAATAGTTGTTTTTGTTCGCTATTCCTGCACACAGTCCAAATATAGAGCTATATTTTCACGAAATCAGCGGCGTTGATCAAAGGAAACGAAGAAATTTCATACGGATCCTGTTAATGGAATTTTGTTGTGAAGTAGAATTATTAGGCCTACAGAAATTATATATTCTTGAGTTTTTTTTTTTCACAAAAGATATAAACAACACTGTTGAAACCGGTCAGATTAACAGAAAAATACAAATGAGAATAGGCCTAATGGTAAACCTTAAATAGAAAAAAAATATAAACCGAAATAGTAGTGTTACGGAAGACTACAACAAAATATTTAAAGATAAAAAAAATTAATTTTATATATACACGCGCGCACGCGCGCGCGCGCGCACACACACACATATATATAGTGTTTTTTTTAATGATTGAAAAGTAAAAAGTTTCTCGTTTCAGGAGCTGAATATATAATAGCCCTTTGTTATCTTAATGCTCGCTTCACTAACGCCCGTTTGGTCCCGGTTAGTAAACGCTCGTTTACACACGTATTCTGCTATTGATAATTGCCAATGCTGCATCTGTTTGTACTGTATAAGAAATTGTTTGTTATATGCCTATAATTACAAATTATCGGGCGTAGGCATATAGTGACTTTCTAATGTACGTATTTGTTGTGTGTATTTTGTAATTATTTTCTGTAATAAATTATTTTACTTTTCGTTTGGTTTTTATAGTTTTTGTTTGTTCTGACCAGTTTTATATTTTTTTAAATATTACAATAAATTTTGAAAACTGTTTAAAAAAGATTTTATATTTTTCAACGTATTTGGCTTTGTGTTTCATTTTTTGCTTATAAACAACACTGATCATTCAACTACATTTTCTTAACACAGAAACCGACCAAATTTTTGCATATAGCCTATATTTTATTTTATGAATTGTTTAAGAACATAAATATATCTAAGTGACACCGAAAAAATTGTAAGTTTATATATCGCTGTTTTAATGGCCGTTAGTTACTTAACGGACCAAAAATCTCTCCATGAACCAGCGATTTTAAGAGCTGTTAACTTTAACGGAGCTTCGTGAAACAGGCTGTCTCTCGTTAAACTGTTAACGAGTGATTTATCGGCCGTTCACTTCTTAATGGTGTGTGTGTGATCACGCGTACGTATGGAACTGTACGGGCTAAAATTTGATGCTTGGTAATTAGTAAATTGCTTAAGTCTTTGGCCAGAAATTCGTTTGTTCATATGGACAATTTGAATTCATGCGCTTACTTGCCTCCCAATCGGCGGAATTCTCCAGCTATTCAATTCTGCAGTATTACTGCCACAGTGTACTAGGAGGTTCAGTCACAACGCAAGTAAATGTCTACTTGTCTGGGGTAGAGTCACGCGCATAAGTAAACAATAGACAGAAAACCACGCTTCCCGTGGTAGGTTCTCAAGGATACAAAGGAGACCCGTCCATTGTCTGTCATCAGATTAGGATTACTTGTGACAAACTTTCTCCAACATTCGGCTAGTCTTCCTCTTGGGTAGCGCAAAAATTAACTCGTTAATTTTTTTTAATCGTTAACAAAAAAATTTAACGATCAATGATTAAAGTTAACCATTTTAAAATTTAACGATTAAGTCAAAAAGTTAACAAAATTTTTAATTAGTAATTTAATCGTTAATTTTTTTAAATCATTAATCTCAAGTCTGATGCCTGCCTATGTATACTTAGCAGGTCTGGCATATGAAGTGCCACAAAGGAGTCAGAGAATGACACATTATTCTCTATCTCATATGGGTAAACACTTATATTATTTATACCAAGTTCTATGAACTTAAAGCTTAGATTTCATTGTCCATGACGTGTCCGTTACTTAACTAAATATAATTAATTCACTACCGACTCGGAACTTAAAGCAGAGAAAGCTGGGACTATGGATGCATACTGACACTTTACTATGGATGATTTAGATAATGTGCATCATGTAATCGTTTTATAGACCAGATACCAGTTAAATGTTATGATAAAAAAACACATTCTCAGTTTGATTACAATCCATGGAAATCATATTTGGAAGCAAATACGCTAACAACTATCATCTGGATTAATTATAACTTTATATCTGTAGTTTTTTTTTAAACAAACATACTTAATTTTAAAGAAGTATGTGATGATAAAACTATATATTTCAGGTTATTTTTTATTTGTAAAGCTATTCTGGAGATTATGTGAATGTTCTGATGAAAAACAACAATGAAAAACAGCTTACAGATTTTATTGCACATATTAAATAGTTTGGATTAATTATAGCTTTTAAAGTTATCATTGGAGATGTCATAATGGTTTGTTCTTAAAGTAATTAATAAACAAAAACGAGATTAATAAGGTAAGTTTTACTTCCAAGAAGAACAAAGTCTAAAAATGAAATAACTTTCCAAATAGATACTCATACACACCTGTTCCAACATAATAAAGTTCAGTTTTTCACTTTTCTACATTTGCACATATTTAGAAAAATAGTTTTTTCTGCTTTAAATATCAAGATTTTGACTTTGCAGTTACCTTAAAGATGATGTTTTTGACATTATTATCATACTTCAATTAGCCTTAAGTATGGAAGTAAAAAGCTGATCATGTGAAATACCCCATCAAAGTAAGATTTTATTGATTAAATAAAAACACAAAGTCAAACAAATTAATTTCAGGACATTGTTGTAAGATTATTATTATTTATTACATTATAGCTTTGTAAATTATAACATATATTGTTTATTTTGTAGTGGAGAAGTTAAGAAGATTCATAGCTAAAATTCTCTTTCCTTTTTCTCCATCTTGTGAACTTTTTCTTATGATCTATGGTAGCCTCAAATGCATGCAGTTGTATAATAATTGGAACAAACCACTATAACTTTGTACTTGTCATTTCACAGACATAAAATATAATTGTTACAGTTAGTACAAAGACATAATTTTGGAAAAGATTCCTGATGATGTGAAAATAAGTAAATAATTAATATCACCAATGTCTCTGTAAACAGGATGGTTGGAGAAGTGAAAGAATTGTCGCAATTGTTCCACAAAACATTCAGCAAGAAAACGTCACTCTTGTGATAAATGGTGTCAATAATTTTGCTCATATAGAAGTAGAAAGGATTGCTGGCTGCAATTCAGAAGGTACTGTGTGCGTGCGTGTGTGCGTGCGTGCGTGCGTGCGTGCGTGCGTGCGTGTGTGTGTGTGTGTGTGTGTGTGTGTGTGTGTGTGTGTGTGTGTGTGTGTGTGTGTGTGTGTGTGTGTGTGTGTGTGTGTGTGTGTGTGTGTGTGTGTGTGTGTGTGTGTGTGTGTGTGTGTGTGTGTGTGTGATTTTTCATTAGCAGTTACTTGTTAAATGTATAATATATGAAACAATATTTTGTAATATGTAGTATTAATGATTATCATTAAATTTCCCTTATTTCATAATTACAGAATTCATGGGAATATATAGAATTTCATTTAGGTGGAAGTTCAACAAAAGTAAGGGAGTTCAATTTTATGGTCACCCATCTCCTAACAATATCTCTGTAGTTAAACAGAACTAATTATTACTACACAGAATTATAATATTTATACGCACTTCATAAGGATGATAAAATGTTTCAATTACACAATTTAGCTGATACTATGACACATAATACAACTATTTCATTAACGACTTGGAACACAAAGTTTTTTATGAGTAAAAACATAAAGTTTTACCTTGCAACCTGAACCGGTTTTCACTTTTAAAAAGCTTCTTCAGAGGTTCATTCTTCTACAACCTCTGAAGAAGCTTTTTAAAAGTGAAAACCGGTTCAGGTTGTAAGGTAAAACTTTATGTTTTTACTCATAAAAAACGTTGTGTTCCGAGTCGTTAATGAAATAGTTGCATTTAGTTAAGTATCGGACACGTCATGAACAAAGAAATCCAAGAAATAATTAAATTATGTAATTATTCAAACTCTGTCTGTAAAGTGCTGTTACATTAAGTTTAACATATACATATCCCTTCTATCTCTTTCCCTTCTATCCTTATCCTCACATTTTAAAATGATTGTTGTCCTCAGTATAAATCTGTTTTTCCTGATCACATGACATAGAGATTTTTATCTTCTTCCTTTCCATTACTTTTATAACATAAATGTTTTAATAACAAAAGAAAATTCTGTAAATTGTTACTGTTCATTTCCTTATCTAAAGATGTGAAACTGATATGGTATACCATATTGCAACTTATAATTCACAGTTTTGTAGTGAAGAGCTTTTTTTTAGTGACCAACAAGGAAGGCTACTTTTCTAAAAATTAAATGTATTTTTGGTATATAAGTGTGATTAATGTAATGATAATTGTGTAATAAGTAAAAAGTAAAGTATCAGAGTCGTCTTTCAGGCATACTCAATTTAAAAAAACCACAACTAAAGCAGGTTATAATAATAATCTAATACAAAATACAGCAAAATACAGTATCTTAGGAAATTAAAAATACCAACAGAATATGAAATGCTTTTTACATTTAGAAAAACTATCGAGGCACCTTGGCCTATCAGAAAATGCAATGAAAAACATAACCACAAGAAGAATTAAAATATAAGGCTACCCACAAATTAACATATGATTGACTCATATACATAAACTGGTTGTAACAGCAAAATGGCACATGTGCTGTAGTGACCAGTATATTGTTACATGCAAATCCAAGGCACATTTTGTTTTATTTTTATGATTGAAAAGTGACCAATGAAATATGGTCGTGTCATCACCCCTCCATCACCTGTAAAGTGTGGGGTGATATTAATTGAAATGTCCTACCCTCTGGATACATTCGAGACCGTCGCAATTGCTGGACAGCATCAGGTGATGAGGGTCTCAGTCAATGGAAGGGGAAAGCATGTTGCCAGTGGCCATGCAGGACCATGCCCTGAATGGCCTAGTATGGACAGTGGTTATCCCAGCCAATCACTATTGGATCATTCACTCATTAATGCTGGTCATCATCGATTTGATTTCATTAGGTGGTTGACTCCTTCACTGAGGGCCTATCATTAAGGGCCTGAATGTTGTGTGAGGTAAACTCTGAATACTCAAAAGACTTTTAATACTTTTCAGCAATTTTCTTCCAGAATACTGAAGATAGAGATCTATGATTCTTTTTTTTTTTTAGTATCTCAGGTCAAACAACATAAGGAACTACAAATTATTCCTCATAATTTGTCTCCCAGAAATGTTCATGTTCATTATATTCCTTCAGAACAGAAATATGTATTAAATTTGTACCTGGCCATAACTCAAAAACAAATCATTTTGATTTCCAGAACTATGTTTATATAAAATGTTTGCCTTATTTCTAGCTCTAAAATCACCTCCTCAAATATGAAATATTTCCCTTTTCTCTCACAACAACATATTGGTACCCCCATTTCACCATATTCCTTTTTACAAAGTGTCAATATATATTTTAAGAAAATTTTGAAAAAAGCTAGTGATGGGGACCAGCTCTGTAGGAGACCCTTTGTTCTTTGGGACTTCCCAGATGGTTTACTTCTTATTTTAATACAATATATTTTCTATACATATGAACAGCTCTTATCAGTTATTTAAATGTAAACTCTGTAAGCCTGCCATAAATGTTGTCTTAGATACCAAATCATAAGCTTGCTTCAAATCTGTAAGCTCTAAGTGTACTGGTCTGTTCTTACTATTACTTGTAGTATATAGATGCAGTCTATACATGACCTTCCTGCAGTAACACTACTTGGTCACCTTCAAGTCTGCATTTAATATGCTCTTCATACTTTAAACTTCAATTTATGTACTCTCCTTTTACTACTTTCTCTGTATAGCTTTTCCATTAAAGCTATCACATTAATTCCCCTATAATTTTGTATTTTCTTCTGTCATCTTTCTTGAACACTGATATGTCTTTCTTGATATGTCTCTGTCCATTGCCTTGATAATTCACCACTGATTGATCCTTGAAGCTTGTGATGAGTCATACAAACTGATTTTTCTGAACCATAGTTGACAAGTTCTGTGCTATCCCTTCAGTTTCTGATGCTTTGTTATTTTTTAAATATTTTTATAATATTTGGGATTCATCTGGTGATAACTAAATTTACTGCCCTACGGTGTCTAGTCTATCTCTCTGGTTCTCTGTGAAGGGCAACCTTCTCATTGATAGGAGATGTTTGTAATACCTCTCCCACTCCTGTATGTTAATGTAGTTACTATTTACCTTTTAATTTGTATCTTTCCTCAGTGTTTTTAAAACATACCAGATCTGAATTCCTCATGCCTCAAAAGTGTTGCTCAGTGTTCATGAATGTTTCTTTCCATCTCTTTTTCTTTTCTTTTACGCATATAAGGAATTTTTAACTTCTCTGTGTTTTCTCTATATTTGTTTCTGTCATTCAGTTTGTACTTAATCTTTGTACTTTGTACTTAATCATTTCCAAAAAAGACTTTTCTTTTATATATTCTATGATTTTTTTTTATTTAATGGCCTTAAATTGATGTTGCGATTTCTCTTTTTCACCTAGTGCCTCAAGAGCCACATCATTAATGGTTGCTTTCTCATGCAGGTAGACGTCCTCAAGTCTGTCCCATCCAAATTCATTTAATTAATGATGTAATCTTCTTTGATGTTGGTCTCTCACTGATTTTCTTTGTAGGAGTATAATTTGATCTATTAATAATAGTGTTATGACATCACAGAACAATCTACGTGTTTATCGAACGTTCCAGAGGGATCCGGAATATAATGCGATGGCGTACGTGACTCTCGACGCATTTGCTAGACTGTGCCAGAAGCCGGGCGAACTGTGTCAAGGCCGCAGTTAATTATGTCATACACACTGGCGCTAACCCACAGTATGGAATAATCTAGTAATCTGGGTGGGTATAAATACCAGTACTCAACAACGTTTAGTTCAGTTTATTGTCGGGGGATTACAAGTGATTGTCAGGCGATATTACTGTGTGCGTTCAAGTGGTTATTAGTGAAGTGTTTAATAATCGGGCGGGATAATTGTAATACAATTGTGTTCAATATTAGTGGAAATTTTATTGCGTGTGAACAATTTTTATTTGATTTGTTGTAAGAGACTGTGTTGTTAATTACGAACTGTTTAACTGTGAAAATTAAAGCTGGTGTTTAGTGACTTGATTGGTGTCTTGTATTTTGTTTCCACTGTACCTACGAAGATCAACTAAACAGTCGTAACAGTGGTGTCAGAAGTGGGATAGAACGGTTAACAGTGGAAACAGTGGACACTTTGTACAAGACGAGTGTAATTCATAATTAATCTGAAAACAATGGATGCCAGTCAGATGATGGAAAATTTCCAGCCACTGCTGTTGCAGACAGAGGAACGACGCTGACAGGAGGCGGAAGAAATACTCAAATGGGTTATATATATGGTATGTATATATGATTAATTAACTATTAATGATTTATTATTAACTATATCCAATCCGAAACGGATAGGAACTATCAGAAGAAGAAACTATTAATGAATAATTTTCCTGAGTTTCAAGAATGTTATTTCCAGAGAATAAGTTATTTCATATTTTTTGTAATTAGTGGTATATAGTTACTGCAAGTTATATGATTTTACCCTAATTAGTCAATTTGTTTAGTTATATTTGTAGTTATTAGTAAAAATTAGTGTTGGAGTACTCAGCTAGTTGAGGTTTGTATGCCTGCATACTACACAGTATACAGATGACAGTGCTGTATTGTTCATGCAAGTTTAAAACGGAATAAATTATTACTTTAGACCTTCTGTCTGCAACAGTTACTACTTATAAAATTGATAAACTTGTAATACTGTTTCAGAAGAAGAAGACATTGCTCTATTTCCAGTAAGGAATGGAACCATGAAGTCATACTCAGTAGCTCTTGCTTCAGAAAGTGAGTACATAGTTTCTTACTAATGATTACCAAAGCAAAGCAGTGGCGAAGTGTGCACTTCCATAATATGTAAGCAGCCAAATAGCCACTGTTCTCCCCCCTTTCCCACCACCAACAATTCAACATATTTGACTCAACTCCAGCCATGGATGTATTGTAGCTCCTGTCCATCTGTTTTTAGAAAATGAAGGAAGGATAAAATATTTGTAAATAGTCACAACACACTGTACTTACAAAAATATAAAATAATTTATTATAAAACTCAACAATGGCCAACAGTACAGTTTTGCTAAGTGTTTATAACCACACAACCATATGAATGAAATGTAATTTTGTTGTTTCAAATGCCAAGAAATTTTTTGGCTTTAGATTTTAAATTAGGCATTAATCGTGTAGGTCTACATTTTGACACTATGGTCAGTTTGTCTCAAAAGGATGGCACTGAATGGCATTACTAATAATTCTTCAATAACACAATTACATTCAATGATGCACGAGAAAGAAGTTCCTGCAACATAATCACAACGAGCGGTAGAACCAGACATTTTCACAGAAAAAAACACTGAAAATTTTAATACAACTAAACAGTGAACATGCAGTGACTATTGTAGCAGATTAAACACTGTGAGCAGGCAGGCTTCCACCATGACCAACATCACTGGGCTGTCTATGCTGGTAAATTGAGGGGGGAGCAACGACTGCCGTTAGTGCTGAACACATGCCACAGTCAATGGCATATATGGAAAAAACTTTTATTATAAATCTAAGTAAAGCATTCACGGTAAAATTCAGAGATTTTCGTCACCGCGCTCTTGTGACACTGAAATTGGCGATCTTCAGGGAGAAATCTTCATCAATTTTTACCATGAATGCTTCATCAATTTTGGTGTCGCACGGTGCCTCGAGCTATGCCTTCACTGGAAAAATGCAGTGAACATGTGCAAGAGCATGATGACAATCGTCACTGGATGTATGCCATGAGCACTTCACTTAGATTTCAAATGAAAAGGTTTTTCCTGTAATGAGCACTCAAATTTCACTTACTCAAAACGCGCTTTGCATCCATTATATTTACCTTACTTTCATACAGAAAGCTCTCAGATTTAATATTTGTTTATAAATAAATCAGTGGGTTTAACTAAAAAAGTTTGTTTACCAACCATTTTTAAATTGTAAGCACCGCTTATGTGTATATGTAGACACTTTGCTCCTGAATCAAAGATACTGTACATATGTTTTACATGAGATTGCTGCAGATGACTCACCATATTGTTTTCTATTAAGACTTCTAAAGTAGGACACAGCAGTCCTATTTCTATAGAGAAAAGTTACTATAATTTTCATCATCAACTTCAAGGGTTAATACAAAAGATTGTTTGGACTCATTACAACTTATCTGATTATTGTTTCCAAAGTAATCTTTTCCTGAGTGATATGTGTGTGGAAAAAACCCTAGTTTAGAATCAGTGGTGGCTCATGAGTAGTGAAATGATTGGAGCACACAGAGGGAAGAGGCAATACACACAGTTATCAGAAATCATGTAAAAAGTATAAAATGTCTTGCTTGGTATAATAATTTTTGGTTATTCCATACTTCTGTTTTTAGATGTGATTCTTCTGTTTCTGTCTTTATCACTTTCTTGTTAAAATCTCTATTCCCATATATTAATTTTTTCTATAGGCAACATAACCAGTGTGTTCAACCTGACAGTGCCCATTGAATTTCTTTACAATGTTTTAATTATTTTAATTGTAAAAAGCCGTTGTTCACTTTCAACTGTCATCATTTAAAGAGTAACAATTACCTTTAAAACAGTCACGACATTCTGAGAAAGTATGAGACACATTACTGTAAAAAAAACTCTAATAAAGGTGCTGTACCAGAAGCAAATCTTCATGAGCATATAACACTTTCAATTTGGTTTCAGGTCATTATTATAGGAAAACATTTAATTATAGTGTAAAAACCACTTTCTGAAAACTTGGCACACTATTGTGGGAATTTTTAAGTTAAAAACAACTTTGAAGTGCATGAATGGTTTGAAAATTGAAACCTTTCAATAATATTGTTTTCAATCATGTCACATACTTCCAAAGTGGCTGCTCGGTGCTCCTGTTGCTTATGTATCAAACATATTGCCTCTTATGGACACTTCAATGTTTTCATAGGTCTTATGAACATTAGCTTCTGCATTCACTAAATGTTTATTCCATCAACATTTTTTTACTGAATGTAGTCAATGAAGACTGCTACATGAAGCATAATTTTATGGGAAAATGTCAGCCAGAAAATGAACTGCGGGGTTGCTCTAAGTCTGCACAAATCCCTCAGCTTGGGTGGAAGCACTTTTGACAGTAATCTCTGTGTCCCTAATATCCTCAAACATTGGATCAGGTTATTTTTATCTTAGAAATATACAAACACAAAAACAAATAAAAACGACATCCTAAACGAACAGACACAATTCAAATCGCATGCATTATTCGAACACATCTCACCACACACACACAGCATCGATCTTTCGAAAATCTATCCCGTCGCCAACAACAAGACGGACAGCGCTACCCACGGTTCCCTTAACTGGTTTACTTGAAAACTAAACAAGTTATGTAGTGACACTGGTGCTGTATATTTTTAAAATTACATTTTCAATCAACACTGTGAAGCACTTGAATGACTTCATTGAGTATAACCTTACATGCTATAGTCTTTATACAGTCACTTTTCAAAAGACATCAAAATTTATAGAATGTTTTTTAAAAAATGGCGACCAGAACAATTTTGTAAGGTGTAACTGTATGAACAATAACTGCTATATTTACTTCAGTTTCATCATCATTGTCTGGGAAAATGAAAACACTGTAATTTTTTCAGGATCTTCTAAGCAACTTAAACTTAACTTTGCTTTGACTTTTATCTTTCTTTAATACTTGGACAATGAAGTGTTTAGCAGACTCTTTTCTTATGCCAACATCATACATGAGCCAAACTAATACAAAAGTCTCTTCAGTGATTTCTCCCACAGTTACAGAATGTTGTCCAGGTGGTGTAGTCTTTCTTGTTTTTTTGCTTCAGCCATATCTAGCATATTCTCCTTATCACTGGTGGAATTTAGCTATCTGAGTCCAAGTCATGCAGTGAGAACAAACTTTCTTCTGATTCAGAATCCCATACACTTTTACATCTCCTATTTTTGAAGAAATTATTATTATTTTTATGTAGCCTTGAAAATGGGTTCACTGCTGGAGATCTTTCTCCTGTCATTGTCTCCTACACAGTGGTGTTCTACTTGAATAAGATGATATTGTTGGAATTGGAAAGTCATCAACTCTGTTAGAATATTCAAGCATTTCACCAACAATTCCCTTCCCAAATGATAGATTTAAACTCTTCTTTCTTGCTCTTAAGGGTCATGTTTCTTTGTTCTTAATTCAGTCAGAAATTCCTGAAAACTTGTGGTCCACTCCTTGCTGTTTGTTATTTCTTGTCTGTTAGGAGTGGTTAGTATGGTTCTGTCCAGTGGATACACTCCTGAGCCCCTATACCCTGCTTGAGTGTTTTTCTGAGTTGTTAACTCCGGGTTCTTGCAGACAAGATTTCAGCAGACATGGAAAAGTATGTTTTGGAATGGTTCCTCTATTATTATTTCTCTATCCTTCAAAGGCTTCAACTTAAGTGACTTAAAAAATCCCACATCTAGAGGCTCTGATAGCCCTGTGCTATTTGGAGGTAAAAGGACAAACTGTATGTTCATCTTATCGCACTGACTTAAGACAAAGGGGGAAATATGATTAACTAGATTATCACCTAGAAGAATTTTGGCATTTCATTAGTATATTTCCCGAAATATAGCAGTCAGCAAAAACTTGCATGTTACACCAACCACTGGTGAAGTGTTATAACAACACCCTCTTGGCCTACCCATTGTCCAAGTGTCATATGGGGAAGATTTGGCTTTGTATACCATGTGTGGCAGAAGTAGAACACCACTGCATTGGCTGCTACAGAAAACATATTGGATACTCTGGACTCGCTCTGGGTGACGACAGTTACGTTTCACAAGAACTTTTTTCCATTGAGGGTCATCAGTGATATTAGTTTCATCATAATTAATTATCACACTATGCTCAACATCCTTCAAAGTCTCCCGAAGTTCATCTTTTACTTGTTTATAATGTCATCATCTACATTAGCTCTGGATCGTTTTATATTCTGGTATAACCTTTAAGTCAGATACCCATTGTTTCTTTTCAAGAAAGACTCAACCCAATCTGGACCAGGCATATTGTTGCTGAAACAAAGCTCTGTACATCCTTTATGGTCTAAGAAACCCTTCACTACAAGACGAACATCTAGTTTAGTTAGAGGAAAATGCCAAACTTGATATACTCAAAAATAGATTTTTCATCTTCATCACTGAAAACTGCTGGTCTTCCATATTTATCTCCATGTTTACTGTTAACCAGTGGTGAATAGAGTCTTTACTGACATCATACTTTTCAGCTGCTTCCCCGATGGCTAGACCTTCTTCTTGTACACATCTAACTGCCTTTTCTATCTGATCATCTGTGAAGTTCCAATATGGTCTTGATCCAACCTTTCTGATACATTCCGTGGCATCATACCTGAAAGAAACAAAACCATCATGAGACGGTGGTTACAGGAAAACAGTGTTAGTTACAGAAAAAGTGAATATGTTGATAGTCCTGAATTTGTTATTCATTAATTTGTATCAGAACCTTATTTAGTTAATATGTATTTTGTTTTCATTCATATTAACATAGAAAATTGACATTTACATACAATATATAATTGTATCCAAATTAACATGTACATAAAATATATTGTGTATATGTATATTGTAATATAATTGTATGTATGTAAAATACATGTGAATTAATAATTACATAGAACAGAGAAAATAATTAACGTACAATAAATCTATAAAAAACATTATCATTACTTTCTATAGTGATGAACAACAATGAAAAAGGCATGTATTACAAAAAAAAATAATAATTTTTGGGGGAATCTGAGACATCTCAACTTACCCGCTGTTTTTTGTCTCAAGTTACCCCAGAAATTACCACTCTAGGTTTTGCTATATGTTAGAAATGAATGGTAACATTGCTAGAATCTTTGGAGAGAAAGTAAACTAAGGAATTAAGGTTAACTAACACTGACTTTGTTTCTGCCTAAAATAAAGTGATTAAGTTTCCCCTTAGCAGTGTTGTTTAATGAAAAATTACTGAGGAAAAATGCTAGTTTTTTTGTTTTTTTTTCTTACTTGTAGTATAACTCACCTGCAGATAATTTGTAACAAAGCTTCCACGATATTAACACTAACCACACACTGCAAAATCCAAAACCTCAAACAGTTTGGCCACTACAAAAATAAAACATGTGTATCATTTCATTTTGTCTCAAGTTACCCTGTAGTCTCAAGTATTCCCATTTGACTCAGTGTTTATCATGATAAAATCTAAGTCCAGTCATGATTAACAATCTAACCTCAGGTAGATTCAAACCAAAATGTTGTCATCTTCTAGGTCAGCGATTTAATATTAAACACTCGTATCACTGTCAACACCTTGTTTATTTACCAGTATCATCACAAATAATTTTACACAAATAGAAATGTACACAAAGTACGATTTTGATCCACAACTGTGATATCAAATATAAACACAACTTTAATTTATAAGCAAAAAAATACCACACAAATTTTATTTTGATCCACAAGAAGTGTGGTATCAAACATATGTACTAACTCTATAAATCACAAACTGAACTCTCAATGAAGACTAATGTTTCTCCATCTCTTACTGTTTTTTTTTTTATAGTTGTTAATGAAGTCATTCACAAACATGCAACATTTGTGTACCAACAACTGTCTAGTACAATCGAGGCCATTCCAGGCACATATTCTAGAATCTTGTAGAACAAACTACACTACCTATAAATATATTTGTACATTGATACAGAATATTCTAGTGTATTCTCTAAATAGTGTCACTATAAATAGTGTCCATCAATAACATAAGTTATACATCAATACTGGATAATGCAAGTACATTGTGAGTACATAACCTACGTACTTAGCTTATGTATATTGTAATGACAAGTAATTGTAAGAATACCAGTAACAATATTTACAATGTGGGTTTGGGTTCTCTAGTACCATATACAAAAATGTTCCTAGATTGCAAGCAAGCACACTATCATGTCACACTCAACTCGCTAAAATAATATAAACAATTTTCTTCAATTTTCTAAAAATTAAAAATAATAGAAATTAATTGATAAACTGATACACATTTCATTTCTTCAACAACTAGTTCAAGTTATGTATGCCATACATTTTAAATGTATACATATGTTTTATATACTTATTCTATACTCTTCTCAGCTATCCAATAAAAAACAATTAAAAAAAGGTGGAAGAGTTGGGTAACACTTATTTGTCCCCAGTAACATTGTAAGAGCAAACATTTTCATATACAGTTACTAAAACTAGAATATAAGTCATTTGAATAATAATAACATTATTGTAAAGCTACTTGCATACCAGAATAGAAATCTTCTAATTCTTCAGGGAATTTATCACAGAAATCTTCGCGACATAGCCTGTAAAAAAAAGTATTGTATAAGCAACAATGAATTAAATAAATGCATTTAGTGATAAACAGTTTAGGAGGTTTAGTGATGTTAGCGATATTCAGTTAAATACTGTACACATTTTACATATTTGTATCAGCAGTTAGACAAATTTATTGTTCTCTTCCAGATTCATTCTCAACAGCACAATAAATAAAAATCTAATGATTCAATCAAGAAAACAAACTTTTTCAGTTGTAGTAATATGAAATCATAGTTCTATTTATGTGCATTTACATTTTAATATGTATGTGAGTTGATTAAGAACTAATTAGTAAAAGTAGGACTACTGGTGCGTGTGTGCGTGCGTGTGTGTGTGTGTGTGTGTGTACATTCAGGTATTTTACATATACAAAATTTATTTTTGTTACTTCAGAACACCATATTTTTAGCTTAAGTTAACTATTTTTGTTAAAACCTTTTCATATAAAATATATTTCTTAACAAAAAACAGGCATCTAAAATGCATATATAGTAATGTACACTAGTATTTTAAAACACACTAAGACTGATGAACTCAGTAAGTTGATATATCAAAGTTAAAATATATTCATAAATTACCAAACAATTGTTTTCACTGCTGAGAGATTGTAGAGATTATACTAAACCTCATCATCATTTAAGTAAATAAGACTTAACTGCATTTACTCAACTGGAATCTTACTGCATTTACAAATTTGTTTTTATTGTTATGAACTTAAATTAGCTGTGCACTTTCTGTAATTAGAATCTTATAAAGTACTTAAAATAATTACAAAGCATGAGAAACTCCAAAGAAATTTAAAATTTTAAACCACCTTTTGCTTCCAGTATCCCTCACATACAAGTGACAAAATCTGAATATTGAATTATTACTATGACTGTGGAAGCCCCCTATCTTCAGTGGCTGGTAGAATTCAAGGATACCAGAAGGATTATGTAGACATTAAGGATGACATATTAGCCATTTATACTATCCCTTTATTATCACTACCTTGATAATAAAGGCATATGCCAATTAATTGCTTCTACTCAGATCCGCCAAATATTTTGTGGAAATATGATTCTTCCTAGTCACATAACCCAATATAAATTTTACTGTATGTTTTCATTTGCTATATTTACAACATCATGGACACACTTGTATTGGAAATCCAATGAGCTAGATCATTTAATCACATTTATACCAAATATCTGCCTATAACATTACTCATTACTTATTCATTTTAAGCAACGAGTATTTTTAGTTTTAATTTAAATACAACTATTACATTAACGACTCGGAACACAAAGTTTTATAAGTAAAAACATAAAGTTTACCTTACAACCTGAACCAGTTTTCACCTTTAAAAGGCTTCTTCAGAGGTTGCCGCTGGTAGCGCTGTCCATCCTGTTGTGGGCAATGGAATCGAATTTCAAAAGATCGATGTTGTGTGCGTGGGGTGAGATATGTTCGAATAATGCGTGCAATTTTAATTGTGTCTGTTCGTTTAGGATGTTGTTTTTATTTGTTTTCGTGTGTTTGTATATTTCCAGTTGTTCTAGAGTGTCTAGTTTTCAGCCTTTTGTGTGTACGTGTAGAATGTTCATGTTATTGTCGATGTTTTTGTATGTGTGGTTTGCTTCATGAGGTGGTTTGCAAAGTGGATTCTGTAGTGGAGTGGAGTGCCTTTGTGTGTTCACTCCACTACAGAATCCACCTTTGCAAACCACCTCATTGAAGTAAACCACACATACAAAAACATCGACAATAACATGAACATTCTACACGTACACACAAAAGGCCGAAAACTAGACACTCTAGAACAATTGGAAAAATACAAACACACGAAAACAAATAAAAACGACATCCTAAACGAGCAGACACAGTTCAAATCGCACGCATTATTTGAACATATCTCACCCCACACACACAACATCGATCTTTCGAAATTCGATTCCGTCGGCCACAACAGAACGGACAGCGCTACCAGCGGCAACCTCCGAAAAAAACTTTTACAGGGGAAAACCGGTTCAGGTTGTAAGGTAAACTTTATGTTTTTACTTATAAAAAACTTTGTGTTCCGAGTAGTTAATGTATTTAGTTTTCGTTGTTGTATTTAGTTAAGTAACGGACACGTCATGGACAACGAAATACAAGAGTTTTAATTTGTTTTTTATTAGGCCAAACTCATCATATTCTTCTTTACTAAATTATAACAAATCCAGGTACCCTATTTAACAGAGTTTGTTACCTCCATACCATAGGTTATATATGTTTTTTTTTTGACACTGAAGAAGTCACTCATTATCTTCCTTGGCCATATGCTTCACTGTTAAGTATATGTTTCTAATAAGTTCAATTAGTAGAGGAGAAAATGCATCTAGTTATATTTAGTACAATCTCTTGTGCCACTAGCTAATATTACAAAATAAAATGCATTCTAATAGTCTCTAAAGTAAAAATGACATATACTGATAATATTTTACTACAATTGTTTTAAGATTTACCTTTTACTAGCAACCAGTGGCATAACTAAAAGCTGCTCTTGGGGGAAAAGATAAAGGTAGATTAATAGGTTCTGCCTTCATTTTCTGTCACATCCATAATTTTTTTTAAGTTTTCAAATACCTACATTATTTACCAAATGTTCAGTGTTTGTCATTATTAAGAAAACTCTAACTTTATTTTATTAATTTATAAATATTGTAATATCTTTTATTTCTACAGATATTTATAAGTCTTATTTCAACACATGCATCTGGCTTAGAAATAGGCCTACATTAAGTGATTACAGAATTTTGCAAAAAAATTTTTAATAGCTCTGGGGAGGTAATAATAGTATTGGTCCCTTAATCCCTCTCCCGATATTTACACCACTGTTAGCAACTGTTCTGTGAAAATGTGATTGCTAACTTATAGTCTGCATTATTTCAGGTGTGCCGTTAACAGATAATCGCACAGACTGTATGAATGGAGGTATAGGTTATGGTAAAAAATGTATCTGTCCACCAGGTTTTTCAGGCAAAGACTGTAAAAAAGGTATTTATTTTGACGAGTTTATTTTAAAGGTAGCATACATCAATTTCACTTATCTATTGTTTACACTTTTAGTTAAACATATTTTGCAGCCCTCTTCAAAACTCCTAAATGATGGTGATTAATATCTAATGAAACCTACACATGTATTACCTTCATTACAATTTTCTCTCACTTAACATTTTGACCTGGAAACCTCTTCAGAAGCTCAGCGTGGCAGTTGAAGGACCTTGTTGCAAGGCTGGTAGGGCTTTCAGTAAGGTCCTTCAGCCCCCACGCTTAGCTTCTACAGACATCTTCAGGTGAACATGTTACTATGGTTAGAGAGGAGGTTTTACCTGATATTTTAAACCACCTTCATCAGGAGAAGAAAAAGTTTCTGTAAATAAAAGTCATTAAACTTACATTTAACCATTACGTTAGCAATTTTATTACATCTTTTAGAGTAAAATCTTTGTCCTTTAATCTGTTTCAATTGCAAATTAGAAATGTGGCTTTGTTCACTCATAAAGTATATAACTAATCAATGTTTTAGTGCTCAAACTTTAGCATGTAAAGATTTTTAGGAAATAATTGGTATTTAGTACAATGAATAATTTATTATTATGTTATTAGATGTCCACACACCTATACAAAATAAAGTGTAAACCTTAACAAGAAATAGTAACTCTTATTGCTCTCCATGTATTAGTTTAATTACCCTGAAGATGGCTACCAATTGTTTGGATGGCCAAGACGTCACATTTATATTTTTTCTGTAATAGCAAAGTCCACCATTTAGGTTCAAATGAAATCTTTATGGTTTTACAAAATTTTAAATTAATGCTTGAATTAATTAATTTTCTTTAAAAAAAAATCAGCTTATGGTCAGCACAACAAATCAGCTATCAGTATGACTTATATATTGAAAAGAAACATTTAATTTAAATTTATTGTAGTTTAAGGAAATATATAATCTTATAAAATTACATCTGTATTTATTATAGCCATTAAGAAAATTATGGTTTCTTTGTAAAAGTTTATACCATTCTATGTATGTGAGAAAAAATATACTAGCTGGATACCCATGCTTTGCTACGATGATTTCAGAAAAAAAAAACAGAATGTAAAATCAGAAAAAGGTTATTTGTGAAGCTTAGAAACCGGTATTTTGAAACTAAGAGAAATTGTTTAAGCTATTTAAGCTCGATCAATTTGAAGATGATCAATTTGATCAAGCTTGATCAATCAACTATTAAAGCTTGAATATTAATGAGTTGATAAAAATGACGCTGTATTATTTAGTTAGAGAGGGAAAGCTAAGTTTCTGTTAGAGATTAAGACAGTCCTTTACTGTAAGTCTAACAACAATAAAATAGATGGGCTTAAGCCCTTTGATCCCACCACCACCCCTGGTTTGTTTGGTCTACATAGCCAGGCTATTAACATGCTTACCATATACTTTCAGATTCTCCCTCAGATTAAGTGCTCACGACCTCCCTGTAAACAACATTCCTGGTTTTGCTCTCTGGCTGGAGGATAACCAGGCTGTCAGGTGAACTAAAATATAAACATTATACTTCCACGAAGCGTACAGTTGAAAAAACTGCATTATCGGTGTCATGGATTTTAGCGGTTTTTCGCGGTTTTTCATGGTTAGGCATTAAAGTTTTCAAAACCCTTTCTTAGCGAGTACCTAGAAGCCAAGAGGAACATACGTGCCGAATTTCAAGTTTGTAGGCTTTATAGTTATGGAGATTTCGTGATGAGCGAGTGTATAAATAAGTGAGTGGTATTTCGCTTTTATATATAGATTTACTTCAGCTGATAAAAGGCTATACTGATGACAGTTTAATTCTGCATTCCTTTTTCTCATTACTCAAGCATGGTTGAACCAGCTAAGTTGGAGCCCAAACATAGGAATAACTGTGTATAGTATTTTCTTCTTACTGCTAAAAACAGATTTAAATAATTGGGATAATCAATTTATTGGCCCTGTAAATATAAACATAATATAATAAACATATGCATCCTGTAAATGAACCACTATATATAGTAAGGAGTAAAATTGTTGACAATACAGTACCGAAATAAGTACCATTTTTAACTATGTGGACTGTAAGCTGACTAGTGAGAGAGATGAAGACATGACAATTAAATGAACAACTTGCGTAGAATAAATTTCAAAAAGCAACAAGGGAACTTAATCTATCTTACAAAGTATTAGCTGTGCATGCTTTTAAATGGTTCAGTATGCTGTGTACCAAGACAAGAAAGTACGTATAAGAGCTTTAGGAAGTAAATGCTTACAAGCATAGATTATATTAAAAGAGTTTGGAGAAATCACATTATACTCAAGTACTGAGATAAAATACTAAAACAAATGTGCAGTTCACCCTGAACAGAAGATCTATAAGTTGATCAAGTTTAAAATAATAAAGATCAAAACAAATAAATATATGAGACCTACCATACAAAGATGAATAAATTTGGCAATTACATGTTTACATGGCAATCCCCAAAGTTAGATTTCTCTGTCATCAGTTATTTGAGTGGTCTTTACCTTATTCTCCTAAAAAAAAAATATATTGGACTTGCTTGCATAAACTGTTTCTTTATGTGACTGATTATTCCAGTTTATAAAACATACCATCAATTTTACCAGTTCACTGTAAAAGTATACATTACAAAAAACTGACATCTGATCTAGAAATTAATACTGTAACAACCATAGTTACTTTTTACTTTGTTTTATCTCCTAATACCAACCAATTAAATGCAAATAAATTGATAATAACAATAATTATTATAATTATAATTATTTTTATTTTTAATCTGTTGTTATATTAACTTCAGTATCCCCCATAATATTCTAGATTTCTAAAGAACATACATTTTCGTAACAAAATTATACTGAAAATGGGAAGTAAAGTGTTTTGAAATGCCATCATAACAATACTTATCCTATATCTCTGAATCATGAAATTTAATTTCTTCATATAATTTGTACATAATATGGAGTGATAGTTGTTTCTGTGGTTATAGGATGTGGACCAAACAGATTTGGTGCAGATTGTGGTGGTAAGTGTTCAACAACCACTGATGAATGCCGAGGCCTTCTATTGTGTTACCATCTAGTTGGCTGTTACTGTGCTCCTGGTTACCACGGAGACTTTTGTACTGAACGTAAGTATATTACGTTATTTTCTATGATTAAAATGGTTTTTCTTTGTGAAATTACTTTCTGTATTCCCTAACCTTCATCCTTAGACTTTCTTTCCACATGATATTCCTTCTCTGTTAAGAGTATAATCTCAAGCTCATAGCTTTTATATGATTATTTTGCTATTTGTTTGAAATCCAAGATTTATGTAACTATAGCAATATTCATGCAGCTGCAGTTTTATAAAACGTAATCCTATTGACTTGATAAATTTGATTTCTTAGACACCCATTTCATACTTCGCATTTATAAAGGGTTTTATGTAACTCATGTCCATTACAAAAGGTTGGTTATCATAATTGTTTAAACCCAAATTGTTCAAAATTATCAATTTTATTTTTTTTTTTTTTGACACCACTTTAATCCCTTGTGATTAAATTCTTTCACTGGGCTTGATTTTCATTTTTGAAATCCTTTGGTGGTATTCTTCTCATACTTTATGCAAGTATAAACATGCCACTTGTATTTTTTAAGCCAAAAGTGCCTTCATCTGTATTATTATGGGAAGATACAACAATTTTGTCTGACTCCTATATCAGCTGGTTGTCCTACAATTAACAAAATGTCAATCATCATTTACAGTGTAAAACTATCATTAACATTTAAGGTTACAGTTGTGCCCTCATAAAGACTATTCATAGCACACAAAAGATAAAAGGTTAATTTAAACACCATTCTCCTTAGTTTTCCCATAAATACTTTCAGTTCCAGCAAATACAATATGTTGTAATAAATATTAGTTTGGATTTCTTCATATCAACAAATGCAGTATAGTTTCTACAATGTGGCAAACAAATTAGGATACATTTAGGAAATTTCTCATTAAAGTTAAATTTCAATACATGCTAGTGTGACTATTAACTTTAATTAATAAAATTTGGATACATAAAATACTTAAAACTGTCAACTTCCAAAAATTCTTACCTTCAAGTGGTCCAGGGTCTTATATTCAAACTCGTGACCTGTAAGAGTTCGCCTGGCTTATTCACAGACTGACCACTGGGTGTTTACAAAAGTTATGCTTTGGTTATCAAAACCGGGGCTCAGTGTGGGTGACTCCACATTATTACAGTTAGTATGGAATTAAAATAAATCCCCATAGTTTGTCCCATTACAATACCCCCCCCCCAATGAGAGGTTTTCTGCCGAAACAGAAAAACTCTCATTGCCTAAAAACCCAAGAGGATCAGCTAGGATATGGCGCCATTGACTTAATTCTTATTAAAACTATGGGTAACATAGTCCGGTGACTATGGCTGTACCTGAATGACATTACTGGACTTCCCTGGTCGAGATCCCAACACCATAAAGTCAGACAGGCACACCACCACAGTATCACCTGACTCTGTAACATTTCAAACAAATTGTCAATAATTAGCCTTACACCAAACCAGGTCCTCAACTGATTTATTTCCCTCTTAGACATACTGGATTGCCTTTAGCAAATTACTGGTTGCGTATATATGTGCCTTCTTAATATAAACATATTACATTCCTATTTCACAAAAACCTAACCTCAAAATAAACATTACCAACTTTAGGTTAACATAAACATTTCATCTTTGCATCTAACTACAATTCACTAATATTATACAACGTTTATTTTAATTTCTATTAATTACACCTTTTAACTGTTTATCTTGCATTATCATTTCAAATCAAAAATTAAATCATTCAAATTTCAATCAATGCATTTTCATCAGTTATCATTTATTTTATAATTCAAACCAAAATAAATCTAAGTTCATTACTAAAATTCACATTTTAATTTAATTAGACCATTTCTTTCAATTAATTACTTTAATGGTCTTATTCAAAATGACTTCATTTAATTTCTTCTTGCATTTATTTACTTTCATAATGAAATTCATTTATCATTTTCTATAATCTTCAAATCAAAACTTTAAATTTACTACCCGAATCTCTATTTTTTAAATGGATTTAATTTTCATCATAAACATTCATAATCATATATTGACAATTATTTAAAAAAATAAAAACTTATTACTATCATAAAATCAATTACAACTATACATTGATTACACCATGGATCAGCTGATGTCTTATCAGCATATGAACATAACCTTACTCTAAGTACCTTTAATATATGTAAACCAAATACAGAATTATCCACAAAATAAGTCATTAAATGTTCTTGTTAAACACACATAGTTTCAGTATTAAGTCCAGTATTTAAAACCATTAACTTTTATAGTTGAATGTTCATTAATAATCATTTAACCACCATCATCGAAAATTAATTTTCTTTGAACATAACACAGTACATAACCCTTACAAAACAGTAATTGAGTCACAACAATAACGACATATCTAATCAGAGCAAAACAAACTTGATTTCACAATGATTACGGTCAAGTAATCCCTAACTGAATATTCAGTTATACATCTTCTTCCACATCAATTTATCATGTTCCCCCCCTAACCCAGTTACAATTGGGTAAATAACCTCCCGGGTAAACCGGATGAGGCATTTACCTCCTTGCATAGATGCTATATCTATTCCCCTGGCTTGTAACGGCCAGCTCCTTTTCCACACACACTATTGCTTAATGATGTTGTACTGTAGCGCCCATTTTCTTTCACAAGAACTGAAGTTTTTTAGGGTCTAGACGCTGCCTACACTGTTCTTGCTTCGGCGTTACAAAACATTCGGCATTACTGATGTCCGAGGACACCCGTAATCCTACTAAAATTTAGTTTTATGCCCTTAAGACGGTCTATCACCCCATTCAGTGGATAGCCGCTGTTCCATAGTTATGGTGATTCCCCTTATTCACCCCCCGGTTAATTTCTAAAGTCACCAATTTTGAAAATAATAACAAGTATGGTTAGGGTACAATAAGCCTACCCACACCTTGTTACCAATAATCCAAATCCACGGTCAGGGTTCGGTGACGCCGTGACCGCCAGAAAGTGGGGAATCACATGTTTAAAATATATAACACATGTTTCAGATGTATACCTAATTACACTCTTATCACATAAACATTTATGATCAACATAATACAACATCATAACCCATCAACATGAACATTATCATTGTTACCTTAACACAAACATTTCTAATTTATATTTGACCAAAAATTCCACACATTGCCTAAGTTAAATTCTTTCAAACTCATTTAATTTCAGTAGTAAAACATTTTACTTTACTTCAATTTCATGATAAAATTCCTACTTACACATGGTCAATCATTTAATCAAATAAAAACATGATTACTGTCATAGACTCCAAACTATAAACATTTATCACAACCAATATAACGTACATAACCATACAGTATGTACCTTCTGATACCTTATAATAACAAATAACTCAATACCTAAACACACTTTATGTTTAATCTTTACTATTTATTATAAAGTATAACTCTCAGAAAAATCATTTAAATTCATTACTAAAATTCATCTATACAACATGCTAAATTAATTAATTAATCTCCAATTATTTAATTCAATCAGTTTTTTTTTAAACACTAAGTTACTTTAATCACATTATTCCAAACAATTTCAATTCAGTTAATTTCATTATAAAGTTCACAATTACTATCATTATTTATATAGTCTGGTAAAATATTATTATTATTATTATTAAATCAATTCCTACTACATACATACATTGTTTACTTAACATACAGAGTACAACATAACCTATTACACAAATACATTTAACATCACTACAAATTTATCTACAATTTTTTCGTCATATCATGTTATTGTTTACCACACCTCATTACATAAGTAAGCCAAGTATTTACCATTAGCTCAAATAATTAAATATTCATTTATTATTTATCTAACCACCATCATCAAACAGCACTCTTATGTTTTTATAACACAATTCACTTTTAATTATTTTCATTTTGTCACTATCAATATAGCAACTATTCAATTTTTTCCATTGTTCCATTACACCCGCATAGTAATTCCCAGGATTACTATATATTCTTTCATAAAAACTGTCTACATTGGTATTTTTGGTCCAGTCTCACTTAGTATTATTATTTGTCTCACTTAAATAGTTTCTACTATCATCATCATAGTAATTAGCTGTTACTAGTACGTACCCTAATTCTCCCAACAAGTAAGTGTATATCATCATCAACATCAATATAATCATCGTTTACTACTGCAGTGCTCATTTCTACACAAGGTAAGTTTTTCATATAATTAACTCTCTCCCTATTTACTCTCTCTATTAATTCTTTATAACTTCTATTAACCTCAAACAACACTATCTCTCTCACTCTCATAAAATACCTCTCATCATAACACCATTTCACTTTCTCTCTAACATTCCACACAAAGGGCAACACAACATTATTATAACACTTCCTGACTCTACCAGATTTATCACAAAAATTTAAGGGACCATTTGTAGACACTGTGTCTACCACACAACTTCTAGAGGAAACTCTGTCCTCATAAACCACTAGTGGAGTCTTTACTCCATTTAAACAAGAGGGAAAATTTGCCCTTTGCCAACCTAACCTCTCTTCACACTCTCTCTCAATCTCATCAACCACTATCTCATTCCTACTTTCTCTTTCCATGAAAACTTCATCGCCACTATCATTATTCACCATTTCACTCTCTAACACCACATTTTTAATTATATCACCGTTATCACTTTTTATTTCGATATTAAACTCATTACTATTATTACTACTTACCTCGTTATTATTCATCATATAGCTAACACTGTCACTTACCTTCTTATTCATTATCTGATTTAATTTACTTTCTAAATTTTTATTCCTTTTGTTACTCTGTTCCTCTATTGATTCTATCACTTATTCTTTAAATGTCATTAAACGTTCGTTAATCTCATTTATGATCTCACTCTTTACTCCATTGACTCGAGTATTTACTTCGTTAATATTACTACTTAGTTCATTGAGTCTGGTATTTTGTTCATTTAATTTGACATTTACTTCATCGAACTTACTGTTTTGTTCATTAAACTTCATGTCATTAATATCAAAGCGTTTATTTAATTCATCAAACTTGCTTTCGAATGTATTATTCTGTACATCAAATTTTACGTTAATATCCCTCTTAATTCATTATTTTCTTCTTTAAATTCATTGAATCTACTTTCGTTTTTAACATCTTGTTTATTAAAATTACTATTCATATTTTCTGACATTGTTTGCATAAGGTTAAATATATCATCCATCGACAACTCTCTTACTCTGGTTGTCGTTGGAGTGAGTTCTGCTTTCTTATGACTCATTATATCGTCATCAGATATCTTATTTTGACTAATTGAAATTGGCGTTGAATGAATTTCAACTTCATCCATTATTTTTGATTCGGTTAAGTTACTTTCATTTGTTAGCATTAAAGCTGTTTGGATTCCCGAGTCGCTCATATCGGCCGACTCGGTTGACATATTTTCTTTGTTTATAAACATTAACTTATTTTCAGATTCATCGCTGATGGTTACGTCAGTTTCATTTATTTTACTCTCTGTATTTTCCATATTTTAAATTATGAAATTTTCATATACTAAAAACTCACACTTAAGATTATTATATCAATCACTTAATTGTAACAAAACATAACATCATTTATTTGTACATAATTTACACGTAATCTGCCTTAACTTCAAATCACCTTTCCTTACATTCACGATTAGGCATAATCTGTACAAAATAAATTTGTACAAACCGTCCTAAGTTCAGGCACCATTGTGACTATTAA
Organism: Magicicada septendecula; assembly: GCA_034769895.1. Taxonomy (NCBI): domain Eukaryota; kingdom Metazoa; phylum Arthropoda; class Insecta; order Hemiptera; family Cicadidae; genus Magicicada; species Magicicada septendecula. Next base: position 498,252,676 of record CM068368.1, read on the forward strand.
CTTTAATTAAGTTAAAATTTAACATAAGCAATATTCATGCAGCTGCAGTTTTATAAAACGTAATCCTATTGACTTGATACATTTGATTTCTTAGACACCCATTTCATACTTCGCATTTATAAAGGGTTTTATGTAACTCATGTCCATTACAAAAGGTTGGTTATCATAATTGTTTAAACCCAAATTGTTCAAAATTATCAATTTTATTTTTTTTTTTACACCACTTTAGTCTCTTGTGATTAAATTCTTTCACTGGGCTTGATTTTCATTTTTGAAATCCTTTGGTGGTATTCTTCACATACTTTATGCAAGTATAACATGCCACTTGTATTTTTTAAGCCAAAAGTGCCTTCATCTGTATTATTATGGGAAGATACAACAATTTTGTCTGACTCCTATATCAGCTGGTTGTCCTACAATTAACAAAATGTCAATCATCATTTACAGTGTAAAACTATCATTAACATTTAAGGTTACAGTTGTGCCCTCATAAAGACTATTCATAGCACACAAAAGAGAAAAGGTTAATTTAAACACCATTCTCCTTAGTTTTCCCATAAATACTTTCAGTTCCAGCAAATACAATATGTTGTAATAAATATTAGTTTGGATTTCTTCATATCAACAAATGCAGTATAGTTTCTACAATGTGGCAAACAAATTAGGATACATTTAGGAAATTTCTCATTAAAGTTAAATTTCAATACATGCTAGTGTGACTATTAACTTTAATTAATAAAATTTGGATACATAAAATACTTAAAAACTGTCAACTTCCAAAAATTCTTACCTTCAAGTGGTCCAGGGTCTTATATGCGAACTCGTGACCTGTAAGAGTGGTTATTGGGTTTTGTTACGTAATAAATATTAACTCTCGTTTGCTACCATTAAACAACTTTGTTTATTAAAAATATCTCCCACATATTTTCTTTCTCTTTCTTTTTCTATTATTTACAAAATTATTTTTCCTTAATTCTTAATCATCTTTCACAGAAACAAATATTAGTTAGTTTAAACATAAAATAGATATATATCTTTTTCTTAAAAGGCAATCCAGCACTTTGCTCACTCTCTCTCTCTCTCTCATACTTTTCACCCCCCCCCCAAATAAGAGATCTCTTTAATATTGATACATTTCAGTGGGTCTGTGTATAATTGGTCTGTATTGTTACCAGTTTTGAAGAGTACTCAGCCTGCACGTGTGTTCCATTGTTGCTTCACTTTTTTACGCTTAAAAGTCCGAAAAGTACCTTTAACTGTTTATAATTTCAAAATTATACTTCTGACATTGCTGTTACACTTTTATTAACACATTTTTACGATTTTACTGTATTTTGGCTCCCGAGCACTATTACATTGAACCGGGCGGTTCGGGTGACTGACGCTAAAGTGAAGCGTCTCCAAAATGGCTAGCGTCACTCTAAGTTTGGCAACTTGCTTTTTCATTGGCGGACAAGCGTCTCGTTATTTCTCATACTATTGTAGGTGGGGGTAAGGAAAACCGATACGTGCTCTTCACTCTGCTAAGGCCGGCACACGCTCGCTCGTACACATTCCAATGCTCCAGATTACGTCGCACCTCGCCTGGCTTATTCACAGACTGACCACTGGGTGTTTACAAAAGTTAAGCTTTGGTTATCATAACCGGGGCTCAGTGTGGGTGACTCCACATTATTACAGTTATTATGGAATTAAAATAAATCCCCATAGTTTGTCCCGTTACACTAGTGACAAATGTAAAATACATACACACTCTTAAAATTAAATTTGTGGCACTGATGGTGCCTGCCTATAGTGTGAACAAGATGTTCGAATCATTTACATAAATAAACATAAAAGTATTTAATCAGAACTGTATTAATATCATATTTTACTTACAGCATGTAACTATGGACAGTACGGACCAAATTGCTCTCAAACATGTGTGATGTGCACAAGTGCTTGTGATGTTTATACTGGGGAGTGTTCAGCTTGTGTGCCTGGCTTCATTCCTCCTTTCTGTAACAAAAGTGAGTCCCTTATATCTATTGTCAGAATTCAATTTATAAATAAGAATAATAAATAAGATGATTAATTTATTGAGCTCACCTGAAAAAACTTTTGTCAAGTGAGTGGAATGTAATAGATTTTTCAAAATGTGCCTAATAGATTTGTTATAAGTGAATATAAAATAATACATACAAATTTAAATAAGTACATAATAAATTATTATCTTCTAGAGAATCTTAGGTGAATGATCCACTAACAACATTACACTGGAAAAAAAACAGATTTAATGAAAACTATGACGTTATTTACCTCAGTGAATACTGACCTCAGAAGAGCTAAAAAGCTAAAATGCTCATGAAATATCTATGTGGAGAATAATTCTTTACAGGTATTAATTATGACTACTGGGAAGAGAGATAACTAATGATTAGAGGCTTTTGAGACAGTATGATAAAGAAGAATTCAGAGGATTTTGTAGAAAGGTAGGGTGAAAAATACTGAAGTTTTGTGAAGGATATGATTAAAAAATATTTTAGAAAAATTGATGGATTTAGAGGCTGCAGTTTTAGAAATATAAAGAAATTTTAAACAAGATCAACAGTATCAGCTGACAACATGTAATGTGAGTATAGCCACTTGTCAATCTGAAGTTGCAAAAAAGAAATTGGAATAAAATGAACATTTATTAGAGAGCCACTATCAGTCACTTTAGACATATAAAAAAGACATAGTAATCATCAGACAAATACAGCATTTAAAAAAAAAACATGTGCAGTAACAATACTAAAAATACTCGTAACACAAAAATTCTAACTACACCCTGTGTGTGTGTGTGTGTGTGTGTGTGTGTGTGTGTGTGTGTGTGTGTGTGTGTGTGTGTGTGTGTGTGTGTGTGTGTGTGTGTGTGTGTGTGTGTGTGTGTGTGTGTGTGTGTGTGTGTGTGTGTGTGTGTGTGTGTGTGTGTGTGTGTGTGTGTGTGTGTGTGTGTGTGTGTGTGTGTGTGTGTGTGTGTGTGTGTGTGTGTGTGTGTGTGCAGTGGATTCAGCTGTATCGGGGCACATAGGGACGATATTTATCAAGTTGGGCCAATTAAGCGCGGCTAAGCCTATTATCCATAATTTCTAAAAAGTAAGCAAATATGCCTTACAAATCAAAATTTCTTATGTAACGTAAACAAAAGTACAGTAAATACTGCAATTATAAGATTTGTTACTAACAAAGTATGTACAGCGGCGGCCCTAGCCCTTTATTAGGGTGGAGCGAAAATCCCGTTTGGATGGTTTGGAGCGCCTCTTGGGACCTTTTTTTTTTTAGGTTAAGTTAAGTAAATACCAACTTTTCAAAAATCAATAGGTTTATTGAATCAAAATTAAGTTGCTATTCATATTGCACTCTTGCTGCATCATAAACAAAAATACGGCAAAAAGACGCCAACAAAATTTTGTTTTTTTCGCAATCGGATTTTGGCGCCTCTCCTCACCCGGCGCCTAGAGCGGTCGCTCCTCTCGCTCTACCCCAGGGCCGGCCCTGAGTATGTATAAAGAAATACAGTAATTAACATATAATACTGCTATAATTACAGCATAATGAAATAGCATGAATATGCTAGGCTAGCTAAAACAACAAGGCTTAGCCGACTTGGCTGTGATGAGTAACTTGTGTTTATCACTAACGGACATTTTATACATCAGGGGATAGTGACATGATCCATCGATTTTTTTTTCAGCCTGATAATTTTATATGTTTATAACACAGAGAACTGTCGGTGTGGCCCAATCAAACAAACTGGTCTCATCAGTATTATAAATATGTTACGACATCACAGAACAATCTACGTGTTTATCGAATGTTCCAGAGAGATCCGGAATGTAATGTGTGTGGCGTACGTGCTTGTTGACACATTTTCTAGACTGTGCCAGACTTCGCTCGGGCGCACGGACTGTGTCAAGGCCGCAAGTAATTACGTCGTAACTATACTGGCGCTATCGCGCATTATGGAATAATCTAGTAATTTGGGGCGGTATAAATACCAGTACTCAATGACGTTCAATTCACGGAGAAATCCGAAGCGATCTGTTTCACTCGTAAGTCCATCTCCCGATGGAAGGGAGGCCTATCGCCTACAAAGAGTCGGTGAAGTATCTAGGCGTTCGGCTCGACCGGCGTCTTTGCTTCAACGCCCACGTGACAGAAACCCTCTCTAAGGCTCGCGGCACCCGAGCCAAACTTTATCCATACCTCGCGTGCCAAAGTCCCCTGGCGCTGCGCACGAAAGTTACCCTCTATCTGTTGTTTCTCCGGTCTGTATTGACCTATGCGGCACCTGTTTGGTGGTCACTTGTCTCCGCCACCAACAGGCGTAGGCTGGAAAGTTTCCAATCCAGAACCCTCCGTTCCTTGTCGGGATCTCCTTGGTTTGTTAGAAACAGTGTAATTCGAGGAGGTCTACGAGTTCCTACTCTCTCTGCCTTTGTCTGGTCATTTGCTGCGACTCTCTTTGCCGCAGCTGAGACCTCTTCCTTCCCTTACCTCAGGACCACGCAACCACCTCCCCCTGTCCGGGTCAAACGCCCTCGGGCGATTCTCGATGACCCGCCATAACTTTAAGTAAACTACTTAAATCAAATTTTGCATATTCACCATCTGACCATGCCCCAGAATTTACCTGATAAGCTGTTTCCTTCCTCCCTTCCTAGTATGCCGACCGCGCTGAATGCCGCTGCTACGCGCTATCACTGGCACGGAGGCTCTCCGCCTCGCGGGGAGCGACCGACGCCTCACGGCGTCTGCACGCGGGACTGGAAATGGGTGACATCTGTCACCTGAACCCGTTCATGCGGCAGTGCCCACTGATTGCTCAAATTTTAAAAATAAATAAAAATTAAAAACCTTTCTCCCCCGCCTTCTCAGTTAACTGGTTGGCGGTTGTCCATTCCTGTTTTTAGGCACCAGTCGAATGAACAGAACTACGTCTATCCTCAGGCAGCCATTGGGCTCGACCCAGATGCTGCAGTCATGCACCGGGTGCAAAGATGCCCCGCTACTACAATGCTACATGCTACACGTTCAATTCAGTATAGCAGCGATATATTTACTGTGCGGTTCGACAGTTATAGGCTAGTAGCGATATTACTGTGCACGTTCAAGTCGTTATAGTTAAGAGTGGTGTTTTATAATCGGACGGTATAATTGCAATACGATAGTGTTTAATTTTAGTGGACATTTTATTGCGTGTGAACAATTTTTATTTGATTTGTTGTAGAGACTGTGTTGTTAATAATTACGAACTGTTTAACTGTAAAAATTAAAGGTGTGATTACTGACTTAATTGGTGTCTTGTAATTTGTTTTCCACTGTACCTATGACGATCGAGTAGACCGTCGTAACAGTAGTGTCAGAACTGGGATAAAACAGTTAACAGTGGAAACAGTGGACACTTTGTACAAGACGGTGTGATTTGTAATTAATCGGTAAACATGGATCCCAGTCAGATGATGGAAGATTTACAAACACTGCTGCGGCAGACACAAGAAGAAGCAGATTAACGGCAGGATGAAAAACACAGGCAGGAAAGAGAAGAGGCTGAGGAACGTCAGAAAGCACTAATGTTAGGAACAGAAGAAAGACAAAAAGATAAAACGGAAGCTCTCTTTGAAGCTATGCAAAAACAGTTGCAAGAACACAGTACCGCAAAATTGGGTATCCTATGAGGTGAGCTTAATAAACAAGTTTCTAAAATATCAGAGGTACAAGAATCAATGACATTAAAAATAGCTGAAGTAGAAAAATATGTGTCGACTGTTGAAGAATCGATGTCTAATAAAACAGCTGAAGTAGTAAAGTCAGTCACGAGTGTGGAAAAGCTATGTCAATAAAAATAGAAGACTCGAGTTGCAACCAAAACAACTTTGTGAACAGACTGTACCAATGATAAAGACAGAAAAAAGACGCAGAAAATAAGTTAATAGAGAAAGTCACTTTGCCTGCAGTAGGGACAGTTCATGTCAAAGCTCCATCCTTTGACGGAAGCAGTCACTGGGGAACGTAGCTCCGCCAATTTGAAGCTGCTGCATGCGCAAATAATTGGCCAGAGAAAGACAAGGCAGTCTCACTCGTTCTCGCATTAAAAGGACCCGCGGCAGAACTACTATAGAAAGTGCCACCTGACAACCAAAACACCTATGCCGAATTGATAAAAGCTCTGGAATTACGGTATGGTGATAAACATTTGCGAGATGTGTACTGCACCCAGTTGAGAGCAAGGCGACAGCATGCCAGGGAGAGCCTTCAAGAATTTGAAGCAAGTATCGACAGACTAATTAGACTGGCCTATCCTGAAGCGCCAGAAGATTTTCGAACGAGTTTTGCGATGCAGACATTTACTGCCGGTGTCCGAGATAACGAACTACAGCAAGTGTTACGAATGGCAAGACACCAGAACAGTGCGGACGCCCTGGTACGTGCTTTGCAATTTGAGGCCGCCAAATCAGCGTCTGGTTGGACAAGTCATAAAGTGCGCGCACTAAAAGATCGCGACGGCACACACGATGAGGAAGAAGAACAAGGAACAGAGACTCTACGGTCGGCGCCACAGCATAAAATAAGAAAGGATGGAAGACCGAAGTGTAATAGATGTGGGAAACCTGGATATCTACAATGAGATTGCCGGGTTAGAATTCAGCAGCAGGGAAACGAGCAATAGTCGGTACAACGGGGCGTGTGCTGACTAACTGGATGAACGAAGCCCCTAGACAATACGCAATTTCTACACTTCAGAAAAACAGCGGGAGCTTGGTAGTTATATCGGATTTGTTCAAGAAAGGCCAACCTCGATTACAGTTGACACAGGCTCAACAATTTCTATTGTGCGCCCCGACGTGGTGAAAGATCTCAAGCCAATCTGGTGCTCTTGCAGCATGCGAACAGCTACTGGACGGCCTGTAAAAGTGTATGGAAAAGTGGAGATACATCTACGCCTCGGTCGACTTGAGTTTAATCATCAAGTACTTGTTGCAGACATTGTGGATGAAGCAATTCTTCATCCACAATGAACGCATACCGATTTATAGTCGACTTCAAAATCAATGTCTCGAGAATCGGAGGCGAAGAGGTAATGCTATCAACAATGACGACAGCAGAAAAATCGATGGACGTCATAAACCAAGTGGCCGTAACTGTTCCGCCAAACTCCGAAAAGATCATCATGGTTCGAAACGAGGTAGATACTAGGGGCAACCAGTGCTCTATATTCGAACCCTAGGTAGTCAGCACACCGGGCATACTAATTGCCAGAAGTTTAGTAAACCTGACGAAACCGGAAATATACCTATTAGAGTAGTGAATATTTTGGATCAAGCTATCACTTTACAAAGCAATACGCTCCTAAGGCAAATTGACTCCTGTGACCTGGGTAGCCGGAATGATGCAAGGAAGATCCAGTCCTTCGGATAATTCCAAATTACCCAAGGAACTGCAAGAATTATTGAACAGATCTTCTAACAACCTCTCAAGTGGTGAGGTAAAAGAACTCAAGACAGTTTTTACAAGAATTCAAAGATTGTTTTGCAGTTCGGGGACAGTCACTGGCAAGAACCTCTCTTGTGCAACATCGCATCAATACCGGGGACACAACACCGATACGCCAACCTCCTCGAAGGCCTCCATTATCTAAACAAGATGAAATGTCTCGGTTAGTACAGGACATGTTGACAGAGGAAGTAATCGAACCTTCGTCAAGTGCTTGGTCTTCTCCTGTAGTGCTGGTAGCGAAGAAGGATGGTGGATTGCGTTTCTGCGTAGACTACCGGAGGTTAAATGACGTTACAAAGAAAGACTGCTATCCATTACCTCGCGTTGACGATACACGCGACACGTCGTCCGGAGCACAGTGGTTTTCCACATTGGACCTGAAGAGTGGATATTGGCAAGTGGGTCTTCATCAAGAAGACAAGGAAAAGACCGCTTTCTCGACCCCAAGTGGCTTAATCCAATTTAACGTCATGCCATTTGGACTCTGTAATGCACCGGCAACATTTGAAAGATTGATGGACCAGGTACTCCAAGGCCTGACATGGAAAACTTGCCTTGTTTATTTAGATGATGTCATAGTCATCGGGAAGACTTTCAAAGACCATTTGGAAAACCTTAAGGAGGTTCTAACTAGAATTCACTGTGCCCAACTGAAGCTGAACCCGAAGAAGTGTTCTCTATTCCAGAAGGAAGTACAGTATCTGGGCCATCTGGTTTCGGCAGCGGGTGTTAGCATGGATCCTAATAAAGTAGACACCGTAAGAGACTGGCCAGTGCCGAAGACTAAACACGAAGTTCAGAGTTTCCTGGGGTTATGCTCATATTACAGACGTTTTGTGAAAGGCTTCGCTACTATTGCTAAACCACTACATGGGCTAACAGAAAATAAACGAAACTTCCAGTGGTCGAGGGAGTGTGATCAAGCATTTAGGACTTTGAAAATTGTATTATGTTCGCAGCCAATTCTCGCTTTCCCAGATTCCGAAGGGAAGTACATTGTGGACACAGACGCAAGCAATACTGGTCTAGGAGCAGTTTTGTCTCAAGTTCAAAACGGTGAAGAATGAGTAATAGTGTATTACAGCAAGTCGCTTTCTAAACCGGAGAGAAATTATTGCGTCACAAGGAGAGATTTCCTGGCAATCGTCTGAGCGTTGGAGCACTTCCATAAATACTTCTATGGAAGAGAGTTTTCACTACTTACCGACCATGCCGCGCTTGCATGGCTCTTAAGATTTAAAAATCCAGAAGGACAGTTGGCAAGGTTGCTTGAACGTCTGCAAGAGTACAACATCGACGGGGGCGCCTGCGTGGTAATGCAGATGGCTTATCACGAAGACCGTGCCCGGAAGACTGCCGACATTGCCACAGAAAGGAAGAAAAAAACTCAAGCGAACATGTTCAAGCCATCACTGTAGAATTCTTGGCTGATGGCTGGACAACACAAGACTGTCGACAAGAACAGATGACTGATGAAGACATTGGACCGATCTTGACAGCAAAAGAGGAAGGTCGCCGCCCGGATTGGCAAGATATCTGCCATGGTTCCGAAGTGCTGAAGGGCTACTGAGCACAATGGGAATCTCTCACCTTAGAAAACGGATTGCTGAAAAGGGCTTGGGAAAGTGCAGATGGACGAGACGTGGTCATGCAGTTGATAGTTCCCCGAAGTAAAGTAAAGTCTGTTTTGAAGGAGATGCATGATGGAAGGCCATCTTGGCGTTAACAAAACCCTTGACAAAATACGGAAGCGATTCTGTTGGCTTCATCTTCGCCACGACGTAGAGGAATGGGTTCGGACGTGTGAAATATGTGCTGCAAGCAAGGGCCCACAAACCAGAAGCAGGGGAAAAATGAGACAATATAACGTTGGACTGCCTTTCGAGAGAATTGCCATAGACATTGCCGGACAATTCCCAGTTACTGACGATGGAAACCGGTACATCATGGTTGTAGGTGACTACTTTACTAAGTGGGTGGAAGCCTACGCAATTCCAAATCAGGAGGTTACCACTGTGGCAAAGCAGTTACTTCACAACTTCTGTTGCCGTTATGGAGCCCCTATGGAAATCCATATGGATCAAGGGAGAAATTTTGAAGCAGGAGTGTTTAAAGAATTATGCCGTCTACTCGGAATTCGAAAGACCAGTACAACGCCTCTGCATCCTCAGTTGGACGGGATGGTTGAGAGATTCAATAGGACACTTGAGTAGCATCTTTCGAAGATTGTTGACGAGAACCAAACAGACTGGGACCAACGTATACCACTATTCCTCATGGCGTATAGATCATCAGTACACTACACAACCGGCATGACTCCAGCAAAATTGGTGTTTGGGAGGGAGATTCGTCTTCCTGGGGACTTAATGTTCGGATCACCTGAGACTCAGTCCCAAGAGCCACAGAACTATTTCTCGCAATTAGAAAACCAACTGCAAGAAATGAATCGCTTGGTAAGAGGACGGCTGAAGATTGCCAGTGATAAAATGAAAACTCGGTATGACATTCGCAGCAATAGTGTGGTTTCCAAGAAGGAGATCAGGTCTGGTTGTTCAACCCAAAGCGCCGTCGTGGTCGCTCACTTAAGCTTCAGTCTAACTGGGAAGAACCCTACACTGTGAAAAAAAAGAATCAATGATGTTGTTTATCGGATTCAACAGAAAGGGCAGCGAAAGTTCAAGGTCGTTCACCTAGATCGCCTGGCTAAGTACTACTTCAGAGAAGGTTTGCCAGTTCGGAACGAACAGGCTTAAGGAGGGGGAAGTGTTACGAGATCACAGAATAATTTTCGTGTTTATCGGATGTTCCAGAGTGATCCGGAATGTAACGTGTGTGGCGTACGTGCTTGTTGACACATTTTCTAGACTGTGCCAGACTTCGGTCGGGCACACGGACTGTGTCAAGGCCGCAAGTAATTACATCGTAACTACACTGGCGCTATTGCGCATTATGGAATAATCTAGTAATTTGGGGCAGTATAAATACTAGTACTCAACGACGTTCATTTCAGTATAGCAGCGATATATTTACTGTGCGGTTCGAGAGTTATAGTGGCGATATTACTGTGCGCGTTCAAGTGGTTATTAGTAACAAGTGGTGTTTTATGATCAGACAGTATAATTGTAATACAATTGTGTTTAATTTTAGTGGACATTTTATTGTGTGTGAACAATTTTATTTGATTTGTTGCAGAGACTGTGTTGTTAATTACGAACTGTTTAACTGTAAAAATTAAAGGTGTGATTAGTGACTTAATTGGTGTCTTGTAATTTGTTTTCCACTGTACCTTAGACGATCGAGTAGACCATTGTAACAATATCATCCACCAAAAATTTCAGTAGTATTTTGGGTAGTGCATTATTCTTCCAGTTTTCAGCACTTCTTTTAAGATGAGATTTCTTAAATTGAATTTGCTTCCTACTTTTGCAGTGGAATAACCAACTCTCTGTAGTAGCAAAACCATCATGGTTTAATTGCTTGGCAAATTCTTCTGCTTTAATTTTAAGCATTGGATTACTAACTGTGACAGTGGAGTACCATTCACTTAAAGCACCCTCAACAAGTGGATTCTTTCTGTCATGTTTCCATTTTTAAGAAGTCCCTTGAAATCCGTCTCTTAAAAGCCACTCTTGTCATAATTGTTCTTCCTGTAACAAGACACACCAAATTGTAGCTTTTGGTACTCCAGTTAGTTCTGCATGTTTTCTAGGGGATAAGTTTTGATCATGCCAAGTAACTTAATTCTTTCAGCCAAAGTCAAGTCATTCCACACAGTTCGCAGTTTAAAACAAAAAATTATAGGTTAGAAAATTTACAAGACAAACCAACAATTAAAACAAAGAAAGTGACTGTATAATAATTAAAATATAAAAAAGTCAACACACAATAACAAAATGAAAAAGTCACTATCCTCCGATACGCGTAACAGTAACAAACTAAAACAGCATATTCTGTCTGAGGCTTTCCCGGCCGACTTCAATATTATGAGAACTTCAGCTTGCGAGGCTGTAAGGCTGTGGTCCAAGGTTGTATGGTGCAAACATTTCGCCTATGACTTCGACGGCTATCTTCAGTGCAGAAGGCTGCAAAACGCTGACAAAGGCTTCATAGTCAGTGACCACTGAACTGTGGTTAAGGCAGTGGCTGTGAGTAGGACACCCATATTTATAAACTTTTGGTGTCCGCACGAAGTTGTTGTCTGACACCACCAGCCAATCAGAAGAAAGGTAAATTCTTATTGGTTTGCTACAACTCGTGTCCAAAGCGCACTCAATGAGAAGGACTCACCCCGCCGATTCATTGCAATAGATGCATGTTTCTGAATCTGGACAGACTCCATATACAGGCAAGGAAAATACACACTAACCAAAAACAGAAGCCTCGTCTCTTCAAAGAGTATGCGATGGTCGGCATTGGCGAGTGCGTGTTCCACTATAGCAGAATTTTCCGGCTGCTTCAAATGACAGTATCAGCTGTGTTCATCATGGACACTGCATTTTGTAGTTCCAATGTACAACTGGCCACATGAGCAAGGAACTCCATACACTAATGGGCAGGCAATCTATCCTAAAGTATTTTAATAGTTTTTTTGTGAACTACACATGCCAGTTTTTTTTTACACATCTATTCACTTTTATTTAAATAGTGGGTCACATTGGCATGGTATGACACTTGCGCTGATATGTAAGCAGTTTATCTTATCGTATAACTAAGGCATTGACTTATGATTTGTAGTTTTAGGTATTGTGATCATGTTTCTGTTTTTTAAATATTATTTTACGGACTGGTGTTGGTTACTCATTTTATACTTCACAATACTATTCTATGTCATTATATTTCAATAATTGTAGTAATTACAAAAATTATTTATGGATACCACTACTTTATAGAGTAAGCACAGTATGCACTGATTATAAGGAAACTTTGTGACCGGTGGGTTATTTATTTTATATTATACTCATGTAATGTCTTGACACAAAAGTTCTAAGATACCATACTCATCAGTAGATACCATACCAAGACATAAGCAGACATCTTCCACTTATGCATAAGCAGTGCCAGCAGATACTTGTTAGGCTCTGAAAAAGTTTATTAATATAGTTTATATTGTGTTACAAAGCTATATTGATACCATTTGCATTTCACAAATATATTAGAGTTCTGTTGCTTTAGGGAGTTACACTGACTATTTGTAGACTGAAAATCTTGTAACTACATATGATGTCTTCAAATACATCCCTTCACCAACAACCCTCAGCAGAACATTACAATCTGTATTCCCCTAGAGTCTCTCAGTTTGATAAAGTGAGTAGTCTGATTAGCTAAACACCATTCCTTATTCTAACATAATAAAAATCTAGTAAGGAAAACTCATGCAAATTTTGTTTAATTTCATCAACTTTGTTTTGAACTGTCCAAGAACGTTAAGCACATCAAAAAAATGATCAAGTTTTGAGGAACAAGTGATACTTAAAAAATATTTTAAAAGAATGTATTCACATATACTGTAGTGAATATTACTCTTAATTATGGGAAATTAATTTTAGTAAGATACACTACATTCTGGTCTAAGTTCCATGTTCAAACCTACATAAAAAGGGTGCTATCACATTTCTCAGTTAACATAACATTAATACTGTAACACGACGTGTTACTAATGGTTTCTTGGCTTCTTCCTTTTTAATTAATCCCCACTGTTTGGGCTAGCCAATTTGTAACAGTCCGTTACAAAAATATAAGAGATTAGAGGTTCGTTCAAAATAAACCTCCACTCTAGTAAGGTTTCGCTCCGCTGTGGTAGTGTAGTAACTCTTTTAAGCCCCACTGTTGCGAGCGCCACTTTGTAAGCAGACCCTGTATTTAGGTCTTTACAAAAATAAAATAGTAGAGGAAAAATTTTATAAAAAATAAAATTTTCAATAAAAAAAAATTTGTTTATGTTTAATCAAGGTCAGTAATTAAGGAATAATGATGTTTTAAATGTTCTGTAAAAATTTTAAGAATCAGGAAGGTATTTATTAACTATTGAGCACTTCTGGAAGATCTGAACCAAGTCTGGAGTTAACTAGATTAACTCCAGTCAGCAATCGATTGATTTTTCTTGCTGGTCCAATATCTCACTCAAAAAAAAATATTTTCTTCTTCTAAAAGTCTCTTTGACTTGATAAATAACCTTAAATTAGCCTGTGAAATAATAACAGATAAATACAATTGAAATAAATGGATTTATTAAACAATTTAATAAATAATCGATTTTTTATCGATTGAGAACAATTATCGACTCCGTCTCAGGGAATTATCGATTGTGCATACAGTAGAAAAATTATTATAAGTATTATAAAAAGGACAGGTTCTTTGAGCGATTAAATTAATAGTCAGAGAAGGGTAACGAGAAAGTATAACATTAACAATTAAAGTAAATTCTATAATTATTATTTAACAGTATTTAAATAATTCTGATATACAATATTTAAGAAAGTTGAAGTCGAACCATATGTAGACTGACGTCACTGGATAAGGAAGGCAGGCTTAGTAAATTCAAAGATGGCCGCTACTAGATCTGGCGAGGTTATTGAGAAAATCGTCGGGTTAAAAAATCACAGCAAAATTACCTTCATGAATGTTTGAAATGTTCCCGCACTGGTGTAATCTGTCTATTAGGTTGTTTGGTGTGTTCTGAAGAAGTGTTCCGTGTATACTGGTGTTAATTATGTCATTTAGTATGTGTTCACTTCTGTGGGTTAAGTTTCTCAAAAAGTGGTTATGATTTGTAGCGTTAATTAGATCAAATATATTGTTTTACTGTTTTCGATCACTCGTATAATAAAGTTAGGTGTTAGTTTTCACTATTGTCGTTAACGTTTTGGTAATTTTAGTTAAAAAACTGTTTATTTCATCTAACTCTTGATTCACTTATATTAATGGCTAACTGTAGTACCATTTTCGACTCGGTTATAAGGAACGTTTTTTCACACAACTATTCAGCTTGATATTCAACAAAAGACTATTTTAACTTGGTCAAAATCTGGCCCAGTTAATCTTTGAAAAAATATTGTTAACATATTTCGATTACCCATACACATGATACAAAATTACATTATATATGGAATTTATTTATTTTATTCATCACTTTCATGAATTATGAACCTTATCATTGGTTTAATCATCTCATTCCTTTTAAATTGATATATTATAGTCCATATCTGTAGACATTTTGTGGAAATTACCAAAATTCTTTCCTTTTTTGAAATATAGGCTCAAAATTTAATTTCCGCCTTCATACAATTTTTCTTCCATCTTAATTGTTATTAATACTATTATAATAAATTTTAATTAGTCATATTTCTCTTCCTTTCCTTAAATACATATAAATTGAACCTTTGAACTGGTTTTTTGTGTTAATCTCTGAATTTGACATTGCTCTTTAAAATTAATTAATTTATATATTTTGAAAATTTACAATATTTTAAGGTATATTTCCTTATTATTATTTTAACTCATAGGATCATTCCCAGTAGTGGTTAACTGATTCACCTTATATAAATCTTGCTAGTTTACTGGATTTATAAGTGAATTATACTGGTTTATATGGTTTCTGTGAATTCACCAAATGGCCTAGAGTTTAGAATTTTACATTTCTGTCTTTCTCAAATAAATTTAATCCTACCACTCCTCTGACTCTACATAGTTATTATTACATGAAAATAAAATGGTTTATAACTTATTGTGAGGTGTAGTATTTAATTAACACTACTGTTATACAAAAATAATTATGAACATGATTTAGCAATCTGTACAATTGAACTTATTGCTGACATGGTTTGAACATATACATTAACTCCTTTTGAATTAACACAGCATACCTACTGAAACATTATTAATGGTATGTATGCTGTTATTTAGCAAACATAATTCATTTTAAACACATAATATAAATCTTATTTTCTAATAACTCTTACAAACACATTGATTTTATGGCTGTGAACAAACAGTCTATTTAAACATTTTAAACCTATGAATACTAAATTAATGCCAGTCCTTTCTGGTCTAAACCATTATTATTTATGATCCCCTTCATCAGTAAACATGACCACCCATACTCTAGTTATTAGCATTTTTTACAAATGTCTTGTAAATAAAGAGTTACATTAAAATAATAGAATACTGGAAATCTTCCATTCCATTATTTTATTATGCTGTTTATTATTGGATATTAAAGTTGTTATATAGCATATTGATAAGTCATAGTATCACTAACTTTAAGTTTATTGCATTTCCAAAAAACACTTACACAAATTCACTTTCACTGGTGGTTCTGATATTTTGAGTCTCACTATCTCAGACCAGACCTTTAGTAATCATGGACTGTTAAGACTTGTTTATTTTCTTTATCACACAATCGCTTTAGTAGGTTCACTTCTTATAATACTATTCAACACTTTAGGTTTCTAAATAATTACATTTTTATAGGATTTTGGTATGTTATACTTTCTTTTTAATCGTTTTGGTGGGTTTGGGGTTGATGGTAGTTAATAATAATAATAGGTTTTACAACGGTGTTTCTTTCATACTATTTCTTCCTCTCCTCCTGTCTTCTTTCTTGTCTTTCTTCTTATCTTCTTTCTTGTCCTTCTTCTTATCTTCTTCCTTGTCTTCATGCTTGTCCTTCTTCTAGTCTTCATTCTTGTCCTTCTTCTAGTCTTCATTCTTCTTTCTTGGGTAAACCAAGGTACTTCGTGTTATCTCGACTGATGTTTAGTTTGGATCATCTAATTTATTTACTGACACGGACCTTGTTCTTCTCTAAAGGTTTCAGGGTATTGTTTTCTTCCTGATCAGAAACTTTATTCTTCCTTCTTCTTGTCTTTGGGGTATTTTGGTGTTCACCACTCTTAAACTGATTCTCTTTCTTCTTGATATGGTGTTATTTAATTTGTTTACTGCTCCTAGCTTCCTGGGTAAATTACTGATCTTATAATATGAGTTGCTTTCAATACTTTCTTTGATATTTAAACAGTGGTTTTTATATAATGTAATGAGGATTTTTATTTTATCGTGGTTCATTCCTTTGATTTCATTAAATCTCATTCAATATTATTTTAACATATGTGGTGTAATTAAATTTTATGATTTTATATGACTTAATAAGTAGTGGATTTTCTGTCACGCTACAATACGTATATATTTGTAGACAAACAATATAAACCAAACTTTAAAAAAATTATGCACGTGTAAATGTATCACACTACTTTAACATCTATAATCACTAGCTTATTGTCTACAATGTGTTATCATGCTTACAGTCTAAACAATATACAGCTACAAATTGCAATAATCAGATTTTTGGTTCCACTTGAATATATGTTGCTATTTGTAACATTATAATGTATGGCATTTGTTATTTTAGAGAATGCTACTTATTCAGTCTATACAATGCTATGCTGAACAAACAGAATTTCTGAATTTCTGAACAGAAATGCTGAAAGCGATTCAGAAAAGTCAAAATTTTGTAGATTATGTACATCATTTATACAATATATTTAAATTTTATTTGAAGGTTAATCAATAATTATCCATTATGTAGCTATAAGATATAAACCAAATTGGAAGCCAGAGCTCATGTTGGACTGTAGTGCTGAACAAGAAGATATAAACCAAAAACAAGGTATTTACAAATCTAATTTAGCAACACATGACATAAACAAGGAATAAAACTTTCCATACATTAATAAAACATGTACCATACAAAATCTAAATGCTAAATATTTGTATTGACAGAAAAAGTATCATGCTTTACTTGTTGATACTTCAAGTTTTACTAAAAAAAAAATCCAATTTTGTTTAATTTTGTGTGTTCAGTGTATCCATACACAAAGCTCCCACCTAAAGTAACTGTAACAGAGGCGGGCAAAGCATCAATTCTACCTGATCTTACAGAATTGGATGGTGAAGGAGAACCTACTAGTTATGCAATACAATATAAGGTAATTATTTATTAAAGAGTATTTAAATACAACTATTTCACTAACGACTCGGAACACAAAGTTTTTTATGAGTAAAAACATAAAGTTTTACCTTACAACCTGAATCGGTTTTCACTTTTAAAAAGCTTCTTCAGAGGTTGCCGCTGGTAGCGCTGTCCGTCCTGTTGTGAGCGATGGAATCGATTTTTGAAAGATCGACAATAACATGAATATTCTACACGTACACACAAAAGGCCGAAAACTAGACAGTCTAGAACAATTGGAAATATACAGACACACGAAAACAAATAAAAACGACATCCTAAACGAACAGACACAATTCAAATCGCATGCATTATTCAAAAATATCTCACCCCACACACACAACATCTATCTTTTGAAAATCGATTCTGTCGCCCACAACAGGACGGACAGCGCTATCAGCGGCAACCTCTGAAGAAGCTTTTTAAAAGTGAAAACCGGTTCAGGTTGTAAGGTAAAACTTTATGTTTTTACTCACGAAAAACTTTGTGTTCTGAGTCGTTAATGAAATATTTTTAGTTAACTGTATTTAATTAAGTAGCGGACACGTCATGGACAACGAAATCCAAGAAAGTGTATTTATGTTCTTTTTGCACTCCCGAGTCTTTACATATAGTTACAATTAATAATTTTACATTTTCTTTAACTCCTATATCACCCTCCAAAGTGTCTTTATAAATGTTATAATTAATTAATTAATATTGTAACCTTTTCAATGATTCCATAATTCATAATCTCATCTATTTCCTTGATTTTTTTGACAGCTTCGTTAAATTTATGTCTAATTATTCTAAACATACATCTTTTTCCTTCAGTATTAGAACTTTTATATTTCCTCATTTCTTGTTTGTGTTAAATTATTTATTGTGTTATCTAAAACTTATTTAAGCTTCCCCCTTCTTTCTGTACACAACCTTTGGCAGCATTTTTTATAGCACTTTTAGTATGGTACATCCAGTTTTCATTGATTCACTTGCAATTTTCATTACACTCAAGTTGACCTTCATTATTTAGCTACCTGTCAAGATTATCCTTAACAGAGTTTGTACCTCTTCTTTTTTCAGTTTATCTCCTTTCATTATTTCCATATTATTTTCTGTCATTGCAAGTAAAAGAATAGTTAATTACTAGTAGCTTGTAGTTGTTATTGATAACATCCTGGGACTCTTTACATGGTTTAATATATGATTCTTGTATTTCAACTTAAAGTTGTATAACAAAATGGATTTAATGTCCAAAAGAAAAAGTGAAGAGAAGTGGCCAACCACATTACAATGTCGCATGACCTTTTACGAGTCATTATTCCGTTACCATACTTGTTCTTGTTGGCTTCACTAAAGCTTTTGTTCCGTCTACTATCTTGAAACAGTACCATTTTTACAATTTTTGGCTGCCAATTGCTCACAGTATAGTTCCATTCATATGATAAATGGCAAACGACTACTTTCACGGAAGCACTACCCTGACTATATTGTTTACAATTTAACCATTGTGCATCTCAGTAAATTTACTGCCATCTTTTTTACACCATTTATTAATATTTTCTTTTAATTCATTTATAATTATTTTCTTTCTTTCATACACACACACTTACACCCTGGCACCTATGCCTTCATAATATATTTCACTGCATTTTATTGGCGCGAGATTTCAAATTTACTGTGCCCCAAGGTTCATGTAGTGTTACACAGATTTATTGAATGATTCAACAAAAATTTTTAATTTTTTTGTACGAGTGTGGATAGTTTTCTCAATTTAAAAATTAGCTTTGTGATGCAATAATAATGCAAATATAAATTACCGCCAAGCTATTTAACCAGAAGATTGATTATCAATATTTTTTAGGTAAGTGTACAAAATATATTCATAAAAATATCATGAGTTTGCAGAGACATTTTCTTAAATCGTAGATGTTGCAGCCTTAATAAACTTTATTAACACAGTATTAGAAATTAATTATTGTAAATAATTGTTTTATAGGTTAATTAAAAATTGGTTATTTTAATCTTTTTTGCATTGTATTGACCCATACATGCAAGATACAGTTTTGCTGTAAAATATTAAAAGGTTCAAAATATTTTACAATATTAAATAAAAAATTATGTACATTTATTTAGCTTTATTAGACAAAATATTTAGAATATTTGTTTACTTAATTTAAGACATAAATTTTATTCTATTTATAAATGTTTTTTGTTAAGAATGCCTTGAGTCATTGTTAGTATTTGAAGGCAACTGTGACTGACTGTTAATAAACTGAACGGAATGATCCGTTACCTGTTGTGGATAAAGTTCATAAGAACAACTGCTAACAGAAGATGGATTGGAATAATATGCAGGAATTGGAATCAATTTAATTTTAAGTAACTTAACAACTAAACAATCTTTTAAATTTAAATTTTTCTAATGCTTTAATACTTGAAAGTAAACTTTTCAGGAATAAAAGTTCTGGATCGTTTACTTCCTCACATGCAGTTGAAATGTTTTAATGTTGTAAATCATCAATGTCATTATCATTTGATCTGTGTTTGTACTTCTTCAAAATAGTGGATATATTTCTGGAAATATTTCCACAGATAGAAGCATTAGTTTCATATGGTAATTCACAGCTTTGTTCTTCATTGTTGTTGCAATCATTATTAGTTGTCATGAACTTCGTTACTGCTTGTTGGGATCCACTATGGATTATTATTTGCACAACATGTTCTAGAATGTGCGTTTAGTATACTAACCAAAAAATTTGGCATTTTTCAGAAATCTATAGCTACTAACATAGAATTAGCTGAGGCTCCAAATCAAAGCCCATGTGTGTTACACAAGTACATTAGGCAAATAGGCAAAGAGAGAGAGAGAGAGAGAGAGAGAGAGAGAGAGAGAGAGAGAGAGAGAGAGAGAGAGAGAGAGAGAGAGAGAGAGAGAGAGAGATATGGTACTTTAGAAAATAATTTTTTGGAGAAAGTAAAGGTGAATGACCTTCCATCTCCAATTCCTTTGTTAGTTCACAGAGGAAGTGCAGAAGCAATAAAAATTAGAGAAACACTGAAGAATTATTTTATGTCTACTGTTCTGTGTATTAGCAAAATGGAAAAAATATATGAACATGCTTAAAATAAAATGTTAAACGCTCTAGAAGAAATTTTAAGTTATAATACATTAGTTAATTCATAATTATATTATAATATTTTTTTGAAAACCAAAACATTGGAAATACTTGAGAATTTTTGTCAAATTTTGTTAGAAATATAATCTAAAAATAGTGTATAAATTTTTTTTATTATCTATCTACCTCTATTTATTTAAAAGGACCACTGTAGTAAGGGTTTATGTAGTAAACGCTACTGATTTTAGTTCATATTTGATTCATGATGGTAGTGTATTTATTTATTCCCTAGTTACTAAATTACATTCTATAAAATAAAAATGAATTACCTGTAGTCTCCAGTTCAAGAGAAATGGCTCTCCATATGCTAGTAGTAGCATCTTTATTCCAATGCTTAGGATGCTTTACATATATATCTCACTATTGTCTCTCACTAAAATACCGGTAATTACATTTTCAGTACCCATCATGTACGTGACAGGAATTTTGCAAGTATGTCATTCAGTATGAAAGAATTAATGCATCTCATTTTAAAACAGTACCTACTTAACCAGTCGGCTGAGTGTAGGAGCGTCTGATGCGTCTGGACATGATGGAACTGGATTGGGTTGGTGTAAAACCAGCCTATGTCCCAGTTTTCTATTTAAACAACACCGTTCCCTCAATTTTTCCCTTAAGTGAATTATTCAGAGCAGCAGAATAAATTTCTTGCTGACAACGCATCACTTCTATTTTTCTTATTTAGGCTTGTTGTTCACGTCATCTCCACTTTCAGATTATATAACCCTCTACACTTCCTTATATTCCTAACATTCTTATTATATATAATTATATATACATTCTTCCTTATATTATTATTTATATTAATAATATGTTTAAGTCATCCCTAAATAACTATGGAACTATAAGCAGAAGCGTTGGAGTTACCAGCTCTAATCTTTGCCTGTTTAAGACTGGAACAAACCATCCTTGGTTTAAACCTTGAAGATGATGATGATAATATGTTTAAGTAATTGAAACATTGGCCTTTAAGTATAACATACCAAGATTGTCAATATTTTAACAGGACATGTGCTGCAGACTGATAAGTTGGACAACTTTTGTATATAAAATTAATTTTTGTTGTGTATATACTATTTTAAAAGGTGAAGTATGGTGAACTGTTTACTGTTTTATAGTGTTCATGCACAAACATCTTACTTACTACTGGGGATAAACAAAACAGCAGTTTACCTTAAGCATCTGACCTGAATTAATAAAAAGTGCCACTCAGTAAAACACAGAACAAACACAACACAGTACAAAGCAGAGAAGATGGCAGGAGAATATGCAACAGATTAACCATTTTTACTCCTTAAAAAAAATTATCATCCGATAAATCTAACACAGCTATTTTATCATGCTAAAAGTATTACCTACGTTTTACACTAAAAGTATTACTATGTTTCACCATTTGTGAAACATAAACCATAACAATAATTTGGGCTCTTATAATGTAGCAGTAAACAGAGTGGATAGTTTTTATATGTTACATGCTAGTAAGCTGTGTTATAATACTGAGTAGTTCATGTCATTAACAAATACTAATCAGATGATATCATAGGGGCCAAAATTCAAAATTTAAATTTATTGTTTGTATAGATGATTGTATGCCTACACATTAATTTATTTGGCCCACGGTATTTTTTGTTGTCCTTCCAGACATTTCAACCATAATTGCAATAGCTATCTCTTTAGTGGCAGTGCTGATGTGATATTAGTATTGTCTGTCAAACTGGTGAAGACGCTGACTTTATTTCCTTTCAGAGCTCCTTATTATGCTATCCCTGATTTCTCCAGCTAATCTAGTTGGCCAGTACCACTGAAGCACCTTGCAAGCAGCTGCACCTTAATTTTGTGGTGCCAATATGTACTTGGCCACATAAACAAGGCACTCTCTACATACCATCTGTAGAAAACAGATTCCTTGCATTCTTTAATGACTTTATCATTAATGACCCATAATGTTGTACTTCCACATATGTTTAAACACCATCTTAACACAGTCTCTTCAGTATTCTTTTCTTCCTGTTAGTCATACCATTAAAATATAGGAGAAACATCGTACCAGTATTTTTAGTCTCTCCTGTGCTATAAACCAGTTGACCCTTATCAGCTAAAGAGCAATTCTTGCCTCCTTGTTGGAGTGTTCAGTAGGCAGTAGGGAACTAGTAGGGACTATTAACAACAACCTAGTCCAGGTATTCTACTTATAGTAGCCTGGTCAAGAATAGTAATGATCATTGCCATTTTTCCTCAGTTTCAACAATTTATTAAAATGTTTTTTTTTTATACCGGTACAAGTGAATGACAATTTTCTATAGATTTGTGGGCTAGTTTCCAGTTCTTCCCACTCATCACCAAGGGCATCAGTTGATTCATTGAGTGAATGTTATTGAGATCTTGAAGGAAACACTCCAGCTCCTGTTTCCCATGGCTCCATACCATAAATGTATTAGCAACATACCTGAACAAGAATTCATCAGGACAACATTGTACGATACAGCACAATTTCTTCAAAATTGTCTATATAAAAATTTACAACTAATATGATGCTCTTACTGAATATTACAGGGCATTTATAAATTTACTTTTAAGTAAAATATAAAAATAAGCTAATTTGATTAAATTAGTATGTACCATTAAATTTTACAATATTTGTTTTTTAACAAGATAAAAGGTGAAGAGACTTGGAAACTAATTAGCCACTATGATATCATAAAAAGTGATGATGATTCTAAGTCAACAACATCTCTGATGGAAACAGTAGTGGAGGGGCTTCAAATTGGCAAGTTGTATGAAACAAGAATTGTACTCTATACTAATAAAGGCAATAGTTATGAAGGTGACAAAATACCTGTGGCAGAGTTTTTTGCCTTTTGTAATGGTAAGTAAAATCATATAAGTTCTTAAAGTTTTTTTAAACAAATATATCATATTTATATTGTACATTTTGTTTGTAGATGATTTATTGTTATGATTTTGTGATGTGATGTGTGTGAGAGAGAGAGAGAGAGTAATAAATATAATGGTGGTTTGGAAAAATTTAAGTTTGAGTGTTAAAAAAATGACTAACAGCAAACAGGTTTATTAATTACATACAACTTAAAGCTACACCTTTTAGCTATTTTTCAATATAATTTCTAGCTGCATTTAGGCACTTGCAATATTGGTGAACAAGTTTTTGTCTCCCATCATCATAGAATTCTGCTGTCTATAATTTAAATTATGCATTGACCCTGTTCTTCAATTTTCCATTGTTTTCAAAACAATGCCACAAACTATTTTTTTCATGTTAGAAAAAAAGATGGTAGCCCATGGGAGTTAAATCAAGGCTGTATGGGTGATGTTCAAATAACTCCCACTTGAAGCTATCTAAGATTTGTTGAGCATATTCAGCAGTGTGTGGGCATGCTTTTTCATGCAGAAAAATAACATCTTAAGTCAACATGCCACACTGTACTCCCCTTGGGAAGCTATACACCAATACACCAACTCCATCCTTCAAAGTAATTTTGCAACTTTTTCAGAGCTGCCATCATATTTGCCTTAACATCTTCAGTGTCATCAAAATGTCTTCCTTTCAAAACTTCTTTGATCTTTGGGTAAAGAAAAAAATCACTGGGGACAAGGTCAGGTGAGTATGGCGGGTGGTCTACGGAAGTTATTTGTTTCCTGGCCAAAAACTCCCGTACAGACAGTGCCGTGTGTGCAGGTGGATTGTTGTGATGATTGAGCCATGAGTTGTTGGCAAAAAATTCCAGTCATTTGTGTCTCACTTTTTCATGAAACCTTTGCAGCACTCCCAAATAGTACACTTGGTTAACTGTTTGTCCTGGTGGCACAAATTCATAGTGAACAATCCCTCGGATATCAGAAAAGCTTATCAACAACATTTTGATTTTGATTGATGGAACTTTTTCGCCTGTGGAGAATCATATGACTTTCATTGGGCACTTTGTCACTTTGTTTCAGCATCATACACGAAGATCCAGGTTTCATCACCTGTGGTTGTTCAGTCCAAAACATCATCTTGCCTCTCCAACAGGTCTGTGCACAGTTCAACCCTCCTTTGCTTTTGTTCATTGGTGAGCTCCTTTGAGACCATTTTGGTACAGACCTTCCACATGCCAAGGTCTTCAGCTAAAACTTTCTTCACAGTTTCCCTAGCAACATTTACTTGGTCCACTATAGAGCCCATGGTCAGTTGCTGATTTGCACACACAATTAGACAAACCTTGGCTTTTGGCAATGTTTTCATCCATTCGGCTTGTTACTAACCATCCTACCACCCTAACCACCCTATTCATCAGTCACCTGTTCCCTCCCCTCAGAAAACCATTTAATCCATTTGTACACCGCTGTTTTCTTCATGGTATTCTCACCGTACACCTGCACTAACATTTTCCATATTTCACTCCCACTCGTGCCCAGTTTTACCAGAAATTTGATGTTTATTTGTTGCTCTAATTCCAGCTCAGACGTTTTCAAGACAGTGCACACACACATGCACAAATAACAATGCACACCACTCAGCACAAATCCACCAGGTGTCAACACTAATATTGTTGTGAGACACTGAAATACCAAGGCAATGAAATCTTAAAGAACTGCTTGTATAGTGCTGCCCTCAGTGCTAAATGGTGACAAGTTTGTGAACTTAATTGTCAAACCTTGTACGAAACTCATGTCTCTTCACCTGTGACTAAGTGACTGAGAAACTCAGTGTCATAGGGCCAAGAGAAGGTGAGCACTGATCCCATCCTCTTTGTTGTTATCCTGAGAGAGAAGGATCCAGAAAACATAAAATTTGTGGTAGCCTAGCCTATTAGTTTCTGCTTTGATCAAAACTGTTCATAATAAAGAGAAGAAGTTTGATAGTTCAGTAATTGTGAATTGTCGATTTTCTTAGATATTGTCATTCACTTTTTGCACAAATTCATTGGTACCTTCAAGTTCAGGTGATTGTCCAATTCTTTCCTCATCATAGGTGTAAGTTGGTCCATCCTATAACCAGGTCCATATTTAGGTATTGTGTGCCCGTGTGCTCTAAGTAATATGCCGCCCCCACCCACACAAACTTACGACTCAAACAAGGAAACAAGCCGTGATTTTACAGACATACCAGCTCAAGTTGAGTACATTATAATAGGTAAACATAAACATATGATGGCAGTCTGTTGTAGCGTTGTAGGTATTACAAGTTACAACGTAATTTTAAATGGCGTAATTCTCTCGACATTGACATATAATTCATGTAGGATGTAGTCTACAGAAAATTTATTCTTTTTACTCTTAATCACAAGTTATGTCATATTTTTTTATATTTCACAATTTCACTTAAATTATGATGGTATTTCTTAAATATTTACTCTTAACATTGTAATAATTAGACATGGAATTAAAAAGTAGGCAGTGTTTTTGACATTGTTTATTTTTAATACATTACAGAATTACAGTAAGTTCAGTGAAAAGCATTTAACCAAACCTGATATGTAAAAATGTATCTTAGCTTACATAATGATGGTTTTCGTCTGGCTTGACTGTGAGTAAAATCATTGATTATTTCGTCAAAACAGCCTGTTAGTTATATCTGACTCAATACACAGAACTGCTGCACTTAGAAGTCGCTCTTGTCTTTGGCTTGACCGCATGTAGTTGTTCACTCTTCTTAGAACAGAAAATGATCTTTCAGCTGAACAGTTGGTTGCAGCTGTGCAGTTATAAATTTTCAGCGCAACACAAATATTAGGATAAACTTCTTGTAAGTTTCTTTCAACTAACATTTTATTCAAACTTGGCAAAGTCCAGGGTTTTTTTACTTTTTCACCTTTCTTGTTTAGCACTTCACATTTAATATTTTTGATGAAACCTTTAAGATGGATACACTCATTTATTAGACTATCCTCCAAATCCGTATTGTACAGTTCACACAGTTCTTTTGCTGAATTCATTATACTAGTAGGTTCAAAATTTGTAAGTTTGGAAATAAAATAAAATCTAGACGCAAAATATGTGTACACAGATATTCTTTTTTCCAAATCCTCCTTCAATGTGTCAATTACAGCAAAAAAACTTGGCTTGAGCTTTTTTTTCATTTAAGTGTGTTTCTTTTGATCCTTTATCTTCATGTGTAGATAAATTATCACCTCTTCACTCGTGCCAGAGTCAGACTGATAAAAAAATCGTTTCTTTTTCCTCTTCCTCTTAGGTGAAGTCATATTAAGTTCTGATGATGTTTTATTTAGCGTTAGTGTCATTGTCTCATTTATCTTTTTTACAGCTTGGGATTTGTATTCATGATATCGTTCCCTAATTTCTTCAAGATAACCAATCAACGATTCATAAAGTTCCTTGGCAGCAGAGACATCCAGATCTTCTGCTTGTAGCTTTTCCATTGTCTTCCCAAACTGTTGGAATATGGCACCCCAAAGGCTAGACATAAATGCTGCGTCAATATGAGTTAACTGCTTAAGTAAACCTTTAGCTTTGTTTCGGTCCAAACATTTTTGGGTGGCATCTTCGGAAAATGACTTAAGAGCATTGAATATAGCTGTCCCATCTAAATTTAGACTTTTACACGCTTCTTCTCATGCACTCCAACGAGTCTGACTTAATGGTTTCAATGTTGAGCTTTTTGGACCAAAAAATGATAAAAGCAAATTCCATCTCTGTGTCGAACTAGAAAAAAAATTAAAAATACTCTGCAAGAAGTCAAAAAATGTTACAGACTCCCAACAACACTCTGCTGCTCGAGAACCACTCAAATTTTGCTGAATGGGCAGCACAGGGAATATACGAGCTAGTGGAAAGCTAGTGGATTGATTGCCTTGATTCTGGCTTGCAAACCAGAATACATACCTGACATTTTTGAACAATTGTCATAAGTTTGACCCCTACAATCAGATATCTCTAGATTTATACTTTTTAAAATCTCCAATACTGCGTCTGCAAGGTTTTCACCTGTGTGCCCAGGATTTTTGAAGAAGGTTAAAAATCTCTCATGTGCCTCCCCTATCTCTTTTACATAACGAACAATGAAGATTAATTGGTCGTTATGAGTAATGTCTAGAGATGAGTCAACTATTACTGAATAATATTTACACAACTGGACCTCTTCAACAATCTTAGAGACTACTTTCTCTCTCATAATTTTAATAAGGTCATCACAAATTACTGGACTCAAATAAGACGTCCTTCCGCTACCTGGATTTCCATAGCGTGAAATGTGAGCAGATAGAAAGGGGTCATATTCAGCTATTAATTCAAGGCACATCATAAAATTGCCATTATGCTCTGACCCAAACACTTCGTTATCTCCTCGGAATGCTAGTCCTCGAGAAGATAATTTTTTAAGACAGAAATTACCGTCTGTAGTACATTCCTCCAATACTGGACCTCTTGCTCAAAAACAGTTACTAACTTTTTGTCAATTCTAGATAATTCATTTGCTCGGGTTTTAAATTTAATTGCACAATCTCTGTGAGAGGATGAGTTTTCATGTTCGGAGATACGTTGTACAGCGTGAATCCTATCATTAAACCCTGATTTTGAAGCAAACCCAGATATGCCTCTAAAAAGCATACAAGGAGCACAATATAAAGACCCCTGACTTGGTGAATAAATCAAATATTCTCGTTTTACAACATTCCCATTCAAAAGCTTTCTTTTAAATAAACTATCAGTACAGTACCTCTTTCTACCATCATGATATAGACGAACTGACTTTGAAAAATCAGAATCGTCATTTTGTTTTATATCCTGTTAGATTAAGCAATCAATGGTTTTGTCAGTAATGACCCACAGATATGGATCATTGTCTGGCAAACATATTATACAGTCATTATTTTTGTCTAGACCAGGAGATGCCGATGTTGAGGGTTCTGGATGAATCTCATTATTTTCATCAGAAGCGCTAGAACCTTGGTTGGTTGTTTTGCATTCATTACCAGTACCACCAGTATTACTATTACTTACATGAATTTTTGGTTCTTCAGAAATTTTGTTTTCAGTTTTTTCATAACTAAAAAACGATTCTAATTTTCTTACTTTTTTAAGGGTGTCATCTTCTTTTTGTTTCTTTTCTTCTGCTTTCCGTCTATATGCCGCCCCACTTAGTCTTTTTCTTCCGTCCATTTCAATTTTATACTTAAATATCCATTTGCAATCCAATAAAGAACTAAAGAAGTAAAAAATAAACTCGTACTTTTTTTCATTTTACATCACAGTTCACAGTTTAATAAAAACTAACATAACCTACTAAAAATGAACTTTATCTTGTGAAAACTTACTTTTTTCGTCGGACGCGTTTCGGCGTACGTATCCGCCTTCTTCAGCTTTTAGTCAGACTGCCATCATTTCGTAACGGTTTTTGTGTGGAAGGTGTAGTGGGGGTGGTGTGTGGGGGAAGGGGATTGGTGCAGGGATTCAACTTGATGTTTGTTTTTTGTAAAATTGTGTCAAAAAGTGTATGTGATTTATATTGTAATTGATCGTTGAGTATGTTGTTTGGTTGTGTTGTGTGGTGTTTATATATTTCGTATTGTTCAGTTGTGTTGAGTTCAAATATATAAACACCACACAAGAGTACCCTGAATTATAAAAAATTTCTGTTGCATGGATTTTCAGTTGCAAAAGAGGTAACTAACTTGAATTGTAAATGAGGTTTACGATACACATGTCAAAATATAACCAAAGTAATTATAAATTCCAGAACAAATTTTGATCAATAATGATTGAAAAATCATTACTTTTTCATTGCATTTTAAAAAATCATACTTGAACAGTTTTTGTTTGTTAAATTTAGGGTTTTATATATTTTAATTGCTACTATGTTAAACAAATATAATGTTAGACATCTGCACAATAATATACTAATACAAAGATTTATTTTATTAACCTCTTATATTAATTTCAGTTCCACAAAATGTCAGCTACTCTTTAGACACAGTGATTGGTGACTCATGGTTTGCAGTGACGTGGAGTGTAAGTCATGAACAAATTTTAATTTGTTTCTCTTTTAGAATTGTAAAAACTTTACATCTTGTTTGAAGACAGATGTTGAAAATATGATTGATTTACAATAAAGCTGATGATACAGTTTGTTAACAAGTACTGACTTTCAGTTTAAGGTAGGTAAGTTTTAACTGTAATGATCAAATACAAATTATATAATGCACTTTTCCAACTTTTGAACACTACAGTTTTAGAAAGGATAAGCCTATTAGTTAAAGTTTACAGAGCCAGCTTTTGTTTCTTTACAAGATTCTCCAAAGGCTCTGTGAATACCTGAATACATTTTTTTACAAAGCTATGTGTCAGTGGCGGCTGATGGTTCCAAATTTTGGTGATTGCAGTAGTTGGTTGAGTGGTGGGGGAGCAGTTAAAAGATGTTAAACTATCATAATCACAGTTATACAAAATTATTACTGTAATTTTATAACCTCAAACAAAGGATAACGTTTACCTTGACCCAACTTAAACACTAAACTTGACACAACCTACAAATCAAGAAGGCTGTGCTTGATTTAATGACACAACTAAGGATGTGCTACAACGCTACTAGTAGGATGTTGCAGAAACTTTGCAACCACCAGGTATACATACAGAACATACGTCAACTGTGAAGAGTAATGCACGTCCTCCCATACGTTTTTGTAGTAACTGTGTATGCTCTGCCATTTACTGATGAAGTTGTAAGCAGCATACAACCACTAGCCTGCGCGCCACTATTTGAATTGCACGTGAACATTACCACATAGAATCTAATATGCTTTCTGTTGAAATTGATGACACTTTTAACTGATATTACTTTAACTGATTTGTATATTACTTTACACTTTAGTTATTCTATATTGGTGGTTGTGCAATGCTGTAATCATAACACCAGCTGTCACTGCTATGTGAATATGTTCAAATATGTGAATACATTTGTTGCATGTGTATAATAAATCAGTACCATACTAAAAATTGTAATAATTTGAACAATTTCAGTATAATGGTGGTGAACAGAGCTGCCCAGTGTTGTATTATCAAGTTCTATGGAAAAAAGCTTGGAAGTGGTTCATTAATGAGACAACAGATACCATGTGGAATATAACAGAGAGTATTACAGGAAATTACAAATTTAAAGTGCGAGCATACACTACACAAGGATTTGCAAATTTTGAAACATTCATTCCATCCATGCTAAAAGGTAATTTAATTTTTTAGTTTTATTTTCTTTTTCTTCTGTGAAACTAAATATTTAATTCGGGCTAATGCATTTAATTTTTAATAAAACATTGTGCAATTTTTATAAATACTCATGTTAACAAGAAATTTTATTTACTGGAGACCTGTTTATCTTAGACATATGCTAAGTGATTAATTTATATTACCACAGATCAATATGCCTTTTTGGACAACAATGACAATTATTTAATGATTATTGTTTTCCATACAATTGTGATTATGTAGTTATAAATGTATAGCACTTACCCATGTCATAGGTAGGCCTATATGTAGAGCCAGACTAATTTTACCTTGGGTATTGGGGAGCAGAGGAGGGGTTTTGGGGATTCTAAGCTCTCTGAAATTTCCCCTTCAGCTAAAAAACTGTAATATTGTGTTATTTTATAGTTCCTTTTTAGGGAGGTCTAAATAATTTTTTTTTTAAATGGGCAATAATAAATATGTACAAAGATTATCCATTCATTGTTTATCGTGTTATTCATAATATATGGGCATGGCCAAAGAAAGAAATATTTATAAACATGATTAATTGTGTATAAGTGTTTCAGGAGATAGGTGAACATAATATTTATCCCCTTCATTCTTCTTGAAATCCCCCTGAAATGAATTATCTGCCATGCTAATTATACTGTAGTTTTTATTGTATAAATGTTTATTGTATTATTTACATTGCCATAAGATGTATGGCATATGATGTAAATCATTTAACTGGTTTTTGTATTTCTTTATGATATATTATTATATTATATATAATTATTTATTATAAGTGAGAACAATGTGTTTGATTGTGATTATTCCTAGAGGTAAAGTACTAACATTATGATTGCTTTTTTCAGTTGCTGAAAGAGTAAAGAACTTGCATGTTTTGAACATAACAGCAACATCAATCACTTTGTCATGGCATTTACCAGGCAGGAATAAAAGTGACAATCCAGAATTTTGTATAAAAGCAGAGGTAAGACAATCAATAGTTTTTCTTAGTTTCACAACAAATGAAAGACAATACCAATACTAGGTTTTGAGTGCAATGTTATATTCATATACCATATAGCAACCATGACAATGTTTATTTCTTCCCTGTGTAAGTACTGGATCTTGATCCATTACAGTATTATACAATGCTAATGCTCAACTCTAAATCCAAAACATGATCTATCCATTGCTTTTCTCCATGACAACAAGGTTTATATATTGAGCTCTTTCTATACTTTAGCATTTCAATTTTATTCTTTTCAGTTCTTGATTATAATCTTCAATAGTATTTTAATATAATTGAAAAATCTTGAAGCTGTTTTGTTTAGGTGGTTCCCACTTCTGTGTTTTTTTTTTTAATTTCCTGTTCAACTTATTCTGTTAACTACAATTTAGGAAAACTGACCATTCTTTCCAACATGATATACTCATTAATCATTATATTCCAAAGTATCTTATCTTAATTATGAGCTATATTGTAATTGTATAAATTTAATTATGTCCTCTATTGTAATTGTATAAATTTAATTATGTCCTTAATATAATAAAATTAATAATTTTATTTTTAATTCTTACATATACGAATTGGTTCTTTTTATTATTGTCATAACTTTTGTGAACTATATCTATTCAATAACCATATTTAAATCAAGCACATAAGTATGTGTGCACACTGAATATTTTTATAATTGAGTTTGCACATATTCCCGTACACTCTAATATTCAGAGGTGAAGATGTTGGTTCAGGATAAGAGCAGCTGAAGCACTTCATCAAACCAACCAGGTGGCAGATGAGAAAGAGAGTCAGAGAGAGCGAGAGAGGTTCACAAAGATGTTAAACAACACCATTTTACATATTAACAAGTATATATTATCTGTATACACTAAGTTGGCATCTGGGCCGGCGACTACCTGGCAGCTGGGCCGAGTAAACCCCTGGCATTCACAACCGGCCCAGACGCCAACTTAGTGTATACAGATAATAGTTTAATAATAACAATCATGACAACAATAGTAATACTAATGGCAAGCTAATTATGATACTTATAAATTATATATATGTCCAAATGACTTAGAGACTATTCATTTTGTGCCATGAGGCTATTTATAAAAAAATTATATCCATTCCTCTCCTTCCTGTTTGTGTTTCTCATCCTGTCATATTCTGCTTCTTCTGATATCTGTTGATAATTTTCTCTTTTCTTTAACTCATTTCCTGATCCTGCATCATAGCTTGAAAAGCTCCTATTGTCTGGCTCACATCCATTTCTATAAAATCATTGAACAGTAAGTTTTCTCATCATATGCATATTTTGATTGTTAAAGATGCCTACCGTTGCACACAGTAAACAATTTAACACCATAGGACCAATAATCACGCATTTTACTAACACTATTATACAGCAAACATGCTCATATAAAATAAGTATTATATTCTATACAATTACTCAGTATACGAGATGTGATTAAAAAGTATCCGGATTGGTACTGTCAATGCCAAGTCAGCTGATTTAAGCTGATTTAGCTCCAACAAACTGTAAAAAAGCACACATAAGTTATATTTACTTTACAATATACTAAATACTCAGTATAAGTTTCATAATAAAAGCTGATCTGGTTTTGTTTACAAATGCCCATTGTTATGTTGTGTGTTAATCTCATTTGAAGCATTTACCATGTCAGAAAAAAGTGATCTTGTTAAACACAATATTGCACAGCTTCAGCATCCATATTTGCCAAATATTGTTCCCTGTGACTTTTTCTCTTTCTGAAGATAAAAAATCAATTGAAAGGGAGATCATTTCAAGACATGAAAGGAATAAAGCAAGTGTATCGAGAGAACATAAGGCTCTTACAGAAAATGACTTTAAGTCATGGTCTGAGCAGTTGGAAAAGAGCTGGAAGAAGTGTGTGACTGTGGAAGGGGACAATTTTGAAGGAGACAAATTTACAAATCTGTAACTCTTGTATATTTTTGTAAGTAAAATCAATCCTGATACTTTTTTATCACACCTCGTATATTAGACATGACAAATAATAAAAACCATTAAGATTAATTCTACTAGTCCACACAATAACATACACTTTATGAATATTAATTGCTAAACTTTCACTTGTGAAAACTTACTTTTTTTCCCGTACGCGTTTCGGCATGATGTTCACCTTCCTCTGCGAGGTGTGATACAGAGCTGAGGAATTCTGTATCACACCTCGCTGAGGAAGGCGAACGTCACGCCGAAACGCATATGGGAAAAAACAAAGTAAGTTTTCACAAGTGAAAGTTTAGCAATTAAGTGCTGTGAATGAAGAGGATGAACATTCAAAATAACATACACTTTGATTGTTGGTCACCTCAATAATACAGTGTCTATCACTATTATAAAGTCTCTTTCTAAACTGTCTATGATGTATTGTGAAACAATTTGGAAACTGACTGACTGAAGCGCAAATTACACACCTTCAGATTATAAAGGAGCCAGTTATAAAGATCCTGGTTATAAAAAGGAATTAATTTAGTATGTTCTTTACTACTAGCTATTTAGGGTACTATGAAACGTATGTTTGTGTGATCATAAAAGAAATGCACAACTGCTCTTCTAAACATTGCTGTCATGTCATGAATGGCTTCATATAAAGGTACGAGTATAAATTAAGGGTAACAACATGCATTCACATCAGAAACATTTATTTTGAAATTTTCAAATCACTACATTAATATAAAGTAAAGACATTATTTTTTGAGTAACATACATTATTATGGTTTGAATAATAATAGGCCTACATTATTAATATTACATACTATATAATATTTATTAACATGTGTATTGTAATTAACATGTGTACAGTATATATTAATATTACATACTATGTAAATCAAAATCATAAATTGTTTATGTTTACAGTGTCTAAAGAGAGTGTTATGTGAAAGTGGATGTGCTAATATCAGTGTCAATCAATACATCACCCTGGAGAACAGTTTCACACTTACTGACTTATTACCATTTACACAGTATTCTGTCTCTGTCTGTGTTATCAGAAACTCTGAACAAGGCCCACACACTACAGTAGGCATTACAACTAATGAATCAAGTAACTATCTATTTTTATTAGCAGATTGTTAAATATAGCTGTTGGTTTTGCTTGACACTTTTCATCCTTGTACCTTGTAAGTGAACATAAAAGCAATAAGTTGAAATGATATTAAGAATAAAACTCTATAGTATAATCCTTCCGATGTATCATGGAGGTGTACTGGTACACTAATAGTTGCGCATTTATAGAATAAAACATTGTAATTTTTAATCTCTTCAAGGAACTGATAACCTCACTTTCTGTACGGACTATGTTAACTACAATGTTAAATGTATTTTGTGAATTTTGTATAAAAAATATCTGTTTTATTCTTATAAGGCTCTGTTTGATTTTTTCATACTCAGATATATTTTTTAGAGAATAAATGATTTAAAATATTCAGAAATGACAATAAATTACATTGGTTGTAAATATAAAAAAATACATTCATTAAAAACAAAGTCTCATGTGGAAAATATACAACAGAAATTATGGTCATACATAACATAGGTTTAAGAAGATAAACCACCAAACAAGGTAAAGTATTGTTCAGTAATTGCTACTTATTAAAATAAGTTAGGATTTCGTAGATTGATTCAAATAGGTGATTGACAGTAAGATACATGGCTGTTGTTTAGGAGGATTTGATAATGTGCTTCAATAAAATAGCCAACTCAGTTAAATGAGTCGAGTCCAGCTTCAGTTTGATGGGTCAAGAGTACCCCAGATCATACAAAATTCCTGCTATATGGATTTACACTAATAAGTAGCCTACAGAATAGAGTTGTAGAAACCAAACATATAGTTCTATATGTCACCAAACATGCATGCACATTACTTACTTATTGCATAATAAGTTACAGCTGTAGCAACCAAAACAGATTTATTTACTGTGAAACAACAAATTACACTTATATACATGTAACATAATATTTTTACCTTGTAGTGCCTACAGAAGTGCCTAAACTAAGTGACATGACTCCAGTAAGATCAAACAACAATGTAGTAGTACATTGGAGCCCTGTACCAGTGTGCACCTCAAAGTTTATATCTTATGTCTACAGAGTAATAAATCAGGTGAATGAATTTTACATAATGTTTTTTTAGTAATGATTTTAACATTAGTAATCAAAATCATCATCATAATTTTGACTTTTTTATGACCTCTTAGACGTCATTGTACTTGTATGTGAGAGACATATGAATTCAGGGTACTGAGTAACGTTTAGGGAAGAAGTTGAAATTTATCACCAAATATAGGCCTACTATACAGACAAACATAATCATGAATATAATTTTCCAACTCCCAGGTCAAATTCTTTTTACATGTAACACCAACTACATGGTTAATAGATTGCACCATTAAGATGAATTAATTTACATCTTAGAAAAATTAAACCATGGTAGAGAATTTCAAAAAATATGTAGTTAATTAGCATGTATACAGCCAAGACATTTTTAAATTGTATACCTACAGTTTCTGTTTCTGTATTAGCTCTCAGTTTCTTTACAGTGTTCAACATTACACATGAGTAAATTTCCTCTATAATACAATTCATCCTTAATTTATTCATAACTATTATGTTCTAGGAATGACACTGCTAATTGCTTGGAGACGATTACAAAAAATCACTCATTGACATACAATAACACAAGTATATGAATGGTCCAATTCAAGTTTGCAGTACTATCTTCATATGATGATAAGCCCCTCTACAATGATAAATGAATTCTAGTTCTGGTATTCATTTCATTAGTGCAAAGTAAATTCCTATTAACTTAATTGTAGTTTAAATTATGACAAATGCTATTGGTGGGTTGAGTCAATGTAGGTAGCTACCATGTTGTGTTGACCAACCACGAGAGTTAAATGTTATGAATTATGATATAATTAAAGTACATAATTTAATTATTAAATATTTATCTTATGAAATGTAATCCTGTCAAAATGAGAATGAATTACTACATTGCATTCTAAATGGTGAATATAATGACAACTCTTTTTACAACTGTATTTTTTCTGGTCACGCACTGTTGTATTGAGCTTTCACTGTATATCAATTTTCATTTGATATACACAAGAATTGTAGTTGTATGCTACTTTATGTCTACAGACTTTTGAGTCAAATTCTTTTAGAGATGAATTCAAAAAATATTCTTTCAGATAACATAAATTTAACATAATTATTGTCGTTGTTCAATGTATGTTATGTAAAAGCATTATTTAAACATTTTGTCAAAACTTAGTATTATGGCTACTGTGAACTAGACACTTGTGTCATAAATAGAACAAAATATTGCATATACTCTCAGTATGCATTAAGTTACAAGAGATTAGAATAATCAGACAGGTGAACATCTTTGTTTATTTAATGTAGATTTGACCTGCTACCTGATCTGATACTATATTTTACTATGTCATGAAGATATAATATGACTAATAAGAATTATAGTATTACTGGTATGTAATGATTTCATATTGATTACAATCATCAAAATATACTTGGGTTTTTATTTTATTATTTTCATTACAGAAAAATGACGCAGAAGAATTGTTTTCTGGTGAAACCAGTAACACAAATATTACAATTGAAAATCTGTCGCCAAATGTGGCATACAAAGTTCATGTTTCCATTAAAACTGAACATGGTTTAAATCCAAATAAATATTTGGAAATATTAGTAGACAAGGTACATCCAATGAAGCCCTTGTCTGACAGACTGCTATATCAGGACAACAAGAATCTGATGAGTGACGATGAAGTACTTTTAAATTTACCAGTACCTATTGAAGACTATTGGGAATCAACTGGTAATCAACTGACGCCATCTTCAAACAGTGAAAATCAATCTTTTACAGATTTAGCAGTTAGACGCTTAAACAAACCTCTTAATAGTGATAGGATTAGCTTGTTTGGTAGACACAACAAGTTAAACAACGAAGTCACAAAACTACCTGTTTTAAATATGGTAACTGAAAATTACCAGAATCTACTCAATGAACAGACAACAGGAACTGTACCCACTGTAAATCAGTCTGCTACAAGATCAGAAACCCTAAATGTTTTGTCATCAGAAAAACTACTCACTGCAAAATCAGGTTTGTTATTTGATCTTTACCTCTTTAATTTAAACTCCTTTTGCTAAGACAGTAGTAATCATTATTAACAATTAGTATTAACAAATTATTATTTATTTTAATTTATAACTTATATTTTTACAGATTTAGTAACTGTATAATAAAAAGTAGTTCTTGTTGGTCAGTTTTAGCTGAATGGTAGTTGATTGATTGAGTGGATTGATCAATTATAATAATTTAAATATAATTATAATTATAATCTAACCTGTGGATTGAATGCATAGTCCTAGCGTGACACAATTCAAGTTTATGCTAATAATAATCTGTTGATAATGATGATTTCATCTTATTGTTACTGATATTTGTTTTGTATAAAAATGCTTGTGGCCAAGGCCAAACTTTCAGCAGCAACAGTTGTACAATTTTAGTTACATTTCAAGTAAGGATGATCTTTTAGCAAATTATAATAGAACCAGATTCTGAAAGATATTTATCAGATTGTTAATAGAATGCAATTCATTTAGAAGTAATATTCCCATTATGAATTTAAAATGACTTTTTGGTATACCATTTCTCAAATACAGACAAGATTACTTATTTGAATTGTTTTTATTTAGCTTTTGAATTGATTCCAAATTTTCAGATTTAACTTATCATACACACTGTTCAATTAAGTAAAAATATAAGTGATCGTACAATAAAAATGTAAGTTATTGTAGCACTAAATAAACATTAATTTAAAAATAATTGTTTTAATGCAATCTACAAGTCAAATACCTACAGGGTTGAAGTCCCCAGCCTTAAGTACCTGTATTTAAAAGTTTTATCCACTTAGCTACTTGGTACTTTCAAGTGGTCTGTCACATCTTATCCCTGAAAACTCTTCAAGCAGTGGCACTTATATGGATATGTCTTACCAGTGCCTGGCTGTGATAATTCCTTAACTACTTATAGGTCGTCTTGGATATAGATGTTTGTGCCAAGGTTGGACACCAATAAGTGCCAGTATATAAGATGGATTACAAAAATGAATAGGAGCAGACATGGCATCTCCCTGAATATGGCTAATGCCTTTACAGTAGCTGCAGCCTCTCCATCCCAATGATTGTGAGGCCATGAAGACACTGCTCAGACATAAAGTTATACAATAGTTAACTTTCAAATCATTTCAGGTTACCCCATCCCTAAATAGTTTCTGTATCAAGGATCCAACCCATACTGTCCCTTAATGAGTTAAAGTAGCACTGAACGCTGATGTGCAAGATACTGCTATTCATCAGCTGTCACTAGAAAATGGTCAGAATTCAGATGCATAAGCAACCAATGATACAAACAAATCTTGTATCTTATAGGGCTTTTATTTTGCCTTTGCTGCTAAACAACAGTTTAACATGTACTAAGGGATCATTTCTATTCTTCGATGTTCACTATTACCAAGTGGATTTATAAAACTGATATATAACCTTTTCTTTCACACTACTTTTTACCATTGTTTAACCAGTAGCAGATACTTTTATTTTTAGTTGTAATTAAACATGTTAACAATTGTGTTGAGTTTGTAAGTTTAGAATATTTAATTTATTGTGTAAATAAGGATAATAAATATTTTTCATACTAGTATGTGCTTAGTACTGTTGTATATGTAGTTACCCTACATATTTCTATTTTCAAATAATTTAAAGTTAATGATTTTTCCCTGACTTTAGATCTAGTGGTCTAGCTGTGGTCTAGTTGCTATGTTTCAGTTTCATTTTCAAAAGAAGCATATTATATATTATTCTTAAATATTATTCAAGCATGCTGTTGCATTAAATTGAATTGTGTTGTAATCACTGTAGATTAAGTGAGCCATCTCACTTTCTGCTCTTAAGATACCTCATACAGATTATTTCTTAGTCCTGAATCTTAGATCTTATATTTAGATCTTACAAATTTAAATCATCATCGTCTCATCATCATCATTATCAATAATTGAGCATTCCGTAACATAATATACTTGGTTCCTTATCTCTTTGCTTCTTCTACCTGAGGTGATGGGGCAATACCTTTCTCCATCCTCTCTTGTCACTTGTTTGCATGTGTCAAGTTCAGTTCTACCATCTTGTATATTAACTGTCTCATTGTGTTCCATTTTTTCTAGGTTGTTCAAACTTTCTTTTGTTTCCTCTTTTCATTTCCCATATCACTTTGCCATTCTTTTATCTCCCATTTTTACCACATCCCCAAAACATCTCAACTGTTGTGTTTAAGTTTTCCCACTACATTTCTTAACTTCAGACTGTTTCTCTTTGTTTCACTGATTCACTAACCATAAATGAGTTTTCCTCAATCTAGATGTTACAATACAATTTATAATAATTGTGTGTAGCCTAGTAATACAGTTACAGAAACAAAATCATGTGTAGGAATGTTTTTAGTGTCACCAGACCATTCCTTACATGAAGTTACAAACTTAACAGTATATAAGCAAAGCAAAAACTTGTTGGGTATCCGGTGGGCCATTCCCCAAGAGGGTGCTACAGAACTAAAATATGAAATAAAGTATAACCTGGACTCTGTAAATTGGAGAGACGAAATATTACCAGACAAGTGTGTTCCATGGCCACAGTTTTACTGTCACATAATCACACCACTACAAGCTAACAAAAAATATACCATAGAGGTAAGTAAATGTCTAGATTTATCAGTCAGCAGATAACTTCAAGTGATTTGGTTGTTAGTGAGTTTATTGTGAATAATTTGAAATAGTAAATAATTTTTTAATTCATACTATCATTTGTGTGTTTCCTATTTATTTAAAAATTGTGCTTTTTACTTAAGTAGTATGAATTTGGAATTGGTGTCAAAAACACTACCACTTGTTGATTATGTATTAAAGTCTTTGTATGGTGAGAAAAATATAGTGACAGAGACAAATACAGATGTATTGAGTGTAAGTCACATTCCTTTTTGGCCAAATTCACATACTGTATGCTTCCATTTCTAAAGGTAATTAATGTGTTTGATATATGACCATTTGCAATAATTTTTTTAAAATAAGTTTTCCTTCAGAACAGTTTAAACAATTTTAGACAGTGTTTGTAGAGTGAAAACTGGAATGATAAGATTACTGGAAGGTAGTTTTATTGATGAGAGTCAGCAGCAATATAGAATCATAATCATTGGTAGTACTTAGTGTATTGGTTATAACCTCATCATGTCTGAATACAGATAAGCAGTGGCGGTTTCTTAATTGGTGCACATGAGCACGTGAACCCCCTACATAAATAAATATAAATTAATTAATTTTAACAAACACTAAATAAACGGGAAATAATTTGGTTTAGTTTTATGATGCAATAACAAAATGCTCGTTCTGGTAAAACAGTCGTGCAGTCGACGCAGTGTAAGGTGTGCGCACAGCTCTGTACGTGCGCTGCTGGATCAAATGAGAGCGGTGACATGATGCGGCATTGGCGCGGTGGTGGGGGCAAACCTCTCCCATGTAAAGAATGTGCACACATTCGGTTTGTGAACCAGTGCTGTTCTAGCCGTTGTAGGCGTCCCGTTACTCGCTCTCCCAGTGTCGCTCGCGCCCAGTGCAGTTGTGTTTGTGTTGTGTTAATGTTGGTGATCGATTAGCAATGGCTGCTACCCCTGTGTCTGTGTTAAAAGAAACAATTTTTTCAAGTATTTCATTAGAAAAGAAACTCGAAATAAAACAACGTGGTCGTCCGATCCCAAAGCTTAATATCATACAAGTGACCAAAGGTAAAGATAGAGATTTCAAAAGGGAATTTAAAGAAACTTTATATGAAAAGACTTCTTGGCTCTGCGGTTGTGAAGCTACAAATAAACTATATTGTTTCCCTTGTCTGCTATTTGCAAAACAAAGCTCTGAAAACTTAAACTGGATTAAGTATGGTGTGAATGATTTAGGTCATTTACTCTCGAAAATTAAAAAACATGAATGTTCTCAAACTCATTTGAACTCTTTGCTAGAGTTTAACTTGCTTGGTAAAGTCGACATACGTCAGCAGTTGAACAGTGCTTATCGGAGGAATGTAAAAGAACATAATGAAAAAGTAGAGAACAATCGTTATGCATTATCAAAAATAATTGACTGCATTAAATTTTGCGGCACTTTTGAACTGGCACTTCGGGGACACAGGGAAGGAAATGATTCTTCAAATCCTGGGATTTTTCGAGACTTAGTGGATTTTGCTGCTCAGATTGATGCCTCACTAAGAGAACACTTACGTGATGCAACCGTTTTTAAAGGAACATCAAAAGAAATTCAAAACGACCTGCTCGATTGTATGCTTCTTGTTTGCCAGGAAAAGATTAAGGGGGAAATAAAATTTGCAGATTTCTTCTCTGTAATCGCTGATGAGACCACAGATGTTAGTTTGACATTTCAATTAGCTATTGTTTTTCGCTACGTATTACCTAATGGAGAACCAGTAGAAAGATTTTGGAGGGTTTATACATCCCCCCGGACACGACTCAGACTCGATCGCTGGATGCATTCTTGGCGCCCTAAAAAATGTTGTTGATAAGCCGGAAAAGTTAATCTCTCAGAGTTATGATGGAGCAAACGTGATGAGCGGACACCTAACCGGTGTACAAACAATTATTCAACAACATTACGAGTATGCTTTTTATATCCATTGGTATGCTCATCAATTAAATCTAGTGATTACTCGAGCTGCTAGCCAAAATCAGCAAGTGCGGATATTTTTCGCGAATTTGAGTGATGTAACAAACTTTTTCAGCAATTCACCTCAAAGAGCAAAAATTTTGGATAATATTGTCGGGAAAAGAATCCCTCGAGCTTCAAGCACTAGATGGAATTTTAAAAGCAGAACTGTAAATACAGTATTCGAACATCGGGAAGACCTTATTACCTGTATGGAGGAAATAGAATCAACCTCTAAACAATAATCTTCTATTACCAAAGCTGGAGCAATCCGGCGAATGCTGGAAGACCCAACTTTTGTGTTTTGGCTTACAGTTTTCCATAATATAATGCCACACGTCGACATTTTATACAGACAAATTCAGCTTACCTATACAGATCCTGTGCGAACAAAAAAGGACGTGGAAACCTTTCTGAGGGAAATAAATAAAGAAAGAGAAAAAATGAACTCCGTGAAAAGTGCTGTAGACCAGATGCCTCTACAACGCAAAAGAGCAAGACATGAAGAAGGCGGTCATGCTAATAGGACGATCGCGGCTAAAGAAGTATGTGATGTAATTTTGACGCAAATAAAAGAGCGGTTTTCATTTACATCGCACCATTCAGCCGTATCCCTTATTGTTCCTCAAAAATTTAGTGAGTACAGTAAATCATTTCCTCAATCTGCATTAGATGAAACAATAGAAAAATACCCATTTTTGGACAAAGCAAAGCTAAAAACCGAACTTGGAATGTTTTACCGACCTGAAGACATAAGATGTATGAATGGTGCTGTGAGCTTACTGCAATTTCTTATACAAAATGATCTGAAAGATTCGTTTTCAGAGTCATATAAGCTTTTAAGGATGATATCGACAATCCCAATGACTTCAGCTGAAGCCGAACGATGCTTCTCGACTCTGAAGAGGATAAAAACCTTTTTGAGAAGTACGATGTCTCAAGAAAGACTTAATGCCTTAGCCATGTTATCAATAGAGAAAGAACTGGTGAAGACCCTCCCTAAGTTTAATGAAATGGTGATTGATAGATTTGTTTCCAAGAAAGACCGAAGGATGGACTTTGTTTACAAGAAGTTCACTTAGTTTTTGTTAAAGATCCAATTAACCTACTGATACTTGTAAGTAGTATGTATATAATTTTACTATTGTTTCAGAACGTGATTGCTATCATTATTACTAAATTTAATTTTTCTAAGATTAATTAAATAAATAATCCAGTTGAAGCTTAGTAAACTACAATGTTAGATTCATTTTGTTAATATTACTTACTAAAATTATTTAAAATTTCTTAGTAACGTCATTTACTTTAATGTTGAAAAATTATTGGAAATGCTACTGTCAGTGCAAATATTAGCAGGCACATGGATTAATAACGTACAATATTATCTGTGTGAACCCCTGGTGAGTTTACTCACGAGCTGCCACTGCAGATAAGAGTAAATTTTGAGGATAAAACTGTAAAATAAAACAGTTCACATTTCATTAACCTTTATGTGGTTGTTATTAAACAAAATGAATTAACTATATAGAGGTATTTTTAATAAGTACCTATGTAAATTAAACAGTAGGCTATTGTTGTCCCATATTCATCTCAGTATTTTTGCTTGTTTCAAACTTCACCTCAGTAACCTAAATGCTTTGTTCCAGTATTTATTTTTATAGTCCGTCCGAAAACGTGTGGATAATATGATTCCTCCAGTCTGTTTTATAATGATCCGTGCATACAAGGTTTTCTGTGTCAATGTTGTACTCTTTGTCCTACCTTACATTTCCTTGTATTGTACAATGCAAACAAATGTAATTTCTACCATCTGCAATGCTGTTATGTCAGTTTGTTTTTATATCCACCATTCTGTCTTTAAACAACAATTACCTTTGTAAAAATTAATTAATTAAGAATTATCTCAAGCAAAATTCAGTATTGAAATTCAAAAGTTCCTTGTTGCTTACAAAAAATAAACCTTTATCCTTTAATGTTAAAAATAGTAAATTATATTTTTAAATTAATCAATTACTTCATATGCTACATATTGACAATCTGTACACCAAACAAAAAAAAGTGCTTTGAGCCTTTTGTTGACGACCACAAAATTAGTAGTAAAACATATATAAGCTGTGAA
Source organism: Magicicada septendecula (assembly GCA_034769895.1). NCBI lineage: Eukaryota > Metazoa > Arthropoda > Insecta > Hemiptera > Cicadidae > Magicicada > Magicicada septendecula. Next base: position 498,297,489 of record CM068368.1, read on the forward strand.
ACTGAAATTAATTGCATTAATAACTTATGTAAATTTATTTATATAAAATAAGTTTACATAAAAATAATTATCTATCTTAAAATTTAAAGGCAAAACATTAGTGTGTTGAGTCAAAACAAATTTGAAATATTAATGACTTGCATCAACCATGGAGTCCCTTACCAGACATTTTTAAGCATAGCCAGTTGTATATATAGGTAATCAGCTTCACAAAATAAAACCCTAGAAAAATCTTAAAAAACCAACATTCATTTTACTATATACTGTGTAAATATGTTTAGTATTCTGTAAATATTAAAAAATTTGCAATCATACATAGGCCAAATTCTTGGGGGGGGGGGGGGGGGTTAGTGATCACTGAAATAGAAGTCTACATAATTTTTGTCATGTTACTAACTCTACGTTCTTCACATAATTTTTTTAAATGTAAGCAGCCCACTATGATTTCTTAACTCCCTATATGAAAGTCATTCCAGGCGTCCCTTATTCATATTGAAGAAATATCCAATACTTTTTTTATCAATAAATAGTAGACACTATGTTAATAACCATTAAAACCATCTTGCCTGTGGTCTAAAATCTTCTGGGTCAAAGCTGTGCATTACTAATTAATAATACTGTATTTCTAAATTATTGCTCAACTATTACTGTTAATAATGTAACAATTCATAGTCAAAATCTTTATAAATGATTTACCTATTTCAAAATATTTGAAATTTAGGTTTTATGTTTTATTAAATGACTTTATTAAAGAATTCTGTTATGTAAAATTTGTTTATCATGACACTCTGTATGCTGGAGTTGATTTTTAGTGTTTTAAATGGTGGGGATTCCAAAAGTTCTTGACTCACCTAAATACTGTAGTTTTACAACTTATAGATGCCACTTAGCATACTGATTTAGTTAAAAAATTAACAATTTCTGTACAATCAGTCCTCAATTTTTAATGTTATTTTTTTATAGGTAACACCAAAAAGTATGAAAACAATGCAGGTTGGTCAACCAGTCTCAGTAACTGGAAGGACTGCTGAAGATGGTATGGAATTTCAGTAAACATAAAAATAGTTTTACTTTTCTTTCAATATTATATTGTTCTGTTTGGTTCAAATTGTTATATTAATTATTTAATGCATTTTTATTATATGTAATAGTAATAACTTTCACCAATATTTTGTTCAGGCGCCATCTTGTTGCCAACACAAGAAAATCAAATTTGCTCACCTTTACGGGCAGAGTTCGGTTAAGCGAACTAGAAGTAGCGGAATGTGTTATCTGAAATAATTTACTCTTGCTTGAAATATTTACCAATGACATTACCCTTATTGTCATATTATGTACAAATGAATGAGACTCTACTGTGCGGAACAAGCACGCTACAATACACCAAGAGGCATTGCGCCATGAGACGCAGTTCCACTATTCAAATTAAAATTCCCCTTAAACATTTCACAAGCCCTCCAAAATAACATATTCAATTATATTTTATGATGTCATTATTAAATTAACGTTACAACCCAGCACTTGTTATACAGTTAGATATTCTCTCATTCACTCACGCTCGCATTCTTGGTACAATTTTCTTTTATTTTTCCCCAATTGGGCTCATTTTTATTAGTTATTTAATAACTGTAATTTTTGTGTTGACCCTTATTTATATTTTTCTAATACCCCCCATTTGTCACTTAGCTGAAATCAGTCCTCCAGACGTCCCGTCGATGAACTCGCACTATAGGTGTTAAAACTTTACTAAACTTTGTTTTTGTGTTTTACATGGTTTAACGTTGAACTGTTAGTCGGTTTTATATAAAATACTTCACTTTTGCATTGTACAGGTGAACATCCGAGACTTGGTTTTATAAAATTTAGATAAGCAGCCGGCTGGCTATACTGCTATTTTGTGACTGAGAACGATTTTCACTGCTTCATTTCCGAGGTGGGGAATAACTACGTCACCAGTTTCTTTGTGTAGAAGCCCAAGCCTTAGCTGTTTACAAGCGCATAAATTGCATTGTTGGATACTTTTGGATGACGTATATATGGGTGCAGCTTGTTGACACATTAGTATGACAAAATGTTGTTGTTGTTGTTTCTGCGCGTATATTCCCGACCTTGACTCAATTTCTGTCCACCCGATATTGCATAGTTGCAAACCTTCATAAAACTTTACTAGTTTCTTATATATGACTTGGAATAAAAATACAATTTAAATTGATTATTCCCCAAAACACAGTAGGGCCAAAATTGTACTGTTACAAAATAAGTTAGAAATAAATACCATATAAATCCTTCCTACTGCTACAGTGTTGCTTTTACAATACACTAACCAGAAAAAACTATTTACATATGTAAAGAAACCATTCTGTCTGGTCAAACTGCTCTTTCTAACTAAAATCTAAGTATTACTTACTACACCTATATTGAAGGCAGAAACAGAGCCAATATGGACACAGGAATTTATTACAAACAAAGTTGTCTCATGTTGCAGTCATGTGACAATGTTAAAATGAGATTCTAATACTGTAACTGGATGGTTGTGCTGCAAGCGCTAACTCTGCTCTTTTAATGGAGTTAATAGCTCCAAAATTTTGCACTTTTGTTTGCTAGGTTAGACTGAAATAATATAGCCTGCAACACAATAAGTAGATGTGAACGTGTTTACACATTTCTTTCTTGACAAATTTTCAATGTTTTTCACTTAATTTTAAAATTTAAGGGGTTCTATTCCTCATATCCCCCCTGGACTATACTGGTCATCAAGTAGCCTAACAGATCAACTTGGTGTTTTCCACCACCAAGTATTGACTTCATAAGACAGTAGACATTCATTTGCAAATTATAATGCTTTTTTTACTAATAGATAAATCAATTAAATAGGCAAAACCATGTTCATTTCAAACTTTACTTTTGTAGGAAAACAATAGACACAGGTTTGTTGAATTTTCACATCATGGCACCTTATCATAATGGGAAATGCAAAACTGTCCAATGCATTGTTTGTTTTTGCTTTTCTGTGGCATAACTAAATTGTGTATTCTTGGATTTCGTTGTCCATGACGTGTCCGTTACTTAACTAAATATCACTATAATATTGACGACAGCCTCTGATGAAGCCTTCTATAGGTGAAAGCCGGTTTAGCCTGTAAGGTAAAACTTTACGTTTTTACTTATAAAAAACTTTGTGTTCCGAGTCGTCAATATTATAGTGATATTTAAATTGTGTAGTGGTGGATTGGTCTATCTTTTCTCACTACATGTAATCACGTGTTAAGCAGGTGCATCAAAAACTATTTTTCTAGCAGTACTTTTCTACCATGGCAGTAGCTGAACTTTAATCCTGATGTATTACAGTGTTAAAAAATTTTTGCTCACACATAAAATAACAAGCACACACAAACTGTAATAACCTGAAAAACAATTGAAACTAGCCAAGCTGTGCAGTTTAGAAAGCAAACACAGTTATAGCTTAAAGTTGTGTAATCCCACCCCAGCTAATGTAGCTTAAAATAGCCCTGCAGGCAAGCAACAGAATGTTCTGTGGAAGTAAAGAACACCTTAGCATGTCGCAGTTCTATTGTGGGATGTATCTTTGGGTACTCACTAAGGCACAGGTGATCGGGCCAAGTGATATAAAGCAGATGGCTTACCTTGAAAGGATGAGCACTCTGAGAGTGCAAGAATACTGAAATGTCTAGACTAAAAGGATAAAAGTAATTAAAGTATTCCATTTATAGTGAGCATGCTCAGTACACAGTGGAATATTTGCCACTCATCTTATTGCCACACTTTAGGTTTAAAAGAAAATAATCTTTTCTTTTAATTATTTCTTATCTACTTGACTTACATTAGTATTCTGACCTAGTATAAGTTACAGAATTCAGATATAGAGACATGATAAAAACTTCAACATGATGTTTTGACAAGAACTCCAATATTTTATATGAATAAGAAGATAAAAAGCTATAATGGAATGACCACCTAAAGATCATGTAGGAAAACAGTGAAACGTCCCGCAAAATTATTAAACCTTTTTGTATAATAAAATTTTATTTTATTTTATTTTATTTTTTTTTTTTTTTTGAGGGGCGTCACTGAATTTTTTAAAACTAGACGCGTGGCCTAGATGGAAAAAAGATGCGCTGAGCCCAGTGTGACAGGATTTGCAATAAAACACTTGCATAACGATAACAGCTTTTTATTAGTGTTCATTTTTATCATGATAACATCCTTAATACAATGTGCATGGTTAAATTCACAATGTTCATTTCATAGACATGTATCTCTCAAGTATTAATAACCACAATTGGCAATATTAGCAAGAATTCATTTTTTTGAACCATTACATAATTAACAAACAACAATTATTTAAACACATTTAAACGCATTGTTCCAACATAAGCCAACATGACTATGTACTAACCTTCATTCAAATGACATTTTCTAAATCACAGTTTCAATAAACAATTACTAAATCACGATTATATAGATACATTATGAATTCAATTTATGCTCAGATAACAATACATCATCACTAACAAGAAACATGTAATGTGTCGTTTTATATTTGCCAAATAATTTTCTAAAACAAAATTATGCATTACAGGAATAATATGTAGATACATCTTGACACTATCACCATATTCTTATACACACAAGTTGCCCAGAAAATTGAGTTCTAATACTTCGAGACTTATTCTTGCTCAAATTCTGTAATAGCCCATGATAAAGTACCGGTTCTCACAAGAAGATTTAGAAAAGAACTACCCCATAATTATTTGTCAATTCATTAAGTATAATGTTGTTAATGACATTTTATCTTCATAAGAAACAGTTAATAAAAACTAATAGTTTTAAAATTTTCCTTGCTACTTAATCACAGCAAAAAAGGCAAGTGGTGTTCTATAAAATACAGAATACAGCATAGTAATGAATATATTTACTATAAAATAGGTTAATTACCTTCTGTCAACGTTTCTTAAAATCCTTTTCGGGATAACTCGAGTTTCGACACCAATGGTGTCATCATCAGATCGGATATGAATCAGGTCAAAACATTATTGATGTATATACATCTCGTCAGATATTAAAAATTAAAAACAACACATACATTACACAAATAATAAATAAAATATATCATAACAAAACAACAATACAACAACGAAATATAAAGTCTTACCGTGGGGGCGTTCCCGTACAGGTTCGTTTGCGGCCGCGTGTTGTTTTTATATTTGTTGTTGTATTGTTGTTTTGTTATGATATATTTTATTTATTATTTGTGTAATGTATGTGTTGTTTTTAATTTTTAATATCTGACGAGATGTATATACATCAATAATGTTTTGACCTGATTCATATCCGATCTGATGATGACACCATTGGTGTCTAAACTCGAGTTATCCCGAAAAGGATTTTAAGAAACGTTGACAGAAGGTAATTAACCTATTTTATAGTCTTAACCGTTTCTGGAGGCAAGAAAAATGTTTAAATTGAATATATTTAAACAGGTAGATTCTTTAACTCAGTTAATTACACAATTCACTATATGTCCATAGAACATGTTACATCAGAAATTTAATCACTGAATATCTGAAGTTACGGTTTTTGAAGATGTCTTTCATTTCATGCTTTAAATCCAATAAAGTGCTGTGTTTAATATAAGGAATAGTCCCACCTGTGTTTAGAAGATTACATGTTATCCAGAATTCGAGATGATGATGACCATGGTGAAACAACTGGTGAGTCTGAAATCTGGATGATTTATTTTATCTTTAGAGCAGTCATTCAGGCTGGTATTGTAGGGATTTCTGGAGGTCTGATGGCATTGGGGATCTTGCAGCAATGCTCTGCAGACGAAGATTGATGGTCTGTCTCCACCCTCGCAACGCCTTTCTCTTCCCGACTATGCAGGAAACCTGAAGCTCTTTAACTAATTACAGACTCATTTTGAAAGATGGATCACAATTTGTGACGCCGCCAGACCAGTGTCCCATTGGAGTGCAAAACTAGAAAAGAGAAAGAATGACGGTTCTTGCCGGCCGACCACGAGGGCAGAAAAGTTGAACAAACAGCTGACGAGTCGCGGCGGACTTGATTACGCTGCCCCAACTACCGCGACATAACGGTCAAGCCCAAGCAATATAGCCAAGCTGTTGGCTCGGCCACGCGTAACCTTTGGTACTGATATACAGTTGGCATTGTCGCCAAGAAATATGGCCGGGAAATTTAATGTTTAAATTACAACAGCACAACAGATTACCACTAAAGGTAACAAAGTGTAAAGAAGATTTGGCCTATGAGTGCTGAGGAAGAGATGAAAATCAAATCAAGCAAGGTACCTTGCTTGAAGCAAAATGAAGTGAAGAAAAAATTAAACATAATTGAGTTCTGCACTTTGTTCATTATTAGCTATTGATCAATCAGTCTTTCACATAATTCATCATTGTTTAAATATGGCTCTTTAATATATAAAATTTAAATCTTTTTATTTGATACCCATAATATTATTATTATTTATTTTGAATATTGCAATTCTCATTTTTAGCACCAGGACCAGTAGCAAATCTGACTGTGGTTGAAAGATTGTCAACAGCTATATCATTGCAATGGAAACATCCATACTTTTCTAATGGAATCATTCGCTCATTCACAGTGGGAACAGAACAGACTTCAGATTTCAAGGATGACAATAATTTTAAATCATATCCTGCAAAAATGATTGATGCTGCCGTAGAGAAGTTACAGTATGTGGTGCAGGTAAAGTATCACTTTGTCTTTAGACCAGTTTTACAATACCTCCCAACACCTTCACAAGAAGTTAATCATGTACAAATCAATATTAAACTAAAATAAATAAATATTATATAATTAATCATCATATAAATAGGTAAATATATACTGTTCTGAATGAATACCAAGCAAGTTTTTCTTTAGTGAGTACTGACAAACAAAATTGTCAATTGTCTTGGTTACATATTGGTACTGGTATTGATGTATTATCATTAATGATATTCATGATATTCTTTATATCTTATTGATGATATTATGTGGCTGTTTGTTCTCTTGTTTCTGTTCAGAAGATTTTTGTCCAGTTTACTGAACACAGTAGATGTCCAGGTTATCATTATTTCTTTGTTGTCTCCTTCAGTTCTTGGGCTTCAATATACCTTCTTCTTGCCTAGACAAATGTCCTGACATTCGTTTTATTTTAGTCAATTAGTAAATCATACCATCTAATATAGTCTGGTTACACAATAATTTAATTTTTCTCTTTTCTTTCATTGTTAATCCTAGGATAGTCCTTTCAATTTTTCTCTGTTCATTTTTGTTTCAAAATTGACTGTTTTTTACCCATAAATCATAAACCAGATATTGATTAACAATTTTACTTTTAAACGTGCACATAATTTTTAACACACTTTTAAAGCACAATTGTTGGTTTGAATCTCTATTGTTTGTTAATATTTTCCAAAATATTTTATTTCTTTCACAACTGATAGGACCCTTACTGTCAAGATCTTCCTATTCAGCTCTTACAACCGTATTCAGTATTTTAAATACAATATTTTACTTTTTACATTTACTCTCTAACTAACTTTTACATTTGTATCTTTGGATTTATTAATAATTGTTTTCATACAAAATGAATTTTATTTATCAACATTATTAGCATCATTATATTAGGTGATACTTGTCAACTGTAGTTCACAGGCCTCTCTCAAATTGTTCCTTGTCCCCTCAAAGTGATATCACATACACCAGTTGTCGCAGCAAATTGCTGACTATCAACTTTGCTATTTTCTGTCTGCTCTTATTCTCCAATCTGTTATCCTCTTTTTCCATCTGTTGTTCTTCACTTTCATAATATAACTTTCTCACTTTACTTGTTGGCAGTTGATTGGCTAAAGTTGGTTACTTTTGCTTGTTCCCTAATCCACACATTGTTGGTTTATGTGTGTGTGCGCGCGTGCGCACTTGGGCTTGTGTATTCTAAAATTGTTCCCATGCATATGCATTTTGCTTTGGAGTATTATAAGTTTCTCCAAAGATTGTTTTGTTAGAGTCATTGGGGATCACTGGGGATTGTTAGAGTTTCGATGAGGATAAACATTGATTTAATGTGTTTGAAATATAGCTTCAGAATTTAGTACTCAACTTATTAAAAGTTGTCCATATTTAACCAACCCCCTTCTCTATTTCAATACTTTGATTGTTCCTTCCAAAGTAAAATTGTATCCCAGTTGTACATAACAGATTACTTTCTTCACAAATACTGGTGCCAGTTATTTTATCTGTGTGGTTGCTAATCTTCCATCAGATGTCTCATTCTGGTCATATGCTATCAGCAGCCACTCATTCTGAAACAGACACTAATTTCCTAGTTTGGGTCTACCTTGGGTATTTTATTTCCATGGTCATTCCTCAATCCACAACCTGTGGAGATACCTGATAGGATAATTAGCAACTAGTTAGTATCTAATCCCAGATGGTGGACTGGAGAATGCCTATCAGATATTATTGTTACAATTTTGTAGACCACAAAGCAGTATCTGTTTCAGAATGAATGAGTTCAATACCATCTGTCCCAGAATGAGCAGTTGATGTCAAACTTGCCAAACTAACTGATGTTGTATACTAGAGAACCCCCAACCCACATACAAAGTAATATTATGAATATTGTATAATAAATTAAGTTATATTGTGACTGGTATTTTTAAAACTATTTGTCATTAGAATAATAATGTAGGTTGAGTACATAGGTTATGTTACTCACGTGCATTACATTATATACAGTTGATGTATAACTTATATATATTGATGGACACTATTTATAGAATACACTAAATGTTCTGTATCAATGTGCAATACATTTTAAGTTAAACATAGTTTGTTGTATAAAGTTCTAGAAAAGTGTAGAACGACGTCGATTGTACTAGAAAGTTGTTGATACTAAAATGATGCATGCTTGTGAAAGACATCATTACCATCTATATATAAAACCGTAAGACACAGAAAAATTTACTTCAGATTCAGAGTTCAATTAGTGAATTACACAGTTAGTGCATGCGTTTGATACCGCATTTGTGGATCAAATTATATTTGTAGGAAGGGTTCCTCTTGACAACACCTTGACTTCTTCTTTGGCCAATGCCACTTGCTTGATCGAATGGTTGGCAGACCCTGTCATATTATCCATACAAAGCTTTATCTTCTCTTGGCCAATTTTTAGGACATTCTCTCTTAAGTCCACAATGAATCCGTAAACATTCATAATGTCCGTGCCAAGAATCACTTCATCGATAATGTCTGCAACAAGCATTTGGTGGCTAAACTCTGGAAGACCCAGGCGTACACATATACATCTACCTTTCCTAACACTTTGACAGGGCTTCCAGTCACAATCTGAATTGTACAAGAGCTAAACTGAGGCTAGAAGTTGCTGACTAAGTCAGGGCATACAATGGACACTGTAGCGCATGTGTCAACTATAAATGCTGCAGGTTTTTCTTTAATTAATCCTTTGACAATCAGGTTGCCAGTGGTTTTATGAAGCATGGAGACTGTGTGCAGTTCCGTATCTTTACATCTCCAATTGATGCATTCATGCTCTTCTTTGTTCAAGATGTTTTGTCGTTGCAATATAAATTCTTAACTTTAATCTATAATCATTCCTGCGTTAAATTTATTAATAACACAGACAGAAGAATTTATTAATTCTTCAACTAGGTATTTCTTTTTTCTAGTAGTAATGAAGTCTGTCTTGTTTTTTGTAGTTACATTTGCATTTCTCTACATCTATTTTCATTGAAGTATATCTGTCTGCTGTATTATAATTAACTAATTTGTGGTGCTTCAAAATCCATGAGTTCTTATTCCATTTCTGTTCCAATATTCACCACTGTCAAATACATTTTTCTTTATTGTCTTTCGTTTTCGTACTTCATGCAGCCCTCACTTTTCACAGACGCCACACAGACACTGCTAATTTCAGGTTTTCCCTTGTCCTCCCCCCACCCCATACATACCAAGAGCTGAGATAACTGATTCCTAGGGAGTAGGTTATCAGACCTTGTATTGACTAGAAAAACACAATAAACACAGAAATCCCATGAAACATGTATCACCCATAAAAATATTATAAGAAACTGAAATATGTTAGCATAAAAATACTTCAGATTATTTTTAAGTTTTAGTTGGTTACTTTAACTAGTCAGCTGGTTACCCTGCACTCTATTTTGTATATTCGTAACCTTACTTTTATTTTACATCTTCAGCAGCATTGAAGCAGCACAATATTTCTTCTTTTCCATTCCTCTTCATTTATTAGTGAATATTGATATTGTTATTTCATATAAAGAATTTATTTACTATTCTTATTTACTTATAACATATTAATGGACAACTTTTAAGTAAATTAATAAAATAAAAGTAATAAAACTCATATTAAAAATAATGAAGAATATATACACATAAATTAAAAACCATGAATCAATTAGGCAAGCTGCTGGAAAATGGATCCAATATAATGCCTTTAAATGTCTGTGAAATTTGAGGTAATATCTTGTTTCAGATTAAAAAATGGTAAAGGTAAAAATTAATATAAAAAATGGTAATCATACATGCATATAAACCATTAAAACAGTAAAATTTATAAAAAATTTTGAAAAGTATATACCAGTATATTAATAAGCGCATTCACAGATACACACAAGCACACACACACAAACACACATATACAATCTTGAATAGGCAAAAACAAATGCATAAATTTGAAATTTCATTAAGTATAAAAGTACCAATTAACATCTGTTACACAGATAACAAACTTGGCACCAGCGAGTACATATCTAATATCAGTAACAGCAAAAACAATCCAGCCGGGACCAGCTAAATCAGTTGAAGTGCACACTCCACCACCACCTTTGGAAATCACTGTGAAACCGTTAATTGTTATATCATCATCTGATGATTGGACCTGGCTTCCACAGGTATCAACAACATATGACTTTGAGAACTACCAGCCTTTAATCAAGTAAGTAAGATTGATGAATATTGCTCATAAATAACAAAATTAACTAGTTTAAATTAGTAATATATATATATTCAATCACTTTCTGCTACAGTCCGTTTCTTGATGTAGCCTCAGCCTTCCGGTTTTTGTGTCTGGTACAAGGGGTACAAGATGGTACCCGAAACATATTCCTAATATGGAAACAAATCAATAACATACATCCCAAAATACAATTCACAGAAGAAAAAGAAAAACATAACAAAATCAACTATTTAGACATAACCATCACAAGATACAACAAACACATACAATATGCAATATATAGAAAACCAACTTCCACTAACATCATTATACCTAACCATTCTGACCACCCACCACAACATAAAATGGCAGCATTTTATTCGTTATTTAACAGAATGTACAAAATACCCCTAAACAAACAAGAAACTGACAAAGAAAGAAATATAATATACCAAATTGGTTATGCAAATGGATACAATAAAAATACTATGATCAAAATAGAAAATAAAATCAAATACAAAATAAAAACTGAACAATTAAGAATTAATCAAACTGAACAACACATAAATAATAACAACAACAAAAAATGGGCCACATTCACATATATAAATAATAAAATGTCAAAACTAACAAAACTATTTAAAAACACAGATATAAAAATAGCATACAAAACTAATAAAAATAAATTACAAAATCTAAATAACTCACACAACAAAGATAATACAACAACCAACGGTATATACGAAATTGAATGCCAAGATTGCAATAAATGTTATATAGGACAAACAAAAAAACAGCTGAAAAAACGTTATTTTGAACACCTAAATGCATACAAAAAACCAAACATATATAAATCCAATTTAGCCACACATGCAATAAACACAGGACATGAATTCCCAGACATAACCAATGTAACACTAATAAAACATATACCACACAAAGGCACCATAATGAACATTTGGGAAAATTTACAGATTTACAAACATAAAACACAAAACAAATTAATACCAGAACAAATACAAATCAATACAAAACATGACACAATATTCAAAGCACTCAACATCGAAAATACACAAAATACAAAAACAGATACCACAACCACACACAATAATGCCACATTGAAGGACCAAAGACCAACAAACCACCATAATAACATCCAAAAGCCAACACACAAATACTGCACCAGAAGCAAGATGGCAAAGGTTGAAGATGGGAGAACAGGATCTCCCGAAACATGTCCCTAAAGGAAAAAAAAATACATCTTGAGGTAAAATAGTTATAAGTATTATAGTAATATATATATATATATATATACATATACAATAAATTAATGACAATTTTTATTGTTATTGGTTTATTTTATTTTATTATTTTATTGTTGTATTGGAGTGTTAGTGGTCTCAAATATTTCTACTAGTAATTTTATACAAACCACTATGTTGTCTTTGGTACTGACGAGTGCTTTCGGCAGTCAAGCCATCTTCAGGTCATTTACCAACAGAGAAATATGAAACCGTTCACTTCTTATATACCGTTTTACTGGACCTATCTAGCCCCGCCTCCTGACGGAGTAACGTCTTACTTAGCTCCACCCATAGTGGGTTGTCTTACATTACCAATTTTGTCGCCGTTACAATTTACGTTAACTCATTTTCTCTTTTCTGTTGTCTAATAAGCTGCTAAATATTTCTATATTTTCAAATGTGGTTTTTATATTCATTAGTAGTTTTTCATCTTTATTTCTTATTTTTAATATTTCCACTTCTTCCTTTAATTTCCTTTCTCTTTCTTTACTCATCACTTTTATTATCTTATAATTTACGACTGGGTCTATGAATTTATGTCCTTCTTCTATAAAATGACTAGCGTATAATGAATTCGTCGTTAACTCTCCTTCACCCCTCCTATGTTCTTTAAATCTCTGGCAAAATTGACGACCCGTTTTGCCCAGATACACTTTTTCACATTCCCCACAACTGAGCAAATATAATCCACTTTTCTTCAATATCTCTTCTTCTTCAAAATTCATAGGTTTTATTATATCAAACACGGTTTTTGATTTTTTAACCGCTACCTCTATATTATATTTTCTAAAACATTTTTGTATCTTTCTTGTGTTATAACCTATATAAGATATGGATCCCGTATACTCTTTCTTTTCTTTACTATTCTCATTTTTTGTTTCTTCTCTTCGTTTTATATTATTAAATATTTTATCTACTACATTCGTATTATACTTGTTGTTTTTACAATTATTTTTAATCTTTCTATTTCTTTCTTTCTGTTTTCCTCATCTTCTATACAACTGTTTATTCTATGACAGAAATTATTTATCGCTGCCATTTTATACTGTATTGGATGGTATGAATCATTTGGTATTATAACATTCCTATATGTGCTTTTCCTATAAATGTCAAATTTTAGTTTATTTTTTTTTGTTATTCTTATGTTTAAATCTAGGAAATGTATTTCCCTTGTTTCCTACTTCCATTTTAAATTTTATACTCTCTTCTAATTTGTTAACCTCTTCAAAAAATACTTTTAATTCTTCATCATCGCCCTCCCATAAAACAAGATATCGTCTACATACCTCATCCATTTTGTAATTTTGTCTTTATTTTCACTGTTGACATTATTTTATTTTCAAAGTAGTTCACGTAAATTTCAGCCATTATCGGTGACATTGATGATCCCATTGGAAGTCCCTTCTTCTGAATATAAAATTTATTATTAAACCGAAAGTAATTTTGCTAAAACGCTCTTGTATTATTTTTATTAATTCTTCTTTCTTTTCGTATCCTTTCAATTTGTTCTTTTCAATTAGTTTTAATGTTTTTTCAACCAGGATGTTTGTAAACATATCTACTACATAAAGCGATATTAACCTTGAACTTTCTTTTACTTGTACTTCTTCTTTCAGTGTTTCTATCAACTTTTTGTTATTTTCTATACTATGTTTTTTCTTGTAAGTCATAATATACTTTTAGTATCTTACTACATTCTTTTGATAACTTATATGCTGGTGCTCCAATAAACGATATTATTGGCCTAACTGGGTGGTTTTTATTTGTGCAATGTTATCTGACATTTAAATTTAGGCGTTTCCGGGTTTGATTCTGTTAGTTTTATTTTATTCTTAAACATAGTGGAATTTTTTATTAATTTCTTCACCCTACTTTAAAATTTATTAGTATAATTGTTAAAGTGTGGATGAAGTAATATAGAGTTTTCAGAGTATAATAAAGTTTATTAAACCATACAAAATACATACTTAATACACAGTACTACGACACGTGCTTCACTCACGGCGTCTTGTTACAAACTGAAAACTAACAAACTTATACATGCTCACGCGCATTACATATATTATACAATGTAAATGTATTGCATATATCCAACACGCCTCCTTACATTTATATTGTATTTACAAATTCAATTTTTACAATACACATTTCAAGTTCAACTTTTCAAGTTCAGCATAGTTCGAAATCTCTCAAACTTTTCTTTACACAATGACTTTGTAAATATATCAGCAATATTATCATCAGAATTTACCTTTACAACATTAATCATATATTTCTTTTATACATTCGTGTACATAATGGTAATGAACTTCAATATGTTTAGAATTTTTCGTAAAACTTCCATACTTTGCTAAACTTATCGCTCCCAAATTATCTTCAAAAATATTAATCGGTTTTTCTAAAGTTACATTAAACAATTTTAGCAATTCTTTCACAACTTTCAATTCACTCACAGCTTCCGACAATGCTACATACTCTGCATATGTCGAAGCCTTTGTTACACACTTTTGTTTTCTAGACTTCCAATAAATTACATTACCAAATAATCGAATTACATAACCAGTTGTAGATTTTCTGTCCAAATGGTCACCAGCCCAATCGGCATCAACAAACAATCTATAATTTCAGAATTATCATTTCTTTTATAAGTCAATTTTAAATCTTTCGTTAAATACAAGTACTTTAATATTCGCAAAGCATATTTAAAGTGTGTTTCATTATAACAATTCTGATATCTACTTAAATAATTTACACTAAAGCTTATATCAGGCCTTGTAGCTGAGCTTATATATAATAATGCACCAATTAAATTTCTATATTGAATATTCCTTCCACAAATATCAGACTTTTCAACTTTTAAACTTACCTCCATAGGTGTATTATACATCTTACTGTTTTCTAAATTATACTTTCTTACTAATGACTCATTATATTTTGTTTGACTTAATTTTATTCCACATTTACGGAACTCATACTCTACGGTAATACCAAGATATTCTTTAATTTTACCAAGATCTTTCATTTTAAATTTTTCTGATAAACTTTTCTTAATATTTTGCATTTTTTTCTTTGTTACGTCCACAAATTAATAAATCATCCACAAATATTAATAAATAAATAGTATCTTTTCCATTTCCAAAAGTATATAAACAATAATCTAAATTACTTTTCTTAACACCCAAACTTATTAAAAATTTATCAAGACATTCATACCAAGCTCTGGGACTTTCCTTTAAACCATACAAAGCTTTTATTAACTTACACACTCTATTTGTGCCATCCTCATAACCTTTTGGTTGATGGACATATACCTCAGAACTTACTTTACCATTTAGAAATGCAGTTTCTACATCCATTTGTTCAATAATTAGACCCATTTGACAACAGTATGATAATAAAATCTTTAAAGTTTGCATTCTTGCAACAGGAGAATAAACATCATCAATTTTATCGGTTTGCTGAAAACCTCTTACAACTAACCTGGCCTTATAAGCATTGTCAGACTTTTTTGTATAAATCCATTTTACATCCAATATTTTTTTTTACCATTTACATTTTCAACTAATTGCCAAGTCTTATTTTTATTTAACGAATCAATTTCTTTATCCATAGCTTTTGACCAATACTTACTTTCATTGCTCTCAAGCGCCTCCTCAAATGTACTAGGAGTATCTGCTCTACAATAATTTGCAAAAATATTACTATTATATACATAATAATCTTCATATCTTTTTGGTGGGTTTCTTATGCGCTCAGATTTTTTTTTTTTTTCATTTTCATCCCCTAGATTTTCATCTGTACCTTTAAAGCTATCATCAAGAGATTCATTATCTGAAGATTCATATACTTCTTCATCAGATTCACATTCATTCAAGCCAATACAATTTACATTTTCTTCAACAATATCAACATGTCTAGCCACTATTACTTTTCCATTAATTAGCACTCTATAACCAACTTCACTATAACCGATCAAAATTCCCATATCAGCCTTTTTATCCCACTTAGAAAATCTTTTTTGTTCCGGTTTTCTTACAAAAACTTTACTACCATATAAATGTAAATTTGAAACATTCGGTTTCGTCCCAAAAAATATTTCATAAGGAGTTTTCTTTTCTATAGTATTTGATAACGTACGATTTTTCAAATAAGTAGCAGCACAAACTATTTCAGGCCAATATTTTTTATGGATTTGTGCTTCAGCTAATAAACAACGTGACATATCCATTATTGTTCTGTTAAACCGTTCTGCGGTTCCATTTAATTCATGTATGTAAGCAGGACAATTATTAATTATAATACCTTTTTCTTTGGCAAAATTATAAATATTACCATTTAAGTATTCTTTCCCATTATCACATCTCAAAAATTTAATTCTTTTACCCGTTAAGTTTTCACATTCATTTACATATTGAACAAGACAATTGAAAACTTCTACTTTAGACATCATGGTATAAACTTTAGCTATCTTACTGTAATCATCAATAAAGGAAATAAAGTATTTTTCCCCGTTTAGACCAGCTGTTTTAAAAGGTCCACACACATCAGTATGAACAATTTCTAAAATATCTTTTGCTCTTTTTCTATTATTTTCAAATGGAATATTATGCATTTTATTTTCAACACATATTTTGCACTTCATGAATTCTGATTCAAGTTCATTTGGAATACCACTTAACAATTTATGTTTACACAAAATATTCAAATAATTAAAATTTACATGGCCCAGCATACGATGCCACCTTTCTTTTTTACTCATATTATCACAATTTTTATTTGCAACATTTACCAATGACTCTACATTTTTTAATTTACTTTTCATCTTATATAGACCATTTTCTTTCCAAGCTACAGCTGTAGTATTTCCAAACTTATCAATAATTTTTGTCATTTTACCTTTAGAAATAATAGTATTATTTTCCGTTATTTTACCATAACTTATTAAATTTATATGCATATCTTTAGCATAAAATACATTTTGCATGTTTACTTCATTTTTCTTACCAAAAAGATCAAAGTAACTTACCACATTACCAATTTTAGTTGCTTTTACAACTCTATTATCTCCCAAATAAACATTAACAGGTTCTTTAAGTATCATACATTTATCAAAATATTTATCATTATTTATTATATGGTCAGTACAACCGCTATCTAATAACCAATTAATCTCGCAATTATTAAACTTATCTTTATCTACCTTACTATTATGCGCCGTGTGATAGTCGACTCTTATATATAACCCATGCGCTCGTATCTGGATTCTTCTGCTGCGACTGAGTTGCTTGATGTGCTCTTGCACCTCGCTGACTTCGAAAATTGCCATGCCGTCTGGCGTAGTTACTTTTTTCGGTTTCTTGTCTGCCTCGTGGTGCTCGCCATGTATTGCTGCTGCCTGCCGCTTGGCCACCATATTTACAGTCTCTCTTGATATGACCAGTTTTGCCACATTGAAAGCATGTTCGCAGTTGTCGACTTTTATCCGCCATGAATGCGTTAGATTTTCGTCCAGGATATTCATCTTTTTGATGCTTTATTTCAGTCATTTGAATTTTACTTTTCACACAATCCACAGTTTGATCTTCTTCTTTTAATGCGTCTATTAAATCGCCTATATAACTGTATGAATCCGGCAACGTATTTAACATATAATTTAATTTTTCTTTTTCTGACACAGTAGCACCCGCGTTTTTAAGCTCGTTCACAGTTTTTTCAAAATCACTGAAGAATGTCGCTGCATCAGTATAATTTTTAAGTCTTAATTTTTCCAATTTATTTCTATATACAATTTGCAATGCCGTAGACTTTTTCAAATACATTTCATCAAACTTTTGAATTATTTCATACGCCGTTGTTTTATCACTAATAAATTCCAATTGCTTATTCGTTATATTACTGTATATATAGTTCATAACCTTTAAATCATTATCGTCCCACGGGTCTTTATCCTGCGCCGTTTTTGCTCGTGTTATCACTTCATCACATTTTTTAAATTTCAAAAACAACACAATACGTTTTCTCCACATACTATAGTCCTCTCCATCAAACACTGGAATTGTAATGTCATTGTACTTCGCCATTTTTCCGTATCACAGCATGCGACAGCACAAAAAAACGATACTATACTCACTTAAACTCTTGACCACAAGTTTATTAAACCACGCACCTCTGCTATCATGTTAAAGTGTGGATTGAAGTAATATAAGAGTTTTCAGAGTATAATAAAGTTTATTAAACCATACAAAATACATACTTAATACACAGTACTACGACACGTGCTTCACTCACGGCGTCTTGTTACAAACTGAAAACTAACAAACTTATACATGCTCACGCGCATTACATATATTATACAATATAAATGTATTGCATATATCCAACAATAATCATATTTAATCTCTTCATAATTACTTTTTATAAATGCAGTCCCTTTCTTTATATACTCTTCTTTATCTATTAGCACTACAGAGGTGCCTTTGTCCGCTTTTGTTACCATAATATTATTTTGTTTTATTTTACTTTTTAACTGTTTTATGTTTCTCTTAACAGCCATACTATTTCCTCCTTGTTTTCTGTTCTTTTCTTCTAATGTTCCCACAATGTTACTAATTTCAAATCTCAATTGTTTTTTTATTTTCTCCTCTTTTCTTTGCTTATTATACTTTCACATTCTATTAATAAACCTTCTTTATTCAAATTCTTTGGCGGTGCATATTTTAGGCTTTTTTCTAATAATTTCTTTTCTTCATTATTGAATACCACCTCTGTTAAATTAACTATTCTCTCGGATAACTTCAAATCTGCTTGATCTGGTTTTTTCATTCTCATATCATTCATTTCTTTTAAACATTCTAGTTTAGTTTTCAACTTCTTATTTCTTTCTTCCAATTTTGCCTTCATATACCGCTCACCAAAATCGTACAAAATTTCTTCTATTTCTATGTAATTATACTTTGGATGTAGTTCTAAAATTACTATACAATTACAATAAAATTACTAGTAGAAATATTGATTTAAGTTATTTATTTACTTAATAAGATTTACTAAAAAATTTACAAAAAGAAACAATTTTTTTCAATTATTATTGATTTACTTACAAACCTCTGATGATGCTGATATTTTTCAGTGAAATGTGCATCAGGTATTGAAATGACAGAAATGCAATACTCTACTTGCGGAAGAAACAATACTGAATAATATCACAATACTATATAATTGCTGCAAGAAACTTTAAGTTACGTATATAGAAATATGTGTGTGTGTATGTGTGTGTGGTTAACTGAATATCTACCCCTATCAAGGCTGCAAAGAACATGCACTTTATTGTACGAAGGTACACAATTATATTATGCATATATAACATATGTTTGTGTGTTGCAACATTATGGTTAAGCACAGATAAATTAATATTGCTGACACACCTACTGCAAGATTCCAGGGCCCATGTTTCTTGTCTTCTCAGGAATAATTTCAATCGATCTGCTGGCACAGGAGTAGAAATAAGTCTACAAGACCAAGCTCAAAGTAAGTAAAGTACAAGCACAGAGGGAGGCCAGGGCCTACACTATGGCTCAGTACCAGGAAAGATGACTAGTGACACAAATGGAAGATGGCCTGCTAGACTCATAAAACAGTTAGCTGAGTGGGCTGATAATAAACATGGAGAGAGTAATGCAAGAAATTTAATAACATAATTCCTAACTCTTCATGACCTGGTTCTGCACTCGTATCTATATAGGAGGGGAAAGTGACAGACAAGACTGCATTTTCTAGAAACAGTAACTAGACGATGTGCAGTACGTGTTTGCACCTATGCCAGATGGAAAGAGGAGAGGCAAACCCTGGAAAATTTAGTAGACAGATCTTGCCCAAAAATATCATTGGACTAATGCTGCAGAGCGAACACCACAGGGATCAGGTAGCAACCTACATAGAGAAGGTTCTAAGGGAAAAGAAGGAAGCAAAAAATGATTTGCTAGGGCCACTGCAGACTATCAGAAAACAGGTAATGTGGACCCACTGAAGATTTAAAACAGATATATGTATGTCCACAGGATGAAGAACAAATGGCACCATCTTAAAGTATTGGAAAAGCTGAGTCCCGAGGTGATCCATGCCATGGGAAAAAGGGTTTGTGGATATGGTGGGTGTGAGTCCCATGCACTGAAGGAGTACGGACCTTCTTGCAGCAAACATTAGTTTTCCACAGTCTCCCTCATAAAAAAATTGCTGAGACAAATATATAGAATTATGGTTTATTAAAAACTGAAGGAACAATAAACTTCACTCAAAAGTAAAAGTTCTTACTCTTCGCTTGATTTAAATATTAGTTGTCCTTACAACTAAAATTAATTGTCTTTTGCTTGTTTGTATTTACATGATTTTTAGTATTAAAAATTCTTTAAAATTTATAATTTTGAATGTAATTGACAATGTAACATAATTTGGACTTGCTTGGTACTACATACACAAAACCTGTGACCAACAGGTGACACTTCAGACAGCCATGTTATATGCCCATAGAATGTAGGTTGTAGATCTTCTAAAGGTTGTTTGTTAATGAAGATAGAATTTATGATTTTATATCCAACACATTTTATTATATCTATCAATATGATGTACTAGACTTATATCAAATCTGGTACTCGTAAAATGTTTTTACAAGATACCTATGCAGACAATCTTCTACTTAGATGTAAAGCATTTGGTTTTAGACTGCAGTTGAACTAGATTTGTTAGAATATTTGACAAAATTGTTGACTGAATCACAGGTTAGGGTATATTTAAACAGTGTCTAATGAATTCCAATTTTTTTTTCTTTTAGATATAATTCAATTTATTTTTCAGGAAAATAATGGTAATATCCTGTATTTTATAGGGGCAACATGTTGATAGTGCTTGGAAATGAAACCATTCCTGAAAGATGTAACCAACCTTTGTGGATAAATGATTTGAATATTCAGATAAGATCAACACTAGGCAACAATTTCCGTATAGTAGCTGAAAATTTTAAGGTAAAGTTGCTTTTCTGCAATTTTTTTTAGTGTTAATAAGAATATTTTTTTTAAGAACATTAGGAGACAGTAACTATTGTGGTGTGTTGGAATTAGACTTGGCCTGTTTATCTGATGTAAAGTAGGATTTGATTTGGGAACAAATAAGGGCATTTGTTGCTTGAAAATAATGTATTTAAGCCGTACCGTAACTTTTGCAAATGTACTGTACCATACTAAAACTTTTGCAAAACTTTTTTGGAACAATATTCTCAAATTAAAGGTCAAAGGGTGAAAACTACTTTTTAAAAATTTATTGATAAACAAGTATTTTATGAGCCTGTGGGAAATGAAAAGTTAGTAGACCAAGGAGGAGATGGTTAATTGCAACAATTACCACAGAGTTTTCTGCCTAAATTCAGTAATGATATGCGAGGATTCTAACTCTGACAGAGATGATACTGACAACAACAACAAATTATAAAAGTAAAAATATAATTCTCCTTACATTAAAATTAAAAAGTTTAAACAGACATTAATCTATTTTTAGTTCATAGTAGAATATCAAATGAGTATAATATTTATTTTACATTTTCTTTGATAATTCTGTGTATATTAATGAAGAATAAACAAAACATTAAACTAAACCTTTTTTCGGTTTTTTTTTAATATCTATATTCATTAAAAACCATATATATCATTAACTAACCATAGGTGTCATTTATAAATGATAATAACATGCTCCAACGTAAGCTCTGTTTCAGTATTTTGGCCAGAATGCAATTTTGGCTCAGTTTTATTATACAATAATATACGCTACAACAACAGTTATTTAAACTAATTAAGACCGAGGGTAGTTTGTACAAGGGATATCCAGAAAGTAAGTTCTGTTTGTAAATATTGCCGCGGTTGATACCTGCACACTGTTATGCGTGCATGGCGAGTCTGTTGATTTATTGACAAGGCAACAATGCCATCTGTAAACAACTGTATGCTGAGTAAGCTTCATTAGAAATATTTATATTGTGTAAGAAAATCGAGATGCCCTCTGCGTGTGAAAGCAGGTGTACGATTCGTTTCTTGAATGCAAAAGGCATTAAACCAACTGGAATTGACCATCACATTTGGGATGTTAATGGTGAAGTAATGACTAATTCATTGGTATGGAGAGGGGTATAGCTTTTTAACAAAGAACTTGAAATCACATCGAACAGAGCGGGCGGCCGTCTTTAGCAAATGATTACATGATGTGGGCCGTTGAAGAGAAGATTACAGAGAACAGACAATTCACTATGACATTGCTCTCCGTGCATTTTCCAACATTTCACGTTCAGTTCTTTATAAAATTGTGTCTGGAAAACTAAACTACCGGAAACTGTATGCACTCTAGGTTCCAAAAATGGTTACGGAATAACACAAAATGAAATGGTGGGACAGTGTGTTGGCTTTTTTTGACATGATTGAGGCAGCAAGGGGATGACTTCCTGAACCGTATAATCATCAAGGAGACACAACCTCTCAATGAAACAATAATCCATGATATGGAGGCACACTTCGTCGGCTGCAAAGAAAAATTCAAGTCAATGTCTTTCTCTTGGAAAGTCAGTGCACAGTCTTTTGGGACAGGAAAGGAGTTTTGTTTATGAATGTCTTGCTCAAACCTCAACAATCAACTTGGATGTCTATTGTAAAATGCTTGTGAAATTGAAACATAGGATGGTCACCCAGGGCATTGTGTTGACTTATGACAATTCCTGTCCACACACTGTCATTGCAGCACAACATCTTCTCACAAACTTCGACTGGAAACAATTTGATTATCAGCCTTACAATACAAACCTCACACAAAGTGAATATTACATTTTCAACCATTAAAAATCCTTCCTTGGTGGCCAGCGATTCCATAACGGCTGTTAATGTGTGGTTCAAATCACAGGCGGAAAATTTATACAATGAAGACATACAACACCTGGTGATCTGCTATGAAAAGTGCTTCAACAATGTAGAAAACTATGTAGAAAAGTAGTTTAAGGCATGTACTTCAAGTAGCAATAAAAATATTTTGGAAGTATATTGTTGGTTTGTTTTAATAACCTATCAGAACTTCTTTTCTGGATATCCCTCATATATATTAGAATAATTCAGAAATTCAAACACACAGAAGCTCTATGCAACAGTATGGAGTAGACAGAATATATGTATTAAAATTTAGTCAATACTTAATACATCTATACATCTGTGTATACATCTACACATTAATACTGTTTTTTAGATACATCTATTTCAAGTAGTTTTCCACTGCAAGCTACATTATATTACTACACATTAAATATCATACTGTAGCTCATTGGCAAGGCGTGGGTCGGATTCTATTAGATGTCTGTGAAAGTCAACGATCTATTCTTTATGTAATGTTTCATCACTAAGTATATGTATAATAGTTAAACAGCTAATAGCTACTCTTTCATCATTAGCAATAAGAAGCTCACTTCTCAGTTTAGGAATGTCAAAAAATTGTAATTCACTTTCAGATTTACGAATGCTTCTTCTGGGAGTTTATTTTTAAAATCTTGTAATTCCCTTAAATCAAAAAGACTTAAACATTTAATTTAGTAACACACTGGATCTATGGGTTATGTTTGTTTAAATAACATTAATAATTTCATAAAACAATCTTCTATATGAAGATTTCGTGTCGTCACCGGAAATGATACCTAATCACATTCTTTTTCTAGGCACTGGAAACTCAACATCAAAATGACACATAGTTTCTTCAGTTTTATTCCAAAACCAATCAACATTTTCCCTAAGATTTTTAAGACGAGGTAAAATCCTTTTAATTTTATTTCTATAAAAACCAATATCAAACACACCTTCTTTTGAGGAATTTGAAATAAAACAGCGGTGTAAGGGAAAACTGAAGAGAATGCAGTATAATAAGAAAAAAGTTGATACTGAAATCCTGTGACTTAAGAATTCAATCTGGAAGCAGTAATTATAGTTTCACTTCAGTACCCCATGACGTCAGTGTATTCTGTAATTGACGTCTGTAAATTAATGTTTTATGTTTATGCTTTTTGAAGTCTGGATCCAATGCTTCAGTTTTCTTGGCCTATTTTGAAAAGAAAGTTCTTTCTAAAATAATAAAACAAATTTTTAACTATTTGGTACTAGTAACCGACTGTGAGAGAACCAAATTTAGCTTATAGGCATAGCAATTAACAAAAAACGCTTGTGGGCATTGTTCACTTACCCGAGACTGAAGACTGCTGTATACCCCTGCCATTAATATGTCTGTGCTACTAATTTATTTCCACAGGCATATTCCTCTAATGTATTAAAACACGCTGATGTAAAGGATTAGCTTTGCGATCATCACTAACATTCTTAAATTTTCAAAACTTTTTTTCAGTATTTCCGTCCTTTTTTTATTTAACGAATTACTGTAGTCAACTGTGATTTTGTAGCTACATCTGTAATAATTGCAACAAAAGAAGATTCATTAAATTCAGATTTTATTCCATGCATCATATATTGTGAATGGGAAGAGATAATGTCATTTAATAACCCTGAAAGTACAGTAGAATTATTTAAGTGATTTTTTACTTCATTATCAAAATTACTCATTTCCTGTTGCAACTCGATATAATTTAAAGAATTCTGAGCCTCATTATGACTGCAAAAAGCGAGTTGTTGTTTCCCCCCAAAACAAGCAGCTTTAATTAAATGATTTAAATATTCCTGTTCTTTTGAACGAGTTCGTTATGGGCTTCTCCTGACAGACGACTTTGATTATTTAAATTAAATTCCATGCGTGTTTTCCCAAACGTCTTCAGTTGATCTTATTAGGCTTGTGTGACTCTGAGAAATTAAAGAAAATTAAGATTGGAATATTTTACAGACTGCTGTACTCGTGTTATGCTGAATATAGGGTGCAAAGAAATGGAATAATTTGCAGAGGCAAGGATGTTTTAGTAGGATGTTAATTATAAAAGACAGAAGGCTGCAAAAAATTGAACAAACATTAGGTATTTAAAATAAGATATTCACAATGCAGTTAAAGATTATAATAACTGATGATCAGAGAATTTATTTTTTACATGATTTAATATGAGAATTTGAAGTAGGGTAAGAAATTATGAAATAAGGTAAGGAATTTGAAGTAGGGTAAGGATGTATGAAATGAAAAATATTTGGTCTCTGCTCATCAGACTGATAACTGGGTAGGCCGTGATCCACACCATACGAATTTTTTGCATGGTTAGAAATTACAAATGGAATTAAAAGCTACATAATATGTTTCTGCCACAAGAATGGGTGGTATTCACCCTTACAACCACTCCACGGTATATTATTACAGTATATTGAATCTAGTATATTATATCTGTACACTTATATTTTTTAGTCTTGTACTCTTTTACCTCAAAGTATGAAAGTCAGCAGTCAAAATGTCAAAGATGTGAAGTGTATAATATAAAAACCTCAAAGTATACACTTTTTATACTAATGTCCAATAGAATCAGTTTTATTAAATCTGACACTTTATTATTATTATTAGGAGCCTGATAAGGGTGCAATAGGCTTCATCCTGAAGTAACATGCTAAGTGGTTCCAGGATGGATATTGTAACAAATTAAAAAATTCTTGTTGTTTGGTAAAAAAAAGTTTTATTATTTATTATATTATTTTTTTATTTTTTTATTTTTAATTAATTTAGTATTAATTATTTTAAACTGTTTTGTTGTATTTGGAACTTCTTATTGATTGTTTTTGTCAAATTATATCCTTTTGTGTAATTAGAATTCTTGTACTATGTTAATAGTAAATTATTATAAATAAATCACCTTATATCCGTCGTGTGACTTCGTTACGTCGATTAAAATGACACGTTTCGGAACATCTGCTCCATCATCAGATAAAATCGCTCTATTGAGGTCGTTAAACATTAAAAACACATGTTACACATAATTGTCCACTATGTAATTCACTTGCTTCCTAAATGGTGCGCACCACGACGAAGCCGATCGGACACTGAAATATTATCTGAGTGATTACGCCTAAGCAGGTTCAAAGCTGTATCGTATAGCGGGTTGGATTTAAAATTTAAGTGGTCATTCAATATGAAGTCTCGGCTGTTTATGTTATTATATGTTTTGTATATTTCGAACTCTTCTATTGCGTCCATGTAATGGCCTTTGTTGCACACATGTAGGGGATTAGATGAAATTATGTTGTTGCACACAATTAAATTAGATTTAAAATCAGTATAATTATGATTGTGTAAGATTAAGTGGCGGGCAAAGTTGGACTTGATATTATTTAACAAAGTGAGATTATTTAGGTGACGTTTTGGTGTGTCCTCTTTAAATCGTTTGAGGAAACCTCTCCCCGTTTGACCAATGTAAAAACTGTTGCAGTCGTTACATGATAATTTATATATGCTGGATTTCTTTTCTAAAGGTATGGGTTTTCTATGACGTGGAATTTTTAATAGACTATTGTTTGTTTTGAAGGTAGCAGTAATATTCAAATAATTAAATGTGGAGGTTAGAATCTTTGGCATTATATTTGTGTATACGGTAGAAATAAATGTTATTTTTGTATCCTTATCTATTGGGGGCTTGGATTTTCGAATTTTATGTTTCTTGATGAGATTATCAATTAACGTGTTTTGGTAACCATTAGCTAAAGCTATATGTTTAATGGTATTCAACTCCTCACGGTAATCATCATCACTGAGAGGTACTGCCAACAATCTGCGGATAAAGTAATTATAAGCTGCCAACTTTTGCGAAAATGGATGATAAGAGTCAGCATGTATTGTCACATCAGTGATAGTCGGTTTTCTATAAATATTAAATTTTAATTTATTTACGTGTTTAGTGACAGACAAATCTAAAAAATTCAATTTATTATCCACTTCAGTTTCCAATGTGAATTGAATGTTTTTATTAATACTATTCATATAATGTTTTAGGTTTTCGATCTGTCATACAGTACCATTGAAAATTAGAAAGGTATTGTCTACATAACGTGCATAAAATATTATATCATTTTTGTATTTGTTATGTGAGAGCAAATGAGAGTTTTCATAAAAATTCAAGTAAACGTCGGCCAATAGACCAGAGAGAGGTGAACCCATGGCCAATCCATCATCCTGAATGAAAAATTGGTTATTGAAAGCAAAGTAATTTTGTTCTAAGATAGTTTCAAGTAAACCAATTAACTCCTTTATCGTCTGTATATTTAATTTATTATTCTCTAATAAATTTTCTTTTAAGATATTTAGTGTTTCCTTTACTGGTATGTTGGTATACAAATTTATTATATCAAACGATGCTAACTTATAATTTGGTAGTAGCCTATATCAACATTTTTACATTTATTAATAAAATCCGTGTTGTTTGTGACACTATGATTGTTCTTTAAATTTATGTTTTCTTTGATTACCTTGACGAGTTTTTCGCTGTTTTGTATGCGGGCGCTGTGGTAAAATTAACGAGTGGTCTGACCGGTATGTCGTGTTTATGAATTTTGGGTAGGCCAGTGAGTTCGGAAGCTTTAGCATTAATAGGCTTCAGGAAGCGACGTGTGCATTCGCTAAATAAATTTACGCAATTATTGATTTTGTTATTCAATGTCTTGACATACATATCAGTAGGATCAGATTTCAAGGTTCTAATATTATTGTTTGAAATAAAGTCGTTTACTTTCGTTTTATACACATCAAAGTCCATGACAACAAGAGTATTCCTCTTATCTGCTTTAGTAATTAGAGCATTATTATCAACTAATTTAGCTTTTATTTGTTTCAATAACTTAAACTCGTTGGAAAATCTTATATGTTTCTGTAAACCATGAGGTGAATGGTTGTCAAAATTATGGTGTTTTATGGTATTATTAAACTTATTATTTATTAAAATGCGTGCTTCGGTTTGTAGTTTTGGATCGGCAATTGTTTTTACTGCAGTTTCTGCATTGATAATTTCTTGTACGATTTGGTGTTTATTATTAAGAGGCAAGTTATACTTGATGCCTTTATTAAGGATGTTCATTTCGTCATCATTAAAAGCTATCATAGTTAAATTAGACACACGAGGATAAAATGTGTGTTTACAAGTGATGTCGGTCTCTTGGCGATGTTTACTCTTCAAATTATGAATTTTACGCGTCTGTTTAAAGTATGTATTGTGAGTAACGTCAGAGACGTATTTATGTACTGATTCCATAACATTATTTACGATGGCCGGATGTATATCGTTGAAAATATGTAAATGCAATTTATAAAGTCGTGTATTGAGTGTAGATTTCTTAATATACAAAGATTTGATTTCCTCCTTGATCCGAAAAATCTCAGCATGTTTTTTGGTTGCTTTAGCAGCCCTAGAGAGGGCCTTCTAATTTATAACTGCATATTTTGGTATTAAATGATTTTTTAAACATATATTATTAAATTTAATGTGTAAGTTAGTTTTTAGTAACTGGATTTTAACGTTTTGATACTTATATACCATGCTTGCTTGACTAGCCTCCAATTTAAAATGCATGTTAGTTCTTGGTTTTAATCGACGTAACGAAGTCACACGACGGATATAAGGTGATTTATTTATAATAATTTACTGTTCATACGTGACTTGGATACCAAGAACTAACATGCATTTTAAATTGGAGGCTAGTCAAGCAAGCGTGGTATATAAGTATCAAAACGTTAAAATCCAGTTACTAAAAACTAACATACAGATTAAATTTAATAATATATGTTTAAAACATCATTTAATACCAAAATATGCAGTTATAAATATGAAGGCCCTCTCTAGGGCTGCTAAAGCAACCAAAAAACATGCTGAGATTTTTCGGATCAAGGAGGAAATCAAATCTTTGTATATTAAGAAATCTACACTCAATACACGACTTTATAAATTGCATTTACATATTTTCAACGATATTCATCCGGCCATCGTAAATAATATTATGGAATCAGTACATAAATACGTCTCTGACGTTACTCACAATACATACTTTAAACAGACGCGTAAAATTCATAATTTGAAGAGTAAACATCGCCAAGAGACCGACATCACTTGTAAACACACATTTTATCCTCGTGTGTCTAATTTAACTATGATAGCTTTTAATGATGACGAAATGAACATCCTTAATAAAGGCATCAAGTATAACTTGCCTCTTAATAATAAACACCAAATCGTACAAGAAATTATCAATGCAGAAACTGCAGTAAAAACAATTGCCGATCCAAAACTACAAACCGAAGCACGCATTTTAATAAATAATAAGTTTAATAATACCATAAAACACCATAATTTTGACAACCATTCACCTCATGGTTTACAGAAACATATAAGATTTTCCAACAAGTTTAAGTTATTGAAACAAATAAAAGCTAAATTAGTTGATAATAATGCTCTAATTACTAAGGCAGATAAGAGGAATACTCTTGTTGTCATGGACTTTGATGTGTATAAAACGAAAGTAAACGACTTTATTTCAAACAATAATATTAGAACCTTGAAATCTGATCCTACTGATATGTATGTCAAGACATTGAATAACAAAATCAATAATTGCGTAAATTTATTTAGCGAATGCACACGTCGCTTCCTGA
Organism: Magicicada septendecula; assembly: GCA_034769895.1. NCBI lineage: Eukaryota > Metazoa > Arthropoda > Insecta > Hemiptera > Cicadidae > Magicicada > Magicicada septendecula. Next base: position 498,327,435 of record CM068368.1, read on the forward strand.
AGCCTATTAATGCTAAAGCTTCCGAACTCACTGGCCTACCCAAAATTCATAAACACGACATACCGGTCAGACCACTCGTTAATTTTACCACAGCGCCCGCATACAAAACAGCTAAAAACTCGTCAAGGTAATCAAAGAAAACATAAATTTAAAGAACAATCATAGTGTCACAAACAACACGGATTTTATTAATAAATGTAAAAATGTTGATATAGGCTACTACCAAATTATAAGTTAGCATCGTTTGATATAGTAAATTTGTATACCAACATACCAGTAAAGGAAACACTAAATATCTTAAAAGAAAATTTATTAGAGAATAATAAATTAAATATACAGACGATAAACGAGTTAATTGGTTTACTTGAAACTATCTTAGAACAAAATTACTTTGCTTTCAATAACCAATTTTTCATTCAGGACGATGGATTGGCCATGGGTTCACCTCTCTCTGGTCTATTGGCCGACGTTTACTTGAATTTTTATGAAAACTCTCATTTGCTCTCACATAACAAATACAAAAAAAACATAATATTTTATGCACGTTATGTAGACGATACCTTTCTAATTTTCAATGGTACTGTATGACAGATCGAAAACCTAAAACATTATATGAATAGTATTAATAAAAACATTCAATTCACGTTGGAAACTGAAGTGGATAATAAATTGAATTTTTTAGATTTGTCTGTCACTAAACACGTAAATAAATTGAAATTTAATATTTATAGAAAACCGACTATCACTGATGTGACAATACATGCTGACTCTTATCATCCATTTTCGCAAAAGTTGGCAGCTTATAATTACTTTATCCGCAGATTGTTGGCAGTACCTCTCAGTGATGATGATTACCGTGAGGAGTTGAATACTATTAAACATATAGCTTTAGCTAATGGTTACCAAAACACGTTAATTGATAATCTCATCAAGAAACATAAAATTCGAAAATCCAAGCCCCCAATAGATAAGGATACAAAAATAACATTTATTTCTACCGCATACACAAATATAATGCCAAAGATTCTAACCTCCACATTTAATTATTTGAATATTACTGCTACCTTCAAAACAAACAATAGTCTATTAAAAATTCCACGTCATAGAAAACCCATACATTTAGAAAAGAAATCCGGCATATATAAATTATCATGTAACGACTGCAACAGTTTTTACATTGGTCAAACGGGGAGAGGTTTCCTCAAACGATTTAAAGAGCACACACCAAAACGTCACCTAAATAATCTCACTTTGTTAAATAATATCAAGTCCAACTTTGCCCGCCACTTAATCTTACACAATCATCATTATACTGATTTTAAATCTAATTTAATACCCCTACATGTGTGCAACAAAGGCCGTTACATGGACGCAATAGAAGAGTTCGAAATATACAAAGCATATAATAACATAAACAGCCGAGACTTCATATTGAATGACCATTTAAATTTTAAATCCAACCCGCTATACGATACAGCTTTGAACCTGCTTAGGCTAATCACTCAGATAATAGTTCAGTGTCCGATCGGCTTCGTCATGGTGCGCACCATTTAGGAAGCAAGTGAATTACATAGTGGACAATTATGTGTAACATGTGTTTTTAACGTTTAACGACCTCAATAGAGCGATTTTATCTGATGATGGAGCAGATGTTCCGAAACGCGTCATTTTAATCGACGTAACGAAGTCACACGACGGATATAAGGTGATTTATTTATAATAATTTACTGTTCATACGTGACTTGGATACCAAGAACTAACATGCATTTTATGTTAATAGGATTGTCTTCAGGAACAATCGATTTGTGATCTTTTTTGTTATTTGAAGTTTGTCCTCCTTTAAAGTTGTTAAATTCAGCTGTTCTGGTAGTTATGTCTCAACTATTGGTTTATATTATTCTATTTATAAGTTAGAAATAAATAGGATTCAAAATTATTATATTCAATGGTTTTTATTGAAAATTAGTAAAATAATCGATTTTATATCGATTGATGAATCGACTCTCTCAGGGCAAATTAATAGATTACACGAATTATTAATTCTCGGGTTCTTTGAACTGTTATTTTATATAGTCAGAGAAAGGGCAAAGTATAGAAAGTATAACATTACAAATTACAAGCTTATTAATTAAAATACAAACATATTATTCAATATATAATGGTTAGTAAAGAAAATGTTTCGAACCATTCGAAGGCATGTTGGCTGTGGCGCATAGAATTGTGGGAACTCAAAGATGGCCGCTTCGTATTCAGATGTAGTAGACGACTGCACCTCGAAGAATCTGCTTCAAATAAATGCTGATTTTCCAATGGTTTCTTGTCCCAGCAATAGTGATTTGTTCCTCTAGTGTTAGTGTGGTTGTCCTGGATCAGTTGTTAGTGATTCCCTTCAATAAACTGTGTTGGTTAATGTTTTATTTCACTCCCGTCAATAAGGTAGAGAATGGCACGTTCGTCTCAATATTAGGAATTATCGTTTATAAGTGTTTAAATGGTTATTATCGGTTTACTGTTCAATAGTGGTTCACTTTTATTGTTTAACTGGTTTAAATCACTGACTTTAATCGTTATTGAACGTTTTTTCCAAAATTCGCGAGTTTAAATTTTATAGCTTTGGGCTGATGTACGCCATGCTTCTTCCTTCACTATATATTAATATTTTGGCGAGAGCTCGTTTGATGTGTACTGCTCAACGTATAATAATCAACTCCCTCTTTTCTTCTTCATTCGAAACGTCTTAGCCCAGTTAATATTATCAAGACATTGTTTTAAAATTTTATCGTTTCCGTTACATGGTTGACACTTACATTATATTACTTAATACATTTTTATTATTATTTGATTTTATCAAATAATAGTTACATAATCTTTTTCCTTAGTTACTTCTGCGTGATTTGATACCAAATAAGATATTCTTACAATGTTTTTATCTCAAAATGCCATATTTACTGTATTTTGAAAATGTAGGCTCTACAATTTTACTTCCTGTCATTAAACTGTTTGCCATTTTTATTATGTCATAATTATGATTGAACAAAATCTTTGATTGAAATAAAATGTTTATTTTCCTTAATTCCTTTTAATTTTATGAATTGGTTGTCTAAATTAATTATTATCTTTAATTTAAATAATTCCCCTTATGTTCTACTGTCAATACATTTACAATGTTTCTATTAATACTTCATATGTTGCTTCACTATCTTTATAAAGTATTGGTATAGTTGTAATACACTGTGTTGGATTTATATTATACAAATTTCATCCGGTTTATCAATTTACTTCTCTTATTTATTAATTTTAATGTTGATGAGATTTGCCATTTGGCCTAGATTTCACATGTTTTTATATAATTGGTTTTTTGAATATTATAGCCTGCTTATACCCTTTCTGACTTTCTTTTCTTATACAATCTTAATTACAATTCCCTTACTTAGTTATATTAACATTTAACATTGATTAATTCGATTAACTCATAACAAATATTTTATAACATAAAATGGTATTCAAGCCCAGACATTTCAGCCTTGATTAATACTATTAACACTTGGATTTCGTTGTCCATGACGTGTCCGTTACTTAACTAAATATCACTATAATATTGACGACTCGGAACACTAAGTTTTTTATAAGTAAAAACGTAAAGTTTTACCTTACAGCCTAAACCGGCTTTCACCTATAGAAGGCTTCATCAGAGGCTGTCGTTAGTAGCGCTGTTCGTCTTGTTGTTGGCGACGAGATAGTGTTTCGAAAGATCGAAGCTGTGTGTGTGTGGTGAGATGTGTTCGAATAATGCGTGCAATTTGAATTGTGTCTGTTCGTTTAGGATGTCGTTTTTATTTGTTTTTTTGTGTTTGTATATTTCTAATTGTTCTAGAGTGTCTAGTTTTCGGCCTTTTGTGTGTACTTCTACATAGGCCAGACAGGACGTAGCTTCAAACAGAGATACATTGAACACACAAAAGCACTCCACACCACTACAGAATCTACCTTCGCAAACCACCTCATTGAAGAAAACCACACATATAAAAACATCGACAATAACATGAACATACTACACGTACACACAAAAGGCCGAAAACTAGACACTCTAGAACAATTAGAAATATACAATCACACAAAAACAAATAAAAACGACATCCTAAACGAACAGACACAATTCAAATCGCACGCATTATTCGAACACATCTCACCACACACACACAGCTTCGATCTTTCGAAACACTATCTCGTCGCCAACAACAAGACGAACAGCGCTACTAACGACAGCCTCTGATGAAGCCTTCTATAGATGAAAGCCGGTTTAGGCTGTAAGGTAAAACTTTACGTTTTTACTTATAAAAAACTTAGTGTTCTGAGTCGTCAATATTATAGTGATATTTACTATTAACACATAATAAAAGTTTTATACTAAAAGAATTGTACTCAACTCTGACATTTCAGTATTGAGTTATTTGAACTTATTATAAATAAAACATATCTGTCCTTCCATCATTTAAACTCTTTCTTATAACTAATTTTATTTGCAGTCTTAGCTGTTTTTGTTTGATTTTTGGGTATTTATTCTTGGTCACTTCACTTTTTTATGGCCTGCTCTTGTTTTATCACTGTCATTCTAATGAATGCTGTTAGCTAAAGAGTGGCAGTTATTTAGAAACACTTGTATCCTATTTGTCATTATAATATTCTATTAAATATTATTTCTCGACACAATATGAAAACTTTAAAGTTGTATAAATGCACAATTTACTTAGTTTATGAACTTAAACATTGACACATTAAGTTTATTTAATATAATATAATAACTTGCACTGGTCCCCTTTTAGTCTTTGATTTTATTTCTAATCAGTTTTATAGTCTTATTAAAATCAAGAATTTTATTTATAGAGGATAATGAAGGTTTGTTTTTTCCATTATATAACTAATTCCCATTGGTTCACTTTTAATTCTACTTTATACACTTTTGTTTATATCTATTTTACATGGTTTTATAAATTTGGGTTTTTGTTATACTTTCATTGGTTATTTTTACTTTCTTTTGGGGTTTCGTTTTGATTTCTTTTAAGAGCATTCCTTCTTATTGTGGATGTTGTCTTGTTCGGGTTTCTTCCTTACTTACTCCTATCCTACCTGGGTATTTCCTTACTTTATTTTTAGTTTTTTGGTTTATTTTTCTTACTCATCATTTGGAGCAGTCGTGGCGTAGTGGCTAGCGTGTGGCGCTGCTACGCTGTCGGCGTGGATTCAATTCCCGCCGGGGGCCATCTGATTTAGATACGACCGTTCCCCCTCGCAAGGCAATGGCAAACCAGCGAGAGGTATCCTGCTTAGTATAAACCTTCCCCAACTATGCCGTTCGGATCCGGCGTTAAACTGTAGGTCCCATATACCTGTGAGAGACTCAGTACCACACGCACCACGGGTATATGCGGGGAGGGTACAAACCAGTCGAAAGGCTGAAGGACTACGACTCATCATTCATTGTATATCTGGTTTTAATGAAATTCTTACTTCAAACTATGATTGTGCTTTACGGTGGTTCTTAATTAATTTTTAATGTTGCTTTCTTGGATTTAAATTTGTTTTTATTTTATTTTATGATCTTTCTTTCCATTCAGAACTATGGGCATTATCTGTCATGCTACAATATGAATCTCTGAATTAGACAGAGATGGGTTTTTTAATAGGGTCCCCGGCACACCAGGGGAAACACATGGTTTCCTCTGACTGTGCATAAAGCATTTGCCCCCTCTCTAAAAAAAAAGTAGTTTGTTATTATGGATGACATTTTTATGATTTACTATATTAGCCAGGTCAAGACTTGTCCAATTGCCTTTCAATTGTTATAATTTCAGACATGTGCTGAGCTGTTCATCATACATTGTGATCCTTAAATGGTCTTTGGTCTTGTTTTGTTTTGTAAACTGTAGTTTTTCTAAAAATCTGTCTATAATTAGGCCCATGTACATACTTATCTAACATCTAAGTATTTGTACACATTTTTTGTAAGCAAATTTTTTGAAATTATTAAAAAATTTGCATAGCTATATATGAACACAATTTTGCATAATTACATAGGCACAATTAGCTTACGTAACGTTTTTGTTTTCCTGCACACATCATTTGTTCAACAGTCATAGCAAAAAAATTTATTATTGGTACCACAAAAATTATTGAGTAATGTTAATGTACAAGGGTCATTCAATAAGTAACGAGACAAATTGCTCTAGCTCAAAAACTACTTGATAAATCAATACGTTACTTTCAGGAGTACAAGCTGGCATCCTTGTAATGACTTCTGATCAGCTGATTAATAAAATTTCGTAAACATAACCTCTAATTTACTCAGTCAACAATGGCGAGTCCGCTTGATAATTGCACCACGGAAGAACAACGTTCAGTGATTAGATTTTTAATCGCAGAAGGTGTCAAACCTTCTGAAATTCATGAAAGGATGTTAAAAGTGTACGGAAATCATTGTTTGCACCGTTCAAACATTTACAAATGGGTAGAATAGTTTAAAAGTGGTCATGCAAATGTCAGCGATGAGCAGCGGCGTGGCCGACCGGTCGAAGTTTCAACTCCCTCGCTTGAAACCTGCATTGACGCGCTTATTCGGGCTAACAGGCGTATAACTCTTGAAATGATTGCTGAAGAAGTATCAGTAAGTGTTGATACTGTCCATAAAATTATTCAGAATAAGCTGCAATACAAGAAAACCTGCGCGAGATGGGTGCCAAGACAACTTACGGATGCCCACAAAGAAACCAGGCTTCAAATCTGTAGACAGTTGAAAGCACGTGGTTTAACTGAAAAAGAATCATTTTTTGAAAGAACTGTTACATGCGATGAAACCTGGATCCACCATTTTCAGCCGGAGTCGAAAAGACAAAGCCTTGAATGGAAGCACACCAGCTCTCCCACTCTAAAAATTCAAGACGCAGCCATCAGCAGGTAAAGTCATGTTAACGATCTTTTGAGACTTTCAAGGCCCTATTTTCTGTGATTATCTGGAAGACCAATGAACAATCAATAGTCAGTATTACAGTGATATGCTGGAAAACAAGGTAAAGCCTGCCACCAGGACCAAACGTCGTGGACTCTTGACAAAAGGCGTGATTCTCCTTCAAGACAATGCTCGCCCACACACGGCTCAACTGACCCAAGAAATGGTTACAAAACTTGGCTGGGAGGTCCTGCCACATCCACCTTATAGCCCAGATCTCGCTCCATCAGACTTTTTTTTCATGTGCACATGAGGTCAAAATTCATGTGCAAAACTGACTTCATCAGCAACCCACAGAATTTTATGCCAGGGGCATTCGGAAGTTAGAAAAACGATGGGATAAGTGTATAACAGTTGGGGGGGCTTATGTTGAAAAATAACCATCAATTTGTATTGATTCAGTAAACGAGTTTTAAGCTAGAGCAATTTGTCTCATTACTTATTTGAATGACCCTCGTACAAGGAGGTCTGATCAAAAATTTCTTGCAATTTTTGTTTATTTGAAAAATTATGCCTTGATTCATCAGTGGTTAATTGTTCACTTCAGAGAGTCTCAGTCAGATATAACATGATTTGCCAGTGTTGTTTCAGTCTTAAAAGTATTTCTTGAATGCACTTTGTTGTATATAACCTTGAGCTTGCTCAGCGATTTTTGTTTTATGTCTTCAAGAGCCGCGAAACATTATCCTTTCATAGTACTTTTCATTATTAGGAAAAGAAAAGACTGCACTGGGACATATTTAGCAAATACAGTGGTTGGAATGTCATTTTTATGGTGTTTCATTGGCTGAAATTCTTGAACAAGCAATGACATGTATCCTAACGCGCTATTGGGATGTAATTTCCAAAAATCCAATCCTTCCATAAACTTGGGCGTTTTATACAAATAGCGTCACACAAGTGTCATAAAATGTCCAAATAGTAGGTCTACTACTATTGTAGTATTTTATTAACATTAGTATTTTGTAATAATTTATTTACCATTGTAGCTAGTGATGAAAATTCATGGAACATGAAACCACAAACTTCATCTTACTATCATTATCTTCCAACTCATTCACAACATCCTTTCAAGACTTTATACCATTTCTAAACCATTTGCCTAAAGCCCTCTCCAACACTGTCACCACGACAGAGCAGTTTATCTCATTCTTTTCTAAAAATTTAATCTATGCTCTTTGATCTTGCATTATAGAATGTCAAAAAATCATGAATGCACACAATAGTCAATCATTTGTCAAGTTTAAACTATGCATCCAATAGGGCTAAAAATTTAGACAGTTGTCACTGAAATGTGTACTAATATAACAAAAAACAGTTTTCTAATCAAGTTTTTGTAGCATGGTAACTCAAAAATTGCAGAAGCTTTTTGATCAAACCATGTACATTAAAATTTGGGATAATTTCATATATTTTTAACCCTATACAGTTTCAGTATAATTTATTGCTACATTGCTTCATTTGGCAATGCAATTTATCTGCAAAATAGGCCTACCAGTATCCAAACAAACATTTATACCAGTTTCATGATTAGCAAGACAACTGTTTCCTGTTTCAATATTTTAATTAAACTTCAGAGCTTTTATATACACTTGTAATGAAACCAATTCGAAGCATAATCTGAGTATTTCAAGCTAACAAATTGCATATTAATTACATTTTCAGAGAATAATGTTATATATAATTTAAAAAAATATTTTGACTTGATAAACTGTTGAGTTTCTTTCTTTGAAATCATTGTTCTGATTAAACATTGTCAGCTTTTCAATATTTGGTAGCAGTAAATATCATGTTTATAGTGTTTTTAAAATGTACTGTGATTTTTCTTATGCGTTTTAAGTTATAATGAAATTTAATACATTTCATTATAACTTGTTCAATACCGGTAGTGTTATAATGTTTGTGAGATGTTTTCACTTTCAATAAGAATTTTTCTTATTAAATAGAATCAAATTCTTGAAAATGTTTATCATAAATGATAGCCTACTGGAATTGGAAAATAAATAATATTATGTGGCAGGTAATTGTACAGTCGGTTCTTAGACGTGTAAGGGGTTAACATGAAAATAAGTTAAAGCACTGGATTAAATTTAATTCTATGATGCATTCTATTGATTTTCCCTTCCAGGCTGTGTTTATTAAACAAATTTGTAATCTATACAACAATACAACAATTGTCATATGTACTCTACAGTTCTTATCCCTGCAAATGTCTATTTTTACATATACTTTGATCACAGGCGTGCACACGGGGGGGGGGGGGGTGCCACAGGTGCACAGGCACCTGCTAATAAGTTATATTTAAATAAATAAATAAAAGTTTTTTTATATTGTTGGTATTTACATTCTCAATGTTTTCGTAATTTATATTTCATTGAGTAACAAACTTGTGTGAGAAAAGTGGGCTAGAAGCCTTGAAGATACGGGGAATCTCACTAAACAAGACGAACATGAAACCTGAACTATCAAGGTAGTGAACTCAGTCATGAGTCGGAGTGGAGTGGTGTAGGGAAGGCGTGTGTGGTGTGTTGTTCCCTTCCCTTTCTCGCCCCTCACCGCCACCACTCAACCGGTCTACTGGCTTGACATCTGGCCTTGGCTCGACCGACCCACTCCCACATTCCACAGGTGTTCTTAACTGACTTCACGTGCGCGCTAAAGTTTCTGTAGTCTGCACCGCACCGGATTAGTACAGAATTGTGATAATTTAGTAATTTAGTGCAGTATAGGTACTAAATAGGGACAAATAGTGAAAGTGAAATAGTGCATAATTAGTTAGTGTGTGAAAATGAAGAAAAATAGTTTAGATAGGTTTATTATAAGAACAGAACAGAACGGACTAACACAGAATAGTAGTAATGTCAGTTTAAAAGTGCAAATTTGTGAAAGTTGTAAAAGTGAAAGTTTAAGTAGTAACACCAATGGAACTCCGTTTCATGATGTTATTAATGAGCCATCGACATCGACTTCCAAACATGAGCCAACGACTCCTCACCCTGATGATCCTATTCAAGAAATTCCTAAAAATATATTTGAGAGAAGTGATAGATTAGTTCGAGGTCCCTATCAACCAAAACTCAATAAATATCCTTCCACTAAAGTAGGGAACAAGCTAAGAAATTTTCAACCACAGTGGTATACAAAATATGATTGGATAGAGTACAGTCCCTCAGCTGATGCAATTTTTTGTTTATATTGTCGATTTTTTTCTTCTAATGATTCAGGCAAAAAGGGTCATACTGACAAAGCATTTATTACGACAGGATTCAAAAGTTGGAACAAGGCAAATGAGTGTTTCAAAGCACATCAGGGGTCGACATGCCACAATCAAAGTTTGAAATCATTTTCCAGCTTTACTTCCAATGAAGAAACACCAATCGATGTTTTGTTAGATAAACAAAAAGAAGAGGTTCTGGTAAAAAAACAAGTTGAAAAAAATAACAACCGAAGCGTTATGGAAAGGCTTATAGATATAGTTATTTGTTTAGCAAAATCAGGATACCCTTTCAGAGGACACAGGGAAAATGAAAGTAACGTAAACAAAGGGCTATTTTTAAGCTTAGTTGATTGATATGTTAAGGAAGTATGACCCTGTTATGAAAAGACACTTAAAGGAATCGCCTCGAAATGTCATGTACACAAGCAATCACATTCAAAATGATTTAATCAAAGCATTGCACAACATTATTCAGCGTAATATTGTAAATTCTGTGCAAGGGAAAAAAATGTCATTGATAGCTGATGAAACTTCTGATTTAGGTCATAACAAACAAATGTCTGTGGTAGTACGATATTTTGATGATGAAAAAACTGTGCTGTTGAGCAATTTGTCTGTTTACAAAGATTAACAAAACAAAATGCAGAGTCCGTTTTTCAGAAGCTAAATGATGTCCTTGTAAATACTTTTAAAATGGATTGGTCCCCTGTAATTTCTGTTTGTTTTGATGGTGCATCAACAATGTCTGGATGCTATAACGGAGTTCAAGCAAAGTGTAAGGAGATGTGTAAAGAGATCATGTATGTTCATTGCTATGGGCATTGCTTGAATCTAGTTTTGGTTGATGCATGTACCTCAAGCAAAGAAAATCGCATAATTCTCAACTTCTTTGGAATTGTACAAACCTTATTTTGCTTTGTAGAAGGAAGCACATCACGCCATGCAGTGTTTGCTGCAATGGCAAAAGAAGCTAACTCTCAAGTTAACGACTCTTAAGTCCCTATCTACAACCAGATGGGCTTGTAGGGCAGAGGCTGTTAAATCAGTGAAGACAAATTTTTTTGTTCTTGTTGAAGCCTTACAGGAAATTATATCAACAACTGACAAAGCTAATGTGAAAATAAAAGGTTGAGGGCTCTTACATGAACTGAAGTCATTCGATTTTGTGTTGGCTTTGGAAATCACTCACCCGATACTTTGATTGATTTTAAAAGTAAGCAAAACACTTCAGAGTGAGGACATTGACCTTTTGACTGCCATGAACGGGGTTAAAATGCTCCGGGAGTCACTTTCGTCACAGAGGAATGAAACATCTTTTAACAAAATTTTTAATTGTGCAAAAGAAGTTTGTGAAGAAATTGACGTTGAGGTTCCTGTTTTGAGAAAAAGAAAAGTGTCTTCACGCATTGATGAAGCTGTCCAAAACTCTCATTATTTTGATAGTAAAGAAGATCAAGACAGATGTTTGACATTTTACCCTTTCATAGACTCACTGGAAATGGGCATAGACGAACGATTTGAGCAAGAAACGTGTGATTTAATAGTTGCAATTGGAAAACTTCTCAAGTTGGAAGCAGAAGAGAATGATTTGAAACTAGTGTCAAAAAAACTTCAGGTTGACTTTTATGGCATCAAAGCAGAACAACAACTACTACAAAACAACAAGTGTGATAATGGAGCTCCTCCAAAAGGTGAGCATAATAACTTAAAAAGCTTTAAGTATTATTTATATTTATTTGGAATTGACAGAAATGGAAACCCTGTCCAAGTGTAATTAAATATACAGAAGGTTTCCAAATACATACAGTAGGCCTAATGGCACTGGGTTTATATAATTCATATTTTTATTTGATAGGTACGACAAGGACAGCCTTGAAGAAGTGGTTGGACTGGCTAAGCATTGAAAATCGTGTTAACTTGTTCTCCGAGCTTTACGCCACATTAAAACTTTTTCTTACAATACCAGTAACAAATACTTCATCTGAGAGAAGCTTCTCCAAACTGAGTATTGTAAAATCAAAACTCAGAACAAGCATGACTCAAGATAGATTGGAATATTTGATGCTTCCTTTTATTGAGCTAGAGTTAGCAGTAAATGTGGATTATAAAGACATTATTGAAAAATTTAAAGTACTGATTCCTGGAGAAAGGTGTATGCTACTGTAAACTTACAAAATGTTTGTCTTTATTTTAAATAAATTATTTTTAGTGTATGTCTCAGAAATATTTTTTTTCCTATAAAACAGTAGATAGAAGCAAAGTTTAAGATTCAACTTAAAAAAACATGTTCCTTAGAACTAAAGTTCAAAAACTTCAACTAAAACTTTTTTGTAGCCCAAGAGTGTTAGATTTTTGGTTTAATTTTTAACAAAAAAATTGTTTAAAATACGTTTTAGACAGCATATTCTTTAAAAAATTCCAGACCCCTCCCCCCACTCCCCCCCGGTACAATGGTTCGTGCACCCTCTAATAAAGGATGCTGCGCACGCCTATGACTTTGATTATTATATATACTGTAATTATATTTTTAGTTTTGGTATTTTATTTTTACATAGTACCATGGTACATGAGACAGTCTACTTTGATGAAGCAATCATGATTGACTTTTGTTTGTGCACATACTTAGTATTAGATCAAAGTTATATTTTGTTGAACATTGAACAAAATAGTAGTATTCTTCGTATTGTTTAAATTAGCAGCCATCCTTACTTTTCTTTTATAAAATTGCTAAACTGCTATAATTGTTTTTATTATTTAGACAAAGCTTTTCGTCATTACTGACATCTTCAGGTCTTAAACAACCATCTCCAGGTTGTTTAAGACCTGAAGATGTCAGTAATGACGAAAAGCTTTGTCTAAATAATAAAAACAATTATAGCAGTTTAGCAATTTTATAAAAGAAAAATAGTAGTACATTAATCTTTCTTCATTATTCATACATATTTTGCAAAGTTATTTGGCTCGCGTCTTAAATTTTTTACTGACTGTTAGCACAGTGACTGAATTCATTATAGGAATGTTTGCAACATATATCACCACGTAAAAATGTGTGTGTATGTGTAGCTTACAGGAATGTTACAAATTTATTTTGGAACTGGAGTAATATTTAAGTCATTTACTTATAATACTAATGGAGCTAGTCTATTAATGTAGTGTAGTAGTGTAATAGTAATGTAGCTAGTCTATTAATATAGTGTAGTAGTGTAATAGTAATGTAGCTAGTCTATTAAGTTCTGTAGTATTGGGAAGGAAGATACAAGAAAAATGTTAACGGTAAAGTTAATTTGGTTTACTGGCATACATCAAAAGTTGGTACTTCAATACTGTAATTACATACCTATAAAATTAAGTCTATTAATTAAGTGTAAAATTAAGTCCATTAATTAATACGCTCCCCGACTGCAGAACTCGCTCACTATTTTGAATGAAGTACATTTATTATAATAAATAAATGGGTTGTAATAAATATAATAATATTAAATTAATTATTGGATAAATTTTGATATTACCTAATTTTAAATTATCAGAAAAATTATGAAAACCCTAACTACCCTACTACTTTTGTTTAGTAAAGTAGAAATTGTAGAGCAATCATAAAATAAACATTAAAAATTCCAGGCAGTCAGACTTGCATTAAACTTCCCTTTAGTCTGACACTCAGCTGGATTTTACAATTTTTTTATCCAAGTTTTGGATCCTGGATTCAAAATATTTTGAATTTTCTTAAACCATACACTATATTCAGATTTTGGTTAGAATTCTCTTTAATTTGACATCCCACATGGAATTTGCAATGTTATTGAACTTTTGCCCCACTTTTTAGGCCTTGGTGTTCCAAAATTTTGAAATTTCTAAAAATTAACACTACATTCATATTTTAGTTAAATTCCTTTTAATTTGATACACCATATGAATTTTTGTGATTTAATCGAATTTTTATCCACTTTTTGGTTCCTAGTGTCCCAAAAATTTTTGAAATGTTAAAAAATGAACACTAATCTCATATTTTGGTTAAAATTTAATACCCCATGTGGACTTCAGCGATTTTTTTAAAAATTTGGATTCCCTCGTATTTTTACCTCCTGGCCACCTGTTTTTGAGGAGATCACTCTAAAAACCAATATGGTTCTGTTGGGTAAAAGTCCATGCATGCCAGCCATTTTTATGGAAAACTTGTGATGTGTTCAAAACTTATTGTGAGACACCTCAAATAGGTAGGTAGATAGACAGACAGACAAGTACCAAATGGTCAAGGTACAGCTGAAAACTCACTTTGCTCATCCAATTAACTGTAAAATTAAATCTAGTAATTAAGTATAAAATTAAGTCTACTTATTTCTAAAATAAAAGGAAGTTTTATTGAGCTAAAAATGTGATCATACTGTTGGCCTAATATAGATGTTATCACCAGTTTGCATAAGTCTCTTCTGTATTTTGTTTCAGGACAATACCTTAGTGATAGGCTCTCGTGAAAGATATGATGGGAGGTGGGGAGCCATCTGTAATGATCCGTTCACACCAAATGGCATGTACAAGTTGGTCATTGTTCAAGTGACAGAATACAAGGAAACATATTCTTTAGATTATAAATTTTCTACCCTTTTTGAAGCATCAGCAAATAATAATTTTCTATAATAATTTGGTTATGCTACATGTTTTATTGTCTAAATATAATAGCATTTATTACAGTTATAATTTTATATAAAAGTGAGTGCATTAGTATTCTTTACCTATTAATACTTGTAATAAATATATACTAAAGTCAAAATGTTTCAAGAGTGCTAAAGTTAAATCAACCCTCGAAAATTGTTGGCGTTTCCCACTCGCCAGATACCGCTTCCCGAAGGGGGGGGGGGGATAAAACTTTATTATTTAATATTTAGCATGTACCGCTACATTATTCATTAGCCCAGTTTATATTGTGATAGTCCCTTATCGAGTTGAAGATGAAAAAAAATAAATGATTAAAAATAATCAAGCTGGACTAGGCTGAGTGTTTCCTCTTGTGGCCACTAACATGGCGAAGTCCCGACGAGAAATACCATTTGTCTTATGCTACACCAGGGTTGAAATCTTCTAAGGGTGGTCCATTTACTGCCAGCTGCATTAGATCTCCTAATGAAGTGATGTCCAGGGAAAGTCTCTGTTTCACTTTTATCTTGTTAACGAAGCTAAATCCCCGTTCACAAGATGCTGTTGTTACTGCCATGCATGCAACGCCGTAAAATACTTTCTTTAGCTCACCAAAACGCTCAGGAAACTTGTACAGAGTTTTTAATAGCTCACCCAGTCCTTTTGAAGTTATTTGCTCTTCTTTAACCATCATTTTTAATTGAAGCTATTCCGATAGCAAAACATCCTCATTTATATCACCAGTAATAAAAACATGCGCCAATTGAAGAATCTCCTCATTGCCATATGCAGTTAGGGTGTCATCTTGACGAAGGCACAAGAAATCCAGAAAGTGGCACTTGGTGCCTACTACAGTCTCAAGTGTATCAAGACGGCACTTCAAGTAATGAACTGTGCTTTCGATCAGCTTATTACGGATTGATTTGTATTCTTCCTCCCCTTGAGACGTGTTTGTGAGAACAATTCCTTGGTCGCCTTTGTATTTTGAGCAATTCAGTTTCTCTGAGTCTGAAGTGTCAGAAAGGAATTGTTTTATACTGGATCCTTCAGATGAAAGCAAGAACTGAACCATTTCCACCGTTACCATCATTGACGATCGTACCTGTGAGACCAGTAACTGTTTCAACTGTAAAACTTTACAAAATGGCTCTAGTTTCCCATACAGGTAAATCAAAAAGTTTAATGTTTTTACAAACTTGTATGATGTAAGGATTTTTAGATAGCCTTTTGCTCTAGCTGCATCCGCAGCTTCTCCTGTTGTAGCTTTCCGGTTCGTCATATCCTCAAGGTGGATGACCAGAGGTACGAGATCACGCCGCAAAGGTTTCAAAGCGTCAGATTTACTACATAGCCACCGTACATTGTGAATATTTCTGAGCTTTACTATCTCACTTTCTAAAGTTTTCGCGGTGTTTTTAAGCTCATGGAGGCGTTTTGAGGATCATTTGTAAAATTTGTATATGTTCTTCACAGTTTCGTCAAGCTTTTCTAGGTAAGGGATGGAATTGGCAGCATCAAGTATGGCCAATTGTAGACGATGCGCGGCGAAGTGAATGCTAATTAAATGCGGAGCTTCTTCTTTCAAACGAAGTACGAAACCTGACTTTGAACCAATCATAGACGACGCCCCGTCAGTTCCCACACTAACCATGTACTTTTCTCTTCTCCAATCAAGCCCTAAGTTATCCAAGAGCCCAGTAACAGCAGTGAAATACGACTCTGCCCTACCGCTCTCGAGAGGCACAAGGCCTAAAAGGTCTTCTCTTATCTCCCCTTCACACACATAACGAGCATAAACAATCACATGTTCCTCAGCACTTCGGTCCATGGAACCATCAATCAAAATACTGAAACACTGAGCATTTTTTTATTTTTGAACCACATCTTCTTGTAACTGTTTAGCAATAAAATTAATGAAAACTTGGCAGTTTTTATCGTTTACATATTGTTTTGTCTCCACATTTACACCTATTTTAGTTGCAAGGGCAACTTGCTTAGGGAAGTCGGTAAATGGTTTTTCATTGATGCCTATAAAGTAGGCTATGTTGAATAAAGTTGTTAGATGCTCAAACATAGAAGACTCTATTTTCTTAATACATTTGGCAAGAGGAGCTTTTCCTGGTTCTGACTCTACTTCAAACCGCGTTAAATTGTCCATATGTACTAGGCTTTTACCATGAAACACAAAAGTTTCCTTTTTCATGGAACCAGAAAATCCTGCTACCCATTTTGGGTCACTATTTTGAGGCTATTTAGCGCATATAGTACATCGTAAGCTAGCCAGGGGAAGATATCCAGCCAAACTCTTTGAAATTTTCGTTTCCCAGAGGAACCGTGAGTAGGCCTAAGTCCACTAGAACTCGCGTTTCAGTTTCCCTGCTAGGCCCGGCACTTACATCTCTAGCAGTAGATGTCGCACTCGCAGACTCACTAGGCGTCGTACTGACAGTAGAACTTTTTTTAAAGAAATAATTAAGTTTAATCTGTTTCATTGTGAATAAAATAACACACGAAAAATAAAATACACGCTGAACACGATCTTAGAAATTGAGAATACTCTTAGTACACGAAACAATAAATCACACGCGTAACACATCCGGTCAACTCAACAATAATTAGCAGACTGTACAACTTGGAAGGAGTGACAAAGGCCGGCGGCCGGCGGCCCGCGCAGAACGGCGTGAAATTTCCGCTCCCCTCTCTCAGCACCACTATTTTGTTCGACGTGTTTTAAGATGTTTATATCCAACAGAGCAGTTTTGTTTATAAAATTCACACGGTGACAGCTAACTGACGGCCTATGACTTCAACACGCGCCTTTACTAAAACAAAAACATGACGTGTTTTGGTTTAATAGACGTCCTTATTTTTTCCATTTTTCATTCTTTCTCTCCTCTTTTCTCCTTTTCTGCACAGTCAAAACCCACTCGCCACTGGCGAGTGGGCGAGTGCAATTTTCGAGGGTTGGTTAAATTTTGTTCTGTGATTTAATTAATATTCTACCTCTTCTTTCAAAATGAATGTAAATGTTTGCATTTGAAACATACTAATTGTAAAGCAATTTTAGGCAATATAACAAATTTTCTGTTCTTTTAAGGAGTGGAAAAATGTATGTCAACTTCTTTCGCAACATATGAAAATTTCATAAAAGGAACCAGTACAGTTTTTACTAGTTTACTCTCTTCTAACCATTCAATGTAAACACACACACACACGTGCGCGCGCACACACACACACGCACACACACGCACGCACGCACGCACGCATACATACACACTTATTTTAAAATTATAACAGATATTTAATTTTGATCAAAGAAATATGTTATTTAAAGTTTTATTTGAATAAATATCACTATAGTATTGACGACTCGGAACACTAAGTTTTTTATAAGTAAAAACGTAAAGTTTTACCTTACAGCCTAAACCAGCTTTCACCTTTAGAAGGCTTCATCAGAGGCTGCCATAGGTAGCGTTGTCCGTCTTGTTGTTGGCGACGGGATAGTTTTTCGAAAGATCGAAGCTGTGTGTGTGTGGTGAGATGTGTTCGAATAATGCGTGCGATTTGAATTGTGTCTGTTCGTTTAGGATGTCATTTTTATTTGTTTTTGTGTGTTTGTATATTTCTAATTGTTCTAGAGTGTTATATTTTTGTTCAGAAACCGTTAGATTCTGCTAGATACTTTATCGTGTTTAGTTCGTCTTTGTAGTCTATTTCATCACGATAAAATATCTAGCAGAATCTAACGGTTATGACAGAACAATAGTCAGTAAACTCCTACACAAAACACAAAACAAACAACAGACAAAGACAGAAAACAACAAATTCATAATACTAACATACATCAACAAACAAACTGAAAAAATTGCCCACAAATTCAAAAAAGCAGGATACAGAATCGCTTACAAAACTACTAACAAAACAGAACACACACTATCAAAACGCATGCCCAAAGCACAAAACAAATTCGATCTACCCGGTGTATACAAGCTAAATTGCTCAAATTGCAATAAATTCTACATAGGCCAGACAGGACGTAGCTTCAAACAGAGATACATTGAACACACAAAAGCACTCCACACCACTACAGAATCTACCTTTGCAAACCACCTCATTGAAGCAAACCACACATATAAAAACATCGACAATAACATGAACATTCTACACATACACACAAAAGGCCGCAAACTAGACACTCTAGAACAATTAGAAATATACAAACACACAAAAACAAATAAAAACGACATCCTAAACGAACAGACACAATTCAAATCGCACGCATTATTCGAACACATTTCACCACACACACACAGCTTCAATCTTTCGAAAAACTATCCCGTCGCCAACAACAAGACGGACAACGCTACCTATGGCAGCCTCTGATGAAGCCTTCTAAAGGTGAAAGCCGGTTTAGGCTGTAAGGTAAAACTTTACGTTTTTACTTATAAAAAACTTAGTGTTCCAAGTCGTCAATACTATAGTGATATTTAGTTAAGTAACGGACACGTCATGGACAACGAAATCCAAGAATTTTATTTGAAGTGTACTGTTTTAAGAGTACCTTATTACAAAAAAGTGTTCATGGTTATTATGGATTTGATTTGTGTTATTGTTTGTATTGATTGTGTTATTTTATTATTTTAATATTACTGTATTATTTTTATCTTTAATTGTTAAATTGTAAGGGTTGAAAGTTTGTTTCTGAAATATAATTTTTTTTGGAGAACATATATTTTATTAATAAAATTTTAATGTGGTTACTGTTACTAAAATTATCCTATAATGGTTAAAAACCTAATACAATTAAGATCCAGACTTAATTTTGTCCTGATTGACAAAATCAATTTTGCTTGCAAAATCAATTTTGCAAATGTAAGATTGTACTTGATTGACAGCACAAGGGCAATTTAGTCTTCCCAGAATATAAGGTACCGTAAAGTGAGTATACTTTGCACCACTTTTTTCCCGTTTTGTAAACAAAGATTAATAAATCTTTTCCAGGTAAAGCTGTAAAGTTTTTTTTTGTACACAGATTTTTGAAAGGTTGTAGAAACACATACTAAAATAGCAGATCAATTAATTAATAATTTTGTTTTACGCAGCACAGTAAACATTCGTGCAATGAACCCTCATTGGAGAGGTTACTTTGCACCACTACTGATATGTGTTGAACTCAAGGGAATAAATTGAATTGGAGCAAAGTTAGCACACAATTAAGTTTATTTTGTACCATAGCATTAATTAGGTATTACAAAAACAATATTGTTGACAAAAATTAGAAATCATATTAAGGTAATAACAGTCTAACTTTCTGCCGAGCACACATAAAGAAAGTTATTTTTGCATTTTGTACACATATAAAGAACTACTAAATCTAATCTAAAACCAGATGGTTGCAAGTTCTGGAACTTCGTACAGACCACGCTTATTAATCTGCTTTGGTGGATTGATAGCTCCCAACACATCTTCCCAACTTTACTCCATAACATCAGGATGACTTGGGCACTTCCAGGATTTAATTGATCTTTGCATGGCTGCAATTACAGCCTCATCAATACTGCACTTTTCTATTTTCCCTGCGAAAAATTCTCCTTCATATTCAAAAACAACAAACTCCCCAACAATTTTTTTTAGTGGGTACCATTGTGCCGCATGTTTGTCACGAATAATCTCACCATATGCAAGGGCACCATGCACATCTGACACATTTCGCAAATCAGAGTCTGAATCTGAATCTGAAGCTCCAAGCTGATTCCTCATTCTTCTTCTTTCAATAGATGTTTTCTTCTCTATCAGCTCTGTGTTCTTAGAAGAATTTGCTTCAACCAGATCTGCTGTACTGATCTCATGAGCAATACTTTTCCCAGAAGCAACATTAATTTTTTTTCTTTTAGGCGGGGTTTTACTGGTTGAAATGCTGCTTCTTTTATTGGTTAAGAAATCTACAAAGCTGCCCTCAATCAAATCATTTTCACAAGTCTTACCAGGCAGACGTTGCAACAGCTCATTGACATCACATGGATAAATTCCGCATTTACAGAAACCACTTTTTAGATTCGCACAAGCATTTTCGGATACTGTGTTCATCAGATCATTGAGAAGTCTTGGAAAATGTTGCTTTTGCAAAACAGGACTATTAATCCCTGCTTCACTTTCTTTATAACTTCCCAAGATCTTCTTCCATACTGCTTTAAGTGGTCGAAAAAATGCCACATCCAGCGGCTGAGTTAGGTGGGTGCTGTTCGGTGGAAGACAAACAAAATGAATGTCATTTTCTTTGCATAATTTTAGGACTATGTCAGTTAAGTGTGAAGATAAATTACCTCCTAAAAGAACTTTTTTCCCTTCCAGCTTTCGCAGCTTGGGGAGCATAATGTTCTGAAACCAGTCAGTAAAAATATCTCCTGTAAACCACCCAGATTTAGTATTGTTATATCGGCACCCATGAGGACCTCCTTCTTTCCATGTAGACCACATGTGTTCTGAACGGTAAACAACATAAGGAGGAAGGAGTTCACCATCAGCTGAGCCGGTTATCATTATAGAAACACTTGCTTTAGAGGAATTTCTAATGGTTTCTGGGTACTTGACTCCTCTTTTTGTAATGATCCGTTTTGACCCAGGATCATCAGTTATGTTTCTTTACTTTTATTAAGTAACTTAAAAGTTAAGTTTTACTTTTAACAGTTAAGTTAAGTTACTTTCATCATAATTCGATAGGTTTGCTGGTGGTACCCCTTGTAAAGTGATTTTTAAATTGTCTATGTACTCTGTGAGCACCTTCTCATCAATTGAAGCTCTAGATTTCTTAATGTTTGTTGCAAACCGTCGACAGAGATCAGGGTGTCTTTTTAGAGAGCTCCTGACCCATTCAACTCCAGGCATGTTGTTTGTGAATTGTTTTATTCTATTGAAATAGGCACTTACAATATATTGAAGTTCACATTCGTCAACTGGGAAACCAAAATCACTCATGGCAATAACACAAGAAACAAACCTTTTTCCTCCTCTTCACTAAAAACAGTTGGTTTTCCAGGTTTAGAAATGTGATGTCCTTTCATCTTATTAATGATGGTACGTCTTGGTATTCCATAGGTCGTCTCAGCCACCCTTGTTGTAATTTCACCAGCACGGATAGCTGCCAAACATTCATTTAACTTTTCTATTGAGTAGTCTGCGTAGCGGCGACTCCCAGGCTTTCTGACGTGTGTTCTCGGCATTTTTACCTAAAGTATTATTTTTGTACTATTACTTTTACTATTATTTAACTTTTCACTTATATTAGCATTACGCTTAAGCCTTAATAACAAAATACACTTATCACAAAACATAATTCATTTTAAAATAAAAATTGGGGTTACTTTGCTCCATTTGTGTGCTGGTGCAAAGTATCCTCAAACTAACCTAAAAGTTGTCACCAATGAGGTTATACCTCTATTACACGTTTTATACACTTATAAACATAAAAAAATCACTGTAAATTTAAGACATAACAGTATTTGGAATCAACTAAAAAAAACTCACCTTATTCTCATTTTACCAAGTATCTGGTATTCATAAAAGTAAAAAAAGTAAAAATCTCTAACTTTTTAAAGAAAATTTTCAACACTGAAATACAGGAAAGCAAAGAATTGTGGAAAAGTCTTTTAACTTCAAGAAAGTGGTTTGAGGTGCCATCTTTTAGAGTAACTGTGAACTAAATCATTATAGTTCATGATTTCGCCACTGAAAGCCTGTAAAAGTCATATGGTAAGTGGTGCAAAATAACCCCCTAAGGCGCAATACCCACTTTATGGTATGAGTCCAGCTAAACATTGCTCACATGAAAATTTTTAAATTTCAACATACAAACAGCAAGTCAGTGCACGGGATGTCTTCATGTATAGAAACATCCCTAGGAGCGTTCAAACGTTCGGCTCCAGAGGAAGGCTTGGCCATATTGTGACCCAGTCATACTTATACAGATTCAACCTGACCCAGGCCGCTACCTGTCTGCTGTGTCATCAGCATGAGGAGACCTTACAGCACATATTGGTGGATTGCCAGACGGACATCCCAGGAGTGCCGAGACTGAGGGGATTTGGTATGGACGCAATACTAAAACGACAACTCATATTGGGCAGTGGCAGAGAGGATCTACAGGAGACATCGTGTCATCAGAGAACAATCTGGAAACACATAAGAAGAAGAAGAAGAAGAAAATTTTTAAATCTCCACAACTGCTGAGTTTTAGCAACTTTATTTTCAAGGCTAGGGAATTGTTGCCTGCCTGAACACAGCACTTACATATGACCATGTAGGAGCACGCTATACATTATTCACTGTTTGAAAGTGTTTGATAGTCTATGTTTACTACTTCATATGAGCAGTTTCGTACTACTGTTTTTGTTAATACTATCATAAATTGCCAAGTCAATCATAAAGCAACCATAAACAGTCATAGACCATAGAGCAGTCATAAACTCGCTATGCATTTTTTGCTTGTTCTTCCACGTCATCAGAAAACTGATTTCTTATTTGCAGTTATATTTAAAAACTTCTACGATCAACTTTTAAAATTATCCACACACACACACACACACACACACACACACACATACACACACACACACACACACACACACACACACACACACACACACACAATAAATAATCAGAAATAAACAATATCAAATGTCAGAGAAACAATATTAACTTTTTAAAAACAATATTGACTATTACTATTCAATTTGTTCTGTGAGACAACTCAATGAATGAAACTTTTAAATAAACTTTGGTTTGTAATTAGGTTCTTTATAAAGGTTATCAATGAGGGAAGGTCTGTAATATATATTTTTTTTATGATAAGAAGTTCTGAGTTCATTTAATTTAAAAAGAAACTCAGCTCTAGTCAGATGTTTACAGAAAAATGTGTGTTGCTGCTACTTTGACAACAGCTATCATAATTATAGTCAATCTAATATTTTCATCTTGCCATCTTTAACTGATCATTTAAAGTAAAATGTTTTTCATCTAGTCTTCTGCCTGTTATCCAAATAAAGTAACTAAACAATACTAAAATTCAGTACAGTATTACTGATTTTTGACAGTAATATTTTAACTCACCAAACACCAACAATCTCCAAAGGACACAAAATCCATTCTCCACTTAGAAGTATGCCAATAAATTTATAACTTACTTTAAACATGTAAGATTTTATGAATAAACACACTTGTCTGTTAATAATTGCTGCTAGTTAATTGGGAATATTTGATTTAGAAAAACTATGAAGACAAGAAATTTACTAATATAGAAGATTTACTAATATATAAACTAAGTCTGTTAATAGACTTTTAAAACACAAACATCTATATATTAATACGTGAAGAGAAAACTTTGTACCCCTTTTTAAGCATATTGCACGCACGGAGGAGTGTGAGATTTGGCATAGTTAAAGTTTATATGGAGAAGGAGTGCAGAAAGCTAAAATTTATATATAATATGTGTTACAAATACATTAAATAAAATAAAATAAAACATTCATTTGCACTTGAAAATTCATTTAAACTTTTTCAAACAATGGTAATTGTTAAAAATAAAATAATTTTGTTGCCAGGCAATAAAATTATAATTTTTTCATTTTAGTGTACATTCATACTGCCAATGTCAAACACATAATAGTCTGTCATTTGTTTACGTTCATACTGCCAATGTCAAACACATAATAGTCTGTGGTCAAACAGTCGCACAGAGTAGAGATTGTCGCCAAAGAATTTTAAAATGTTGCCAACAAATAATTACTGACAGATTGACTGAATGAGCTGTGAATTTTGTGTGATTTCAAATGTTCCTTTTACTTCCATATTCCTTAAGGAATGGAAGTATGGTGATGGCAAAAAAAATCGTGTTCGAGATTATTGCAGATTCTGATTCTACTACACTCAAAACATGAAAAAAAGTCATTTTCCGAAAAGTGTCTGTGTGTGTGTCTGTAGATTTTTTTCTATGGCAAACGATAACTGCCGCAAATTCAAACAGAATCAAATAATTTTTTGCATACAGCCCTGATTTGTAGAGTACTCACAACCTATTGTTTTTGGTGAAGATCGGTTAAGGGAAAGGGGTAGTTTACCTGCAATGGTTTTTTTTTATCAAGGGAAATTTTTTTTTTTTGCAAACGATAACAGCCGCAAATTCAAACAGAATCAAATAATGTTTCGCATACAGTCCTGAATTGTAGAGTTCTCAAGACCTATTGTTTTTGGTGAAGATCGGTTAAGGGAAAGGGGTAGTTTACCTGTAACGTTTTATGTTTTAACAAGGGTATTTCCTATGGCAAACGATAACAGCCGCAAATTCAAACAGAATCAAAAGATTATTTGCATACAGCCCTAAATTGTAGAGTTCTCAAGACCTATTGTTTTTGGTGAAGATTGGTTAAGGGAAAGGGGTAGTTTACCTACAACGTTTTTTTAACAAGGTTATTTTCTATGGCAAACGATAACAGCCGCAAATTCAAACAGAATTAAATAATTTTCTGCATACATCCCTGGTTTGTAGAGTACTCAAGACCTATTGTTTTTGGTGAAGATCGGTTGAGGGGAAGGGGTAGTTTACCAGCAACGTTTTTTATCAAGCGTATTTTCTATGGCAAACGATAACTGCCGCAAATTCAAACAGAATCAAATAATTTTTTGCATACGTCAGTGAATTGTAGAGGACTCAAGGCCGTTAGATTTTGGTGAAGATCGGTTAAGGGGAAGGGGTAGTTTACCTGCAACCTTTTACGTTTTAACAAGAGTAAAGTACTTGAAAATTCATTTAAACTTTTTCAAACAATGGTAATTGTTGAAAATAAAATAATTTTGTTGCCAGGCAATAAAATTATAATTTTTTCATTTTAATGTAAATTATGTATATATTAGAAAATATATCGTGCTTGGCAGGCAAGCATATTTCAGATTATAAATCTTAGAATATGGAAGTCATGTATGGTTCTCCATACCGATATTTTCAATAGTCTGTGGAGTGTATGTCAAGGCAAAAAAGCGTTTATTTTATATTTTGTATATTAGATATCTGTGTTTTATATATTAATGTGCAGTTGAAAGTGAAATACAGCTTGCTTAATATACACCTGTTGCAAAAGGAAAATTTTGTAGCAGCAATTTGAATTGACTTACTCTCGCCTAATTATTATTGGTGGTTTCAGAAAAGTGAGTACATTTTATTATTTTTAAATTAAACCCTGTCTAATCTTAGTTTCAGTAATTTCATTACATGTTTTTTTTTACATTCAGATATTCGCACCTACTTCCATTATGCCTCGACATAGAACATTGACGGGTCGGAGTGAGAGACAAAGAACAAGGAATATATATTCGCGTGAAAGTCAAAATGATAATAGACCAAATGCAAATTTAAATAGTGTAAATAGTATACAAAATGATGAAATTATTTTGAGGGATACATTTAAATGCGCACTGAATGTCATTCCAAGAAATTTTAATACTTTTGATTGTGGATTAATGCATTTACAATGCAGGTTTTGCAATGCAAAACATTTCGAATCTGAGGTAACTTTAGGTGAAAGGACTGCATTCATTTCATGTTGTCATAAGGGTAAAGCAATATTACCGGCCTTAAGTAAAAATGAATACTTTAAATCATTGTATGATGGACTTACTTCAAATGAACCTTCAATAAAAAGAAAGTCAAAAAATTATTTTGAAAACATTCGTAAATACAATTCATCATTTGCTGTGGTTAGCTCAGAAGCTAAAATTTCGGATACAGTTATGCGTGGAGTGTATCATTTTAAAATGCATGATGTTTTTTATCACAGATCAGGTCCAATGACTGCAGGATATGGTCGCTCACCATGTTATGCGCAATTATATTTTTATGATGTTGACACTGCTGTCAATTATAGATTACGTGAACACTATAATCAAACATGCAATAACAATATAATGCGCGAAATCTCTCTTGAATTGGAACGCATTTATCCTTTCATTCGGTCATTCATTGCAATGAAAGATCATTGTCAGAGAGTTGAAAATGAAAATAAAGAAATTTGTATGCTCATTAAAGTAAATCGTGATTTAGATCTACGCCGTTATAATGATGCAGTTCAAACTGATGTAGCAGTAATATTTAGTACAGTTGATGGTGAGCCACCCTTTGAACGAAATATGGTTTCGTTTTCAAAAGTTAATGGTACCATTACAAATATCTCTGTTTTGGATTCATCATTGGACCCTTTAGTGTATCCATTACTTTTTCCAAATGGTGATACTGGGTGGCATATCAATATTTCTCATAATGTACCAACTACATCTAATTCAAGAGCGCCCAGAAATAAATTAACCATGCTTCAGTATGCAGCCTATCGACTTGCAATTAGAGAAGATTTTAGCATGTTGCACCATTCACAAAAATTATTTCTGCAGTGGATAGTTGATATGTATGTGAGAATAGAGGGCACAAGGTTACATTTCATTCGACAAAATCAAACAAGTCTTAGGTCTGAAGTTTACAACAATTTAACAGATTATTTAGAATTGAACCCCAATGCCAATAATGTTGGCCGTAGAGTAATTTTACCATCTTCATTCAATGGATCTCCAAGAAATATGTATCAGAATTATTTAGATGCAATGTCAATTGTACAACATTTTGGAAAGCCTTCTTTGTTTATTACAATGACTTGCAATCCAAGTTGGCCTGAAATAGTTAGCAATATTGGTGTAGGTGAGTCAGCTAATTTTCGACCTGATATTGTTGTGCGTGTATTCAAGTCCAAACTGAAAGCATTAATTGAGGGCCTTACACTAAAAACAATCTTCGGTAAAGTTGAAGCACTCATTTATACAATTGAGTTTCAAAAGAGAGGATTGCCTCATGCTCACATTTTACTCTCTTTAAATGAGCAAGATAAAATTGTTAACGCTACCGATATTGATAAAGTTGTATCTGCGGAGATTCCTAACATTCAAACACATCCTACATTACATGAATATGTTGTAAAACACATGATGCATGTCCATGCGGTGTACTTAATCCAAATTCTGTATGTATGAGAGATGGAAAATGCACAAAAGATTATCCAAAACGATTTAATGAATTTACATGTGAATCATTAAATGGATATCCGTTATACAGAAGGCATGATAATGGTATTAATGCTGAAGTTCGCGGTAGTTGCCTCGACAATCGTTATGTTGTACCATACAATCCGTATTTACTTGCCAAATTTAATTGCCATATAAATGTTGAAGTATGCACTACAGTTAAAAGTGTTAAATACATTTATAAATACGTGTATAAAGGCTATGACAGTGCATCTGTTGAATTAGGTTCAGAGAGAAATGAACCAGGTCAAGAAATACAAATTGATGAAGTTAAAAATTTTTTAAATGGCCGTTATGCCGTATAACTGAAGCTGTATGGCGCATCTATGAATTACCAATGCATTTTCAATCACATGTCATCGTTAGACTTGACATTCATTTACCGCGTAGACAGAATGTTTACTTTCGAGAAGGGCAAGAATGTCAAGCAATAGAAAATGCAAGACAAACAAAATTATTAGCATTTTTTGAATTGAATCGATCAGATCCATCAGCGCATGAATATAAGTATATTGAAATTCCTTTGCATTATGTGTGGGAAGATTCCCGAAAAAAATGGAAGAAGAGAAGGCGTGGAGGTGATAAAATCATTACACGCATATATGTAGTATCACCAAAAGACATCGAACTTTTCCATTTACGATTGCTTTATTACATGTCTGTGGTCCAAAATCATTTGAGGATGTTAGACCATACAATGGAATTATACACACTTCTTTTGTTGAAGCGTGCCATGCTCGCGGCATTGCTTCTAATGATAATGAATGGCACGAATGTTTAAATGAAGCAAAAGAATTACATTCACCAAAACAAATGCGAAATTTATTTGGTTACATTTGTGCATTAAATGTGCCAGCCAATGCATTGGCATTATGGAATGAATTTAAAGTATATCTTAGTGAAGATTTTTTGAGAGATTACAACGAAGAAGTATCCTTTAACACAGCTCTATTAGAAATTGAAGATATTTTGAATGTTCATAATTTGTCATGTCAAGAACTTGGTTTACCAGTTCCCATGTATTCACAGAGAACAGACGAAGCAAATGCTATTGATCCAATAGAACAAGAGTTTCTGTTTTGTGAGCATTATGAAACTGCAAATATTGAACAGCGTAATCTAATTGATCGTGTGATTCGTGAAGTTTTGCACCATGATACTGGATCTAATGTTTTTTGTTTAACCGCTCATGCAGGTTGTGGAAAAACATTCACACAAACAGCAATCATTCACAAATTAAATTTGCTTAATCTTAGTTGCATTGCAACAGCGTTCAGTGGCATAGCTTCAACTCTATTACTTGGAGGTAGAACTTTATACAATGTGTTTAAATTGCCTATACCCATTTTGGAAAATTCTGTAGCGAATATTACCGCAAATAGTAGCTATGGACGTTACATAAATTCATCATCATTGATAATTATTGATGAAATTTCTATGTGCCCACTGCAAGTGTTGAAAATCATAGATAGATTATTGCAGGATCTATGCGATGAAAATGATAAACATAAACCATTTGGAGTGAAAACAATACTTCTGTGCGGTGATTTTCGACAAATATTACCAGTTGTCCCACATGGATCACGTGCAACTTTAATTGAAAATTGTGTCATGAGTTGGCATAAATTTGTTTATTTTCATAAAGTAACGTTTACTCAAAATATGAGAGCCTTACCAAGTGAAATAGAATTTGTCGAATTCTTGAAAAAAATTGGTAATGATGAAGCCCCACAATTCCCTCAGTTTGGTGAAAATATTATTGAAATACCTCAGCAATTAATAGGAGATGAAAATAATATTATTAATGAGGTGTATGGAAATATTTCCGAAAACATACTCTCAGATAACATATTGAAGTCAGTTATTTTAGCACCTAAAAATGATGATTGTACTTTTATTAATACTGATATACCTAATCGAATACCAGGTGAACAGAAAACATATCATAGCTACGATAAAATAATTTGTGATGATGACAATGAAATCAATAACTAACCAGTAGAGTTTTTGAATTCTTTGACTATTAGTGGTTTGCCACCACATAAGTTAGTATTGAAAGTTAATTGCATCGTTTTACTGATCAGAAACTTAAATACAAAGGAAGCATTAGTCAATGGAACAAGAATGAGCATCAAGTGTATGCATCGTAATGCTATTGATTGCGAAGTTTTAACTGGACCGCACGCAATAAGAGAATTTTGATTCCATGTATAAATTTAACATATTCCGGTACTGTTTTACCATTTAACTTTCAAAGAACTCAATTTCCAATTATACCTGCATTTGCGATGACAATAAATAAGTCTCAAGGACAAACATTCGAAAAAATTGGAATTTTATTGAGGCAGCCAGTTTTTATACATGGTCAATTGTACGTCACAGCAAGTAGAGTTCGATCATTGGATGGTTTGAGATTTTATATTTCCGAATATAATGGCCAAGGGCATTTAGCAAATGATTAAAGAGTTTTTACAAAAAAAAATCGTTTACACATAAGTTCTGAATCATTAAATTCACTTTCAAACTATTTTAAGTTCAATGGACAACATTTATTTTTTTAACCACCCGGTTTTTTTGATTTAATGAAAAATATATGAAAAAATACGAGGCACGTTTTTTATTTCATTTTTTATTTTGTATTAATTGTTTATTTAAATTTTATATAATTCGAAAAAGATAGGCAAAATAACTGTGTAGCCTTGGCGAAACCTGGTTAGTATGGCAATAAAAAAAAACCCAAGGAAATGTCAAAAAACGCGTTATTGCTTTTTAAATATGGCTTAGCCAAGCTAAACCTCATTTTTCCTATCTTTCATATTTTTTAAATAACTCGAAAATTAATGCATAGAAAAAAAAATTATAAAATTATAAAAGCTTTGTAGCAGATAACCTTCAAACTGTTTTTGAATTTTGTACCTTACCAAAAATGAAATGTAATCCACTGGAATTGAAAACAATGTATCTTATACTTCTATGAATGTCAAGTCTCATTTTTATTAGCGTTTATTTGATTCAATAATAACATGAAAAAATTAAAACTGACAATGAATTATATCAAAAAATAAATACGAATACAAGCTGTAATTGTTTTTTTTTTCAACTGTTACTAACATTAAATTTTAAATTTCATAGGTATTGCAGGGAATTAAGGCAAACAACACACGCTAATGACGTATTTGTACACGCTTGCAGCTGACGTAATAGAACAAAATTCAAAAAAATTATATGCAATGATTATAGAGGTATACTCTTTGACAAAAGAACCTCAATAACGTTCAAACTTAAAAATTTAATGAATTACAGTCGAATTTCGACCACTGGGCGACCACTAGTTAACATTAAAATAGATAAAAAATAATAAAATGAAACAACTATGAAAAGAACACAAAATTGAATAACTATTTTTTAAATAATTGTTTTTACTAGTTCAACAAAAATTTAAATCATTTATTATTTCTTCATATATTAAAAAAAATTCATAAGATTTATTTTCTTTTGGCTTTTGAAATTTTTTTTTTTTTCTGTTGAGAATGAAGTTTCTGTAATATTATGTTAATTACTTTACATTCTAAGCAGTCTAGAGCAATACGAGAGTCTGACAATGTGCTATTACATCTCCTATTTCCCCTGATCATTTTCAGTTTCACTTTCATTCTCATTATTACCATTAAAATCATTTCAGTAGGCTACAAATACATATCTCAGCTATGCTGGACACAATCTCCAATAAGCTGCATCAAGCTGCCAATAATTGGGAGTCTACTATACTTGTTAATTATGGATGATGAGAAGGATACATAACAAAATTAAACAAAATAAAATTCTTAATAGCCAAAATTGTCTAAGGCACTTTTATAGAAATTATATCATTCTGTTTTGTACTAGCATCTCAGTAACATCTCACCAACATAAGCACCCCCGTCTTCATCATTATCATAAAAGAGAATAGACTTACTAGAGGTAATACAACAAAAGTAACGAACAACTATCTGTTAACCGAAGAATCAATACATCATCCTTATGACTTAAATAAACTTTCAGATCTACACTTTGCTGTAATCAAAAGAAATTCATGCTTATATTCAGAATAGGCCTAAACCTTTTTTAAATTCAGTCATACTACATCATAATAACAGAAAGTACTAACTGATCTGGGGAGAACCACCTTCCTGTTTATATTATTTGTATATTAAGAAAACAAACTGAGATCTATTTAAATAAATATCACTATTGTTTGACGACTCGGAACACTAAGTTTTTTATAAGTTTTTTTACTTATAAAAAACTTAGTGTTCCGAGTCGTCAAACAATAGTGATATTTAGTTGAGTAACGGACACGTCATGGACAACGAAATCCAAGAATCTATTTAAACATAATCAATGAAGTTGGTGCCTCTAACTTCTGAGTTAAGGAATCCACTGACATGAAGATCTTAACTATATGTTACAAAACTACTGTTATAAGCAGATGACAAGGTACGCCAAAAAGAAAAAATAATTACGTTACTTAACATTACAACGTTCTTCTTCACATGAAAAGGAAAATTTGCACAGATTTGGAAAGAATGAGAAATCCTCAAAATAAAACAAACCTCAAAAGACTTGGACATAGAGGCCCAAAATATTATTTTTGAACACTATATTGTAATATTAATAGAAATGGTCATTCAATATGGAAGGTGATTAAAAAGTTCAAAAGTCCGGTAATTATAATTTTAAGTTAGTATTCAAAATAACTGTATTTTAATAATTGTAACATTGTATTGTATATAAATAACACACACACACACACACACACACACACACACACACACACACACACATGCTTGTGTGAAGGCTTTCGTGGTGAATATCTGTTGTAGCAGGTTTTTGGGTATATTTGATTTTTATATTGCCTACAATACAGTATACTGAAGCACAGAAATCACATCATAGGACAGAGAAACAACATAGTCATGGAACTCCTCAATTAATCAATTGAACAAAGAAGGTTGAAGAATAGACAGTACCGGTAACCAGAAGGTATATCCAGTAAATTTAGTGATTGTCAGTGGATTATATCTATTTCAGGTAAAGACTCCTATTCGTCACTTTTATTTGTGATCACTGTGATACTGATTGGGTTGTAAACC
Source organism: Magicicada septendecula (assembly GCA_034769895.1). Classification (NCBI taxonomy): domain Eukaryota; kingdom Metazoa; phylum Arthropoda; class Insecta; order Hemiptera; family Cicadidae; genus Magicicada; species Magicicada septendecula. Next base: position 498,360,532 of record CM068368.1, read on the forward strand.
ATAACAGATAAATTAGTAATTGAAACTACCATTTAGTTTTAACTAGAACTCCAATCACTTGAATCAGTGGTACAGTGAGGGGTTTTGGAGGTTAACCCCCCTCCCTCAAACTGGGATAAGGAAAAGTAAAATGTCAAAAATTAAAATAAATGTGCTAGTAAAAATATAAGTCGAATTAAGTGATTAGTTCCAATTAAATATGTAGAATAATTAGGCTATTTTAATTGCAGTATACTATTTGTCTTGCACATAGGTTTCTTCCAGTTGTCTGTTAATTGATGAATGGTTCAAATTTTTGTCTAGTTTTTGAGGTTGTGTCCTCTTAGTGAGAATGAAAGTGATAGCTTTTGAATATTTCTTCAGTCTGTACTTATCCAATTTGGTTTATGATATTTATAATGCAGTACTTTAGACCACAACAAAATAAAACATTTATATATTAAATGTTTTCTGGCCTACTATTGAAATCTTATACAGCTCTGACTATTGTTGTACATGGTTTTTCAATCCGCATCAGTGCCGCATGTAATACATTTTTCATGTTTTATAAATTTAATGTTTTATTGCCATTTACAAAACAAATCAATAATTAGAATCTTAAAATGTGGCTACTATTCCATACTTATGTAAACCTGTGACAGAACGTTTTTATGTTGGCCTACCCACAGCACATTCTGAAATGTTGTTTCATTTTCTAACAATTTTTTAAATTTTTTTTTCAGTCTGTGACAGAACGAATATATTTACTTAATTCTATTTGCTGGAAATATTTTCAGACACAAACATACCGTACTAAGGCGAAGTTTTAAAACATTTGTACAGCACTGTAAAAGATGGAAGAAAAATTGGCAGAAAATGCCAGGTTTCTTATACCCTTCATTTTATTTGTATTGTTCACAATTTACTGTTATTTATACTGTTAAATTTTTGATATCTGTTAATGTAACACTTAGTTTTCCACAGTAACCTTGATTACAGCAAAATGAAGTAGCAAGAGATGTGTTCTTTTTCTTTAAATGTGTGTAGATTTATTTACAAAAATCTAAAACCCCTAGAACCTACCAGAATCTCCTCTTGAAGGAAATCCTGAGTGTACCCCTGATAATTAAGTATGAAGTTAAAAAAAAAATAAAATAAAAACTTCTACTTTATAAGGTAACGAGAACAACAAGAATATCCAGAAAATCTCCATCCCCAAATTAGTCTCCAAAATACTGCGACATTGAGCTGAAATATAACAAAAGTGCCTATGCGACTCTTATCACATGAAGCTGGTTGGAGATCATTCTGCATGGCAGACTTACCTAACGCTCTAGATAATTTAGATGCCCCTTCTACACTGTTTCTCAACTTATCAATACTGTATATGGAAGTGGCCAAGTTCAGTTATGACTCGTGACATTTAAAGTGCTGTTCGGAATTACTGTTGTTGTTTAGTGAAAAGTGATTATTACATTAATTAGTGCGAAATTGTAATAAGGTGACATTTATTTTTGTGTGTTGGATAAATTGAACTTGACTTATTGCGTAAGAGTGTCTTTGTTAATTTCTAACTCTTCTTTGTTAATGATGAAAGCTGTAATTTGCGACTTAATTAGTGTCAGTTTCCACTATACAACACGAAGATCTGAGTGACCGTCGTAACAGTCAGAATTGAATTGGGGCCAGAAGTCAGATAATACCTTTAAAGCTACGTTTACACTGGCGAGAAAAATGCGACAGAAAATGCGCAAGCAGTGTCGAGTAGGTGTTTACACTAAGACGCAATTTTTACCGCGAGAGGAAGTGCAAATGTTCAGCAAGTGCTTGCGCGAGCTAATGTCGCAATTTGTTCCGACAGTGGTACGAAACTCCGTTTACACTACACACTAAGTTTGGGCAAGTAGTGCTGTCGCAACTTTTCCCGCCGAGCACTCTTCAGCGTGTTGTCAGCCATGGCATGTTGTTTACTAAAACATTAAATTAAAAATAAATAACGATTGTATGTACGTATTATTCATTTCCCAGTTCCTCAGAAAATACTAAATGTGTAACAATGTTAAATGACTGTGGAATTAGATAAATTAAAGTAGGCCTACTGATTTAGTAAAAACTGTATGGTTTTAAGTGAAAAAATATATGGTTTTCTTTTTGAGAGACAAGACTGAATTTTCATGTTGTCTGTTATGGATCATCATGTCAAAAAGAATTTGACTAAAGGTGCTTGGTGATTGAACAAACTGAACAAATGAAATATCTTGGTTTCATAATAGACACAGTAATCTCTCACGGAAAGGTCATATTTGTAACCTGAAGAAAGAGTTGTATACATTCTTGTGTAAATTCTTTTTCTTACAAGATTTGTGTCCCGAAAATTTGCTGATCCCACAGTCTCGTATCTAGAATTTGAGTTTTGGGGGGGGGAGCTTTGCTGCAGCAGAAGTAATGGAAATACCACTTCCACCAGCTGCCATGGCATCAGCAGTAAATGCTATAGAGCCACCACCCACCGACAGGACTGCCGCTCCTTCATTGCAAGCTGGATCGTCGAGCAGTAATACCTCCGTCCTAGATAAAACTTATGATCCACAACCGGGGTCATCATTTTACATCCGCCCTGAGGATGTTTCCCCTGTGCCTCGTGTATCTGAAGCAAAACGTAAAAGCAATGCGCGGAAGAAAGGTTATGCAGCGTTGTTGTCAGGAAGTCCTTATAAAAATGATCTGTTAGCCGAGAAAGCTGCTAAGGAAGCAAAAGAAAAAGCTATGAAACGGAAAATAGCTGAAGAAAAAAAGAATGCTAAGACTATTAATAAAAATCCGAAGAAAAAAGCTAAGAAACCCCGGGTCAACACTGGTAAAAGAAAACTGTTTGAAGACATCGATGATGACTACGATTCAGAATGTTTATATTGTTGTGAAAAATTTTCAGCTTCAACTTCCAATGAGCGTTGGATCAAGTGCCAAGGATGTGGTTTGTGGGCCCATGAATTGTGTGCTGGTGTCGGGGAAGATGACAATGGGTATTTATGCGAAACTTGTAGCTAAATTCACTAAAAATGACTTTCCTTTAAAAAAAAAAAAAAAATTATAATAGGTATTTTTGAGAAAAAAAAACATATTTTGTATTCAAAATGTTTAAAATTATATTTTTTTACTTTAAATAAATAAACATTTCCTTAAAATAAATTTTTTCTAATTTAAAACCCGTTTTCTCAATTTCTTTACCACTTTTCAGCTATGTGGCCATTATGCCCTACCCCTGTGGGCATAATGGCCACTTAGGTACTTTTTGGAAAATTGATTATTTAGGTACTTTCCCTTTTTCCAACCACAACAAAAAAATTCTTACATGTACTAGGATGGTTGATGTGTATATTCTATGATTTTGAAGTTTCTGTATCGCTTGAAAGTCAGTTAAAAACTTCAGAAAACCTTAGCCTGGCCCTTATGCCCGCCCTTCCCCTATTTAAATTTAAGTTTTTATTGCCTTAAATACATATTTTTTTGTGCTTTTAGCACAAGCTAACAATTTTTGGTTATCTTTGAGAGTTTGATAGCTAGTGTTACAATCTAAATCTAAATTTTAAATAAATAAATAACTAATTTTTTATTAAATTTATGGACGCTCTGTTTCTCTCTTCTCGCCACTTTACACTCATCACCGAGAAAACTCTGTCAGTGAAAGCCGAGGTTGCGGGAACAGAGAGCAGATAAGAAATAATTTTTTTTATATTTGGCAAGTTATCACACGCATTCTTAAGTATAGGCCTATATTGCCACTTTTCAGCGGTATTTTTTTCTGAAAATTCTTTGTCATTATTTGTTGATTGTCTTTGGATTTCTTTAAGTCTTATTGACTCGGAATATAAATCATCCATTTTAATATTTAATCTTTTTTACAACAACGTATAAATACAAATAATGATCTCGAAAGGAAACCGATACGGACTGCCGTCTGCCGTTTCGTTCAATAATAAATCATCATTGTTAATAGTGTGTGTTCCGTTCTGTTTTATCTTAGGCATCGATAAATCGTTCGGAAATTACGTATGAGAGTGTTTCGTTTCGTGCATTACAGTAAATAGAGCTCTATACAGTAAAAACTCGAAATAAAGTATTTTCGCATACTTTATTTGTATGCAAAAGTATAAAGTATATTCACCAAAAATAAAGTAGGATACTTTATTATAAAGTATGGTTGGCAACCCTAATTACAACTGAAAACAACAATTCTATAAAAGAAACCAATAATTAAAAACGTGCGTTATTTTACTAAAATAATTTGCGATATTCACTATATATCGATACCGACTATCACTTAATCAAAAAATCGAAAACATGTGTCGGCAAAGAGAAACAAACGCAACAATTTACAATTTACCGCCAATCACAAGTAGCCGCATAACCTCAAAGTGATTCGAATGAATTTGTTCCTTACGTAGTGCATGGATTGTTTTAATAATGGATTCAACATTGTCTATGTCTAAGGCAAGTTACTTAGAATGAGTAACAATTATCACTGGAATATTACATAAGGGATAAGGGACTATTACAAGTTTACTTAACGTTTTATGTTTATAATGTTTGTTTTATTATGCGTAGATATAATATGATAAAGACATACAATTTATTATTATTATATTTTTTTTGTATACATTTTTAATATATAATATTGTATTGTATTATAACACTGAAATAAAGTGGCTATACCATGAAGTTACACTCTACTTACGTGTGGTTTTTATGATGTGTTTTGGTAGTTTGTGCAAGGGTCACGTAAGAGTACTAGTAGCCTACCAATGCATTGAGAAAGAACTTCCGTAGAATATTTCTTATCTGTGGCAAGCTAAGCACAAAAATTGTACGCATGTGAACAAGTAGTTGTACTGACAGATCAGGAGGCCGAAGGTTCAAGATTAATATTTTTATGCTATTTGAATAATATTTTTATTCTTCAAATGCACGTTGATGCAAATTTTGACAGTTGGTATATTATATATTACAGGGTTCTTTCGCATTCAAAGGCAAATCCTCAACAAAGTCAGGGAAAGTAAAAGATGAATTACGTGATTTCACAGATGAACCGTGGTATAAAACTTACAGTAAAGTGCTGAAGAAGTTAGAAGAACAGTATAAGGTAACATAGAGCATTAGTGTTTCTTAAATTGGTCTATTTTGTGTTAACATATATTCAAATTCAACAGTACTTTGTTGACACTGATGTGTGTAGTTTATGTAACCAGCTATATTTTAATGAAAGGAATTTATAATTTATCAAACAGTATTTTCTTATGAAATGCAGGTTATAAATTTCAGAACCTATTAACATACACTAATCTTTTTTGTTTGTGTTTCTATGAACAGTTTTACTGTTTGCAATGTCAGTAATGTTGGGAGATTTTGGTTACAGGTTAGCAAGTTACCACATAAATTCAAGAAAAATCACAACTGTATCAGTCCCCTAATGTTTAGCATAAACATAATGAAAACAAATAATATCTTTTAACATTTTTGTAAGGAGAAAGAGTCCTCCAAAATCATTCTGTAAAGTTTTTCTTTGGCTATGTCTGTATCATCTTTCAGTGGCAGTTATTTATATAATTCCAGCGACTCATAAAAAGCTATTACAGGTGTGTTACATCAGGTTGTACAATCACGTTACTTTACGGTGGCCTCTCCATAGCTGCGCGAAAAGTGGGGGTAGCGGGGAGACTCAGTGTGCTAAGTTGTAACACTTCATTTCAAAAACGTCTGTCTTACTGTTGCTACAGCCGGCTGAATGGGTGCCCTTAACTATTTAATTATTACAACTCGGGTTTTACACATTGTTGACATTTCCAGATTTCATTCAACTAACTACTATTTATAATTCTACTCAGTATTACTCGAAATTGTATCAAATATGTAGGCTATTTGTAATACCACAACAATGTTATTTGTTACATAATGTAAATAATAAATAATTACTAGTGTAAAGCAAGCAAGTGGAATTCTAGTAGAAGAAATAGAGAAATATAAATCTAAAATGACCATAAATATGCTTTATGCAAGTGCTGCTAAAATAGGACCTAAACGAAAAAAGTGGGTAAAAGTGGGTAACCACGCATAAAAATATGCATACTGTATATAAAATATCACATAAAATCGAGCCCATTAATTTTTCTTGCATTTAATACAATTGTTTATACAAATTTTAAAGTTAATATGTAAGTAATGAATGTAAGTAACTTAGCGACTTATAAAGAAGTATATACGAAGTCAGAATGAACTGGGAATTCAGTATCATTCTCCAAGTCCGGCGATGTTTCTCTGTCCAAAATTGCTTCAACACCGTAGATATAGCTGCCATCGTCTGAAGAAGATTCAGCGCTTGATAGGTCATCGTCGTCGTCATCGTCACATCATCATCTTCTTTTAAGTTAATTAAAGGCCTATCTTGCATTTCATCTATTAATCCTTCTCTTTTCAAATATTCGTCTTCAATTTTAATTACATGTTCACACACTGATGTCCATTGTTGTTTTTTCTATTGATTGGCATGCTTGCCTAGTTAAATCTATTAGGTTTTTATTATCAAAAGTGGTGTTGTTTTTTGCAACAGAGTGTTTAAGTTGAGCCCAAATAAGTTCTATGGGGTTTAGGTCAGGATGATACGGAGGTAGACGAATAACAGTGTGGCCGTGATTTCCTAAAATACTATCTATTTTATAGGGGTTTTCTAACGGTTTATTAATTTTTACTAACTTATGTAGCTCTGGTTTAAACATGTTAGGTGTAAAAGGAATTTTTTTATTAGATAACCACTGCACTAACTCACTTTTTGAAGAATTTGATGTGGGACATTTTTCAGATTGGTAATTGTGGTATGGTACATTATCTAATATTAACACTTTGAGTTTTTTGGTAATCCCGGAATTAGCTTTTCAACTACCCATTTCTCGAAATTTGTACTATTCATATCCCCTGATATTCTTATTCAATCACCTGTTTTCTTTCCCGATTTAAAAACCAATAAGGCACCATCAATGAATCCTTGATCAGTACCCGCGTGAACTATTATGAATCTGTCTCCTTTATTTAACGGTGCACTCGCCCCTTCACCACTTTCATCGTACCACGACTTTTTTACTGCATGAGACGTGTGTATATACGTCTTACCTGTGTAAACGATTGGCCGGTATTCTGTCCTGAATTGTTTTATTTTCCTAAGGTATTCAATTCTTTTTGCCCTTATCTCTTGACGTTCATTTAATACACTTCTATTATTTCTAATCTTCTTCCACTTAAACCCTAAGTTTATAATAACTTTCCTTAAACATGATAAGCTACTTTGAAAGTTCACACTAGACTTCAGAAGTTGATGAAGTTTTCATAGCGTAGGATATGTTTTTTGTGTTATCGTAAAATTGTAAATTGTTCGTCTTATCACACATTTATCAAAATCATCAATATTAGATTTTGTTGACCTCCTCTTTCTTTCTTTACGAGGTGTTATAAAGTGTGGTGACTGTTCATTTTCTGTTGTTATACCCTCACTTTTAATACGGCGAATCGTTCTTTCAGAAACTCCTGTTGCTGACGCTATTCGTTTTTGAACCTTTTTTTGTGGAATACTAATTCCATTTTTTTCACTTTCCATAAATTTACATACAGTACATTAGAAATGACTTCTCGAGCTTGGCTATGCACAATCCTTTTTACCTAACTTCGATTTAATAGGAGGCATTTTTTCTGATTACGTAATGAAATAAAATGTACTGTAAAAGTAACAATACGTTAAGTAAAATAAAATTCAGTTTAACTTAACGTGATGTCTGAAAACACAACCACAGACAATATTAAATGATATTAAAATGTAATAAGATTATTTATCACATGTCACAGTCCCAAACTAAACACTAGTAACGATACAAACTAAATAATTAAATGAAATACAGGCCTACATGGTAAATGTTTTTGGAAACGCATCAACACTTATGCACTCAGTGAGACGACACGTTACACTGACAAAAAACAGCGTTCTGCGCACACTGCTTTCACCAAGGTTGGCGGCCGTCATAAAGTACACAAGTTGTACACTTACTATTTTTCTGATTGGCAGCTCATTTATATGCCTGGACTATGCTGTCATCATGTTTCTTTTCTGCCACTTGTAGCAGATTTTATCAAGCTCCTCTCTTTCTTCTCTGTCCTCTCTATTAAAGGATTCTTTTTCTAGTTTTTAAAATCACCCCTGTCTCTTATACGCACACATCATATATTTAACTAACATGTTTGTTTGCATAAAGAAATACATAGTAAATTATTACTCAGATTAAGTGGTTATAGTTAAAGTTAAGCGATACATGTAAGATAAAACAGTTAACATACTGTTACGTAATGCGGAAAAAGTGTATGGCAGTACAGAACCTCCTACCTGTTTCTAGGCTATTCCGGTGGAATCCAGCTGTAATGTTGTGTGCATACGTGATTCTCAACGCGTTAGCTAGATTGCCAGAATTTGCTAGGCTGCGCGCGCTGTGTCAAGGCCACAATGAATTACACTCTAATTAATGTTTCCCTTTATTGCTGATGCATAGTATCGACTATTCTGGAACAATTCTGACCTATCTATTTAAACAACAACAGCTGCACTTAGCAGTCAGTTTGAGTTGTGATTTATTGGAGTGCGGTTCATAGTTGATTAGGAGACTATCTTGTTGATTACAAAATGTTTAATTGTGATAATTAAAGCTGGTGATTAGTGACTTAATTGGTGTCTTGTATTTTGTTTTCCACTGTACCATATGACGATCAGTAGACCGTATAATAATACAATAGATTCATAAACAAGTTTGTAAAATTAGCATACTGCAAATTTCATATTTTCCTGGCTTTCACTTTGAGATGTAATAAGAAAAAGTAGGCTTTTTTTATCTCCACAGGTCAAATTTATCGTACATTGATTTTGACCAAAAATTCAAACAGATATTGTGATTTTTAACATTACTTCAAAAGAAATAAAACATAATAGACTTTAACAGTAAAATAAAAAGAACATGGGCTGGTTGAAAAAAGTGGATAATATTATTTGAAAGGAAAGCAGTAGCTTATCTGAAAATGTCTGCTGCTTTATCAAACTTACCTATGAAATCACTCATCAAATATCCACAGACAGTGAAAAAGTTACTCAAGTACACTATCAATGCATCTTGTTACATCTGAAAACAATCACCAAGCTTCAACATGTGAATTGTGAAGGAGTAAGGTTAGGAAAAAATACATTTTTTTTTGATAATTTTGTAGGGATGAAGATTTTGTGGTTTGGTGAGGTTTGGTCATTAACTAGTCAATTTTATTTTAAAGTTTTGACAAGATTTATTGTCATTATCAGGACGTAATCCATCATTACCAGGATGGGTACTACAGACATAATTAATACACACACAATGAACGTTTTTTTGTATGAGTGAGTGTATTACACAAGCAATAATACTATTTTGCGTATATTCTTATTATTCTTGTATTACTAAAATATAATTGTAATATTTTGTAAGTACAAATGTTAATACGAACCTCACAAAACCTTTCAGATTTGGTAATTCACAGTCGCTGCTAAACTAATTGATAACGTTTTAGTGTGAAGCAACTGTCAAATGACTATGGACACTCAAACTATACATATCCTATGTAGACCTGTTTCCAGGTCTTATAGCCATATAAGATGACAGATTTTATGCTGAAGAAAATACACATTTTATTTTTAATGAGTATAGTTTTGATTTTCAGAAGTTTTTTTTTTAGTATTTTAAACAACGTTCTTACTTTATGTGTCTTCTAAGTATCATGATTGAGGCCCTAGGTTTATTTATGATATAACAAAAGGAAACAAACTTTGTGACAGTTTCAGTGGACTGATTGATTATGCAGATTGGTCGAGGTTTTTAATGTAAAGGCCAAGCTTTTTTGTTTTGTTTGTGTTAATTTTTATACCCACTTTATAAATTTCTTGTTTTATCTTTTCCTTCATTTCTCCTATGGATTGAACAGCAAGGATGATATGCCATATACCATAGTGTAAGTATGATAACTCTATATAAACTCCATTCTGTTCCTCTGGAAGCATCATTTGCTTTGCACAATGCATAATTGAGTTCTCTGTTGAATAGCAGAGGGAAGAGGACACACCCTTGTGTGACATCATTATTTATTATAGTATGTCAGTGGTCTCTGTCAGTTGCAACAAAACATTGTTTTACCTGTTCTTTCCCTGTCAATTGTGCCCTGCACTTGGTCGCAACTGACCGAATCCTAGGCAACTAGTAGAAGCCTTCCTGTTCCAAACTTCGATGAGGTTTCAATTTTAAACTTTTTAAGTTGTACGAGTAACGTCTTTCTTCCAATATTTTTGTTAGGTTAGGTTAGTTTAGGAATGAATAGAATTGTAATTGTAATTCCTGTATTAGGTTATAATAGTAACATGGAAATGTTAGTAACGATTGGCACCACCTTACAACACCATAAAGTTCACATTACAATAGAACAGAGAATTAATTGGTTGCAACAGTATATAAACTTTGGAAATAGCCATATGCCATTACAGGCATGAGCCTTCATCTCTTTTCACACACCTTTGATAGACACAATCTGTGTCTGCAGCTGATAGGACGATGTTTTTCTGGTTCAAATTTTCGCCTTGGTCACACAACTGGCCATGGTCCTGTATCAGTGCTTTCTCTCCTATAATATAATATATAGAACTCTACATCTATAGTTTTCACAAATGCCACAGCTGATTCTAATTATTTTATCTGAACACCATTCTTTCCAAGGTCAGTGCAGATGGCTGTGTGGTTTAGAATGTTAATTGTGCACTAGAAGTATATGAAACACAGATTGTAGACAGAAGAGTGACGAGTGAAAATGGAGTTTTTGTGTTAAGTGCAGAATGTTGATATGATCTATACAGAATTACCCTTTCCTGCTCATGCCTGAGACAGCAGGAGGGTTCCACTGCTTCCAAAATTCTGTTATTAAGTATTATTCGTATTACATTTCAACCCTGTTCAGTTATGTTATTCCTCACCAGGTGCTTAAGTCACCTTTCTTTGAAAGTTTTATGTTTAGGCTAGTTTAGGTTTAGGAAAGATTACAAAAAAATTCTAAATTTTTATAATAAAATATAAACATTTATCAGAATATTAATTATGTGTGCATGGTATTTATAGTGTGGTGTAAATCGACAGGTCTGATTATGCTGGATGCCCTTTCAGACTTGTAAAACTTTGATTCGTACTGCATAAGTGTCTGTTTTTAACAAACAACTTTTATGTCTGTTTTTGCACTAATAAGTGTGTTGATGTACAAACCAGTAATTGCATATGACTTGTGATTTTTTACTTATTCGGTATATAAATTATATATTCATAACTTTTTAAATAAGTAATTAATTTATCTTTTAAATAGTTCAGTTTTTAATGCATAATTTGCACTCATTGTGTGTGTTTGTGTTTATTTGCATGCTAATGATATACAAAAAAGTATTGCATTTGTTTGTTCTAAGTTTCTGATATGACTTTGCAGAATATTGATTTGGCTGTATCAGAAAATGTTCTCGGTGATTTGGTTAATTTTATTTCTCAAGACAGAGGAGTGTCATATGGAATTCCGGCTGCAATTCTGCTCACTGGTAAGGATACATGATTAAAGAATGACAGAGTTGAGGTATTTCAAACAATATTACTAGTCAAGTTTTTAATGCACTAGTTTAGATAAAAGTTTCATTAAATAATTGTCAGAAAGATAAGGCAGGTTACTGATCATCGGAACTTGTATTAGAGATTATTAATTCCCCTCCCCCCATACTTGAAGACAAATAATTATTTTTACATTACATTACATAGCAGTGGGTGAATAATCAAGTGTAGAAATTTTTTGTCTTTTTACTAAAATGTGATTGAGAAAGAGATGAAGAGACATGGAAAAGGATGATAATGCTAAAAATTTCATGGCGTACAGAATAAGCTCAAGCACAGTTTGAAATTTCTACATAATAACAAACCATTTGCATGATATCAAATATATATTGTAACAAGACATATGACCCCGATATTTTAAGTATCAAAATATAAGCACATGTCACAAGATAAATTGAGGGGACAAGACCCATCAAGTATTTACACTGAAAATGCCAAGCATGAAACTACATAAACAACTAATAAAGAAGAATGAACTCACAACGCAGGAGTTAATAAATGTAATGGTAATAATAATAAAGAAGATCCATCAAATAGTGATTATACAACAGGAACCAATAACCCAATAGATTCGGTCAGTAAGAAGCAAATAAAACAAGAAAGAAACATATTACGAGGAAGAAATGACAATACTAATGACAACCATCAGAATGATAATATAAGAAGAATCACATGAATACAACAACATCGAGATAAGAAAGTCTAATGAGAAGTAAATAGCCAACACCAGCCAAAACACTAAATGAGAGACTTACAAATTGTAAGCAGAATTATCACTGTTGCACACCACTATATAAAAATATTCCGATTAGCGCTTTCAAGCTTCACAGCTCATCGTCAGATCGGATCATGTCTTGACTTCCGATCTGACGATGAGCTGTGAAGCTTGAAAGCGCTAATCGGAATATTTTTATATTGTGGTGTGCAACAGTGATAATTCTGCTTGTGATTTTAACCACTAACACAACTTTCTTCATTAATCTGTTACAAATTGTAGATAAAACAATAACTGACTAACTTAAATGACCTTTATATGACCAATATTATTGTAAATGAGTAGGGCATCCCATATTAGCCAAAAGAATGAAGGTAACAATAATATGAATACCATAAGAAGCTGTAAACGCAGCATAATGACATATTATGCACAGCATTAATGTAAAATAAAAGAGAATTAAAATTGTCTAATAACTGTAATAATTGTTAGCTAAGTAATAGAAAAATGATGTCAGATAGAAAAAAGAACTAATTAATGAATTACAAGTACTCATTAATAACATAATACTTGTAAAAACAAGGTTAAAAAATGTAAATTTGTATCAACTCAATTCACCCATTGTTGCTACAAAAAAGGGAAACACATAACCTAGATACAGGTACTTTCCACCTAGTTTCATATATAATTATAAATACAACATGTCTAAACTGAAATCTTTTGTACACAAAATCAAGTAGAGGTAATAAGGTTTCTACCGATATCAAGATCAAATACCAAGAGTAGTATTTATATAAGAATTAATGTAAACAAAGTGAACAAAAACCGTCAGAATGAGAGTCACCATGTGAAACAGATAAAACCATATTGTAAAGTTAGACAGGAATAAAAGGGGGATACCTATATGATAAATAAGATATAATGTCACTATTATAATAGTGTAAGAGAATTATAAACAATAACATAAAGTGTAATAAGCATAAATAAGCACATCTGTCATGTGACACTAGATGTAACTACTATTATCCAATTCTCAATACAAAAGAACAGACAAGTGTATTAAAAACACAAGATAAATAATCAATGTACTAACTATAGTGAAGTATTATAAACTAGATAGTGGACTGAAAGGACACTACATTATTAAACAAGAATTAAAATAAAGGTACACTTCATAGTGTTATACAGAGGTCACCTTATAGACTAAAATACCAAGAAATAACAATATACTATTCCCATTAACAAAGACCACCAGTAGTTGCAATAACACTATTTATACATTTGGGGCAAAAGAGAAATTGCCCAGATACTATTTCTTATAAATAATTTGTTAATATAGTTAGTAGACTCCTAGGCTAAACCAATGTTAGAATAAGAATTGTATTTTATCCATAATTATAAGTAAACAATAAGTGAGAAGTGTTGAAGGATTTGAAGGCATACTCTTTAAGAGATATGATTGCCATTAGATAGTTATAATTCAAGAATATATAAAATTAATCGTAAATAGTGTAAAGTGATAATCTCAAACAATAACTCCCTTAATAATGGATGAAAACATATCATGAGTGGACTCTAAATTAAGAGCCAAATGTTCGCCATACAGTGATAAGCTTAGATTCAAAATCTATGCAGGGATAAGAAAGTTATATCAGTTATATAGTATTTGAGTCAATTTGGGAAAATGTTTAGCATCAGTCTGTAATCTCAAACCTAACTACCCCAAGCTTAAAACAACAATTAAAATATTTTGCGAAGGGGGTATGTGCGCTAGATTAAAGATCGTCAGCCAATCAAATCAGAGAAATTGACGAATTTTACAATGATCACAAGAGAGAAGGGCAGCATCACACGTCGGCTCGAGACACTTTTTAAACAACCTTTCATCAGTACAGACGGCAGCTCGGCTACGCCAGAAAACAGCTGTTAACCTAGTTTGTGCGCGTCACCAATGTCAACAAATCAACATAACCTAAATTTGTGCGATCATAACAACACTGCTATTGAAGATTTTTTAAGAGTAATTAGTGCGTTAATACGAATTGCTAAGTGTATAATCCCTAGCAATTCCGGGATTTAAAGGGAGTACAGTGATTTTCTAATATTAGTTAAGAAGTTGGAAAATGACGATATAATCGAACAACATTATTGTAATGTGTGTAACATCTCTCTATATATAAGCGGCTTTGTCCTGACTGACTGACTGACTGACAGAGAATCAACGTAGAGCAAAAACTACTGAAGATAATGATCTCAAAATTTGAAGGTATATTCTTATGGTAGATGCTCACTAAGAAAGGATTTTGCAAAATTTTAATTTTAAGGGGTAAAAATTGCAAGAATTTGAGGAAACGCAAAGCTTTGTATAGCTAATACACAGAGATTATACGAGTTCGCTCTCAAAAGAGAAAGTCATTGTATGTATGTATGTTCCACATCTCCTAAACCACTGGACCGATTTCAACCAAACTTGGCACAAATATTTTACGCAATGGGAGAACCATCATAATATAGGTGTTTTTTTTTTCGATACGATCCTTCGGGGGGTCATTTGGGGTCTTCCACATCTCCTCCTAAACCACTGGACCGATTTCAACCAAACTTGGCACAATGGACCGATTTCAACCAAACTTAGCACAAATATTCTACGCAATGGGAGAACCA
This sequence comes from Magicicada septendecula, assembly GCA_034769895.1. NCBI lineage: Eukaryota > Metazoa > Arthropoda > Insecta > Hemiptera > Cicadidae > Magicicada > Magicicada septendecula. The sequence continues at coordinate 498,375,628 of CM068368.1, forward strand.
ACATAGGACAGGTGTTTTTTTTCGATACGATCCTCTGGGGGGTCCTTTGGGTCTTAAAAAACTATTAGATCTGGTTACCATGGCAACCCAATAGAATAGATTCTGGTTGCCATAGCATCGTGGAAGTCTCCTGCGTAGGAAATAGCGTGGGAGTTGTCCGACGGGCCTACCCCGGAGTCCGTCCATGGAACCCGGCGAGTCTTAGGTCGGATCTCACGAAAGACGGCCGGGCCAGAGTCCCAGCGCCTCGCTGGGCCAGAGTCCCAGCGCCTCGCCCGGCATGTCGACGGCTTTCCCAGGCTTCGGAGAACCTTCCTTACCCTGAGGAGGTCTCTGACCAAGTCCTAGCGCGGGAGTTCGACCGGCCTGGATGCCGGAAAAAGCAGGCGATGTCCCGGCATAGGTAAAAGCCTCCCGCATAGGGAATAGCGCGGGAGTCGTCCGACAGGCCTTCCCCGGAGTTCGTCCACGAAACCCGGGGAGTCTTAGGTGGGATCTCACGAAAGATGGCCGGGCCAGAGTCCCAGCGCCTCGCCCGGCATGTCGACGGCTTTCCAGGTCTTCGGGGAACCTTCCGTACCCCGGGGGGATCTCTGACTAACTCCTAGCGCGGGAGTTCGACGGGCCTGGATGCCGGAAAAAGCAGGCGGTGTCCCGGCATAGGTAAAAGCCTCCCGCGTAGGGAATAGCACGGGAGTCGTCCGACGGGCCTTCCCCGGAGTCAGTCCACGAGGAGTCTTAGATCGGATCCCGCAAAAGACGGCCGGGCCAGAGTCCACGGTTCTTATAAATAAAGATATAGGTTATGATATCGAAGGTGGTGTATGCATCTTAAGAAACTTCTTAATAGTGCGTGAATTCAGAGTTGTTTCAGTTTGAATTTAAAAGTGGATAAGTTAAGATCGAAGTAAGTTGTTATAAGCGAGTATAAAAAACAACGTTTTGATAGCGAATGTATTCATATCGTAGTGTTCAGACAATATAAATGCGCTTGCTTCAGTTTGAATTTAAAAATTTATAAGCTGAAATCTATAGACGTATTGTATTATTAGAATAAGTTTAGGAGACACTACTCTAACAAATACCTTATTTCAACATTAACACAATGAATTATAAAACAACAGTTAAATATGCAGCGCGTGCAAGTACTGTAGACATTTTATTGAAAACTAATTTAGCTGTTCCCCCTCTCCCAGAGTTAGAAATCGAGCAGGAGCATCACGCGCAACAGAATTCTTCTCCAGATATAAGAATAAAGTTTATGACATGTTCTTAAACAGGTGCGCTACAGAGTATTCCTCCAGTGAGAATGAGAAGGTAACAATATAAGGAAGATTATACAATATAGAAGTAATATAACGTTAGAACAAGAATAGGTGCCTATGAGCCTATGAATAAATTATGAACCCAAGCAACGCTGGGTAAATCGGCTAGTAAAGTATATAGGGCATTGCACCTAATTAATTTCACTCAGTCACCAGTTATAGAGATAATCCTCAAGTTAATTTAAATAATTCATAAATAAGAATTTTGAAAACAGTAATAGTTTATTATGTATAAACACTGAGTGTGCTATAACCACACACCTGATTGAAGTTATTGTACAGTAAACCTGGATTAAACTAACAAGCGTTAGTAAGAGATTGAGGATTGTCAACTGACAGAATTAATTAACGAAAGTTAACAAGAATGCAAATATTATTTATGTTTCTTAATTTAGGAAGAGTCTACTACTATTTGAATATTTCTTTCTATTATGAATAAAAGCTAGTGGTACTAAGCTATATAAATACTGACAACTATACGATTACCTTTGAAGGAATCCAGTATGACGATTCAGATGTTTCTTTAAACAACACTGTTTCGAGTTATTATTTTATTATGTTCACATTTTAGATATTTTAAAAAAGTTCTTTTAACGTTCATAAACGTTCATTAAGTCATTTAGCATTTATTGTCGATTGACAATTAAACCAGTTAACCTAAAATGCCAGATCAGGCATGGTTATAATTTTGTATGTTATGTATTAAGAGGTGATTGAATTGTAATCAATCTCCGACTACCTAATAATGGTAGAGTAAGTTTTCTAGTTAATTATTTGGTATTGTGCAGGCTAAAAGAAACTACACATTAATAAAATATTTAACTAAAAGTATGTTAACCATAGTCTGACGTTTGTAGATCAGTACTACCACCCTGAGATAATTTTTTATAAGAACAAATTTCCAATGTTAAGTAAATTTGAACCGAAAATGGTTTGTGATATTTTAAATCATTAAAGAAGTGTTAACAAGGAATAAATTCTAATTTTTATACGACAAATCAGAGTCAGGTTATTTCAATAGACTAGAGCATTACAGGATAGGTGAACGTCTCTCATTGGATGGCACGACAGACAGCGGCAATTTGAATTACGGTAAGTCAATCTAAAAATTAGATTGCCACATCAACCCTGCGAAGTCAGCCAGACTCACTCCAAGTAAGTGATCATTTCTTACAAAACTATATGTGTACTTTCAGTGAGGAATCCACGTCACCGATTCGCGTAGTCGACAGAAGAAAAATACATTGAGCTAAATTATCAACATTTTAAATACCTTCGTTAAACAATGTCAAGAGATATTCACCGGATTTAATCAATTGAATTTAATTAAAATAAATTTTAAACGAACGTAAACAGATTTTAAACACGTACGTACCAGTCTACTTACAATATATATGTATAATTTGTGATGTTTTCAGTTTGTTTCTTCTGCAAGTAGTATAATTTCATATATTCTTTTTAACACCTGACGCACGTTTCACTGAAAAATATCAGTATCATCAGAGGTTTCTAAGTAAATTAATAACAATCGAAATAATTCTATTAATATAAAATTAACGAATAATCGAATTTGTATAGATTTTAATGTAAAATAAAATAACTGATAATCGATTTAGGTCATGTGTGTGTGTGTGTGTGTGTGTGTGTGTGTGTGTGTGTGTGTTGCGATGATACAAATAAAATTTTCGCATATGATAATTATGTGTGTTGAAATTATGCAAAAGTCTATATTGGAGGTGTAGAAAAATTATTTATTTATAACACAAGTAAATAAATGTTTATATGGTATATTTAAATTAAACAAAATGCCATGAATAGTATTTTATTTGTTATCAAAGAGTTTATATAGTTCAGTTTTGGTAGGTTTTCCTTGAACATAGATTTCCTTTACACTCGGCGTGACGTCACTCGCTGTGTCGCTGTTATGCTCCTCTCTGCAAAGATCGCCAGCCGCCTCTCTCACTCTCTCTCTCTCTCTCTCTCTCTCTCTCTCTCTCTCCGCTGGGGTTCACCGAACAACTGATAACACTGATGCAGATTTTACACACAAATTTGTCACTTTCCGAATTGTTTGTTTACTCGCTCGCAATTGGTTGTTATTAATTATTGATACTTAGGGTGATAATGAATGATATTATTTAAAAGCGATATATATTACTTACACCTTCCGGCTATTCTTGAAGTGTTCCGTGTTAATAAGGATTTATCAACGGTAGATAAATCTCCCTAAGCAGAAAATCTTCCACTAACACGTAATAGCACTTAATATATTATAATTGGTAGTTCACCCGCTTGGTTCTAATCGAAAAACTTGAAAAGTGTCCCAAGACTTAGAGATACTCTAGATTAAACCAGTTCGAACAAGAAAAACTCTTGATGAAGAACACACGTTCACTAGGCAACTGCTTCTGATGAACTGCCTCGAAATACACGTGACAACCGACGGATCTGACTGAATTAGGGGCTTCTGATTGGTCAATCATCTGTCTACGTGGTAGATTGGACAAAAGATAGACACGTTGCAGGCGAATCTTTGTATAAATCTGCGAGTGGCTGGTTAGAGTTTATCTAGAAAATTTATTACTCTTCAATTGATAAGCATGAAAAATTGAGTTTTCAATTACTAAAAAACCACATTCAAACAATAGCTGAGAACAACAGAGTATATAGAAAATGTAGCTATTTTCTTAAATAATTCACTGTCCAAGTCTCATGCCGATCGGATAACAAACGCGGAAGATATAACAACGAAGGTTCACCACACTTGAATGTGCGCACATTTTCACAAAGTACATGACATTATAGGGCAAAAATTTACAAAGAATTTGGTATAACACAAGTCCTTATCCAACACTAAATACAAAATTTATAGCTAATTGACAAAAATTGCATAAATCAATCTAAAACGTGCTAATGTCCGTCATCCATGCTCTGATATACTTATTCTAGATCATCATCCTGTGTTTTGTTGCTATATATATATATATATATTTTTTTTTTTGTAACAATATAATGATTTTGTTTGTTAACAAAATAAAATTTTGTGTTTTTGTTTTTTGAAAAATATTGTTTTAATTGTTTTATTTGTTTAGTATTTAGTAAATAATTTTTGTAATTGTTTTGTATAAAATTTTAAATCTTTAATTACTGTTTCTGTCAACTATATCAGTTTTAGTAGTTAGAATTAATTTCTGCATTAATTGTATTATCTCCAGCACTAATCATTTGATAGTTCTTCTTATTTAGGTATACTCCTTCCACTTTGGTAATGGCTGCCTTTCGGATAGTCTGTGATCTCAATTTTATTCTATTTTATTTCTATTTATAAATTGTATAAATAAACAGAAACCAATTTTACAGAATTTCAATATTTATTAACAATTTTAATCATATATCGATTGTAAATCGATTATTCCCCAGCTAGCATCGACTCATCCTCAGGGCGATCGATTATTTTTTACATACGTTATTAATATTAAATTTCAGGTTCTTTTAACGGTTATATTATATAGTCAGAGAAAGGGTAACGTCAGGAAAGTATAACACTTACAAGTAAATAGCTTAAGAATGAAAAATTACCAAGTTATGATTTATTATATAATGTTTATCAAAGTAAAATTTCGAACCATTGTCGTCTTGACGACTAGACTGGCAGTGCTCGAAAGGAATTGTGGGATTCAAGATGGCTGCTTCAGTACTGCATCTGTTAAAATGAAGTTGGCTCGACAAAATTTTCTTCCAATAAATGTTGCCTTTTCAATGTTCCTTGTCTCAGCAGTAGTGATTATTCTTTCTGGTGTTAGTGGAGTGGTCCTGGTTCAGTGTTCTGTGATTCACCTTGATAAAATGTGTTGGATAATGTGTTTTAATTCACTTTTGTCAATAAGGTCGAAAATTGCCAAGTTCGTTTCGTTATTCAGAATTATTGGTTTTATAGGTTTAAATAATTAATTCACTCTTTTTCTGTTCCGTATTACTTTAGTTTAATGTAGGTATTGGTTGTTTGCACTGAATTTAAAGTTTAAGTTAAGTTTTTCGAAATTCGCGATTTTCACCGTAGACTAGGCTTAGTTAACGAACGCCATACTTGTCTTTGCTGTAGGTTAATATTTAGCAAGATCTCGTTCAAGTGTGCTTGACAAATCTAATAATCAACTGTTCTAACTTCCTTCGTCATCTGAAAACGTCTTAGCCAATTTAATATTAGCAATATATTGTTTTAAATCTTTTTCGTTTCCGTTACATGTATGAAATTTACATTATATTACTGAATATATTTTTGCTATTATTTAATTTTATTAAATACTAAATACATAATCTCTTTCTTTAGTTCATTCTGCTTGATTTGCTACCAAATAAGACATTTTTACAAAGTTTTTTCTTTCAAAAGCCATATATACTGTATTTTTAAATGTAGGCTTTAAAAATTACTTCCTGTTCTTCTCAAAATGTTTGCCATTTTATATGTTATATTTATGATTGTACTAAATCTCAGATTGAAATAAAATGTTTATCTTCCCTTAATTTCTTTTAATTTTATTAATTGGTTATCTTTTTAAATATTATTCTTTAATTTGTGATTCCCCCCTTTGATTTTTCAGTTATTACATTTGCATTTTTTCCAACAATTCTTCCTATCTTTTTACAATATCTTTCTAAAGTATAGTTTCAATTATAATACTCTGTGACTGATTTACCTTATATAAATTTCATCAGTTTAACTAGTTTACTGGACTTAATTCATCAATTATAAGGTTGTTGAGATGTATCATTTGGCCTAGATTTTATCTGTTTTTACATACAACGTTTTTTGACTAATACTGATTGTTTATACCCCTTCTGACCTGCTATTCTAATACAGTATTAATTAAAATTTCCTTACTTAACTATAAGAACATTTAGTATTGATCTCATACTATTAATACATAACAAATATTTGAAATTAAAAAAGTGGTACTCAAACTCAGACATTTTAGTCTTGATTATTACTAGTAACACATAATAAATATTTTATAATAAAAGAATGGTATCCACACTCAGACATTTCAGCCTTGATTAATACTATTAAACATAATAAATATTTTAGAATAATAAAACATCATACTTTTTTCCAACATTTCAGTATAGAGTTCATAGACTTTAATATAAACAGAACACATCTGTCCCTTCATTTGTAACTTATTTCTAAAAATTAATTTTGTGCAGTCTTATCTGTTTTTATTTTATATTAGGGATGTATCCCTCGTCACTTCACTTATTAATTACCTGCTCTTAATTTATCTTTCTCATTTTAGTGAATGTTGTTAGACAAAGAGTGGCACTTTCTTAGAAACATTTGTATTTGATTTTCATAATACTATTCTACCAAATATTATTTCTGAAGTTAAATTAAAAACTTTAAAGTTGTTCAAAGGGACACATTTCCTTAGTTTAAGCATTTAATACTGTAAAGTTACTCGCCTTTTACCCTACAAATCTGTACCGTTACAATACACTTTCTTGAAGTTTATCTACTATAATAAAATAACTTGCACTGGTCCCCTGTTATTTCTTGATACTATCACTAATCAGTTTTATAGTTTTATATTATCAAGAATTTTATTTATAGAGGATTCTTAAGATTTGTTTTTTTTTTCATTATAAAATAACTTTCATGGGTGCACTTTTACTTATACCTCTAAACACTTTTGTTTACATCTAATTTACATTAGTTTCTGTTTTTGGGTGTTATACTTTCGTTTGTGACTTTTAATCTCTTTTGGGGTTTTTATTTTCTTCTTACTGGGTTTCCTTTGGGTATTTCTTATAGTCTTCTTATCCTACTACCTTGTTTCTTCAAAATCATTCCCTTTTATTAGGTATTTCGGTTTGTTCAGGGTATTTACTTCCTTATTCATATCCTAGCTTGTTTCTTCCTATCCTACCTGGGTATTTCCTTACTTTATTTTAGTTTTTTGGTTTATTTTTCATTACTCATATTTGTTGCATAGTTGTTTTTTCTTTATTTTTATTTCTTCAAATTATGATTGTATTTTATTGTGGTACTTATTTGTTTTTATTTGGATTTTTCCTTGATTTTATTTTAATTGATATTTATTTATGATCATTTTTCATTCATTATAATGTGGATAATCTGTCATGCTACAATATATATATATATATTTCATTCACTTTCTGCTACAGTCCGTTTCTTGATGTATATAATACTATAATACTTATAACTATTTTACCTCAAGATGTATTTTTTCTTTAGGGACATGTTTCGGGAGATCCTGTTCTCCCATCTTCAACCTTCGCCATCTTGCTTCTGGTGCAGTATTTGTGTGTTGGCTTCTGGATGTTATTATGGTGGTTTGTTGGTCTTTGGTCCTTCAATGTTGCATTATTGTGTGTGGTTGTGGTATCTGTTTTTGTATTTTGTGTATTTTCGATGTTGAGTGCTTTGAATATTGTGTCATGTTTTGTATTGATTTGTATTTGTTCTGGTATTAATTTGTTTTGTGTTTTATGTTTGTAAATCTGTAAATTTTCCCAAATGTTCATTATGGTGCCTTTGTGTGGTATATGTTTTATTAGTGTTACATTGGTTATGTCTGGGAATTCATGTCCTGTGTTTATTGCATGTGTGGCTAAATTGGATTTATATATGTTTGGTTTTTTGTATGCATTTAGGTGTTCAAAATAACGTTTTTTCAGCTGTTTTTTTGTTTGTCCTATATAACATTTATTGCAATCTTGGCATTCAATTTTGTATATACCGTTGGTTGTCGTATTATCTTTGTTGTGTGAGTTATTTATATTTTGCAATTTATTTTTATTAGTTTTGTATGCTATTTTTATATCTGTGTTTTTTAATAGTTTTGTTAGTTTTGACATTTTATTATTTATATATGTGAATGTGGCCCATTTTTTGTTGTTGTTATTATTTATGTGTTGTTCAGTTTGATTAATTCTTAATTGTGTAGTTTTTATTTTGTATTTGACTTTATTTTCTATTTTGATCATAGTATTTTTATTGTATCCATTTGCATAACCAATTTGGTGTATTATATTTCTTTCTTTGTCAGTTTCTTGTTTGTTTAGGGGTATTTTGTACATTCTGTTAAATAACGAATAAAATGCTGCCATTTTATGTTGTGGTGGGTGGTCAGAATGGTTAGGTATAATGATGTTAGTGGAAGTTGGTTTTCTATATATTGCATATTGTATGTGTTTGTTGTATCTTGTGATGGTTATGTCTAAATAGTTGATTTTGTTATGTTTTTCTTTTTCTTCTGTGAATTGTATTTTGGGATGTATGTTATTGATTTGTTTCAGTATGTTCTCTGCATTTGTGTTTTTGTTATTTGATACATATAGTCCATCATCTACATATCTTATCCATATGCCATCTGGGTCATGTGTTTTTATGATATTTTGTATTTTGGTGTCTATATGTTGTAGGAATATTTCTGCTATTATGCTTGATAATGGTGATCCCATTGCTAAACCTTCTTTCTGTTGATAAATTTTGCTATTAAATTCAAAGTAATTTTGTTTTAGTATTAGTTGGAGACTATTTTTTATTTCGGTTATATATTGTTTGTTTTCATTTTGTTCTATAAGTTTGTTTATTATTATGTCAATTGTTTCTTCTACTGGGATATTAGTGTACATGTTTGTTATGTCATATGATGTGAAAAATGTATTTTCATTTATATTTATTATTTTTAGTTTGTCTATTAATTCGTATGTATTTTTTATGTTATGATGGTTATTTGTTAGTTGGTTATTTTTTAGTTTTTGTGCTATTATTCTTGCTATTTTGTATGTAGGAGCTTTTTTGAAATTGATTAATGGACGTATTCGGTTGTTTAATTTGTGTATTTTTATTAGGCTGTTCATTTTAGGTGGTTCTGGATTATTGTTTATATATATGTCTATGTTTTTATTGTTGAAAATGTTTTTATTTGTTTTTATTAGTTTTATTGTTTGTTTAAGATAGTTTTCTGTTGGGTTTTTATCTAGTTGTACGCATTTATTATTGTTGATGAAGTCTTCGGTTTTTTTGATGTAGTCTGTTTTATCAATGATTACTGTTGCTTGACTTTTGTCTGCTTTAGTTATTATTAAATTATTGTTCTTTACTTTATTTTTAATTTCTTTTATTGTTTTATTGTTTTTCTTTTGTTTATCTTTGTTTTTCATTTCGCTAGTGATTATTTTTTTAATTATATGTGCTGCTTCTGTTCTTTTTTCTTCTTGTATATTGTCTTTTATTAGGTTAATGGCAAATTCTGTTTCTACTATTAAATTTTCTAGATTTTTGTTTGCATTTTGGGTTATGTTAGTTTTTGACATATTGTTTAAATATTCTGTTTCTTTTTTGTTAAATTCTGTATTGCTGAGGTTAATGGTTCGAGGGTAAAATGTGTGTTTATTTTTGTTTTTTTGTTCTTGATTTTTGTTTTGTTGTTTTAATGTGTTAAGTTTTTTGTTGATTGTATAAGTCTTTTTGTTTTTCTCAAATCTTATTTTATTTTCTATGTTATTGTATTTATTGTTTCAAGTGATTGGATGTAATAAATTTGTTAGCTCTAAGTGTAGTTTGTATATGTGTAGTGTTATGCTATTTTTCTTACTGTATAATTGATTAATTTCTTTTTTATCCATAGCCTTTGTGCTTGTTTTATAGTTTTTTGTGCAGTCATATTTTTGTTGTTTGTGTTTATGTTGATGTATTTAGGTGTTAAATTATGTTTTTGGCATTGTCTATTGAAGTATATGTTTATGTTTGTGTTCATTAGTTGTTTTTTTCGTGTTTGGAATTTGTTTAGACATAACCATCACAAGATACAACAAACACATACAATATGCAATATATAGAAAACCAACTTCCACTAACAGCATTATACCTAACCATTCTGACCACCCACCACAACATAAAATGGCAGCATTTTATTCGTTATTTAACAGAATGTACAAAATACCCCTAAACAAACAAGAAACTGACAAAGAAAGAAATATAATACACCAAATTGGTTATGCAAATGGATACAATAAAAATACTATGATCAAAATAGAAAATAAAGTCAAATACAAAATAAAAACTAAACAATTAAGAATTAATCAAACTGAACAACACATAAATAATAACAACAACAAAAAATGGGCCACATTCACATATATAAATAATAAAATGTCAAAACTAACAAAACTATTAAAAAACACAGATATAAAAATAGCATACAAAACTAATAAAAATAAATTGCAAAATATAAATAACTCACACAACAAAGATAATACGACAACCAACGGTATATACAAAATTGAATGCCAAGATTGCAATAAATGTTATATAGGACAAACAAAAAAACAGCTGAAAAAACGTTATTTTGAACACCTAAATGCATACAAAAAACCAAACATATATAAATCCAATTTAGCCACACATGCAATAAACACAGGACATGAATTCCCAGACATAACCAATGTAACACTAATAAAACATATACCACACAAAGGCACCATAATGAACATTTGGGAAAATTTACAGATTTACAAACATAAAACACAAAACAAATTAATACCAGAACAAATACAAATCAATACAAAACATGACACAATATTCAAAGCACTCAACATCGAAAATACACAAAATACAAAAACAGATACCACAACCACACACAATAATGCAACATTGAAGGACCAAAGACCAACAAACCACCATAATAACATCCAGAAGCCAACACACAAATACTGCACCAGAAGCAAGATGGCGAAGGTTGAAGATGGGAGAACAGGATCTCCCGAAACATGTCCCTAAAGAAAAAATACATCTTGAGGTAAAATAGTTATAAGTATTATAGTATTATATACATCAAGAAACGGACTGTAGCAGAAAGTGAATGAAATAATATAACCATACAAGGTAAATAAGCCTACAGGGAAAAAACGAAAAGTGAGGTTATAAAACAAAGCAAAAACAAAAGTGTATAGTGAAGAAAAAATAGTGAAGTGAATAGCAAATAAGTGAAATCAACTACCAAATAACAGATAACAAATCATCTCTCACATAAATATACATTAACATGTACACAAACAACATAACCACAATTCCATATAACCACATTACCAAATTGTTAAACAAATTCCAAACACGAAAAAAACAACTAGGGAACACAAACATAAACATATACTTCAATAGACAATGCCAAAAACATAATTTAACACCTAATACATCAACATAAACACAAACAACAAAAATATGACTGCACAAAAAACTATAAAACAAGCACAAAGGCTACGGATACAAAACGAAATTAATCAATTATACAGTAAGAAAAATAGCATAACACTAGACATATACAAACTACACTTAGAGCTAACAAATTTATTACATCCAATCACTTGGAACAATAAATACAATAACATAGAAAATAAAATAAGATTTGAGAAAAACAAAAAGACTTATACAATCAACAAAAAACTTAACACATTAAAACAACAAAACAAAAATCAAGAACAAAAAAACAAAAATAAACACACATTTTACCCTCGAACCATTAACCTCAGCAATACAGAATTTAACAAAAAAGAAACAGAATATTTAAACAATATGTCAAAAACTAACATAACCCAAAATGCAAACAAAAATCTAGAAAATTTAATAGTAGAAACAGAATTTGCCATTAACCTAATAAAAGACAATATACAAGAAGAAAAAAGAACAGAAGCAGCACATATAATTAAAAAAATAATCACTAGCGAAATGAAAAACAAAGATAAACAAAAGAAAAACAATAAAACAATAAAAGAAATTAAAAATAAAGTAAAGAACAATAATTTAATAATAACTAAAGCAGACAAAAGTCAAGCAACAGTAATCATTGATAAAACAGACTACATCAAAAAAACCGAAGACTTCATCAACAATAATAAATGCGTACAACTAGATAAAAACCCAACAGAAAACTATCTTAAACAAACAATAAAACTAATAAAAACAAATAAAAACATTTTCAACAATAAAAACATAGACATATATATAAACAATAATCCAGAACCACCTAAAATGAACAGCCTAATAAAAATACACAAATTAAACAACCGAATACGTCCATTAATCAATTTCAAAAAAGCTCCTACATACAAAATAGCAAGAATAATAGCACAAAAACTAAAAAATAACCAACTAACAAATAACCATCATAACATAAAAAATACATACGAATTAATAGACAAACTAAAAATAATAAATATAAATGAAAATACATTTTTCACATCATATGACATAACAAACATGTACACTAATATCCCAGTAGAAGAAACAATTGACATAATAATAAACAAACTTATAGAACAAAATGAAAACAAACAATATATAACCGAAATAAAAAATAGTCTCCAACTAATACTAAAACAAAATTACTTTGAATTTAATAGCAAAATTTATCAACAGAAAGAAGGTTTAGCAATGGGATCACCATTATCAAGCATAATAGCAGAAATATTCCTACAACATATAGACACCAAAATACAAAATATCATAAAAACACATGACCCAGATGGCATATGGATAAGATATGTAGATGATGGACTATATGTATCAAATAACAAAAACACAAATGCAGAGAACATACTGAAACAAATCAATAACATACATCCCAAAATACAATTCACAGAAGAAAAAGAAAAACATAACAAAATCAACTATTTAGACATAACCATCACAAGATACAACAAACACATACAATATGCAATATATAGAAAACCAACTTCCACTAACATCATTATACCTAACCATTCTGACCACCCACCACAACATAAAATGGCAGCATTTTATTCGTTATTTAACAGAATGTACAAAATACCCCTAAACAAACAAGAAACTGACAAAGAAAGAAATATAATACACCAAATTGGTTATGCAAATGGATACAATAAAAATACTATGATCAAAATAGAAAATAAAATCAAATACAAAATAAAAACTAAACAATTAAGAATTAATCAAACTGAACAACACATAAATAATAACAACAACAAAAAATGGGCCACATTCACATATATAAATAATAAAATGTCAAAACTAACAAAACTATTAAAAAACACAGATATAAAAATAGCATACAAAACTAATAAAAATAAATTGCAAAATATAAATAACTCACACAACAAAGATAATACGACAACCAACGGTATATACAAAATTGAATGCCAAGATTGCAATAAATGTTATATAGGACAAACAAAAAAACAGCTGAAAAAACGTTATTTTGAACACCTAAATGCATACAAAAAACCAAACATATATAAATCCAATTTAGCCACACATGCAATAAACACAGGACATGAATTCCCAGACATAACCAATGTAACACTAATAAAACATATACCACACAAAGGCACCATAATGAACATTTGGGAAAATTTACAGATTTACAAACATAAAACACAAAACAAATTAATACCAGAACAAATACAAATCAATACAAAACATGACACAATATTCAAAGCACTCAACATCGAAAATACACAAAATACAAAAACAGATACCACAACCACACACAATAATGCAACATTGAAGGACCAAAGACCAACAAACCACCATAATAACATCCAGAAGCCAACACACAAATACTGCACCAGAAGCAAGATGGCGAAGGTTGAAGATGGGAGAACAGGATCTCCCGAAACATGTCCCTAAAGAAAAAATACATCTTGAGGTAAAATAGTTATAAGTATTATAGTAATATATATATATATATATATATATTATAACGTTGCAGAAATCAGACCCTATAGGGTATCCACAAATGTTAGATGAATGACCAAAAGTAAAATACAGTAAACCCTCGATTTAACGGGCCTCGGTTTAACGGACTTCGGATTTAACGGACAGAATTTGAAAAAAAAAAACCTCAAAGCATGATAATGTTTTTAGGCTTTTGAAACATTGGCGATATTGCTTAGCTATCGGAGCATTCTTTCGTTTCTTTTCTTCTTGTTTTGAAACACGCACATTTTCTCATCTTCAATTGTATTTGATGAGAACGGAGTATTCATCAAGAATTCATTTAATTCTTCACGATCCATGTCTTTGCGTTGTCGTTGACGCAGGCATCGCACACGTTCAGTGGAAGACATCACGACGACTAACACTGAACAATATACACTGATACGCATCTTATTTCACTGTGAAATATTCGTCCATCGGCTAATACAGCAAGCATTACAGTGGCACGTAACTTTTCATTTCCCGTAATCTTTACTGTTACAGATTTGGTTCCGTTTTAGTCCACAGTAAATATACGTAAATAAAAAATAAAAAATACCGGTGTTTCATTGGCATTTCCCATGTGTTCAAGTGAATAATTATGCTTCTTGCGTAAATGAATGACAAACCGCTGATACTGTAGGAGTTTTTCTTCGTAGTCACTCGGTAGTTTTAGCGCGAGTGATGTACGCCATTTAAGCGCAAATTCATTTCACCGCATCATTCGTCTTTTACACCCGAAGCTGGCTTTGAAACCGGAAACTTTTAATTCTTCTGCGATTTCTAAAGATTTTAATTTTAAAACATGTCTAGTGACAGGGAGTCCTTGCCTTCTTAAAAGCCGTTAAGTATTCACAGACGCTGGACTCTACTGCTACAAAATGCCCAACTTGAGGTCCCGAGAATGCTCGTCGCGCAGTATTTGCATTTAAAAGTCGTTCCTTCTGTTTTCTCCATCGTCGAATACAGGATTCATCAATATCGAATTTCCTTAGGCTTCGCGATTGTATGTTTTTTCTACATTTTGTATCACAATTAATTTATAATTCGCATCGTACGGGTTACGTTTCATTTGATCTGACTGCGTGCCTTTAGTCTCCACAATATCACTCATACCGCAAACGCACTACAAAAACGCCGAATAAAAACAAAGTACAGTACAGATAAGCGATGTTGTCGCTGTTATAATAGAAAACCACACTGGTAGTTTACCCGTTATTTAGAAACATGTTACTCACACCCCTCTACTCATCCTTTGTCTTGCTGCCTACAGAAGGCTGCGAACACGCGCGTGTGCGCACCACTTACACTTTATTTTCCTATTCTTTCTTCAGTTTGCTGTTAAAACATTCGGTTGTAGGTTGTAGTCATAAGTCATAACGCCAGAGTTAAACTACAGCCAGGCAAACTGCTGTTGCTTAGGCAGTAAACAACTCATAGATACCAAAAGCGTTCGTCCCGCCAGAAGTCAGGTATAACTTCAAATTTTGTTAGCGCGCGAATGCAAGCCGCATGCCAAATTAGCGACCATGTTTTTAGGAGAAAAAGTGCGGCTTGTATTCGGAACAATACGGTATTTGCATGATATTAATAGTATTAAAATTTCAAGTGTTATAGGCCTATTTGATTTAAATATATCCTCAAAAAACAAAATTTGCGATTTAACGGACTTTCGATTTTACGGACACCCCTCAGCCCCAATTAGTCCGTTAAATCGAGGGTTTACTGTAATTTAATGAGTAATGATGAAAAAAATATAAAATGGAATTGAGAAAGTAAAAAGGAGACTTGTAAACAAGAATAATAAATTAAGTGAATAGACTAGACTGACAAACAAATGACTATGACCCAACCCCAGAGATTGGCCAGATAAAGACAATAAAATAAGAAGAGACAAATTAATAAAAAGCACAAATGAGTAAAGCAAATCTAATAACTAACAATGAATAAAATAATACAAAAGAAAGTACACTAACCATAAGAAATAAGTAAAACAATTATTAGTAGATAAGGTATGTTGTTAAGAGCCTTATTATGATAAGAAAGTAAGACATAAAATGTTGAAAGAATAACTATAAATGTGTGTTTAAAATACAATAGAAACCAAGCCAAGAGTGAGAGGTAGGTAGGAAGTGAAAGTGTTGGAAGTGATAAGAATGAATTAATATAAATGTTAAGAAAGAAATAGACAAAGGTAAGAAACTCAAAACAACAAACAATAGGTTGATAGACAACTAATTTCATAATGTTAGATAATAAGAACCATGAGTTATGGGTACAAGGATAATAAAACATCCTATATTAATAAATTAATCAAAGGGATGATTATAATGATAGAATAGATGGTGTTAAAATAAAATTCACCATAATTGTTAATTGTTAATTAAAAGAGTTGTTTTATAAGAAGGAATATGGCTGAAAAATGAACAGACCATAAACCTATTTTTATGTTATGTTTTATAATAGTACTAGCGGAATACCTGTGCTTCGCTACGGAGTTTCACGTTGTATGTAATGAAAATGTAAGTTTAATTAATAAAGTTCAATTAAAGTAGGTTTCTTAAAAATAAATACCTGTTGCCCACGACTTCTGTTGTCGTTCGTGTGGTCTTCAATTTAATGCGATAATATATTTAGAACAGAATCTATTCTATTGGGTTGCCATAGTAACCAGATCTAATTGTTTTTTAAGACCCCAAAGGACCCCCCAGAGGATCGTATCGAAAAAAACACCTGTCCTATGTTGGTTCTCCAGTTGCGTAAAATATTTGTGCTAAGTTTGGTTGAAATCGGTCTGATGGTTTAGGAGGAGATGTGGAAGACCCCAAAGGACCCCCCAAAGAATCGTATCGAAAAAACACTTGTCCTATGTTGGTTCTCCCTTTGCATAAAATATTTGTGCCAAGTTTGGTTGAAATCGGTCCAGTGGTTTAGGAGGAGATGTGGAAGACCCCAAAGGACCCCCCGAAGGATCATATCGAAAAAACATATCCTATGTTGGTTCTCCCGTTGCGTAAAATATTTGTGCCAAGTTTGGTTGAAATCGGTCCAGTGGTTTTGGAGGAGATGTGGAAGACCCCAAAGGACCGCGTCGAAAAAAAACACCTATCCTATGTTGGTTCTCCCGTTGCGTAAAATATTTGTGCCAAGTTTGGTTGAAATCGGTCCAGTGGTTTAGGAGAAGATTTGGAAGACCCCAAAGAACCCCCAAAAGGACCCCATCGAAAAAACACCTATCCTATATTGGTTCTCCCTTTGCGTAAAATATTTGTGCCAAGTTTGGTTGAAATCGGTCCAGTGGTTTAGGAGGAGATGTGGAAGACCCCAAAGGACCCCCCAATGGATCATATCGAAAAAAAAAAAACTTGTCCTATGTTGGTTCTCCCTTTGCGTAAAATATTTGTGCCAAGTATGGTTGAAATCGGTCCAGTGGTTTAGTAGGAGATGTGGAAGACCCCAGAGGACCCCCAAAAGGACCCCCCGAAGGATCATATCGAAAAAACACATATCCTATGTTGGTTCTCCCGTTGCGTAAAATATTTGTGCCAAGTTTGGTTGAAATCTGTCCATTGGTTTAGGAGAAGATGTGGAAGACCCCAAAGAACACCCAAAAGGACCCCATCGAAAAAACACCTATCCTATGTTGGTTCTCCCGTTGCGTAAAATATTTGTGCCAAGTTTGGTTGAAATCGGTCCAGTGGTTTAGGAGGAGATGTGGAAGACCCCAAAGGACCCCCCAATGGATCATATCGAAAAAAAAACACTTGTCCTATGTTGGTTCTCTCTTTGCGTAAAATATTTGTGCCAAGTATGGTTGAAATCGGTCCAGTGGTTTAGTAGGAGATGTGGAAGACCCCAGAGGACCCCCAAAAGGACCCCCCGAAGGATCATATCGAAAAAACACATATCCTATGTTGGTTCTCCCGTTGCGTAAAATATTTGTGCCAAGTTTGGTTGAAATCGGTCCATTGGTTTAGGAGAAGATGTGGAAGACCCCAAAGAACCCCCAAAAGGACCCCATCGAAAAAACACCTATCCTATGTTGGTTCTCCCGTTGCGTAAAATATTTGTGCCAAGTTTGGTTGAAATCGGTCCAGTGGTTTAGGAGGAGATGTGGAAGACCCCAAAGGACCCCATCGAAAAAAATTCAGAAACCTTCGCGGGCGTGCGCACAACAACTCACCGAAGTTTCATCGCAATCAGATGAATGGTATAGGAAGCATATGGGACAAACAAAGAAACATTCATTTTTATAAAAAATATATAAGATTAAATGATACAAAAGTGTGTAAAGAATAGTAATAGATATAAATAAGGAGGTAAAGTTTAAAATCATAATAATAACCATCAGGACAAAGACAGAAAAACAAAGAGAATAACAGACAAGAAATGATTTTGTAAATTTATAATAACTTTCATTTATTGTAAAATAGCCCAAAGTAATACCAAAAGTAAATAAGTAATAAGTGACAACAACCAAAACATCTGGAAATGATAAATAATCTTTAATTTGTGTAAAGTAAGAAATTAATAGACAATTACAGGTTAGGCCTATAAAATGCCTAACTGTATAAATTCAAATAAACAGTTTGTAAACAAGTAACTATTGTAGTATAAAATTAAGACCAAGTAACTCATTAATTACAATTAGTGAACCATAATAAGATCTCAGAATTAGATTAAAAACATAAAATAAGAAAGATATGTAATAATATAATATTAGCATTTTGTCAAAACTTTAATACCCAGCTTTGTGGGATGTCAAAATCATCTTTGAAAGAAAATAGAAACAGTTATGTTAATATCTAATACATTGATAAGAAGACCGAAGAATAATAGCCATTAGAAAATATTTATTCATTTTGAACTAAAATTCAAATATTATAACAATAGACATAAATGTATTCAACCAATGAGAGTATGGGAGGTTACCATAACAACGGAACGTTATTATATTTAATTCCGTTATAAAACATTAGTCCATTATTGACGACCAAGAGAGATGGAAGCCAAACCATAATCGACTCAATTAATATTTAAAATAAGAAGAAATATCATAAAATTTAATAAGAGATGGATTCAAGAAGGTGTACAAAGACACAGTAAAAACCGGAGAGACAATAAACCCAATTTTAATAATTAAAAATAGTTAAAAATTCTCATTAATTGAATAAGAAGCCGTATGAAGCAGAAAACCAAATGATGGAAGATTAATGACTGTATTAACCCAATAAGGAAAGAATACCTGTGAATCAACACCAGAATCGACAAAGTTTGTTAAAGTATATCTGAATTATCAGAAGTTGCGAAATAAATAAATTAACTTTTCTCACTACACAAAAACTCTCACTCCGAACTTGGTAACTCAATTTCTTTCAAGGATTGATTGATGATAATTATTAACTTGTAAGTAAATATAAATTAACCTCTGTATGAAGTACGAAAAACTAGCACACACTTCTAACTCAGAAACGATTTGTATTTAAACATTATTAGTATACAAGAACCACTGATGTAAGGTGGTGTATTTTAATAACATCTTGTTGTTTTAAATTTTCGTAATCCAAAGGACTCGTTGACTGAATGAATCGCATAAAATAAACACTGACAGCAGACATGCTGGTGTAGTCACTATTCAGACAACATAGCCACCCTTTGAGAGATTATTAGTTTCGAGCCGGAGCAACTTTTTTTTATATTAATATATTTTTGTAACGGAATGATCAATAAGTAATTATTTTGAGCATTAATAAACGAGTACTGATTATTCATAACCGTCCTTCATTTTATTTAATTTGTCTTATAACAATTGTGCAATTTAGCGGTGAACGAAATTGTTTACCAGATTTAGACGTTGGCAACACGACGAACAGCAGGCGAGATTCGAGTTCCTGCCAGTCTGCGAGGGTAATTCAAATTTGCTATCACCGAATAGAAAACAACTTACTTTGAAATTTTAATTGTTTTAATAGAAACAATTTGGCGCCTATCGGGAAATCAAATGCAACTAATAAGGACAGGTAAGAATTATCATTGTGAAGATCTCGGTACTGGTTATTCGTGCATTCGCGACGGATGTAGTCTGCGTGAGATATGTTTACAAATTGACGACAACTTGATAAGACTTTCAGAGTACGATAACCGTTTAATTGAAAATAGAGACGATTAAATAGAAAGGGAAGAAGGTTACATTACAATATATATTGCAACTATACAATTTAAAACTGCATAGATAGGTAATATAGAAATTATTACAACAGAGTCTATATCTGGAGGTAGGAAAATTTATTAAATTAAAACAATAAATTTACTATTGTCTTATTAATTTATAATATAAAATTGTTTATTTAAAAATTTGTCTTTCAAAATTGAGTCTATGGGATTGTTTTAGAACTGTGTTACTTGTTGTGTTGAATTCCATTGTTTGCGTAGCCACTCGACGCTCCGCGCACGCAGTTCCACTGGACCGCTGCAACTCTGCTCGTCGACCATTCGAAGATCACTAACACTGACAATGTATGTCTTTGCACCCACACATACTGCGATATGATCTGTTATTGTTTGTACTTTAATTTCACTTAATCTCAGGGATCTAAAACTGGGTAAAATAGATCGTGTATTGATCTTACACAAACTCCGGTTTCTTGAAGTGTTCTCGCGTAACTGTCAAAATATCTTGGCAGATATTTTGCCCCTAGTCCAGAAAATCTTCTACTGTACACGAAAAAGCACTAGAATGATCTATTTTTTTTTTTAATTTGAGTTTTCTAAATGGTATTGGTTTCGAAGAACTCGAACCATGAACCAACTTCTAAGTTTAAATGAAAACGACCTGTCTTGTCCCGAAAAACTCGTGACAGCGAGTACGTCTTTCTATAACAAGTCCTTAGAAGAAACTGACCGAAGTGCTCTCGACAGAGGACCAACTCAAATAATTTTTAAACCCTCTGATTGGTTGAAACTTTAGCAACGTCACAGATGAGAACACAGATAGACTGAAATCAGGATTAAACTCTGTCCGATTCTGCAAAGGCCTGTCTAGATTTAATCTACAAATTTTTGTACTTTCTAGGAGATAATGAGAATAAAAGACGACTGATTTCATTTAAAAAACCATATAAAAATTATTGGTGTGGAGAATTGAGTATATGGAAAATGTAGCTTATAACCATGAGAAGACTGTCCAAGTTTCAGAACGAAATGTTAATTTTCCTCGAAGTTATTAAATAAAATGTAAATCACACGCGCACCCACACACTTACACACAAATATTTCACATGACATAAAAGAGAATAGAATTGTAAACATTTTGACATAATATACTTTTTTAAACATAGCTTGGTTCAAAACTTATGACTACTTTACAAAGAAAGAACAAAATCAATTTAAAACATGTCTATGGCCATCAGAAAATGTTACATAGCATTAGTATTCCACATGAATGAACTTCATATCCTGTGTACTGTTGCAGGATTATCCCCTCCATATATAAAAAAATTTGTTTACATGTTTACAATTTTTTTTTACAAACATAAAACAAATAATATATCACTTCCAAAAAATATAAACAAGAAATAAAACCAAATAAATAAATACTCTTCCCAAAACTAAATTATTTCAACTCTGTTTGACAGCTCCATTTTGACAGAAGAAACAAACAATTACACATGGTCAGATTCTGAATACTATGCCCTCACAAGATGAGCCATAATAACATTTGATGACGTCATGTCTCCTTATCTTAGACAGGTTCCAAACATTTCTCCACATACTCTGACATTGCACCTCACATTCTTAATACATTTATTTTATTTATACAATTTGTTTCAATACAGTCATACATCATATACCCTGATATACATGAACATTTTATTCTTTAACATAATATTTGCGTAAAGATGATGCATGGAATTTACCAATAGTACGGTTAGTTGTAGGATTAGTAACAATGTAAGTATTTTTACCAACTTGCTCAGATAATAAGGAAGGTCCATTATATAACCTAAAGAATTTAGCAGCTGTGTTATCTTCACTACGACCAACGTTTAACATTCTTGCCTACTTTGAATGTTAGAAGTTTATGTTCCGCATTAAACTTTTCTGTGTGTTCCTCTGGACTATTTTTAATACGTCTTCTAGCTTCTAAATGCTTAACTTCATTTGGAACAGGTAAATTTTGTGTGGCAACTCACTTTACATATTCATCCCATACACGCCTAGGCATTTCTCCAGAGTATAGTTCATTAGGTGTGAATTCAGTTGTATCGTTGTAATTCCCATTGATGGATTGCTCAAAAAACTCGAGATATTCAGGCCATTTACTCTGATTGGTATTACAGTACGTCCTGAATAGTCTTCCTAATTCCCTATTTACCCTCTCCGCAAGATTACGTTGAGGTCTCCGAATCGCCGTCAATACTTCCTGTATGTGATGCTTCTCAAGCTCAGATTGCCATTTCTTATTCTGAAATTGCTTACCTTGATCCGATAATATCTTTTTAACATGCCCATATTTTGGAACATATTTCTCAAGAATTACCTTAAGAACTGCCTCAGTTGTTGGTCGGCCAATAGCATATAAACTTACATGCTTGGAGAAAGCGTCTGTACAAACTACAAGATTCCTCATTCCCCTAGCTGGGCGTGGTAGTGGACCTAGAAAATCAATACATAGCAATTCATTTTTATCACGTGTTATAATATTACCCATTTCAACATAGGTATGCTGGTTGGGATATTTTGATGTTTGACAAGGATGGCAGGTTCGTAGTATAGATTTTATTTTCCTAGACATGTTCATCCAGATGAAGTCTTCTCTAAGTGTTAAGTAGCACTTATATGCACCCGCATGTGCTAGACTCTCTGACATGCCCAAGTCAGGTCCTCAACAATGCTACCAGGAACCATGATTTACCATTGCCCATCAATAAGCTTATGTAATGTATTATTAACAATTTGGTATTTTGGATTTTCCCTATCTTTAATTTCCTGACAAATTTTTTTTAACTTTTCATCACGTTGTTCGATACTAATATTTTTAAGTTGAGTTTTTAAATTATGTGGTAAAACATACTTAATTGCTAAAATTTGTATTTCATTTTTAGTCGCAGAATAGTTTTCTTGCTCTACTGCGTTATCCTCCAGTTTATGTTTATTTAATACCGCGTCTAATCTGCTTTGCTGTATTGCAGTCAGCTTATCACTGTTATTATTGTTATTGTTTACATTTGAGGTTATGTTGGTACCCGTTTTGTTTATTTTTAATTAATTCGCAACGGACTCATTTTTGATGTCCATATGTCCTAATTTTATGCTATAATATTTGTTATTTACCCTGCACATCAAAGTATTATTATTAAAATCAATTACTGCATTTATTTTGGTTAACGTGTCAGTACCCAGTATAACATCATATACAAGGTCTTTAGTTAATAGTACTGGCACGTCAATCTCGACTCCCTGTGTTGTGATATACACCAATGCTTGTCGGTTAATAATTTGATTATCATTTGTAGCTGTTTTAATAATTGTATTGTTTACAGGTAATATTGGTACCTTGTTAAACTGAGTCTTATGTTTATTTATAAATTTCTCGCTTATTAACGATACCTGAGCTCCGCTATCTAACAGAACGTTTCCTATACAATTATTAATTTTGGCTCTAACTATAGTACTCTTATTAACTATCTTAACACTATTGTCATTTTCCATACACCTATTACTATTTACTAGATCGTCTTGTGTATCGGGTATATGCCTGTCACACAAAATATTCGCTTATCACTATTGTTGTCAACACTAGACTGGTGACACTGACTTTTAACAATATGTTTTTCTGTGCACATACATATATTTTTTGTTTGTTCCAAAACTGGTTTATTTTCAATAACCGATGCGACTTTATAATGACTATATTTAGGGATGCTTTGTTTATGTTTATATTGTTGTTGTTGCTGTTTATGAGTTGATTGAATCGATGTGCGTGTTTGGTTGCTATTGCTATTAGGAATATCAACATTCTTCCATTTGGTCAATAGTAATATCAACTCTTCTATCAATTTATTTTTGTATTGGAGTGTTAGTGGTCTCAAATATTTCTACTAGTAATTTTATACAAACCACTATGTTGTCTTTGGTATTGACGAGCGCTTTCGGCAGTCAAGCCATCTTCAGGTCATTTACCATTGGTAAATAGTAAGCCATCTTTCGGCGCTTGACTGCCGAAAGCGCTCGTCAATACCAAAGAGAACATAGTGGTTTGTATAAAATTACTAGTAGAAAAAAAACTTCTATCGTTTTTATATCTTGTGTGATCACAGCTATTTGAATTCCACGGCTGAAGTGATGTGCAAGCTTATTTACCATTTCTGCCTCTGACATCGGTGGTTCAAGATACATGGCTCGAGACACTAGTTGTATCAGGTATTTCACCTTGGACCCTTTGGCTGGCGTATATTTACCGAATTCTAACTACATGGATTTTTCGCTGTACCTTTTCATTCCAGTACCGTGCTCGGAAATGGTCTACAATGTCTTTGTATACGGTAATCTTATCCTCCACAATCGTAAACCATTCTGCCGCCGTAGTACCTTTAAGCTACCGCACAACCCAATTACTTTTGTCCACTTCGCTCAAACTGTCTTTAACGGTTTCCACACTACATTCGCAAACCCGAAGAAACTGTAAAGGATTGTCTGTCTTATGGCCAAAGAATTTTGGTTGTGAGTTAGGTTCATCCAATGGTTTTGTATACATATGTTGTTTGGCTCGCAGGGATAGAGTTACGTTGTAACCTATTAATTTGTTGTCTGAGTTCTTCGAACCGATGTTCCTGTTCGGAGACAAATTCACTGTTGGTGGTCGCCTGCCCTTGAACTCGTTCCTCGATCGAACCAACTCTGGCTTCACATTTGCTTATACGTGAACTGTTTACTTCTAACGCAAGCTTAACTTTAGCGCGTATTGATTCAACCATATCTGATATCTTCTTCTCAGTAGCTTCTAACAATGCTTTGTTTTGCTTGCTTTGATCGCGTACTGTGGCAAATATTTTTTTTGTTTTCATCGTGTAGTGTTTTATTTTGTTTAATCGCGTCTTCCCTGATAGATTGTACGCTGGTTTTATTTTCATTGTGTATATTTTGAATGCTTGCTAAAATCGCAGCCAGCGTTTTTTGTAAATCAGCTGAAGGAGTCTGGGATTCCATTGTTTACAGTTACTACCACCAAAACACAGTTTATCGTCTTGATTTAAACGGGTACAGTTCAACTATTGTTAACTCAGATTATTAAAATGTAACTGTATACTTGTTTGACGTGGTCAGTGTTTGTCAGTAATCTCAAACCGAATGTCCACAATCTTACCTTAACCTGTTTACAACTAACACACAAATATACTTCAAACCTCCAAATATCATTTAAAACTAAATTAATTTCTTGGATTTCGTTGTCCAAATTCTACATAGGCCAGACAGGACGTAGCTTCAAACAAAGGTACATTGAACACACAAAGGCACTCCACTCCACTACAGAATCCACCTTTGCAAACCACCTCATTGAAGCAAACCACACATACAAAAACATTGACAATAACATGAACATTCTACACGTACACACAAAAGGCCAGAAACTAGACACTCTAGAACAATTAGAAATATACAAACACACAAAAACAAATAAAAACGACATCCTAAACGAACAGACACTATTCAAATCACACCCATTATTCGAACATATCACACCCCACACACACAACATCGATCTTTCAAAAATCGATTCCGTCGCCAACAACAAGACGGACAGTGCTACCAGCGGCAACGTCTGAAGAAGCTTTTTAAAAGTACACAATAATTAAAATTCTTAACCTAAATCGTACTAACTAACTCGTGTCCCAAGTTGATGGCGCCAAATACTATCTATGCAACGATACAATTTAAAACTGCATAGATAGGTAATATAGAAATTATTACAACTGAGTCTATATCTGGAGGTAGGAAAATTTATTAAATTAAAACATTAAAGGGTACTCCCCATTAAGATAGTCGAAATGCCCCTTCAAACCAATCACTTTTTTGACTATGCAGGTATATTACAATTGTAAAAACATTACATTACACATGGTTCTTAGGTTCTCCCGTCTACCCCCTCTACAGAGGGAGGGTGAAAAATTGATTTTTTTTTCAATGTTTATTTTTTCTCAATTCCTATAAAATGTAAAGTTTCCAAAAAATTTGAACACATTTTTTGCACTAAATACAATAAACTAAAAAATCATGGGCCCCATGGGATCATGGGATTGTGTAAAAAAATTCAAAAAAGATAAATACAGTACTGCTATATCTCAAGTCTCAAAAGAGCTACAGGCATATTTTTTTGTTTTAGAAAGTGTATTTTAACAAACTTTTTATACTAAAATTTATTCAGATTTTTTTGAATGGTGGGCTAACCTCAAAAACGCAAAAAACCGTATTGAAAGACGTACTAGGTGTCACGAGATTTTCGTGACAAGACAAGTCAATTTCCGTAAGACTTAGAAGTTGGTTCACGGTTCGAGTTCTTCGCAACCATTGCCATTATAGAACTCAGATAATTTTAAATAGATCATACTCTAGTGCTTTTTTGCGTAGCGTGGAAGATTTTGTGGTAGGGGCAGATTATCTACTGAGATAGTCTGAGAGTTAACGAGAGAACACTTCAAGAAGCCGGATTTGTGTACGCTTAATATACGATCTATTTTTACCCAGTTTTGATCCCTGAGGTTAAAATTATTTAAGTTATAAACAATATCAGTTTTATATTGCAGTGTGCGTATGTGCAAAGACGTGAATTGTCAGTGTAGTAGTCATCGAACAACGCGCAGAGTAGAAGCAACTAGCAGAGCGCATGGTGTCTATGCAAACAGTTGGAATTCTACGTACAAGTAACGTATATGTAAAACAAGCCAATAGACTCATTTATTGAAAGACAATTATTTAATAAACACATTTTATATTATAAAGTAATAAGACAATAGTAAATTTTAATGTGTTAATGAATAACATTTTCCTACCTCCAGATATAGACTCTGTTGTAATAATTTCAATGTAACCTAAATATGCAGTTTTAATTTGTATCGTTGCAATATATATATGTATATATATATATATATATATATATATTGTAACGTCCCGTTTAGAGTGTGTCTCTCCGATCCTTAAATAATACTTTACTTAATGGAAACTTTGTTTTATTTGCCCCACGTTGTTAGCGTCAAATCTGTAACGTCCCGCCTATGAGGTACCAACGAAACGTCCGTCTTTATTTACAGTTTCTACTTGGTCAGAACACCTCTTTGCAGTCGCCACTTATGAATTATAATGACTGAATTTTAAATAAAGTTGTTGGTAATGTTACTCAAACAAAGCAGAAATCGAGGGTGTGTGATTTGGGTCAAGTAGGGAAGTTGTTTAGCCTTATTTTGAAGAGAGAGCAAGTACCGTTTGTGTACCCTCGGTTTAGACGATTTCTAAATTTTTCAAATATTCGCCGTGAACCGAATCAGCTGACTTTGACACTAGTCTCCAAATATAGGTTAACCAGACGACACTGGCAGAATACGACCCGGTAGATCGACCTCTTCTATTTTGTTCTGAAACCTACTACAACTACCCACTACAAGAAAGGAAACACATTTTTATTATTCAATATCATTTTTTCAATCATATTTATTGTTTATATTATTGGTTTTCTCCCTTCAGCCAAAATACAAATATTACAATCGATATTTTCATTAACTAGTACATGATATCGACTTGATTGAGTAACAAGGAATTGTCATAAAAAATATACAGTTTAGAGCGATTTTACAATTTTATCTTTTGTTTAAACATCAATCAAGATATAATTCTTTTAGTTATTTTCCCCAGGGTTAAGGGTAAGTTCTTTTTGTTATGAGATGGTCAGAAATGGATAATTATACTACGCTTTACAAATATAGAAAAAATATTCAAAAATTTGTTTATTTCGCTTAGTACGTAGTTCCGGAAATGTCCGTAAGAGAGCAGATGGCGTTTGTTTTTATTAAAACATGTGGTTACACTTTAATCGTTTATGGACTACACGACCATTCCGTTTGAGGTTTCTTCGTTAAATATTAAAAGAAATGTTTATATTACCTCTCTTCTTGAAGTTCTTACTTGGGTGAAGCCGCTTCTCAGGTGGTGTTCGTATTTGGTGGTAATTTCACAATCGTCCGGCAAATATTATCTCGTTAAAACTCGAACTCTGCTAGGCTATGCCTACTCGTCCTGGTTGGTTTTTTTCACTTTTATTATGGAGTATAGCAAGTTAACTTTGATAACTAAGGTAGTAGTACATCATGTTTATACTGTTCTTTAATTTTGTAACAATTTTGTGCTTTTCAAAAGGTTTCAAAAGGATATTTTAATAAAATTTTTATCTCATCATTTTGTCAACTGGACAGGTTTAAATTTCAAATTCGATTAAACAATACTTGTTATTTTCGTTACTCTTAGTAACCCATAATTTTTATATATCTTTTTATTGGTTCTGCTATTTACTTTTTAGTATATAGGCAGTGTAACAGTACAGACTGACTCAGTACCAGAATTATGGGAATTATGGGTATTTTCAATGTTTATATTATGTAATTATTAAACAGACAGAATGGTTAGGTACATTGTCCCTCTGGAAAAAAGAAACAACGCAAATTCGGCCAGAGTAAAGCACCAAGGTCTCCGGTGGACATGAAAACATCAAAATATACCATGGCGGTGTTTATGACGAAGTACAACAATATGAAATATGATTGGGCTATAACACAGCTCCGTCATCGCTAAGAACAATGACGCACTGAGTACAATGTGTGTAACGAGGCATTGTCCAGCAAGACAAAGCGGGATGACGTAAGAACTACACACACACAAGCGCAAATTTACATTTGCCTCGTTCTCATTTCGACGCCATTCTTCATAGCAGCCACAGCGATGTATCGTGTGCACAAAATTTTACAATAATTTAAATACAACTGGCAAAATGTTGGCCATTATAGTGGAGCAAGAAAGGCTCATATAACTTGTTAACATACAGTTACTTAAAATGTAAATTCAGAGTAATATCAACCTAATTAAACGGCAGACTAAAAAAGGCGAACACCGGCCAGCACCATGGGTAGCAAGCACAATCAACGGATGGACATCAGCACCGATTAACCAGAGAAGTTCCTTTTATTATTTTCTATCTTATGAGCTCATTAATATTCAATTGTTAATTAAAGAATGTATGGGTCTAAAACTGAGTGTGCAAATGAGAGAGTGAATGCATGGCCATAAAAAACATATGCCGAGGGCATTGGTTTGTGTAATAAATTTAAAACTCTATTCATTCATAATTTTGAAGCTGCAGCAGTAATGTTAAACTGATATTAATCCAACAATAAAGCAATTAAAGAATACCAAGAGATATAAAAAGGCAACCGCCATTTTGTTTTGAGTCAGGTCACCTGACGTCATTATAGTAAACACATGGTTCTGTATGTACGAACGTAGAGTGAAATTAAAATTAATGGTTAACCTCCAGAATATTGTGTTATCAATTGTGTAGTCCACTGTGTTTCGAAATCTTCCTGTACCCGACCCTGGAACCCTTAGGTATAAAACAGTGTATAAAAGCAGAAGATGAGCCCGGCTAATAATGAATTTGGTGAGTACCAGTAATACCGAATTATGGTATTTGTCATACATATCTTGCTAGATATATGTAATAATATTATAAGTAGTAAAAATTAAGAGAGGAGAATATTACAATTGGACGCCCTCACAGTGGACTTTATATAAAATTAATTTATATAAAACAGATAGATGGAGAAACACAGAAGACGATATATAATGAATGAGAGGTTATGTTGTTGAAGTTAAATAGTTAAATACGAGTTGAGTATATTGCGTAGTCAAATACAAATAAAGATAAATAACCATTTAAAATATTAAAATACAAAATGGCAGAAAATAATAATAGCATGGAAATGGAAAACACAGAGACAGAATCCATTTTATTGGAAAGGCACA
The DNA here is from genome assembly GCA_034769895.1 of Magicicada septendecula. Classification (NCBI taxonomy): domain Eukaryota; kingdom Metazoa; phylum Arthropoda; class Insecta; order Hemiptera; family Cicadidae; genus Magicicada; species Magicicada septendecula. Next base: position 498,405,775 of record CM068368.1, read on the forward strand.
TTAGCTCAACGCCCAAAGTAGTTGAAAATAAAATCTCATTAGAAAATTTATTCACATTAATCAGTGATAAATTTGAACAACAAAATAGCAAGTTCGAAGACAAATTCAATCAAATGAACAGTACACTTAATATAAAATTAGATAGTTTTGAGAGTGAGTTAAAAAAGCAAAATACTTTACAGAATGTCAAATTAAACCAAGTAGAAGAGAAATTTGAAGAATTTGAAAATGAAATGTATAAACAAAACGTTGAAGTTAACAAGAAAATTAGTAAAATAGAGACACAGTATAATAATGTTGAAAGACAAACAGAAATTGTAAATGAGCAAGTTCAAACTAAGATAAGTAATTTAGATGATAAAGTCAAACAAATCAATGAAACCGTTCAAAGTCAAATAGAAATACAAAATAGAGAAGTAGAAAATAAATATGTAGAGACAGTAGAACAGTTAGAAATTAAAACTAAGAATGAAGTAGACAAGCAGCTAGAATTGAGAACTCACATTTTAAAAAATAAAGTAGAACAATGTGAAGCAAATGTAGTAGACCTAACCAAAAGTATTCAGACAATAGATAGCACTATATCAAAACATGAAAACGATACAACAAACAAAATAAGTATGTTGCAGAATAGAGTTAAAGAAATAGATAGTTTAAGTGTGCAAAATTATAACGATGTGCATGTTAGATATAACCTAGTTGAGAGTGATTTAACGTTTAACCAAAATGAAAAATGAATTGCAGGGGGAGATTAGAAAAAATTTAACGGGAAATACGGAAAGAGTTGTTATTGCGAGAGATATGTACAACGAAATAGAGTTAGAATCATTCAGTTACGAAAACCGCTCAATACACCCCATGCGATTTATTAACCAAACTAGGGAGTACCACCATTTTAGTAGTAGTAATTGGGAGATCCAGTTAACTAAAATAATCAGATGTTTTAAGGGTAGTGCCGCGGTATGGGCAGAAGCACACAGAATAGAGTGGGGTAATTACGAGATGTTTGAACAAGCGTTTAAAGGAAAATATTGGACAGAGGAGGAACAGGAAGCGTTGAGGAGTAAAATAATGGGAACGGGTAATTTCGGGAGCCACTCAAACAATAACATAACACTATATGTGACACAGTTATACAATGAAGTTAAATATTTAGAACATCCAATTCCTTTTAATTCTTTTGTAAGGTACGTTAGTAAACATCTACCTCGAGAGGTTCAAATAACATTAATGACTAAAGAAATATCGAATTTAAGCGAACTTGAGAAAGTCCTTGATATTTTGCAGAGTATACGGGATAGGGAAGTGAATAGGCGATTAACACAGGGTAACGATAAATCGAATTTGATAGAGTATAATTCACAAAGAAACAATTACAATGAACGTAATGTGACTAATAAAAATAACCATTATAAACCAGGTGAGTGGAGATGTTATAAGTGTCAACAGGAGAATTTCCCATTCAGGCGACAGTGTTTCAAATGTAGAACGCCTAGAGAAGGACAACGGAGGAGAGACGAGGAGAGACGAGATAAACCACAAGGCAGAAAGACACCTGACACTAGAGGAGCGGTGAACAACAACCAGAGGCCAGATAAGGGACACCGAGGCCCCTCCACTAGCAGACACCAGGAAAACTAGAAACGACAGTGGTAGCCAGGACCCGACCACTGTTCAGGGAAACGCAGGAGATCCAACCAGTCGAGGAAATACACAGCCATGTAATCAAAGCAGATATTGTCGCTGATCTGATGGAAGAAGAAAACAATGCCAACAGCGAGGTGAGAGCAGGACTGACAGAGATTCAGGTAACTGTAGGAAATAAGAATTTTAAAACTTTGATAGATACGGGTAGCGAAATTTCCGTGATAGCAGAGAACATTTTAGCAGAATTAAGAGAGTTTAACAAGGATATTCCAATCTTACCAGTAGCAGGAGTCACGGTGATAGGAGTCACGGGTGTACGCAGTAAGAGAGTCACTAAACAGATACATTTGAATTTTCTGATAAATAATGTCGAATTTGTAAACACATTTTTAGTAGTAAGAGGGTTAAGTTTAGATGTCATACTGGGTAACGATTTTTTACAAAGGACGAAAGCTGTTATAAATTTTAGAGATAAGGTGATAGAGTTAGATGGGGGTGACCGGTCGGTAAGAGTAAAATTTGAGCATATAATAGGTAGAGTTAGAACGTGCGGAGTTAAAATACTACAGAAGGGTGTAAGTGAAAATAATTTAGGTACCATGGTAAGAGCATGTTTAGAGACAGAATATATGAGTGAGTTGGAGAGTGAAAAGAGTAATATTAATGAAGCAGTATGGGAGTTAAGGGCGGATGAATTTTGTAGTGAAGGTGAGGTGGTAAGGAGTGGCCAGCGTGCAGCGTTATGGCAGGTGATAGCAAGGTACAGAGGAGTGTTTGCCGAAGTTCCAGGAAGGGCAAAAGGGTATGAATGTGTATTACAAATAAGGGAACACACACCGTTCTTGCAAAGGAGCTACCCCGTCCCTTACTCAAAAAGAAGCGCGGTGCAGAGAGAACTCGACAGGATGGTAGAAACAGGTATAGTTGAACGGTCAGTATCGCATTATTCTAACCCACTCGTAGTAGTAATCAAGAAGGATGGACGCGTACGTTTGTGCCTAGATGCCAGAAAAATAAACCAGATCATAATTCCCGACAGAGAGTCACCAGAGCCTATCAATGAGATATTCCAGAAGTTCAGTGGAGTAAAGTATATGACATCGTTGGATTTGACATCTGGATATTGGCAGGTTCCGCTAGCCGAGGTTAGTAGAAAGTATACAGCATTTTTATTTAATGGTAAGAACTACCAGTTTCGACGTCTACCTTTCGGATTGAACACCAGCGTCGCCAGCTTTATAAAGTGTTTGGACAAAATTTTGCGACCCAAAGACTTAGACTTTTTGACGGTCTACGTGGACGATATCTTGATTGCATCCAGGACCTTCGAAGACCATATAGATCATTTGGAATATGTATTGGCTAAACTAGAGGCAGGAGGACTCACCGTAAATTGGGATAAGTCAACGTTTCTGCAGACGCAGGTAAAATTTTTAGGATTCATTATCACACCTGAAGGAATAGCAGCGAACCCCGACAAAGTCGAATCAATCATGCGTTTCCCTGAACCGAGGAATGTGAAACAATTGCAAAGTTTCCTTGGGTTATGTAATTTCTATCGGAAATTTCAGCAGAATTATGCAGAGTTAACCACAAGATTGAGCGCAGTACTCCAGAAAACCAAACAATGGAAATCCAGGAAACCACCCAGACTTCGAGAAAGTATTTTATTTACAAACGGATGCGAGCAATGTGGCCCTCGGCGCAGAATTATACCAAGAAGGTGAGGACAAGGAGCATAAGGTAATAGCATTTGCAAGTAGATCACCGATCCAGGCAGAGAAGAACTATACGACGACGGAGAAGGAGCTATTGAGCATAGTGTTCGCAGTGGGAAAGTTTCGAACATACATTCTAGGAAATCGCACAGTAATTAGGACGGACCACAAAGCTTTATCATTTTTAAACACATGTAAGCTGGCTCATAGTCGTCTAACCAGATGGGTACTTATTTTACAAGAATATAATTTTGAATGGGAATATATCAAAGGATCAGAGAACAAGATACCGGATACTTTGTCAAGGATAGACATGCTGCACAACAGAACAGGTAGAGATTTAAAGGAAATCGAGATTTTTAAGATCAGCCGAGAGGATAAAATTTTTGGAGAAGAGATGAGAGACATCCGGAACATGCAACGAGCAGAGGACAAGTCAGGTAAGGTTATAGAGAGTTTAGAAAAGGAGGTAAGTGGATCAGAGTATAGTCAGTATTTTCAAGTTCATAATGGGTTATTGTTTAAGAGGATAGTAGGGGGTGAGCGTGTGTGGAAATTAGTAGTTCCAGAAGGGTTAGTTGATAAGGTTATTTGGGATTGTCATTTAAGGTATGGACATTTTGGAGCGAAGAAGTGTGTGAATGTATTGAAAGAGTCTTGTGTTTTTAGAAATATGGAGAGAAGGGTTAGAAGGTTGTTAGAGAGTTGTGATTTATGCCAGAAATCAAAAGTGGTCAACTATAGAGTCGAAGGGGAGATGAATTTTATAAAAGTGGAGAGACCATTTGATCTGGTTGCAGTGGATTTGTTCGGACCGTTACCAAAGGGTAGAGGAGGAGTGCAGTATGTGTTTGTAATGTTAGATACATTTTCTAAGTATGTGAGGCTGTATAGTATTAAAAGAGCTACCAGTCTGGTATTGAGTGAGAAAGTGACTAAAGACTACATGATACAAGTGGGTAAGCCGAAAGTAATTTTATCAGATCACGGACCGCAATTCATCAGTGGCCGATGGCGTCAGACGTTAGGATGGGAAGGAATCATCACGAAGCATACGGCTGTGTACCATCCCCAGTCCAACCAGGCTGAGCGTGTAATGAGAGAGATAGGCAGGATCTTTAGAGCCTATTGTCACGCTAAACACAGCGAGTGGCCGTTGTATGTTAAGAAGGTAGAGAGTTGGCTGAACAGTACCACCCACGAGTCCACCGGCTATACACCTCACGAGCTTATCAAAGGGACACGTCCTCCGAGAATATTGGAACAGTTATTTGATTACCCATCTGAGAGTACATCTATGGACGTGAGCATCAAGATTCGTTTGGCAAATGAAAACTTATTAAGCAAAGGAGAAAGAAGGAAGAATAGGCACGACACAAGAGGTAAGTGGATGAAATATGAAATAGGACAGTTGGTTTTGGTGAAGAGGCACGATTTGTCAAATGCACAGGAGAAGGAAATTAAAAAGTTCTTCCTGCTGTACGAAGGACCTTATGAGGTAATTGAAGTTAAAATGCAGAATGCCTATGTACTACAGGATAGGGAGACTAAAGAAATAGTGGGTACACAAAATGCTAGCAATTTGAAATTATACTGGGAGGAAAAAAAAAAAAAAAAAAAAAAAAAAGAGAGGGGTACTTGATTAGAGCTGTGAATGAGAATTAACTGTGTATTGAAAAAAAAAATATATATATATATGTATTCCAGTAACAAAGATTTCTTTGAAAATGTGAGGTAAAATGTATTAAGATTGTTATAATTATAGAAATGAGAATTGTTGGTTTTGCATCTGAAAACAGAGAAATATGTGTATGTAAGGTAAGCTGAGCAGGTGATCCATTGTTGTCATTCCTATCTTGTTATAGCAGTGAATATAGTTGTGAAAAAAAGGTAAAGCTCGAACTTGTAAAGTGTCTATGTGAAAATTTTAAATAAATAACGAACTTGTTTTTGAGCAAGAGTGAATAGTATTTTGTAGTTAGGTGGTGTTAGTGAATTATAAGTCAAGATTGGACTGTGAGAGCAGTTAATGTAGAAAAAGTAAAGTATAAGTAATGGGCTAGGGCAGTAGTGACATGTACTACTGTGGCTAGTGAAATGGGTTGATGAGCAACACATAGAATGCTGCCATCATCGGAGGCCTCATGTGGGCGTAATGCACTGTACACTTTGAATGTAATTCATATTATATGTGATTTTATTTGTGCAGTGTAGCAATATTATTAAAGTGTAAAACATGTAAATGAAAGTAAATTTCCCCGACTTTTCGGGCGATTACTGCCTTACCAGCACTAATCGTGGTTTTGGCGAGCGGTCAGCTATGGCCATTATTTAAGTCCTTCGACCATAGCTGTCTTGAAATTGGTGTAGAATAGAAATTAACAGGGGGGTATATCTATGGGGAAATTCCCCGGAATTATGGAACAGCGGCTGCCACTCTGTTCGAGAAGGAACAGCAGAGTCCGGTGGTAGAACCGTTTAAGGGCGTGTAATTATATAAGTTTAGATATTATGATATCTTGTTGTTTAAATGTGAAGCCAACACAAGAACAAAGGAGATGATAATTCCTCCACAATTACAGTTCTTGCAGAGGCACCCGAGCGCTACAGTTCGGTTGGGGGGCAATAGAGTGTGTGGTTAGGAGGTCGTTACGGGGGTAATGACGATAACAAATGTTAAGAGATAGTATATTCTAAAGTTGAAAATCTAAAGATACAAATGAAGATTGATAAAAATATAGTAAGCTGCCATGTACAAAATAGAAGAAGGGAATCTAAGTTGAGCAATAGAATTTAAATAAAAGCGTCTGCCATGATAGTTGTAATCTGAATTTGTAGAATTAATTAGGTGAAGGTATTTTGGGGGTATATTAAAGAATTATTGATATATTGTGTTATGTGTGTAGTTATAGATATGTTGTTATTTTCTTACAAATAAGAAATTGATTTAGGTGGTGGTAAAAATCAAGGTATTCTAAGTCTTGTAGTTGTGAGGTTGAACCTGTTGATTTTAAAACCAAACCAATGCCCCAAACACAAACCAATGCGTCTAAAGGGGAACATATCAGCTGTAGATATGTAAGTGTATTATACCACTATTTTGAATTTTGTATTGGATGTTTCAGAGTTTTGTGGTGTTGTGACCGCAGTCCTGGGCTGGCTGGAGCGTCAGAACAGGAGTGTAGAGTGCCTCATGGCCTTATGGTGTAGGGATCTCTCAGGAGAAGTCCAGTAAGGTCAGAGGGTGCGACCAACATCATGGGACCAAGGGTAAGTGATGATAAAATTTTTTGTAACGTTACAGGGGGTTGTGGTGACATATCTAGACTGATCCTTTTAGGAAAGTGTGAATGAGTCAAGGAAATTTTTTGTGTTCCGACACAAAAATTTTCCTTGAGGGGGTTTGTAACAGTACAGACTGACTCAGTACCAGAATTATGGGAATTATGGGTATTTTCAATGTTTATATTATGTAATTATTAAACAGACAGAATGGTTAGGTACATTGTCCCTCTGGAAAAAGGAACAACGTAAATTCGGCCAGAGTAAAGCACCAAGGTCTCCGGTGGACGTGAAAACATCAAAATATACCATGGCGGTGTTTATGACGAAGTACAACAATATGAAATATGATTGGGCTATAACACAGCTCCGTCATCGCTAAGAACAATGACGCACTGAGTACAATGTGTGTAACGAGGCGTTGTCCAGCAAGACAAAGCGGGATGACGTAAGAACTACACACACACAAGCGCAAATTTACATTTGCCTCGTTCTCATTTCGACGCCATTCTTCATAGCAGCCACAGCGATGTATCGTTGTGTGCACAAAATTTTACAATAATTTAAATACAACTGGCAAAATGTTGGCCATTATAGTGGAGCAAGAAAGGCTCATATAACTTGTTAACATACAGTTACTTAAAATGTAAATTCAGAGTAATATCAACCTAATTAAACGGCAGACTAAAAAAGGCGAACACCGGCCAGCACCATGGGTAGCAAGCACAATCAACGGATGGACATCAGCACCGATTAACCAGAGAAGTTCCTTTTATTATATTCTATCTTATGAGCTCATTAATATTCAATTGTTAATTAAAGAATGTATGGGTCTAAAACTGAGTGTGCAAATGAGAGAGAGAATGCATGGCCATAAAAAACATATGCCGAGGGCATTGGTTTGTGTAATAAATTTAAAACTCTATTCATTCATAATTTTGAAGCTGCAGCAGTAATGTTAAACTGATATTAATCCAACAATAAAGCAATTAAAGAATACCAAGAGATATAAAAAGGCAACCGCCATTTTGTTTTGAGTCAGGTCACCTGACGTCATTATAGTAAACACATGGTTCTGTATGTACGAACGTAGAGTGAAATTAAAATTAATGGTTAACCTCCAGAATATTGTGTTATCAATTGTGTCGTCCACTGTGTTTCGAAATCTTCCTGTACCCGACCCTGGAACCCTTAGGTATAAAACAGTGTATAAAAGCAGAAGATGAGCCCGGCTAATAATGAATTTGGTGAGTACCAGTAATACCGAATTATGGTATTTGTCATACATATCTTGCTAGATATATGTAATAATATTATAAGTAGAATAGAATATTAAGAGAGGAGAATATTACAGCAGTTTGTAATTATTATAAATTTATTTTTTATTTACAGAAAAATAATTCTTTTTAATCTTGGTTTCTTTCCCAACTTGATTTACATAATACTGTTCTGTTTATTTTCTTATAACTTTGGATATAAGTATTTAATATTTTTATTAACTTTAAATGAATCTATATATTATTTATTAATCTCTTATAGTATTCTTACACTGAACTATTTTCTTCAGCCATTTTACTCATACAGTATTATTTTATTTTTATTATTATTTTATATTTAACCATTTTATTTTTAACACAAACCCTGGGTTATCTTATACAATAAAACCATTATTTTATAAAATATAAAATTAACATAGGTACTACACAATATAAATCCTACAATAACTAAACACAATACATAATTAGTTAGTAGCATCATGGTCTACTATTATAGTTTATAATTCTCACATTTACAGTACAATTCTGTAAGAAGTTCCCTTCACCTTCACTTATTACCTCATTGGGTACACTATAACTCACTTGTCACTGTATATCACTTTAATCGTTTATAATGTTTAGTGATACAACTTAATTTTGAGCTCGTTATAGTTTACCCATTTCTGACCTTTATGTTCTTACATGATTTAATTTATTGGGACCGGGTTATGTACCGTTACATAAAGCCCCCCCACTAGAACAAATTTATTTTGGTTCTACTCGTTTACTAAAATAAATTGTTGATTGTCTCAATTCTCCTAATATTCTTGGTTTTTTTCTTTGTAATAGTGTTTCATTTCCGACGGGTTATACACTGACTGGTAATTCAGACTGGTGGTAATTGCTGTTTTCTTACTCAACTCTCTCTCTCTTGGAGGCAAATTCATCAATTATTTATTTCTCTGGGTAGTGGTACTTCCACATTTTATTTGATAAGGACTGGTCACACTAATCATATTAAACTTGTTTTAACACCATTTCTATTTACTTCTCTAAATTAGCTTTATCAATTAAGCTTTTGTCTGCTATCTTCCTTCTATTTTCTTCATCTATACTTCTGGAATCTAATATCACTCTTTTCAGCTATTTTATAATTATTATCCCTTAAATATTCAATTTCCCTAACATTTTTCCCTATCTTGTGCGGTGGTACCAGTCGGGTGGCCACTTTTGGGTCCATACTCCGCTGTCCATCCTTACACCTTCTGAGACCAGGGGAACATCATCCCTGCTCATAAAAATTATTGCCGGAACATTTCTACGGTCAATACATAAAAATAAAAAAATTATAAGTAGTAGTCAATTAGCGACTAGTACTAAACACTTTTGGGATTCTTCATACTGTAGCTGTTTGCATTTATTTATATATTTCTTCTTCTCCTTGATTCCTTCTTCTTTTCCATTAACTAATAGCATATAACATTATTGATAGGCCTTATGTTAACATTCTTTTGACTTTACTTCTTGTGACATATTTCTCCGTATCATTTCTTCTTATATAATCTTCAATTCCGAGAAATTCTAATTACTGTATTAATTATCATCCTCCTTCAGTTTCATTGGAGTCATTAAATTATTCTTTATTCTTCTTATCTGAGCACATTACCATCAATTGTTTTTGTTCATTTAATTTTTCTTCTGTTTGTTACCATTAAAAATATTACTTTTTCCTATTATTTCATTTTAAATCAATTCTTTATAACTCTTATTTACTAATCTGTTATTATTTTTTGTTAAATCAAATGTTTTCAAAATATCTTAAATCGTATTATTTCTGAATAAATTGTTGAGTAAGTTGTCCTTACCGTTTTTTAGAATTTTGGCGTTTTAGTCTCTTCACTTTAAATTATATGGTTTCAAAATAACTTGAGTAAGATGTCCTTACATGCTTTTAGAATTTTGGGGTTTTCTTCCGCTATTCAATGGGTTGCTGGGTCGGTTTTCAGAATTTCAGTCCCCTTTTCTGGTTTGTTATTATTTAGGTTAACCATGGTCCATTAACTCAGGTACTACATGTTCTCGGATTACTGGGGTGTCTATAATGATTTTTGTCCTTGTTAAATATCTCTTGTGTATCTGGTACTGTAACTCGGCTGATACAAAGTCTTCATTTAAGTCACAGTTTTCGGTCATATTTAGACCCTTTTTAATTAATAGGTATTGTATCTCCTCTATTTTAATGTAATCACTCATATATGCCACTATTCCATTCTCTTTGACCTGTGTATTATTTACACAATGTTCTGTTGGTATACTCCGTCTTGAAAATATAATTGCTGTGGTCAGATACTCTTTGATCGTCGATATTTTTAACTGATATTTAAATTTATTCAAGTTCTTTGTTATTATTCTATGGTGGTTTACCTTTGATATTTTTATTGAGTTTTGTCTACAATTTCTAACTTTATTTAACTCCCTTTGTTTATTAATGGGAGGGTTAAATATATTAATTAATCCACCCTTCCTCATCTCCATTTCTTCTTTTGTATTGAATATTTTCTTTCTCCATATCTTCCTTATTTTCTTGATATTCTCTTCCATGGTTTGGATCTTCTCCTTGTCCTTTCTATTCTTATTTTCAGATAGCAATGCATTCTGGTCTTCTCTAATTTCTGTTTCCTTGCTACTCTCTTCTGTGTTTGGACTTACTATAAAACCTTCGGAAGTGCTGTCTAACATTTCATCCAAATTATTAAAACCACTGTCCATTTTCTTATTTGTCTCCTCTTTGTATGTATCTGCTTTTTGGATAAGCGTATTATTAACATTTTCAAACTTCTCTCCAAAAGTTTCCCATATCTCCTTATTGAACTTCTCCATTCTACCCTCAATCCGCTTTAAACTTTCTTCGTTTATTTTCTCAATTTGTATTAAACTGTCCCTCAAGGTTTCGTTCTGTTTCCTTGAGTTCTCTTCCTGTTTCTTAAAATTCTCATCTATTTTGTCAAATTTTTCGCTCATGGTTTCATTTTGTTTCCTTGAGTTTTCAATTATTTTATCAAATTTTTCCTCCTGTCTCCTAAAATTTTCTTTATTTTCCTCATTGGTTCGCTTATTATCTTCCTGGATCTTGTTATTCCCTTCCATTATAATTCTTAACATCTCCTATATGCTTATATCTTCTTTTTGGTTGGATTTATCTGGTTGATCCCCTTGGGCATCCTCTTCAACTATTTCCTTGTCCGTATCTGTGATTACTTCGGTTTCTTCTTTATCACCCATTGGTTGTTCCATTTCGCTGCCCGTAAATATTTCTATCTCTCGTTCCTGTCCACCTTCTTCCTTCTCCTTTTCTTCTGCCCTCTTCTTCGATCTGCCTCTGGTATTATGCATTTCTTGTTTTCTCATAACTGCCGACGATAATTAGATTTTTTGGTATATTAATTTATTAAATATATCAAAATTCTTTTCTAATTACAGCCCTTTTACGTTGAGCGCCAATTTGTAATGTTGCGGTTGCTGAGGTGTTATTTAGCGAAACGTCCGTCTGAGTCAAGCCCCAATGTTGGGTTCGCCAATTCTATAACGTTGCTGTTTAGAGTGTGTCTCTCCGATCCTTAAATAGTACTTTACTTAATGGAAACTTTGTTTTATTTGCCCCACGTTGTTAGCGTCAAATCTGTAACGTCCCGCCTATGAGGTACCAACGAAACGTCCGTCTTTATTTACAGTTTCTACTTGGTCAGAACACCTCTTTGCAGTCGCCACTTATGAATTATAATGACTGAATTTTAAATAAAGTTGTTGGTAATGTTATTCAAACAAAGCAGAAATCGAGTGTGTGTGATTTGGGTCAAGTAGGGAAGTTGTTTAGCCTTATTTTGAAGAGAGAGCAAGTACCGTTTGTGTACCCTCGGTTTAGACGATTTCTAAATTTTTCAAATATTCGCCGTGAACCGAATCAGCTGACTTTGACACTAGTCTCCAAATATAGGTTAACCAGACAACACTGTGGCAGAATACGACCCGGTAGATCGACCTCTTCTATTTTGTTCTGAAACCTACTACAACTACCCACTACAAGAAAGGAAACACATTTTTATTATTCAATATCATTTTTTCAATAATATTTATTGTTTATATTATTGGTTTTCTCCCTTCAGCCAAAATACAAATATTACAATCGATATTTTCATTAACTAGTACATGATATCGACTTGATTGAGTAACAAGGAATTGTCATAAAAAATATACAGTTTAGAGCGATTTTACAATTTTATCTTTTGTTTAAACATCAATCAACATATAATTCTTTTAGTTATTTTCCCCAGGGTTAAGGGTAAGTTCTTTTTGTTATGAGATGGTCAGAAATGGATAATTATACTACGCTTTACAAATATAGAAAAAATATTCAAAAATTTGTTTATTTCGCTTAGTACGTAGTTCCGGAAATGTCCATAAGAGAGCAGAGGGCGTTTGTTTTTATTAAAACATGTGGTTACACTTTAATCGTTTATGGACTACACGACCATTCCGTTTGAGGTTTCTTCGTTAAATATTAAAAGAAATGTTTATATTACCTCTCTTCTTGAAGTTCTTACTTGGGTGAAGCCGCTTCTCAGGTGGTGTTCGTATTTGGTGGTAATTTCACAATCGTCCGGCAAATATTATCTCGTTAAAACTCGAACTCTGCTAGGCTATGCCTACTCGTCCTGGTTGGTTTTTTTCACTTTTATTATGGAGTATAGCAAGTTAACTTTGATAACTAAGGTAGTAGTACATCATGTTTATACTGTTCTTTAATTTTGTAACAATTTTGTGCTTTTCAAAAGGTTTCAAAAGGATATTTTAATAAAATTTTTATCTCATCATTTTGTCAACAGGACAGGTTTAAATTTCAAATTCGATTAAACAATACTTGTTATTTTCGTTACTCTTAGTAACCCATAATTTTTATATATCTTTTTATTGGTTCTGCTATTTACTTTTTAGTATATAGGCAGTTTGTAATTATCATAAATTTATTTTTTATTTACAGAAAAATAATTCTTTTTAATCTTGGTTTCTTTCCCAACTTGATTTACATAATACTGTTCTGTTTATTTTCTTATAACTTTGGATATAAGTATTTAATATTTTTATTAACTTTAAATGAATTTATATATTATTTATTAATCTCTTATAGTATTCTTACACTGAACTATTTTCTTCAGCCATTTTACTCATACAGTATTATTTTATTTTTATTATTATTTTATATTTAACCATTTTATTTTTAACACAAACCCTGGGTTATCTTATACAATAAAACCATTATTTTATAAAATATAAAATTAACATAGGTACTACACAATATAAATCCTACAATAACTAAACACAATACATAATTAGTTAGTAGCATCATGGTCTACTATTATAGTTTATAATTCTCACATTTACAGTACAATTCTGTAAGAAGTTCCCTTCACCTTCACTTATTACCTCATTGGGTACACTATAACTCACTTGTCACTGTATATCACTTTAATCGTTTATAATGTTTAGTGATACAACTTAATTTTGAGCTCGTTATAGTTTACCCATTTCTGACCTTTATGTTCTTACATGATTTAATTTATTGGGACCGGGTTATGTACCGTTACATAAAGCCCCCCCCACTAGAACAAATTTATTTTGGTTCTACTCGTTTACTAAAATAAATTGTTGATTGTCTCAATTCTCCTAATATTCTTGGGTTTTTTCTTTGTAATAGTGTTTCATTTCCGACTGGTTATACACTGACTGGTAATTCAGACTGGTGGTAATTGCTGTTTTCTTACTCAACTCTCTCTCTCTTGGAGGCAAATTCATCAATTATTTATTTCTCTGGGTAGTGGTACTTCCACATTTTATTTGATAAGGACTGGTCACACTAATCATATTAAACTTGTTTTAACACTCATTTCTATTTACTTCTCTAAATTAGCTTTATCAATTAAGCTTTTGTCTGCTATCTTCCTTCTATTTTCTTCATCTATACTTCTGGAATCTAATATCACTCTTTTCAGCTATTTTATAATTATTATCCCTTAAATATTCAATTTCCCTAACATTTTTCCCTATCTTGTGCGGTGGTACCAGTCGGGTGGCCACTTTTGGGTCCATACTCCGCTGTCCATCCTTACACCTTCTGAGACCAGGGGAACATCATCCCTGCTCATAAAAATTATTGCCGGAACATTTCTACGGTCAATACATAAAAATAAAAAAATTATAAGTAGTAGTCAATTAGCGACTAGTACTAAACACTTTTGGGATTCTTCATACTGTAGCTGTTTGCATTTATTTATATATTTCTTCTTCTCCTTGATTCCTTCTTCTTTTCCATTAACTAATAGCATATAACATTATTGATAGGCCTTATGTTAACATTCTTTTGACTTTACTTCTTGTGACATATTTCTCCGTATCATTTCTTCTTATATAATCTTCAATTCCGAGAAATTCTAATTATTGTATTAATTATCATCCTCCTTCAGTTTCATTGGAGTCATTAAATTATTCTTTATTCTTCTTATCTGAGCACATTACCATCAATTGTTTTTGTTCATTTAATTTTTCTTCTGTTTGTTACCATTAAAAATATTACTTTTTCCTATTATTTCATTTTAAATCAATTCTTTATAACTCTTATTTACTAATCTGTTATTATTTTTTGTTAAATCAAATGTTTTCAAAATATCTTAAATCGTATTATTTCTGAATAAATTGTTGAGTAAGTTGTCCTTACCGTTTTTTAGAATTTTGGCGTTTTAGTCTCTTCACTTTAAATTATATGGTTTCAAAATAACTTGAGTAAGATGTCCTTACATGCTTTTAGAATTTTGGGGTTTTCTTCCGCTATTCAATGGGTTGCTGGGTCGGTTTTCAGAATTTCAGTCCCCTTTTCTGGTTTGTTATTATTTAGGTTAACCATGGTCCATTAACTCAGGTACTACATGTTCTCGGATTACTGGGGTGTCTATAATGATTTTTGTCCTTGTTAAATATCTCTTGTGTATCTGGTACTGTAACTCGGCTGATACAAAGTCTTCATTTAAGTCACAGTTTTCGGTCATATTTAGACCCTTTTTAATTAATAGGTATTGTATCTCCTCTATTTTAATGTAATCACTCATATATGCCACTATTCCATTCTCTTTGACCTGTGTATTATTTACACAATGTTCTGTTGGTATACTCCGTCTTGAAAATATAATTGCTGTGGTCAGATACTCTTTGATCGTCGATATTTTTAACTGATATTTAAATTTATTCAAGTTCTTTGTTATTATTCTGTGGTGGTTTACCTTTGATATTTTTATTGAGTTTTGTCTACAATTTCTAACTTTATTTAACTCCCTTTGTTTATTAATGGGAGGGTTAAATATATTAATTAATCCACCCTTCCTCATCTCCATTTCTTCTTTTGTATTGAATATTTTCTTTCTCCATATCTTCCTTATTTTCTTGATATTCTCTTCCATGGTTTGGATCTTCTCCTTGTCCTTTCTATTCTTATTTTCAGATAGCAATGCATTCTGGTCTTCTCTAATTTCTGTTTCCTTGCTACTCTCTTCTGTGTTTGGACTTACTATAAAACCTTCGGAAGTGCTGTCTAACATTTCATCCAAATTATTAAAACCACTGTCCATTTTCTTATTTGTCTCCTCTTTGTATGTATCTGCTTTTTGGATAAGCGTATTATTAACATTTTCAAACTTCTCTCCAAAAGTTTCCCATATCTCCTTATTGAACTTCTCCATTCTACCCTCAATCCGCTTTAAACTTTCTTCGTTTATTTTCTCAATTTGTATTAAACTGTCCCTCAAGGTTTCGTTCTGTTTCCTTGAGTTCTCTTCCTGTTTCTTAAAATTCTCATCTATTTTGTCAAATTTTTCGCTCATGGTTTCATTTTGTTTCCTTGAGTTTTCAATTATTTTATCAAATTTTTCCTCCTGTCTCCTAAAATTTTCTTTATTTTCCTCATTGGTTCGCTTATTATCTTCCTGGATCTTGTTATTCCCTTCCATTATAATTCTTAACATCTCCTATATGCTTATATCTTCTTTTTGGTTGGATTTATCTGGTTGATCCCCTTGGGCATCCTCTTCAACTATTTCCTTGTCCGTATCTGTGATTACTTCGGTTTCTTCTTTATCACCCATTGGTTGTTCCATTTCGCTGCCCGTAAATATTTCTATCTCTCGTTCCTGTCCATCTTCTTCCTTCTCCTTTTCTTCTGCCCTCTTCTTCGATCTGCCTCTGGTATTATGCATTTCTTGTTTTCTCATAACTGCCGACGATAATTAGATTTTTTGGTATATTAATTTATTAAATATATCAAAATTCTTTTCTAATTACAGCCCTTTTACGTTGAGCGCCAATTTGTAATGTTGCGGTTGCTTGAGGTGTTATTTAGCGAAACGTCCGTCTGAGTCAAGCCCCAATGTTGGGTTCGCCAATTCTATAACGTTGCTGTTTAGAGTGTGTCTCTCCGATCCTTAAATAGTACTTTACTTAATGGAAACTTTGTTTTATTTGCCCCACGTTGTTAGCGTCAAATCTGTAACGTCCCGCCTATGAGGTACCAACGAAACGTCCGTCTTTATTTACAGTTTCTACTTGGTCAGAACACCTCTTTGCAGTCGCCACTTATGAATTATAATGACTGAATTTTAAATAAAGTTGTTGGTAATGTTATTCAAACAAAGCAGAAATCGAGTGTGTGTGATTTGGGTCAAGTAGGGAAGTTGTTTAGCCTTATTTTGAAGAGAGAGCAAGTACCGTTTGTGTACCCTCGGTTTAGACGATTTCTAAATTTTTCAAATATTCGCCGTGAACCGAATCAGCTGACTTTGACACTAGTCTCCAAATATAGGTTAACCAGACAACACTGTGGCAGAATACGACCCGGTAGATCGACCTCTTCTATTTTGTTCTGAAACCTACTACAACTACCCACTACAAGAAAGGAAACACATTTTTATTATTCAATATCATTTTTTCAATAATATTTATTGTTTATATTATTGGTTTTCTCCCTTCAGCCAAAATACAAATATTACAATCGATATTTTCATTAACTAGTACATGATATCGACTTGATTGAGTAACAAGGAATTGTCATAAAAAAGATACAGTTTAGAGCGATTTTACAATTTTATCTTTTGTTTAAACATCAATCAACATATAATTCTTTTAGTTATTTTCCCCAGGGTTAAGGGTAAGTTCTTTTTGTTATGAGATGGTCAGAAATGGATAATTATACTACGCTTTACAAATATAGAAAAAATATTCAAAAATTTGTTTATTTCGCTTAGTACGTAGTTCCGGAAATGTCCGTAAGAGAGCAGAGGGCGTTTGTTTTTATTAAAACATGTGGTTACACTTTAATCGTTTATGGACTACACGACCATTCCGTTTGAGGTTTCTTCGTTAAATATTAAAAGAAATGTTTATATTACCTCTCTTCTTGAAGTTCTTACTTGGGTGAAGCCGCTTCTCAGGTGGTGTTCGTATTTGGTGGTAATTTCACAATCGTCCGGCAAATATTATCTCGTTAAAACTCGAACTCTGCTAGGCTATGCCTACTCGTCCTGGTTGGTTTTTTTCACTTTTATTATGGAGTATAGCAAGTTAACTTTGATAACTAAGGTAGTAGTACATCATGTTTATACTGTTCTTTAATTTTGTAACAATTTTGTGCTTTTCAAAAGGTTTCAAAAGGATATTTTAATAAAATTTTTATCTCATCATTTTGTCAACAGGACAGGTTTAAATTTCAAATTCGATTAAACAATACTTGTTATTTTCGTTACTCTTAGTAACCCATAATTTTTATATATCTTTTTATTGGTTCTGCTATTTACTTTTTAGTATATAGGCAGTTTGTAATTATCATAAATTTATTTTTTATTTACAGAAAAATAATTCTTTTTAATCTTGGTTTCTTTCCCAACTTGATTTACATAATACTGTTCTGTTTATTTTCTTATAACTTTGGATATAAGTATTTAATATTTTTATTAACTTTAAATGAATTTATATATTATTTATTAATCTCTTATAGTATTCTTACACTGAACTATTTTCTTCAGCCATTTTACTCATACAGTATTATTTTATTTTTATTATTATTTTATATTTAACCATTTTATTTTTAACACAAACCCTGGGTTATCTTATACAATAAAACCATTATTTTATAAAATATAAAATTAACATAGGTACTACACAATATAAATCCTACAATAACTAAACACAATACATAATTAGTTAGTAGCATCATGGTCTACTATTATAGTTTATAATTCTCACATTTACAGTACAATTCTGTAAGAAGTTCCCTTCACCTTCACTTATTACCTCATTGGGTACACTATAACTCACTTGTCACTGTATATCACTTTAATCGTTTATAATGTTTAGTGATACAACTTAATTTTGAGCTCATTATAGTTTACCCATTTCTGACCTTTATGGTATTATAAGAGTTATCATGTATTGGGACCGGGTTATGTACCGTTACAATATATATATATATATATATATATATATATATATATATATATATATATATATAGCAACATAACAGGATGTAAGTTTCATATAATAGGGACACTAATGCTGTAACACATTTTCTGATGGCCATAGACATTTTATAAATTGATTTTGTTCTTTTCTTTGTAAAGTAGTCATAAGTTCTGAACCAAGGTGTGTTTAAAAAGTATGTTTTGTCAAAATATGCATAATTCTGTAGTCTTTTATGGCAAGTGAAATATTTCTGTGTAAGTGAACAAGTGCGCGTGTGATTCACATTTTATTTAATAACTTCGTTGATAATTGACATTTTGTTTTGAAACTTGGACAGAATGTTCTCATTGTTGTAAGCCACATTTTCTGTACTAAATTCTCCACAAATATAATTTTTTAATGAAATCAGTTCTTTTAGTTTGCTATTTCCTAGAAAGTAATAAAATTTGTAGATTAAATCTAGACAGGCCTTTGCAGAATCGGACAGAGTTTTACTTGAAGTCTGTCTATGACGTTGCTAGATTTTCCACCAATCAGAAGGTCTAAAAATTGTTTGAGTCGGTCCGTTACTGTGAGCACATCGTGCAGTTTGCTCCGAAGTTGTGTCATAAGAAGACGTACTCACTGTCGCGAGTTTTTCATGTCAGAACATGTCGATTTCCATAAGACTTAGTAGTTTGGTAGATGGTACGAGTTCATTGTATTCGTAGCCATATTATAGAACTCAAATATATTTAAATAGATCTTATTTTAGTGCTTTTTTGCGATGAGTGGAAGATTTCTGGTCTAGGGGAAGAATACCTATTGTGGTATTCGGAGTATTAACGCAAGGACACTTGAAGAAGCCAGAATTTTGTAAGCCTAATACACATAATCTATGTATACCCAGTTTGATCCCTGAGATTAATGTTATAAACAACAATAGTTTGATATCGCAGTGCGTGAGTGGGCGAGATGTGAATATTCAGCATAGTAATCTTCGACCAACGTGCAGTGAGAGCAGAGCACCTGGTGTCTACGTAACATTTGGAATTCTACGCACAAGTAACTTTATATGTAAAATGAACCAATAGACTCATTTATTTAAAGACAATTCAATAATAAACAATTTTATATTATAATGCAATAAGACAATAGTAAATTTTAATGTGTTAATGAATAAATTTTTCCTACCTCAAGATATAGACTCTGTTGTAGTAATTTCCAAAAACCTATCTATGCAGTTATAATTTGTATAGTTGCAATATATATATTCAAACACTTTTTGCTACAGTCTGTTTCTTGATGTATATAATATACTAGCAGAACCCGGCTGACGTTTTCCTGCCTGTGTATCTTTATTTATATAAAAATGGATGGTCTGTATGTAATCTAGAATCTATAATGCGTTGTGTAAAAATGTGGAAAAATGAAAGATGACTCATACTGATGAAATTCCATTATTTTTATTGGTATACATAGACGATCAACTATATAAATTTGTTATGAATAATTCACGTGAATGAACAATATTTTTGACTATTCCATTCGCTATATAATTGAACCAACTTAAAATAATTGAAACTAATACTAACATCTAGCGTAACGCAAGTGGATAAACAATATTTTTGGTTTTCTGATTTGGTGTATAGATGTACAGAGTTTCTGGATTTCCTACTCTGGAGCAAGCAACATATAGCTGACCATGCGAAAAACATGGATTTTCTAAATTTAATCCGGCAACGCGCAGCGACTGCCCTTGAGCTTTGTTGATTGTCATCGCGAAAGCAAGACGCACAGGAAAGTGTAGTCGTTTGAATGTGAAGGGCAAATCAGTGGGAATCATTGGAATGCGCGGAATCAGCACATCTTCTCCTTTACATTTGCCGTTAATTATTGTTGCTTCAATCTTATCGGCATCAGTTTTTTCACGGAAAGTCTGGTTCCGTTGCACAACTTTGGCGTGTTCAGATTCCGAAGGAGCAGTATTGGTGAGCCAACTTTCAAGGACAATTTGTGCGGTGGCATTCCAGGAGGCTCCAATGAATTGAGAAATTCGACTGGATAATTAACAGCTTGATCCTCTTCTGTAACTGTGTCAATGGATTTGTATTCCGTAACCGCACCAGGAATTTTCAATTGAATCTTATTATTGATTCGATTGATGTCATCATTTTTTGGAGCTAAGATAGCTCGCTCGCAAAGCCAATCGTGATTCCTGAAGTTGTTGGCGATGTTCGGGAAAACCTTTTCAAGATCTTCAATTGATGACAGAAGTTCGGTGGGAACGATATCTCCTGTGTTGCAGGATCAACCGGAAGTTTGCCGTCGCCTATATCCAAAAGTTGCTTGGCAAATGTTTGTGCAGAAACATGTCCAAGTAAATGCACACGCATATTGGTCGACAGTGTAATTTTCTTCACATGTCTCCAGATAGCCGAATTCTTCAGGCATGCGTTCAGCTCATCTGCTGGTGTTGATCTTGGAATGACGGGTAAAATTTGACGGAAATCACCGGCGAGCAGTATCAGAGCTCCGCCCATTGGACGTTGATCGTTTCTGAAATCTCGCAGAGTACGATCAAGTGCCTCAAGTCCTTTCTTATGGGCCATGGTACATTCATCCCAAATAATGAGTTGGCATGTTTTCAATACAGTTGCCATTCCAGATGTTTTTCCAATGTTGCAAAGAGGATCTGCAGCTAGATTTAAATTCAATGGAAGCTTGAGAGCCGAATGTGCCGTGCGTCCTCCATCGAGTAGCGTTGCTGCAATCCCCGATGATGCCACAGCCAGAGCAATCTCATGCTTCATTCGAATTTCGGCGAGTATGAAATTGAGTAGAAATGTTTTTCCTGTGCCTCCTGGTGCATCAAGAAAAAGAAGTCCACCATTTGCGCCTCGTCCATTCTCCATAACTGTGTCGTACGCAAGTCGTTGGTCGTTTGTTAAGAGCCTTTTTTGAGCCTCAACATAAACTTGCAGCGCATCGACGTCGTATTGTTTTTCTCGCAATACGTCTCTATCGACAACATCATTTCTGTCACGTTCCGGTGAAAAGAGCCCAAGCTGATTGAGGATTTTGTTGTTAATCGACATGCACGTATCCTCAAGTGATATCAGTGCTTCATTGAAAATGTCTTCCGAATACTGTACATCGAGGCCGGGGTTGTCTCTGCGTGCTCGGAGAAGTATGTCTTCGCTCATACTCTCTTTGTGTTTTTCCCATAGATCTTTTGGATCAGAAGGCGCACAGGTTGTCAAAATTATGGCGAACAGGGTTCGTATTTGGTGAGCATGACGTGTTTCAGATGCTTCTGCCAATGTGTTGTCCCAATGTTGATCATTTTCAAGCAAACCAAGTTTGAAACATGCTTCTCTGTATGTCTGACACACTTGACCATCGATGGTTTTGATTGCTTGAAACGATGTTGGTCCTTTGACCACGTGAAGCAGCATTCGCAAATAGTAGCATTCACAATTATTCGGATGAACAGTATATACTCGTCCCAATGCGCCAGTAGAAAATATGCCAGGTATCGAAGAATGCCTGGCGCCTCGTTTTCTTCTGCAAAATTTCTTCGTCGATTGATTCCAAGTGTAATAGTGCGGGACTTCGTGATACAGCAACGTTTTTGCGAATTCGTCAGTTGCACACAATTGGAAAAAAGCAGTCAACGTTGTGTTTGGTGGATCTGCAGCTCTCTGGGGTGCGTTCTCTTCCGTGAAGTAGACTCGTTGACCGTTTTCCAAGTGAACACTGAGATGCATGACAGCAGGAAAGCGTTCATGAATGTCGAAACCAAGAATTCGCCATACAGCTTCATTACTGCTAATATAACGTCCCATTTGAAATTGTTCGACTTCATTGACGGGTGCATTGGGATTCGTAAGTCCGAAAACTGCCATATCGCTGCCTTTATTAACGTATTTACATATGTATTTTATTGACTTAACTGAATTGCAAGACTCCACGTTGATATGCGCATTGAATGATTTCAAAAGCATAGGAGAGTAGGGCACAATCCATTGGTTATCAATTTTGAAATCAACGTTATTGATTTTAATAGTTGTTGTGTGTCCTCCATCATCTGGTTTTCGTCGTCTGTACAGCGGATAACCATCGCCACCAGTTTGTGTTTCTGGTAACAGCTGACGTGGATACTTTTTGGTGCATTTTCCGTTTTTCATGCATGGCGAATGTGGGTTGTGTAGTCCACATGGTCCGTGAATTATATTTTTTTTTTACAATTTGAAATAATTCTGGATCTTCTTCTGGATCGGGCAGCTCAGCAGTAATGATATCGTCAATCTGAGTTGGAACAATTTTTTCAAACAACCAAATTAAGATATGAGCATGTGGTAGACCTCTTTTCTGCCATTCAATGGAATACATCCAGCAGCGAGTTTCTCCGTATATATGGTTCTTAGTGATGAGATCCATGAAACGTATCAATTTTTGTTTGAAAACTCTCGCTGTGAGGTCATGCCGATGGGATGGTTGCTGGCCAGGCAGAAGTAAATCTTTGATTTCAGTCCAAGATGGATTGCATGTGTACGTGATGAAAAGATCTGGACGTCCATATTTGCGAACATATGTCAGAGCATCCTGAGCATATTCATGCATGTGTCTTGGACTTCCAGTATACGAAGCCGGAAGTATAACCATTTGTCCAATGTTAGCAACTTTTCCATCCTTCGCGATTGCATCTCGCAAATGAATATACTCTTCGACTCTAAGCTTCGATTGATTGTAACGAATGTAATTGAGTCGTTCGCTTTCGACTTTAGCGTACATATCAACGATGAATTGTTGGAAAAGTTGACGACACTTCAGGATGTGGTTGGATTGTTGTGCTCGAATCATGATACGATATGCATAAAAATCCATACAACTGACATTTTTCGTTGTCGCAGCACCTGTGATGGGATGAGTTTGATACAATTCGAGATGATATCCGTCTTCTCCTCGCGGAAACAGTATTGGATATTGAAGTGCGTCGTACGATCGGTGTGTTTCAGCAACACGTTGCTTGGTTTGATCTCGTCTGCTGATAACAATATTTCGCCGGGTAATCTCTGTTCCGACAATAACAGCTGCTACTTCAGGGGCCATTGGAGCATTGAAGCGTCTTTCATGCCCATTTGACGGCGTTTTGTCTGCCCTGATAATGACTTTCAAGTCATCCGCTCTCGCATTCTCCAATGCGGATTTGAAATCTCTGACCAAACAGTTGTGCTCGTGGAATAATGCTCGTAATTCAGCAATAATTTCCCGATCTGTTGCTACACTAAATGCGCATCGTCGATCAATCTCTTCCTCCACATTGTCCATAAAATAAATTTGCAAAAACTGCGGATCTTCTTCGGGTACTGGAAGAAGTGAACCAATTTGATGATACACTTGTCCTTGCACTTTGAATGTGGGCATGAAATTACCATATCTCACAATATTCGTCGCTCCAAACGATGTCATTTGAAAGCATGAGTTGTATTTCCGAATATGCTGTAGAAAGTGTTTAGACTCCCGAGTAGTTCCAGCCACGTAAGTTAGAAGTGGTTCTGGTGGCTCAGCCAGTGGTGACAAATTGACTTTGCCATTGGAGCAACACATGCCAGGTGTTTCTTTCTGAAACTTCAAAGCGCGACAATGTAAGCACAATGTAGCCATTGGACCAATGACAACATCGCGATGCATTCTGTAATCGCAGTCTTTATCGTAATTGAACGCCGCTTTCTTGAGATCGATTCTCGTTCTTGATCGAGTCTGCCGTGAGCGTTCAGCTTCACGTCGTGTGTCTCGCTCTTCGGGTGTTGCAGCAGCTCTTGAAGTAGAAGCTCTTGCTCGAAGATCTGCAACTCGCACGTCATGCTGTTGAGATGTTTCGGCAGCTCTTGAAGTAGAAGCTCTTGCTCGAAGATCTGCAACTTGCACGTCATGCTGCTGAGATGTTTCGGCAGCTCTTGAAGTAGAAGCTCTTGCTTGAAGATCTGCAACTCGCACGTCATGCTGTTGAGATGTTTCGGCAGCTCTTGAAGTAGAAGCTCTTGCTCGAAGATCTGCAACTCGCACGTCATGCTGCTGAGATGTTTCGGCAGCTCTTGAAGTAGAAGCTCTTGCTCGAAGATCTGCAACTCACACGTCATGCTGTTGAGATGTTTCGGCAGCTCTTGAAGTAGAAGCTCGCACTCGCAGGTTTTCAACTCGTGCGTCTCGCTCTTCAGATGTTTCAGCAGCTCTTGAAGTAGAGGCTCTGATCCGGTCAGTTTCCCGGCGCGCGTCTCGCTCTTCAGATGTTTTAGCAGCTCTACTGGCTGACAGTTGCCGCGCATGTCTGGTTGATCTTCCAATGTTTGATTTTTTGGGTGGCATTTCAAATAATTTCAAAATCAATTAATGTTTGGTGACAGATGAGGCGTCCAAAGATAGTTGCGTTGTGTGTGACCCAAATGTCATTCGCCTATAAACAAAAGAACAATGGTTATGCATATTGTAAAGAAATCTTGTCTATGGGTGTAATTAGTTATATGAGACTCCCGTGAATCAACGTTAAGCAACACGTTGAAGGTGGCAATTTGTAACAATTTAAAATATTGTTACCTGGTTTAAGTAATGTGTTATTAATTAGTAGATCTATTCGGTTGTGACCGATGAAACCTCCTGAAAATATGTTATTAGACAAATATAATTATAATAATGTTTTTTCTTAACTTATAATCGTACTACGATATAGATCTAACTTAGTATTCAGTAGTTGGGTAATATTAACGATATGTATCGTATATTAACTGAAAGTAATGAGTATTCTTGTCAACCCTAGTCACTCGACGTCAGGAAATTCTATTCAAAGTTTGCACTGAAAACACGCTAGTTCTGCGATCTCCCGTTCCACCAGCTGTAAGTATTAGCGCTGTCACTTGTAATAAGCATATTTATAGGTTAGTCGTGCATCGGGTTTGAATAAACCTTTTATGGTAAATTATTATCCCCACTACTTATAGTATCTATTCTGCAATAACTTCAAATATTATCTCATACAATCAAAATCCTTTATTAATTTTATCTATTAATTCACAGTACCCGTGATTTCCAAAATAACAATATAATCAAATCGATCTCACCAAAATATATCGATTATCAATCAATCCAATTCCATAGACTTATACAAATGAAAAATAATAATACATAGTTCTTATCCCAGGGTTCGTAAAGTTCTTGGAACCATTAGTAAGGCCAGGTAAAATGCATAATTAAGGTTACTCAAGTATTACAAACAAAATTATTTACTCTAAATATAGTGAAATTAAAATAGGTTGTTTTTTTTTTACCGAGTCGACGAAAGCTTCGACTGGCGGTGGACGTCTGTAAACAGTGGTCAAGATGCCGCTTAATTCCTCTTCATCCAGTAAAAGTGCTTTGGCGTTTAATAAAATTGATTATGGCGTGTACTGGGAAGGTTTTTTAATTTTGGTTCATTTTTCTTCCAAATTTATTATTCAATTTTTGTTAAATGTATCTGCCCATCTCAACCTAATAGCTTGTAACAATCAGAACGAATAAATCCAAATCAACAACTTCAGTTGCCTTAACAACCACGTTTTCTAAATATCCTTGAGCCGGCATTATAGAATATTACTACTCTTTTCCAATAAAATACTCCATGCTTGGATTAATATTAAATTACCTAAAATTCTCCCCTAACCTTCCTTCTTAAACAGTAAACGTTTTACCATAGTTTCGTTGGACTGGATTTCTTAAAAAGGTATTAATTTCCTTTCACTAATATGGAATTTAGGCCTATAGATTTTCTTACAACCATTATAACATTATTTGGTTTTTTAACTTAATTTTCTTTTACCTGACCTACTGTACAATTAATTATTGGTTAATTGGTTAGTTACATTAATTTTATTTTACTGGTGGTTACTTTATTACATTAATTAACTGGTTCTGGAACCCTTCATTAATTTATAATATAAGTGTCAGAACTACTTGTCAAACATGAAACACTGATCACCCTCCTGGCCCAGTTTACAAACATTAATTAAAACAACAGTATTATTCAACTTTATACAATACTTAGAACTTAGTATAATGTCTAACACTGGTAACTATACTTGATTGTCTAAAGACAAATTTAACATAAATACAACCATAATCTTTGATGAAGTATTACTATTAAGCAACATCAGTTCATTTTTAGCATACTCAAAATACAACATAAATACTCTGTAGACCTCAACATGTTACAGTACAAAAACAAACATTTTATTACATTCAACCATTCATTGGTCTGGCTCTTTTATATTTAACATTAGTCATTGCCTCCTTTGACTTGAGGTACTTCTCAGATATATTAACTACTGAGTAACCTTAATTCAGGGTATGGTCCTTGATCATGTTTCATTCAATTTTTATGTAACGTTGGGGGACCTTAACTCTGTTACGTTACAATATCGACGTCCAACACTCAACACAATTCGAATGGAAATGGTATCCCATTTTAAACTCACTCACCAATTACTAATCACAGTCACAATCACTATTTGTTATAATTGAGGATTGAGGACAATATTATTGACGATTGATGACAATATAAAGGTTAGCGCGAAAATATTCTCCGTGCTGAAATACCTGTGTATACCAATTTTCATGGCGTTCGGTTGAACGGTGTAGAAGTTGATGCGCTGCAGCGCCATCTAGTGGCAAGTTACAGCAAAACAGATAGCGCGAAAATATTCTCCGTGCTGAAATACCTGTGTATACCAATTTTCATGGCGTTCGGTTGAACGGTGTAGAAGTTGATGCGCTGCAGTGCCATCTAGTGGCAAGTTACAGCAAAACAGATAGCGCGAAAATATTCTCCGTGCTGAAATACCTGTGTATACCAATTTTCATGGCGATCGGTTGAACGGTGTAGAAGTTGATGCACTGCAGCGCCATCTAGAAGTTGATGCGCTTCAGCGCCATCTAGTGGCGAGTTACAACAAAGTGAACAGCATAAAAACTTTCTTCATGAAACAATACTTATATGTGCCAACTTTCATGGTGATCGGTCAAACGGTGTCGGAGTCTATAAATCTCAAACATACATACATACATATATATATATATCAACATCCATTTTTATATATATATATAGAAGATTTAAAATTTATATTTATTTTACCTCAAGATGTTATTTTTCCCTTATTTGGAACATGTTTCGGGACCCTTAGTGTTCCTATCATCAGCCTTCCTAATTTTGAATCTTGTGGAGTACCTGTGTGCTGGTTGGCTGTTGTTATGGCTTCCCGTTGGTTTTTTAAAATTGTTATTGTGTGTGATTGTGGTGTATTTTGTGTATTTTCGATGTTGAGTGCTTTGAAAATTGTATCATGTTTTGTATTGATTTGTATTTGTTCAGGTATTAGTTTGTTTTATGTTTGTACGTATATTTGTAAATTTTCCCAAATGGTCATTATGGTGCCTTTGTGTGGTATGTGTTTTATTAGTGTCATGTTGGTTATGTCTGGGAATTCATGTCCAGTGTTTATTGCATGTGTGGCAAAATTAGATTTATATATTTCTGTTTTTTTTTGTATGCTTTTAGATGTCACAAGTCACAATAACGGTTTTCAGTTTTTTTTTTTTTTTTTTTTTTTTTTTTTTTTTTTTTCCCCAATCTTGGCATTCAATTTTGTATATACCATTGGATGTTGTATTATCTTTGATGTGTGGGTTATTTAGTTTTTGTAAACTATTTTTATTAGTTTTGTATGCTATTTTAATGTCTGTATTTTTAAATAGTTTTGTTAGTTTTGTCATTTTATTATTTGCAGTAAGTTTGCCTCCATTTTCATAAACATGTATTCAAGAATACAGCAAATAGTTTTACATCAACTATATATTGTTGGTGAAAGTTTTGGTTGCTTAAAAGTCATCAGTTGTCTAATACAACTGATGAGTTTTGTATATAGCATTTCAACAGATTGCTAACAGCATACAGTGCATTAATCATTAATTTGCTGAGAGACTAATATATGTTTTTGTAACTATTAAAGAAAAACCAAAAGTGATTATAGGGAAGAAGTGACCAAACAGTTTACAGTATACGGAGACTGTTGTTAGAAGATTTCCACATTGCTACAGGGTCTTATTAAAGTTTACTACATTGTACTAAAATTTGTAACTCATTCTTTCAGGGGTCAATCTGCCAGATCATGGATCTTTGTTTAAAGGCTTGTCGGCAAGACTGTATGATAATGTTACACACCACATAGCTTTGTTGAACTCAGCTGACTGTCCAACCATAAGAAACACAGTCGAACAAATGACAGCACGTTTTATGAATAACAGTGAACCTAATGAAGAAAAGGTAAAAAAAGATGTGTTATTATTTTATGACGTGTGTGTGTGCGCGTGTGCGTGCATGTGGTACATTAATTCGTTATGTTAATGATGTATATTCACATTTACTAATTGAGATATGTTAATAACAACAGGCTCATTTTTGTATAACTGAAATGTAGGAAAGCAGAATAAGCTGCCAAGCATGTGCTACACAGCATGCAAAAAAGTATTGTGGCTGGCATGTATACTTCAGTGGTCTAGGCAGGTTTTACCTTACTACTCACTTCCGTAAACTGAGTTGAACTGGGGACTGAAACATGCACTCTGATGTTTCGTAGTGTCCAAGAATTGAGCACCATAGCTACAGACTCCCTTGTGAGACATGTTTCAGGTATTAGTTTGTTCACCCATCATCAGCCATGTTACTATAAAGGCAGTGAGTAAACATGGCTGATAAAGAGGTAAACATTAGCAATTGAAACATGTCTCACGGGTAAGTGTTTCCAGTGAAGTAAACTTTCATCCAGTGAAAAAAAAGAAAATGATGTACTTGAGATACAGTCACCTGTGGACAATGCTGTTTAAAATTTAGTAACTTTTCAAAAGCTAAGTTGTGTTTGAATCTTGTACAAATTAGTAAGTCACTGTAGAATAATTTCAGTCAATTTCTAAATTTGTTATTTTGATAAGTTTGCCAATTTAGTAAGATAAGGGAGATACTTGCATTTGTTTGCATATTGTTCAAGAAATTTTTTGTTTCTGACTTCCTTGGGAATATAATTTACAAAGTTTACTTTTCCAAAAACAAAAGTATTTGGTCATCTTCAGAACTGAAGCAGTAATTCTGTTTGCAAAATTGTATTCACACTCACAAAGTTACCAACAATGTACAAAACTCATAGAAACATTAATGTCAAATTAAAACGTTACAGATGGCATATTAAAGGATCATGGTATGGATAATTTTTGTATACCCATTTTATAAACTGAGACCAGTTTTTGTAATTTTATATTCCTGATAAATTATGTAATACAAAATCTCTGAATCTTTAAAATTCTGACCTTTGTTCACAAAATTTGTATTATTGTTAAGTACTTAAATTATTATTGTGTTTAAATTAAGTATTCTATTTTTATTTTTATTTACTTCTGAATTGTTCTTCATATTTATATCACATTTTAGAAAGAAACACTGTTTGTAATTTGTACTAAATAAAAGACACGTGTATTACAAAATTAAGAGTAATTGCCACACAAACATATTTTATTGTACTCTTTACTTTGTTAGTTATTAGACAGTGATAGTGAGAATGAAAGGAACATATTCAGTGCTTTGAAGAAATCAGAATGTACGCTGCCTACACTTGAGTCTTGGTATAATGACCTTCAAGGTGAAGAAGAGTCTAATACAAAACGAAGAAAGAAAAGTGAACCTGCCAGTAAAAAATTAGTTGTCATTATACCAGACTTTGAATCATTTTCACCAAAAGTCTTTCAGGAACTGATTCTCATACTCAGGTATAGCATTGATGTATATACTGTACATTTAAAAAAAGTAGTTTAATAATTGTGTAAAAACATTGTGTGTGTGTTTTCTTGTAACACAGTATATCTTCTTCATTTCTTCTTTTTCTCCTCAACCCAGGGGTTAGTGGCCTTGCAGTTTCTTTCCTTCCGAAGACAGTCTCTTAATCATTATATACCTTCTTGCAGCTTTTAACTCACCCGTGTACTCCTGTCTGGGCCGTACTCACACTGTGCCCCTCAATCATCTCTCAAAAAGGGTGATGAACCAGTTTGAATGGCTCAGCAGATGACCAACCGTACAGCTTCTTCTTTCTGCAATGGTTTTAACACACTATACTAAATCACTAAAATAAAGCCAATTGTTAAAACAAAGATTTTTAATAAATTTATTATATTCTTTGTTTTTGTTTTTTATTTATCTTATACAGTCTGCCAGTTGATCTTAGAATTAAACCTTAGATCTATTCCAACTTCTAATTCAATCTAGTATATGCGTTTTTAAGGAGGAATTATTGGACTTATTTCTATTAGAATATTGTTAAATGTAACTATTGTATACATTTGTCTTCTTTTCCCATATCGTGTCAGGTGTATTATATTGTTTTCTTTGCCTTCTCATGGGCATGAACCTACCAACATTTTGATGGACTAAATGTGAAGTATTGCATCCTTCTTCAGTTTCATAGCATGACCACACTGTTGTAGTTTCCTCCTTTAATAATTACCTCCGTGTTTTATTTACTTATACAGTCTTGGACATCCATCTTATTTGAGTAGACTGACAGTTATTAAGGGATTATCATGTTGTAAATATTGTTCCTAGAAAATAATGATTATTTAACATTTCTTCTCAACAATGTTTGTTGTGTTTAGTAACAACAGCCATACATATGAATCCTTTGCTCTACAGTATTTAGTTTAGATGATAAGTGACATGTGCTATATGAGGTCTGACAATTAAATTCACAAACCCGCAACCGTTTAGTGCTGAGGGAAGCATGTACAAGCAGCTCTGTAAGATTTCATAACCTTGGTATTTCAGTGACTCACAGCAGTGTTCGTGTTGACATGCGATGGATTTGTGCTGAGTGGCGTGGATTGTTGTTTGTGCCTGTGTGTGTGTGTATGTGTGTGTGTGTGTGTGCACGCGCTTGTGTGAAAATGTCTGAACTGGAATTAGAGCAACAAACAAACATCAAATTTCTGGTGAAACTGGGCAAGAGTGGGACTGAAATATGGGAAATGTTAGTGCAGGTGTATGGCGAGAATGTCATGAAGAAAACAGCATTGTACAAGTGGATCAAACAGTTTTCTGAGAGGAGGGAACTAGTGACTAATGAAGAAAGGTGAAGAAAGGGTAGGGCAGCCAGTAACGAGCCGAATGGACGAAAAAATTGCCAGAATTCATCAGATTATGTGAACAATTTAGCGACTGAATGTGAGATCCATAGCAGACCAAGTGAAGTTGGTACGAAAGTTGTGCAGAAAGTTTTAACTGAAGACCTTGGCATATGTAAGGTTTGTGCCAAAATGGTCTCAAAGGAACTCACCAGTAAATAAAAGCAAAGGAGAGTTGAACTGTGCACAGACCTGTTGGAGAGGCTAGACAATGTTTTGGGCCAAATAATCACAGGTGATGAAACCTGGATCATTACATATGACCCTGAAACAATACGACAGAGTTCTCCAGAGCCAAAAAAGTTCCATCAAAATCAAAAATCTAAACGATGTTGATGACCTTTTCTGATATCCGAGGTATTGTTCACTATGAATGTGTATCACCAAGACAAACAGTTAACCAAGTGTACTATTTGGGAGTGCTGCAAAGGTTGTGTGAAAAAGGGAGATGCAAACGACTAGAACTTTTTGCCAACAAGTCATGGGTCGGCATCACGACAATACACCTGCACACACAGCACTGTCTATATGGGAGTTTTTGGTCAGGAAACAAATAACTTTGGTAGACCACCCTCCATACTTACCTGACCTTGCCCCCAATAACTTCTTTTGTTACCTGAAGATCAAAGACGTTTTGAAAGGAAGTCATTTGGATGACATTGAGGACATTAAGGCTAATACGACGGCACCTCTGAAGGCCATTCCAGAAAAAGTTCCGAGATCGCTTTGAAGGGTGGAGTAGGTGCTGGCATCGGTGTATAGCTTCCCAAGGGGACTACATTGAAGGTGACCACAGCGGTATTCAGCAATAAGGTATGTAGCATATTTTCTAGGACGAGTTCACTAACTTAATTGTCAGACCTCATATACACAGTAGCAGGATGTTATAGTTAAAATAATCAGACATGAAGCAGTCGTGCAGGTTGTAGTGGGGACAAGGCAGGAGCAGTGGAAGCCACGTGAGAGGAAAATTACTACTGTTGCAGTTGAAAATATTAACATGCTCCTTGGATGATTGTCTATGTATACAGTATCCATTGTCTGTGTACCATACTTTCAGTGGGTGCTAATATACTGGCACAGAGTATTCAAACCGGTTTCAGAATTCATTTCAAAGGATTTAAATTGAATCATTCAACTATATATTTAATATTTTTTTGAAACTACATTGTGGGAGTCACTTTAATAGGAGTAATTGTATCTGTAATTGGTTCAGATACAAAAATGTCTGATAAAAGAGACTTCATCTTTACAACACAGTAGTTGGTAAGAAAAACAGGAAACTCGGAATTAGTGGGCATAAAATAACAAATTAGTCTTTTGTTATTTATGGTGTCCAGCAACCTTGGTGAAAGTAACATGTACCTTGGTGAAATAGTGGGCACCCTGTTTTCTTGCCAGTGCAACCCTACATTTCATTGAGTGTGAAAGTGTTGATGTACTTCCAAAACATTTACTTGAAACACATAGGCCTTTATTTGATTTAACTGTTAGTCTGTATTGTTATTAAATCATATTTAAAATTTCACTGTCTGTCGTTGTGTTTTCTGATATTGTATTTTATTAATCTAATATTTTATTTGCTTAAAAATATTGTTGCTGTTTACAGTATAATTTCATTTAATTAAATAAGCAGGAAAAATGTCTCTTATTAAGCCAAAGTTCACTAAAAAGATTGTGCTTGGGACGTGACTTCTACAGTAATATGCCTAAGTTTTGTGACGGCAGCGGTATGTAAACATCTGCTCTCTGGTACCAGTTACGCAAACACCTGGCGGCACGTGACACCTGACGAACACACAGCAAGCCAATCAGGGATCAGCAGCCGAGACGTGACACCTGACGTGTTCAGAGCTAGCCAATCAGCGATCCCGGTCAGGGCATAAAAAGAGCGCTGCTAGAATTTTTTGGCACACTCCATTGCCACACCATCGGACGCACTTCATCTCCTCTCCTCTCTTTGACGACATCGATGCAGAGTCAGCCGGAACGAACAGCCGAAGAGTCGAACCAACGTTCTTGCATTCTCCGCCCTGTACCGCACCAGGGACGGACTTCGCTGGGCTGGCAGCAGACTCGACACAACCGATGCCGAAAGAAGAAGAGGACTGCAGTATGCCATAAGCAGCGGGCGCAGCCACCGAACATCTCAGCGCGGCTCGGCGGAACAAACACCACAGCGTTTTCGCCAACCAAAATTAGCTTTTTAGGGTTACCAAAATGCCAAAGAGTTGTACGATTGGCGCCATTTGTCATGCAACAAGCCTTTTGTCCGGTGACAGTTTATAGAAGAGGAAAAAAGATGGAACAAGTATTCCACTGAGAAACAGGTTCAAAAACAAATAGCATCAGCAACAGGAGTTTCTTAAGAACAAAAGGAATGGGTGGGTGTAACAGTAGAAAATTTACAGTCACCACAAGAAAGGAAGAGGAGGTCAACAAAATCTGATATTGATGATTTTGATAAGTAAGAAGGACAACTTAACAAAATTGTATACACAGATGAGATGTACAGATCTTGTACAATAAAAAAAGTCCTGATATGACAAAAGTCGTGAAGGAGCAAATGTGCCATTAAAAAAAGGAGACAGATTTATAATAGTTCATGCAGATATAGATGAAAGTTCATCGATGGTGGGTTATTGGTTTTTAAATAGAGACAGAAAACAGGTGATTTTCATGAGGTTTGAGAAATGGGTAATTGAAAATTGATGTGAGGGTTACCAGAAAAATTGTGTTAGTTTTGGATAATGCACCTTTCCACAATTACCAATCTGAAAAATGTATCACACCAACTTCTTCAAAAGTGACTTAATTCAGTGTTTGTCTAATAACAACATTCCCTTTACACATAATGTGTTTAAGCTAAAGCTATATAAGTTAGGAAAAATGAACAAACCTTTGGAAAGACACTGTAAAATATATGGTATTCTATGACATCATGGCCACACTGTTATTTGTCTGCCTCCATATTACCCTGACCTAAAGCCCATAGAACTTATTTGGGCTCAGTTTAAACATTCAGTTACAAAAACTCAGTTTGTGGACCACTGACAATAAAAACTTCATCAGATAAAATGCAAAATAATTTATTAATAGGGCTCAGGTTTATGTGACATTTTATGTAAAGTCATCATTATTATGGATGGTTATGCATATTTTATCCAGGTTTTATGTTTATGTCATGTTTTGGCAGTACTTGCACATAAATATATTTTTGATTGTGTTTCCTGCATTTCACTATTTCTTTTATAAGAAAGAGATGTGCAAATAGAAATAGAAATAGATGTTTAATAGATGTGTTACATTATTTGTAATAGTGAGTTATGTGTTATTTACATTATACAATAAATAACATTTTTTTGTATTACAAATACATATTTGTAAAAAATTTGATGAAATTTTCAGTAATAATGAATAAAATTTCAAAGAATAGTTGAATGAAATTGAGAAATTTCAACAAAGTGTAAAATCTGAATTTTGATAACTAAATAATTCTGAATAGGAACAGATGTATCAATAGAAGAACAGACGTTTTTGAAATGTAGAGTCTAGGACTGAGCAAGTTGAGCTCCCCACTACCCCTACTTTTTGTGCAGCTATAAACCTGCCACCATAAAGTAACACAATTGTATAATAACAGGTGGTTTATAACACACACACACACACACACACACACACACACACACACACACACACACACACACACACACACACACACACACACACACACACACACACACACACACACACACACACACACACACACACACACACACACACACACACACACACACACACACACACACACACACACACACACACACACACACACACACACACACACACACACACACACACACACACACACAGTAAATCTTCATTTATACGTTTTTCATGGGACTTCAAAGAAAAAACGTATAAGTGAAATAGAACACAAATAGTATAATTAAATGGTGTAGTACTGAATAGGAATTATGTATAATTTACAATTTGGAATAACACGATATAAACTTATAAAACAACATATATAGAGAGATAAACTAAACAGACAAAACTGCACAGATATAATTAATAATCCCCCCCCCCAAAATCCATTATCTTTCACTGTTTTTTTTTCTTTTCTGTGGCTACAGAATAAACTGTCTTCAAATATTGACAACTGTGTCATAATTTCATCGGATACATGAAACTAGGGAACGCAGATATGAGTTTCTTCGGATATGCGTCGTGCGTGTTACAAAGTGTTTAATTGTCTCTAGGGCATTAACAAGTCAATAAAATATACCGGGGGGGGGGGGGGGCTGCGTTGGCTATTTGTCATCATCACCATCATCTTCTTCGTCCATTTCCTGCTGAATGACATCAGCAGTCTGGGATTTGGTCATGGCTTCCATAGTAACAACTTTTTCTCAAATGTTGACATATGTAGTTGTCAAACCACGCGTCACCTTCTAATTTGCCCCATTCCTCATCATCAATTGGAACATCACAACTATCTTCATTATTACAGAGTTCGTTATTCCCGAATCTAGCTTTGTGAAAGCAGTTGCGGACAGTGAGTTGTGATACTCTGTAGCTGCAACGTAATGCATTGCCTATTAGAAGAGACCAAATGCATAGTTGTCAGTACAAACTCAAATTAATTTGTTTAATAAGTAAAAACAATAACAGGCTTGCATGTGAAATGATTGTGTGTGTGTGTGTGCATGCGTGTGCGTTCGGGAGCAGGTATAGGATATTCACCCAGAGCAGGAAGACAATAATGCAACAGTTTGACTAAAACTAGATAAGTAAGATAGAATTCATTTAATTACACAATTAAAAATATTTAGCACAGTTCTTCCACCACTATTCAGTGTTTTCTTTACTGCTGCTATACTATCCAATATTAACTTCGAAAAAACATTCATTACATTAACCATTGTTTGGTCCGATCTTGCAGTCATTTTCAATTTTCATGAAGTGTCCACATCTTGATGTCTAGTTTTGCAGGTGTAATACACTCGAATTTCTGTTTTGCTAAGTTCATAACACTGTCCACAGAGAAATGCACATTTTTCTTTTTAAGAGATTCATTCACGATGGGCCAAATTATTTTTATAGGATTTAAGATCTGGGTAATAGGGTAGAAATTGTAAAACAGAGTGCCCATGTTTCACCAAAACAGCATCTATTTTAAAGGTTTTGTGTGCAGGTTTAGTTTCTTTAATTAATGCGTAGAGCTCAGAATTTAACAGGAAATATATTTTTTAATATGCACTTTATGGAGCTAGGAACATCATTCATTCAACTATTTGGCTGCCATTTTTTCACAAACTATGTTAATTGATATACGTTATTGACTAGTAATAGTTTTAATAGTTGTATGGGTATATTAAGTTAAAGAAATAAATGTCATTTAGCTGTGCTATAATGACTTGTCATAACTATTGTAGTAAAACCTCCATGAGAATAGTCTTCATAAATTTCCTAACAAAGATAACTTAAGAAAAAGCAAGAATTTCGACGAAACCGAAACATCGAAGCATTATAATGTTTTTAGGCTTTTGAAATGTATAGTGTGCATAAACTGCAGCCTCTCCTGCGCAAGTGGGGAATCGAAAGGGTGGAAAAGATGATGTCATACAGTGTGACGGTAAATAAAATGTTACAGAAAGTTTCAAACGATGTCCAGCTAAAAGACATTATCATGTCAAAAGTGGGTACAGTCTTATGCCTGAGAGTAAACAGATTTTCTTTGATTAATACATGTGTATATTCTGGACATATTTAGTGAAATGAATTGTGAATGGGATTTAAAAACAGACGAACTTAACCTTAAACCAAAAAGGATTCGTAAAAATAATACAGTTCCACACTTACCAGTTCCAAATTTTCTGTTCATTGAATAGTCAGGAATAGAGGACCTATGAAACAAAATGGGAAACAGGCAGTGAATATTCTATTGTCAAATAGGTCTAACGATTCTGCGTCATAGACAGTAACAATCGGTTTTTCAGCATACAGTTTTTCTCAGGAAACATAAGATATTTCATTGCCATGTACATAAATATTTGAATCCATTAATGATTTAGTTCCTTGTCCTGATTTGTTTTTCTTAGCAGAAAATGTTGTTTTCAAACAAAATGGCTTGTTTTGGCTCACGCCGTCTTCAGTCGTGCTTCCCAGTAAAGTCCAGGCAGGTCCTCTCTCCTCTCTTAGCAGAAAATAAGGTACTAAGGAAGCACATTAAAGTTTGAAAATGAAACTTTGTGTCCAGTGTATGTTACACAGTGGAGAAAAATATGGCAGCAGAAAATAAGGTACTAAGGAAGCACATTAAAGTTTGAAAATGAAACGTTGTGTCCAATGTTACATAGTGGAGGAAAAAGTCATCTAGCCTACTTTGTCTGTGTTTACTGTGTATGGGCTATGGGCCCCTCTATAGTTATATTAGTCACTAAAATGAATGATATAGTACTTCTACAGGTGTGTGTGTGTGTGTGTGTGTGTGTGTGTGTGTGTGTGTGTGTGTGTGTGTGTGTGTGTGTGTGTGTGTGTGTGTGTGTGTGTGTGTGTGTGTGTGTGTGTGTGTGTGTGTGTGTGTGTGTGTGTGTGTGTGTGTGTGTGTGATATAGAGATACCTTATGTTTTATGTTGCCTTATGACTTTTACATTATCTTGCAAATTATTAAGTTTCATTATTAACATTTAGTTTTGTATAATAAATATTTTGACTTTTGTATTAAAAGTAGGTAAGTCATTATGAATAACCGTAATTGTGTCTTTTAAACAATTGTCAGCGCTTTCAGGAATTGCACACATAAGATTGTATTCAAAAAACTTTCAGAGAGATTAAACTAAACATTTAGCTGCAGACATTATACATACACCAATGGCCAAAATTGTGGAAACCTTTTAGGGGAACTGTATTTCTGAGGTTTGATGGCTCATGACACCACTTTTTTTGGAGTAATACCGTAAAATTATGTGTTAATGAAAAGATAATTTAATCAATAGTGTAATGCAATAACTTTTATGAAGGATTTTTTTTAGAACAGCAGTTATAAACTTTGTTTACATTTTTTAGAAAAAAGTTTTTCATGATCTGAATCATGAAACTCATCAAATAATCAGTAGTTTTCTGTTCAAAAGTTATGATAGTAAAATAAAGTAATGGAAATATTAGTAGGTGAATAATTTGAAGATGATCTTTTGTTGTATTCTCCCTTAAATGGAGGATTTCACTAGACTGATAAACAGTGTTTTTTGGCCATGATATTAACAATGTTTTTGATTCAATTTTATTATAAATCATGTGGTTTGTAAACAGATGCAATAAATGGATATTCATCATTTACAGACTTTTGTATTATCATTTGTTACATTATTGCATAAGACTTTATTATTATTTGTGACATCGAACGTCTAAGATTACTGCTGATATAAAACACAACAATACACTCTAGTCTGCATATTAAATTTAAGTTTTGTAAAGTGAATTTTAATTATTAATAACTCAAAATGTTATATCATGTGCTTGATGAGACAATTTTGTTCAAATGTGGCCATCCCTTTATTCAGATTCTTTTCTACAGCAAGTTATTATATGTATGTATAGTCTTGTGTATATAAGATCAGCCAAAACCAGCTTGAAATCGGTAAGTTATTAATGTGAACAATAAAGATTTAAATAATTTTATAACCTGTACCATAAAATAATTAAAAAACAAACATTGTTAAGTACAAATTTTCTTGTAAAAACTATTTATTTTAATAATTTTGTTTTGTGGTGAGCTACACATAAATGATATAAAAAATAAATGCCTCCAGGACAGCCACAATACAAGATGTAGCAGTCAGAGTGTTAAAGCTGGGTATAGTTTGTCTTTAAACATTTGTACTTGCTGATGTTTTATCTATACATTTTGTTGAGGTGTCACAGAGAAAGTTAAAAAAAGAATTGACTTAACACAGTTTAAAAACACGTAATACACAGTTTTCGTAATTGTATTCCCAATTTGAGTTGATTCTAGTATACAGTGAATGCAAAATTCATAATATCAAAATATTTTGTTATGTGATTGGGGACATGAGAAGATGTTTCAAAGCTGGATATATCTACTTTATTGACATTCTGATAAGAGTAAGTTTTACTATATATTTGTAGTCTGTTTATATAAGAACTACAAAAACCAAACAGTTAACATTTTTGTGATTGTGTGTTGTAGTGGTTATTTGGAACGGTTACCACTGGTGTTAATAATTGGTGTTGCAACATCAGTCATGGCGTTGCACAATTCATTGCCCCATAGTGTCATCTCTCGGCTGTCGTTGCAACTATTTCAGTCACAACCATCTGTATATTTTCTCAACAATACTGTGGAAAAGGTGAATAATAGCTACAAAAAAAGATATGTATGTGTAGATTATGAAATATAAAATTTTATCGATGCCCCACATTTTTGGGAGCCAATTATGTAAATGATTATTTTTTTTTTTTAGTCCGGTCGTAATAGTTAATAAACGTTGGCAAGCATCACATTGTTGGGAGACAAATCTTTAATATGAATTAATAATATGGGTTTTAACTGTAATTAAGGGTTATTTAGTATATGTTGTTTTTAAAAGATTTATTAGAGTTCATGATTGGTATTCAGTTCAGTTATTATTATTTTTTAAAATTTATTTCATAAAGTGTGTACTAGGTGTCTCCTCAATTATCTTCACAAGGTTAGGCTTCACGTGGTTATGTAATTCGTTGACAGTCAAAATAAATACACAATTCCCTTTCAAAGTTAAATAACAAATCTTCTTTATTTATTTCTTTCAGTATTATTTTCACCATACAATAATTTAATAACAATTATTAATAAATACCTCGGCTTTACAAATTTACTCAGTTGGAATGTTGGTAACACAATGTCTATCTCAGGGTTTTAGGCTTTTAATAACAAGTTTAGAATTAATTACAAGTTAAATAAATTTACATGAGTCCTTTTGACTACAATTAAATCTACGATAATGCCTTTCAGAAGTACAAAATAATTACAAATCTCTTAATACATTAATTTACCACGCCAAACTATGTTCAACTCTATGATGTAATGAAATTTAATGCACATGTGCAATCTGTAGGCACGCTTCTGCACTAAACAAAATGGTTCTGTTAGACAAAATGACTGACTCTTCGATACTCAGTTTTTGACAAATTACAATAAATTTCTTACCTACTACACACAACAAATAAATTATAATACAAACAACTAATAACTGTGATAGGGTTATGTAAGTTTATAGTGTGCAGTTCAAATATAATTAGTGAGTTGAGTTTTGTGTGTCACGGTTTGGTGTTACATTCAAGGAACAATAATTTGGATTAATCTCACCAGTTGCAATAATCTTCGGGTTTGTGCTATAATATTTTCACTTTATTAACAAATTATTTTGTCTTAGTTCACTAGTATTTGATTTAACACTTAATTATTTCTTACTGATGTATATTCATTGAACCTGTCAAGGATCTGATTCCAGACTTAAGTTCGTGATCCAAACTGTTACAGAGAGGCCTTCTTTACATCTCGAATTCCAACAATAGACTCTCTCGATTTGATGAATTTTGCTAGCTTCTCAGTACAAAATTAACTAAATTCCGATTGGTCCAAATCACATTATATTGTTTGCCTACAAGATTTGCTTCTTGGCCAGAATAAATACTTGATTCCTAGTTAAAACATTTTCATCTTATACTAAATACAATCTCAATTATATGACTAAGGCCTATATATGAAATCCTTGTTTGATGCTGATTAATTTGTCACCTCACAAGCTAGGTTTTTGTTAAGTATTTAGGTATGTTTTGTTCATGATTTTTACCAAAATTCTGTATTAGTGTCTATAGTTTTTCCCAATATACTTGACATTACAAAACATTTGCCATAAACATCTTAAATATAACATGGGTGGTTAAGCAAGTTTACATACTAGTGTTTGTTATGAGATATGATATCCTTTTTCTTATATTTTTACTTAATTTAGCATAATCATAATAAGCTTCTTTATATAAAATTTGACACTATTGGTTTTTGAGACACATTGCTATTTTACATTATACAATAATTATAATACAGATATATTCTTTAAATAATACTTCCTTTAAATAATATATTCTTTAAATAATAGTTCGTTTAAATAATATATTCTTTAATAAAGTTAGTTTGAGATTTAGAACATTAAATTAATATAGGTTGTACACAACAAAAAATCAAACATTCCAAATAAATATGTCAACAGTAATCTTCACTTACATTGAACGAAATACTAGAATACATAGTTTGTCACTTTCATTTTCATAACAGTTATATTCTTTTAAAATACATAAAAATAGAAAAACATAATGTCAGTTATCAATTTCTGTTTACTGTCTTACACATTCTTCTAAACAGTATTTTCATAAATATATGAAAAATATATTATACTAACCGTCTGTGACTTCTCGTATTTGATGTCTCTTCTTATTACGACATGTTTCAAGACTCTTGTCCCATGTCAAGCATAAAATTTATAGCACATATCAGATATGTTTGTCAAACGTTAAAAACCATGTCATGATGACCACAAATAACGGATTATTAAAAAACGAACTATATTAATTTGTAATTTGAATACGCGCATCGGGCGAACAGTGTACACTGCACAGCGACTCACCGCGCATTAACGGCAACTGATTCTTGTTATCTCAATATCTCAACGCGGTGTCATACAATACATTATACTTGAATAATAACGGGTCGTTCAAAATGTGTGGCTTGGTATTAGTGTCCCTGAATGCTTTGTACACCTCAAATTCTTCGAGTGTGTTCATATAACGTCCTTTACTGCAAAAGTGGAGGAGTTTTAAATTAGTTCTGAAATCGGTGTAACTATGATTTTCGTTAATAATATGTTTGGCGAAATTTGATTTGATGGTATCATAGTTAACGACAGATAGTGGGTGGTTTGTGTTCATTAAATCTTTTGAGAAAACCACGGCCCGTCTGGCCCACATAGAAAGCATCACAATCATTGCATGACAATTTGTAAATGCCCGTTTTATTCTCAATACAAGTAGGTTCGTGGGTACGAAGATTATTTAAGATATTATTTGTAGTCTTGTAAGTGACTATAATATCAGTGTTTTTGTTTATGAGAGATTTTAAAATGTTCGGCATGAAATTGGTATATGTTGTGGTGATATATCTATGTGGCTTTTTTTCCCGTGCATTCATTGATAATTGGTTAATGGTCCTTATTCTATTTTTATGTTTCTTGAGAATGTTGTTTACAACATTGGAATCGTAACCATTTGTGACTGCGATGTATTTGATGGTATTTAACTCATTAAGAAAATCTTTGTTATCAAGGGGTAAAGATAAAAGTCTATGTATCATGCTATGAAACGCAGCCATTTTCTGCGATATGGGATGAAATGACGTGGCGTGTATCACGGTGTCTGTCGTCGTTGGTTTTCTGTATATATTAAAATGTAAATTATCGTTGGTGTTTTTTGTGATTATCAGATCTAAGAAGTTTAGTTGTCCGTTGTCCTCATGTTCCAAGGTGAATTTCATATGTTTGTTAATACTATT
Organism: Magicicada septendecula; assembly: GCA_034769895.1. NCBI lineage: Eukaryota > Metazoa > Arthropoda > Insecta > Hemiptera > Cicadidae > Magicicada > Magicicada septendecula. Next base: position 498,449,077 of record CM068368.1, read on the forward strand.
TAAATAAGTGTGTAATCGATCAATCTGCCGCTGTGTACCTTTATAAATTAAAAACGTGTCATCGACATATCTGTCGATTTTCATTTCTTTCTAACTTATTAGGTGACATACCCATTACTATTAAACAAATCTTATTCATTACCGTATTGGCCCGAATATAAGACGATGATTTTTTCCTTAAAATGCCCTTCCAGAAACGATACTCATCTTATATGCGCAACCCAACATTTAAAAATTTCGCATCAAGTGCCTAGCGTATTTTGTAACATTTGCTAGCTGCACAGGCTTTCCATGTGCATAGTGTGAATTAAAACATGCGTTTTATGAGCTCAAGGTGAAAATCCCAAGCACACTTTCACCACTGTATTGAGGTACCGTATTGTGTCACAGACGGTAAAAGTTTTTCACTTTAAGGCCTTTTCTGCATCCAATTCAAATCGTACCATTGTGCTACTCTGTTAATGATAAAATCTATTAACACAAAATAAAAATCAATCTTGTTTTTTACCTACCGTCACGATCGCTTCTATAGGGTCCAAGGGTCCGATCACATGTACGTTAGATACAAACGTGTTTCATGGGTTAGTGAAATAAGTGACTCGACTCCTTTTTTGCATGAAGAGAATTGATACTTTAATTCTTTAGCATCATTTAAAATTTTGTCCAAAATTTGTTGTTCATGGTTTTACAGATTAAATTACATTTTTTCTCTTTGTTCTCTTTGTCATCTGCTACAAGTTAACTTAACCTATGATCTTACCTTACTTGTTACATATCAATATTGACACAGACAGAGCCCAGCCTGCAATTTTTACACACTCTCACAGACACACAAAAAAAATTTACAATGCCCTTAACATTTAAAATAATAACCCCGCCGGCACGCGGTGACCATTCGAGCTCGTATTATGCCGTAAATAACTGTGTCGCCGTCACATAAAACTGATTTGAGGGTTCTCACATGTTCACTACTACCACTGACACATTTTAGTTGAAATTGAATTGACTCTTGATATTAAAACTTATGAAATTTTGTAGAGCCCACTCGGCTCTGTGTCTGCGCAGACACAATCAGTGACGAACTGGTAATGTACTTCTCTGAGAGGGAGGAACAGCGCATTCACGGCCACCTACTTTGCGTCGTCCTTCATGCTCAGTTGTTGAGGCATATTCCGTTTATACATGGAATATGAGAGTTATATTCAGGATACCAGAGCACGATATTGGCGTCGGCTCTATTGACGTCACTAGCAGTGGGCGTGGTTTAACGGCGTTTCTGGATGACCGATGAAGAGATGATGAATAAATTTGCTCTCTAGCCATTTTGAGTTTTACAAGCGCGTGGGTCGGCGCCCATGCGTGGTGGACACGTAGGTGCGCACTGCCACACTCTCGCCTAGTTCTTGGAAATTCGTGGAGATGCAAATTCCTGGCTGCATTACTCAACAGCAAATTGCGTCTATGCTTTGTTACACCACTGTTTCAGTCTCCACGTGTTCTTTCATAACCGAAATAACGTTGCCGCATAATACAATTTCACAATATTTTATAAGACTCCCGCACAAAAACGAAATAAATAAAAATGTAAATCCCACATACGGTAAAAAAAATAAAATGCCCCAAAAATGACCCGCTACAATACCCCCTCGATGAGAATTCTGCTGTTCACAACAGAAGAAATCTCATCGATAAACCCCGAAGAGGACCGGTGAGGAACTGGTGCCAACAAACCCCATTTTGTTCTTAATCCACATGGGTACACGACCCCCCTGGCTCAGCGACTATGGACTCATCTGAACGAGATCACTGGACTTCTCCGTAAGAGATCCCAACACCGAGAAATCGAACAGCTAAGTACCACAGCCCACCTCACCTTCTAACATGCTATCCCCAAAATCCTCAATCCCTGGCTCAAAGTATGCCAGATCCTCGGCCGATATGAATCCCCTTTTATGCAAGCTGGGCTGCCTTTAGCAGATACTGGGCTCACACACACTCACATTACATGTTGCCATGACACATTAAAAAAAAAAATTCTTTTAAAATTTATTAAAAATTAAAAAAATTCAAAATTCAAAAAAAATAATATTTTATCAAAAAATTTCTCTTCTTTTTTTTCTTTTCTGTTTTTTAGTTAAAATACATTAATTTACACCTTTCTCCTAATCAAAACATATACTTACTCTAACATGTAAATACTTAGATTCTAGCAATACAATGCAATACAATCAAACAATAAAATAAACATGTTAAATACACACATAATAAAATAATCATTACTCAAAATTCATTCGCTGGCAGGCGAAAAATCAAGTTTTTTTTTTTTTTTTTCAAAAAATTAAAATTTCCAAAAATTTTAAAATTCAAAAAAAAATTTAAATTTTATTTAAATGTTTCCTCTATATTTAGACATTATTTGAAAATTAGTTTAAATTGGTTAAACAAACAAATAAAACTGACTTCCTACTATACAAGCTTAGTAGGTGTATGGCCTCATCAGCTGATCGAAATTAGGGCAAGTCCAAGGCCCTTGACCTACATGTGTTATATATAAGTTCTGAAAATACATTTAACATCTGTAATATCCTAACTTGAAATACAAAACATAATAAAACAAAATATTTAAAATAAACAAAACATTAATATAAATAATCATCAACTTGACATTTAAATTATTTAAAATAAACAATTCTTAACTTGACATTATTTTCAATTCTACCAAAAGTTTGTCGCTGGTTTAAAAAATGAAAATTTTATGTTCTATTATAAATCTCTTTTTTTTTTTTGTTTAACAATCTGCTTCTACATTACTGTGGGTGATGTAAATTATTTATCCTCATTGACTGTACTAGATCTGTATACCTATATAATCTTTCCCCCTGACTACAACACCTTAACAACTGTGACTCACATGACACCCAACTCTATCAAAATCTCTACTAATCAAGACACTCTAATCCCTACTTATCATTAGACTCAAATGACCACCTTCTCTACATATATAAAAAAAATACTCTCTAACCCTTTGTACATAGGATACGTGTTTCCCCGCCCCCAAAAACTCAATTCCCTTATTTGGCCCCTGGATTCTACCTAAGGCGACCCCGTCCCCACTAAATCGGTCCTAATCCCGTCCCAACCCTTGTTGCGGACTCCCCCAATACACTACCCCCTAATACAAAATTGCCATCCCCAAAAAATCTCAAACTCATTACCTTACTACAACTACAACAAAATAACATCATTAATCATAAACAACAACATATCATTCAAAACTCCATATAAATTCTCCGTAACTACTGTGTCAACATCAGTACTTCACAAAACTACATTACTTCAAAACAATATTACATTATATCATCTCTACTATTTCAACTTCACTTGGAATTCAATTTGGACAGATCTATATGTCCCACAAAATATTTATCACCCAAAACTATCTCTTGTTAACTTTCACAAATTGTTACTTTTTTCTCACTTAATCCAATTATTTTTATCGTTACTTTAAAATATCTGTAATACATTAAAACATTACCTTGAACATCAATTACTTAAAACATTTATAACTAATATAACAGTGACATGTTATAGCTGATCAGCTGATATCCTAACATAATGAAAACACATCTCAAAATTGAACAACTTATATGAAATATATATATTTATTTATCATTACTCCTCACCTCATTGTTTCCCCTTTCTCTGATTCTGATCATTTTGTGTTGCCCGCCTGCCAGACGTTTAATTATTAGCTTAGTTTAAAGTATACATATATAATGAAAACACATATTTTTATCAACAACTATATCTAACGTACAACAATAAAATAACACATTTAAAATTATAGCATGTAATGAACACCTCATATTAAATATCTGAGCAGCTAGTTAATTGAACAGAGCACAAGCATTTATATTTGATCAAAATTCGGATTAAACAAAAAAATTTTTTATGTGGTAAAATTTAAATTCGTGGCTCATCCGAGCCACCTCCCAGCCACACACACTATTTCAAATTATGGAGGACTGTGTCGTCCTGGCGCTTCGACAAAGACTGTATATTTTGGAGCAGGTTTTACCTCTCCGCGTCTTTGCTTCCGCTATTACATTTGAAATTTGTCGAATATCAACATATTCTTGTTATAATTACACACCCTTACTGCGGGTCTACCACCTGTCTCTGCTACCCCCAAGCGGGCAGAGTGGCAGCCGCTGTTTCATAGTTCCGGGAGATTCCCCCTTAAGTCGCCCCCCATTGAATTTCTAATATGTACCAATTTCAAGTCAGCTATGGTCAAGGGACTTGATATGACCATAGCTGGCCGCTAGCCAAATCCACGATTAGTGCTGGTAAGGCAGTAACCGCCCGAAAAGTCGGGGAAATCTAAACTTCAATTTGACTGCCTGTTACAATCAATCTAGTTCTGTGCGACACGGTCGTTTGGCAGTGTGTAAATTTTAATTTACCCAAAAAGGTGTGCCGCACATTTTCGCCCTTTTGGCCTCCGATGGAGGTAACACTCTCGGTTACCCCCAACCCATTTCGCTACCTACGGGAGCACAGGCCACCCCCGCAATAGCAACTTACTAACTAATTATTAACATTGATAACTAAACCTTCTACAATTGCAGTTCCACACTCCATTGTTATTATCACTTCATTGAGCACCAATCTACCCCCCAAAATCATCCCCACTTCTTGTATTGATAAGTTTTTATTTTATTACACATCTCTTCAAAACGTTCCCATACTCACTGATACTAAACTTGACAATTGTGTTTGGTCACTTAATTCTAAAATTTATTTGATTTTGAAATTATATGCATCCCACTTTTTTTTTCCCCAAAAACTTTTAAAATTCAAAAAAAAAATTTAAGTTCATTGTTAAAAATCATTGTTTCTATTAATTTGTTTACCAAATTAATTTAATGGTGTTTAATTTCTCAAACTATAAGTTACAATAATTACCTCATTATTATTTTGTCTGTGAAAATTTAATTTCAATTCTTTTCTATCACCATAAGCTTTTACTCAAGATACTGATTCAGCAGACTACAACATTTTTTGTTATGGTCATCAAGCATGACCACAGGCTTGAGTCACAACATCCTACACCTGTTTACTGTTTACATAAACACAGTTGTGTGCCAGACTTGTTTTTATAAACAACAGTTATAAACATTCTCAGTTTCAGCATTCATAGTCTAAACACTGGTTACATCATATACTGCCATCTCTGCTTACTACACTTTTCAAATTTTATAAATCTTTTAGATAACATATTTGTCTCTTAAATTTTTTATTCCAATTCAGATCAGATATATTTTTGATTCATTAATGAAATTGGCCCTTTTAAATTATCTGTTTAACTTGAAAATTCTTCAACAGTCTCCACCCAAAACAGTTTGACTTTAATTACAGCTGTATGAAGTTAATGTATAAAATATGTAAAATTACAATTTCAATTTGAATCAAAATGAATTTACACAGCACTAACATTTACAACATTAAGTTACTCCAGGGACAGATACAGTTCAATTTCCTCTCTTAGTACATTCAAAACAATTTCCATTACTTTGATTACAATTTTCAAAATGATTCTACGTGATTAAATGTTGCAGTTTTTCTTAATATTTCAATAAATTTTACAAACATTACATCATTGGTTCTAATCTCTCTTTAAATTCCTCCACAATCACATTCTTAATACCATTATCCCCTACTCATAACCTAACATAGCAGGTACCACAAAATAATAATTAAACCTTTTGGTTACATAAGTTTACTTTAGAATATTTTCCAAAATTATTTTTTCTTAATTACCTGTAAATAGGTTATATGTTATATGTACAGAATCATTGTGTACAGAGATGCGATTGAAGACGAACAGAAACCCACTTCTATGACAGTAAATAACTACCCTTTTTGCAAACCTCAGATCCTTATCTACCACTTGTTTCCCAGATAAAAAAAACAAACCACAACCACTAATCTACGACCCTATCTCTGTACACAATAATTCTATTAAATTATACAAAAATTTATTATTTAGTTTGTCTACTCAGCCACAAAACTTCTCCACTACCTACCTAATTAAGGGATGAGTTTACAAGTCATAAATAACGCCAGTTTATTTAATTTTGAGGATCACCCTAATGTAGTTTTTTAGAATTAAGGCAATCAAATGGTTCCAAAAAGTGTGCCAATTTGTGTAACTATTGTTTATGTGTTTACTCTAAGGGGAGGGTTAGGGAAATCGGGAAGATAAAAGGGATAAGGATTATTAAAAGGTCAAGAACTAGGACTAAAGGCAGGGACAAAGCTTCCTCCGAAAATAAGGGTAAATGGAGAAAACCAAGGCTCGCGTGGGCAGGGGCGCGTCCCTGAAATAGACGACCCCACTGGGATAAGTGGGGAACATCTACCCGCTACCACTTTTTTATATGTTAAATTCCTAATTTTGTAGTTATTTAGTTTGTATTTAATTACAAGATTTAATGTATTATTTTATTTTAACCAATACCTTTTCAAATTGGTGGCGTTATGGGTACCCACTATTTCCCCCGTTGTTTGGTTTCGTAAAACATAAGCATTATCCATTTTAATGTCAACAACTTCATACGGTCCTTCATACAACAAAAAGAATTTTTTGATCTCTTTATCTTGTACACTTGATAAATCGTGTCTTCTCACTAATACTAACTGCCCTATCTCATATTTGACCCACTTACCTTTGCCATCATGCTTTCGCTTTCTCCTCTCTCCCTTAGTTAGCAAACTCTCGTTGGCAAGTCGTATTTTTACATCTTTGTCCACAACTCTTTCTTCCGGTGGATATTCAAAAAGTTGTTCTAAAATTCTGGGTGGACGGCTTCCCTTGATTAGTTCGTACGGTGTAAATCCTGTAGAATCGTGGGTTGTGCTGTTTAACCAATCCTCCACCTTCTTCACATACAAAGGCCACTCTGTGTGTTTGGAGTGACAATACGCCCAGAATATTCTGCCGATTTCTCGCATCACCCGCTCTGCCTGGTTCGACTGTGGATGGTAAACTGCCGTGTGTTTAGGTATGATGCCTTCCCAGCCAAGAGTCTGTCTCCACTTGCCGCTGATGAACTGCGGTCCATGATCGGATAAAATTACCTTCGGCTTCCCTACGTTGATCATGTAGTCCTTGGTGATCTTCTCGCTGAGTACCTTGCTAGTAGCTCTCTTTACACTGTATAACCTAACAAACTTGGTAAAAGTATCCAAAACAACAAAAATATATACCACTCCTCCTCTACCTTTAGGCAATGGCCCATACAAATCTACTGCAACTAAATCAAAAGGTCTTTCTACTTTAATATACTTCATTTCACCTTCAACCCTGTAATTTACTACTTTAGACTTTTGACACAGATCGCAAACTCTTAATACTCTTCTAACTCTCTTCTCCATATTTTGAAAGACACAAGATTCTTTTAGTATATTTGCACATTTTTTCGCCCCAAAATGACCATATCTTATGTGGCAATCCCAAATAATTCTATCTACTAATTCATCGGGTATCATTAACCTCCAATCCCGTTCACCCCCTTCTACTTTCTTAAACAGGATTCCCTTATGTATCTGGAAATGTGTATTATACTCTGAACCATTAATATCTGCTTCTAAACTAGTTATTATCTTACCCAATTTATTTTCTGATCTTTGGCTATCTTTAATTTCCCTTAAGTCCTCCCCAAAAATTCTATCTTCCCTAGTTAATCGAAAAATTTCTATTTCTTTAAGATCTCTACCTGTCTTATTATCTATAGTGTCTACCCTGGACAAAGTGTCCGGTACTTTATTATCTGACCCCTTAATATACTCCCAAGAAAATTTGTACTCTTGTAAAGCTAGTACCCACCTGGTTAATCTGCTATGTGTCAGCTTACATGTATTTAGGAATGATAAGGCCTTATGATCGGTCCTGATGACAGTTTCGTTTCCTAGCAGGTACGTGCGGAATTTCTTCACAGCAAAGACGATGCTCAGCAATTCCTTTTCGGTAGTAGTATAATTTTTTTCTGCTGCCAATAAGGTTCTGCTGGCAAAAGCGATGGTCCTGTGCTCCTGATCCTCACCCTCCTGGTAAAGCTCTGCGCCGAGGGCTATGTTGCTGGCATCCGTCTGTAAATAAAACTTTCTCTGAAAATCGGGGTGATTCATCATTATCATGTCTATAAATTTCTCTTTAATTTCATTGAAAATAGTTCTCTCCTCCTCTCCCCATTTCCATTGTTTATTCTTTTGTAAAACAACACTTAATTTAGAGGTAATATGTGCATAATTTCTCTGGAACTTTCTACAAAAATTGCATAATCCTAAAAAGCTCTGCAACTGTTTAATATTTTTTGGTTCTGGAAAACGTATGATATCTTCTACTTTGTCTGGGTTTGCTAAAATTCCTTCAGGAGTTATAATGAAGCCCAAAAAATGTATTTTGGTTTGTAAAAATTTCGACTTATCCCAATTAACAGTTAATCCACCTTGTCGTAATTTATTTAAAACGTACTCTATGTGTTCTACGTGTTCAAAGAATGTTCTTGATGCTATTAGTATGTCGTCAACATATACAGTCAAAAAATCTAAATCTTTCGGTTGTAATATCATGTCTAGGCACTTAATAAAACTTGCTACACTAGTGTTAAGTCCAAATGGCAGGCGTTTAAATTGATAGTTTTTTCCATTGAAAAGGAATGCAGTAAACTTACGGCTTTCTGGCGCTAATGGGACTTGCCAGTAGCCCGCCGTTAAATCTAAGGACGTCATATATCTGACCCCACTAAACTTTTGAAAAATTTCGTTCATGGCTTCCGGTGATTCCCGGTCAGGTATTATAATCTGATTAATTTTTCTAGCGTCTAAACACAATCTTACCTTTCCATCCTTTTTGATGACCACTACCAATGGATTCGAGTAAGGCGATATAGATCTTTCGATGATGTCCCCTTCCATCATGCGGTCCAACTCTTCTTGAACGGCTCTCCTCTTTGAAAATGGCACTGAATAACTTCTCTGCATGTAGGGTGAGTGCTCTCGAATCTTCAACTCGCATACATAGTCCCTGGCTTTTCCAGGCAACTCAGCAAATACATCTCTAAAACGTTCAATAACCGCCCACAACTCCTGTCGTTGGGGACCCCCTACAACTCCACCCTCATTAAAAAATTTCTCTGCCCTATTTTCCCATACTCTCTCATCATTCTCCATGCTCTCACTCTCTTGGCACACATTCACTCTTGTTTCTATAATTCCCTCGCCTACTCGGTTTTGTATCATCTTTACTCCCACAAGTCTAGCCTTATCTAACGCCCTCTTAAAATCTACCCTGATTGGTTCATGCCCCTTATTAAATTCCACTATTCTCTGGTTAAAATCAATTACTGCTTTATTTCTCTCCAAAAAATCATTTCCCAGAATTATATCTAAATTCAAACCCTTAACTACTAGAAAAGTATTTTCAAATTCTATTCCATTAATATATACATTTAATTGAACTTGTTTAGTGACTCGTTTACTTCGTACTCCCGTCACCCCCACTACTGTTACTCCCGCTACTGGTAATGATGGAATATTCTTATTTACCCTTTGTAATTCACCTAGTACATTCTCTGAAACTACCGATATCTCGCTACCCGTATCAATCAATGTTTTGTAATCCTTACCTTCTATGGTTATGGATACCTCCGTCAGTCCGGTTCTGGTTTCTGTCATTTGTGTAGCGTCCTCCTCCAGTAACTCCTCCGCCATGTCTCTGATAATTATGTTGCTGCGGTAGTTATGCTCCTCTTGGACCCCCAAGTTCTCCTCCGACAATGGATGGGCCCGGTTTTCCATTGTCTCCTCTAGTTTCCCGTGGATGGACCTGCTACTGCCTGGCTGTATCCACCTCTGCCTCTATTTCCGCTTCCGTTTCCCCTCGGTGCTCCTCTGGTGTTCTCGGCTCCTCTCTGCGGTTGACTCTGTTGCTGGTATGTTCTCTCACTGCGTTGACATTCTCTCGGTTTGTGACATCTAAAACAAGTTGTTCTTATAGCATAGTTTTCAACATTACAATCGGCACATCGCCAACCCTCGCCTCGATTATCATTATTTCCCCCTCGCGCCCCTCGGTGAAAACTTGGTATTCCCCGGGATTGATTATGATTACCATTCATGTGTGTTATTGGTGCGTTTATTTGCCTACTCATATCACGTTCCCGTATATTCTGAAAAATATCCAATATTTTTTCTAGTTTCGTAATCTCTAGAATTTCACGCGTCATTAGCGTAATCTGTATTTCTCTGGGCAAATGCTTACTTATATGACGGACGAACGATCGAAACGGTAACGGTGGCTCTAAATATTTGGCCTCATTGTATAATCGCATTACATACATAGTTACGTTGCTCCCTTGGGTCCCAAAATTACCTGGTCCCATAATTTTACTCCGCAATATTTCTTGTTCCTCCTCTGACCAATATTTCTCTCTAAAAGCCATCTCAAAACACTGATAATTTACCCAGTCTACTTTATGTACCTCCGCCCATACCGCGTAATTCCCTCTAAAACACTTCATTATTTTTAACAGTTGTACTTCCCAACTACTTCTACAAAACTGATGGAATTCTTTGACTCTATTTAAAAACTGCATAGGATGTACCCCCCTGTTTTCGCAATTAAACAACTCCAAATCAATATCGCTATTCACATCTTCAGTAATGACTATTTGTTCAGTAACGCTATTAAGTTTTTCGTTTATAGCTATATTCAATTCATCTTTAACATTAACTATACTCTGCTCAATTGATGCAAATATATTGTTATTTAAACTCTCAATTTGTACATGACGCTTATCTATAGTATTCACTGTATTTTGTATAGCTTGTATCTCTGTTTTGCAATTACTTTCTATTTCATTGATTTTGACATTAGTACTAATTTCATGTTTTAATCTTATCAACTACACAATTCAACTTGTACTCACTACTAACATTACATTCCTCTATTTTACGATCAAAATTTTCGGTTACCTTCTGTATTTGTTTATTGGTTTTTTCTACCACACTACTCTCAACTTCGTCAATTCTAGTATTCATACTATTTAACGAGTGACTCAATTTCTCGTTTAATTCAAATTTCAACTCATTAAAACTACTTTCGCATTTCATTTTTACCTCCTCAATGTCAAATTTAAGAACGTCAAATTTACAATTAAATTCACTTTTGATTTCATTCAGTTTTATATCGTTATTGTCTAAACGATTACTTAATTCGTTAAATTTGTCATTCTGCACATCTAATTTGTTATTCTGTACGTCAAATTTGGTGTCAAAATTACTATTTTGCTCTAGGATTAATTGCAACATATTCATTACATCATTATTAAATTGGCTGTTGCATTTTGTTGAAGTCGGGGTCAATTGCACACCCGAATCTTCAGTTACATTACTCTGGTCACTTAAATTTATCTCTGCTTTCTCTTGACTCGCACTTGGAGTCGAATGTAACTCCAAATTACTTATATCTGACTCATCAAAAACTTCGACACTCGTCGTTTCATTTACGCTATTTTCGTGATCTGACATTTTTATAATTGATTAAATTAAATTAAAGAAATTAATTAAATAAATAATGTAATTAATTAAATTTTGTAATGTAACGTTATTTTGCTACGCTAACCTAAAACATGTTTGTATCTTTGTAGATGTGGAATTTAATTAATTAATTATGATTAATTATAATTCGTGCCTGTTTCGCGGCGCCATTTGTGCTACTCTGTTAATGATAAAATCTATTAACACAAAATACAAATCAATCTTGTTTTTTACCTACCGTCACAATCGCTTCTATAGGGTCCAAGGGTCCGATCACATGTACGTTAGATACAAACGTGTTTCATGGGTTAGTGAAATAAGTGACTCGGCTCCTTTTTTGCATGAAGAGAATTGATACTTTAATTCTTTAGCATCATTTAAAATTTTGTCCAAAATTTGTTCTTCATGGTTTTACAGATTACATTACATTTTTTCTCTTTGTTCTCTTTGTCATCTGCTACAAGTTAACTTAACCTATGATCTTACCTTACTTGTTACATATCAATATTGACACAGACAGAGCCCAGCCTGCAATTTTTTACACACTCTCACAGACACACAAAAAAAATTTACAATGCCCTTAACATTTAAAATAATAACCCCGCCGGCACGCGGTGACCATTCGAGCTCGTATTATTCCGTAAATAACTGTGTCGCCGTCACATAAAACTGATTTGAGGGTTCTCACATGTTCACTACTACCACTGACACATTTTAGTTGAAATTGAATTGACTCTTGATATTAAAACTTATGAAATTTTGTAGAGCCCACTCGGCTCTGTGTATGCGCAGACACAATCAGTGACGAACTGGTAATGTACTTCTCTGAGAGGGAGGAACAGCGCATTCACGGCCACCTACTTTGCGTCGTCCTTCATGCTCAGTTGTTGAGGCATATTCCGTTTATACATGGAATATGAGAGTTATATTCAGGATACCAGAGCACGATATTGGCGTCGGCTCTATTGACGTCACTAGCAGTGGGCGTGGTTTAACGGTGTTTCCGGATGACCGATGAAGAGATGATGAATAAATTTGCTCTCTAGCCATTTTGAGTTTTACAAGCGCGTGGGTCGGCGCCCATGCGTGGTGGACGCGTAGGTGTGCACTGCCACACTCTCGCCTAGTTCTTGGAAATTCGTGGAGATGCAAATTCCTGGCTGCATTACTCAACAGCAAATTGCGTCTATGCTTTGTTACACCACTGTTTCAGTCTCCACGTGTTCTTTCGTAACCGAAATAACGTTGCCGCATAATACAATTTCACAATATTTTATAAGACTCCCGCACAAAAACAAAATAAATAAAAATGTAAATCCCACATACGGTAAAAAAAATAAAATGCCCCAAAAATGACCCGCTACACCATAAAATATCGTACGATACGTTTTGCATCTGAGTTGACTCTGATTTTTATCGTGTGTCAAAAATATCGGAAGTGGGTGTGAAAAAACTCTTTCAGTGTTGCCATCATCAGTACTGAAAATGAATCTGTGCGTGTTCTAAGCCGCTTGTCGGTTCGTTTTTTATAAGCTTCGGAAGTGGGATCCCATTGTGCTCTCCTGTTCTGGATTTCGTCAGTGAGACTTTCTGTATTGATGTCTTCCATATTTACAAAACAAATTAATAAAATCACACCACGACGTGAATACCACTGATTACTTGGCATAACTGGCCTCGCTGACGCTAGGCAGGAAGGTTGGCAGCACTGATGTCTGAAAGTCATACGATAAGAAACTTATGCAAGTGCATAAACAAAACCATTACGGCCCATGTATCAAAACAACTTGTCTGATATTTTATTGGATGCGTTTCCTAGGACACCGTGATATGTTTTTGATTACAAAACGATAAATTGATTGTACGACAATGCATAAAACGGCCCATTTGTTTTTGTTGTCTACGGGTCATTCCATGTCAATTCAACCAGGCCATCTCACCCACCATCTCAGATTTTGATGAAAGTTGGCTTATTTGTTCTCCCTACAGAGATAAGTAACCACACCAAATTTTAACCCTCTATCTCTATCCGTTGTCATTGTATAGGCTTTCAAAGTTTTGAAATTTTAGTGTTTTTAACAATCAGATGTTGCGAAACGAGACTTGCTACTCTTTTGAAAATAATTTGTAACTTTGTTATTTATCACCCAATGTTTGTGAAAGTTTGTAGTTATATACTCTAAAGTATAAGGATTCTAGAAAAAAATACACAACACCTTTAAGTAAAACTACGTAGGCTGGAAAAAATGTTTTATTTGATTCTTTGTAGTTTTTTTTGGTTTAGCATTAAATTGAATATCACAGAAAGGGAAAGCGATAATCATAAAAACCTTTTTTTCAAAATAATCCTCAATACATGGGCTATCATATGAAAAAATAAAATTGATGGAGTTTTCATTCCTTTGTTGTGTTTTTTTTCTGTTAAAGGTAAGTTTTTAAAAAAATTTTATTCAGCGATTTAACTAAACCATAGACATTTAAAAAGGTCTTAAGTATTTTTTTTTAATAAAACTAAAATTTTAAGTGATTATAAAACAAACAGGCCCTATATTAAAACAAATATCACAGAAAGGGAAAGTTATAATCACAAAAACTTGCCCACCCAAAGAAAATCTAACAAACGTTTTACAAACAAAATTTGAAGATTGTGATGAAGACAACACCATTGAATTTAATCAATGGATTTCAACTGACAGAACACAAATGATTACATGTTCTACAAAAATTGGTGAATTTATTGATGACCTTTCATCTAAATTGGAAAAAGTTGTCCCACACTCTTACATTGCAAAGTCTCAATCAAAATATTTCAAGATACTTAAAGAATCTTCTGATGCAAACGTTGCCACAGTATCAATTGACTTGAGTGAAAATTACTCTTTTACTATCCAGGATGAAGCCCAAGGATACCACTGGACATCTGACTCTTGCATTGTACATCCTATTATAATTAACCTTAAAAGTATTGAAGACGAAAGATTGGTTTTGTCTCTTTGTGTGATATGTGACGACATGAAACATGATATTTGTATGGTCTACAAAATTCAAGAAATTGTGACAGAGTTCATTAAAGAAAAGTATTCACATGTTACAAAAATCCACTATTTCAGTGATGGCTGTGCAGGCCAATATAAAAATAAATTTAATTTTATAAACCCTTGTCTGCACAAAAAAGATTTTAAGATCAGGGCGCAGTGGTCATTATTTGCAACTAGCCATGGGAAAACTGAGTGTGATGGTATAGGAGGCACTGTTAAAAGGCTAGCACGAAAGGAAAGTCTACAAAGACCTCTTGGACATCAAATATTATTTCTAGCAGATTTGTTTGAGTTTTGTAAAGTCAACATCACCAAAGTTAATTTTCATTTTATTTCTAAAGATTCTGTAAATCAGATATGTTCTGACCTTGTGGAACGCTTTGAAGATGTACAAACACTTCCAGGAACCAGAAGTTTCCATAACTTTAAGCCATTAGATTGTTTAGGGAACTTGGAAGCAAGGAGGATCAGTAGTGATGAGAAACCCACCTTTACATATAATTTAAAGAATAAATAGACATCACTTGTAAGAGAAGAAAATTTGAACCCATCATCATGCTATGTAGCTTGTAAATATGACAATCTGTGGTACTTTGGAATCATCACTGAATTAAATAAAGAAGAAGGTGATATGACTGTTCAATTTTTGCATCCTGCGGGACCATCACCATCATTTCATGGCCCAAATGAGAGAACATTTGCCCGATGCCAATTCCTCATGTGCTTGCAATTGTTGAGTCTCCTCACACATCAACTGGAAGAGCCTACAGATTCTCAGAGGAGTGTATGAGTTCAATTAAGAAAAAAATGTTACTCCATTAAATTTCTTTGACTGTACATACTGTAAATAACAAATATTGGAATGCAGTTTTGGTAAATTTCCAGACTTTGTTATTAATGTACATAATGTGAAAAAATATTTGATCTTTTGTGTCAGCATTAAAAAAAATTCTTGAACAAGAATTAAATTTCTATGGCTTAGTAAAATCACTGAATAAAAAATTTTTTAAAACTTACCTTTAACAGAAAAAAACACAACAAAGGAATGAAAACACCATCAATTTTATTTTTTCATATGATAGCCCATGTATTGAGGATTATTTTGAAAAAAAAGTTTTTATGATTATCCCTTTCCCTTCCTTGAAGCTGTACAAGTTAATTAGTACTTGAAATATTTAAATTTGTCCCTGTTTAGGGCGTCAACTGAAGCAGTACGAGTTTAATTAATTATTAAAGTCTATAAATCTGTACCTATTTATAGGCGGCAACTGAAACTTTACTTGTTTTTTAACTTAAAATATTGAGACTCTAGTTACTTACCTTATCGATAGTTTACCAAGGTGTCATCTGATGTACTCTTGGCAGAGAAAAAATACAGGTGAATGCAAATTAACAAACACATATTTTACAAACACAAATAAAATGGTATTTTATTTATCTAGCATGACATTTTTTCTGTTTACTTTCCAGTTTAAATTTACTAAAATACACCTTGTTCTCTTTATCGTACAATATGATACACAGTGAATTGTGAAACTACTTCACATTATGACTTTCGTGGTTGAGTTATACTCTCTGTAGGAATAATACTCCGACCAATATTTAATTCATATATGCCTGCTATTAAAATTTACCTACTACTGGCTATAATCTACATACTAACTTATTTTTTTTATCAAAAACGACCCAGATTGCTCACACGCACATTCATACCATTTAATTTAAAAACCCCACTGCATTGATTAAGTTGTATTGATTAAGGATGAAGATATTAAGAAGGGTTACCAAACTGGCGTCACTCCTTCGCTGCCATGTGCCGCGTGTGTTTAAGTTTGAAAGTCCACTATTCACGTTTTTGATTTTGGCCCGTGGGCTCCACTGACTCGATTTTGTTGTTTTAATTCACTTTTGACTTTTGATTTCACTTGCTACATAATAAATTTAAATTGACGTGAGCACGATTTTCGTAGTTACCGGCCGATATACGAGCTTAATTCAACTGGGCGGAAAAATCGTCAAACAATCCCCCACCAGGGACTAGGCATAACGGAATTACAATGCCTTCTGTGTTGAGTCGTTCGTCAATGTTCATAGCCTTTATGTGGCAAATTGTTAGTCGTGGCTCTGGGAACACTGTTTATTAATGTGTATCAGACGTCGACAAAATTTCACTGCCACTAGTTGCGTCACACAAATCGGCGTGACTTATCCATACTTCCACCAGCTCGGATTGTATGTCGAACAAAACCTTCGTCTTTGCACCATTTTCGGCAGCATCGGTTGATCTGCTTGGCGTCCCGTCCACGCGCCTGGTTGTTGTGGTTGCGCGTTGGTGTGCGTAACACAGCCCTTAAGTTCTGCGAATTCAATTGCGTTGGCGCATACAGGACGCATTCCATTGTAGATGGTTGTTAGCTACAAAGTTTTTTCTCGTCTCCCCAACGGAAAGCACAAGCATACGCGCACCGGCTCACATTCTGACGCTGTTATCGTTGTGTACTAGGCACAGACTGGTACTGAATTGTCTACAGGGTGTCCAATAAAGCACGTCTTATTGTCCGCAAAAGGTGTCCAAACAGATCGTCCCCAAATAATTATCAAATTGAATAAAAATTATACCCTTCAAAATAGCCCCGTTACATCCTGTGATATTCAATTTAATGCTAACCATGTTTTTTACCAAAAAAACTACAAAGATGCAAATAAAACATTTTTTCCAGCCTTAGTAGTTTTACTTGAAGGTGTTGTGTATTTTTTTCTAGAATCCTTATACTTTAGAGTATATAACCACAAATTTTCACAAAGATTGGATGATAAATAAAAAAATTACAAATTATTTTCAAAAGGTTAGCAAGTCTCATTTCGCGACATCCGATTGTTAAAAACACAAAAATTTCAAAACTTTGAAAGCCTATACAATGAAAATGGAGAGAGATAAAGGGTTAAAATTTGGTGTGGTTACTTATCTCTGTAGGGAGAACAAATAAGCCACGTTTCATCAAAATCTGAGATGGTGGGTGAGAAAATGATTTTTTTTTGGTTGAATTGATATGGAATGACCCCTACATGATGTATGAGTTTTTATTGTAGGTTATTGTACAGTATAAATCGGATGCATAAAAGGAGCCTAAGGTTAAGTCAACAAAGTGAATATTCATGGCCAATGTACAAGTAACGGATAGTGTTGAACAGAGGGTGTCCTCTGCGTGTCATATCAACATGGGAGAGAGAAGAAGCTATGATATGAATTTCAAATTAAGAGTAATACGTGAGGCAAAACAAACGAACAATTTGCAGGCTGCTGAACAGTTTGGTGTTTCTCAATGTAATGTACGGTGTGGGCAAAAAGGTGAAGAACAGCTTAAGAGTGCCAGTGCATCAAGAAAAGCATTCAGAGGACCTAAAATGGGAAAATTTAATAATCTTGACAGACTTGTTTCCGAATACATTCACGAGAAACAAAACCAAGAATATGCAATATTCCGGGAGGTATTAGAATGAAGTTACGTGAGTTGAAAATTCCAATAACTGAATTTAGAGCAAGCTTGGGTTGGTGTAAACGCATGATGCGGCATTCAGGTCTGTGTTTACGACGTCTCACTATGCTTGCGGAGCGCCTACCCGCAGATTATACTGACAAATTGATTGCTTATCAGTGAAATATTATAAAACTGAGGAAAGCCCACAATTACCTGCTTGGCCAAATGGCAAATGCTGACCAAACACCAGTGTTTTTAGATATGCCGTCAGATGTTACTGTGGACAGAAAGGATGCAAAATCAGTTATAATTAAATCTACAGGCAACAAAAATCATGCATTACTGTGATGCTAGGAGTAACTGCCAATAAAAGAAAACTTCCGCCGTATGTTATTTTGAAGAGACAAATGCTTCAAAAAGAACAATTACTAGCTGGGATTGCTTTTAGAACACAGGAAAAGGGGTGACTGAAGAACTTATAGCATATTGGCTTAATGTTGTTTGGGGACGTTGACCAGGCGTTTTATTAGGGCAGAGAGGTAGTTCTTTCGTGGTTACACAAGTGAGAAAATAAAGAAGCTGGTTGTAGAAATGAACACTGATCTTGTTATAATCCCTGGGGGAATGACTTCTCAGCTTCAAGTTTTAGATGTGGTTGTTATAAACCATTTAAGAACTACTTACGGAAGAACTATAGTGACTAGTTAATTAATGGAAACCATGCATTGACTCCGACAGGCAAGTTGAAGAAACCAAGCATACAGTTACTGACCCAGTGGATAATCACAGCCTGGGGAAAAATCAAAAGTGAATCCATTGTAAAGGGGTTTAAAAAATGTTGTGTTTCTAATTACATGGATGGGAGTAAGGATGACATTTTGTGGAAAGACTACTCCAGTTATGAATCTGATTCCAGTACCAATTCTAAAGATGAACTTGGAGAAGAAGAAGAAGAAAACAAGGATGATGACTCGAACTAAAAACAGTAAGATACTGTAACACTTATAATTTCACCTTTAATGTAAAATAGCCATATTTACTTAGTGTGACTTCAAGGTATGATATTTAGACTATTTAATTGTCTTTCTCATACAACACCTCAAAAAATTCAGTGTCGTTTTATATGTGAGGCCTTCTTATATTCGGGCCAAACCGGTAATTGAACAAATATAACAAATGATCTCTAACTTGACCTGTAAACATTTAGTTTTCTAAACATAATTATGAACAATTTTTCATTACAATATTATACATAAGATTAACTATTTATTTTTATCTTGTACTTCTGTTGGCTAATTCCTAGTAGTTAGGTTATTAGTTTTTATTCACAGTCACGTTACAACATATATATAAATATATAGGGTACTGTGCATTGCATAAGTAGTAATGTAATTTAATTAATAATTTAAGGTAATTACTGTAATTTAAATAATTAATCGATATTGTTAGTAATAATAATAAGTCTGGATGCAAAAGCTGTATTAGGGAAGCAATGAATCTGCCTGTCGATACAAGTCGATCATGCCATACGCAGTTGCGTCTGTGTACACGTGTATCTGGTGTGTGTGTGTGTGTGTGTGTGTGTGTGTGTGTGTGTGTGTGTGTGTGTGTGTGTGTGTGTGTGTGTGTGTGTGTGTGTGTGTGTGTGTGTGTGTGTGTGTGTGTGAAACTGGTTGATTCATGCGAAAGCGTCCACCCTAAATAAACGCTAATAAAATGCTGAATTATTTAAATCATGATGAGTGTGTAAACACTTACAAAACCAAATACACCACTGTGTGTATTGCATAAAGACGCACATGTGTACGAAAAAGTGTGCAAAAATAATAAAAAGTGCGAATGTAGTCAATTAAATATCAATAAATCCCATAATAAGTGAGATAACAAAATAACAGTCAACACACGCTTATACACATAAAAATTACCTACCAAATGAATATTGGGTAATTCGCAAAAAGATTTTGTATATTGTGAAAACAAGTGCAAAAAGTGTAGAATATTCGTGTTTGTAAAAGTGATGCCACGACAAAATCATTCCTGCAGAGAATTGTCGAAACAAGCATTCTGCTCCATAGACTATAAATACCCGACACACACCAGCCTCAATCTCTTCCTTGTTCAACAACCGTAGCGGCCGGAGGCTCTGCTGGACAACAACATATTTTCGTCAGACTACAGCGGTGGTGGGAAGCGATTGCGGACAACAGCATCACTTGTATTCAACCACAGTTCCAGCCAGAGACCAATACGGAGGACGAGGAAGCAGCACACTTCATGGCACAAACCCTAGACGTAGAGGACGAGTCATCTGAATTCCGAGAGGAGTACGGAGGATGAGGAACGGACTCGGGACTACACGTCTACGAGGGATTCACCAGTAAAGGACTCAGGACCAGAACAGAGGAGGGTACGGTGAGGAACCACTACTAAGAAGGTGAAAGAAAGCCATATTTTCATCTAAACTAAAGACTGAATAAAAGACAATTTAATCTTGTAAAACAAGTAGAAAATAATAAGAGAAAGACACTAATTTAATAAGAGTGAAAATTGTAAGATTTAATGTAACTTTTCTTGTATATTAATTAGGGTAAGATTCAAATAATCAAAAGTAATATTCACAGAAATATTTAAGTTCTTTTACTAAGAACTTACTGAAAAGATTGATATTTGATTTTGAAAGAATAAGAATTTTACTAAAGCAACGTAAAGAAGTAATGCATATGCAACAAAAATAAGAAATTATTTGTAAAAGAAAGATTAGAAAAGTCAGTAATAATTTTAAACACACTATACTGAGCAAACCATGAGCAATATAAAATAACCACATGTTTATTATAGTTAGAAGTGAATCTTATGTTTTTATTTTTCTGTATAATACACGTGTAGATAATAATGAGATTTATAAATCGCAAATTAGTTGAATTTTTGAAACAATAAAGGTTCAAAGGTCATTCTATTATATTGTACGTTGTTATTACGATTACACCTACCTATCTATACACACATTCGTTAGTAGTGTTGTAAAGAATTTGGCACTCCAAAGCGTGGGGCTCCCAAATAAATAAAAATGAATGTGTTGTTATAATATATATTGTAATATATCTTAAGTACTGTGCTCCTCTCAATTTGAGAATGGTTTAATATTTATTTGTTATTAATCTTTAGTTAAGTTTAATTCCTGAAGTTGGAATCGTAGTTGTAAGTTGTTTACGCCCCTCGTTGGTTGTGCCAATTTGTTACCTTTCACAAATGTTAGATCTTCAGTATTTACTTATAATGTTTTATTATTTTGTATTCAATTATTTCTATGTCGAGTGGTATTTATGATGTTAACGTTCTTTTACTAGTATGTTGGAGTGTCAATTCGTTACCTTTCGTTTTATTATTTACTACTTGTAGTAGTTCTAATTATTTGGTACTCTATTTATAAAAAAATAATAAATGAAATTTTTTTCTTTATTTTTTAAATTTTTATTGAATTGTATTTATTTTATTTTAATTTAATTTATTCCGTTATTCAAATTATTTAATTCGATATTAAACGGTTAAGAATTATTAATGAATGTTGATTTGCTTTTAATCAGTTTTGGTAAAGTTTTATTTAAAGAAATGTTTTGTCAGTTTGGTTCGATTGTGAAATCGACTCGTCACATATAGGTTATCTGCTGATTCACTCCTTTTCAATGACGTTCCAATTGCCTAGGTGTGTTCACTCTTCCTTCCTACTTAAAAATTTTCTATTCTAATTTTATTTAATAAATAAAACTCCTTTTACAATCAATTCATTATATTTATTAATATCTATTTCTTTTCAAATTAGTGTTATGACTCTCAGGTCGAAAATGTTGGTTTCCCGGATCGACTCTTTACCTCGGGTCGATTGTAACAAAATTAAGTTTTTCTATTTAATAATATTAATTATAGGATTCTTTTTAACTGCTATGAAAGGTCAGAAATGCTATTGGGAAGTACAATACTTACAAATGTTTAAAAATCTTACTTACTATTACACATAAAGTTAATTTTGTTTAAGTATTGAATAATAATTATTTAATTCAAATGTCCAAAGTCAATAAACATGGCCGCTTCCAGTTTGGATTGATGACGAGAAATTCAAAGATGGCCGCTTGGATTCCACCTCAAAGACTACTAACGTTTATGTCACTGTTTCTTTTAAAATAAATGATTTTATTTGAAGTGTTCACTGTAATTATAGTTAATTCTCTGTTTTCCTTCACTATTGTCTAGTTAATAAGTGTTGGTGAAGTTATTCTTAGTGTTGTGTAGTAATAAACAGTGCTTGTATTATAAGGTTATTTTCTCACCATATCTAGTAGGAATATTGCTTTTCACTTTTTCATTTCTTTTAGTTTTACTTTTTTCTTTATTCTTTTCTAGCTTTATACTTTTTAGATTTGTATTATATTCATTTTTGAATTTAGTTTTATTTTAGATATAATTTTCTTAAATTTCCCCACTCACAGAATTGATACTTTGTTAAACTTTGGCTCCCGGCTTCACAGAGCTGACCTGTACATTCTGCTGCCTAACAATAGAATAATAATAATTTCTTACTCCTGCAATGGTCTTGACCAATTTTTGCTAATTTCTCATTGGTCAATAGATTTGAGTTCAGGGGTCACATGACCATCATTATTTAAATTATTTGGTTTTTTCAATTTCCACTACTAATTACTCCCTGACTATTACTTAATTATGCTTAACTTAATTGACATCTTGTTTTTCCTGGTAAAATTACAAACAATTTGATACCAAACATGACCTGTGCGTATGAAGTAATAGATATTTTTGGTGATTTACAAAATCAGGTTTTGTAGGCCATTTTAGTCATTTGGCCTTCACAAAATCATGTTCTAATTCCTTAAACTATTTAATACGTTGTGATTACTATAAACATAAAATCTATTTAACAATTCCAGCTTATCATTACTAATTTACAGTGGTTTGACCTTTTGTTAACTATGATTGGCAATAATTTTAATGTTTAACATTTTCCTAGGCTATATCGTTTCTTTACTATCTTGTTTTATTCTGTTACAGTTATTATTTGTACTGTTGGTTTAATACCTTACTTTTAATTATAAATTTTTTCTCTGTTTTTTATTATATTGGATTAACATGCTTATTATACCCTTATTATTGTACTTCCTTAACAAACTTTGTAAACAACTTAACATAGTGTCATGTTTCCATGATTGTTGTTCTAATGAAACTTCAATAGCTAAATTCACTTTTAACAAACATTAAAAAACTGTTTAATATACAAAATTATCAACTCCTTTCCCTGTCTATCCAGGTATGTTAGTTGATTAATAACACAGAATACTAACATGTACATGAAATCAACACAATTAAACAATGTCCAAGCCTTTTCTTTTAACATAAACAATAAGGCTTAAAAGGCACAGAACCTTCAATCAATTAATATTAAAACTTATAATTACTTCCCTAACATTCACATTTCGTTTTAGCTGTCACTATTTAGTGTTTTCTTAACTATATTTGTTTATTTTCTTACTTGGTTCTTTCTGTGGTTTTTGTTTACATTTAAGATCACTGACTTAATCATCAAGCTTCACAGTTTTATTTGCATGATTAATGATTATCACTATTTTTCACTCATTACCTCACTTTTCACTGATACATTTTTTAATGGTTTCCTTCTTATAGTCTAAGGTACATTATTTTTTATCTATTCTACACTACTGTATTGTACTTCTTTCCATTTATTTAAGTTTTGTTTATTTATTTTTACTGGTTTTTATGTTGGATTTATTTAGTCTTATCCTTGGTTATTAATTATGGTCAATTTCGACAGTGATTCTCTAACTCAATCTAAGGGGTTTTGGGGTATTGTCCACGTTTTAGTCAGTCTGTCTGTGTTTGTATAGTGTTTTAATAGTATGGAACGTTTTGTTACGTTACAATATATATATATATATATTGTAACATTACATTTGGAACAACTTAATATTGTACCTGATTTAATGAAGACCATGGATAAGAAGCTAAACAAGAAGAACAATATCTTGAAAGATGATAGTAAAGAGGAACGAATAACTATTTTAGACTGACTAGTAATACAACTGACTGTACCCAAATTAATGATTCAGGCAAAGTGATGCAAAATACATTCAACCCCGATTAAGACATGAACTTTAAATAATGACAAAATAATAATTATAAAGACAGACAGCATATGTACCAATGCTATAAGGAAACAAATGGTTTCATTCAATGTATCATAATATCAAGATAATCAAAATACAAATTGAGGGATAATTGGCCCAAACATATAATACTATGTAAAAAGAAATGTTAGTAAGTGATTAATTTGAATGATGTAATGAAAATATAACAAACCTTATTATAGATACATGAACCATACAACTAATTGTAATAAATAGTGGTCATAAGGTTGTCCAGAGAATAACAAATAATAACTTATTCACATTAATATTTTATAACAAGAGTGAAGTTCTTTTAATGACAATAAAAATGTAAACCCAAACACAAAAACAATGAATGTGACAAATAGAAATATAATACGATATATTGTAGTATTAAATATATTTTAATGGGTAAGGAAGTAGCTGAATATTATGTGCCAGTGAAACCAAAACATCAGTAACAAAAGTGTCTAAAGGTAGATTTAAAAGTGAACCAGTGGAAATTAATTATGGAACAAACAAATCTTAATAATCTTGTATAAATAAGATTATTAATTTTATAAGACTAATTAAAACAAATAGAGATAAGATCAAAGAATAACAGTGGACTAGTGCAAGTAATTTTATTGTGAAAATATACTAAAAATGATCCCAAGTGAGTGCTATTTCTATCTCACAATATTAGGTAATATGACTATAAATGTGATGAGATAATATAATAAGTAGTGCAGTGATCAAGGGTACATCCCTGAAATAAAACAAAAACAGCAAGGACTGCATGAAACTTAATTTTAAGGAATAATTTAAGTAATGAAAAAACATATGTGTTTTGTTTATATTAATGGTTCATTGAACTCAAGGCTGAAAGGTCTGAGTTAGAGTACAACTCTTTTGTTTTAAATATTTGTTAGGTATTAATAATAAGGATTAATTAATTTGTTATCAAAGCAAGATGGAGTGAAAGGAGGTGTTATTACTAGTGGTAAACAGTTGTTTATGTTTAATGAAATTTTAACTTATTTATTTAATGTCCATAAAAGTCATAGCCATGTGGGCATGACAGTAAATTGATTTGATTATATATTGTTTTGTTATTGTTCATGTAATGATGTTATCAGGATAGCCAGGAAAGCAACCAACCATTCTAAATTAATGAGAAATAGAAAAATAACAAAGCAGACAGTAGTTATATACGGATGATAATTTTTTGAACAAATAAATGGAGTAGCAAATGTTTTGTGGATGGCAAACTGTATGAGGCCATGTGAAACCAACTTTTGTAAATTTTAGATAATAATGTTAGGAATTTTGTAAAACAAATGTTGAAGGATGAATAGATTTATAGTTAATAGTATACACAACAAACTAGAAGCAAAATAATCCGTTTTAAATTATTTAAGAAAAATTCAAATAACAAAAATGTAACATCTGTATTTCTTAAGTAAAAGTAGGCATGTTTAGTGTCTATATGTCACAAATGTAAAGACCAAAATAATGTTGCTAATAGTTTTAAATTCCCAATCAGTACAGAAAAGTTATACTAATTTAAAGATTTTGAACAAATTCAGACATTGAAATAATGAATTTATATGACAATGTGTATCCGAATCAACCAACCAGATTCCAAGTTTTACCTTAGCAACCAGAAATTTCGGATAAATAAAATGAGACTTCTTTAACAACGGTTATAGCGTACAGACGCGTTTGTAAAACGTCTAATATAATTAAACTAAAAACTGTGAAAACACGTTCCAGACATATTAATACAGATAGATGTACATAATACGAACTATTACAACCAAGTGAGGAACATCCAGCATTTGAAATAGAAGAATCCAGAACCAGGGAGAAGGACCGAAGCAGACGTGGGCCCTATCTTCGACCAAGAACCATATAAAGAAGAGGATTTGGTGACTTTGACATTTTATTATATTATGTATCAACACCAACTTTTGGTATACACGACTTTTTAAGAATTAATCAACTAAAACTACAGACACCATATCACACCAACACTAAGAACACTCACTAATAATACGAATTGAGATTGACACCTTTTTAAACACCACAAGAACCTTTGATTTTGATAATAACTAATAAACACATCAACTGGACATAGCCTATAATAACTAGCAATCACTATTTGACTGCATGCGTGCACATTACACTCTAAAACTTTGTAATATCCTTGAACTGTAAAATTGGTATTTTGATTTATAGAATTGTAGCGGGTCATTTTTGGGTATTTTTTTATTTTAACCGTTTGGGGCATTTATATTTTACTTATTTCATTTTCGGGCGGGCTTGTATAAAATAATGTAAAAATGTATTATTGTGCAACGTATTTGTCAGTATAACAGAACAGTGAAACAAAGCAATAAGACGCAGGTTGTTGTTGAGTCATGCGGCTGAAGCATCTACCCCCTTCAAAATTCTCAGAAATCTGTACTTGTGTAAACAGCACACAGACGCAACTGTATCACCACAAATTCGAGTGACGCATCCAGCCAAAACAGGATGTCCTGGGACGAACAAAATCCAGAAATGTGTTTTTTGAGCGGCAGGAAGTCATGGCTAAATCCGGTCTTTCCAATGACATCAGCAGAGTAGAGACGCCAATATTGTACTCTGGTACCACACATATACCAGCTATAATTACTTATTTGTTTGCGTACCGTATCACTTATTATATGATATATAATTACCTTAATATCCACTTTAGCGATACACAGTTTCGTCACTGATGACGCGTTTCGGGACTAAGTCCCATCCTCAGATACATAATTAATAAATTAAAATATTAAAATCACGACCATGATACTGGTCAAGTCAAAATAAATAAAATAAATTATAAATCGCATGTAATAAGTTTTGCTAACCACGGCTGGAGCTCCCGCATGCGTTCACCCGCAACCGCGATTGTCACGTGACTGGTCAAAGATTAAGACAAACTGATTGCAGTGTCGAACAGGTAATTTGACGCAAAATTTACCTGGTCATTTAATAAACTGTTTTTGGTGTTACTATCTTTTAAAGCTTTATAAATTTCAAATTCCTCCAGACTATCCATCCGTCTACCCTTTTTACAAATATGCAACGCTGTTAAATTTTCTTCGAAGTTCGTATATTTATGTCCGCTTGATATTAAATGTTGTGCAAATTTGGACTTATTATTACTTGGCTTAGGAATATGTTCTAGAAATCTTTTATAAAAACATCTGCCAGATTGACCGATATAGAACGCATCACAATCATCACATTTTATTTTATGTACACCACATTGCTTTTTTAATGGTAATTTGTTTTTGTTTTTGAAATAATTTCCTAAATTATTATTTGTTTTAAATGATAAAATATAGTTATTATCTTTAAGAACGGGTCTTAAAATATTTGGCATAATACCTGTGAAATTAGCCGAAAGATATTTTTAATTTTTGTTACTTGCTTTTATAGAGTTTGAATTTTTATTTTCTAAACGTTTCCTATGCCTATTTATTATTTTGTCAACTATTGTAGATTTATACCCGTTATTTATTGCTATTTGTTTGATAGTGCTAACCTCATTTAAGTAGTCCTCCTTTTCGAGGGGAACATTTAAAAGTCTGTTGATAAGACTGTTAAACACTGCCACTTTTTGTGTAACGGGATGATATGAATCATAGTATATTACTGTGTCAGTACTAGTGTGTTTTCTAAAGATTTTGTATTTTAAATTATTCCCGTTGTGTAATACAGTGATTACACAACGGGAATAATTTAAAATACAAAATCTTTAGAAAACACACTAGTACTGACACAGTAATACACTATGATTCATATCATCCCGTTACACAAAAAGTGGCAGTGTTTAACAGTCTTGTCAACAGACTTTTAAATGTTCCCCTCGAAAAGGAGGACTACTTAAATGAGGTTAGCACTATCAAACAAATAGCAATAAATAACGGGTATAAATCTACAATAGTTGACAAAATAATAAATAGGCATAGGAAACGTTTAGAAAATAAAAATTCAAACTCTATAAAAGCAAGTAACAAAAATTATAAATATCTTTCGGCTAATTTCACAGGTAATATGCCAAATATTTTAAGACCCGTTCTTAAAGATAATAACTATATTTTATCATTTAAAACAAATAATAATTTAGGAAATTATTTCAAAAACAAAAACAAATTACCATTAAAAAAGCAATGTGGTGTATATAAAATAAAATGTGATGATTGTGATGCGTTCTATATCGGTCAATCTGGCAGATGTTTTTATAAAAGATTTCTAGAACATATTCCTAAGCCAAGTAATAATAAGTCCAACTTTGCACAACATTTAATATCAAGCGGACATAAATATACGAACTTCGAAGAAAATTTAACAGCGTTGCATATTTGTAAAAAGGGTAGACGGATGGATAGTCTGGAGGAATTTGAAATTTATAAAGCTTTAAAAGATAGTAACACCAAAAACAGTTTATTAAATGACCAGGTAAATTTTGCGTCAAATTACCTGTTCGACACCGCAATCAGTTTGTCTTAATCTTTGACCAGTCGCGTGACAATCGCGGTTGCGGGTGAACGCATGCGGGAGCTCCAGCCGTGGTTAGCAAAACTTATTACATGCGATTTATAATTTATTTTATTTATTTTGACTTGACCAGTATCATGGTCGTGATTTTAATATTTTAATTTATTAATTATGTATCTGAGGATGGGACTTAGTCCCGAAACGCGTCATCAGTGACGAAACTGTGTATCGCTAAAGTGGATATTAAGGTAATTATATACCAGCTATAATCCATGCATAAAATGGTTATGCCACCACAATTAAGCACAAACGGCGACTAAAACCTGATGGCCGTGACTGCTCATTTCCCGCGACAATGAAGCAACATGTACCTGTTACGTTCTCGGTGACGGAACGGTCGACTTTAAGTAGAGACGCCATACAGTCAACAGGACGCCAACTCCAGCAACAGACGCTCACAGTTTTGGTTTCGGGCCCGGTCGGTAGTGTTATAAAATGTAATTAATCCAGTCGGACCGACCGGGACCCCAGAATTTACTAAACATATCGCCGTCATAAGTTGGTACAGTGAAATGACGACAAAGTGAATTAATGGACATTGAATCGGGGACAAAACACGTGTTCGTACGGAATCGCGGTAGTGGACAGTTTTGATACAAAAAGGGATTTGTAAAGTATAATAAACAAAGGGGTAAAGTATTAAATTGCGTGAGAGTGTGTGTGGGCAGAATGGGCTGTCTTATATAATATTTAAATATGATCCATAAATGTATATTTCAAAATGTGTTTTAGTGTTCTTGTGCTAATCATTAAAATGGCTTTTAATTAATTAAAATTATTTAGTTTACTTCAAAACAATGTGTTAGTCTAAGTTATTTCGTGATTACCACTGTCTTATTTCTGTGTTGAAAAAATTCGTCTAAACGTTCCGGAATCTTTCTGAATTATTAATTGGGTGGGGTCAGATGGCAAAATTGTCCGTTTTATTTAAGGTGGAGTGTAAAGGTTTTCGATATTTTATCCTATATAAAAAATAATCGTGGCGACCTTGGTCTTCTGGTAAAATTCGAATAACAGGTAAGTGGATAGGATTGCGTACAGGTAAGTCCTGGTAGTGGTTTTATTTATTATATATATTTCGGCTCTTTTTTATTGTTACAAATGGCTCTCGCTGCCAGGATTTTCGTTTAATTGTAATTTTATACGAGATAGACCTATTTCAATACACAGAAAATGGGATGTGGTAATGACGAATGTATAAAAATTTTATCGTACATAATTAAGTAGGTTAGGTTTATATTATTGTGATTCACAATGTGTTAGGTGTTTGAGTATAGAAAATTAGTAAGTTTTATATATAAAAGTGTTATACAAACGAACTTTAAAAATGTCCATAATACAAAGTAATGATAGTGATTTTGCGTGGGATGAGTGGGAGAATGAATTTCGAGGTGTTGTGGGTGAGATGACAGACGAGGAATGGGGTAATTTAGACAATAGATTAACCCGAATGGAAGAACAAGAGGAAGGAATATTTGCGGAAATCAATAAACATAGTGAGATGACCAATGTTAAAGGTAAGATAGCTGAAGTAAAACTGGTAGAAAATAAGACAGTGAATAGGCCTAATGATAACGATAGTGTAGGGGTGGAAGAAAAGGAGTATACATTGAATGACATATTTGACCTTTTAAAGAAAGGTTTTGACGAAAATAACAAAATACTGAAGGAATGGGCGCAGGAACTAAAGACAGACCGATTAAGGGAGGAAGATAGAGGTCAAATAAAAGTTGAATTAACACAGGTAAGTGGTAATAATGTCTTTGATAATAGCGAAGAAACAATTAACAAGGTAAGTTACAGTTGTAAAAATGAATTAATAAATAATAGTGATAAAATAGTTGAAAACGAGCTATTTAAGAATGATGTGATGAAAATAAATAGTGATGATGAAGTTTGTGGTGAAGTAGAATTTAATAACAAAATGTTAGCGAGTGTTGATGAAATTGAGAGAGAGTGTGATGAAAGGTTAGGGTGGCAAAGGGCAAATTTTCCCCGTGATGTAAGTGGAGTAAGGACTCCGCTAGTAGTGAATTTTGAGGACAGAGTTTCCTCCGTTAATTATGTGGAAGACAAGGTGTCTTCAAGCAGTCCCCTAATTTTTTGTAAACCTGGAAAAGCCAGGAAGTGGTATAGTAAGTTTGTTGTGCCCTTTGCATGGAGTGAAGTAGGTCAGTGGTGGTGTGACAGGTATTGTGATGAAAGTGAGTATGAGAGAGAGAAAGAGTTAGAGTGGTTCAAGATAAATAGAGGTTATGTAGAGCTGATAGAGAAGATGGATATTAAGAGAATTATGATAAATAATGTAGACATACCTTGTGTAGTAGTAGACAATGATTATATTGATGATAAATGTGTACCTGTAGGAAGAATTAGTGTACTTGTAGTGGAGGAATATGATGAGAAAATAACTTACCCGGGTGTAACAACAAATATTCACGGAGGCTGGATAAAAACAAATAATAGTGACAAGTCTTATGGAATAATAAAAGGGAAAATGAATGACATAGAGGTAATGGTTTATGATAAAAATAATAATAATAAATTGGATGTAAATAAAAATCATTTAATCTATAAATATGTAAGATACCTTTTTGACGATGGAGGCTAAAATATGAAACAGTAAAAGACAGTTAAATATTTTGTTTTAAGGGATTTGACTTTGCTGATTTGGAAATTGAGATGTGATAACTGACTAAATAATGAGTCAGATTTGTAAATAAATATGTAGTAAAGCCAATTGTATGTGTTGTGGTATGTAGAAATAGTGTGTGTGGCTGGGAGGTGACGCAAAGGAGTCACGAATGTAAAGTTTAATAACATAACATTTTTTTATTCAATGTTGGATTCAATAAAACTGCTTATGCTCTGTTCAATTAACTAGCTGATCAGATATGTAATATAAGGTGTTCATTACATGCTATGATTTTAAATGTATTATTTTATTGTTGTATGTTAGGTATAGGCATTGATAAGAATATGTGTTTTCATGATACGTGTATGCTTTAAATTAAGCCAATAATTAAATGCCTGGCAGGCAATTAATATAATAGGAGTGAGTATTGATAAATAAATATATATTTTATATAAGTTGTTCAAATTTGATATGTGTTTTCATTATGTTAGGATATCAGCTGATCAGCAATAACATGTCACTGGTATATTAGTTATAAATGTTTTATGCTCAATGTAATGTTTGAGGTATTACAGACGTTTTAGTGTAATGATAAAAAATAATTTGATAATGAGAAATGAAGTAACGAGTGGTGAAAGCAAATAAAAGAGAGTTTTTGGGTGATAAATATTTTAGGTGACATATAGACCTGTCAAAGTTAAAGTTGAATTAATAGAGATGATATAAGGTAATGTTGTTTTGGTTTATACATGTTATAGTATTTTGAGAAGTATTGATGTTGACACAGTAGTAGTGAGTATATGTAGAGATGAGTAATGTGAATGAGATATAAACATATTTGTTGATGATATTTTGTAGTAAGGGTGAGGTGGTAAGGTGTGAGCAACGTATGGCGTTGTGGCGAGAATAGAGTAGTTCGCGTGAGTGTTTGCCGATATTTTGGAGGGGCATTGGCTCGTATGGTTATAGCCAGGTAGGGAACACACATCCTAGTACAAAGATGAGCGGTGCCAGAGGTAAATTGAATTTAGAGTGTTTTGATAGAGATGGGTGTCATGTAGTAAAAGTTAAGGTATTCAGCTCAAGTAGTACAGTCAATGAGAATAAATAGTTCAAATCACCCACAGTAGAATAAAGTAAGATTGTTAAATAAAGAGAGGGATTTATGATAAAGAATATAAAATTTTTATTTTTTCGAAGCCAGTGACAAACTTGGTAGAATTGAAAATAATGTAAAGTTAAGAATTGTTTATGTTATTATTATGTAAAAGTCAATTTGATTATTATATTAATATTTTGTTAATTTTAAATGTTTTATT
Organism: Magicicada septendecula; assembly: GCA_034769895.1. Classification (NCBI taxonomy): domain Eukaryota; kingdom Metazoa; phylum Arthropoda; class Insecta; order Hemiptera; family Cicadidae; genus Magicicada; species Magicicada septendecula. The sequence continues at coordinate 498,481,918 of CM068368.1, forward strand.
TTATTATGTTTTGTATTTCAAGATGGGATATTACAGATGTCAAATGTGTTTTAGATAGAAATTGTGCATAACATATGTAGGTCAAGGGTTCTGGGACTTGACCTAGTTTCGATCAGCTGATGAGGTCATACACCTACTAAGCTTGTATAGTAGGAAGCCAATTTTAATTTGTTTGATTAATTAATTCAAACCAATATTTAAATAATTTTAAATATGAGGAAAACATTTAAATAAATTTAATAAATATTTAATGAATAAATTTTTTATTGAATTTTAAAATTTTGGAAAATTTTAAATTTTTTTTGGAAAAAAAAAAACTTGATTTTTCGCCTGCCAGCGAATGAATATTTTAGGTAATGATTATTTTATTATGTGTGCATTAACCATGTTTATTTTATTGTATTGCATTGTATTGGTAGATTATAAGTGGTTATCATGTTAGAGTAAGGATGTGTTTAGATTAGTAGAAATGTCTAGGTTGTCATGTGAAACAAAAATTTAGAAAACAAGGAAGAGAATTTTTTGATAAAATATTTTTTTTTTTGTGAATTTTGAATTTTTTTAAATTTTTAATAAATCTTAAGAGAAATTTTTTATTATTTAGTGTGTTATGGCAATATGTAATGTTAGTGTGTGTGAGCCCAGTATCTGCTAAAGGCAGCCCAGCTTGCAAAAAAGGGGAAACATATCGGCGGAGGAGCTGGGATAATTTTAGCCAGGGATTGAGGATTTTTGGGGGTAGCATGTTAGAAGGCGAGGCGCGCTGTGGTGCGAGTCTGTTCGATTTCTCGGTGTTGGGATCTCTTACGGAGAAGTCCAGTGATCTCGTTCAGATGAGTCCATGGTCGCTAAGCCAGGGGGGTAGTGTACCCATGCAGATTAAGAACGAGGGGGTTGTTGGCACCAGTTCCTCACCGGTCCTCTTCGGGGTTATCGATGAGATTTCTTCTGTTATGGACAGCAGAATTCTCATCGAGGGGGTATTGTAGCGGGTCATTTTTGGGTATTTTTTTATTTTAACCGTTTGGGGCATTTATATTTTACTTATTTCATTTTCGGGCGGGCTTGTATAAAATAATGTAAAAATGTATTATTGTGCAACGTATTTGTCAGTATAACAGAACAGTGAAACAAAGCAATAAGACGCAGGTTGTTGTTGAGTCATGCGGCTGAAGCATCTACCCCCTTCAAAATTCTCAGAAATCTGTACTTGTGTAAACAGCACACAGACGCAACTGTATCACCACAAATTCGAGTGACGCATCCAGCCAAAACAGGATGTCCTGGGACGAACAAAATCCAGAAATGTGTTTTTTGAGCGGCAGGAAGTCATGGCTAAATCCGGTCTTTCCAATGACATCAGCAGAGTAGAGACGCCAATATTGTACTCTGGTACCACACATATACCAGCTATAATCCATGCATAAAATGGTTATGCCACCACAATTAAGCACAAACGGCGACTAAAACCTGATGGCCGTGACTGCTCATTTCCCGCGACAACGAAGCAACATGTACCTGTTACGTTCTCGGTGACGGAACGGTCGACTTTAAGTAGAGACGCCATACAGTCAACAGGACGCCAACTCCAGCAACAGACGCTCACAGTTTTGGTTTCGGGCCCGGTTGGTAGTGTTATAAAATGTAATTAATCCAGTCGGACCGACCGGGACCCCAGAATTTACTAAACATATCGCCGTCATAAGTTGGTACAGTGAAATGACGACAAAGTGAATTAATGGACATTGAATCGGGGACAAAACACGTGTTCGTACGGAATCGCGGTAGTGGACAGTTTCGATACAAAAAGGGATTTGTAAAGTATAATAAACAAAGGGGTAAAGTATTAAATTGCGTGAGAGTGTGTGTGGGCAGAATGGGCTGTCTTATATAATATTTAAATATGATCCATAAATGTATATTTCAAAATGTGTTTTAGTGTTCTTGTGCTAATCATTAAAACGGCTTTTAATTAATTAAAATTATTTAGTTTACTTCAAAACAATGTGTTAGTCTAAGTTATTTCGTGATTACCACTGTCTTATTTCTGTGTTGAAAAAATTCGTCTAAACGTTCCGGAATCTTTCTGAATTATTAATTGGGTGGGGTCAGATGGCAAAATTGTCCGTTTTATTTAAGGTGGAGTGTAAAGGTTTTCGATATTTTATCCTATATAAAAAATAATCGTGGCGACCTTGGTCTTCTGGTAAAATTCGAATAACAGGTAAGTGGATAGGATTGCGTACAGGTAAGTCCTGGTAGTGGTTTTATTTATTATATATATTTCGGCTTCTTTTTTATTGTTACAGAATAATATTTTATTTAAATGTAATCCCCGAACCAGATACGCCCTGAGACGTTTTATTTTAATAGAAATAATAACCAACGCTTTATTTTGGTCTGAATACTGAATAAGAATTGTAACTGCTGTACCAACTGGCAAAGAAGACACATAATTTTTGCCACAATTGTGATTATCATAAAAAGAAACGAGAAACAATTAACCAATGCTTTACTGAATAAATGGTTTCTATAAAGATATATGTTTGGAGTTATATTTGCGTCGTTATTATTGCTGTTCCATTTAAAAAATAAGTTTACAGAGCACAGCGGACAACACCACGGTTGGCAACGGTGGGTGACGTCATTGAAACGGTACGTATAGTGGGAGCGAGCGGCAGATTACAAAATCATTCGCCGTTCAACATAACGTATTAATAATTGCAAATTGACGACTCCAGTGTGAGGCGAAGTAAGTTACGTTCACATAACATATTATTTTATATTGGTAACAAATTGACGCTTCCAACGGGCGGCGTATATAATTTAAGTGCCCGCAACATTAACAGTAACACAGTAACACAATTTGAGTGTTATAAATTGACGAACACGACAGTGGGGCAGAAAGTAAAGAGCGACACATTTAAATAACATATACAACTTTCATTAGAGTGTTACAGATTGGCGAACCAACGTGGGAGGCGTTTAATTTAATATAAATTAAATTATAATTTATAATTAAGCCAAAAAATAAACAAAATGAGGAAGCGGGAAACATCGCGCAGACGAGCGGCTGAAGCCGAGAAAGTAGACGAATTAAACATGGAAGACAAGGAAGCAACACCAGTTGAGGAAGTAGAAATTATAACAAGGAGGGATCCGGAGAAACAACCAGAAGAAACCACACAAACGGAAGGCGAGAAGACGCAAGAAATGTTCAAATGTATGATGGAATTAATGCAGGAGAATAATAAGAAAATGGAAGAGTTAAAAAAGGACAATAAACAGTCTATGGAAGAATTGAAGGAAGAATTAAGTGAGAACAGTAATAAGAACTTAGAAAAATTGAAGGAAGAATTAAGTGAGAACAGTAATAAGAACTTAGTAATATTGAAGGAAGACTTGAGTAAGAAGATGGAGGAAATAAAGAGTGATAATAAACAAACAAAGGAGGAATTGAGCCGAGAATTGAAAGAGAATAGCAGTAAAATGGAGGAGAACATAGACAAAAATAATAGAGCATTGAGGGAAGAATTGAAGGGAAATTACCAAGAAACCATGAAAAAATTGGATGAACACAAAGAGTCATTAAAAGAAGAGTGGAATAACAAGATGGAAATTAATAATCGGCAATTGCAGGAAGAATGGGACAAGAAGCTGGAAGAACCGGTGACTGAAATTAAAAGGGTGGAATCCGAGACCAAGGAAAAGTGTGAGCGGATGAACCAAGAGATATTGAGCGTCCGGGAAGAAACGAATGGACGGATAGAAAACATAAGAACCAATCAAGCAGTGATGGGGGAAAGATTAGAAGGTATGAGTACTAGTCTTAATCGAGTACAAGACCAAACAACTGCCCATAGAGATGAAATTAATTCCCTAAAAAACAGACAATGTACCGGTGCCCATACCACATGTGAGGAAAATCGAGAAGTTATCGACTTCCAAAATTATAGAAGAAACCCCATGCTACTCTTAGAACGGGTAGAAGAGAAAATAGCCAAAACCGGAGAAGACAGATGGTTTGTGATTAGGAGTATGCTGGACGAAATGTTCCGAAAAGTCTATGACAATTGGTGGACGGCGATGCGGCCGAGTATACAAAACTTCCAAGAATTTAAAAAACAATTCAAATCTAAGTATTGGTCTGATGCCACGCAACATATGATAAGAAGTGACATAGGATTGGGCCGATATGACCTACACGGCAAGCAAACTCCGACCGCATATTTTCTTGGAAAAATAAACATAGCCAGACATTTAGAGCCTGCAATTCCTACCGAATGTTTAGTGAGGCTATTAGCTTACCACTATGGTGGGGAAATTACGAGAGGCCGAATAAACGGACGTATACAAACCATCGAGGAGATGTCGACATTATTAGCGGAGATGGAACAGGAGAAGAACTTCCTCCAGTACAGACAAAGGAACGATGAAATAAATAGAAATAATGGTCGCCGCGACGCCCAATACGAAAACAACAGGCAAAGACCGAACAATAGTTACAACAACAACGGTAACCACTATCAACGCGGTTACCAAAACAACAATACCAATAACAACTATCCACGAAATAATGCGGCAAATAATAACAACAATAACAACAACCACTATTACCGTAGCTCTCCTACAAATAATAATAATAATGGATACCAGCGTGCCAATGACAGAGACCACCACTACCAGAACAACCGAGGTTATAACAACAACTACGATAACCGATACAGACAGAATAATAACGGCAATAATAACAATCAAAACCAAACATATCGCAGACATGTGAATTATGTGAGCATTGACGATAGAGATGTGGGAAGACGTTCGTACCAGGGACGAACGAATTATAATGGGAACCGTGGGAGAAGTTTTCAGGAGGAGAATAACCAGCACTACCGTGATGAACATAGACGAAGTAGGAGCTGTGACGACAACAGGAATAACAGGAACTCAGTGACGTTCGATAATAATGCCATTGAGGTACAAGAGTTGCAAAATAGAGACAGACCTGGTCAATCAGACAACAGGACTGAGGAGATCAGCCCTGATTTAAACGGACCGCGGCAGTGAAAAACCATCAGGTCCCATCACTGAACCGACAATTTGGGTACTTACTAGGACGAGACAAAATGACTGACGATACAATGACGATAGTGCACAATCACTTCTTAAAAAATGTGAGAGAAGAACTACTGAACGAAGACACGATAACACACAATAGTTCGAATAATGAGTTCGCCTATATCATCGCCCAAGTGAATGGACTAGACACAAGATTCATGATAGATACGGGCGCAAACGTGTCATTAATTGATAACAATGAATACGTCAAAATTCAAAAATATAGTAAGGTCATCTTACCAACTTTACCAATTCAGAATATAATTTTAATCGGAGCCACCGGAAGGCAAAACAAGTCAATAAGAAAACAGGTATCATTAACAGTGACCAGCGGAAATGTAGCTATACCTATGATTTTTCTAATAGCTAGTAATCTACCATTTAATCTACTAATAGGCTGTGATATTTTGAGAAAATACTCAGCAATAATTGACATGAGACAGGCCATAGTGTCGTTAAAAATGGATAATGTAGAATGGACGGCAAAATTAGTAGAAAATAAAAAAGTACCTTCATGCAATAGTATAAGAAAATTCAATAATAATCCAGATGATTCATGGACTATAAGAAGGGAATACTTTGGTAGGGAAGACAGTTTATGGTTGGGAAAATTAGAAGAGATCCGACAATTTCGGTCAGAACAAAATGAATGTAATTTAACTACACAACAAATAGAAAAGTTAATATCAATATATAATAAATACTGCTATGTTTTCTCTGATATACCTGGCAAAGTAAAAGATTATCAATTTACACTACAATTCAAGGAGCCTGTAAATTTTAATAAGAAATCATATCCCGTTGCTTATGCATTAAAAGAAGCAGTGAGGACAGTACTAGACAAAATGATAGCAGAAGATATTATTGAGTATAGCTGTTCCCCATATACAAGTCCGTTAATAGCCGTTCCCAAGAAAGATGGCAATGTACGACTCTGTTTGGATGCTAGAGAGATCAATAAGATCATAGTTAATGACAGAACATCTCCCGGAGAGATTGAGGAGATATTGAAAAAATTTAATGGCATACAATTTATCAGCACCTGGGATACTGTTTGTGGGTATTGGCAGGTGGAGTTACACCCAGATAGTCGAAAGTACGTCGCCTTTATTTTTGAAGGGAGGAACTACCAGTTCAAGAGACTACCGTTTGGACTGGTAAACTCAGTAGCTGTATTCGTAAGATGTATGGACCAGGTGTTGGGTCCAGATACTATTCCATATACCACAGTCTATGTTGATGACTTGTTGATTACTTCAGTGAATTGGGAAGACCATTGTGACAGAGTAGGACAAGTATTACAAAAACTATCAGACAATAACGTTACCCTAAAGCTTCAAAAATCCAAACTTATCGCCAGTGAAGTCCAATTCCTGGGTTTTAACTTAACAAGACAAGGAATAACACCATCCAATGAAAAGATTGAAGCAATCCAGAAGTTCCCAAGTCCTAAAAATAAAAAGCAACTTCAATCATTTCTGGGACTTTCCAATTATTATAGGTTGCAATTATTATAGGAAGTTTCAGAGGAATTATTCTGAAATGACAGCAAAGTTTTCTACACAATTATCCTCTAAGAACAAATGGTCATGGGGACAGGAACAAGACAATTTACTCCAAATGATCAAGCATAATTTCCCAAGTTCAGTTATATTAAAACATCCTAATTTCAACCAACCTTTCTTTATGAACTGTGATGCCAGTGATATAAGTTTAGGATCTGTATTATATCAAGAAGATAGTGAGGGAGACCATCAGGTGGTGAGTTTTGCAAGCAGAATACTTAATGGATGTGAATGCAATTATAGTGTAACGGAAAAGGAGTTATTAAGCGTTGTATTCGCTTGTGGGAAATTCAGAACCTATATTCTTGGGTACCCGATAACTGTGAGGAGCGATCATAAGTCAATATCTTTCCTAAAAAATTGCAAGATTAACCATGGAAGATTGGCAAGGTGGATACTCGCACTACAGGAATACCATATAAATTGGGAGTATGTTCCAGGAAAACAGAATATTGCTGCAGATATATTGTCCCGGATTAACATAGAACAACAAACTTTTGAAGGGGAAAAAGAAACAATCGTCAAGGTATATACTATAATAAAAAACAAATCAGATTTGGAAAACATCATGAAATCAATTGCACAACAACAAACAGAGGATACAAAAATCAACAATTTTAGACAAAGACTGATCCAACAGGATGAAAAAATTACTGCCTATTATTGTCTACATGAAGACATATTATTTTACAAACCAAATAATAACCAAGGATCATGGAAGGTGGTGATACCTAAAGCTTTAGAAACAATTAATACTGGACTACCATAGTCGATATGGGCATATGGGTGCATTAAAAGTAATGAAGGCACTTGAGGAACACACTTACATTAAGAATATCAACAGGAGAGTTAGAGAATGTATTCGGCAGTGCCACATCTGTCAATTGGCAAAATGCAATAACGAAAAAACAGAAGGAATTATGCAGCCAATTACATCAACTGGTAAATTAGAGAGAGTATTTTTAGATGTGTGTGGACCGTTACCTCGTAGTGGAGGAAGAAAACAATATAAATTTATTATAATCATGTTCGACCATTACTCCAAATTTACAAAACTATACCCCATTAATCGGGCAACTACTAAAAAGATTTTGCAAATAGTGATCCAACAATACATACCAGAGTTAGGAGCTCCAAGGTAAATTATTATTGATCACGGAACTCAGTTTCGAGGAAGGGTTTGGAAGGAGACTTTGTTAGATCTAGGTGTCAAGACATATAAAACATCTGTCTATCACCCAAATAGCAACCCGGCGGAAAGAGTACTGAGGGAGGTCGGCCGTATCCTCAGGACATATTGTTTTGATAAACACCAGAAGTGGAGTGACTACATTACACAAACAGAAAGCTTTATCAACTTAGCTTACCATGAATCAATACAAGATACTCCATATACCATAATGCATGAAAGACTACCACCCCGAGAAATTAGTGAAATAATCAATTTCCCAAACAACCCAGCTTACCAGTTCGACAACGTGAGATTCCACAGCAAACGGAATGAACAAGTGGAGAAAAGAAGGAAAAAATACAAAATAATTCAGCAGAAAATGATCCAGTACAAGATTGGAGACAAAGTATTGTTAAAAAACCGCGAATTGCCAAGTTCTAAGGAAGGAATAGCAAAAAAGCTATTATTACTGTATAATGGACCATATGTTGTTATAAAAAAAAATAACAATAATACTTATGTCATTAGTGATGTGGAAACAAAAAAGATTAAGGGGACATACAACCAAGTTTCCTTAAAAATGTATTATGAACCTAATAAACAAAGTTGAATACCACAAAATTCTAAAAAAATAGTAAGATCAACTTACAACTAATTATTTATGAGAATTAATATGGAACTGAAGAATTCATTATTATAATACCTCAAAATTCAAAAAATATAGTAAGCTCATCTTACCAACTTTACTAATCCAGAATATAATTGTAAATGAAGCCAAAATAAACAAATTTGAATATCAAAAAATTCAAATAAATAGTAAGGACAACTGACAGTACATTTTGATAATGTTATTATGAATCAAGTGAATAAACAAATGTGAATAAATTTCCAAATTCTAAACAAAAATAAGCACCTCTTATTAAATATAATTATGAACTTATTATTGGAATATAAAAGAAAGATGCAACATCCATGAATCAGAAGAAACTATAGTGCTATAAAATGAATAAGAAAAGACAAATGTAGACAATCGACGATGAAAATAAGACAAGACTAGAAACATTTACTACAAATAACCTATCATGATTGTGAGAGAATTAACAACAACTATAGATACAAATACTTGTTATGTTTTAATTGAACGAAGATAGTGAATGAAAAATGAAGATTAAGCAGTACTGATAAAGAAGGAAAGAAGATAGTACCAATTGAAAATAAAAAATGTTATTAATATCGCCACAAGAAAATAAACATCTGAAAGAATCAATGGAAAGAAATATTTAGATCTGAGAAGTTAAACTGAGTGAACAATCCCAAGAATATATTATATTATTTTTATTTGATTTAGTCGTGAATAGACTAGTGATTATTAAATGTGATTGACTGATGAGATAGCTCCAGCAATCGATATTATTTATGTATTATAAGGACAGCGGGGTATTAGGTCAAGAGAGCCCCCCCGACTGATTCCAAAATATATGGTGATTAATTTGTTAGGGAAGTAACATGTTCCAGGGATAGAACACTTATAATTAAAGACAAGTATACCAGATCATAAAAAGAATAACAAATGATAATGTGAAAGATAAGATAATTGATAATTTCAACAAAAACAATATTTTATTAAAATAATCAAATTTGGTGGCAGGGTAGTATGTAACATTACATTTGGAACAACTTAATACCGTACCTGATTTAATGAAGACCATGGATAAGAAGCTAAACAAGAAGAACAATATCTTTCAAGATGATAGTGAAGAGGAACGAATAACTATTTTAGACTTGACTAGTAATACAACTGACCGTACCCAAATTAATGATTCAGGCAAAGTGATGCAAAATACATTCAACCCCGATTAAGACATGAACTTTAAATAATGACAAAATAATAATTATAAAGACAGACAGCATATGTACCAATGCTATAAGGAAACAAATGGTTTCATTCAATGTATCATAATATCAAAATAATCAAAATACAAATTGAGGGATAATTGGCCCAAACATATAATACTATGTAAAAAGAAATATTAGTAAGTGATTAATTTGAATGATGTAATGAAAATATAACAAACCTTATTATAGATACATGAACCATACAACTAATTGTAATAAATAGTGGTCATAAGGTTGTCCAGAGAATAACAAATAATAACTTATTCACATTAATATTTTATAACAAGAGTGAAGTTCTTTTAATGACAATAAAAATGTAAACCCAAACACAAAAACAATGAATGTGACAAATAGAAATACAATACGATATATTGTAGTATTAAATATATTTTAATGGATAAGGAAGTAGCTGAATATTATGTGCCAGTGAAACCAAAACAATCAGTAACAAAAGTGTCTAAAGGTAGATTTAAAAGTGAACCAGTGGAAATTAATTATGGAACAAACAAATCTTAATAATCTTGTATAAATAAGATTATTAATTTTATAAGACTAATTAAAACAAATAGAGATAAGATCAAAGAATAACAGTGGACTAGTGCAAGTAATTTTATTGTGAAAATATACTAAAAATGATCCCAAGTGAGTGCTGTTTCTATCTCACAATATTAGGTAATATGACTATAAATGTGATGAGATAATATAATAAGTAGTGCAGTGATCAAGGGTACATCCCTGAAATAAAACAAAAACAGCAAGGACTGCATGAAACTTAATTTTAAGGAATAATTTAAGTAATGAAAAAACATATGTGTTTTGTTTATATTAATGGTTCATTGAACTCAAGGCTGAAAGGTCTGAGTTAGAGTACAACTCTTTTGTTTTAAATATTTGTTAGGTATTAATAATAAGGATTAATTAATTAGTCATCAAAGCAAGATGGAGTGAAAGGAGGTGTTATTACTAGTGGTAAACAGTTGTTTATGTTTAATGAAATTTTAACTTATTTATTTAATGTCCATAAAAGTCATAGCCATGTGGGCATGACAGTAAATTGATTTGATTATATATTGTTTTGTTATTGTTCATGTAATGATGTTATCAGGATAGCCAGGAAAGCAACCAACCATTCTAAATTAATGAGAAATAGAAAAATAACAAAGCAGACAGTAGTTATATACGGATGATAATTTTTTGAACAAATAAATGGAGTAGCAAATGTTTTGTGGATGGCAAACTGTATGAGGCCATGTAAAACCAACTTTTGTAAATTTTAGATAATAATGTTAGGAATTTTGTAAAACAAATGTTGAAGGATGAATAGATTTATAGTTAATAGTATACACAACAAACTAGAAGCAAAATAATCCGTTTTAAATTATTTAAGAAAAATTCAAATAACAAAAATGTAACATCTGTATTTCTTAAGTAAAAGTAGGCATGTTTAGTGTCTATATGTCACAAATGTAAAGACCAAAATAATGTTGCTAATAGTTTTAAATTCCCAATCAGTACAGAAAAGTTATACTAATTTAAAGGTTTTGAACAAATTCAGACATTGAAATAATGAATTTATATGACAATGTGTATCCGAATCAACCAACCAGATTCCAAGTTTTACCTTAGCAACCAGAAATTTCGGATAAATAAAATGAGACTTCTTTAACAACGGTTATAGCGTACAGACGCGTTTGTAAAACGTCTAATATAATTAAACTAAAAACTGTGAAAACACGTTCCAGACATATTAATACAGATAGATGTACATAATACGAACTATTACAACCAAGTGAGGAACATCCAGCATTTGAAATAGAAGAATCCAGAACCAGGGAGAAGGACCGAAGCAGACGTGGGCCCTATCTTCGACCAAGAACCATATAAAGAAGAGGATTTGGTGACTTTGACATTTTATTATATTATGTATCAACACCAACTTTTGGTATACACGACTTTTTAAGAATTAATCAACTAAAACTACAGACACCATATCACACCAACACTAAGAACACTCACTAATAACACGAATTGAGATTGACACCTTTTTAAACGCCACAAGAACCTTTGATTTTGATAATAACTAATAAACACATAAACTGGACATAACCTATAATAACTAGCAATCACTATTTGACTGCATGCGTGCACATTACACTCTAAAACTTTGTAATATCCTTGAACTGTAAAATTGGTATTTTGATTTATAGAATAATATTTTATTTAAATGTAATCCCCGAACCAGATACGCCCTGAGATGTTTTATTTTAATAGAAATAATAACCAACGCTTTATTTTGGTCTGAATACTGAATAAGAATTGTAACTGCTGTACCAACTGGCAAAGAAGACACATAATTTTTGCCACAATTGTGATTATCATAAAAAGAAACGAGAAACAATTAGCCAATGCTTTACTGAATAAATGGTTTCTATAAAGATATATGTTTGGAGTTATATTTGCGTCGTTGTTATTGCTGTTCCATTTAAAAAATAAGTTTACAGAGCACAGCGGACAACACCACGGTTGGCAACGGTGGGTGACGTCATTGAAACGGTACGTATAGTGGGAGCGAGCGGCAGATTACAAAATCATTCGCCGTTCAACATAACGTATTAATAATTGCAAATTGACGACTCCAGTGTGAGGCGAAGTAAGTTACGTTCACACAACATATTATTTTATATTGGTAACAAATTGACGCTTCCAACGGGCGGCGTATATAATTTAAGTGCCCGCAACATTAACAGTAACACAGTAACACAATTTGAGTGTTATAAATTGACGAACACGACAGTGGGGCAGAAAGTAAAGAGCGACACATTTAAATAACATATACAACTTTCATTAGAGTGTTACAATATATATATATATATATATATATATATATATATATATAGTGTCACTTTCTGCTACAGTCCGTTTCTTGATGTATATAATACATTTAATATTTATAATTAAATTTACCTCAAGATGTTATTTTTTTCCTTTTTTGGAACATGTTTCGGGTACTATCTTGTAATTACATGAATTCCCAGACATAACCAGTGTAACACGAATAAAACGTATACCACACAAAGGCACCATAATGAACATTTGGGAAAATTTACAAATATACAAACATAAAACAGAAAACAAACTAATACCTGAACAAATACAAATCAATACAAAACATGACACAATATTCAAAGCACTCAACATTGAAAATACACAAAAAACTAACACATACACCACAATCACACACAATAAAACCAATATGAAATACCAGAAGCCAACAGGAAGCCACCATAATAATAGTCAACCAATAACACATATATACTTCACCAGACAAAAAAACCGGAATGCTGAGGATGGGTACAAGATAGTACCCGAAACATGTTCCAAAAAAGGAAAAAAATAACATCTTGAGGTAAATTTAATTATAAATATTAAATGTAATATATATATATATATATTTTTTTTTTCATACACTTTTTGCTACAGTCTGTTTCTTGATGTATAAAATATATTTAATATTTATAAAGACTTTACCTCAAGATGTTTTTTCCTTATTTGGAACATGTTTTGGGAAGCCTTGTGTTCCCATCTTCAGTCTTCCTGATTTTGAGCCTTGTGAGGTACTTGTGTGTTGGTTGGCTGTCGCTGTGGTTTCCTGTTGGCCTCTGGTGCTTTAAATTGGTGTTGTGTGTGATTGTGGTGTATATATTAGTATTTTGTGTATTTTATATTAGTTGAGTGCTTTGAAAATTGTGTTGTGTTTTGTATTGATTTGTATTTGTTCAGGTATTAGTTTGTTTTGTGTTTTATGTTTGCAAATTTTCCCAAATGTTCATTATGGTGCCTTTGTGTGGTATGTGTTTTATTAGTGTCATGTTGGTTATGTCTGGGAATTCATGTCCAGTGTTTATTGCATGTGTGGCCAAATTAGATTTATATAAATATATTAATAATAATGTATAATATAATATTTATTGTTAGATTTAACATGATCTCCTCTTTTAAAGACTAATATTACCTTCAGCTGTCTGAATTTTGGACAGGTGAACCCTATTTTCCAAAACATATACATGTAAAGTCACATTTAGTAACTCAAAATGAATGCAATCTATGCTTGTCACCTCAACTTTTATTGTCAGTTCTGCTAAATCTGTTTCCCAGCTTTCATATCTGCTTTGATCAGTTCATCATGCTTCTGTCTCCATCAAACACAATTTTTTATTAGTATCTTTTCAATACTTATGTTTTATATTTTTATTATAACTTTAGCCCTTTTCTGTTCCAAGATTTTTAATTTTTGCACATTACAGTTTTCCTGTGTAGTACATTATCCTTAGTATTATAAGTCAGTCCCAGCCATGGGGTGTTTTAATTGTATCATGTCCTTTGCACAATCTAGTGAAATATATCTGATTTTCTACTGCATTTTAATTTCTGGTAGTATCTAAGATTGGTTCTTGGTCCTCTTTAATACCATATCTCAATTCAGTGTCCAGATTTACTAAACAGTTTTAAACATAAGTAAATTTGTGTTGTGTTACAGGTGTTTCTAACAGGAAGTTGTCCATTTCAGCTTGGAAGAAGAATATTCAAATTCTTGATAGACGTTTTCTTGTTTTATGATTTTTCAGTTCAAGGATTTATCAAAGGTGTAAAAGTAGGTATCATTGTTAGTATTGTACATATTAAAACATGTGTGTGTGTGTGGGGGGGGGCTGTATTACATAAGTTATTAACACGATATTGAATATAAAAAGTTTTAATGAAAATTTGAATGTCATGGCAACTTTCTTATAGTGGGATATGACATGTATACGTACAAAATAAGCACCTTTTTCTTCATTTATAGGTTAGGATGTTAATCGGTTACAGCTCTAACTTTCCTGATATCTTTTTTCAAGATGAGCCAAATACCTTATTTGATAACCTTGTCAACATCTACCGGAGGAAGTCTGTGTACTAGAATATGCTGTACTTTGTCTTACTGCATCCACAGTAATTTTTCAGATTTACTGTTAGTGGCTGAACTCATAATTTGGATTTGTTTCCATTACATGCTTAGTCTTACCATTACATTTCATATGTTCAAGAAATATAGTTTAGTATAATTCAGTATAAGAAATTTGTAATCAGCTTCTTTATGTTTCCTCTAAATGTTCAAAGTTTGCACCGTAAGCAAGACTGGAGTAACTATCTATAGAGAACTGTAATCTAATTTCTTGTTTTGTCTCCCTTCATGATTTGTATCATTAATTACTTGAAATGTTAGCAGTTGTGTTTCAAACGATATGTCAGCAAGGTGAATTTAGTAATTTGTGGAGTGTGTGTGTGTGTGTGTGTGTGTGTGTGTGTGTGTGTGTGTGTGTGTGTATGTGTGTGTGTATGTGTTTACACTTTCAGTGTAAACACTGAGATTGTTTACTTCCTTTGTTAGGTATATTTTGTATTCACAACAACAAGTTTATGTTTTGAATGGTTACTTTTTAGTGTTTTGTTTTTGTGTAATTTTATTTAAAGTGTAAATCGTATACTATAGTTATAAATTTGGGCATTTTTTGTTGCTCAATAATGTTTAGGCATCCACCATTTCATAAAAAAAAATTCTTGTTTTGAAGTTTTATTTTAATTAAATATTATACTTCAAAATAGCGAAAAATTGAGAATAATTAGTTTTTCATAAACTTTAGACATTAAATACACATAAAATTTCATTTGCCTAATGTATTTAGTATTTTGTTATCCTTACTTTAACTTTGATAAGGCTAAGGCGTTTGGGTTGCAGTCTTTCTCCTGTTTTATGTATTACCTGTATAGATGATACCATAAGGATATAGAAATTAGACGCCCCCAAAGGATTATACTTGGGGAAAGGATTTTATATAAATATTTTAATGTATGCAGACAATCTTATGATCATCCAAGAGAATGAAAATGACCTGCAAAGGTTGTTGTTTTATCTTACTAACATTTTAACAGATTACAATCAAACCATTTCCTTATCTAAAACAAAAGTTATGGTTTTTTCTGGGGCAAATCATAGTAGAACAAAGATTGTCATACAGGACTCACCATTAGAACGGGTGCCAGATTTCAAGTATCTAGGTGCAGCATTACATATCAAGATGATAAGGAGGTTGAAAGCAAAATTAGTCTCTTCCAGTTGCTTTGTGGCTGTATCATTAAACACTTAAAGAAGAAAACAAGGAAAAAGATGCAATTGAAATATTATAACATAATGGTCATACCTCAACTACTGTATGGTAGTGAGGCTTGGATTAGAAAGCCCAAAATATATCTAGGATATTGCAATGTTACTCTATATTTAGTTGTTAAATTTAATATTATTTTTTAATCTGTAAGGTATAATCCAGGAATTCGTTTAGTGTACTCAGGCAGAGAACGGTGTGCAAATACAAATAACAATACGCAAATCAAGTAAAATATAACGGTATTTATTTTCTTTGGGAAACATAGAAATGATCACGAACACACTTATTTCGCCTTAAAGCGTAAAACTGATTATTAATAAACTACGTATATCAAATTATTAATACGTATATCAAATTATTAGTACGTATATCAAATTTTGCAAATCAACACTTCTGGTTAAGCCTATATTAATTTTTCACTCACACAGACATACACATTTACTTATTTTTTTTTTTTGTATTCTGTTGAGCTCAACTTTATTATTTATGAAAAAGCCAGTATTTAAAATGTTGAAATGGTATATTGTTGAAATGTTCTACTTCCCTTAATTATGCTGCGTCGAATTTCACCACATGGGGGGTGTTGTTTTACTGTTCTATTTTACTGTTGCACTTTCACATTTTACGGCCGAACTGTCAATTTTGCACATAGTCACTATTATGGATGAATATTTAGCCACATACTGGCTGTAATTTGAAATCTATACAAATTCACATTTTCTGTTGTATGCGGGCGAGACGACTGCTGCTGTACACAGCGAGAGGTGAATGTCGACTGGTATTCCGTGTTACAAACTTTCCGTTTTTGGGGCGTCTCAAACTGCTTCACCCCGCTCCCCACTGCACGTCTCGTCTATAATATTATAACGTTCCATTGGGTTGAGGTTCACCTGTTACAAACTTTCCGTTTTTGGGGCGTCTCAAACTGCTTCACCCTGCTCCCCACTGCACGTCTCGTCTATAATATTATAACGTTCCGTTGGGTTGAGGTTCACCTCTTCAACATTGCTGCGAGTTGTTTTGCGTCAACAAATACTTAATGTGTTGGTCACTGGCTATAAATAGATTTTCGTTATAACCATATAAGGCCATGGAAATTTACTGACTCATGTTTACTGGCTTTCGTGTCACCTCAAAGGGGCCTCATCTTTACATGTTATATGTCATTGACACTCATACTTTCTAAAGGGATCAGCCAAGATATGTCGCCACAACCCCCTTACGTTTTATTCAAAATTGTGGTTAACTTACCCCTGGTCCAGTGACTGTGACCGTACCTGAATGACCTTACTGGACTTCTCTTTCGAGATCCCAACACCGCAAGGCCAGACCGGCACTTGACGCCCCTGCTCTGACACGCAGGCCAGCACAGGACCGCTGCCACAGCATCACTAGATACTGAAACATGAAATCAAAAAAATATCAAATAGTGGCCTGGTATAGTAACATATCCCTAACTGATCTGGTTCCCCTTAGCTGTGTTGATTTGCGTTAAGAAGTACTGAGTTTTTTTTTTTTAAATCCTACATATGGATGAATACTTTGTCTAAGTATAATACATTATAAGAATTACCTATCAACATTCTGTATAACCTTCTCTAGTTAACTATTACTCCCAAAATTCAATGTATTTCTCTGATTCCCATCAAAATTTAAATAAACATTTCCAGTACAACGTGTAAATCCCTTCCGTTATAAATATTCCATTCACTTTTCAAAATTAACAAACTCCTTACTTAGAGTAAAACACATTAAATCAACTACATTAGAACAAATTACTTACTTAACAATCGTTAAGTATCTTCATACTACTCTTTATTATATTAAAATAAAATACTCGTCAACACAACATCCTTCATTTGTTTACATCAGAAAATTAATTACATACTCTACCTTATTGATGTAACTCATTTTAATCTTTAATATTTCGTTACTAACAGCCTAGTAACCCCCTTTTCCATCGTCACATATTTTATTATAATTTATTAAATTATGAATTTATTTTAAGTTCCTCCTTCCACACACACTATTACCCCCCTGGACTGTTGCTTCCAGTTGCCTCCACAAGAACTGAAGTTAAGGAGGGATTTTGTCATCTCCCGTCCTTGCTTTGGCATTACATTTCAATGTTCAGATATAAAATCCTACTGATTATATAATAACAACCTTAAAACGGGTCTATCACCCTTTTATTTGTTCCCACGCGAACGGGTGATAGCCGCTGTTCCATAGTTCGTTCCGGTGATTTCCCCTTGAGTCACCCCGTTAATTTCAATTTCAAACCAATTTCACAGGCAACCAACCATGGTCAGGTTTACAATATCTGGCCACAGCTGATTGTCGCCCAAAACCACGATTAGTGGTGAAACAGTAATTGCCCGAAATGTGGGGAAATCTGTCATTAGCATGTTTTTAACACATCATTTTTTTTTATACACTGGACCATAGTAATTTGCATATAATATAATGTTATATAATGTTGGTGTACAGTGTATGTTGCACCCTATTTAGGCCTCCGTTGATGGAAACATGCCTCGATGTTACCCAATCAACCCTTATCGCTATCTACAATAACAACATGCCGTCACTGCAATAGCCTATCTTATAACTAAACTTATGTCATTCTTCATTACTAATACCACATACCACCACTTATTCTCTCTTTTATTGACACTTAACAACCCCCAAAAATCACCCATTAATCTTGCACAATAACAAGTTTTTTTTTGTTTAGAGCTTAAATGGTGCTAAACAATGCACCCATTGTCTTAATGTTCAACTAAAGGTCATACTTTCAGGTATCCCCCGATTCATTATAAAATAATCTGTATTTATTCGTCCACGATTTTAATGAATTAAAAGAATAATCAACCCTACTCATGTACATAATACCTTTTTAACTGTGTTACATTATAGGTTCCCTTTATTTCTCGGGTTTGCAGGTCTACCAAAACATAAGCATTCTCCAGTTTCACTTCACTAACCTCATAGGGACCATCTTATAATAGGAAGAATTTTTTAATCTCTTTGTCCAAAGCTGATGATTGATCGTGGTTTTTTATTAATACCAGTTGCCCTACCTCATATTGGATGGGTGTTAAACTCCTGTCATGTCTTCTTTTACGCTGTTCAGCTTTACTCAAAAGCCGCTCCTTTGCAATCACCAGTTTCCTCCCATGAGGTACCTCAGTCCGCGTTGGAAATTTTATCAGTTCCTCTATTATGCGTGATGGCCTTCTCTGAAGCATTAACTCATGAGGGCTGTAACTAGTGGACTCATGTAAGCTACAGTTAATGTACCCCTCTGTTTTGTTCACAAATGTGGCCCACACTGAATGTTTTTTGTGGCAGAAGGTTCTAAACATTCGCCCTAATTCCCGCATAACACGCTCACTAGGATTTGATTGGGGATGATACACTGAGGTATGTTTAACTAAAATATTTTCCCAACCTAACGTTTTCCTCCAGGTGTTTCTGGTAAACTGAGAACCATGATCCGTTAATATTATTTTGGGTCTACCTACTTCAGTAATGTACTCACTGACTATCTTCCTAGCTAATACCAAGGATGTAGCTTTTTTAATCGGGTACAATTTTACAAATTTGGTAAAAACATCTAGTACAACAAATAAATAATTTACCCCTCCTCAACTTTTGGGTAGAGGGCCATATAAATCGACGGCAACTATTGCTAAAGGACTGTCTGGTATTACATGCTGCATTAAACCCTCCTGCTTACGATTATTTACTTTGGCTTTCTGACAAATTTCACAAGCTTTTAACAGTTTACGTACAGTTTTTTCCATATTATTAAATTTGCAAGACTCTTTCAATATGTCACTGCATTTCTTGGGCCCTATATGACCATACCTCAAATGACAATCTTTCACTACTTCAGATATTATAAATTTAGGGATGCATACTTTCCAATCATCGCCTTCGGTGTGAAACAATATAAATTTCTATCATATAATAAAATAATCGAGTCCCTATTTTCGGGGGTCAATGAAACAACTCAGTTTGCTTCAAATTAACAAACTCTTACCTTAGGGTGCCTTCTCCAGAGTACTACAGATGCAAACCAGCTCCAAACAAGGTTATCTGGGTTTAAGTGCGAAATAATTACGCCAACACATTTTTTACTGTCTGAATCACATGCTTATTTTTATTTGCTATCAAAACCTCACATTTCTTTTACGTTCTATCAAAGGCTGTACAACTATTTTATATCAAACCATGAAAAATCAATTCTTATCTCTATTAAGTTTTTTAAATACTATTATGAGTGATATCACTAGTTGAATATGAATATTTAGACGAACCAGTACGTAACCTCTACTTTACCACACACACACCCGCTCTCTTTCTTTCACACTATGTCGGTATTCATTGATCTCGATTCTCTATCTCTGATACTTATTGATTGATATTTATTGTCTTCCTCCTCTTTCATACTCTGGTAAGCTTCTAAGATTTTCTCTAATTCAGCTACATCAGTAAACTCCCGGGTTCTAATTGTGGATCGTATGTCTTTAGGTAAATGCTTACTAACATACCTTATAAAAGATGAAAGAGGCATTGGTGGTTCTAAATATTTAACCTGGCTATATAGTCGTGTCACATACGACGTAATACTCATGTTTAATATTGAAATTACCCCATCCCATTATTGTACTGCGTAAACCCTCTTGTTTTTCCTCTGACCAATATTTATTTTTAAATGCTCGTTAAACTCATCAAAATCTGCCCAATTATCATTATGAGCGTCTGCCGAAATTTTAGCATCCCCTTTAAAATACTTCAAAATTCGTACTAACTTTATTTCCCAGCTTTCTTTATTATACTTATTAAAACTCTTTATAGAATTTAAAAATTGTATGGGGTTCACTCCCTTACCCTCATTACTGAAATAACCTAATTCAACATCAACATTCACTCTCTCACACATATTGGTTAGTTTTTGATTAATCGCTAAGCTTAGATCTTCTCTAACTTTAATTATTTCTTGTTCATGTTCTGTGTGCTTGCTTTTCAAATTAGTTACATTAGTTTTAATTGTGTCAATTTGTTCAAAGTTACTTTTGAATTCATCATTAATATTCTCTTGTACTTTATTTGCTTTTTTAATTTGCTCACACTCATCAATTACACCTTGAACATTACTGTCAATTTTGTCATTTTGTTTTTTAATTTTATCATTAAATTTATTTGTTAACGCGTCAAATTTTTTGTTTGTTTCTATTAGTTTCTCGTTTCGTTTTTCGTTAATTGTTTTTATATCATTCTTCATCTCGGTTCGTATTTTTTCTACATTATTTTATAGTCATCTCACTTTTCACTCCAGCAATAGTCTCATTCATACTTTTCAATCGATTTTTCATATTTACATCACTCATTTTTAGTTCGCTTCTTATTTTTGCAAACTCTTTATTTATGTCTACTAACCTTTCGTCATGTTTGCTAAATTTACTCTTTATTTCATTTATCTCTGACTTTAACTCATTCAAACTCGTGTTTAAATTATTATTTTCTGACTTCATTTCAGTTTTAATTTCATTTAAACTCGTGTTTTGTTGGTCAAACTTATTATTCATTTCTAGGCTATTTGTATTTATCTCTAATTTGATTCCTGACATCATTTCCATCATCAACACTAATTGGTTAAATATATTTATCTCGCTATTTCTACTACCCCCAGCTACTACAGTTTCATTTACCTCTATTTCGACAACATTTTCACTAACAATTTCATTAGTTGTTACCATATGATCTTGAGTAATATTCAACACTGATCTTACCTCTACACTTTCACCTAAATTTGTATTTGCGTCTTTCTCTGCCATTTTTCGACTAAATTGTAAATCAACTGTAACATAAATAATGTAAATTTCACTGTTAATTTACAATGTCCCTGTTCGGGAGCCGTTTGCAATGTTACTCTATATTTAGTTGTTAAATTTAATATTATTTTTTAATCTGTAAGGTATAATCCAGGAATTCGTTTAGTGTACTCAGGCAGAGAATGGTGTGCAAATACAAATAACAATACGCAAATCAAGTAAAATATAACGGTATTTATTTTCTTTGAGAAACATAGAAATGATCATGAACATACTTATTTCGCCTTAAAGCGTAAAACTGATTATTAATAAACTACGTATATCAAATTATTAATACGTATATCAAATAATTAGTACGTATATCAAATTTTGCAACTCAACACTTCTGGTTAGGCCTATATTATTTTTCATTCACACAGACATACACATTTACTTATTTTTTTTTTTTTTTATTCTGTTGAGCTCAACTTTATTATTTATGAAAAAGCCAGTATTTAAAATGTTGAATGGTATATTGTTGAAATGTTCTACTTCCCTTAATTATGCTGCGTCGAATTTCACCACATGGCGGGCGTTGTTTTACTGTTCTATTTTACTGTTGCACTTTCACATTTTACGGCCGAACTGTCAATTTTGCACATAGTCACTATTATGGATGAATATTTAGCCACAAACTGGCTGTAATTTGAAATCTATACAAATTCACATTTTCTGTTGTATGCGGGCGAGACGACTGCTGCTGTACACAGCGAGAGGTGAATGTCAACTGGTTTTCCGTGTTACAAACTTTCCGTTTTTGGGGCGTCTCAAACTGCTTCACCCTGCTCCCCACTGCACGTCTCGTCTATAATATTATAACGTTCCGTTGGGTTGAGGTTCATCTCTTCAACATCGCTGCGAGTTGTTTTGCGTCAACAAATACTTAATGTGTTGGTCACTGGCTATAAATAGATTTTTGTTATAACCATATAAGGCCATGGAAATTTACTGACTCATGTTTACTGGCTTTCGTGTCACCTCAAAGGGGCCTCATCTTTACATGTTATAGAATTTATGAAATTACACAATAATACTTAAATAAATTTAGACCCATTATAATATAAGGAGCGGAAATGATGTTCTTGAGGGCTGTAAAGGGTTGTACTATGAGAGATCTTATTATAAATGATCAGATTAGAAAGGAGCTAGGCATAGCTGAAAGCAGAAATGAGAAAATCTCTCGGTACAAAATGGAGTGGCAGTTTGATCCAACTAGATTTTCAAGAAGAGCCCTTGACTATCATCCAAGGGGGAAGAGAAGTCTGCGAAGACACCATAAACGATGGTTGGATGAATTCAATTGAGACTGGAACAGGCTACTAGCGTAAGACATAAAGGATGACAACAACACCTAATGTATAACAGTGACTGCAAAAGCTGGCTAGACCCTGTCTATGAACAGGAACAGATTAACTGGTTTGTATAATTCATCTTGTTATGTGAATTAGCAGTCTCCGTAATTCCAACTTTGGCGTGCTTACTTGCTAAACTGCTACATGTTATGCTCCGGGCAAGGCCTTCAGCATCTCCACCACTATTAAGTCCTAAACCACGAATAATGATTTGTAATGATTTGTTCATATGATTTGTAAGTAACGAATTTATTTTTCAGTTATTTTCCCTGTTCAGTCATTTTACTGGTTTAGCAAATTTTTAAAAACTTATTTCACATAAATAAGCTACTGTGCACTCTAAACCATATGTAAATTGAAAGTGAAAGTTAAACCAGTTTTTTAATTAAGTAACTGAAATAACAAAAAAAGTAGGAAAAAAAATTTCGACGAAACCGAAACATCGAAGCATGATAATGTTTTTAGGCTTTCGAAACATGTAATGTGGATTATGTTTGGTGGATTACGTAAATCATTTCCAAACCACAGACTATCACAAACAGACCATGTAAAACCAAATTTTATTCTCACTAAAACGTTTGCTAACCTTAATGTCAGCAGTGATTATTTCTGTCTTGATGCGTTTACATATCAAATTTCTAGACTGGGGAATCGAAAGTGTGGAAGCGTCACGTTTTTCAATTACGTTTTTGTGGAATGACCCCCAACCTAAAAACATTATCATGTTAAAAGAATGAATGAACTTTAAATGCTTGGTACTGTTGTGTGACTGTAAGTTAAGGGAACAGATGGTGAGGAACCTGTGCAGATGGGTAAGGTTCTTTTGTTACTTGTTATATTAGCTGGTAGGTCTAGTTTGATTTGGTGCTGAATTCTCCAAGTTGGAAGTGTGCTTTATGTTGTTTTTTTGTTTTATTTTCTTGAAAATGGCTGTAAAGTTTATTCTTAAAATTGCTACTTATCCCCTTCAGGACTGAAACTTTTCTCTGAAATTTTTGCATATGTTTTTTATTATTTCTTGTATACAAGTGACATTACAGCATGAAAAAATATTTAAAAAATATCTGCTTACCGCACTTCCGGAAAATGTACTATCATGATCGTGAGGGTCAGGCCTTTCATATGACAGTGTAACAAAGTGCTCAATCATGGAAAACACTTCAATAATGACTGAAAATTTATTGATCTAACATATATTAGGTCTACAGAATTGAAAACAATATTTAGACAATATTAATGATACAATAAAAATATCGGTATTGTAACACCACAAAATGTTACATAACCTAGACATTCACCAAAAGGGTAAATAAGTGCACTGAAATAATAAAAGTGAATAATTTATGATGAAAGTAGCAAAGAAGAGAAGGACCAACAAAGAAGAAGGAAGAAGAAGGATCCCAAGAAGCAGTGAGGAATACACTGCATAACACTACAACAAATACTATGACTGACTCTAACTAATGGACATG
Organism: Magicicada septendecula; assembly: GCA_034769895.1. Lineage (NCBI taxonomy): Eukaryota > Metazoa > Arthropoda > Insecta > Hemiptera > Cicadidae > Magicicada > Magicicada septendecula. Next base: position 498,506,574 of record CM068368.1, read on the forward strand.
ACAAGTTCACTATAAGCTGTCAAACAAGCCAGTCAATGACATGAATGTAATGTCATGTGTCAGATAAACCAATTAAATAATGACTAAAATAATGTAATATCAGTAACAGCATTTTGGCTGAAAGTAAATGAACCATGACCAGTAAATGACAAAGCCTATGACTAGATTAGCTATGGTCACATTGTATATTAAAACTAGCATTACAAACCCAGATGTAATATTAGGGAGTAAAAGTAATTATAAAAGGAAGCCTCATATGGATGAATAACTTCCTTATTAAATGTAAATAGTAACAATTATTAAAGCATAAACATATGCTAAAAATATGTCTAGACCATGCCTAAACAAACGTTGCCAGTAAATTCATGAGGAAAAAGGACTCCTAGTGAACATAAGATTTACTGAACAATCAATATAACTAAAGATAATGTGAAATACCACCACTCAGTTATTAATGGATAACGTTAAATTGAGTAGGCCAAACGAAATGTAATTAGGAATAAGGATTTTCGATAATAATGTATCGCCTTAATTATGTTAAGATTTAATATTGTACAGTTATAAATATCTATTAAGTATAATCACAGATGTGTTCGTGTTCAAACAAAGACGTTATAAAAAAAACGCAATGTGAAACACTAAATGTCAAAAGATAGGGAATGCTCGCATTAGGCATCGCTAGCAGACGACAGTGAGAAACCATGTTTCTAAACATTCTTTATGAGCATTGTCAAAGAAAACGAGGTTAAAACCTGTGTTAAGCCACATCAAATTGAAGCCCATAAACTAAACTTTAATTTGATGGTAATAACCTCGCGATCGAAACTATAATAAGTGCGTAGTGCGCGTTAGCGTCATTTATTGTTAAAAAGTGAGAAATTGGTTGGGTAAAACCAACAACAACGACAGTTGTCAACAACGTTCGCCGGACGGTGGTTAAAAAACAATACGTCATTTTGTAACAGTTATCAGAACCAATCAGAAGAGAGATTATTGAATGATCTTACCGCCTAAGCCCTATGAAGCGAGGGGGTATATAATCAAAAACAGAGAGGATTCGACACACTTTTTGTCATCACATTGAGCGAGACAGTTGTCGCTCGTCACCGCAATGTTTTTTAATAACTGAAATTAGTACAACAATAGTAAACCGTTTAAAATTTTCTTCAAGACATTCAACGATACTGCAATTTACTACCAGGAAGTGCTTCGAAAGTAAAGTGAATATTTTAATTTGTGCGTGATTTTAGAACGAGAGAGAGAGTTTTTTTAATCAGTATTTAACATAGCCCAGATTTTGTTAGAAGAGGGCCGACTCTCCGTTCGTAGTTCGTGTGAAGTGTAATTAACCAGTGGTCATTATAATCCGATCACTAGAGTGTTTTTTAATAAATTTTAATCTATTCGATTAAAATAAAAAAAGGTAACACTGTGACAATTCATTTTATTTATCTTGTGATGGTACAATATTAAATTAACAAAAACATGGTATAAAAGACCATAAGTATTGTATTCCTTCATTTTTTAACAATTTGGTCATAATTAATTAAACCTTTAATAATCCCTGTAAAGTTTCGGTGAGTGGACTATATAAATATTTTGTGAACGCAAAAGTGAATTGGCAGGATTCTAACTGTTTTCATCCCAAAAAACAAGAAACACAGCAAAAAACGTATGTCGCATACTGAGATAAGGCGCCGAACCCTGACGACGTCAGCGCTGAGGAATGTTTTTCCGTAAACAAGTCGATGCTGTAAACAGATGGACAATAGCTTGATGACGTAGTTTTCGCCCCACCTACGCTATATGAAACAAAGAATCTGGGTCATTTTCTTCTAGAGCGTGAACGCAGCCGGCCGGCAAACAGTTCACCGAGTGTGAATTTTAACTTTTACACCACTAAAAGTGGTTAATTACAAGAGTGTTTAAGGTGCAATACTCCGAGATGTGACCGGTAGTAATCGGTAAACTCGCGGTGTGCGAAGTTTTACCGTACGGAAAACCGCAGCTGAGACCTGTACAAAAATTTGGGTGAGAACGTTCCAACATCATTTTTATTTTCACATAAAACAACATAATTCAAAATAATAACCAACTCAAAAGTCACTCAATGTTAAAATGAAACTAAAACTTATTTAAAATTTTAAAATGAGCTCAATAAAATAAATCAATTGTACCAGAGCGTGAGAGAGAGAGTGAGAGAGAGAGAGAGTGCTTTAAATTCTCTAAGTGCTGGGTTGTGCGAGGTATATAAATGTATTTGTTTAATGTTACATAAGTGCATATTTAATGTTTATTTTGGAGGGTTAAAATTGTTTTGCTAACGCCCATGGCGTAATATGTGGGGTACATATTCGAGTCAGTTTCCAGTATGTATTTAGATTCAATTTTAAAAAATAAAAAGTAACTTGTATATGTTATCTCGAGTACAATTATTTCAGGTAGTATGTTTCACAAATCTGGTTCGTGTTACACGAATTCTGGCCCTAAATGTAAATTTGTATGATGTTGCCCAATCTGACAACATGGCGTCTGGTTTCAAAAGTGAAATTAATTTACTAGTACACACAAGATTATTGTAACTAATAAAACAATAAAAGCCATTAGTTACAAATTGCGCCCATAATAACAGGGGCATTAGTTACAATCTGCTTGCACTGATCATTATTTACCACAAAACTGTACTGACGCAAGAACAACTAAACTTTCAATCGTATACACAGTTTCAATTTACTTAGCGGATTTGTCAATCCAATGTAAGATTTTGTATTAGTACTAAGGGTTAAAATATATGTTAGTAAATAAGTCAGCGTAACAAACGCTCACCTGAAAAATAGTTACGAGTTTTAAAAAGAGGCCAAATTATTAATTATTAGTATTAACGTCTGTCAAGGCATAGTATAGTTCTTTTTTGTATTTCAAAGAGCCTACCCGTGAGGTATATTATATAATTAAAAAGTCAAATTGTTAATAGGTATAAGAGTTTATTGTTCTAACTGAGCTAGACCGTATTGTAAACGGACCAAGTAATTTCAGATTTATGTTAATGTATCAATTGTACTTTAATTGTTGATTTTATTTTCAAAGGGTAAAATAAACCCAGATTTTATTCAGCATAAACCTTGATCATAATTATTTCATATAGTTAATTGATAATTAACATTGAGTACAGGGAGATAACTCAGAGTAGAGATTCTACTATATTCGATTTTAATTGTAGTGATACATCAAGCATTTAAACAAAATTTAAAGTGAATTTATCAATTCTAAATTTTATTAATTGGTTTTTCATGGGAATTTTCCTAAAATAAACCCATGTGGTGCCCTTATCGTAAACAAGGAGTGTTATAATCTTGTTGATAAAGCAAGCTGTGTAGCGGGTCAAATTTTGGGTGTTTTATTTTAACGGTTTGGGGCATTTATATGTTATTTCGTTTTCGGGCGGACTGGTATAATAAATTTGTAAAACTGTAATTGTATTGTGCAACGTATAATAGTCAGTGTAACAGAACAGTGAAACAAAGCAATAAGGCGCAGTTGTTGTTGAGGAATGCGGCAGAGCATTTGCACCTCCACCAAAATTCTAAGAACTCTGTAAATGTGTGTCAACGCTCAAGCGCAACTACACCCGCACGCGCTCAAAGGACGCCCTAACAAAAAACTCAAGATGGCCAGAGCGTAAAAAATATCCGTCGTCTTCTCTAAGAACTCCCGGAAACACTGCCAAGAGACCGGCCTTTCCAATGACGTCAGCGGAACCAAGTCCAATATCGGCCTCTGGACACACACACATACCAGCTTTAATCCATATATAAAGTGGTTACTTCCCAACAAATGATGCCGGAGCGACGAAAACATCGTGGCAGTAGAGAACCAGTTTCCATCCAGGAACAGGTAGATGTACCTGTTATGTTCACCGTGACGGAAGAGTCGACTTTAAGTAGAGACGCCATACAGTTAACAGGACGCCAACACCGCTACAGACAATTACAGTTTCGTTTAGGGCCCGGTTGGTCGAGTTGCGTAAATGTAATTAATCCAGTAGGACCGACCGGGACCCGAGGAATTAACGGAAATAACTAGTTTCCAATAAGTGAAGTGGAGTGAATAAACGGGCAACTAACCGGGTTAACGAAGGACACGTGTCTGGCCAGAATCGCGACCGCAAGTTCGTAGAAACACAAGTGAATTTATAAAAGAAAAATAAAAGTTTTTTTTTATTGTTTTAAATAAGAATGAGTGAGAGAGAGGAAGAAAAGCAGACTGGGCAGTCTATCTAGTAGTAAGTAATAATAACTAAGTTACACAAGTTTATAATTACATTCTAATCAGACAAAACATAGGGAAAAAAGGTACTAAAGTTTTCAAGCAATATACTAAAAATTTAACTGTACAAATGTTTATTAAATAATCGCTCATTAAAAATAAGGATTACTTCCGATAAAATGTGTTAGACTAAGTTATTTCGTCATTACCACTGTCTTATTCCTGTGTTGAAAAAAAATTCGTCTAGACGTTCCGGAATCTTCTGAATTATTAATTGGGTGGGTCAGATTGCTAAATTGTCCGTTTTATTTAAGGTGGAGTGTAAAGGTTTTCGATATTTTATCCTATATAAAAAATAATCGTGGCGACCTTGGTCTTCTGGTAAAATTTCAATAACAGGTAAGTGGATAGGATTGCGCACAGGTAAGTCCTGGTAGTGGTTATATTTATTTTATATATTTCGGCCCTTTTTTATTGTTACAAATGTCGACGCGCTGCCAGGATTTTCGTTTAATTGTAATTTTATACGAGATAGACCTATTTTAATACACAGAAAATAGGATGTGGTAATGACGAATGTATAAAAATTTTATCGTACATAATTAAGTAGGTTAGGTTTATGTTATTGTGATTCACAATGTGTTAGGTTTTTGAGTATAGAACAATAGTAGTTTTATATATAAAAGTGTTATACAAACGAACTTTAAAAATGTCTATAATACAAAGTAATGAGAGTGATTTTGTTTGGGATGAGTGGGAGAATGAATTTCGAGATGTTGTGGGTGAGATGACAAACGAGGAATGGGGTAATTTAGACGATAGGTTAACACGAATGGAAGAACAAGAGGAAGGAATATTTGCAGAAATCAATAAACATAGTGAGAGGATCAACAATGAAGGTAAGATAGCTGAAGTAATAGGGGTAGAGAATAAGACAGAGAATAGGCCTAGTGATAATGATGAGAGCGTGAGGGTGGTAAATAAAGGTAGAGAGATAGACCAAGTTAACAAAAATAAAGTCGATCAGGTGACAGACAATGAGGTAAGTAACAATGAAATGAGTGAATCTGATTATAAGACACAGATGATGAATATGATGATTATGATGTGTAACAAGTTTAATGAACATTTGGATAAACAAAACGCAATGTTAGATGACATGGTTAGTAATACCAAGGAATTCAACAAGGAATTGAAAAAACGAGACGAGAAGTGGGAGGAAGATAGATGTCAATTAAAAGTTGAGTTAACACAGGTAAGTGGTAATGATGTCTTTGATAATAGCGAAGAAATAACTAACAAGGTAAGTTACAGTTGTAAAAATGAATTAATAAGTAATAGTGATAAAATAATTGAAAACGAGCTATTTAAGAATGATGTGGTGAAAACAAATAGTGATGATGAAGTTTGTGGTGAAGTAAAACTTAATAACGAAATGTTAGCGAGTGTTGATGAAATTGAGAGAGAGTGTGATGAAAGGTTAGGGTGGCAAAGGGCAAATTTTCCCCGTGATGTAAGTGGAGTAAGGACTCCGCTAGTAGTGAATTTTGAGGACAGAGTTTCATCCGTTAATTGTGTGGAAGACGAGGTGTCTTCAAGCAGTCCCCTAATTCTTTGTAAACCTGGAAAAGCCAGGAAGTGGTATAGTAAGTTTGTTGTGCCCTTTGCATGGAGTGAAGTAGGTCAGTGGTGTTGTGACAGGTATTGTGATGAAAGTGATTATGAGAGAGAGAAAGAGTTAAGAGTGGTTTAAGATAAATAGAGGTTATGTAGAGCTGATAGAGAAGATGAAGATTAAGAGAATTATGATAAATAATTTAGACATACCTTGTGTAGTAGTAGACAATGATTATATTGATGATAAATATGTACCTGTAGGAAGAATTAGTGTACTTGTAGTGGAGGAATATGATGAGAAAATAAATTACCTGGGTGTAACAACAAATATTCACGGAGGCGGGATAAAAACAAATAATGATGACAAGTCTTATGAAATAATAAAAGGGAGAATAAATGACATAGAGGTAATGGTTTATAATAAAAATAATTATAATAAATTGGATGTAGATGAAAATCATTTAGTATATAAATATGTAAGGTATATTTTTGACGATGGTGGCTAAAATAGAAAACAGTAAAAGACAGTTAAATATTTTGTTTTAAGCTATTTGACTTTGCTGATTTGAATATTGAGATATGATGACTGAATAAATACTGAAGTAAATTTGTAAATAAATATGTAATAAAGCCAATGGTATGTGTTGTGGTTAAGTGAACAGTGTATGTAGGTAATTAATTGTTGTAAGAATAATATTAAAATATTTGCAATTTAAATAAATAAACCAAATTAATTTTGAAAACAAGTAATCAGAGAATTATAATTGTTTGGATGGTAATGAATTCTATATTGTTAATAATTAATTTAATTAAAACAATTTGATATATTTTAAATATTTTAATTGATTATGTGAATGTTGTATAATTAATTTTTTTGTAAATTCAGTTTGTTTTACGAGATGGAAATTTGGTAATGAATGATAAATTATTTAATTTAAACTAATTTTGTGTAAAATGTTTCAGAGATGGTAGTGATTATGTTTTGGTTGTATATTGTGTTAAATGGAGTGTAAGTATGAAAATTTTATAACCATGTGTAATAAAAATAGTTACAGGTGTGATTGAGGTGTTAATGCAATAGTGAAATTTTAATGCAATCATTGTGTTGAATAAATATAATAATTAAAAAATTTTTTAATAATAAATGAAAAATGATATATAATGATTATTAATAATAAATTTTGAAAATTTCAAGAAAGTTAAACGGTAAAAGGTTATGAATGGGTTAAATGAGTGTTGATGCAAATATTATATGATAATGTATATACAAATTTTAATTAGTTGCCAATTGTAATTAGTTATTAAGTGGCTATTGTGGGGGTTGCCTGTGCTCTCACAAGTAGCGAAATGGGTTGGGGGTAGCAGCGAGTGTTACCTCCATCGGAGGCCAAACTGGCGATAAATGTGCGGCACACCTTATCCGTGTAAAATAAAAATTTTACACACAATACTAAATAACGTGTCGCACATAAGAGTATTGATGAAACAGGCAGTGAAATAAAAGTTTAGATTTCCTCAACTTTTCGGGCGGTTACTGTCTTACCAGCACTAACCGTGGTTTTGGCTAGCGGCCAGCTATGGTCATATCAAGTCCCTTGACCATAGCTGACTTGAAATTGGTACAGGTTTGAAATTCAATGGGGGGACATTAGAGGAAATCTCCGGTACTATGGAACAGCGGCTGCCACTCTGTTCGAGGAGGAACAGCAAGACCGGTGGCAGATCCGTTTTAAGGGTGCATGATTATTAACAAGAACATATTGATGTTCACAACTTTAAAACTTAACAGCGGAAGCAGAGACACGGAGAGGTAAACCCTGCTCCAAAATATACAGTCTCTGTGGAAGCGAAAGGGCGAGACAGTCCTCCATAATCTGAAATAGTGTGTGTGGCTGGGAGGTGACGCAAAGGAGTCACGAATTTAAAGTGTATGACATAAAAGTTTTTGCTTATTCAAAGTTTAATTCAATCAAAAATGCTTGTGCTCTGTCCACATAATTATATGCTCAGACTCGTAATATACGATTCATACTATAATTTTCAAGGTATCATTTTGTTGTTGTGTGTTAGATATAGTTGTTGACAAAATGTATTTTTATTATGTGTATTTTTTTTTCGAAGCCAATAATTAGCCGCCTGGCAGGCAAGCAACATAATAGGAGTAAGTGTTGATAATGTATTACATGTAATTGTCCAATTTTGAATGGTATTCATGGTGTTTTAATTATGTCAGGAGATCAGCTGATCAGCAATGATGTCACTGGTAGGTTAGTTATAAAGGTTACAAGTTATTAATGTTCAATGCTATGTTTGATGTACTACAGATATTTTGAAGTAAAGATAAAAAGAATATGAGAAATAAAATAGCAATAATTTATGCAAATTAATAAAAGATAACTCATGGGTGATAAATGTTTTATGGGACACGTAGACCTGTCCGAATTGAATTAAAAGTTGAATGTGAAATGATGGAGATGAATATAATGTAATGTTGTTTTTGAGTTGATGTGAGGTAACAGAGTTGGTGAAGTATTAATGTTGACACAGTGGTAATGGAGAATTTATGTAGAGTTTTGAATGATATATATTTATGTTTATAATTAATGAAGTTATTTTGTGTATTGGTAGTAATGTAATGAGATTGAGAATTTTGGGGATGGCAATTTTGTATTAGGGGGTAGTATATTCGGGGAGTCCGCAACAAAGGTTGGGACGGGATAGGGATAGATTTTAGTGGGGAAGGGGCCGCCTTAGGTAAAATCCAGGGGCCAAATAAGGGAATTGAGTTTTTGAGTAGGGGAAACACGTATCCTATATATACAAAGGGTTAGAGAGTATTTTATATGGGGAGAAGGTGGCGTTTTGTGTTAAATGATAAGTTGGGGTTTAGAGTGTTTTGATTAGTAGATATTTTGGTAGAGATGGGTGTCATGGGAGTTGAAGTTGATGAATATTGGAGTCAAAGGGGTAAAGATTATATATGTAGACAGAATAAATGAGAATAAATAATTTACATCACCCACAGTATATTAAAGTAAGATTGTTGAAAAGAAAGAGAGATTCATGATAAAGAATATACAATTGTTTATTTTTTTCAACCAGTGGCAGAATTTTGATAAAATTTGAAAATGATGTAAAGTCAAGAATTGTTTATTTTAAATAATTTAAATGCCAATTTGATTATTATTTGTAATAATATTTTGTTTATTTTAAATATTGTATTTTATTATGTTTTGTATTTCAAGTTAGAATATTACAGATGTTCAATGTGTTTTCAGAACTTATATATAACATATGTAGGTCAAGGATCTTGGACTTGACCTAGTTACGATCAGCTGATGAGGTCATACACCTACTAAGCTTGTATAGTAGGAATCCAATTTTAATTTGTTTGTTTGATTAATTCAAACCAATATTTGAATAATCTTAATAAATGTTATTTAATAAATAAATTTAATAAAATTTTTAATGAATGAATTTAAATTTTTCTTGAATTTTAAAATTTTGAAAATTTTAAATTTTTTTGGGAAAAAAAAAAAACGATTTTTCGCCTGCCAGCGAATGACTATTTTAGATAATGATTTTTTATTATGTGTGCATGAACCATGTTTCTTTTATTGTATTGTATTGTATTGGTAGACTATAAGTGGTTCTCATGTTAGAGTAAGGATGTGTTTAGCTTATTAGAAAGGTCTAGGTTAAGTCGTTTGAAAAAAAAAATTAGAGAAAACAAGGAAGAGAATTTTTGATAAAAGATTATTTTTTTGAATTTTGAATTTTTTAAATTTTTAATAAATTTTAAAAGAAATTTTATTTTTTTTTTACGTGTTATGGTAACATGTAATGTTAGTGTGTGTGAGCCCAGTATTTGCTAAAGGCAGCCCAGCTTGCAAAAAGGGGAACCATATCGGTTGAGGAGCCGGAATCATTCTAGCCAGGGATTGAGGATTTTTGGGGGTAGCATGCGAGAAGGCGAGGTGCGCCGTGGTGCGAGTCTGATCGATTTCTCGGTGTTGGGATCTCTTACGGAGAAGTCCAGTGATCTCGTTCAGATGAGTCCATGGTCGCTGAGCCAGGGGGGTCGTGTACCCATGCAGATCAAGAACAAGGGGGTTGTTGGCACCAGTTCCTCACCGGTCCTCTTCGGGGTTATCGATGAGATTTCTTCTGTTATGAACAGCAGAATTCTCATCGAGGGGGTATTGTAGCGGGTCAAATTTTGGGTGTTTTATTTTAACGGTTTGGGGCATTTATATATTATTTATTTCGTTTTCGGGCGGACTGGTATAATAAATTTGTAAAACGGTAATTGTATTGTGCAACGTATAATAGTCAGTGTAACAGAACAGTGAAACAAAGCAATAAGGCGCAGTTGTTGTTGAGGAATGCGGCAGAGCATTTGCACCTCCACCAAAATTCTAAGAACTCTGTAAATGTGTGTCAACGCTCAAGCGCAACTACACCCGCACGCGCTCAAAGGACGCCCTAACAAAAAACTCAAGATGGCCAGAGCGTAAAAAATATCCGTCGTCTTCTCTAAGAACTCCCGGAAACACTGCCAAGAGACCGGCCTTTCCAATGACGTCAGCGGAACCAAGTCCAATATCGGCCTCTGGACACACACACATACCAGCTTTAATCCATATATAAAGTGGTTACTTCCCAACAAATGATGCCGGAGCGACGAAAACATCGTGGCAGTAGAGAACCAGTTTCCATCCAGGAACAGGTAGATGTACCTGTTATGTTCACCGTGACGGAAGAGTCGACTTTAAGTAGAGACGCCATACAGTTAACAGGACGCCAACACCGCTACAGACAATTACAGTTTCGTTTAGGGCCCGGTTGGTCGAGTTGCGTAAATGTAATTAATCCAGTAGGACCGACCGGGACCCGAGGAATTAACGGAAATAACTAGTTTCCAATAAGTGAAGTGGAGTGAATAAACGGGCAACTAACCGGGTTAACGAAGGACACGTGTCTGGCCAGAATCGCGACCGCAAGTTCGTAGAAACACAAGTGAATTTATAAAAGAAAAATAAAAGTTTTTTTTTATTGTTTTAAATAAGAATGAGTGAGAGAGAGGAAGAAAAGCAGACTGGGCAGTCTATCTAGTAGTAAGTAATAATAACTAAGTTACACAAGTTTATAATTACATTCTAATCAGACAAAACATAGGGAAAAAAGGTACTAAAGTTTTCAAGCAATATACTAAAAATTTAACTGTACAAATGTTTATTAAATAATCGCTCATTAAAAATAAGGATTACTTCCGATAAAATGTGTTAGACTAAGTTATTTCGTCATTACCACTGTCTTATTCCTGTGTTGAAAAAAAATTTGTCTAGACGTTCCGGAATCTTCTGAATTATTAATTGGGTGGGTCAGATTGCTAAATTGTCCGTTTTATTTAAGGTGGAGTGTAAAGGTTTTCGATATTTTATCCTATATAAAAAATAATCGTGGCGACCTTGGTCTTCTGGTAAAATTTCAATAACAGGTAAGTGGATAGGATTGCGCACAGGTAAGTCCTGGTAGTGGTTATATTTATTTTATATATTTCGGCCCTTTTTTATTGTTACAGCTGGTATTAAGCGCATCTTGACAGCTTATATTTTTGGTAAGTGAACTTCAGAACTTCCAGTATCACAAACAGGTACGTGAAAGTGTATATTATTATAAATTGTTTGTCCAGACGAGACTTAACGTTACGTACACTGACGACACTTAACCGAGAAGAGGAGTTCCGCTGCAAGATCGACGCTACGGCTACATTCATCCACCGACCAGCGATTAACTTATTATGCACTATAATTATCATTGTTTACTAAATAAACAATATTTATCAATTATTACTAAAGATTATTACTGCAATTATTTTAAAAAGAGTTCATTTTTAAATTATAACACAAGATTCGCTGTAATCGAATTTTAACTTAACTTTAATTTTAAATAACTAAATAAAATTATTAGACACCGGCACAAAAGTTCTTTTACAAATTGGCGACCAGCAACGTGAGGCTTTAAAAATATTAAACCGATAAATTTTTAATATTAAAATTAAGCCCGGCAAATACAAGTGAACAAGCACGCCTCACATACACAGACACAATAATATATACAAGCCAGCCGAAGCAAAGATGTACAGGAGAAATAGAAGGAGAAGGGAGAGAGTAGACTGGGACCAAATATACAGAATATTGAAAATAGATGGTGAGAAGATGAACCGACAAATGGAAGAGGAGAAGAGACAGATGAGAGAGGAGTCAGACCAATTAAGACGTAAGATAGAAGAAGGTTTTGCAAGACTCCACGAATGGGAAACCCCACAAACAAGAAGGAACCGGAATACAAGATGGTTTAGTAACCAACCAGCATGGCGAAACGAAGAGAAGAGGGACTACCGTTACCAGAGATGGGAAGACGAGCGTAGAAGAAAAGAAGCATTCGAAGAGGAATTGAGATACAACAAAATAAGATGAAATGAAGAACTGTTCTACAGCCAAGCAGCACAACGGGACGAAGAGGAAATGAGCTATCAGAACCAGAGACGAGAAGACGAGCGGAAGCGAAGAGAAGCTTTCGAAGAAGAACTGAAAAGAGCTAAGAAATTACTAAACGAGAAGAAACCGATAAATGAAGATTTAATGAAAAATAAAGGAAATACTGATAGGAATGAGAATTACCTTAACGAAAAATCTGAAAACGACCATAGCAAGAAAGATTCCACGGAACCACCACCAGAAAATATAGATAAGGATACCCAAGACCAAGAGGGCAATAAGAATAACCAGGAGGAGGAAATAATAAGTACCGACCCAGTAATCGAAACAATAATGGAAAATGACAATAATGAAATACTTGAATCTCTAAATGAACCCTGTGAAACCATGAGTAAGGACACGAAAATGCCTGAAGGAGAGACTACCGCAGGTGACACCGTAGAAAACCAACCTGAGGAACCCGAACCAACAGAGCTGCTAAGTTTCCAGGAGATGATGGTGAAATGTAGGAGGGAACAGTTTCCCCAACCCGTAGAGAATAGCTTTGAGAAGGCAAGAGAAGAAATGATAAACGATATTAGACTATGGAGAGAAGAAATCATCCAACTATGGAGGGAAGAAATGAAAAACAATGGCGAACCAACAACCGCAGAAACACCAAGTGATGAAATTGCAGAACAACCAACTTTACAAACTAAAAATAATGGTAAACAAGCAGAAAAGCAACAAGACGCAAAGACATTACCATCTGAAGACAAGCTCGACAGAAACAAAGAAAATATTCAAGACATGGAGATCAACGCCGAAGGTGTAAAGAAGATCCAAATAATTAAGAAAACAGAAGAAAGGAAAGATGAGGACAAACCGGCGATAGAAGAAGTACCCAATGATGAAACCATGGAAGAATTAAGTCTACAAACCAAAGACCAGGCAATAGAGAACCACAGAAGTAAGAAAAAGGAAGAAAGAAGCATAATACGTCCCAAGAAAGTGAGAATTACACGGGAAATATTAGAGATGACTAGAAGAGGCTTAATTAACTTCAGGTACGACCAGAGTAGTGATCATAGAGCAAGAATCAAGGGTAAGAAGTATGAACAGAACTTCATAAAAGTACTAAAAGTAAATCACCATAAAACCGTGGATAAAAACCTAAATAAGAATACAATTAAATCAAATATGCCAACAAGTGAAAGACGCCAGACAAGGTTAGTTGATTCCTCAATGAATAACCGACCATTAAAATATTTATTTAATTATCCAGATGACGGAACGAGTAAAACAATGTTACATACCAGTGACTATGTTATGACGGAGAAGGTTATAAACAATGAGGTATTTAAGGTGAATACTCCTAGAAGAAGGATGCATCGCAGGAAGAAGGAAAACTAACAGAAACAGATGGACCGGATCATTGAAGGATACGCCCAAGCAATAAGAAAACTGCGGAAGGAAAAGAACCAGTCGATAGAGAACTCCAGCCAGAAGACAGGAGACAACGAACCAGAGTTAGAAGAGACACCAGAAGTTAATTATAAAAAAAAAACAGGAGAACACCAGACACCTGGGTAACAAAGATAATGGGGAGAAGAAAACGAAAGGACATAAGGTAGCTGAAGATTTGGTCACAACAAAATGGAAGAGCCGAATGATAGTGAGGTACGCGACAGGGTCAGAAAAAGGTCCGAACATAAAGATGATCCAAACGACAAACACACCGAATATAAATGACTATGGCTAAACATTAGAAGCCATCAGCCACTGAAGAAAAAGGACAGATATCAAAGATAACCGAGGGAAGCTACCAAAAGTTAAAGAGAATAGAAAACAATCCAAACTATGTGATCCTAATTAAAGAATTTAAAAAAGTATTATGTATAAGGAAATTTATTATAAAATGTATTGTACGATGTTAAATATCATAATATATGTCGTACTATAAACAACTATCAAAAATGGATCCATGAAAACGTAATTGACCCATAATGAACCCAATAGAATGGTGAGGCACAAGAGAACCCCATATATAGACTATTGACTGGACTTATTATAATATAAGAGTGAACTATTTTATCATACTGTGATTATAACAAGTGTTTATTATGTTAAATATACTAAAGGTATCTACCATGAAAATGTTAAATGAGTGATAAAGGAAAATATTTATCATATTAAATGTATTGAAAATATCTAATTGCATATAACAATTATCATGAAGATGTTTATCATGAAGAAGAATGTGTATCATATCATGTATAATAAAAATGTTTATCATATTAAATGATAAAGGAAAATGGTTATTATATTGTATAAAACAGAAATGATTATTATATATAGTATCTAACGAAATGTTTGTTAAATAACCATACAATATTACTCTGACTCTTTCAAAGGATTAATTTCAGTAAATGAAATTAAAACATCCAGAATAAAGGTTAACAATCAAACCTTTGAAGGAGTAGAGAAGAAAAACAACAAAGCGTCGAATATTGAAAGGAGATGGATTAAACAAGGAATGGGAATAATTAATTAAGTGATAAATAAAAATGTTTATCATATTGTATAATAAAGAGAAATGTCTATTTATAAATAGCAAAAATGTTTATTGTGTATGGAGTATAATAAGAATGATTATTATATATCGTATCTAACAAAAATGTATGTCAAAATAATAATATAATGTTACTCTGACTCTTCAAATGATTAATTTCAATAAATGAAATTAAAACGTCCAGAATAAATGTTAAAAAATCAAACATTTGAAGGAGTAGAGAAGAAAAACAACAAAGTGTCGAATATTGAAAGGAGATGGATTAAACAAGGAATGGGAATAATTAATTAAGTGATAAATAAAAATGTTTATCATATTGTATAATAAAGGGAAATGTCTATTTATAAATAGCAAAAATGTTTAATGTGTATGGAGTATAATAAGAATGATTATTATATATCGTATCTAACAAAAATGTATGTCAAAATAATAATATAATGTTACTCTGACTCTTCAAATGATTAATTTCAATAAATGAAATTAAAACGTCCAGAATAAATGTTAAAAAATCAAACATTTGAAGGAGTAGAGGAGAAAAACAACAAAGCGTCGAATATTGAAAGGAGATGGTTTTAAACAAGGAATGGGAATAATTAATTAAGTGATAAATAAAAATGTTTATCATATTGTATAATAAAGAGAAATGTCTATTTATAAATAGCAAAAATGTTTATTGTGTATGGAGTATAATAAGAATTATTATTATATACCGTATCTAACAAAAATGTATGTCAAAATAATAATATAATGTTACTCTGACTCTTCAAATGATTAATTTCAATAAATGAAATTAAAACATCCGGAATAAATGTTAAAAAATCAAACATTTGAAGGAGTAGAGAAGAAAAACAACAAAGCGTCGCATATTGAAAAGGGAGGGAATAAACAAGGAATGAGAAAGAATATTAAATAAAAAAGAAAAATGTGTATCGTATAGCAGATACCAAGACTGTTTATCATATTAAGTGAATGATAAACGAGAATGATTATCATATTGTATAAAAAGGAAAAATGTCTGTTTATGTATAACTAAAATGTTTATCATAATACTACTATTATTAAGGAACAAGAATGTTAATTGAACGATAAAGAAAAATGTCTAGTTGTATATACCAAAAATGTATACCAAATTGTATCTAACAAAAATGTTTATTACGTGAATACTGTAAACCCTGGTAATCCAGGATGATAATGAACCAAATGTTAAAAAACCCAATATACAAACAATGTTAAGAGTGAAGTATTGTGAACTCAAGAAGAATTTAAAGACCAACTGCATAATTATATAGTGTAAATCTAATTGTGTAATTTAAGAATATTAAGATAAACAAAACAACTTACAAACTAGTATAGAAAAATAACAACAAGGCTAATAAATAACATAGCCAATATGTCAAGTTAGAGATAAAATAATGACCTGTGAAGAGAAGTGTAGTAGCTAAAATGATAAAGCATGAAAAATGATAACAATGAAACCTCTAATACCTTGAATGTTATGTTGAATAAGACATCATATTCTTATATTATTGAAAAAATGAATGATATGTTATATTTTATGTGTTGTGATAGTGCAACTGTTGCTACGTGCAATTTTTTATTGTCGCAGACAGAGATGAGGATTCCTCTGATTCTGAGAATGTGTAGATGAGGAACGGCGGAGTATGGAAGCCAAATAGAGCCCCTCTGATTCCGAACCCATTACAAATGTTAGGGAATTAAATAGTAATATGTCAAGGATTATAAATCAAACACTGTGAGGTAAAAATGAAAGAACAATAGAGTTTATCACGAGAATCAAGATGTGTTTAATAATAAAGAAAAATGTATTATTGTAAAACAGGAAATTGTTAGTTTAAGAAATAAAACATGTTATAACTAAATGACTTAGAATATAAGAAACTTGAAAGATACTAGTAAGCTAAAAAATAATACTAGCCAAGAACCAATCTAGTGCAACACACCAACAAACTATTAAACTCAATGCAGAAAAGAAGCAGTAATAGTATAATAAAACCAAACTAAAATGATAATTTCTTCAAATGTAAAATTTCTCTCAAATTATCAATTTTGAGAGGGGAGTATATGTAACACCACAAAATGTTACATTGTACTGTTTGATATTTATTGATATTAATGAAACCTAAGGGATTTTACTTTTATTATATTTAAATTGTTTACTTTCCAAATAATTTCTTCGGGCGCCATCTTGTATTACCAACTACCAGAAATATATTTACCAAGGTTCGAATCAGCGAACCAGGAAGTGCAGAACTGGTTATTTAAGAAAGTACAACTGAATTACCATCACACCTATTTTAATTCATTTTCACACTACAAAAGAAAACATGAAAATATAGCCCTTAACCTAGTTTCAAATGTTATATAGACAAATGTTCCCCTTTCCTTCTCCTAATTTTTTCGATCTTATAGAAAAACAATAACAACATTTATTATGCATGATTCTCTCTTTAGAATAGAAATAATACATATTATAAACCTAAGATTAGTTTTGAAAGCGGAAACCAGCACTTCCTATTTTACTATACAATTAAACAAAAACACCCACACTCGCTCACATACTACCCCAGGATTCTAAGAGCTCAACTTTATAATTTATGAAAAAGCCAGTATTTTAAAATGTTGAAATGGTATACATATTGTTGAAATGTCTACTTCCCTTGATTATGATGCGTAGAATTTCACCACACGGGACGTCTCCTCGTGGCATGCATTGTTCTGCTGTTTTCACTGTTACATTTTAACGTATTACTGCCGAACTGTCAATTAATTACTGTTATTGATGAATATTTAGCCAAATACTGTTTTCACTTTGGAATATATATATAAAGATTCACATTTTTGTTGTATGCGGGCCCGCAATTGACGTTCCGGAACGTTTACGTATCACTCGCGCGAGTGTTGAATTTAGACTGGGAATAGGCCAGCGGCGCTATTTTATAAAGTCGCCGTGGTGGTATGACCAATTCTCATTGTTTTTGTGTTTGTATCACTACGCCAACATGCACTTAATATGTGAGGTCTGGCTGACACACCCTGCATAGCAGCGTGATGCATGCACTGACGTAATATGGTCTGATGTTCCGTTACATAACTTGTTTATGCTGTTTTGTGTGTCATTGGTTGACCTTGGCACAATTCCAGCTTGTTAAGTCTGTCGCTTCAATAATTTCGTATGTAATGTCCCAAGCAGTGCTACCACCGTCGCTATCGTCGCTACCACTGAATTTACCTTTGTTTACGTTTGTCCCTATCATAGTAAAAAATGTTAATTGTTTTATTAAAAAAAATACAAATTTCTCTATATTACCTCAAAATAGGCCCAAAAATGCCCCGTTACAATACCCCCTCAATGAGATATTTTATGCCGAAGCATAAAAAATCTCATTGACACATTCATACTTGCTAAAGGGATCAGCCAGGATATGTCGCCACAACCCCCTGTATGGTTTACAAAAAATAATCAACTCACCCTTGGTCCGGTGACTGTGACCGCACCTGAATGACAATACTGGACTTCTCTATCGAGATCCCAACACCGTAGAGTCAGACAGATACTTAACGCCCCTGCTCTGACGCGCAGGCCAGCTCAGGTCCGCCGCCACAGCATCACCAAACACTGAAACAACAAATCAAATATCAACTAGTGGCCTCATACAACACCATATCCCCAACTGATCGGTTTCCCCCTAGCGGTGCTGGTTTGCGCTAAGAAGCACTGGTTTTGTTTTTTACTTATTTCTAACATATATCAGAATACCTAACAGTAACAGGATACCCATTTTAAAATTCCATAATCCCATTCTATCTACTTTCTCTTATTAACTTTTATCCCAAAATTCAAAATTACTGCCCTGATTCCCATCAGAATTTAAATAAACAGACGACTGACTCATAAACATTTCCCATTACCATATTACATTTCTCTCATCCCCAATTTAAAATGCATTTAAAATATTTAAATTCATAAAATTCTCTTAAATACTGACAAACACAATATAACATAAGAAAACATAGTACGTTCCTAATTCACATTGTTATCATTATCTTAAAATAAACAATTTGTATTTAAAATGTTACACACTTAACATCATTAAATTTGCATATAAAATCATAATTCGTTTCTCAAAAAAATTTTTTTTTTTTTTTTTTCAATCTTCGTTTTACACATCATTTCATTTATTATTCCCTTTCATTAATTTGGGTGATTCTACGTTATTCATTATAATTCCCTTTATCAACTTGGCATTTACTCATAATCTTACCCCTTTTATTACTCTAACGCTACCTTACAAAATCTTTAACTAGTATGACACCCCATCTCTACTAAAAAATCTACTAACCCTTCTCAACCTCTAACTACTTACTACTTGAACTCAATTCGCCACCTTCTGAGAGAATATATAAAATAAATACTCTCTAACCCTTTGTACATAGGATATGTGTTTCCTCCCCCCCAAAAAACTCAATTCCCTTATCTGGTTCCTGGATTCTACCTAAGGCAACCCCTTTCCACTAAAATCGTTCCTATCCCATCCCAACTTATCTATTATGTTGCGGACTCCCACATTACACTACCCCCTACTACAAAATTGCCATCCCCAAAATCTCAATCTCATTACCTTACTACCACTACAACAAAATAACATCATCAATTATAAACAACAATATATCAATCAATATTCTACATAAATTCTCCATATCTACTGTGTCTCCATCAATACTTCTCAAAATTCTATAACATACATTAACTCAAAACAACATTGCATTATTTTCCTCTCTACTATTTCTTTAACTTTGACTTCAATTTGGACAGATCTTTATGCCCCACAAATATTTATCACCCAACTTCTATCTTTTGCAACCCATTGAAAATTTTAACTATCACAACTTTGTTTCATTTTATTTTAAAATCTATAAACACCTTGAAAACATTATTATATTTTTATAATCCTTATTCCTAACATACTACATGCAATTAACCCAATAAAACATAATAAACACTATGTAGGAAGTATTTAGTGCATCTATTTTTTAAATCAAAACAAAATTATTTAGTAGCGAGCCATCATTATTAAAATACAACAAATTTCTAATTCGTTACCCCCCTGGATAACCTCCCTGCCACACACACTATGACCCCCCCTGGACTGTGGCGTCCAGTTGCGTCCACAAGGACTGAAATTTGGGAGGAATTTGACATCTCCGTGTCCTTGCTTCTGCGTTACATTTTAAAGGTTTAGATATCAAAATATCTAATATTTGTCTATAGTTATGCGCCCTTAATGCGGGTCTACCACCTGGCTTTGCTGTTCCTCCTCGAACAGAGTGGCAGCCGCTGTTCCATAGTTCCGGGGGATTTCCCCTAGTTTCACCCCCCATTAATTTCTAATATAGACCAATTTCAAGCCAGCTATGGTCAAGGGACTTGATATGGCCATAGCTGACCGCTAGCCAAAACCACGATTAGTGCTGGTAAGGCAGTAATCGCCCGAAAAGTCGGGGAAATCATCTCTTCCTTCAGGCATGTACACATCATCATTAATTTGCACGGCACGGCAATTTATCAAGTTACAATTTAAAATTCTACAAAAGGTGTGCCGTGCATTTTCGCCATGTTGGCCTCCGATGGAGGTAACACTCTCCGTTACCCCCAACACTTTCCGCTATCTACTGGGGCACATGCCACCCCAGCAATAGCAACTTACTAACTAATTAATTAAAATTGAAAACTAAACTTTCTACAATTGCAGTTCCACACTCCACTGTTCTATCACTTCTTTGAACACCAATCTACCCCCCAAAATTATCCCCACATCTTGTATTGATAACAAGTTTTTATTTTCTTACACATCTTTTCAAAACGTTCCCATACTCACTTATACTAAAATTTGACAATTATATTTGGTCACTTAATTCTAATATTTATTTAAATTTAAAATTATACACATCCAAAATTGTTTTGGTATAAATTTTTTTTTTTTTTTTTTTTGTTTTCAAAAATTCTAATTACATTGAAGGCTGACTCTATCTTAACTTTCAACACGTCTAGGAAGGTCGCAGTCGCCTGAAAAGCCGGATTTTTCGATGCGAAGAGGATAGGAACGCGCAGATCTACTTCGTGAATTTACGTCCACAAACACCCATTACTTACCATTCCCCTTTTTCTTCCACCCCGCCGTCTACCCGTCCCTAACCCCTTCGCTCCAAAATTTGTCTTTTCGGACTAAACAGAACTATAACCAATGGCTCCATTTTAATTTTGCCATTGACACTAAAATTTGTTAAGTTTGTACGCACTGCCTCATATTTAGATGCAGCCTCCATTATATACAACACTCTAAGGCAGTGCAGGCACGTGACAGGTACACCGAGACCGCTGCACCTGGAGTGTATTAAAAAAATTAATTCGTGTCACGTACCTGTTGGGGTCCCCCTCCCCGTTCAAATGTGTAGTTAAATTTTCTACTTTATACCAATTTTGGTGGAGCCGGACCATTGTTGCTTTCACCGCCCGAAGGAAGATCTGCCAACCATGGCCCGCCTCCAAGTTCCACGGCCAGGACTGGTAAGATCGTGACCGCCCGAAAATGGGGGAGGATCCCTTCTGTAAACATACAACAATATTTGAAACTTATTTATAAACATAATCAAAGTGACCGATATAATTTTAAATTCGTCGCATTTTGAGTACCTACTATTTCCTGCGTTGTTGGGTTCCTCAGCACATACGCATTCTGCATTTTTATTTCTACAATTTCATAGGGTCCTTCATACAACAAGAAGAACTTCTTTATTTCTCTATCTTGAGCACTGGACAAATCATGCCTTTTTACTAACACTAACTGACCTACCTCATACTTGGTCCATTTACCCTTGGCATCATGTTTCTGTTTTCTTCGCTCTCCTCTCGTGAGTAAGTTCTCGTTTGCCAATCTAATTTTCATGGTCCTGTCCAAAACTTGACCTTCTGGTGGGTATTTGAAAAGTTGCTCCAATATCCTGGGCGGCCTTGTTCCCCTAATCAACTCATGCGGCGTAAATCCCGTGGACTCATGGGTGGTACAATTCAGCCACTCCTCTACTTTCTTCATGTAGGATGGCCATTCTGTGTGTTAGGCGTGACAGTACGCCCGAAATATCCTGCCAATCTCTCTCATCACCCGTTCTGCTTGGTTCGACTGAGGATGATACACTGCCGTATGCTTGGGTATGATGCCTTCCCATCCAAGCGTCTGCCGCCACTTGCCGCTTATAAACTGTGGACCATGGTCAGATAATATAATTTTCGGTTTTCCAACATTGAGCATGTAGTCTTTTACTATCTTCTCACTGAGTACTTTACTCGTCGCTCTCTTAATGCTATATAACTTCACAAATTTTGAAAAAGTGTCTAGAACTACAAATACATATAATACACCTCCTCTACCTCTGGGTAATGGTCCATATAAATCAACCACAACTAGATCAAACGGTCTCTCAACTTTTATGTAATTCATCTCCCCCTCTACTTTATAATTCACTACTTTCGATTTCTGACATAAATCACACACTCTCAACACTTTTCTAACTCTCTTCTCCATATTTTTAAATATACATGACTCTTTCAAAACATTTGCACATTTTCTCGCCCCAAAATGACCATACCTTATATGACAATCCCAAACAATTTTATCTACTAACCCCTCGGGTATAACTAACCTCCAATCACGCTCCCCACTATCTACTTTTTTAAACAAAATGCCTTGATATACTTGAAATCGCTCATTATATTCAGATCCCTCTACATCTGTCTCTAAACTAACAATTATTCTACCCAATTTACTTTCAGCTCTTTGCAAGTTTTTAATATCACTCAATTCTTCACCAAAAATTCTATCTTCTCTAGTTAATCTAAAAATTTCTATTTCTTTAAGATCCCTAACAGTTTTATTGTCTATAACATCTACTCTAGAAAGTGTATCTGGTACCTTATTATCTGACCCCTTTATGTACTCCCATGAAAAGTTATATTCTTGTAAGGCTAATACCCACCTGGTTAATCTGCTATGTGTCAGCTTACATGAATTAAGGAATGACAATGCCTTGTGGTCCGTCCGGATTATCGTGGTATTACCTAGGATGTAGGTCCGGAATTTACCCACGGCGAACACAATACTTAGAAGTTCTTTTTCAGTCATCGTATAATTTTTCTCAGCCGCCAACAGCGATCTACTGGCGAAGGCGATCGTCAGATGTTCCTTGTCGCAACCCTCCTGGTATAACTCCGCCCCTAGCGCTACATTACTGGCGTCGGTCTGCAAATAAAAAGTCTTATTAAAATCGGGATGATTCATCATGATCATGTGACTAAACTTTCTCTTAATTTCATTAAACGCAGTTCGTTCTGTATCGCCCCATCTCCACTGTTTATTCTTCTGCAGTACAGCACTCAGTTTGGATGTTGTGTGTGCGTAGTTCTCCTGAAATTTCCTGTAAAAATTGCATAGGCCTAAAAAACTTTGTAATTGCTTAATGTTTTTAGGTTCGGGGAATCGCATTATGGCTTCTACTTTGTCAGGGTTGGCTAATATCCCCTCCTGTGTAATAATAAATCCTAAGAAATGTATTTCTGTCTGCAGAAACTTAGACTTGTCCCAATTCACTGTTAAACCCCCTCTTTGCAGCTTATCTAATACGTATTCTATGTGTTCTAAATGTTCAGTGAATGTTCTAGAAGCTATCAAGATATCATCGACATATACAGTTAAAAAGTCTAAATCCTTAGGTTGTAAAATATTATCTAAACATTTAATAAAACTGGCAACACTGGTGTTTAATCCAAAAGGTAAGCGTTTGAACTGGTAATTCTTACCGTTAAAAAGAAAAGCTGTGTATTTCCTGCTCTCTGTTGCTAATGGCACCTGCCAGTATCCAGCTGTCAGGTCTAAGGACGTCATGTATTTGACTCCGCTGAACTTCTGTAAAATCTCATTTATGGGTTCCGGAGATTCCCTGTCAGGTATAATAATTTGATTAATTTTCCGAGCATCTAAACATAACCTTACCTTACCATCCTTTTTGATCACTACTACCAAAGGGTTTGAGTAGGGTGATACTGAGCGTTCAATTATCCCTCCTTGCATCATCCGGTCTAGTTCCTCCTGTACAGCCCTCCTCTTCGAAAACGGCACCGGATAGCTCCTCTGCATGTATGGTGCGTGGTCCCGAACTTTCAACTCGCAGATGTAGTCCTTCGCTTTCCCTGGTGATTCATCAAACACCTCTCTGAACCGCTCCACAACTGCCCACAGCTCCTCTCGCTGAGTATTTCCTACAACTGTATCTTCATTAAAAAATTTGTCGGCTCTATCCGCCCACACACTCTCATTACGCTCATGCATCTCTATCTCCTCATTTTCTAGGCTATCACTCTCTAGACATATATTTATTTTGGTCTCTATCTCTCTATTGCTTATCTGCTTATGTAACATTTTTATTCCCGTGACTTTAGCTTCATTTACTACTTTCTTAAACTCTATTCTGACTGGTTTATTCCCCTTTTCAAATTTTACTATTTGTTTATTGAAATCTATTACTGCTCCGTTTCTTTCCAAAAAATCATTTCCCAATATTACATCTAGACTCAACCCTTTAACTACTAGGAAAGTGTTCTCAAATTCAACTTCATTTATTAAAATATTTAATTGTACTTGTCTGGTTATTCTCTTACTTCTCACCCCAGTTACCCCCACTACTGTAACCCCGGCAGCTGGTAATGACGGTATATTCTTGTTTAACTCTTTTAATTCACCCATGACATTTTCAGAAATTACTGAGATCTCGCTACCGGTATCAATTAAAGTTTTATAATTCTTACCTTCAAGGTTAATCGTCACCTCAGTCAATCCTGTTCTGCGTTCCATCACCTTGTTCTCCTCTTCTTCTAACAATTCTTTCGCCATGTCCATCTTGATAACGTTGTTCGCGTATTCGTTGATTACTTGGACCCGGTTCTCCGTTGACAATGGTTGGGTCCGCTTCTCCATTGTCCTCCTTAGTTTTCCGTGGATGGACCTGCTACTGCTGGATGATTTCCTCCCCTTCCTCTATTATAATGTCCTCCTCCTCTCGGCGCTCCTCTATAAAATTCTCCTCCCCTCGACTGTTGATTTGGTGGTGGGTTCGTTCTCTCGTTCCTGGCGCACTCCCTGGTTCGATGACATCTAAAACAATTTGTTCGAATAGCATAATTATCAGTTTCACAGTCTCTACACCTCCAACTCTCGCCCCTATTATCGAAACTTCCTCCCCGCTCTCCACGGTGAAAATCGTGTATTCCCCTTGGTTGATTATGATTCCCATTTATATGTGATACTGGTGTGTTTACCCGCCTACTCATATCCCGTTCTCTTATATTCTGAAATATGTCTAAGATTTTCTCTAATTCCGTGATTTCTACAATCTCTCGAGTCATTAAAGTAATTTGTATTTCTCTCGGTAAGTGCTTGCTTATGTGACGGACGAATGACCCAAATGGTAACGGTGGCTCTAAATATTTTGCCTCATTATATAGTCGCATTACATACATAGTTACGTTACCCCCTTGGTTCCCAAAATTACCTGGTCCCATAATTTTACTCCGTAATATCTCTTGTTCCTCCTCCGACCAATATTTCTCTCTAAAAGCCGTTTCAAAACACTGATAATTTACCCAGTCTACTTTATGCACCTCCGCCCATACCACGGAATTCCCTCTAAAACACTTCATGATTTTTAACAATTGTACCTCCCAGCTACTTCTACAAAATTGATTAAATTCTCTGACTCTATTCAAAAACTGCATGGGGTGTACCCCCCTGTTTTCACAATTAAATAACTCCAAATTGATCTCACTATTCATATCTTTAGCAATGACTATGTGTTCAGTAACTCTATTAAGTTTTTCGTTTATAACTATGTTCAATTCATCTTTAACATTAACTATACTCTGCTCAATTGACACAAATTTGTTATTATTTAAATATTCAAATTGTTTATTACTTGTATCTATAGTATTTACTGTATTTTGTATAGCTTGTATCTCTGTTTTGCAGTTACTTTCTATTTCATTGATTTTGACATTAGTACTATTTTCATATGTTTCAATCTTATCAACTACACAATTCAATTTGTACTCATTACTAACATTACATTCATCTATTTTACGATCACAATTTTCGGTTACTTTTTGTATTTGTTCATTGGTTTTTTCTACCACACTACTCTCTATTTCGTCAATTTTATTATTCATACTATCTAATGAGTGACTCAACGTTTCATTTAATTCATATTTTAATTTGTTACAGTTACTCTCACAGTTGATGTGTACTTTATTAATTTCAGTTCTAAGTTCATCAAAACGACGGTCAAATTTTTCGTCACTAGAGTTAAAATGACTCAAATTTTTTATCAATTGCATCAAACTTGTCATTCTGTATATCTAATTTCTCATTTATATTACTTTTAAACTCTTGAATTTCGTTTTTGTGTTCATCTAATTTCTCATTGAACTCCCTACTTTGTTTGTCAAATTTGTCATTCAATTCTCTAAAATTACTCTCTTGTTTTTCTACACTATTGTACATCATACAATCTTGTTAACATAGTATCATTATCAGATTTCTTATTTTGATTTCCTAAAATAGGTGTTGAATGAATCTCAACTGTCTGTATTATTTTTGACTCCTCAAGACTACTGTCAGTTGTTTGAATTCCGGAGTCGCTACTTATTTGGCCTTCTATTTGGCTGTCAGATAAGCTGACGTCATTATTATCTGCCATTTTTTTTTTTTTTTAAATCTTTTAGATATATTTCTTTGTAAAATATTATTATATGTAACACATACTTATTAAAAAAAATATTCTACTCACCCATACTACACATAATCATATCATAACCTTATCACTTATGTTTACACATTTTTTAGTTACCTCAAACAACCATTCTGCTCTCCCAAGTAGGCTGTATTTATATAATTATATTATATAAATGTCCCTGTTCACAAGCCAATTGTACTGTTTGATATTTATTGATATTAATGAAACCTAAGGGATTTTACTTTTATTATATTTAAATTGTTTACTTTCCAAATAATTTCTTCGGGCGCCATCTTGTATTACCAACTACCAGAAATATATTTACCAAGGTTCGAATCAGCGAACCAGGAAGTGCAGAACTGGTTATTTAAGAAAGTACAACTGAATTACCATCACACCTATTTTAATTCATTTTCACACTACAAAAGAAAACATGAAAATATAGCCCTTAACCTAGTTTCAAATGTTATATAGACAAATGTTCCCCTTTCCTTCTCCTAATTTTTTCGATCTTATAGAAAAACAATAACAACATTTATTATGCATGATTCTCTCTTTAGAATAGAAATAATACATATTATAAACCTAAGATTAGTTTTGAAAGCGGAAACCAGCACTTCCTATTTTACTATACAATTAAACAAAAACACCCACACTCGCTCACATACTACCCCAGGATTCTAAGAGCTCAACTTTATAATTTATGAAAAAGCCAGTATTTTAAAATGTTGAAATGGTATACATATTGTTGAAATGTCTACTTCCCTTGATTATGATGCGTAGAATTTCACCACACGGGACGTCTCCTCGTGGCATGCATTGTTCTGCTGTTTTCACTGTTACATTTTAACCTATTGTAACGTTAAAAAATAGCCAAAATATAAAATAAATAAAACCACTACCAGGACTTACCTGTTGCAGAAATTTCATCAGAAGCCCAGAGTCGCCACATATATCTTTGAAGGACAGATATGGAGACCTTTACACTTTACCTTAATAAAACGGACAATTTAGCAATCTGACCCACCCAATTAATAATTCAGAAAGATTCCGATCCGTTAGACGAATTTCTTCAACACAGAAATGAGAAAGTGGTAATGACGAAATAATTTAGTCTAACACATATTCAAGGTAAACCAACTGATTTTAATAAATGTTAAAAGACACTGAAAAACTAGGTTTTAAAATATACATTGATCCCTCAGATTTAACTAACATAAAATATCCTCTAACCTATTAAGTATTATAATAATTAAGGTAGCCCATTCTGCATCACACACACACACACACACACACATGCCATTTTTACACTTTACCCATTGATGTTTCATATTGAATTCCCGGTAATAGTATTTAATTCACTGTTCACTGCCTACCGAACACGTGTTTCTGTTGTCCGATTCCTCTTTTAAAGATTACGTATTTCGTTTATCACTCCATGTCACTACACCAACTGCCCGCCAATCACAGTAATATGGTTATTAACTTCTTGGGTCCCGGTCGGTCTTACTGGGTTAATTACATTTTATAACACCACCGACCGGGGCCTAAACGAAACGGTAAGCGTCTGTAGTTGGAGCCGGGTTCTAGTAGACTGTCTAGCGTCTCTGCCTAAGGTAGACTGGGCCCCGAGAACGTAACAGGTACATCTTGCTTTCTCTGTCGGGAACGGTTGTGCACTGCCACTATGTTTTCGTCGCTCAAGCTCAGTTGTTGAGGCATATTCCGTTTATACATGGAATATGGGAGTTATATTCCGGGTACCAGAGCACGATATTGGCTTCTGCTCTGCTGATGTCACCAACAGTAGGCGGTGCGTTAGCAGTATTTCCGGAAGGTCTTGGAGAAGACGACGAATATTCTTGCGCTCTGGCCATCTTAGTTTTTTACCAGCGCGTGGGTTAGCGCCCATGCTCGAGTAGTGGCGTGTGTGCACTCCCATACATGTACAGAGTTCTGCGAATTTTGAAGGGGGTAAATTCTTCGCTCGCCGCGTTACACAATAACAACTGCGTCTTACTGCTTTGTTTCACTGTTTCTCAACATCGTTCTGTTACACGGAAAAATACGTTGCACAATAATTTTCATAACTTTTGACGAACCCGCACCAAAAAATGAAAGAAATAAAAAATATAAATGCCCCATACTGTTAAAAATAAAAAACACCCAAAAATGACCCGCTACAGTATTACTGCCGAACTGTCAATTAATTACTGTTATTGATGAATATTTAGCCAAATACTGTTTTCACTTTGGAATATATATATAAAGATTCACATTTTTGTTGTATGCAGGCCCGCAATTGACGTTCCGGAACTTTTACGTATCACTCGCGCGAGTGTTGAATTTAGACTGGGAATAGGCCAGCGGCGCTATTTTATAAAGTCGCCGTGGTGGTATGACCAATTCTCATTGTTTTTGTGTTTGTATCACTATGCCAACATGCACTTAATATGTGAGGTCTGGCTGACACACCCTGCATAGCAGCGTGACGCATGCACTGACGTAATATGGTCTGATGTTCCGTTACATAACTTGTTTATGCTGTTTTGTGTGTCATTTGTTGACCTTGGCACAATTCCAGCTTGTTAAGTCTGTCGCTTCAATAATTTCGTATTTAATGTCCCAAGCAGTGCTACCACCGTCGCTATCGTCGCTACCACTGAATTTACCTTTGTTTACGTTTGTCCCTATCATAGTAAAAAATGTTAATTGTTTTATTAAAAAAAATAAAAATTTCTCTATATTACCTCAAAATAGGCCCAAAAATGCCCCGTTACAACATATCCTAGACATTCACCAAAAGGGTAAATAAGTGCACTGAAATAATAAAAGTGAATAATTTATGATGAAAGTAGCAAAGAAGAGAAGGACCAACAAAGAAGAAGGAAGAAGAAGGATCCCAAGAAGCAGTGAGGAATACACTGCATGACACTACAACAAATACTATGACTGACTCTAACTAATGGACATGACAAGTTCACTATAAGCTGTCAAACAAGCCAGTCAATGACATGAATGTAATGTCATGTGCCAGATAAACCAATTAAATAATGACTAAAATAATGTAATATCAGTAACAGCATTTTGGCTGAAAGTAAATGAACCATGACCAGTAAATGACAAAGCCTATGACTAGATTAGCTATGGTCACATTGTATATTAAAACTAGCATTACAAACCCAGATGTAATATTAGTGAGTAAAAGTAATTATAAAAGGAAGCCTCATATGGATGAATAACTTCCTTATTAAATGTAAATAGTAACAATTATTAAAGCATAAACATATGCTAAAAATATGTCTAGACCATGCCTAAACAAACGTTTGCCAGTAAATTCATGAGGAAAAAGGACTCTTAGTGAACATAAGATTTACTGAACAATCAATATAACTAAAGATAATGTGAAATACGACCACTCAGTTATTAATGGATAACGTTAAATTGAGTAGGCCAAACGAAATGTAATTAGGAATAAGGATTTTCGATAATAATGTATCGCCTTAATTATGTTAAGATTTAATATTGTACAGTTATAAATATCTATTAAGTATAATCACAGATGTGTTCGTGTTCAAACAAAGACGTTATAAAAAAAAACGCAATGTGAAACACTAAATGTCAAAAGATAGGGAATGCTCGCATTAGGCATCGCTAGCAGACGACAGTGAGAAACCATGTTTCTAAACATTCTTTATGAGCATTGTCAAAGAAAACGAGGTTAAAACCTGTGTTAAGCCACATCAAATTGAAGCCCATAAACTAAACTTTAATTTGATGGTAATAACCTCGCGATCGAAACTATAATAAGTGCGTAGTGCACGTTAGCGTCATTTATTGTTTAAAAGTGAGAAATTGGTTGGGTAAAACCAACAACAACGACAGTTGTCAACAACGTTCGCCGGACGGCAGTTAAAAAACAATACGTCATTTTGTAACGGTTATCAGAACCAATCAGAAGAGAGATTATTGAATGATCTTACCGCCTAAGCCCTATGAAGCGAGGGGGTATATAATCAAAAACGGAGAGGATTTGACACACTTTTTGTCATCACATCGAGCGAGACAGTTGTCGCTCGTCACCGCAATGTTTTTTAATAACTGAAATTAGTACAACAATAGTAAACCGTTTAAAATTTTCTTCAAGACATTCAACGATACTGCAATTTACTACCAGGAAGTGCTTCGAAAGTAAAGTGAATATTTTAATTTGTGCGTGATTTTAGAATGAGAGAGAGAGTTTTTTTAATCAGTATTTAACATAGCCCAGATTTTGTTAGAAGAGGGCCGACTCTCCGTTCGTAGTTCGTGTGAAGTGTAATTAACCAGTGGTCATTATAATCTGATCACTGGAGTGTTTTTTAATAAATTTTAATCTATTCGATTAAAATAAAAAAAGGTAACACTGTGACAGTTCATTTTATTTATCTGCTTGCACTGATCATTATTTACCACAAAACTGTACTGACGCAAGAACAACTAAACTTTCAATCGTATACACAGTTTCAATTTACTTAGCGGATTTGTCAATCCAATGTAAGATTTTGTATTAGTACTAAGGGTTAAAATATATGTTAGTAAATAAGTCAGCGTAACAAACGCTCACCTGAAAAATAGTTACGAGTTTTAAAAAGAGGCCAAATTATTAATTATTAGTATTAATGTCTGTCAAGGCATAGTATAGTTCTTTTTTGTATTTCAAAGAGCCTACCCGTGAGGTATATTATATAATTAAGAAGTCAAATTGTTAATAGGTATAAGAGTTTATTGTTCTAACTGAGCTAGACCGTATTGTAAACGGACCAAGTAATTTCAGATTTATGTTAATGTATCAATTGTACTTTAATTGTTGATTTTATTTTCAAAGGGTAAAATAAACCCAGATTTTATTCAGCAAAGCCTTGATCATAATTATTTCATATAGTTAATTGATAATTAACATCGAGTACAGGGAGATAACTCAGAGTAGAGATTCTACTATATTCGATTTTAATTGTAGTGATACATCAAGCATTTTAAACAAAATTTAAAGTGAATTTATCAATTCTGAATTTTATTAATTGTTTTTTCATGGGAATTTTCCTAAAATAAACCCATGTGGCGCCCTTATCGTAAACAAGGAGTGTTATAACCTTGTTGATAAAGCAAGCTGGTATTAAGCGCATCTTGACAGCTTATATTTTTGGTAAGTGAACTTCAGAACTTCCAGTATCACAAACAGGTACGTGAAAGTGTATATTATTATAAATTGTTTGTCCAGACGAGACTTAACGTTACGTACACTGACGACACTTAACCGAGAAGAGGAGTTCCGCTGCAAGATCGACGCTACGGCTACATTCATCTACCGACCAGCGATTAACTTATTATTCACTATAATTATCATTGTTTACTAAATAAACAATATTTATCAATTATTACTAAAGATTATTACTGCAATTATTTTAAAAAGAGTTCATTTTTAAATTATAACACGAGATTCGCTGTAATCGAATTTTAACTTAACTTTAAATTAAAGTCGAATACATTTAATTATTAACAGCTATAATCTAGTTTTGTTACAGTATGGAGAACCATACATGACTTCCATGTTCTAAGATTTATATTTAAAATCATTTTTGAAATGAAATATTTCATAGAAACTACTTCTTTCTACTTACTGCTTCAGCCTTAACCACAGTACTGTGGTCACTAACGTATATCACCTCACGTTATCGCACTCGATTTTCACTGATGATGGAAGTCGATGGCACTGCTGAAACATCTGGTTTTGCAGAAAACTTTGGTCTACGGCCAAACAGGACGGGAAGGAATTTTAACAACAAACTACTTTGTTGCCGATAACGTAGTACATATATAAAACATTATCCCCTCCCCCTTCAACTATAATTTTCATTTATTGAAAATTAGTCCCACCCCGGTCAACTAGCCTCTTCATGTATAGATATTTCATCTACGTTTCTACAGTGCATTATTAAGATCTTCTTATCAGGATACGTTATTTATCAAAATTAAGTACTTTACTCTTGTTACATCAAAAAATGTTTCAGGTAAACTACCCTTTCCCCCTAACCGATGTTCACCAAAATCAATAGGCCTCGAGTCCTTTACAACACAGGCACATATGTAAAAAGTGGCAGGTAAACTACCCCTTTCCTTTAACCGATCTTCACCCAAATCAACAGGCCTTCACTTCTTTACAATTCAGGACCGCATGCAAAAAAGAATTTGATTCTCTTTGAAATTACGGCAGTTATCGTTCGTCAAAAAAAAATTACCCTTGTTAAAACATAAAATGTTGCAGGTAAACTACCCCTTTCCCTTAACCGATCTTCACCAACACCAACAGGTCTTGAGAACTCTACAATTCAGTGCTGTATGCAAAACATTATATTATTCTGTTTGAATTTGCGGCTGTTATTGTTTGCCATAGAAAAAAAATTACCCTTGATAAAAAAAATGTTGCAGGTAAACTACCCCTTTCCCTTAACCGATCTTCACCAAACACAACAGGTCTTGAGTACTCTACAATTCAGATCTGTATGCAAAACATTATTTGATTCTCTTTGAATTTACGGCAGTTATTGTTCGTCATAGAAAAAATTACCCTTGTTAAAACATAAAACGTTCCCGGTAAACTACCCCTTTCCTTAACCGATCTTCAACAAAATCAACAGACCTTGAGTTCTATATAATTCAAATAGGTTTGCAAAAAGTAGTTGATTCTGTTTGAATTTACGGGAGTTTTCGTTTGCCATAGACAAAAATTACCCTTGATAAAAAAAATGTTGCACGTAAACTACCTCTTTCCATTAACCGATCTTCACCAAAAACAATAGGTCTTGAGTAATCTACAAATCAGGGCTGTATGCAAATAATTATTTGATTCTGTGTGAATTTGCGGCTGTTATTGTTTGCCATAGAAAATACCTTTGTTAAAACATAAAACGTTGCAGGTAAACTACCCCTTTCTCTTAACCGATCTTCACCAAAAACAACAGGTCTTTAAAACTCTATAATTCAGAGCTGTATGCGAAACATTATGTGATTCTGTTTGAATTTGTGGCTGTTTATGATTTATAATCCACTGCAGAAACGTACATGAAATATCTATAAATGAAGAGGCTAGTTGAACGGGGTGGGGGTAATTTTCTATAAATGAAAATTATAGTTGTAGGAGGAGGGGATAATTTTTTATATATGTACTACATTATCGGCAACAAAGAAATAGTTTGTTGTTAAAATTCCTTCCCGTCCTGTTTGGCCGTAGACCAATGTTTTCTGCAAAACCAGACTTTTCGGCAGTGCCATCGACTGCCATCATCAGTGAAAATGAGTGCGAAAACGTGAGGTGGTATATGTTAGTGACCACAGTACTGTGGTTAAGGCTGAAGCAATAAGTAGAAAGAAATAGTTTCTATGGAAATATTTCATTTCGAATATGATTTTAAATATAAATCTTCGAACATGGAAGTCATGTATGGTTCTCCATACCGATATTATTGATTTGAAATCAATGTGCTCATTAAAAAAATTATAATTGTAAATATTGTTTTTTTTCTGTAATAATAAATTATATTTTATCTGGTTTGAATTGTATGAGGAAAATTAGTTTTAGTATACTAGTATGTTATGGAGATCAGGCCCACAGGAGTTTAAGTTTATATAGAATTTTATGTAGCTCATATTTTTAATTGTGCAAAATAAATTTTAAATTATTCATGCGTTTCTTATTTGGTCAACGAGAACCCATTATTCAGAATATTTTGCATGAAATAACATTAATAACTTTGTTAGTAGAAAGCATCAGCACCATAATATGATGTAGTGAAAAGAGTTTAGAGCATGGTAAGAATATAGAATCAAAATAAAGAATCATATTTTAGTTTCTATGTATTAAACTATCTCATAGTTCTACAGTGACATTGTGATAAAATGGGTTTTTATTTATGCCAATTACTTAACACATTTCAGTACTCTATGGTGGAACATTTCTATAACTCAGAGTTGAGTGTACTGTGTTGTCCTGTAGAAGATTTAGACAAAGTTGTTCAGAGCCTTGATGAGGGACAATTAGAGAAATTACGCAGGTTGCCTTCATTTCGTACTTATGTTGAATCCCAATCAAAACAAACACAGGTGGAATTGATAATAAATAACAAATATTTCAAGGTAAATTACATTTTGTAGTTTTGTAAATTGCATATGTGAGAGAGAATGCCTAATATTATTGTCTTTATTTCACAACCGTAGTATAGAGTAGTGCTTTTTTATCATTTTTATTGCTTTTTTATGGGATGTGATACATTTTGAATCCATTTAGTTTATTAGTCAACATCTTTTTAACGTGAGTATTGGAGGTATGTCATCCAAAATGATTTTTACCATGCAAATCTGGTACAGTTGCTCAAGGAAAACAGATCAAATTAAGTGGAATCTAAAAGATTTTTTTGCATAGAGCTATATGGATGGTTAAGAATGAATTTAAAAAAAAAAGTTTGCTAGAATTCTGTTGAATTATCTCTGAAAATGACAGAGTTACGAAAAAACAAAAGACATCAAAAAACTCTATAAAAGAGGAAATACCCATGAAAATGCTCAAAGAGAAAAAATCATTTTAAAGGGAACTATACCTATTTTTATAATATGTAAAAATAGTTTTGTTAAAGTTAATATTAAATACTTAAAATTAAGTAATACGTTTTTTGGTTTTTGTTATCTGTGACTTGACATATTTACATAATAATATTTTGTTATGAAAGCATTTATATAAAAAAAGTACAATATAAACCATATAGGTATAGGTTATTGAAAATAATAACGAAAATTTGTATTGTTTTATTGGCGCAAACTTTTAATTTTTTTTTTTTTTGTGTTTTGTAGTTTGCTCATTTTTTTGAACTTCAAACTTCTGTAGTGTTTTCAATATTAATATTTTTTTTTAACAAAATATATTATGAATAATGTTGGAGACTAGCTTTTAGCAAGTGGATAATTTTCTTCTTCTTCTATGGTTCACAGTTCGAAGTCGACCTTAGCCTTCGTAATCATCCCCCTCCATTTTTCTCTGTCCTTGGTGATCAATGTCCATCATTTTGTTTTAAGTAAATTATCAGCATCCTTCACCATTGCGTCAATCCAGCGTTTCTTGGGTCTTCTGACAGGCCCTCTACCCTCGATTTGACTAAACAGTACCTTCCTAGGTATTCAGTTGCCTTCCATCCTAATGATGTGCCCTGCCCATTGCAATCTATGCAGTCAGATGGTGGTGGCCAGATCATTGTGTTTATACAGGTGCATAATTTTATCTACCTGAATCACTGCTAAATGAGGATAATTTGAACAGTGAGGAAATCAAATCAAGGATAGCAAAGAGAAACAGCGTATTTTGTAAACAAGAAACTATTGTGCTGTAGGATGCTAAGTCATAATTCTAAACTGAAAATTTATAAAAGCATTATAAGACCAATAGTGACTTATGGCTATGAGACATGAACCATGCGGAAGAAAGATGAAGAAGATATTAAAAGATTTGAGAGGAAAATACTTACAAGAATTTTTGGGCCACTAGTGCAACAAGATGGCACTTGGTGGATCCGCATGAATCTTGAACTTGATATATTAATAAACATCAAAAACATATTGAAGTTTTATTAAGTCACAGAGAATTAAATAGCAAGGACATATGTATAGAATGGAGAAGACCAGAAACACAAGAGCTATCACAGAATGGAACCCATGGAGTCTAGGCCCCGAGGAAAACCGAGGAGGACCTGCGAACCATGGGGATCAGAGGATGGAAGATTGTTGCTGAGAACAGAAGGGAATAGTGTAGGATTGTCGAGGAGGCGACATCTCATAGAGGTATGTAGACTCAGAGGAAGAAGAAGAACTCAATTCATGCAAGATACTTCCCAATATTAAGGATTACGTGCAAACAAATTCCAGTTTTTGAAAACTAGTTTCTATGAATGCTTAGAGTGGCAAACTGCACTGATATGCTGGAAATAAGAAAAAAGGCTAAAGACATAACAAGTATATATATATATACTTATTTGTTTTACAAAAGCAGTTGTTAAGAAAAAGGTAGTTCACTTAGCACCACTACCACTAACTGCATATGCTGCAAAATTTCTTTGTAGCAAGCTAATAATGTTTTTATTCCTTGCCTTGTAGATGTAATGCTTTCTTCATTAGAGTCTATATCCTCTAAGATTTATAATCCTTTTTCAATTGAGTTGAGACCTTCTGTCTAGCCCCTGCAACTGTCATGTGTTTTTCTGGTAGAACTGCGTCTGAGGTGTTGGCTTCTTCAACAGCATTTTGCTCACGCATTTCTGTGAGCTCAATAATTGTCAGCTCCTTGCTATGTGAGTCCAACAGCCCACTGACATCATCATATCGACTTCCACATTTAATTTCCTGGCAAGATTGACAACTTCTTTTGCTGTACGAGCGACTGTATGAGTGACTTGATCAGTTTCAGGTGTTATTTCCATTTAATTTCTGAAAAAGAATGGACAAATTTTCTTCCAGACACCATTCAATGTTTTTTGGAAAATTCCATCCCAAGATTCTCAAACGATTCTTACAGCGTCTAAAATATTGAATTGTTGCCAAAAAGTCTTCAACAGACAGCTGACTGTTTTGCCTCATAGCTTCATTGAGATATGTAAACGAACATCTCATGTAGTAAGCCTTGAATGTTTTGATAACACCTTGGTCCATCGGCTGAAGGAAGCAGGTTGTGTTTGGAGGTAAAAAAACAACTTTCACATGTGGGTCAAAATCAATTTCAGGAGGTTGACCGGGTGCATTGTTGATAAGAAGCATCACTTTAACCGGAGTTAGTTTAGACTGAGAATAATGTTTGACTTCAGGTATGAAGTGGTGACCCAACCAGTCCTCAAAAACAGAAGCTGTCATCCAAGCTTTAACATTTGACTTCCAAATCACTTGCAAGCCAGCTTCAGATTTATTTTTTAAATCTCTTGGATTTTCGAAGGGATAAACTAAGAGGGGTTTTAACTTGCAGTCACCAGCTGCATTCCCACCAATCATCATTGTAAATTGGTCTTTTGGAAATCTTAAAGCCTGGGAAGGTTTTTTCTTCATGTGCAATAAAAGTTTGTTTAGACATCTTCTTCTAGAATAGACTGCTCTCGTCCACGTTAAGTATGGTTTGACTGCTATGCTTCCTCTATCATAGCCTTTAGTGTGTCAGGAAAAGAAGATGGAGCTTGTTTATTGGCACTTGTTGTCTTTCCACTCTCCGCGATGCTGTGCCAGTTGCAGTGAGTTTTAAATTGGCTGAATCAATATGTACTGGCTATAAAGTTTTTATCTTAGGCCATCTCCCCAGCTTCTTCTTTCACCCTCTCAAAAATCAGTTTAGCTTGATAACACATGGAGTTCTGATCGACTGGAAAATTCTTCACTCTTACTTGATTATCACATGATATTTTAGCATTGTTTCCATCTCAGCAATAATACCGTGACTCCTACGAATTATGCTCGAAGTTCAAGGATTGGGCATTTTTCACAGTTGCGATAATTCTTTCTTTGTCTTTTATGATTGTTTTCCTGTGGATTCCAGTAGCTCAGACTTCTTTGCTAATTCACAAATTTTCATCTGGGCATCAAAATCCTTAATAATGTTAAGTTAACATTCCGGAGATGTTTTTCCTTTTCTTACTAGGTGGAGGAGAATCAGTTTTACTTCGTTTAGATGAGTTATTTTTTTACGTCACACACACACAAATGTAACAAATACAGTACATAATAAGTAGAACACAACTATAATACATAAATGTAACAAAAGTATCGTCTATTGTAGAGGTTGTAATCATGTAGGCCCTATAGATTGAGCACGAAACTCATCCGTCCATATTCAAGTTCTGTACTGTAGTGTATGACAGAGACAAATGAGGGTGGAATGATCAGAGCAGTGGTGGGGGGATGAAGTGGGAAGGGAGATGAAGAATCGTATAACTCTGTGAGTTGACGGAAGTCTGGATAGCATAAGTGGGGGTACTATTGAAGTTGTAAGAAAAGTGGGTTGTTTTGTTCATGGCTTGTGAATTTTGTGAAAGTAATTCATGCACATTTTTCTAATATTGTGAATGATGCAGAATCCGAAATAGAAGATATAGCATATGAAAATTTGAGGAAATTAATTCTTAAAATATTTATAAAAACATTTATTAATAACGTTTTTATAATAAATATAAAGTAGTAAATAAATAATAATGTGTTTCAAAAGTTATTTTCCTTTAAAAACCTCACTTCTGTTAATAAAATGTATTTTTTTTTGTAAAATTGTACCTCAAAAAATGTTTTGCTAATGTTGGATTGCTTTTGCTGCTGAAAGTATTGCACTGACAAACAATTGGTTTATACCTTTTTTGTAGAGGATTTTGTGCTCTTTTCTTTTTGTTATCTTGTGTTTTTTTTTAACATTGTTATTTTCCATGATAATTATGAAAAATGCATTTTTTGTATCCCCCCTTTTTTTTAACGGAATTCTGGCAATCTTTTTTAAAAATTCATTCATACCCTGTCATATAGCCCTATGCAAAAAATCAATCTCCTAGATTCCACTTAATTTGATTTTTTTTTTTTCCTTCAGCGACTGTACTAATCCTTATGATTTAAAAACCATTATTATTACAGCTTATAATGAAAATTAAAATTTAATTCAGCTTTATAAGTTGACATAGCATTAGTTTCCCAAATATCAGGGGAAACACTTAATATCAGTAGCTGTGTTGTGTACTGTTTTATAAAGCTGTTTGTCATATAGATAATCTTGATGTAACTCATAAAAAACATATTGATATGAAAGTTTTTGATACAGAAAATCAGGAAAAGTATGGGTTGGGGGTATTTTGTTGTAAACTATTCACACAGTTATATGGATTTTTAATAGCTTTAGTTATATTTTTAAGTGTTTTATATTTTCAGAAACAAACTTATTACTATACAGAGTTGAGAAATTCAAGTGTGTCACAAAGTTTGTCATATGCTTGGTGTCAGCTGCCTGTTTCCATAAAGAGTGGGAGTTGTCTGTATACTACTACACCATTGTAAAAACATACCTTTCTTAATGTTTAAATTCCTGAAGTTATTCAGTGCCATTTATGTCACTCTAATGTAATTATCACTGTTACCATTTTGTGATACTATAATAAATTTATCTGATATGTTATCATTCACATGTTCCATAAGAAATTAATTGTTCTCTGTTTTTATTACATGGTTCACTAACAAAGCCCAATCCCTCTCACTAGTGATACTGAATATCACATGAACTAAGTTAATTACTTAAGGTAAAAGTTATATTTCATTTTACTTATATTATTTTTTTAATCAGCCCAAATTATCTCAATTGGGATAAATCCAGGTGTTAAGTCAAACTACTGCATAGTCATATTGCGGTAATAATATTTCTACACATATAAATTGCAAACTGATTCAAGATTTTTTTAATTGTGCTATATATTTCAAGTTTTCAAGTATTTTCATTAAATGGTAATTGTTTCTCACAGATCATTTTTGATTTTCTGTTGTTTGAGGCTTCAAGTCATCAGAATCCTGTTGTGGTAAGATGCATTGTCGACTAGTAATATTGATGTTTCTTGTAAATTTTGAATACTTTTTTTGTGTAATCACTTTTCATAATAATGTTGAGTCCATTTAATTATGAAAAAGCATGATTTACATTTTCGTACATGATTTAAAGGTTAATGATGCATTTTTTTATGTAGCCTTTTTCATAAACTGTGTTAACTGTAAAAGTGTGTTGTTCTTTGGATATCGGCTTTAGCATGTCAGATTGGGTATCATCAATCCAAGTGTAAAGCATTGTATATGATACATTGTTATATGGTCCATCCATGTAAATAACTAAACAACCCTCTTCATGCAAGTGCTTTATTTGTCTCAGATATTTAAAATATAAGTTCATAAATTCTCGGGCTTTGTTAGTATTTTGACTTTTTTCTAATTAAAACCTAACGATTACTGGAAGTTAAAATGTTAATGTTAACATGTTTTTTATTTGGTGTGTTAGATGCAAAAACTCTAGTGTTTGCTCCTAAAGAATTCTCTGAAATATTCTTTCAGAAATGCCTGTTGGTTCAGCAGCGTGTTCATGTAACTGTCTGTACGTTGTAGGTTTGTCATTTTGTTTACATTTCAATGACACACAAAAATTATAAATCATTTCATGTGCTTGACTGCTTAAGACTTTTACCCCCCCCCCCCACATTGTAATAATTTCTGGACCAGAACTACCTTTATCATTGCTGTAATGTCATTAACTGAATTTTGTCACTAGGTAAAATTAATAATACTAAATTGGCAACCTACAAATTAAACACTGAACGGTAAGGTATTACAGCTTTAGTTTCAAAGTTACATTACTGAGTGGTCAGCACCTCACAACAGTAACCAAAATACTTTGATTTCACATGCCTGAGATTAGTGACATAACACAGAAAGGGCTGATGTTTGAAGAAAACCATAAAAATGTAACATCAGTTGAATCTACATCTCCTCCACAAGCAGCTGATTCATACATATTGGGACATGTACACATTTCTAGCTTATACCATTCATTTTGCAGTGTTGCCTGATCAGCCAAATTCACACTTTTGATCTCAACATTTAAATAAATTGAAATGGAATTCATTTTCTTTTTTTTTACATTATAGGATCATATGCCAACAACATAAAAAGGTTGTCCAAACGGTTGCCCCCTTATAACATCAAGTGGTGCTCCTTCCTGCAACAAGAAATACTGAAACATAGTATCAGAATGGCCTATCATCTAATTGTACTTTAATATTTAAATGTAGTTACACAAATATCTTAATTTTTGTTAAGTAAGAAGATTGATCCGTACTGTGAGGACCAAAAAATGTTAAGTGTCCAGTCCGAGTGGACCAAAAAATGTTTTGTTGAAGAATATTGAGTGTGAAAATTTGTACTTAGTTGATTCGCCAGGATGCAGAAATGATGAAGCGAGTGGACTGTATTTAATTCATTTATTTGATATTCAAAAGTACGTTAGAAATATGCAGTTAGAAGTTGTTTTGAATGACAGGTTGGCTAATAAGCATGATGTGGATACAATCCATATCAAATTTTAAATTACATTAATAAGCGGGCCTAATGGGCCATAAGTAAAGTGTGTTGGCCTAAGGCCTACATTGAATGTCGCTACAAGAAAAATATGACAGTGAGGCTGCGGGCATGCCGACCGCCGCTTACTAGCGTTTGAGACGTACTGTGCAGAGCACCGAGTTGAATGATCAGATTACCGTAAAAATTGAAGCGCAGATTAGCCAACCTATAAAGTAAAATTATCGCGTTACTGTACATAAGGCTGCCCGTCAAAATCAATAGATTTTTTTACTACATTTTAATAAATTATTATACATTTTGGTAACTTAGTTTATAACATACAGTGTTCTTAATAATGAAAGTTAATTTCAAGGCTGAATTGAACCTTGAGTTGTAATATTAGATAACAGCTGTACGTTAATGGTTTAGCTATAAGCATGAATAAAGATAAGCTTTAAAGATAAGCGTTTGTAAGCCAAGGTTGGCGAACAACTGATTTCAAGCATGAATAAAAATGTATGCGTTGGCAAAGTATTGCCGTCATATATTGTATGTGTACAATATCGAACGTTATGAAACATGAAAAATACATAATTAGACACTGTTTAATAATGTATGATCGGAAGCTCATCACATGATGGCCCGATAGTTTGTAACCCTATGCATGTCAGATGGTTACCGTGAAATAATTGAGGCCAGTAGACCTGTACAGAGTATTGTTTACATGAACAAAATTGCCAAAAATTACATGTTTAAGCGTAAATTTAGCATGGCGTCATGTATTGACCAAGTCATGCTATTCCTGAAGTTTCAGGAACTTAAATATGTTGTGTGAGAACAAGCTATAGATAGCTGACTGAATGCAAGCACATATATGATGACATGTATGTCATAATTTAAACAGAAATAATAATTGTGCAATGCTTAATCACAAAATACAAATACAATATAACAATACAATATAAAATAAATCCAGACGTGGCATGGTTACATACAGTAGACGCAAAAACGATATGTTTTACATAAACGCAAGTTATATAATAAATATAATAAACAACAATTTAGTTAATTACAATATGAATAATCGCAATGGCATAAGTAACAAATACGACACTGTGATTACAAACGTAATACATGAGTTGAACAATTGAAAAAGATATTTACAGAACAATAAATCACACATATTAACAACTGTGTAAAAAATGCATGCATGGTTGCGTAACTGCAAAACATGCAAATATTATGTAACAAATTTTTATAAAATAATACCACCGAAAACATGACACATACCCATACATCAAAATATAAATGTGTAGGACATAGTATGCCACACAAAATATTAACATACAAATACAAAATAGTAATATACCACCATAAAACTATGATGATTATAGAAACACTCAATGGCGCAAATTATTATGAAATGTTGTGATAATACATCACAATTAAGTTGACCAAATGGTCATAATAAGTAATAAGCCAATGGCTGAGTAAAATAGCATTGTGCTAAATGATCATAATAATCTTGTCAAATCTCGTCCCGCGCTGGCAACAGACATAACTTATGTATTGGTCTCCGCAAAACACCAGTAGGTGTGCGAATGTCTACGACTCGAATTAAGTTATCTGGGCTGGGAAATGTGGCGGTAATTACACCAAATTTCCAGGCTAATGGAGGTAGATTATCCTCAATAAGTAAAACTAGGTCCCCAATGGAAATATTATCCTTAGGGAATTTCCAATTGTGACACTGTTGTAACTGGTGTAAATAGTCGCGAGACCATGCCTTCCAAATGCCTTGGACAAACTTCTGTAGAAGTTGCCAACGCCCAAGACGAGAGATAGGAATATGAGATAAGTCTGGGTCCGGTATCGCCGTTAATGGTGCGCAAATCAAAAAATGGCCAGGTGTGAGTGGCACCGGATCATTTACATCCGAAGAGATGGCAAATAAAGGTCGAGAGTTCAGACATGCCTCTATCTGAGACAAAACTGTCGTAAACTCCTCGAAAGTGAGTATAGACTTGCCTACCACGCGGCGCAGATGAAACTTCAAACTCTTTATGCCGCTCTCCCAAAGGCCACTGAAATGAGGTGACGAGGGCGGAATAAATGACCATGAGATCCCCTGAGAGGACGTGAATGATTTGAGAGATGAGATGGCATCCTTATTATGCCAAAGGTCATGTAAAATATTGCGGGCCTTGCTAAAGTTTATGCCATTATCAGAGTATAACTGACAGGGCATGCCCCTGCGGGCCATAAAACGACATAAGGCAGCTATAAACGCACTGGC
Source organism: Magicicada septendecula (assembly GCA_034769895.1). Lineage (NCBI taxonomy): Eukaryota > Metazoa > Arthropoda > Insecta > Hemiptera > Cicadidae > Magicicada > Magicicada septendecula. Next base: position 498,550,789 of record CM068368.1, read on the forward strand.
TGTAAGGTCGGAAACCAATTCCAAGTGAATGGCCCTGGTTGCTAGGAAAAGAAACAAAGACACGTATGCCTTAGAGAGAGTTCTGGATTTCTGCCCGCCATGACGAATCATGAAGGGACCACCATAATCAACCACGCAGAATAGAAACGGCCGTGATGGAGTGACTCTAGGAGATGGTAAAATACCAAGCCTCTGAACCTGCTGTTTGGCACTAAACCTGAGACACTTGACACATTTACGAATGATGGAGCGAATGACTATCCTGGCATTAACAATCCACCAACGTTGACGCAGTGAGTGATGCACGAGTTGAGCACCAGCGTGAAGTAGACGAATGTGTTCGCGTTCAATGATGAGGCGAGTAATATGCGCCGATGGATGTAAGACAATAGGATGTTTAGCGTCGTAAGGTAATTGCGACTGCTGTAATCGCCCGCCTACGCATATCACTCCAGAATCATCAAGAAACGGGTCGAGAGAAGCCAACTTACTCCTAATGGAAACAGAAGATCCGTTACGAAGACAATTAATTTCGGCTGCGAAGTGGATCGACTGAGATTGTTTTATGAAGAAATTGAGAGCATGATGAATTTCGACAGGGGTAAGATTGCCCGTAAATTTGTCAGCACTGGAGAGTCTAATATTTTTGATGAACCGAAAACAGTAAGCGTATACGCACGTTAGACGATGTAATGAGGAAAAGTCCTGAGAAAGGTCGATAGCCAGGGTAGACATTAGAGAAAGATTATGGGTATGTTTCTCTTCCGCGGGTGACTTCAGAAGACGACGGATTAGAAGGTAAAAAGGGTGGAAAAGGATTGGACTCTGAAGATTGAGACAAACCAGTGGGACCATGCCACCAAAGCGAACAATCACGCAGAACGTCAGGGAGACACCCCTGGAGATAATATCAGCAGGATTGTGTCTAGAATTGATGTGATGCCAAGTATAGGTTTGCGTAAGACACTGAATTTCAGCAACACGATTAGCGACGTATGTTTTCCACATCGTTGACTGGGCATGAATCCAGTAAAGAGACACCATAGAGTCAGAATACAAATGAACACTATTAATGAATGAATAAAGCGCAGGAACGACCTTAACTACGAGTCGCGATAACAACAAGCAAGCGCAGAGTTCGGTGTGAGGTAATGACACCTGTCGTAAGGGAGCTACGCGAGATTTAGAACACAGGAGATGACAAGAGGCCGATGAATCTTGATAAATGACTCTGACATAAATATAACACCCAAACCCCCTTTCAGAGGCATCCGAAAAACCATGTAATTCAACTGTACTTGCCTCAAGCTTACAACGAATAGACCGTGGGACCACAATTTTGCTAATCAGACCCAATTTGTTGCACAAAGAATGCCAATCCAAACGTGATTGGCCGGAGATCAGTTCATCCCAACCAAGCTTGCAAAGCCAGAGTTGCTGCATAAACTGTTTGTACAAAAAGACAACGGGACCGATCAGTCCAAGAGGATCGTATATGCCTGCAATAATCGAAAGAATTCTCCTCTTGGAGATGCTTGATTCAACTGGGAATGATTTAATGTCAAACAGAAATGAATCGGCAGTATTATTCCAGAGAATGCCCAGGGTACGCACATTGTCCTGTTTGTTTAAGGGGCGTGATAAATTGTCATGATTTGCGACCACTCTGGGTTCATTAGATGCCCATTTATGCAACGTGAGACCATATTGACTCAATAACGCACCTAGATCAGATTTCAGCTTGGTCAGATCAGAGATGGTGTCAGAACCGGTAAGCAGATCGTCGACATAGAAATCATTCGTTATAGCTAACGCCGCATCAGGAAATGAAGCTTGATGGTCCCTACCAATTTGAATAAGACAGCGAGTGGCCAAAAATGAAGCACTAGCCGTGCCGTAGGTTACCGTTCGCAATGCAAAGTGTTTAAATGGTTCGAGAGGAGAATCACGCCACAGAATACGTTGATAATGACAATCCCCTTCAGCTACGCGAATTTGTCGATACATCTTCTCGATGTCGGCGATGAGAACATATTTATGCATGCGGAAACGTAAAAGAATAGAAAAAAGGTCTTGTTGAACATTTGGGCCTACCAACAATATGTCATTGAGAGAAAGGCCATTGGTAGTTTTGGACGAACCATCAAAAACGACGCGCAGTTTTGTGGTCAAGCTAGACTGTTTAAATACGGCATGGTGAGGCAGATAGTAAGTGTTTGACGCTGCTGAATTGATAGCGCAATTATCGATAAGTGTCATGTGTCCAAGATCCTTATATTCGTTAATAAAGTCTGCGTAATCGCGCGCGAGCTTAGCATCACGCCTGAATCGACGCTCTAAATTCAAAAATCTTGCTTCAGCATTGGTGTAAGATTCACCTAACTGGAGATGATCAGGCTTAAATGGCAGTGAAACCACAAACCTACCCTCATGATTGCGATGAGTAGAGCGCACGAAATGCTCTTCACAGGCTGACTCGTTATCAGGTGTGTTGTCAGGGATAGTTTCTGCTTCCCAAAATCTTTCGAGAGACTGCAGAATAGCTAGGAACGAAACAGCAGGACCCTTGTAGCGGCAGTGTTTGGGCAGATTGCCAGCCAAAATGTAGCCTAGCTTTGTTTCCTGAATGTTGGGAAAATGAGGGCCGCATACGTATTTATTAGGTAAAATTAAATCCAGGTAAAATTGCGCCCCCAAGAGTATGTCGATTTCCGAGGATATATTGAAATTTGGGTCAGCCAGAAAAATGTTGTCCGGAATGTGGAATTGATTTATGTCAAACGATTGTGCCGGCAGATTGTGGGTCAATGCAGATAAGATAGCACATTTTGCCTCGAAGCTAAATCTCTGATAACGAGACATAATGCGTACAGACGCAAGATTAGTGGCGTAACACGCTGTATTGTTTATACCCGCAATTGGTATGTTGGATTTAGTTAAATTAAGCCGTAATTTCCTTGCAAATGATTTTGTGCAAAAATTTATTTGTGACCCGGTGTCTAAAAGAACTCTTGCCCTATGTCTGTTGCCAGCCTGGTCAATGACAAATACAACTGCTGTTGATAAAAGAACATTGTTCGCGGATTGTAATTTGAGTGAACAATAGTTACTACTACTGGCAGATATTGAGTTCGGCACGTTGTTCGCGTGCAACAATGTGTGGTGTTGTTTTGAACAGATCTTACACACCTGCTTATTCTTACAGTTAGATACAAAATGATCTGATCTAAGACAATTGGTACAACATTTGTGACTTGATACAAATTGTCCCCGCTCAGCGGCGCTTAATGCACAAAATTTATCACATATGTAAAGCGGGTGATTAGATTTACAACACAAGCACGAATAATTGCTTGACGCTGAGTGATAACTCTTAAATGTAGTACTCCCAGCAGCGTTTCTTGATTTATATTTATATTTATTGTTGAGTCTTAAATTCGGCTTGTTGAGTTGCTGTCTGGCATCAATAGGCAGTGTATTTTCTAACAGCTGTCTACGTGAGTTTAAAAAATGAATGAAATCTTGAAAGTTAGGAAAATTATCAGGGTCGATAGACTCCTTCCATAGTTTAAAAGTAGTAGGGTCGAGTTTAGTTGATAATAATTGTATAGTAATAAATTCAAATGAATTCACTGACAGTTGCATTGCCGCCAGTGAATTAACGGAAGACGTTATTGTGTTTGTGAATTCTGCCAAACTTTGGACAGAGTCCTTAATTGTCGACTTGACTTGAAGTAAATTTTGAACATAGTATTTTGCTAGTATGAACTTGTTGTCATACCTTGCGGACAGCAAACTCAACGCTATTGAGTAATTTTCCTTACAGATAGGTAGTGACTTAATTAAATCTAAAGGTTCATTTTTTAAAGAAGAATGTAAATAATGTAACTTCTGCACTGGCGTTAAATCGGATCTTGTATGCACCAAGTCCGTAAAAATTGAATAAAAATGCTGCCATTCCAATATGTTGCCTGAGAAGCAGGGCAAACTTATTGGTTTTAATTGCATGTGGGTCGATAATACGGGAGGTATAGTCTGAACATTAAATGTATCAATTAATTGCAAAATATTTGCTTCAGTCGAATATAGCATTTCTTCGACCTCAACTCGGTCTTCTTGAGCCGCGCTTATGTCCTTACAAATAAGTTCTATTTCAGACTGCACCTCGTCGTACTTCGATGCCAAGCTTTTCAGACTTTCAAGCCTTACTGTTAAAAAATGTTTTGTATCGGAATTTATATCAAAGTTATTTACGGCTGATTGTATTCGCACTATTGTGGACTTTTAGCCGCCTCTCTTTCTGGTTAACACTTTGAGGCCTTCTTCAGCCATTGTACGCACCTTGTTATGAAGTTATTGAGGTGATACATTGTAGGCGATGTCCTGCAGCATCGACGCCGTGGAGAAGATGGCAAACACAGCTCGGAGAGATGACAGCCCTGTTTGAAGCACTGAAGCTAGCAGGCTCTTGCGATGATGTTGTCAGGAGGCTCAAAGGCGACGAGCGAAATGCCGATGGAATCACGCCACGGTCGTATCAGCAGATATGCTGATTCGCCCGTGATGGCCAGAAATAGTGGCAGAAAAATAATAGTTATGAATAATACATTGGAAATCCGGCCCGGAGGACCAAAAAATGTTAAGTAAGAAGATTGATCCATACTGTGAGGACCAAAAAATGTTAAGTGTCCGGTCCAAGTGGACCAAAAAATGTTTTGTTGAAGAATATTGAGTGTGAAAATTTGTACTTAGTTGATTCGCCAGGATGCAGAAATGATGAAGCGAGTGGACTGTATTTAATTCATTTATTTGATATTCAAAAGTACATTAGAAATATGCAGTTAGAAGTTGTTTTGAATGACAGGTTGGCTAATAAGCATGTTGTGGATACAATCTGTATCAAATTTTAAATTACATTAATAAGCGGGCCTAATGGGCCATAAGTAAAGTGTGTTGGCCTAAGGCCTATATTGAATGTCGCGACAAGAAAAATATGACAGTGAGGCTGCGGGCGTGCCGACCGCCGCTTACTAGCGTTTGAGACGTACTGTGCAGAGCACCGAGTTGAATGATCAGATTACCGTAAAAATTAAAGCGCAGATTAGCCAACCTATAAAGTAAAATTATCGCGCTACTGTACAATTTTAAAATGAAGATTTTTGTTAAAATATAGTTAAATCTATGGATGATTCATCCATATATCCTCCTCCCATAACTAGCAAATGTGTGATTGTAAATCACTACTTTTTGTCTTTTTTTATTGGTACATGATAGCATTGGAATAACTTTCTAACCGACGTAGGTTGTTTTGGAAGTCATAAGCACATTGTGAATAGTTTCAAAAGTTTTCCTCTTATTTTTAAAGAATTTAATTTGATCCGTTTGTGTAGACCCAGGTTGGTGTGTTAATGAAGAATCTGAGAAGACACTTACTCAACTTTCATGTGGCTCTGAGACTACTACGTGTTTTAGTATCATCTTTGCCACATGCACCATTAGGCAAACAGGTAATATTATATCATTTTAAATAATATTAGTTTAATGTTTTGATTAAAGAAAATCAAAGACAGTAAAACAATCACAGCACTAATTATTTTTATTAATCACTTTTGTTAAAATTCCTAAGTCATTTGCACTAAACAGTGGTTCCAGAAATGATTGAGTGGTATTGGTTGGATAAAATGTCAGATGTTATAATGTAATGAAATTATTTTATTTTGTACATAATTTAAAAAATCGGTATGGAGAACCATACAAGACTTCCATGTTCTAAGATGTATATTTAAAATCATTTACTTGAATTCGGTTCGATAATTTCTAAAAAAAATATTCCCTACCCTCAAACTATTTGTACTATTTATGGATAGTTTTGTTATTATGGGGTAATCGTTAAAAAAAAATTTATTTTTGAGTCATTTTATCTATAAAAATTAGGTACTTTATTCTTATAACAAAACTGAACTACACAGATAATTATTTACTAAGTAAGTTCAGTTACTAAGTAATAGACCCTGAGCATCTTGCAGAGGGTTTATTCCCTAAAGACCAAAAGTCTGTCTATGAAATGTTCCTCTGTAAACATGTGCAGTTACACTGGCCAGCGATCCACAGGAAGCAAATCGCTGTCTACCTTTTCGGCTTGCACGCGTTGTGTTGGTGTGGGTTTCAGCACTTTTCATTTAAAAAGCGTGCAAACATAAGGAAATAAACGTGAGTGAGGCCAGAAATAATGCGAAGTGTGTGTGTGTGTCCTGCCGGCCTTTTTATTGCGGTAATCACAATAATAAAACTTTGGAAAAGTAAACATTACATAATTGAGATATGCTTACCTGCCAGGAACGATATATCTTCACTCATACGTGATTTAAATTAAAATGAAAAATATAGAATTTTGTTAAAGTGAAATGAAATGTTTCCATAGAAACTAATTCTTTGTTGCCAATAACGTAGTACACATATAAAACTTATAAAAATTTACCTCCTCCCTCATCAACTACCATTTTAATTTATAAAAAAATTACCCCCTCCTCCCTTCAACTACTCTTTTCATTTATAGATATTTCATGTACCTTTCTACAGTGGATTATTATGACCTTCTTTTAAGGATACTTTATTTATCAAAATTAAGCACTTTACTCTTGTTAAAACTTAAAACATTGGAGGTAAACTACCCCTTTCCCTTAACCGATCTTCACCAAAAACAATAGGCCTTGAGTCCTCTACAGTTCATGGCCGTATGCAAAAATTATTTGATTCTGTTTGAATTTGTGGCTGTTATCGTTTGCCATAGAAAAAATTCTACACACGGCACACACACAGACATTTTTCGAAAATGACTTTTTTTTCATGTTTTTAGAGTAGTACAATCAGAATCTGCCGTTATCTCGAACACGATTTTTTTCGCTATGACCATACTTCCATTTCCTTATGGAACATGGAAGTAAAAAAACCATGGGTATATGTAGCAACAATACATATTTGCATATATGTCTATTACGATTTTTTGTACATATAAGTAATACAGAGATAGAATTACTGTAAATACTTTTAAATAGTGGAAAACAGGAATGCACCTGTTTGGTGAAACAATTGTCAACATTCAGAACGAGATGCTGGTGAAGTTATGTATGTGGACAGTGTATTTGGGTAGTGTGTACTAGCCATATTAGACCTGACAGGAAAGCAGGACAGGAAATCCTGTGAGTGTGTATACTGTTCTTTATATTTATGTGTGACTCTGGTTGGGACATGAATAAACATAATGCCATGTTTTTTTAATAAAAATTTGCACATTTAAAATACATTTTGCAAACCAAGCAATGCCATTAGATGATGAGCAAGGAGGTGCATATATAGACATACAGACAAATAAAGTAATTACTTAGGTAATTAATAAGTAGTAAATAATTAATTTTATATACTGAACGAATGAAAAATTACAAATCATATCCAACTACTGGTTTGTACATCAAAGCAGTTATTAGTACAAAAACAAACAAAAGTGATTTGTTAAAAACAATGCTTGTGCAGAAAGAAACAAAAGTTTTACATGTCTGGGATGGCGTCCAGAAAAATCATACCTTTCGATTTATACCACACTATGAATATTACAGACACTTTTTACCAAGACAAAGCGACTCTAGTAATAATGACAGGGTGACTATGTCACTCTGATTATTGATGTAGAATCATCATGATCATTATCCAGTGAACAAAGCGCTTGTGCGCGTGCACACACACACACACACACACACACACACACACACACACACACACACACACACACACACACAGCAATCAAACTGGGAGCATCGGAATCTTCTTGTAATCATCATCTGATGAGCAAAGAGCAAATCACACACACATGTGTGTGTGCATGTCCAACAAAAAAAGTTTGACGACATTAAAAAATGAGCAATTATTTAATAAAAGACGGACAGTAAATAAGCAAAGACATGATAAAGGAAAAATAAATACATAATTGTATATAGTGTAAATAAACAAATTTAAATATGTTCAAAATAATTAGTATGAAATGTTTTTCAAATATTAATTACTTCTGCAAGTAATTTATATTTGAAGAACATTTTGTACTACAGAAAGCTGCAAGAAATATTTAAGAGTTACTTACAAAATAAAGATCAAAATAATTAACACATATATTTTTTATTATTTATTTTATAATGACTTACTACTTAATTAAAAATGAGTGGAAAATAATTAACTTGTATTGAACTGAGTAAATATTATTTTAATTAGAATACTACATGTAAACTTTTTCTTTTTGTGTAATAAGTGGTATTTTATATATGCTTTGTAATCTGTATATTACAAAGTTGACTATCAGGACACAAGTCATTGATCAATAGTTTATTTCCACCTGATTTGTATACAGAAATAACATGACATGACACCTCTACTAGGAGAACGAACAGCGGTGGCTCATCAGTGGAGGCAAGGGAGGCTAAGCCTCCTCAGTAAAATTTGTAAAATAGACATCTAGTAAATCCCCCCTACTTGCCAGACTTAGGACCTTCAGACTATTATCTGTTTCCAGATTTGAAGAAGTGGCTTGCTGGAAAGAGATTTGCGTGAAATGATGAAGTTATTGCTGAAACATCTGTGTATTTTGAAGACTTTGATAAATCATACTATAAGGATGGAATCGAAATGCTTGAGCATCATTGGACTAAGTGTATAGTCTTGAAAGGAGATTGTGTTGAGAAATAAAAAAGATTTTTCTCAAAAAATTGTGTCTTCTTTATTTTCGCACGGACGTATCAAACATCCCTCAAATAATCTTTTCAGTTGCCAACAACTGTACAATAGGAAGTGTACTCTATCAAGAGAAGAATATTAAAGTCATTGCCAATGCAAGCAGTGTTTGAAGATACGGAAAAACACTATTGAACTTCAGAGAAAGAGATCTTAGCCATTGTGCATTAAAACAATTCAGATATTACATCTATGGAACCCACTTCGAAATCCACAGCAATCTTCAGAGTCTATTATGCCTACTGAAGTCCAGAATCACAAATGCAAGATTAATGAGATGGATTCTAGTCATAGAATATATTTTTACTATTAAATACTATAAAGAATCCAGCAACAAAACAGCAGATACACTCAGCTGATATATAACTAAGGAGGAAGAAGAGACGAATTATTCGTATTTCGGTGATATAGGCTTGAAATTACTACCTATTCAATATAAAAGTTAATAATGAAGTAAAACAGTTATCACAGAATGTAGTAAGAGAACAAGATAAAGATTCAAAGCTTCAACAATTAAAACAACAGCATTTAGAATACAAGTATGTTGTCAAAGAAAATATTTAAGTTAATAAATCAAGACTGGAAGGTAATACATGAACGTAAGCTTTCACAGCCGGTGTTTACATTATCACAATTTTCTGGGTTATTAGTCCATGGTCCAAATTGTCTATGTTCACTTCCAGACGGTTTGTATATACTCATGACGGACATCTTCAGTGGCATAGGAACACACATGGAAATGAATACAAACAGACTGTTCTGTCCCGTTGAGCGACTTCTGTTAGTACAATTTTTTAAGGTGCTGGTTGGTAATTTTTTGGCCAATCAAATCACTCTCCTTTTTTGATTGGGTCGGCTATCTTACCATGTTTCAATGTCAGTACCCAGTAATTATATATTTCAACTGCCTCCCTCTGCAACTAAGCAAATACCGCCAAATCGAGGACAGGATGTGGGTCTCTCCAAACAACATAGTGTGGTTTTCATTAGATAGTGCATATCCTGCTATAGTAGACTTCTGCATTTGGCCCAGACAGAAAAAGTGTTGCTTGTGTTCACCTATGTGAGTGTTGATGCTGTGTTTTGCATGCCAATGTGTACTTTCCCACAAGAGCACTGCACTCTGTATACCCCCACAAGGAAAGTGGATTTCAGGTGTCCTTCACTGATTGCAGGCGCTGTTGGCAGAAAAGTAGTATTCACATCAATCACTCGAGGAACTTTGCTATGCGGTCTATTACACTCTTTTAAAGAAATTGCTTGTAACATTGCAATACATATATAGTACTGATCTTAATTACAACAGGATATAACAGCTATGAAAATGAAACCAATTTCTAAATTTTAAAAATTTTAGAGTAAACTGTACACTATATTGAATTTGTAAAATGCCTTGAATCTTCAAGTAGATATTACATAATTCTTCAAAAAAAATTTTTTATAAAACTAAGAATGAATATGTGAAGAAATTGTAATGAACTAACATTATTTATGTATACGTAACATACATATTGTTACGATGGTCTACTTGGTCGTTGTATGGTACAGTGGAAAACAAAATACAAGACAGCAGTGAAGTCACTGATCACCAGCTTTAATTATCACAATTAAACGGTTTATAATTAACAAGACAGTCTCTTACAACAAATCAATTAAAAATTGTTCACACGCAATAAAAATGTTAACTGATATAAATCACAATTGTATTACAATAGTCTCGCACAGTTATAAAACACATAATACTTTGCCACAATACTACAAACCACACTCCAATAATTCGCAACTCAGACTGAAACAGAACGTTGCTGAGTACTTGTATTTTACCCTGCTGAGGTTCCAGAATATTCGCTAATAGGCATCTACTAGAAAACACTACGCATCAGCTCTACGCTACAACGCAATTGATTGCGTCCTTGACACAGTGCGTGGGGCTGGCGACATCCAGAAAATTTCTCGCGAGCGCATGTTGAAATCACGTATGCCACAACATTCAGCCAGATTCCTCTGGAACATTCGATAAACACGTAGATTGTTCTGTAATGTCATAATAATACTATAAATTTTCAAAAAATAAGCAAATCAAAATTTATTAAGTAATTAAATAAATATGAAAGTTGTCGCAGTTTGCGGTTGATCTTGAGACATGCTGGTTCATGTGAGTCTTCTTGTGTTGTGCATTCAGTGTGTGTGTGTGTCTTACAGATTTCATGGTTGTAAGTTTTCTTATTTTTGTTTGTTTGTTATATATACATATAATGTATATACTTTAGTGTGTTTTGACTCTCTGTTGGTTGGGAGACAGAGTATTGTTTATCTTCTATTTGTGATGTTTTAGTTTTGTTTTTGCCTGAAGACAGCTATCGAATTGTTGTATAGCTGAAATGTTGCTTTTAGTTTAAAAAAGCAGTGATGGAAGAAGTCCGTCTCACTAGTAAGCCTAAGTTACAAGTAATATTGTTATGCATATAATTCTGTGTTTGTACCCAATGCAACTGTATTGTGTTGAAACCACTGGCTAGGTCATAGGATTTTGTGTTCATTGCGTTAAGTAAAATTGTTGCACAATAAACTTTTTTATATAGAGGAGTGAGACATTGATAGCTCGAAATAATTAATTAAAGTATTGGAAAAAATAAATCCTCGCTTTATTAATTATGACTTTAAACAAATTAATGAAATTTAAAAATTAAAAATATGAATTCAGAATTTTTCCCTTTATAAGAAGACACAATGACAATATATTTTACCTCTTATATGTATCACACAATAATAACATATAAATGTCAAAACATAAAATGGATATGAAAAAATATATAAAATTATTGAAATTGCTTGGGTGTCTGAAAAGTCTCAACTTTGGTCATTATTAATATTTTTAAATCATAGCAGATCATAGATGAAAGTATTGTTATGACATCACAGAACAATCTACGTGTTTGTCGAATGTGCCAGAAGAATCTCGCTGTAATGTGCGTGGCATACGTGACTAGATGCATTCGCAAGAGTTTTCTCGAAGCCGCCAGTCGCACGGACTGTGTCAAGCCGCAATTTATTATATAGTTCACACTGGTGCTAAGACGCAATTTGGAACGTTCTGGTCTTGAGTGGAGGTATAAATACATGGCGGCAGCGGCCTTAAATTTCAGTATAGTAGTGATATATTTTCAGTGCGGTTTGAGTTATTATCGGGCGATATTACTGTGTACCTTCAAGTGGTTATTAGTTTTTGGCGGTATAATTGTAATACAATTGTGTTTAATATTAGTGACATTTTATTGTGTGTGAACAATTTTTATTTCATTTGTTGTAGGAGACTGTGTTGTTAATTACGAACTGTTTAACTGTAAAAATTAAAGCTGGTGATACTGACTTAATTGGTGTCTTGAACTTATTTTATTTTCCACTGTACCTACGACGATCAAGTAGACCGTCGTAACAGTATTGATTTGCTACTTATAATTATTTATTTAATAATTTATTTATTAAATCAAATTGAAAGTTTACTATTAATATTTTAATAAAATAATATGTACCTGAAGTAAAAATAATTATTATTTACAACAGAGCACCCATTTTTAATTAACTAGAAAATTTGTTTTTAATAAACTTAAAATTCCATATTATTCTACTTTGACTATTTACAGTAATTATATTTATTTATTGGTTTTACTTTGTTAGTTCATACTGCAGTTCTTTATGAGTTCTTTCCTTGTTTTTAAAAAGTAATTGTTAATTTGTCACATGTGTATTTGTTGAGAGTGTGTGCAGCTCGTGGATGTATATGTTGATAGTGGCGACAATGACAAAGATAATGATGATGATGATGTGCTGATTCCCCTGTAGATTGTTAGTAGTCTTGTGTTACTATTGCATGATGATGATGGTGGTCCTGGTGCTCTTTCATCGATTGTGGTATGTTCCGTTTACTGCTTGATGTGATGATGTTGACAATGCCAATTCTCTGTTGCTAATCAAACCAACAGTTTAGTAGTGCCATGAGGAAGTTAGTAGTGCCTGTCCCTTGTTCAAAATTGTTGGAGATATTTATAATCTCCGGTAATCTGACATGTCAGATATAGGAAAATATACCATCTCTAACATGTTCAGTTTGGTCTATGCCTCCATACCGTCACCTTTTCAACACATCGCATTTTGTCTATTTTTGCATTAACAGTAGAATTGATGTTCAAACTAGCGGTGGCATTAAAAGTGATGTGTTGTAATAGAGTTAACTTATGGTACTTGCATATATTGTTGTGTATCACAGATACACACATTATATAACACTACACACTACACTAAGATATGATACTAATAAATATATTAGTTATATTTAATTACACTTTGTACACAGCAACTCAGTGGAAATTATAGAAATAATTAAGTTTTCCTGACATTATCAGTTATGAAATTCCGTGTCAGGAATACTGTGGTAAAAAAAAATCTCTATCTCCCCCCACACACACACACACACGCGCGCGCGCGCGCGCATAAAGAATTTCGACGAAACCGAAACATCGAAGCATGATAATGTTTTGTAAACAAAAGATTTCTAGACTGTGGGGAATCGAAAGTGTGGATATGTTACATTTTTCGATGACGATTTTGTGGAATGACCCCCAGCCTAAAACATTATCATGTTAAAAATATTATGGGTGGTCTGAACAATATACCATACAATATTTAAAAAGAAGAGTATACCAACACAAATACAGCTGTGATAAAATAGATAGTCTATTATGTGAGGAATTTTCTGCCGATTTTGAGTCAGTGTTCATGGATACTTCTGATTTTTTTTTTTGCAATGTCTTCATAAAATGTTCAGGAAATGTTTGGCCCGCTCTTAAATTTAGGGGTTGTTTTCACCCCTTTTTTGGGGGTTAAACGAACAAAATTTAATTAACCCCGGGATCCAATAGAGAATCAAATTCTTTGCAAAAAGGTGGTATACACTTTTTCAAAAAAATGTTTTCAAGTTACAAGGGTTCATTTTTGCAAAAAAAAAACGTTTTTTAACATTAATCTCCAAATAACTAAAAAAACGATGCCATTTTGAAAACAATGTATATAAATAAAAAATAAAGCTTATTATTAGATGAACATTTGCCACTTTGTTTGGGTTCGTTATGTCAAATGGTTCTCACGATACAGCCAAAACAAGATGGCGATTCGCCGTTTTTTGATCAAATTACGTGCTTAAAACTAATATAACTCGGCAAAAAATCGTTCGATTGTAACCAAATTAGTATCAAATGAAAGCTTTGTTAATTTCCTAAATAATGATGGGTTAACCATTTGCCTATCTTACAAAATGTTGGAAAATGTTATATTTTTTTTAAATTTTTCCAAGAAATTTAAAAGGGACATCCGCCATTTTGTCATATATGTATATTATGCCAATATACTGTAGTTTTCGGTTTTCTATTATATTAGCAATGTCCTCAAATTTTTTGAAGAATATATGTATTGGTTGGTATACAGTAACGCGTAACGTTTTAAGAAAATACAAGTTTTTGGATTTTCGCCAAAATTCGCTTTTTTATTAAATATCTCAGAAATGATGCGTTTTATCGAAAAATGTATATGAATCAAAAATAAAGCTTATAAAAAACAAAAATTTTGAATTTTATTCTTTTTTGACTAAACCTCGATGAGCTACAGCAGTTTAAAGGTGTATTTTGCCGACATCGTGTAAACAGTTTTTGACTTCTAGGCAAAGCATCTAGTGTACAGTAGGGTTTTCAACTATAGTGCATAGGATAAAGGTGTAGCTCTTTCAATTTCCTATAAAATGCATTTTGGTTGAAAATTTTTTCTGAAAAATTGATAGAGTTATGACCAAAAATGAAACGCGCTCCAACAGTTAGATTTTGTTATCGTACGTTATGTGTTCGGGTGTGGTCCTGAGAGCCTATTAATTTATAATAAACTAAATTTGTTTTTCAAATTGACAATAAAATTAAGTATCATTATTATTTTTTAACGTCTATTGTAAACAAAGGAATATCTGTTGCAATCTGTCACTGTCTGTACTGCTGGTTGTTATATTAATCGAATATTTAATTTAATAAAATAATATAATATTTATGGTTCAACTTTTCATTGATTAAATTTTATAAGCATGGATGAAATATATATTTTTTCGAATGAATTTTGAATTATGACCACTAAAAACATGAACCCTCCAGCGGAGACCAGAAGATGCGCTACCTGCTTACAGCTGACATGTGTTTTTTGGAGCATCAGCTGAATGTCGGAGTTGTTTGTTATTGTGCAAGGGTTGTAATGTTTTGTTAAGTATTATTAATGTTGAAGAAATTGTATGTTAAACATCCCCCAAAAACCTGTAGGTACCCAATTTCAGGACAAAGTACATCCTTGCGTTGTTTCATGGTGTCAACCTTTTAGGGGTGGTTTTCAACACTTTCAAGTACAAACCTTGCATCGGATGTATCCCTTGACGTCAAAATCGTAATCAACACCCCAAAAAGCTATAGGTACTCACTTTCGAGGCTTTGACCGGAATTCTTGCAAAGTTTAATACTTACACCCCCTGATTATAGTCTGATTCAACCATTTAAAAACTACCCTTTGTGTCGAATATAATCTTGGACATCAGGATCATAATCAGCACCCCCAAAAACCTATATGTACCTAAATTCAGGGCTTGAAAATGCATCCTCACGTCATTTCATATTTTCAACCCTTTAGGGATAGTTTAAAACCCTTTAGGGGTGAGAGCGGGCCAAATTGTTTCCTTAACTTTGTTCTAGAACCTTTTAGGAAGCGATAGCAAAAGGAATCAAAAAAATTATATGGACACCGACTCAAAATCGGCAGATAGGCTCTTTGTCACGCCTCACGTAATAGACTAAGAAACCAATAAACACAGTCCAACAGCCTTAACACAACACGCTCGCATACATGTCCACACCTTCCAGTTTGACAAAGCAAAAGTAATACGAGGGTCGTCCAGAAAATAAAGAATGTTTGACCTTGGCACGCATCTCCATTGTCGCTGGCCATCGTTGTTGTGACACTGTACTCATCCCTCCTCCACAGGCTCAGTCTGAGGCCAAACTGCTACGCTGTGTGACTGTGTTTGTTTGTTTATCACGTACATTCAAAAATGTGTTACAAAATAGAAAATCCCATAAAGTGTGAAGTGCGTAGTGCTATTCGGTTTTTAAATGCAAAAAAAAAAAGGTTAGGCCTATTGAAATCTATAGACAAATAAAGAAAATTTATGGTGAGACTGTGATGAATTAAGCATCGATTAGGAAATGGTGCGTTATGTTTAACGAGGGCCTAACAAATGGGCACAATGATGAGTGTTCTGGTCAGCCATCTCTAATCACTGACAAACTCAAGAAAAAAGTTCACAATAAAATTCAGGAGGAGAGACGTTTCAACATAGATGATTACACAGTTTTTTCCTGACATCTTAAGAGCCTTACTTCACAGAATTTTCATGATCCATCTTGTTTCCAAAACATGTGTACCATTTGGGTACATTGATTGTTGTCTGATGATCACAACAAACGAAGGATGGAAGCTGCTTTGACATTTCTTACTCATTATCATCAAGATTGAGACAAACTTTTGGATATTGTTACAGGTAATGAGACATCATAACACACCAGAAACAAAGTGTCAATCAATGGAATGGCACCATTCCAAATCACCAACAAAACAAAATAAAACAAGCTCTGAGGACATGGAAAGTGGTCAAAAGGGAGTTCTATTGTTTTATTTTATGCCAAGAGGACAGACAGTAAACTCATAGGCATACTGGACAGATGCTCCACCATCTAAAACAAATAGTGTGGTATGTTGTCCAGTGGCATTGTCTTTGTTCATGATAACGCTCACCCACTCTCATCTGCAGCAACTCAAAAGCTTTTCTTCAGCAGGCACTTTCAAGATGATGATGAGCTGCAAGAAGTTGTCACTGAATTGTTTAAGAACTTAGGGGCGGGAGTGTACAATGACAGAATTAAAAAAATGGTATTAGTGTTTGAATTTGTATGGAGACCTTGTTGAATAGTAGTATAATGCTTCCTGTAAGTATAAAATAAAAGTTGTTCGATTACGACTTTTCTTTATTTTTAATAACAAAACATTCTTTACTTTCTGGACAACCCTCGGACATACTGAAACTAATAATTTCAGATGACAATTTCTTTAAATAATAACTATAAAAAGCAAATTTCCATATATAAATAACTAACTACAGAGTCTCGGTAAGTGTTATTCAAACCTAACGCATTCCCAGAAAACAAATAAAATAGAAACTTACAAGTCAACAACCCCAACCCTTCCTCTATTGAAATCTGTATACCTGGGAAGACTTTATGCATCTACTCCTTCTTCATTTACATACTGTCACTGCATTGTACAAAGTATAATTAAACATAGCTAGTGTGTGTGTGTGTGTGTGTGTGTGTGTGTGTGTGTGTGTGTGTGTGTGCCATGTTGCATATGTAAAGTATACCAAACATAAAACAGGAAAAAATTTATTGAATACTGTGTATGGTTTTAGAACTAACAATCTCGATAACTATCACCTGATGCGAAGCCAACAGGGGAGAGATCTCCGTTTGTGCACTGTAAGTTTTTGGTGTGTTTGTGTGTGTTGCCAGTATAGACAGGAATCCTAGGCACATAAAAAACTAGGTTTTTATGAAATTGTGGAAAAATTAATTATTGTACACGAATATTGCGTACATCATCAGGTTGTGCATTCCTGTGGACTCGCAGTAGTGTGGATTCAAGAGGTATAAAGTGACAGTGTAATTATTTGTTGTAATTACTCCAATATGCAAACAATTATGGAGTAATAAAAAAAACACTCATGTGAATTGAAAATATTGTGAATCAAGATCAATTATTGTATTTGCCAAGAGATGATGAAAATTGCTGATATAGGCAAATAATTTTTTATGTTGTGAAAACATACTGAGTATGTTGTAACAATCACTGACAAGCCTAGGAGTATTTAACTCCTTCCCTTATATGTTTATTTTTTTAACCCATGAAAAAAACCTATTGTTATGACATTGCAGAACAGTCTACGTGTTTATTGAATGTTCCAGAGGAATCCGGCTCTAATGTGTGTGGCGTACGTGATTCTCGACGCATTCGCTAGACTGTGCCAGAAGCCGCGCGAACTGTGTCAAGGCCACAATGAATTATGCTCTAATGTTTTCCTATATTGTTAATGCACAGTATGGAATATTCTAGTATTTTGGCGGGGTATAAATACAAGTACAGTAGAGTCTCGTTTATCCGACCTTCGCTTATCCGACGTCCCACCGCAAAAAAAACAACAACAACAAAACGCATTAATCGGCAACAAGAACTGCAAGTTGCGTGCGTGAGCATAGTCTATTTTTTGTTGCTTCCGACTCTACCGCAGCTAATTAGTTACCCCGACTGTACAGTCTACACTATGACTAATGTGTCTGTCATTCGCCCCACCCTCACTCACTCACTGTCACAACTCACTACTTAGTGCAGTGCAGTTTATCATTGTATGCGGATCAGTTTATCGTCTGATGCGTATGTGTCTGTGTGTTAATTGACAAACGTTGTTGTGTTGTTTAAAAGTTGAAATTTACGCAAGTATGGCGACGAAAAGAAAGAAAGTTGTTGTATCGATGGAACAAAAACTTGAGGCAATCAAGAGAAACAAATAGAAATAGAAAAATGGTGTGCATCAAGAGTTACGGAGGGTGCATTAAAAGAAAGAAAAACTAGAAAAAGTTAGTGAAGCTATGTATGTTTGGTTTACACAGTTCAGGGACAAAGGTGTGCCTATTTCAGGGCCTATTTTATAGCAAAAGGCGTTGCATTTTCGTAATGAATTCAATGAAGGGGACCCAGATTTCACAGCAAGTGTCAGTTGGCTCGACCGATGGAAGAAACGCTACGGTATCCATCAGTTAAGTGTTTGTGGTGAAAAACTATCATCGAATTTTGAAGAAATGGAAGCATTCAAGAAAATATTTCAGGAATTTATTGAAACTGAAAGCCCAACGGGTGATCAGATATTTAACTGTGATGAGTCAGGCCTTAATTACAAAATGTTACCTAGTAAGAGTCTTGCAGCCAGAACTGAAGCGGCAGCCCCTGGCTACAAGCGTAGTAAGGAAAGGCAGACAATTTTAGCATGCAGCAATGCTGCAGCAAACCTCAAAATGGAACTTGCAATGATTGGAAAGTCCAAAAATCCTAGAGCCTTTAAAACAGTTTCAAAAAACGCTCTTCCTGTAAAATACTACAGTCAGAAAAGCCCATGGATGAGCAGTGAAATTTTCAAAGACTAGTTTTTTAAGGAATTCATTCCTTCAACAGAGAAGTTTTTGAAAGAAAATAATTTACCCAGAAAAGCAATTTTGTTGGTAGATAATGCAGAGGAGCTTCAAGATGGTAACATTAAGGCAATGTTTCTGCCCCCCAATGTAACCGCCATATGCCAACCTATGGATCAGGGCGTTTTGGAAACGATAAAAAGGAACTATCACAGGAAGCTACTGTCCACAGTGATAGAAGAAATTGAAGAAGGACAAGACATGATTGAAAAATTGAAACGCATCAATTTAAAGGATGTTGCTTATTGGGTTGCAAGGGCCTGGGCTGACGTAAGGGCTCCGACAATTGCCAAATCATGGAAGAAGCTGCTAGGCGATGATGAAAGTATGGATATACTAACTATACTAAAATATCGTTCCAAAATACCTGTTATAGGTATATCGGCCCACCTCTACTATAAACCCCAAGTACAATTAACCACATTCTCTCCGTGAAATCAGATTGTTGCTTGTTATTAAGATGTACTACGAGGCTGATCACACACAAACATGCACATGCCGTTGTCAGGAGGACCACCATGGTCACACGCACCAGGGTAGAATGATCTAAAGCATCAGGTGACAATGAACTAAATTACCTTAAAATCTCTCTCTCTCTCTCTCTCTCTCTCTCTCTCTCTCTCTCTCTCTCTCTCTCTCTCTCTCTCTCTCTCTCTCTCCGTATAATGTGGATTACAAAATCATTTCCAAACCACAGACAATCACAAACAGAGCATGTAAAACCAAATTTATTCTCACTAAAACGTTTGCTAAACTCAATGTCAGCAGTGATTATTTCTGTCTTGATATGTTTACGTATCAAATTTCAAGACTGTGGGGAATCAAAATTGTGGAAGCGTCACACTTTTCGATGACGTTACATTTTTGTAGAATGACCCCCAGCCTAAAAACATTATCATGTTAAAAATAATAAATAAAACAGAGACCATACGAATCTTTAAAAAGTACAAACATGTAAATACTTGTGTAAATTGTAATATTAAAATTGATATAACTTTTTT
Organism: Magicicada septendecula; assembly: GCA_034769895.1. Taxonomy (NCBI): domain Eukaryota; kingdom Metazoa; phylum Arthropoda; class Insecta; order Hemiptera; family Cicadidae; genus Magicicada; species Magicicada septendecula. The sequence goes on from CM068368.1 coordinate 498,570,938, forward strand.
ATTCAACAATCTGAAGTAAGAAATTGGATATAAGAATTTGACATGGTAAGCACTTTAATTCTTTGGATGCACATTGTTGCTATTAGGATGAGGTTTTTTGGAAAACAATAATTTTATTATCAGAATATTTGAAGTGTTAAATTATTAGTTAAATTGATAGAATTCTTTAATAGTCTATCAGGCACCCAAACGTTTAAAATAAATTTAATTTTTATTGTACAAAGTATCAATATGAGGTTTATAATAAGTGTAAAATTAATATTATTATACGACTTTAGTGTACTTAAATTATGATTATTATACATGAAGACTCATAAGAAGGGACATACTTTTTCTTAATTATCAGGGTTTTTTTTAATAAAACTCAATTTTAATTTTTTTTTAAATCCATATTAATTATTTCAATCTACACTAATGTCTCCTCTCTACAAATTTAATCTTTATATATGATGTATTGTTTGAACGTAACTCAAATAAGCTCAGATCCCAAGTTGGGTCTGTAATGTGTTAAGAGATATGTTCAATACACATGAATGTAACATTGTAATGTGTGTGTGTTTGTGTGTACATCTCACACATCTTACTGTTCATATGTATGGTTTCATGCTGCAACATTGGAAGTGTATAACCACAAATAAACAATACACAAGTGTAATTAAACACTACATGAAAAATATTAATAAATTAAATATTTAAATATTACAGGAATAATAGTGTATTAAACCTCCGCTCCACAGTCCGTTAAGGACCAAGGCGTACCGCGCGGCATTTGTGTTAGTGTGACGGTGTATGGCTACGCGCCACCAGCCGCTAGTTGCGGTATTCACGGCCAGGAGGCGGCGCTGTTATCTCTGCGCCTACTCAGTTTGCCTCACGATGCTGAGTGCACGCCGTATGGAGCCTCCGCCAGGAATTGAACCCGGGACCACGAGCACATCAATCGCCCGCGTTAGCCACTAGACCACCTGGAGGCTCAATAATAGTGTATTAGGCTCTTATTATGTGCTCAAGAAAATGTTTATTCCTCCCATCAGTTATGGTGTACTAATTCAAATTTGGGCACTGATTGCAGGTTAGAGAACTGTATTGTGAGGCAATGTTGAGCAAAATATCTGAAAATTCCAAATTCATTGAATGTTTTACTTTACTTGGATTTCTTTCCAAAGATGAACTGCTGGAAAAAATGAATAAGGTACAGACAGATACAGACAAAATTTGTTTATGTATGAAATGAATGTTAAAAACTAATTTAAAAATATGAGTGTTGCTAGAAATTGTAACTTAATAGCTTTGTGACTTGTTGAAATGATCAGATTCCAAATCTAATATATAAATTAGAAAAGTCTGTAAATTTATTACAGTAATTGTGTGTGTGTGTGTGTGTGTGTGTGTGTGTTGGTAACACCTGCTCTATCCAGTTTTATTGTAGACTTGCTAATGGCCGTCCCAGATTTAAGTTTCAGCATTGGCTCTTATGGTTGCTGTAGCACTCTCTTACAATTTTACAAATTTTTAAAAGTTTTAAATTTTATTGATGTTCTACATGCTGTGCTGCACATTTCTGTATAAATTATATGTCTACAACACGTAAAAAAATATTTAATAAAATATTGTCCTTCATAAAAAAAATTATAAATTTTTCTTTACTTGTAGAAGTTGGAGCAACGTTTCAATCAACCAGCGACTGCAGCCCTATTATAAGATTTATGGAGTTAATTTTTACCACATTTTATTTACAATAAATTTTCTTTGTTATGAACACATTTTAATAGGCAAAGTGCAATAAATAAAATTTGTATTGATTTTTTTTATTTTTGTAATTAGTAAATGCCTTCAGTGTGTGTATTAAAATTTCCGGTCTGAGAGGAAGTTTTTTTTCATGAGGTAAAAATGTAGTATAAGCACGAAAGTTGTAGTAAATCGTCTAAAGTTAATTTTAATTCATATTCTAATATTCAACTTAAGGTGGTTTGGACCATATTACAATTATTTGTAATGTTTATAGTGGACGCTTCAAGGAGACTAGCACACCTAGTCTTGTCGCCACCTTATTTTGTGTTAACTCATTTTGCTTATGGACTTTTCATTTTAATAATAAAAATCATTTATACAAATTTCATATACAAATTTTGTGTGCATGAGATACGGGTATCCCTTGTATCCAAAACGCTGACTAAAAATGTAGGTTTTCACAATTTACTAAACAATTCACTCTGTGTGGTAAAACAATTAAACGAGCTTAATTGCAAACAAAGAAATCTAATGTAAATGTTTACATTTATTACTAAAACCTTTTATTGTGGTATTATAAATCTACTATAACAAAATATTGTGCCTTACAACTTGTTTATTATTGTTCAGTAATATATGGACATTGCAATAGTATCTGTACTAAATATTTTTATTTGGTTTAAAATCGTGTTCCCTAACATTACTTTTAGATTTCATATTTTACTTTATACAGTAATTCCCTGTTAAAACGGACCCCGCTTATAATGGACAGATATAAGAAACATGGAATGTTGAATAATCATGCTCAAAAATTTAAAGTGAGCGAAGTAAAAGACCACTTGAACTTTGTCACTGAGTATGCTTAGCAGTCAAAAAATGAAAAATATCCCACTGCTGTGATCACTTGCGACACCTTCGAGAGTTTAACAATTAAAGCAATTAACTGTAATCAATCTCAAACAAAAATTGGTCATTTTCTTAAGCCAATAAATATGGAAAGTGATTGTGATACATAGCCATCTTGTGTTTGAAGGAAGTTGACGTTCAACATAGTTTTTACTGTACTTACGGATATTTTGTGTAAAATATAAACAATGGACTAAGTTTTTATTAAATTATGTATAGTCCTACCGTATTTAGAATAAGATATTAATGTTTTTCATTGCTGAACAACTATACACTTATCTATTTTATATAAATATAGTAAGATTAGTAGTTTGTATTTTTATCTACGTAGTTTAAATGTGTGATATCCATATTATAAGGTCTCTCTCTCTCTCTCTGCGCGCGCGCGCGCGTGTATGTGTGTGGCTCCCAGGTGATATTACGTCTCTCTCCGATTGTGCAAATTCACTTTTTCTCTCTCCCCTGAATTTTACTTATTTTACACAATTCTTTGTAATGATTTCAAATTTTTACAACTGCTGTTCAAATTAATGTTCGCCAAATCACTCTGTGTACACATGACGCCACGTGCTCAACTCCCAGTCGTACTACAATTTTTACATTTCATTTGATATTACCAACATTTACAGTTTCAATTTATCACTCAGTTGGTGACCTCGACAACAATTACATGCTTTCGGTAAACTTCGCGTGCACTAGCTGACTTTATGGCTATTTTGAGCTTAACTTTGCTCTATGTTACAAACAGGTGCACACCCAACCATACCATTGTCAAGAAGAGAGCTGCTTTACTTGTATACTGGCCTCATCACTACGTGGTATGATTTTTTACGATGCCTTGTTTTGTGTGGCGGCCTTCGCTAAAAGCCTTTTTAAAGTACTTTTATTGCAAATATTATCGCTTTGTTGCAAATATTATGGCATCTTTCCAATTTTAAACCAATGACTGTTCACTACCTCATTCTGTTATTGTGATAATCGGCAAACTATCTGCAGAAGTAATTGGTTTTTGCCTCCAGAAGTACTATTCTTGACTGTCTGAGTCAACACTGTTACTTCTGGTCACATGCCATTACTTACATTTTCATCCTGAATTATCACTGAAACTCTTGCTCATCCTATTTGCCATTTATTAAATTTATTTAATAACATATTCGTTTAAAGTTTTTATGTTCTTTTTTCACAGAGATATGCTCACACACTCGCACCACTGCCTTCTTAATATATACATTTTTTTCTGCCTTTTTGGTGCAGGATTTCGAACTTACAGGGCACACGGGTCATGTACCATTACATACATCAGTATGTGATATAATTTTCTTTATTGATAATTTAATTGAACTTATTTTAATGTTACTGTATTCATTATTTATTTACTGAATTCTTTGGGCGCCATCTTGGTGTACTGCAAGAAATTAATTACTGTAAAAATATATGTGCTTACCATTTTTTCGGGCCAGATTCTTTTCGGCGAACAGGATATCAGAATGGTTGTTCAAAATAAAGAAAACTTTATTTTGTTTCCCATGATTCAAAATTTATTGGCATTTAAATTTTATCAAACAAATTATTCTTTTCTCCAAGTAAAATATAGACATAAAATGGATCATTATTAAGTTGAATATAATTTGTTCAGCAATAGTCAAAATAAAACAGGAAAGATAAATACAAAATAATTCGCTTAAATTATACTTAACTAACACAACGGAAACCAGCGCTTTCACTCACACACACATACATATCTACCCCAAGATTCTAAGAGCTCTCTATTAAAAATCTTTAAATGTGAATATTACAATTTATGTGAATATTATTCAAATCATAATTGAAAATTTTGATTTCATTTTTTGTAGACAACTTAGCTGTGTTTGAGTCCAGACGACGTCGCATTTCTCCACACGCACATTTTACGTTAATGAGAATTTGTTTTACACCTCCGAAACTGTCATTGTATTAAGAAAAACTGTTCATTTACATTATTTATTCATAATTTCGATTTTATATCACATTTTTCGGTACTGCGGGCCCGCAAATTTACGTTCCGGAACTTTTACGTATACCACTCGCGAGTGGTGGAGTTAGACTGGCAATCGGCCAGCGGCACTATTTTATAACGTCGCCGTGGTTATATGTCCAATTCTCATTGTTTCTAAGTTTGTATCACTACGCCAGCAGACTGTTTTGTTACACAACTGCATTCCACAACGGGGATCGTCTCTGACGTAAGATGGTCTGATGTTCGTTACATAATTTGTTTATGCTGTTTGTATGTCCTTGAAGCTGCCCTTGGCACAATTTTGTCGGTTGTTTCACTCGTTTTATAAAATATTACTGAATAATGGTCACGTATAATGTCACCAGCAGTGCTGCCACCGTCGCTATTTTTGCTACCACTGAATTTACCTTTGTTTATACGTTTTGTCCCAATTATTGAAAAAATATTATTTGCTTTATAAAAAATATACAAACTGCTTTATTACCCCAAAAATAGGCCCGTTACAATACCCCCTCAATGAGATATTTTATGCCGAAGCATAAAAAATCTCATTGACACATTCCTACTTGCTAAAGGGATCAGCCAGGATATGTCGCCACAACCCCCTTTACGGTTTACAAAAAATATAATCAACTCACCCTTGGTCTGGTGACTGTGACCGCACCTGAATGACAATACTGGACTTCTCTCTCGAGATCCCAACACCGTAGAGTCAGACAGATACTTAACGCCCCTGCTCTGACGCGCTGGCCAGCTCAGGTCCGCCGCCACAGCATCACCAAACACTGAAACAACAAATCAAATATCAAATAGTGGCCTTATACAACACCATATCCCCAACTGATCTGTTCCCCCTAGCGGTGCTGGTTTGCGCTAAGAAGCACTGGTTTTGTTTTTTTTTTACTTATTTCTAACATATATATCAGAATACCTAACAACATAACATAACATAAGAAAACATAGTACATTCATAATTCACATTATTATTATTATCTTAAAATAAACAATTTGTATTTAAAATGTTACACACTTAACATCATTAAATTTGCTTATAAAATCATAAAATTTACCTTTTAATCTCAATTTAACTTTTATTAATTCGTTTCTCAATATTTTTTTTTTTTCATAACATTGCAATTATTATTATTCCATTTCATTCATTTGGGTGATTCTCAGTTATTCATTATAATTCACTTTATCAACTTGGCATTTACTCATAATCTTACCCCTTTTATTACTCTAACGTTCCCTTACAAAATCTTTAACTAGTATGACACCCCACTATCAAAAATCTACTAACCCCTCTCTACCTCTAACTACTTACTACTTTAACTCAATTCGCCACCTTCTCTCAATATATAAAAAAAAATACTCTCTAACCCTTTGTACATTGGATATGTGTTTCCCCCCCCCCCAAAAAGCTCAATTCCCGTTCTCTGGCCCCTGGATTCTACCTAAGGCGGCCCTGTCTCCACTAAAAACTATCCCTATCCCGTCCCAACTTATCATTATGTTGCGGACTCCCACATTACACTACCCCCTACTACAAAATTGCCATCCCCAAAATCTCAATTTCATTATCTCACTACAACTACAACAAAATAACATCATCAATTATAAACAACAATATATCAATCAAAACTCTACAATTATTCTCCATTACTACTGTGTCAACATCAATACTTCTCAAAATTCTATAACATACATTAACTCAAAACAACATTACATTATTTTCATCTCTTGTTCTCTTTAATACCTCAATATTTTGCAACTTGGACTGACTCACATGTTTTACTTAAACAATTACTATCACCCAACTTCTATCTTTTGCAACCCATTGAAAATTTTAACTATCACAACTTTATTTCATTTTATTTAAAATCTATAAACACATTAAAAACATATTATTATATTTTATAATCCTTATTCCTAACCTACTACATGCAATTAACACAATAAGACATAATAAAAACAATATAGGAAGTATCTAGTGCATTTTGCAAATCAAAAACAAAATTATTTAGTAGCGAGTCATCATTATTAAAATACAACACAATTCTAATTCGTTACCCCCCTGGATAACCTACCTGCCCCACACACACACTATGACCCCCCCTGGACTGTGGCGTCCAGTTGCGTCCACAAGGACTGAAATTTTGGAGGAATGTGACATCTCCGTGTCCTTGCTTCTGCGTTACATTTTAAAGATTATGAACATCAACATGTTCTGGTCTATAATTATGCGCCCTTAATGTGGGTCTACCACCTGGCTTTGCTGTCCCTACTCGGACAGAGTGGTAGCCGCTGTTCCCTAGTTTGGTGATTCCCCTTTATTTTCACCCCCCATTAATTTCTAAATACACCATGACAACGATAACAGCTATGGTCAGTATGGTCAGCACGTAATCGTAGTGTGCCCCAACCATAGCTGTTAAAGCTAAACCAATTCCACGGTCAGGGTTTGGTGAGGCCGTGACCGCCCGAAAAGTTGGGGAATCACAAGTAAAATATCTTTTGTAACCCTAAACTTAATAATTTATACTTAAATGACATTATTAGTTGTGATGGTGTTTTAACCCCCTTTATGTGTAAGCTTAACCATCATTAACATAAAATATTAAATACAAAATTTACAACCTCCCACCATTGCAGTTCCACACTACACTGTTATGTCACCTCTTTGTGCACCAATCTACCCCCAAAATTATCCCCACATTTTGTATAATACAACAAACAAATCGAAATTAACCTGTATTATTAGCATACATTAAACAAACAATTCTCTTTTAAATAATTTACATAAAAACTTATAAACAATCGTGTTTAAAACTTTTCATTAACTCTTTTATATATCATCATTTCATTATTTATCCTGTGTTGCAATTAGATTTTCAAAATTTCCAAATTTATTATTAATCTATTTATTTCAACAATTATGTTATTCCACAAAATAAACCATTTAACATTTATTTACTCATTACTTGAAATCTCATCAAACAATTTAAATTCATTATAAAAGTTCAAACATATAACCTTCAATCACAATATTGAAACATCTCAAATTATTTACTTCAATTGTTTATTAAAACACAACATATTTCCATTATTATCAAAAATTTACAAATCATTAATTATTATCTTCATAATTATTTTTATTATTTATTTAGACTGCAAAATATTAATAATATTATTATTATCACAACATTTTTCTACCACATATACACATTATTTACCTAACATTTCATAATACACACAACTGAATTCACTACATTATTTACAAATTATTCGTCAATAACTGTTCAATTGTTTCACACTTCATATGTCCCAATCTGCAAGGTCATTACCCAAATTACAATATTTAAATTGTCCATTCACTGATTTTTTAGTTCAGCCTCCATCATCGTATAGATATCTAATATATTTGTAACATGCATCATTGTTATCCACATACCATTTATTATTATTATTATCATAATAATCCCTTAACTTTATTTCATTTATTATGCCATTATAATTTATAGGGTTATTCCCTACTAATATTTCATATACCTTGTCAACATAAGTTATTACTGTCCAGTCTCCATCAGTATTATTGGTCAACGTCAGGTAAGTTGTTTTATCACTTTTATATTCCTCTACTATCACGTCAGGTAAGTCATTATTATTTATAAAAATATTATCAAAATAATTCTCTATCTCTCTTTCAACAGGTAAGTATCTTATATGGTTCATCTTCACCCCTTCTAATATTTTTCTCAATTCATCATAATTTCTTTTTAACTTATATAATTCTATCTCTCTCTCAATACACAACTCTCTCTCTTCATAACACCACATCACACTCTCACAATTATTACAGACAGAGGGTACAACATTATACAACATCAATATACACTTCAATTCATCTACTAATACGGGTCTCTGGCCCTTCAAAAATAACACTTGTGAACTCATTAAATAATCATCATCAATAATAAAGGGAAAATCTACCCCCTGTCCCCACTCTACTACGACATTATTTTTCCTCTCTCTCTCTAACTCACTAACACACCTTAACATCTCATAATCACATTCCACAGACTCATCAGTACTCTCTGATATGACATTTTCAATTACATTATTATTCTCATTATTTTCAACAACATCATTATTATTTATTAATTCTCTATCCAATATCATATTTTCACACTTGTCATTACAATTTTCATTTGTTTTATTTTTCTCTGGATTCATCACAACTACTTCCATTCTCTCCACACTCTGTTCTAATTTATTTAAACTGGTTCTTATTGTTTCATTAGTACTTTCTAAGCATTTATTTAATTCTTGAATCTCATTTTTTAACTCGTTAAACTTGTTATTGATTATTGAATTTTGCATATTGAATTTAGCGTCAGAATCACTCTTCTGTTCACTGAATTTTAACTCTAACATCGCCTGCTGCTTGTCTGAACTCTCTTTCATACTACACACCATGCTACATAAATATTTCATCATTTTATTGTTATCTGAGTTTTTATTCTGAATTGGCGTTGAATGAATTCCTTCATCCATAATTCTTGATTCTGTTTCACTTAAATTGCTATTTATTTGACTTTCAGTTTGACTGTCAGTGAAACTGACTTCATGGTTAATATTTTCATTAGTATTCATCATTTTTATTTAATTCTTACTTATTTATAATACACATCTATCAATCATATTATAACCTTACTACTTATGTTTACACATTTTTTAGTTACCTTAAACAACCATTCTGTTCTCCAAGTGGCCTATATTTATATAAATGTATTTATATAAATTGTCCCTACGTGCGGAAGCCAAATGTGATATAATTTTCTTTATTGATAATTTAATTGAACTTATTTTAATGTTACTGTATTCATTATTTATTTACTGAATTCTTCGGGCGCAATCTTGGTGTACTGCAGGAAATTAATTACTGTAAAAATATAATGTGCTTACCATTTTTTCGGGCCAGATTCTTTTCGGCGAACAGGATATCACAATGGTTGTTCAAAATAAAGAAAACTTTATTTTGTTTCCCATGATTCAAAATTTATTGGCATTTAAATTTTATCAAACAAATTATTCTTTTCTCCAAGTAAAATATAGACATAAAATGGATCATTATTAAGTTGAATATAATTTGTTCAGCAATAGTCAAAATAAAACAGGAAAGATAAATACAAAATAATTCGCTTAAATTATACTTAACTAACACAACGGAAACCAGCGCTTTCACTCACACACACATACATATCTACCCCAAGATTCTAAGAGCTCTCTATTAAAAATCTTTAAATGTGAATATTACAATTTATGTGAATATTATTCAAATCATAATTGAAAATTTTGATTTCATTTTTTGTAGACAACTTAGCTGTGTTTGAGTCCAGACGACGTCGCATTTCTCCACACGCACATTTTACGTTAATGAGAATTTGTTTTACACCTCCGAAACTGTCATTGTATTAAGAAAAACTGTTCATTTACATTATTTATTCATAATTTCGATTTTATATCACATTTTTCGGTACTGCGGGCCCGCAAATTTACGTTCCGGAACTTTTACGTATACCACTTGCGAGTGGTGGAGTTAGACTGGCAATCGGCCAGCGGCACTATTTTAGAACGTCGCCGTGGTTATATGTCCAATTCTCATTGTTTCTAAGTTTGTATCACTACGCCAGCAGACTGTTTTGTTACACAACTGCATTCCACAACGGGGATCGTCTCTGACGTAAGATGGTCTGATGTTCGTTACATAATTTGTTTATGCTGTTTGTATGTCCTTGAAGCTGCCCTTGGCACAATTTTGTCGGTTGTTTCACTCGTTTTATAAAATATTACTGAATAATGGTCACGTATAATGTCACCAGCAGTGCTGCCACCGTCGCTATTTTTGCTACCACTGAATTTACCTTTGTTTATACGTTTTGTCCCAATTATTGAAAAAATATTATTTGCTTTATAAAAAATATACAAACTGCTTTATTACCCCAAAAATAGGCCCGTTACAAGTATAAGAAGAATAGTGCCTATACCCGTAGGTCCAAAAATATTTCATTTTCCTCCATCTGGCCACCATTTTGTGATTTTCAAAGAAACCTTTATATCTAAAGAGGCGATAGAGATATTAATGAAATTTGGTATGCATTTTTCCATTAATATTCTTTAACAAATTAAGAAATCGCAGTCATTTTATGATCTAAAATTTCAAAATTGTATCTACTTTAACTTTTTAATAAATATTACCTCTGTAAATTTTAATTTTATCAAACAATCATTCACTAAGAAAAATGGTAAGCGTTTTATGTGAGTACAATTATGCCTGGTTTGTTCAAATCTGGTAACAAATAACTGAGTCATGATAGGAAACAGTTTACCCATAAATTCTGGGTACTTGATTTTCTTTTGTGCCAGACTTCAACTCCTCCAGTATAAGAAAAACTTATTTTAACTTATTATTTTATTGCAAATTAACTCAGTAACTGTAATTTATAACAAAGAAAGGGATCGATTTTCAATAATTAAAGTAATAACTTTTAACAAATTCAACTCAGGTAATTGAATCACAACAATTAAATTATTTGGAATTAATTGAAAATGATAGTAGCATGTTTCAATTTGTATATCATCACATCTGTGCTTTAGTGAGTTCCGTTATAAGTAAACAATACTGTCAATTACTTTTCTTAAACACAGTTCATAAATTCATTTGTTCATGTTACTTTACTCATTGTTTATCATGTCATTGTTGAGAGTGGCTAATTCATATGGCTGAAATGTCAGATATTCGTCCCATGTATAAACTTTCAAACCACAATTGGAAGAACATACAGTGACTTTATGCAAACGTTTACCCAACTGAAACTTGCTGAATGAGAAAATGCTTGTCAGGCTGCATAATCGGCTAAGAGAAACTGGATCTTTTTTACCCAAACCGTTGATTGATGTAAGGCTTTTATCAAAAGAAGGAAAGGATACTGAATAGAATTGGGGAAAATCCTGAAGTGAGTACAAGGAGAATTGCTAATTGCTATGTTTGAATATGTGATCACACAACTGTATTTTGTGATTTTACAAGTCCAATGATTAAAGCCAAATAAGCACTTGAAAATAGTGAAGTAATTTTTAAAAAAAAAGTAACTATTAATTTCCTTATACTGAAGGAACCGTAGTTCTAATTATGAAATTAGGAATATTTCTTAATTTATTAAATACCATTAATGTAATCAAATGTGCCAAATTTCATGAAGCTATCTCTGTCACTTCTTGAGATATAGTTTTCCTTAAAAAACACAAAATAGCGTCCAGACGGAAAATAAAATGTTCCCAGGCCTATTTGTATATGGACTTTTTTCTTATACTGATGCATAAAATTTGGAGCTGTATAGTGAGGACACTTTTCACATTACACCTTGGCGTGTGTGTGTGTGTGTGTGTGTGTGTGTGTGTGTGTGTGTGTGTGTGATTTATAGTACATAGTATAAATGTTATATTGCCGTCACAGTAATGTAGTGTTTGTAAGTGTGTAGTATTTTAACATCACATATTTTTTTAAGTTTTGCACATTTTAAGTTTTTTGCAATGTTTTGCATGTTTAGATTTCACAGTTATTATTTTACATAATACTTTTTCGATTGTACAAATGCCTGTCTTTGCTTTTCCCTGTCAGTAACCTGATATTTTATGTTGACTGTCTACACCACTGATTCATTATATAATAGAAACAAACTTCCAATTATAGGTAAAGTAAAGGTCTTTTTGGTACCTAATTAATGTCATGTTATTTTCATACATAGAACTGAGTGATACTACTTCAGGTAACTGTTAACACATAAGTAATTTACGGAATAAGTAAAACACTAATAAAATTGTACAATAATTTGTAGTCCTCCACTAAAAAATGTTCACTCTGTGTAGCAGTATATCAACATCGGTGTGGTGACCTTAATTTACTGCAATGTAGTAAGATATCGTCCCGACTTGCGTATCGCCTCTGTGTGGGGAAGCCTTTATAGTAGTTGTATAACAACAAAAATCATATGAATATGTACAGAAATAAAATACACGGTCTCTAAAGAACTGGAATGATAGCTTAACATTATTTTCAGTATAGTATACAGTGTTACTGTTACTTTTAAAGGGATAATGCAAAGGTTGTCTGCAGTCATCAACATGAGAATATAAGTTTGTATAGCCAATGCAGATATAACAAAAACATAACTGTCATGTGGATAAGAATGCAGGCAATAAAGTATGCGCAAGTTACACGATATTAAATAAGAATTTAACAGGCTACACTGGCAGAGCAGATAAAACAATTCATCAGGCTCAAAAACAAGAGCAACTCTTTCACAAGCTTTGCCATTCAAGCCCAAATAATGGAATTACTTTCCTTGTAATTTTGTCTGTTAGTTTCTGTTGTGTTGTTCCTGATAACATCTGCAGAAATTTTTGCATTCAGAACATTACCTTAAAAAAGTAACCGTAATTAAGGATGTCTCTTATAGTAAAAATGTAATAAATACTGTAGAAAATGCACTAATAGCTATGTGAAAAAGCTATGTATACTTATTCAGAAGTCGTTTGACAGAGAAATACATTGGGTTACATTTTTTTTTTTACTCATATGTATTGTGTGTTGAAAATTGACTCATTCAAAAATTAAAATTAAAGCTAAACAATTACAATTTTGTTTAAATTTGTGTGTTGTCAGAATTGTTAATCTTCATGTTCTACAAATTTTTAATATATTTTGACCATAAATAAAGCTGCAAGAAATATAAAAGCAAAAAATTATACATTTCAAAAATTTATTAAACTTAAAAAAACTCATATTTCCTTTGTTAATATGAGGATCCTTTTTACTTCAGTTTGTATTTTGTAGCTTAATGTGTCAGTATTATATCAGATGTGATGTCTGCAGTTCCTACAATGCAAGTTGTTCCCTTGGTCTATGATCTTCCAATCTGTGTTGGAACCAAATTTGGATTTGTCATTATGGACCCTGTTCCCACCTCCCTCTGCTGTTACTAGTCATGTGAAAGGTCATTGACATTTATACCATTAGATTCTAATCACACTCATCACCTTCATGCAGTGTTCCATCAGGTTGTAGTGGCTTCTTGTGTGGCATTGACAACATCTTTGACTCCACAAGATGTTGATCTTCTGCCATGCAAAAGGTTCTAGGAGGTCAGAGAACAACCCAGCACTTCCAGCTCCGAGACATCCAGTTGAAACTGTCGCTGAGGAATTTTATGACCAGTCTACCTGACAATTATCATTGGACCGATATCTTGTTATAATAGTGTATAACCTCTTCTTTTGAGTTATAACGGAGGGAACCCAAAATAATTGGTTCTGCCAATTATTTAAGGCTGCCTTATTCGAGACGAGCTGAAATTTAAATCAGAACAACACACAGTACGACATACGTAACCATTGGTATTTAGTCTCTAATCTTTTAATTATATTTAATTCAAAATTTTATCTTGCAAGACTTTTACCTTTTTGCTTTATATATATTCCATTAGAAGAATGGTATTAATAACATTACGTTACGTTAATATCTAAACTGTTACAATTGAATGATATTGAATAGTTACAATTAAATTCTCAAATTTAAGTTTTTATATTCTTACAAAATCAATCGTCTCTGAAAGTCTCTTAAATAGAGTATTGTGTTACAAAAACATTATCATTATTCCTCGATAGACGTGCTATCGAGTCACCTCTATTTTTGGATGTAGTAATCGCCTCCATGTGGTTCCGTGTTGGGAGTCCTAAAACGTCGTCCTCGTCTTGGTCTGGTCTCTGTTGTTCATGGCTTAATACGTCTGCAGGATAGGTAGAGTCTTCTACGCCGATACTCGTCGATTCTCAGATGTCTCGAACTGCATCATAGGTAGGGTATACTGGAGTTGTCATTTAGATGGTCCATGACCACAGGTCAGATGTTGAAAAGATTCGTCCATCGGTGAAGATTGCAGTCATCGTTTTTTCGTTATTAACACTCGTCGTTTGTAGTTACATCTTTCTTCTTGTTACAAAGTTTTTGGAATTTTCTTTTTGTTAACGTTACATGTTACACTTTTTGTAACGGTTAGTAAAATACAAAATAATAATTAATTAATCCACACTAACAACAAATTGTATAACTTTTGAACAGAGCATTTTGCTCGTGCGTCTGCACAGCTGGGCGTCGTCATCGCAAGAGAGCGATTTTTCGTCCGCTACCCTTGTACATGACAAGAGAGAGTGGGGTGTTTATTCCGCGAGCATATATAGTTCCTGTTTCTCTTTAAATAAACTTTTTTATTTATACAGACTATCGCTAGATAAAAATACATCATTTAAATTAATTGTTTTAGTTACTACCTGTGTCTACAGATACTTTAATTATTAACATTAGTTTACTCTATTATTTTTAATTACCGTAGACTCGGAAAACATGTCGAGTCCGGTATCAACAGGTAGGCGCTTGATAGCAAGCAAAGGGTTAAATACGAACATAATAATT
The DNA here is from genome assembly GCA_034769895.1 of Magicicada septendecula. NCBI lineage: Eukaryota > Metazoa > Arthropoda > Insecta > Hemiptera > Cicadidae > Magicicada > Magicicada septendecula. The sequence continues at coordinate 498,586,102 of CM068368.1, forward strand.
ATTTACAATATGCCTTTTCTTTATGGATACTTTGCCCTTATTAATTACTTCTTCCATTCACACTTAGTACCTACATGTTTTTATTATTATTATTGTGAGATTTAAATGGTCAATTGTACGCAACCTTAATTAATTAAAATTTTTTTTTTTATTCTGTAAATGTCACAATTTAAATCGTCACATACTCCGCCTCCTTACCAACACAGACTCCTAAAATTTTGGTCAGCTATGTACCGAGAGTATGCTTGGGGAGTTCCATATGAAATTTTTTATTATTATTATCTTTTATTATTATTGCACGGTTTATTTGTTTTAAATTCTCTTTAAATGATCTTAATTCTCATTTAAATGTTCCTCCTCCGTGAAATTCCCTTTTTCTCAGTAAATACAGTACTTACTCATAATACTAATTTCCCTAATTTCAGCAACTCACAATATCGTGGCCCGACTGACATCAGCTTACTCTAACTCTACACGTTAGCTTTCAGCATTAAAAAAAAAATGATCTCTTGGCTCTCTTGGCTCATCATTATCCTTTTCAGTCGGCGCCGTTGTGACTCGTTACTTAACATGTATAATCACTTCTGGATTATATATCATAAACTTACTTCTAATGTAATCTAAAGAGGATCCCATACTCCACTTTATATCACTGTTTTGAGAGAAGCGGAATTTCACGAAGATACTTTTCATTTAACTCTTTAACAATTACTAGACAAAATATGCGGAAGGGGAGACACTTTACACAATGCATTGTAGTCCACTCGCGGTGGCATTCACTGTTTAGGGAGAGCAACCTTTAATACAATTGAGAGGGTGGCTGCTTAATACAATACTGAACACGCTTCCTTTTCTCTACCTTGCCACAACTGGGGTGTTTACACTACGCAACGTAACTTTTATTATTATTATTATTATTATTCACTTTTCTCTTATTTACTGCGATACGATTTACTACTACTTATTTACACGTTACACAAATTTGTTTAACTTAAGATTTATTTAGCAATTATTACTATTTAAGCAATTATTAATCACTTATTATTACTTTGGGGTTTTAAAAACACTTACCTCGAATTATTTCTTATACACTTTAATACATTGTAAACATTTATTAACAGAGATTATTATTAAACCTTTGGCATTAAATTCTATTTAAACGATCAGCTCTTGGTACTCATTTTCTTTTCTTCTGTGACCTTCCCTTTATCTTGTTTCTTAAAATCTAACTTAATTTTATTTCTACTACTAATTTACGTAACCTCACAACATCATGGCCCGACTGATTACATTTTGCATACTCTAACTCTAGTAGTTAGTTTTCTGCTACTTTCTTTAACTCTTGTAAAGAATTTTTCAGTGCGGCGCCATTGTGACTGTGTTACGTTCCTTATATCTATTTCGCTTATTTATACTTAAGATAATCTAAAGTTGATCCCATACTCAACCTTAGATTATTTCTAATTCTAGTTGCTTACTTTACTGAGATAAGCGGAATGTCACGAAGGGGACTCTTTATTCACTTCTAAGCAATTAACTGTAACACACTAAACAAGAGGGGACAAACACTTTACTTTCAACGATCAGCTGTTACGCTGGAATGTGGGTCAAACTAGTTTTAAACAATGGCCTCGTTTATGAGTACAAAGGGCAGAAGTCAACTCGAGGGTGGATATTTCTCTATTGTTCCATTTAACAATAGCTGGCGGCTAGGGACTTATTTTCAAGCAGGACACAACTTATTTATTATTATTCACACATATTATTCATTTCTTTTTACTTATTTCACTAATACACTTGTATAATTATAATTCTACTAACGTGTTATAATAATTTACGATATTATTAAACTTTTTATTTTAAATGACTCATTATTTATTATTAGTACTTTGGTCTGATTTAAGAGACGGTTTCGTTTTAGTTTCGAACTAGTTTATTTACTTAGGGAAACATCATTCCACTAAATTAATTAGTATACTTGTTTTAATTCGATTTAATTTTCAACAAAGGGGAGATACATGTTTACTAGGCACAAGAAGACACACAGGAAAGGACACGCTTCTTATAACAATCGAGCTATCACAGAGGGTGAAGTAATTGTTTCATTCCGCGATGGGGGAGGTTCACAATGACAAAATACGCACCAACAGGAACACACAAGAATTCAACCGGTCTGGTATTGTTTACAAACAGACGTGTTGTAGAATGAACTTTTGACAAGCTCCTACATGGTTTGTTTACATTGGATTATATGTTACTCTTACTTTACACATATCATATTTACTAATAAAATTATCTATACTATATTACTATAATATTAATTATTATTTTTACCTTATTTAAATTTCTGACACATATTAAAATACACAAGTAAATAAATCAACAGCTTATGAATAGGGACACAATTACTGTTTAGCAACACAAGTCACAAAATTTTTTTTTTTTGTTATTAGTAGCAAAATTTAAACAAATTAGCAGAGTTGCGCATCTTATAACCTCTTCTTTTGAGTTATAACGGAGGGAACCCAAAATAATTGGTTCGGCCAATTATTTAAGGCTGCCTTATTCGAGACGAGCTGAAATTTAAATCAGAACAACACACAGTACGACATACAAGGAATCAGGGAAGGTGAAACTGTTGATTTATATACTCAGTATATGTGTGTAACAAGAAGACTTGCTTTATTAAACATTTGAAATATAACATTTACTCCAAAGAACAGATCCCATGACGTTATTAATTAAATTAGTAAAATTAAGTGAAATGCTTTATTTAGAATATGGGATCACAACAAATTTATCTAGCTATACCCCCGGATCCGGGTAACCATTGGTATTTAGTCTCTAATCTTTTAATTATATTTAATTCAAAATTTTGTCTTGCAAGACTTTTACCTTTTTGCTTTATATATATTCCATTAGAAGAATGGTATTAATAACATTACGTTACGTTAATATCTAAACTGTTACAATTGAATGATATTGAATAGTTACAATTAAATTCTCAAATTTAAGTTTTTATATTCTTACAAAATCAATCGTCTCTGAAAGTCTCTTAAATAGAGTATTGTGTTACAAAAATATTATCATTATTCCTCGATAGACGTGCTATCGAGTCACCTCTATTTTTGGATGTAGTAATCGCCTCCGTGTGGTTCCATGTTGGGAGTCCTAAAACGTCGTCCTCGTCTTGGTCTGGTCTCTGTTGTTCATGGCTTAATACGTCTGCAGGATAGGTAGAGTCTTCTACGCCGATACTCGTCGATTCTCAGATGTCTTGAACTGCATCATAGGTAGGGTATACTGGAGTTGTCATTTAGATGGTCCATGACCACAGGTCAGATGTTGAAAAGATTCGTCCATCGGTGAAGATTGCAGTCATCGTTTTTTCGTTATTAACACTCGTCGTTTGTAGTTACATCTTTCTTCTTGTTACAAAGTTTTTGGAATTTTCTTTTTGTTAACGTTACATGTTACACTTTTTGTAACGGTTAGTAAAATACAAAATAATAATTAATTAATCCACACTAACAACAAATTGTATAACTTTTGAACAGAGCATTTTGCTCGTGCGTCTGCACAGCTGGGCGTCGTCATCGCAAGAGAGCGATTTTTCGTCCGCTACCCTTGTACATGACAAGAGAGAGTGGGGTGTTTATTCCGCGAGCATATATAGTTCCTGTTTCTCTTTAAATAAACTTTTTTATTTATACAGACTATCGCTAGATAAAAATACATCATTTAAATTAATTGTTTTAGTTACTACCTGTGTCTACAGATACTTTAATTATTAACATTAGTTTACTCTATTATTTTTAATTACCGTAGACTCGGAAAACATGTCGAGTCCGGTATCAACAGGTAGGCGCTTGATAGCAAGCAAAGGGTTAAATACGAACATAATAATTATTTACAATATGCCTTTTCTTTATGGATACTTTGCCCTTATTAATTACTTCTTCCATTCACACTTAGTACCTACATGTTTTTATTATTATTATTGTGAGATTTAAATGGTCAATTGTACGCAACCTTAATTAATTAAAATTTTTTTTTTATTCTGTAAATGTCACAATTTAAATCGTTACAAGTGGTTATAGTAGTTTTATAATAGTTCTCTTTCTCATCTGCTTAGTTTGGAGTGGAGATTTTCCCAGTACCCAGCGTTTAAAAATTTGTACATATAGTTATGGATGACTGTATTACCCAGGGGCACATGGTGCTTGTTACTGTTCCATTTCCATTCCCCATCATCATGTCTTTAACCCTTTCATTGCTACATTTTTTACCAAATTTTGACCCCCCTGTGCTGAGTTTTTTAAAATGTTTTTTGACACCGTTCATATCTGATGATAGAAATAGATTATTTAATTAACTAGAATTTTTTAATAAAAAAATTCTTACCTTTTGATGTTCTTGAAGTATTCTGAAGCATCGCCCATCACATAAATATTGTAACTTTTAGTTTTTATTGTCACTGTAATTTAGTTTACAGCTGAGGTTGAAATAACACTATATTTATATAAAAGCAGATTAGAAGTAAGTAAATATATTTTAATGTAATCGGTAATTTAGTTTTGTGTGATGTATCTCAAAGCGCAGGTAAACACATAGTCCTACATCACACTCTTTACACATGTATTTTGACTCTTTTCTCCTGGGTGCACAGACAGCACGTCTTCGAACTACTGTTGCTTTTTTTCTGTAGGTGGTACTAGGGGAAATGTGTCTCCTTCAAGCATAGAGGAGGATTTCCTGATAATAGCCTGCCTCCTTTTCTTTTTAATGAAGGTTTGGTGGTACTTTTTCAATATCTCTCTTATAAGGGCTAACTGAAAATTAGAAATTGAAATATTTTTTCCTGTTACTTTCTTGTATAACAAATGGACATTGAGAATAGATATGTCCATGAAATGAAAAAATAGATTTTTATACCACTTTATTGTTTTTTGGACACATTCCACAGAACTAAGCAGCATGTCGGTCTTGTCTACTGCAGCCGTATGATTATTATAATGTTGCAGGTATCATGCATGCTGGTATCATAATGTTCTGCCCTGTTCTTATATCCTTCTTACCCAAATCAACAGTCATTGCCATTATATGTAGTCAACTTCCTGCCTACATGATATGTATAGCAAAATTGAAAGCTAAGGGCATGGGAATGTGTGAAACGCTTATGGTCAGAGGGGAATGGTGATATGGTGGGAGTCACTTTGAGATGGGAGAAGAGAATTGTTGTTATGAGCGTCAGTGCAGCCAACGTATGAATAATATTTCGAATAGTAAACAAAACTCACGTGCAAGGTTTGTTAGTGATCTGTGTTTCACTTACCACAGACCTCTCTCTCTCTCTCTCCCAGACCGATGAATCTGTTGACCAGCATTCAAAAATTGAAAGTTTTTTTAGTTCTAGTCGTGAAGAAACACTAGGCCAAAAATACGTGTAATTTGTTCCAATTTATTCTTTCCATTTTGATAAATGTGAAACTGGGGGAATTTATATTTGCAGCGCATTCTGTACTATAACGGTTTGTTTCTGTAGCAATCTTGCATACCAAATTCGGTGTCACAAAGAGTTCAAAAAAATTTAAATATGATGAATTTTCATTTACATTGTCCATCTCCACACCACCAGAATTAGTACCAAAATAAAATGGTTTTCCACTGTAATCCTTCATTTACAAATGGATTGACACTAAAAGAACAAGGCATATCTGCAAAACCACTCAACAATTCATCTTCACTTTTTATGTCACTGTCAGTATTTATAAACAACAAATCACATAGTATTTGTTTGATTTGACAACTTGGACGTGGCAAATCCGTTATTGTTACATAAACACTACACACTACGATAAGAAATAAACAAAAATAAATGTGATATAAACACACAAGCACTTTTGTTGCATAACCACACACTTGGTCAACGAATAGTCAGCTGTTTGAAATTCAGACAAAAAGGTGAAATTTCCCTCCCATAAACACAAGAGTACCAACATATGTGAAGTGTCGATATATTGTGATACCAAAACTGGCCACCAGGTAGCTCAAACATCAAACAAATTAATAGCACGGCGGGCACAAACTATGAACAACGCATTAATGCATCAGGGTTAAATACTGAAACGATTAAGTCTAAAGACAACTTGCAGAAGATTCAAGTTGTCTTAGACACCAGCACACCAACCACCAATGGTGTGTATTTTAATGATTTATTGCTGATGGGTCATAAACTTTAAACTTTGGTCTCCTCCAATGTCATCACTTTGTTTTGATATTTCTAGCTTCTGTTCTCTTGTAATATTGAGCAAATCTATCTCCAGATACTGCTCTATTCTGAATATTCCGGATTCACGTGTATTTTGTGGTAGAAATCTGCTTCTGACTATATAAAAATTTTTGGTTTTACAGTCTTGCCTGTGCCGTATTCTTAGCTTTGGCTGAAGCATTTGGCTGGTGATGGATTGCACCAACATCCATTGGCATCCAAGGTTTTTACTCAGTTGATGACATTACTGGTCCAGATACCTTACAGGAGGCACTGACTCAACATGACCAGTTGAGGGATCTCCTGTCATCTGGAGGTTTTGCTCTCAAGAAATGGTTGACAGCAGCACTGCATTGATGAAGGGTATCGTACTGGAGCATATGGACAATAACTGTCATAAAAGTGTACTAAGTCTCACATGAAACCTTCACTAAGATTCTTTGGCATTGCATGTCTCAGCTCTGCAGGTTGCATCTCCAGATCTGCATCTAATGTTTGGTGCTTTCCATAGTAGCCCAACTTTATGATCCATATGGCTGGATAGTCCCAGTCATTTTTATCATTGATATATTTTTGACATACCTTTGACATTTATCCCTGGATTGGGACATCCCTCTTCTAATTCGGTTTGCATGCTGCATTTTCTGAATTTTGGGAAGAATTCTCTTGCTACTCTCAATATTCTTGCGGTGCCTCACCATATTGTTCCACCTTTGTTGAACATGTATGTCCTTCACAGATTTTCAGACCTATCTCACTTATAAACACAGCTTGTTTATATGTTTAAAAACTTGTTTATATTCATGCTTGCTGACAATTAAGACCAAAGAAGTACCTTTGAAATCCTTATCTATTCCTTGGCTTGGATATTAGGAGATTGTTATTTCCTCATTAGGGGACAAATCAACCATTGCTAAATTGGTACATCACTGAATGCAGCTTTTCTTATCGTTTTTGTCCTTTAGTCAAATTTTCCTTTGGGCTGACTCCATGATTGTATTATATTGGATGAACACTTCACCTTACAAACTTAAGACTTTTGTAAGCAATCAAATGGCTGCCATTAGTGAATGAATGATCGTGTCATCTTGGCAACACATTTCTTCTTGAATTATGAAAAATATCCGGGCTGTTTGGCCGTGGTCCATGGTTAAAAACAAAACCAAACGTTTCGGCAGCACCACTGGCTGCCATCATCAGTGGAATAAGATTTCTGCACTCGGGGTGTTTACGTGCAGGCCCACAGTACTGTGGTATAGACTAAAGCTGTCCTGCCATGCTACCTGTACATATAAATTCAGCAAAGTCCCACGTACAGGTAAAAATGACACCATCAACCAATCACAACAGAGATGGTATATGATTGGCTCGCACCAAGATACGCCATTATGTGACTCACTTGTTTTCCAAGAAATACTGTGGGGAAGGCTGCTGATTTCCCGCGATGCCACCTGTGCTAATTGTTTACTAATTGCAACCCCCGCACAGGTAAGTAAACATCACCGGCCAATCAGAAACAAGAAGGTGTGTGAGAGGCTCGCATCGCGCCATGCCATAATGCACTTAATGAGATGCTTTCGCCCCGTCGATTCGTTCATAATCACCCTGCGATTGGAAGGAGCAACATCTCTCTTGAGCTCTCTCTTGATGGGAAATTCCTTACATTCTGTGCGTTCTCAGTCTCCGGTTATACCGTGACTTAAACAGTGCTTAGTGCAGTTTACCAGTTTTATTTACAAGTTTAACATCTACTCAAGAAAGTGCAGTGCAGTGTAGTGTTCAGTGCAGTGTTGTGTTCTTGTGCCGTGCAGTGTTTCGTGTGTGTTCCGCTGCTGCCTGGAGCTTGCTGGTAAGTGATCTGCTTTTTGTATTTTGCTTACCGTAGTGCTTGGTCGTAGTCCTTAGTTCCGTTCCGCCTAAGGCGTAGGCTTCGCCTCGCCGATGGCTACCCTCAACCCGTCTTCCGTCGGCCCTTCTCAGGGCCAACCTGCTTCCGTCGGTCCTTCTCAGGACCTCTCAATTCCTGCTCGCGCTCTTGCGCAACCACTCCCGGATGGCCCTTCTCAGGTCCACCCTACACCTACCTCCTCGGGGGAAACTCAAGACGTGGACTCGGCCATGGATACTGATGGTGCATGGCAGGCTGTCAGCCGGAAACGGCGTGTCAGTGCCACCTCCACAGAATCCGGTCGGGCTTCGCGTCGAGGCTCAACCGCGGGGCAATCCACCATGGCCTCACAACAACAACCTGACCAGCCCCGGCGTATCCCGCCTCTGATTTTCGCCCGGCCTTCGGATTGGGCTAATTTCATGCGTCGGATACACCGGTGCACTCCTTCTGGCACCTTGACTGCTTCGGCTCAAGGTGACAATTCCATTCGCCTGAACCCCACGACCGTGGAGTGCTTCCGTATTGCGCAGAAGTTCCTCACGGACGCGGGGATCCCGTTCCATACCTTTGCCTTGCCGGAGGAGAAGGAACTCAAGGTTCAAGTAATTGGTATCCCTGCTGGTACCCAGCCTGAGATCATCTCTGATGAACTCACCAGTTTAGGCTTTCGTGTACATAGCGTAACGCCTCTCTTCTCCCCCGGCAAGAAACTAGCGCGCAATGCGTTCCTGGTTAAAATACGAAAGGTGGGTGACTACCAGGCCATTTATGGTATCACCTCTATGTTTTATTTGAAGGTTAGGGTTGAAGCCTTCGAAGCCCAGGCCGGACCGAAGCAGTGTTACAACTGCCAAAGGTACGGCCATTCATCGGCATTTTGCCACCATCCCACCCGCTGTTTGCGCTGTGGCGATAGCCATCGAAAGGACACTTGTCCTCTCGCTCGTGCTGCCGCCACTTGCGCCAACTGCGGGGAACCTCACCCGGCATCGTCGAAATCTTGTAAATTCTATGCTGCGGCTTTGAAGAAGCTGTCAAAGTCTTCGCAGCAGCGCACTTCTGCGCCTCCAGCTAGGCCCCAAGCATCAAGGCCTGCCGCCTCGGCGGCACCTATCCCCGCTGCGGCTCCGGCCCTTGCGCCTGCCCCAGCTCGTCCGGCGTCTACCGGGGCGCCCAGCTATGCGGCTGCAGCTGCATCACAGCCTGCCGCACAGCCTGCGGCCCAGCAGCCAAAACCTGCTGCGCCGTCCAAGAAAAGAACAAAACCATCTCCCCCAGCTTCCTCGCAGCACACGCCCGCTGCACCAAAGCCAGCATCTACTCCAGATGTCCGCAATCCTCGGCAGCCGACACAAAAGGCCCCTGCCCAGAATGGCATCATGTTCCTGCACCCGGCGCCCAAGCCTCAGGCGGCACCGGCGTCTGCCGCGTCCTCGGACGCGACTTTCGCCGCCCGCGTGCATGCTTGGATCAACGCCTTGATCCCGCAAATTCTTGCTGCCAAGGATGTCCAGTCCTTAATCGTTATCATTCTCACCTCCGTGACCTCTCTTATCCCTCTCGATGGCTAGGCCCTTTCGGCTGGTGGCTTGGAACGCATGTGGCGTTCTACCTCGCCGTGCCGAATTGGCCGCCTTCGTAACTGAATATGACATAGACGTCATACTCCTTAACGAAACCCATTTAACTCCTGCTCACTCGTTCCAGCTTCCGGCGTACACGACGTATCGCACAGACAGGCCTGGCCAGAACCGGCGTGTCGCATCTGGCGGCACAGCCATTCTGGTTCACAGGCGCATCGCCCACCGCCCCCTGCCGCCTCCGGCGACTCGTCGCTTGGAGGCGACGGCGGTTGCTCTCTGCATCGGGGATCGGGAGGTTCGCCTGGTTTCAGTCTACCTCCCCCCTCGAGGTGGACCACCGCCCGACGAGAATGAATGGGACGCTCTCTTAGAAGACCCTTTACCTACCATCGCAGCCGGAGACTTTAATAGTAAGCATCCCCTCTGGAACAGCCGTGTCTCTAACCCTTATGGCCGCTCTCTGTACCAATACGTTCAACGTCATCCTCATGTGAACGCTCTTGGTCCTAGATCACCGACCTATATCCCCAATCACCGGGGACCTCCAGACGTCCTTGACATTGCTGTTGTCAAAGACTTGACCTACCCTATCGCAATAGAAGCCGTGTCAGACCTCTCGTCTGATCACGACCCGGTATTACTCACTGTTCGGCCCACGCTGGACACACCTCTCCAGCCTCCCCATCGTTTAACGAGAGTCAACTGGCGATCGTTTCACGATGAACTGGGTCGAACAGTACCATCTGACCCCCAGGTCGACATCTCCAGCCCGGAGGATGTAGACCGCTTGGCCGACTATCTTCAAGAAGTCGTCACGTCCGCTATGGACAAACACACCTATGAAGTCCCTGCGCCCAACAGACGGTCGCAGTTACCTGAAGAGGTGATTCTGGCCATCCGCAACCGGCGCCAGCTCCGCCGGAGATGGCAACAAACCCGGGACCCTGCCGTAAAACGCAGGCTAAACGCCCAATCTGACCTTGTCAAGCAGCTTCTGCTTGATGCCACTGCTCATCGATGGGACTCATATCTTGAGTCTCTGGAAGTCACGCCGCAGTCCGTATTCCGGGCTGCGCGCCGACTCACTGGCGAGAAAAGGACCCGCTACCCCCTACGATCACCGAACGGGATTGTGTACTCCGCGGCCGACAAAGCAGAAGTCTTTGCCGATACCATGGAGGAACAATTTACCGTTCACAGAGGCGTCTGTGACCCCGGCCACTCGGCAGCGGTCGCAGACTTCCTATCTGGATATTTTTCCCGCCCTCCCGCAGACCCGATCGACCCGTTCGACGAGGCTGAAGTGGAAACGGCCATTAGTCGACTGCGCCCCAAGAAGGCGCCCGGCGAGGACCGTATTGGTGCAGCGGCCCTACTCAACGCCCCAGCAAGTCTCGTTTCACTCATCCACGTGCTGTTCAATGGTTGTCTCCGGCTCCATTACTATCCCAGCCCTTGGAAACGAGCCAAAGTCATCATGTTGCCGAAGGCTCGCAAGCTGCGTACACTCCCTGAGAATCATCGACCAATCTCTCTTTTGCCAGTCTTATCGAAGGTGTTCGAGCGCCTCCTGCATCGCCGGATTACTCCCCTGCTGGATAATTTCATTCGGCAGGAACAGTTCGGCTTCCGCAGGCAGCATTCGACCACTCTTCAACTTGTCCGAGTTGTCACGCAACTCACTGACGCCGTCAACAGGAACCATCAAACTGTCGCCGTCCTTCTGGACGTGAGTAAGGCCTTCGACAAAGTCTGGCACGAAGGCCTTCTCTATAAACTAGCCACCTCCCCTCTCCCTGCCTCATTTGTACATCTGATGCGGTCGTATCTCTGCGACCGCAAATTTAGGATCTGCGTCGACGGGACGTACTCTTCTGTCCGCCCCGTCGCCGCTGGCGTCCCTCAAGGATCTGTCCTCGGCCCCGTTCTGTACCTTGTGTACACGAACGACCTGCCAGTTTTGCCTGGAGTCACGCTCTCTCTCTATGCGGACGATGCGATGTACCACGCCAGCTCTGCAAACCTTCGTTTTGCGACTGACGTGGTGCAGCGCCAGCTCGCATTACTTCCGGCCTGGCTAAGGAAATGGCGGGTGGCGATCAATACGGAGAAATCCGAGGCGATTGCCTTCTCCCGTCAGCTCACTTCCCGATGCCAGACCCTCTCCCTTGAAGGGAGCCCAATCGCTTGGCAACGTACTGTGAAGTACTTGGGCGTCACTCTTGATCGACGCCTAAGCTTCAGAGCTCACGTGTCCACTGTGCTCCAGCGCGCCAGAGGCGTCAAAGCCAAACTATACCCATTCTTATCGCCTCGAGGGCCACTGCCAGTGCGCACGAAGCTCTCGATCTATCTGCTCTTTTTACGAGCCGTCCTTATGTACGCAGCGCCTGCATTTTGGACCCAACTCGCCCCCGACGTCGTTAAACGCATGGAAGCCTTCCAAGCCCTTACCCTTCGCCTTATCTCCGGCTCTCCCTGGTATGTAAAAAATTCTGCTATCAGGCGAGGGCTGAAGATTCCGTCGCTCGATGGATTTGCACGAACTCTTACGTTCAATCTCTTCCATCGAGCATCCATCTCTGATTTTCCTCACCTCCAACACCTCGATAACGATGATGGACCACCACCAGTCAAACGCCGCCGCCCTCGAGCTCTGCTCGACGACCCACCATAATTTTAAAATAATAAAATTGCCCTTCACCATCTGTCCACGCGCCGACCAATCGTATTTTACCACCTTCCTTCCAGTCAAACCCGGTCCGTTGCAGGCCGCCAGATTGGTCGAGCGTTGTGCCGGCTTTAGGTGTGCCTAGCGCCACCTTCAGTCGGCAACTTCGCCCCTCCGATCTCTCGCCTGCCTCGGTATCGCCGTAAGGCAGTCTACCGGACTCTTACCGGGCTGGCGGAGGTGTATCGACCCGTTGTGGGCGAACAGATCCCGCCAATCCGTGCTAAGCGTTCGCGTAGGCTTCCCTCTCAGGCCATTGGTGGATCGCGTCAGCGGTTCAGCCAATCACAGCCCATCTCCTTCACCTCCGCCAAAATAAAAAAGGGGGTACCTATCCTCGCTGCGACAAGTCTCGCTCCAAGCATTACAGCAGCAACAGGCAGTCATCGGGCCCGCCCGGACGCTGCCGTCACTTGGGCACGCACTGTGCTGTGCCCTACTCAACTTGGCAACTTGGCCGTCGATTCATAGCGATCGCAGACAGCGGTGATTCAAGGAATTGACTGTCCGGTCCATGTGTCCGTGCTAACGGAACTATCGTCCGATCATCTCCCCATCCTGATACACGTCGCTACCCAGCACGTCGTACGCAGAGATGTCAGGAAGGTGGTAGAATGGGACCGCTATGGCCCGGCGTTAAGTCGCCGATTGCCAGACGCGGGACCACTCGAAACCGTCCGCCAAGTCGACGAGGCAGTTGCCGCGTTTGACGAGGCTGTCGTATCTGCGATCGACGCGTCTTCCAGGATGAAGCCTGGTGTCACGCCCCACTGGCAGCGGATCCCAGAGGAGACGAGTGCTCTCGCTTGCGAGAGAAATCGCCTCCGGAGACGCTGGCAGCGGACCCGTGATCCGGCCGACAAGGCAGCGTACAACCGGGCGACCGGCATTTTACGTCGTGAAATGCAGGCCTACCGGAGACGCTGTTGGGAACTCGCCGTGGCCCAGGCAGGGGACGGATCGGACGAAAGTAGCCCTTACCGGATACCTTCGGCGTTGGTAGGGAAGAGGCGCCGGCCTCGCATCCCGGCCATTGCTGGACCTTTCGGTCAAATCCTGGCTCGCCCGGAGGCGAAGGCCGAGTACTTGGGCGCGTGTTTTGAGCGACAGTTCGCACCTAACCCGCCCATGGACTGGGACTTCGACGAAGAAGTCGAGAACGAAGTGGAAGACTTTCTATCTCTTCCGATCACTTCGGAGCCCGAACCCATTACTAGGGAAGAGGTCACAGATCGGCTCGTTGAACTCGTGCCGAGAAAAGCTCCTGGCCCGGACGGCGTCTCGAACGCCGCTCTTACTCGACTCCCGGAGCGAGGAGTACTTTTCTTGGTCGCGCTGTTCAACGCGTGTCTTAGACTGGCCTATTTTCCCCAGAAATGGCGTAAGGCAACGGTCATAGTGATCCCGAAGCAGGGAAAGGACGCTTCCCGTCCCGGCAACCTCCGGCCCATTAGTCTACTGTCAGCCACGTCAAAGGTCCTCGAACGTCTCGTACAACGGAGAGTACTAGATCATCTACGAAACTTCGATGTACTGGTCCCCGAACAGTTCGGCTTTCGTGTGGGGCATTCCACCACTCATCAACTGATGAGACTGGTGGAATACATCACGGACGCCGGGTGTCGGAAAGAGCAGACTGTCGCCTGTTTCCTAGATGTGGAAAAGGCCTTTGATAGTGTCTGGCACGACGGGCTCTTGTTCAAGCTCCGGGAAATCCAGCTCCCAGATTGCTACCTTCGCTTGATTGCTAGCTTTCTGACGGAGAGGACTTTCTGCGTGCGAATAGACAACCACGTCTCTTCCGAGAGACGTATCACAGCCGGGGTACCTCAAGGTAGCGTGCTAGGGCCTCTCCTGTTCTCCGTGTATGTCAACGACGCACCCAGAGAGCCTGGAGTCCAGATGGCTTTGTTTGCCGACGACACGGCGGTCTATACCGCCGATCGGAACGCAGACTTTGCTATCCCACGACTTCAGCGCGCACTCGATGCGTATTCGACGTGGACGGAAAGCTGGAAAGTTGCCGTCAACGAAACCAAGAGCTCCGCGGTGCTATTCACAAAGCGCCGGAAAGAACCACGAGGCCGAGTGAGACTCGGTAGAACGTACCTGCCCTGGTCGAGGGAAGTTAAGTACCTCGGTGTCCACCTAGATCGTCGGCTCACCTGGCGTACCCACGCTGAGACGATGCGAAAGAAAGCGTCCGCTCGTCTGGCGCAACTGTTTCCGATACTTGCCAACAAGGCTATGACCCGCAAGCTGGGTAAGTTGATTGTCAACGCGTACCTGTTGCCGATCATTACCTACGCTCTTCCCGTCTGGGGTTACCTCGCAACCGTTCATAAAAGAAGGTTGCAAAGCGTTCTCGATAGAGGGCTTCGGCTAGCGGCCAAAGTCCCCTATCGGTTTTCTTCTCGTCTCCTGAGAAGAGGACTCGGTGTCCGCTCCTTGGATGACACCGCAAGGCGACTTGCACGTAAATTTTACGTCCGAGCTGCGAGGACCCAGACAAACCCACTCATAGCCGGCCTTGGCAGGTACCGAATACGTCCAGGTGAATCTTGGAAACGGCCTCGACAAATACTGTACTAGTCGACCTAGTACGAGCATGTCGTTGTAGCGACCATTAAAAATTAATTAACAATATTCCGTCTGGACAGGACCACTAGGCAGGAGCCCCTACCGGAGGCTCGGTACTAGGAAACCATTGGGTCGTCTCACGACGCTCAACCCAACAGCTCTGACCACTAGCGATCGCAGCATGCTTCTGAATCAAGACGGACTCCATATGAAAACGAGGGAAGTAATCACTCACCGCCGACAAGAGTTTCGTCTCATCGAAACGGATCCGATGGTCGGCATTGGCGAGCGCGTGTTCGGCCACGGCAGACTTCTCCGGCTGTCCCAGTCTACAGTAACGGCTATGTTCACCCACGCGTGTGCGGACGCTGCGCTTCGTGGTACCAATGTACACCTGGCCGCATGAGCAGGGAACTCCGTACACACCGCACGATGACAGCGGGTCTCGGACATCCTTCGTCGGCCGCAAGAACTGGTGTATCTTCTTTGTCGGCTTGAATACTGGCCTCACACCGTGCCGACTGAGCAGCCTACCAATACGGTCCGTCACCCCATGAATGTAGGGCAACGCCGCGAAACCGACGGTCTCACGTGAATCCACTTCCGGCCTGGCTGTTCTTCTCGGCCGGACCGCACGTCTCACCTCCCCGACGGAATACCCATTGGCCTGCAGCGCTAGTTCGAGGTGGCGCAGCTCATCATCGAGGTACCGGGGCTCGCATATCCTCCTAGCCCGGTCCACCAAGGTCTTCAACACCGCCCTCTTCTGGCTGGGATGGTGGTTCGACTGTTTATGGAGATAGCGGTTAGTGTGCGTCGGTTTTCTATAAACTTTATGTCCGAGGCTGCCATCGGTCCTTCTAAGGACCAACACGTCCAGAAAAGCCAGCTGATTGTCGGTCTCTCTCTCGACAGTAAACTGTATCCGTGGGTGAACCTGATTGAGATGTGCCAGGAACCTGCCGAGTTCTTCCTCACCATGGCTCCAGATAACAAATGTGTCATCAACATACCGGAACCAGCACCTCGGCTTCAGCGGAAAAGATGTAATTGCCCGCTGTTCGAACCGTTCCATATAAAAGTTCGCCACCACAGGACTGAGTGGACTCCCCATGGCCACACCATCAATCATTTCAAAGAACTCACCGCCATACTGAAAATATGTAGTTTTCAGAACATGCCGGAAAAGCGCTGTAATGTCTGCCGGAAAAAGGTTAGCTAAGTGGCCAAGGACATCATCTACGGGCACCATGGTGAACAACGAAACCACGTCAAAGCTGACCATTATGTCTCCAGGCTGCAACGACAACCCACCGAGCCTTTCAAGAAAGTGAGATGAATCCCTGACATATGACTCCGTACCACCTATATGTGGCCGGAGAAGCTCGGTCAAGTGTTTAGCGAGATGGTAGGTTGGAGATCCTATGGCGCTGACGATGGGTCTGAGCGGGACGTCCGGCTTGTGGATTTTTGGGAGGCCATAAAGCCTAGGTGGAAGGGCTTCCGAACACCGGACGACAGCCTTCACATCAGGCTCCAAGGAAGACCGCTTAACCAGAAAATCGGTCCTTTTTAGGACCACTGCGGTCGGATCTCTCCGCAGTTTTTTGTAGTTTTCTGGGCCCAGCAGTTCTCCGATCTTCCGTTGGTAGTCTTCGGTGTTCATTACAACAGTCGCACTCCCCTTATCCGCCGGTAATATGATGACAGACTCATCCCGCCTTAATGACCTTAGTGCCCGAAGCTCACTCACTGGTATGTTGCATCGCGGCGGTTTCGCTCTAGCCAGGATCCTCGATGCTTCGATCCTGACTTCATCTGCCTGTTCACGCGGCAGCCGCCGCACTCCAGCTTCAACGTTGGCAATGATGTCCTCCACTGGAATCTTCTTAGGGGCCACTGCAAACTTCTCCCCTCTCGCCAAGACAGCAGTTTCGGTGGTGGTAAGTTGGCGGTCCGACAAGTTCACTACTGTCCTGTCCGTCTCTAAGCTGCTTCGCTGTTGTTGCTGGACCCAGAAAACTACAAAAAACTGCGGAGAGATCCGACCGCAGTGGTCCTAAAAAGGACCGATTTTCTGGTTAAGCGGTCTTCCTTGGAGCCTGATGTGAAGGCTGTCGTCCGGTGTTCGGAAGCCCTTCCACCTAGGCTTTATGGCCTCCCAAAAATCCACAAGCCGGACGTCCCGCTCAGACCCATCGTCAGCGCCATAGGATCTCCAACCTACCATCTCGCTAAACACTTGACCGAGCTTCTCCGGCCACATATAGGTGGTACGGAGTCATATGTCAGGGATTCATCTCACTTTCTTGAAAGGCTCGGTGGGTTGTCGTTGCAGCCTGGAGACATAATGGTCAGCTTTGACGTGGTTTCGTTGTTCACCATGGTGCCCGTAGATGATGTCCTTGGCCACTTAGCTAACCTTTTTCCGGCAGACATTACAGCGCTTTTCCGGCATGTTCTGAAAACTACATATTTTCAGTACGGCGGTGAGTTCTTTGAAATGATTGATGGTGTGGCCATGGGGAGTCCACTCAGTCCTGTGGTGGCGAACTTTTATATGGAACGGTTCGAACAGCGGGCAATTACATCTTTTCCGCTGAAGCCGAGGCGCTGGTTCCGGTATGTTGATGACACATTTGTTATCTGGAGCCATGGTGAGGAAGAACTCGGCAGGTTCCTGGCACATCTCAATCAGGTTCACCCACGGATACAGTTTACTGTCGAGAGAGAGACCGACAATCAGCTGGCTTTTCTGGACGTGTTGGTCCTTAGAAGGACCGATGGCAGCCTCGGACATAAAGTTTATAGAAAACCGACGCACACTAACCGCTATCTCCATAAACAGTCGAACCACCATCCCAGCCAGAAGAGGGCGGTGTTGAAGACCTTGGTGGACCGGGCTAGGAGGATATGCGAGCCCCGGTACCTCGATGATGAGCTGCGCCACCTCGAACTAGCGCTGCAGGCCAATGGGTATTCCGTCGGGGAAGTGAGACGTGCGGTCCGGCCGAGAAGAACAGCCAGGCCGGAAGTGGATTCACGTGAGACCGTCGGTTTCGCGGCGTTGCCCTACATTCATGGGGTGACGGACCGCATTGGTAGGCTGCTCAGTCGGCACGGTGTGAGGCCAGTATTCAAGCCGACAAAGAAGATACACCAGTTCTTGCGGCCGACGAAGGATGTCCGAGACCCGCTGTCATCGTGCGGTGTGTACGGAGTTCCCTGCTCATGCGGCCAGGTGTACATTGGTACCACGAAGCGCAGCGTCCGCACACGCGTGGGTGAACATAGCCGTTACTGTAGACTGGGACAGCCGGAGAAGTCTGCCGTGGCCGAACACGCGCTCGCCAATGCCGACCATCGGATCCGTTTCGATGAGACGAAACTCTTGTCGGCGGTGAGTGATTACTTCCCTCGTCACACACACACACACACAACTGGGGGTTGCGCGGCCCGCGCGAAGCGCGGGTCGCGAGTAGTGCAGTGTCCCGAGTCTCAGAAAGGACTCCTGCCACTGGGTCTGGTAGAGTTCATTTTATACTTTTTATCTACTTATGGGGGGGGTCTGAAGCGACCTGCGATTGGTGGATTATACCACCGGGACTAGCAAACGAGGTCGCTTCCAGGACTCACCTGGTCGCGGGGTGTATTTACCAAGTCCGGCAATGAGGGAATTGTGGGTCACTCTGTCGGAACGAACATAGAATCGTCGCGCCAGGCGTCTCACGGTGTCATCAAGAGAGCGGACACCGAGTCCTCTCCTCAAAAGACGAGAAGAGTACCTCCGGGGGACTTTGCACGCGAGCTTCAGTCCCCGGTCGAGTACGCGCTGGAGCGTGATTCTATGACCACGAGCCAGGTATCCCCAAACAGGACAGGCGTAGGTAATCACCGGCAACACGTACGTGTTGACTATGAGCTTACCTAGCCGGGGGGTCATTGCCGGATTAGATAGCACGGGCCAGAGTCTACTGAGTTGCGCCGAAGCGCGTTGTCTGATGTAATTTGCATGGGTTCGCCAGGTGAGTCGGGAATCCACGTGGAGCCCGAGGTACTTGACGCTGTTGGTCCAGGGCACCTCGACGGGGCCTACTTTATGCGGCCGAGGCCGCTTGCGTTTTCGCGAGAATATTACCGCGGCGCTCTTGGAAGCGTTAACGGCAACTCTCCAGTCATCGGTCCACCCGACATACGCGTCGAGTTGGCGCTGGAGCTTAACTGCCGCATAACTCGCGTTCGGCTCTGAGGCAAAAGCCGCAGTGTCGTCCGCGAACAGCGACAGTTTCACTCCAGGAACTCGGGGCGTGTCGTTGACAAACAACGAGAACAGGAGAGGCCCAAGGACACTTCCCTGAGGGACGCCAGCGGTAATACGCCTCTCCGAAGAGAGAGCGTGGTCTACTCTCACTCGGAAGCTACGGTCTCGCAGAAAGCTGCCGATCAAGTGAACGTAGCAGTCTGGGAGAAGGACTTTCGTTAGTTTGTAAAGGACACCCTCGTGCCACACGCGGTCAAAGGCTTTCTCTACGTCTAGGAAGATCGCAGCCGTCTGTTTGCCCTGGCAGCCAGCCTCGGTTATGCATTCCACGAGTCTCATCAGCTGATGAGTCGAGGAGTGCAGCTCACGAAAGCCGAACTGTTCGGGGATCAGCACGTCTAGTCTTTCTAGATGGTCGCGGATCCTACGCTGGATCAGACGCTCAAAAACCTTGGACGTCGCGGACAAGAGGCTGATGGGCCTGAGGTTCTCCACTCGAGATGAATTCTTTCCCGGCTTGGGTATCACGATGACGGTAGCCGTTTTCCATTTCACCGGAAAATAGGCCAGTCTGAGGCATGAATTGAACAGGTCAGTGAGGAACTGGGTTCCTCGCTCCGGAAGGCGATGGAGGGCGGAATTCATGACTCCGTCCGGGCCAGGCGCCTTCCGGGGCTTGAGCTGAACAATCCTCTCAGAGACCTCCTCCGGGGAGATGGGCTCCGGCTGGACTGTGATATCGGCCGTAAGAAAGCCCTCTACCTCGCGGCAGATTTGCTCAGTGAAGGCCGGGTTCTTGGATGGGTTGGGAGCGAACTGACGCTCTAAACTATCAGCCAAGAACTCTGCCTTTTCGAGGGGGCGACCAAGGGGTTGACCGCCGGGTCCGGCCAGTGCGGGGAGAGGCGCGCGTTTGCGCTTTCCCGTTAGGGCACTGGGAATCCGCCAGACATTACGGTCCTCGGCAGGGCCATCCATCTGTGTTACAGCTAGCTCCCAGTTGCGTCTACGGAACGCCAGCATGTCGCGACGCAACTTGCCGGACGCTCTGTTGAACGCAGCCTTGTCGGCCGGGTCACGAGTCCTCTGCCAGCGTCTCCGGAGGCGATTCCTCTCGCTAGCGAGCTGAGACACCTCTTCGGGGATCCGCTGATAGTCGGGCGTGAGCCCCGGCTTCATCCGGGAGGACACGGCAACCGCCGAGACTACGGCTGTGTCGAATACAGCAACTGCCTCATCGACATGCTGGGTAGTGTCGAGCGGGATATGCTCTGGTAGGCGGCGACTGAACGCCGGGCCAAAGCGGTCCCACTCGATTACCCGCCGCTCGTCGCGGACGGTGGCGTGCTGGGTAGCTATATGCACACTGATAGGGCAGTGGTCCGAGGACAGTTCCGAAATGACGGAGACGTGGACCGGGCAATAAACGCCCCTGACCGCGGCAATGTCCAGTACATCAGGGCGGGAGTTAGCCCTAGAGGGATAGTACGTAGGCCCGGTAGGACCCATGACTGTGACCCGAGCCGCATCAGCATACCTGCGTAAGCGGGTCCCGTTTGGGTTCGCCAAGCGGCTCCCCCAATCGGGGTGCTTACAGTTCAGGTCGCCCGCCAGGACTACCCTCCTGTGTGCTCCAAAGACGGCCTCCAGATCGTTCGACAGGAGCTCCGTGTGTGGAGGCTTGTAGGCGGAAACCACGAGTAGACCGCCGAGAGCACCATGGAGCTCGACCGCGGTGCACTCGAGGTTCCGCCGCTGAGGCAGGACAACGCGGTGATGGCGAAGACTCGCCTTCACCGCGATGGCTGTGCCCCCTCCTGCGCGACCCGACCGGTCGTCCCGGTGGCACACGTAGTTGGGTAGTCGGAAACGACGATGCGGGGTCAGGTGCGTCTCGCCAAGAAGAAGCACGTCGGGCTTGTGACGGGCAACGAACTCTAAGAGCTCAGAATGCCGGGAAGCGAGGCCGTTGGCGTTCCACGCCACGAGCTCGAGGTCTCGCTTGAGGGATTGCCGTGGTTGTCCGTTCATAACAGACCTGTAACACGGCATGCTTCCACCAAGAGGAGGAACTTATCTTGGGGCGAGGCTGTTGCCAAGCGTTCCTTGATTTTAAGGAAAGTCTGGGCTACTTTCTGCAAGTCGTAGCTTGCCAGAAAGTCTGATACTACGGCGAGATCATCGGAAGATGAGGCCGGGGGAGAACGCGTGGCGGCAGCTGCATAGCTGCGGCGGGGCGAGACGGTGGAAGCCTTGGGGGCTGGTACTGGAGCGGGTGGCCGCTCTGGCTTTTGGTGGACGGGCTTGGGTCCAGTGGCAGGTGGTTTAGGCTGGCCCGTGTTCTTGGCCTGGTTCCTAGCTTTCTTGCCCGATCTGGGGAATCTAGGCTTGGGTGGCGGCGGCAATGGAGGATCAATTTCCTCGTTGTCCGGCAGCGGGACTTGTGTATAGTGGGGTATTTCGCGTTCCGGTTCCGGGGGCGCGATGGTGGGTTTGGCCTTGGGAGCTGCGCTCGGGCTCACTGTACTGCTGGGTTTCGGAACCGGAGCAGACCTAGGGGCTGGTTTCCGGACCACAGGTTCAGCGGCTTTGGCCGGTTTGACTGGCTGTCTAACATCATGTCGAGGCTTAGGCTGGACGGGTTTCTTCAACTTGTCCAGCTGCTCGCTATAGACTGGGCAGCGCCTGTTATTAGCAGCATGGGCGCCGCCGCAGTTTATACAATATCGGTGGTTGTCCGGGACAGCGCAGGCCTGCGTCAAGTGGTCATTTCCACAGCGGACGCAGGTCGGCGCGTTCCGGCAACCGAAGCTGCTGTGGCCGAACCGCTGGCACCTGTGGCACTGGGAAAGTCGCCCGGTCTGGCGGCAGGGCTCTACGCTCACGCAGAGCCCGAAAAGCCGTTTTAAATCTAATAAGGCCTGGGAGGATTCGCCCTTCTCTGCCAGGAGTCTTATTAGGGGGAGTGGGCGACGCGAGCCATAAGTGGTGTACAGCCGAGAGGCTCCCACAACCTTATAACCCGCGTCGCACAGTTCGTCAGCGACGACCTGCGGATCCGCCTGTATGTCCAGGCCCCGAAGGACGAGGGCTACAGGCTTGGTTCGGTTCAGAGTGTAAGTGTGGAACTGGAACGATTCACGTTCCAGCCACTGGACCACTCCGAAGTGCTCCGATGCGCTGCGGCAGGTAACGCGCACAGTCTCGCTCGCAAGGAGCTTGACAGATGCGTTATCTGCCAGCGCAACGGTCTTACGGAGTCGGCGAACGAAGCCGATCACGTCCCTGACGTTCGTAACGAACACACTTCCCTCGTCTTCATATGGAGTCCGTCTTGATTCAGAAGCATGCTGCGATCGCTATGAATCGACGGGGCGAAAGCATCTCATTAAGTGCATTATGGCATGGCGCGATGCGAGCCTCTCACACACCTTCTTGTTTCTGATTGGCCGGTGATGTTTACTTACCTGTGCGGGGGTTGCAATTAGTAAACAATTAGCACAGGTGGCATTGCGGGAAATCAGCAGCCTTCCCCACAGTATTTCTTGGAAAACAAGTGAGTCACATAATGGCGTATCTTGGTGCGAGCCAATCATATACCATCTCTGTTGTGATTGGTTGATGGTGTCATTTTTACCTGTACGTGGGACTTTGCTGAATTTATATGTACAGGTAGCATGGCAGGACAGCTTTAGTCTATACCACAGTACTGTGGGCCTGCACGTAAACACCCCGAGTGCAGAAATCTTATTCCACTGATGATGGCAGCCAGTGGTGCTGCCGAAACGTTTGGTTTTGTTTTTAACCATGGACCACGGCCAAACAGCCCGGATATTTTTCATAATTCAAGTGACACCGGCCGTGAAAGCCTAAGGAAACATTTCTTCTTGTTTGAGTCTGCTGACTGTGCTTCTTGAAGACTAGTCCACTAGGCCATCATCTTCTCTTCTGCCGGGAAATTATAGTCGTGTACTAAAAATTCCATTACTTGTTTATTAAACTTGTCTGTTATCTAACTTTGTTTTTGTGTATGAATTATTTTTGTAAACTAAGAATGGTCCACTCGTGTTATTTTATTTATTGCAAATTAGTGTGTTAATTTGAATATAGTATTTTGAGGAGGTGAAAATTCATAAATACAAAGTTAGACATAGTCATTGTGAATGGATGGTCACATATTCCATTAGATATCTAGGTAATGTCATATAGTACGTCGATTCACCTTGGTAAACTATTAAACGGATTCCTTGCACATCAGTGTGATGGGTATGTGCTTCAGAGTAGTTGATTAGGTTACATTTGCTTGTAATAATTACAAATCTTATTCACAAGTTTGTATCAGTTATATTTTGTATTACATTGAATATTAAAAACATCAACTAATAGAAACATGTAAGTTAGACATTGTCCAGATGACAGATAACTGTCATCCTTGTCTTTTATTAGGATAGTTCAGTTCATTTTTCTTTAGTGGTATAACGCTATATTTTTGCTGAACAGTTATTACAGATTCTGGAACAGGAATCGGGTGATTCAACTGAACTAGAAGAAGTGTCTAAACATTTGACTGCCCTGAAGAAGGACGTGGAGGAAGTTGGTTTGAATGTTGAAGTTTCTAAGTATCCAATGTCCAATAGTCCATCCAAAATAAACTTGAATTTGAAGAATCGCCGTGCTTTTAAGGAAGTAAGTAATTTATTTGTCTCATGGGTTTTTGAAACAATAATTTTCTTATCATTTTACAAGATGTGTCCAAAAAATAAGTACCAACTGCCCTTACCTCACATGGACCTGGTGATATTAGGGTTGAACATGTGTAGTTACTTCTTCCGTTCAGAAATATAGTAACCTAGCCAATTTTTCTTTTTAATGAGGCCATTATTCGTCAGTTATTATACATTAAACAAATGATCAGCTGTTAAGTGTGAACTGTAATCAGGTTTTTGAACAAAAATGTTGAACCACACAAAGTTTACTATTAGATTTTTTTAAGTTTAAAATTGAGTGAGTGAAAATATGGTGAGAAATTGGGTTAGGATGTTTATTGAAGCTAGGAAGAATGTTTATGACAAGGAACGTAATGGCTGCCAATCTCTAGCTAATATAAATTTTCTGTATAATGTTGAAAAGATGAGCCATTTCGATAGATTAGGACTTCTTTATTGGTGGCACATTGTTTATTTAGAACTCAAAATGCTGTTCACTTCTGTTTGAATACAATAATTGACCTTGTATCACATGTGGAAGGAAAATTTGACATGCAGTATGGGACACATACAGACCACAGAAGACTTCAGTATATCATTATGAAAAGAACTGTAATAAATGAGACCCATGAAAGAAGGAAACTAATAAAAGATTTTAGAAAATTTATACTTAAATGGTAAATTTATAAAATTGGTATAGCTAAAATGTTTAGGAGACCCAAGATTTGTAGTGCTGTATGTATGAAATTGTAGCTGAACACTTCATAACACAATTGCACTGTAAAAATATATTGGTGAGGAAATAGATAGTACAGCATCGCTGAATGACTATGTGGTGCCTCACACATTTATTGGCGTGGCAGAATTACGTAATGCTCTGGATTGTACTAGGTCATGGGAGATGCCCCAACTAGTCTCTAGATTGTTCTAGAATCTGTAACTATACAAATTATCTCAGCATGCTGCCTGGAGAATGGAAGATTATTCTGGAATCTCAGCTGGGTATGTAAATATAAGTATCCAGTGGCCGGCTCAGTTAGTTACACTTGGCGATTTTAGAAGTCCAGTTTGGAGTTATTGTGGAGGTTTAGTAGGAAGTGATCATTATACTAGAGATCAATTCCAAAGATGCTAACAGCAAATTTTTACAAAACAAAATGCATAATAGCATTCTGGTGGTAAAATAAATGATTTTTGAAAAGAGTTGTCATTGATGATGAAAAGTAGGTTTGCCATGAGAGATCAGAAAGGAAACAGTAAATGAGTTCTGAAAGCCAACATCAACACAACTGCATAACACGAAAAGTGATTCAGGCATTTCCTACAGTCTGAGTGTAGTACTGAGTTATTTCTATCAGTTTATTCACCTCAGGACATTTCTTAATGCCCAGAAATTAACAGTGCTGATGAGACATATAGGACAAACAGGTCGTTCTTTCAAATTACGCTATAAAGAACATATCCCAAGCTCCAAGTCAAATGTAATAAGATCTACATTTGCAGAACATTTGAGCTCATATAACCATAATATAAAGAGTATTAATGATAATTTGGATATCCTACATAAATGTAAAAAGTCACTAAAGCTGGACACCCTTGAAAGGTTCGAGATATATAAAGCCATAAAGAAGGATCACAATCTTATCCTAAATGAGAAAGCAATACATACCAATAATGTTTTATTTAATAGAATCGATCTTATAGAGCGAGAAATTGGCTATATCAGATCGATAAAATTGAACCAAGGTCAAACCGGCATTGATTAGTCTTACCGTGGGGGCGTTCCTGTACAGGTTCGTTTGCGGCCGCGTTGTTTTTATATTTTATTGTTGTAATGTTATTTTGTGTGATATAGTTTATTTATTATTTATATAATGTTATGTGTTGTTTTTAATTTTTTAATATCTGACGCGATGTATATGCATCTAAATGTTTTGACCTGATTCATATTCCGATCTGATGATGACACCAAATGGTGTCGAAACTCGAGTCATCCTAAAAGGATTTTAAGAAACGTTGACAGAAGGTAATTAACCTATTTTATAGTCTTAATCGTTTCTGGAGGCAAGAAAAATGTTTAAACATTTTACAACTTTAAACAACATTATATAATATAACAATTAGATAATAAGAATATAACAATAAACAAACAAGGTCTTTACATCCAAAAAAATAAGGCAATTATAATATGCTGGTTTCGTATAAAACACTTCAAAAAACTGAGGAACACATAGGGGTACATTGCATGGTCCACAGTAGTATCGTGTCTCCTTTCTAACTTTCTTCCCATTAGCATATACTTTGCACTTTCTTTGAGGTTTTGATTTCTTTTCTGCTGGTGGAACTTTTTGGGGGAAAATGCCTTGACAAAAGATGGTTTATAGGCAAAGTGCTGCTACTACTCTGTTCCCTTTGTAGCTCCATTCCTTCTTGTGTCAGTGAACTGTTGGCAAAACTTATGGTAAATTCTGCTAAGTGACAGTTGTTGTTGTCTCTGATTTTTTGTAAATAATTAAAGAATTTATCACAGACATTGTAATAAAGAAAAAAGGCCTTCCACCAGTGTATGCTTTTATGTTGAAAAGGGTAGTAACTTATGAGCTGGTCTCCACAATTGACTCCAGTTTTGTTGTTGGTTTCATGCTTGAAATAGACCATTTCTAGTGTGAACACTTACATGTGATGCTGTCACTTTATATCGTGTTGAGAGCATGTACAATCCTTCCTGTCCTTTCACCTTAGGAAAAACAAATCCTTTTTGCTGTGAAATATACGTTCTCCTTTCTTAAGTTTCACAAATGACACTTCCTTTGGTATCTGAGAGTGATTTTTCACCATAGTACCAACTGCTGAAGTCTTCTGCTCCCATAGTTTATAAAATACTGGGCATTGGTATAGAAACTAATTGTTCATATAAATTGTATGTTCCTGTCCTAGGTAGCTGTAGATGAATCGATGTCGGAACTAGAATTGTTAACGATTTCATTAATTTCTTCGTCAGCAAGATATTTCCTGGTATCCATTTTCAATAAACACAAAAATTTAACAACTCACTCAACAAACACATGTATGTAGTACAAAGGGAAATATATTTCCCTGGGTTTGTTACTAAGTGCATGTCATATATAAAGTCTTTATTAAATGTCTCATTTATAGCACTTGAATCCAACATAATATGTTTTTTCCATTATGTAGTATAATTGTATAAGCAGAATTGCATGCGATTGTGGGAACATTTATTTTTCTCAGCCTTTATAGTTTATATTTTTGCAATATAATTGAAAACTGCTTAATGACCAAAACAGAAATACATAATATAGAAACTTCTGAATTACTCTCTACTAGCTTAATGAATATTAAAAATTAGATATTGCTATTGTATGTGGTGTTTGCTAACAGGTTAGCAGTTTAATGATGTTACCTTAATATCCATTTCTGTTCATTACGCACACTTTATTAAATGTTTGCTGGTTAGTTTCATGTTATCATTGATTTAATACAGTTTTGACTTGCTGTCTTGAAGTGGATGTGAGTTGTAAGTGTGACTAAAAGGAGTATTATACAGAAACTGTTTTCTGTATCTGATTAATTGGAAATGCTATGAAATGACAATCAAAACTTAGCTTTAAATCAGAAACAGCTTGTTGATTCAGTGGGAATCATTCATTGTAATGTTTGTAATATTGTAACGACGTAACATCCGCCTCTCTTAAAGCCACACGTTGTTGCATCAATTTGTAACGACACGATCTCTGTTTATGACACTACTTTCGGTTTGTAATTATTCTGCCACACGTTGTTGGCGTCAATTTGTAACAACGATCTCTGAATGTACTCTGTAAAAGTGTGTTTTATGTGTGTTCGCCTCACACGTTGTAGTCGTTACTTTGCGTTTACTTACTTACTTTTTGTTAACGCTGACGATGACCGTCGCGATCTCTCGAATTACCAGTACAATATCTCGCGAGTGTGAACCTTACCTGTTCTTTAATATGTAATTGTAATTCCCGGGTGGCGCCAAATTGTTTAAACAAAAACAATTAAAAAATATGAAGATCAAGCGGTCGTTCTAGACGGTATGGGCTGATTCGAATTACCCTCACAATAGGCGGTCTTATGAATCTCGCTAGTAGTTCGCCGTGTTGCCGACGTCTAACGCTTGCCGTCAATTTCGCTCGTCGCTAAAATACACAAATCTTATAATGCAATTTACCATGAAATAAAGAACGGTGGTTACAACTCTGTACTAGTTTATTAACTTGAAATTATCTGTTATTCAATAAAATACAAAATTATATATGGTTGTTATACAAAGTTGCTCTGGCAATAAAAAGACATTCTCAGGTTGGCGAAAGCTGATTTAGAACGGTATTCAACATGGTGTCGACAAATGTTTATTTTCTATCGTTCGTTAAATCTGAGTTCTTTTGGTTACAAAAAAATGTTAATATGATTATAATAAATTACACTACCTTACATTGATGGTACTTATATACTATTAGATTTAATTACAATTCGTTCCTGAAGTGTTAAAAAGTGTGTGTTAAGAGTTCGTAATTTATACCCAGGTTATTTTCTGGTTTCATACGAGTTTAGTTTCTTATTTTCAATTAATCCTTGAAAGAAATTTGATTATCAGTTCGTAGTGAGAGTTAATTGTGTTGTGAGAAAAAGTTAGTAAGAATTTTTTCCATAAATTTGGGTATTTCAGAAATACTTATCAAATCTGTTGAATTCGGGTGAAGAGTTACTCAGTTCGAGCTAGGTTGGGTCCTTTTGATCATCAGTCTTCCATCATTTATGAATTTGAGTACGCCTAGCTTCTTTTTCGGATATTGTGGTTTAAATAATTAAAGTAGGATTTAAAAATGTGGTCTGTGGTCTCGGTTGAATGGACTAGTTCTTCATCAGACTTCTTGCGTCTTCATTTTATAAAATTTTGATTGATTTTTTACTGTTTTAAATTAAAATTGAGTCGACTATGGTTTGGCTTCTATAGGTCTTGAGCGTCAATAATGAACTAACAATTTTTAACAGAATAATAATAAATAACGTTCGGTTGTTATGGCAACTGTTTGTCTTCTCGTTGGCTGTATACATTTGTATCTATTGTTATGACATTTGAATTTTAATTCAAAATGACTAAATATCTTCTGATTACTATTATTCTTCTGTCTTCTTATCTATGTATGCGATATTATCACAACTGTTTATATTTTCTTTCAAAGATCATTTTGACATCCCACAAAGCTGGGTTTGTTTATGTATTAAAGTTTTCACAATAATGTTAATATTATGTAATTACATTTCTTTCTTAGTTTATGTTTTTAATTTAACTTTGACATCTTAATATGATTCACTAATTGTACTTAACTAGTTACTTGCCCTGGATTTTCTAATACAATAGTTAATTTCTTATAATTTGTTGATTTTGGAGTTATACAGTTAGGCATTTTATAGGCCTAAGTAGTAATTGGCTATATCTTCTTATTTTACACACATTAAAGATTATTTTACATTTAAATATGTGTTGCTTGGTGTCACTTATGACTTGTTTACTTTTTGAATTGATTTGGGCTGTTTTATAATAATTGTATGTTCTTATTACTTTACAAAATCATGGCCTGTCTATTATTCTCTAATTTCTTTTCATGTATTATTATGTTTGTAAGAATTTATCTCCTTACTTATCTCTATTGCCATTTTTTATAAGTTGTCTATCATTTAATATTACTTATAAAACGTAACACACAATTTAGGTTTATGGTCTGTATACTTTTTTCAGCCATATTCCTTCTCATAAACTTAATTGAACAAATCTTTTAACAGTTACTATGCTAATCTTGTTGATATTTAGTTTATTCTTAATTATTTTGACAACTTTGTCAAATTTTGTTGCTTCCCTGCTATATACACTTTTTCCTCGAACATAGCAGGGAAGCAACAAAATTTGACAAAGTTGTTATGAAGACTGCTAACATAGAGAAAATAACTGTTAATTATTTTGGTGACTAACATTATAACACCATTTATTTTATGTTACTAATTATCCCTTTGAACATAGGATGTTTTACTTATTTTGCACTTATATTCTTTAGTATATTTTTCTTCTAAACTTTACTATATATTTTTTTCTCTACCTAACCATTGTAACACTAATATTTTTAATCCTTATGGGATTTTACCCTGAATACCACTGTATTCCTAATCTACAATCACTCTTAATTCTAATAACAATAATATTCTTATTCTTTGGTATTTTTCACCATTAAACTGTAGTGGTAATCACTGGTTTTAGATGTCTATACCTATCTGTTGGGTTTTCTATTTATTTTGGGTTTACACTGGCACTTTGCACTTTTTTATGGTACTTGAGTGTTACTAGTGGTTATTCCCTAATCTTGATTTCTCTTTACTCACTTAATCACCTTCACTCCCTACCTATCTCTCACTTCTGGCTTTTTTATTGTTTTATTCACAATTATTAGTTATACTGTTAACAAGTTTCATGTTTTGATTCGCTTATCATTATATAGTTATTCATAACATTTAATATCTATTTCTCTGGTTAGTGTACTTTAGTTGATATTACTTTATTTGATTTTAATATTTATCATTTACATTCATTATTATTTGTTTGTGTCTTTTTCATATACCTTCTCATTTTATCTTCTTTTATTGGGTCAATCACTTGGGTTGGGTCATAGTCATTTGTCTCGTCACAGTCATTTTATTTTCATTCATTTAATATAGTTGATTCATAGTTTTTTCCCTGGTATTGGGGTGGCTTTTTGTGTTGTAGCATAATGCCTCTCCATCAAAATTGATCATTTTGGTAAAACAGTAGCCTAGTTTTTTATGAAATTATCAGTTATACATAATTTTTCCTTTTTCTTCTTGTTTATTTCCTCTTTCTTATTTCTTTTCTTACTTCTTCCATTCCTTTTTATTTAGTTATCTTTTAGATCTGTTTTTTCTTATTTCCATTAGTGCGTTCTCCCTGTTATATAATTTTTTCCCTAACTTTTAGTAGCTGGTTTCTTCCATTACTACCTTTTTTTCTGAGATCAGAGGAACATCATCTCTGCTCAGTTAATTGATTGCTGGACCTATTCTCAGTCAATCTTAAATACCTTTTTGTCATCTTGTGACTTTCATTAATAATATTTTTGGGGATTGTCCACTTCATGGTTCTTTAGATAATTTTAACTTTTTTTCTACTCATTCTTCCTTCCGCTGTACCTTTGCTATATTCTGTTATATACTCACACAGTTGATTGTTTTTATTTATTTAGTTGTTAATGTCATTATTTCTAACTTTTGATTAGTTTGTTTTTCTTTTCTTCTTGTGATCATTTTAATTATTTTAGACATTTTTTCTTTTCTTTTCCTTTGTTGATTACCCTTATTTTAGCTTTAGCCACTTGTTGTATATTTGCTTTATATTATTTTTTTCTTGTACCAATTCTCTTTTTTTTCTTTTTCTTCTGAATATTCTATATTCTTTACAATTTTATGTATTTGTCTTGGCAGTTCTTGCTTGGTTTTATATTTGTTTATTTTAATTGGTCTCTTTTCTAATTCGCTTGTGTTATTAATTCTTGTTTTCACTTTTTATCTCACATATATTTCTAAATATTAGTGTAAGTTGATCTTACTTATTTTTTTTTTAATATTGTAATTTATTTTTTATTTTACCTCATAACGTTTTCTAAATAATAGCATAAGGTGATCTTACATATTTTTTTGAATTTTGTAATTTTTATTTTTATGATTGTTCATCCTTCCTCGTAGAACGTCTTGATGGAAACTTGGTTATATACTCCTTTGATCTTTTTAGTTATTGGATTGCTTACTTCATACGTATTGTTGCCATTGTCTTTTGTTATGACATAAGGTCCTACGTATAACAATAATAGTTTCTTGGCTATACCTTCGAATGTACTAGGTAGTTCACGATTTTTATTAAGACCTTCTCTCCTAAGTGATAGTTAATTATTTTGGTCTGGTTCAGTGAATATTTGGTTTTTTGTTTTTCTATCTTCTCCATGATTCTGTTGTAGTATTTATTTTCCACACGGGTCTTCTGGGTTAGTCGGAAAGTCTATCAAATCCTGTATCTCTCGATGTGGCTTTCTTCCAAACATCATAGAATATGGGGTGTTTTCAATGAAATGGTGGTAACTTATGTTCAAAAATTCTTCTGTTGATATTAAATATTTTTGCCATTCTCTCTGTTTATCATGACAGTATGTTCTCAAAATGCGTCCCACCTCTCTCAATACTCTTTCAGCGGGATTACTGCTTGGGTGGTATATGGACGTTTTGTATGTTTTTATATTTAACTCCAATAATTTCTCTCTCCACCTTTTTCCTTTAAACTGCGTTCCGTGATCGGTTATTACTGTATACGGTTTTCCAACTTCAGTTATGTATTTGTTTTTTATTATTTCCAAGATTTTCTTTGTGGTTGCTCTGTTTATAGCATATAATTTGGTGTCTTTGGTGTAATGGTCAAATAGAATCACAATGAACTTGAATCTATGCCTCCCTCCGCTACGTGGGAATGGTCCACATATATCAAGAAACACTTTTTCAAGTTTATTATTTGATGTGATGGGTATCATTCCATCCTTTCTTTCATTATTGGTTATAACCATTTGGCATATAGTGCATGTTTTGATATTTTTAATCTCTTTTCGTGTTATACTTTTAATAAACATATCTTCTTCCAAAGCTTTGACTATTTTTAAAGTTCCCATGTGTCCGTATCTGACATGGTAGTCCTTAATTAATTTATTTTCTAGAGATGTTGGAACTACTAGCTTCCAATTTCCATGATTCCGTTTGGTTTTAATGAATAACACATCCTTATGTATGCAATAAAATCTGTTAATAATTTCTTCTGATTCCATCACTCTCCTACGTATGTTGGCTAATTTGGTATCTTGTTTCTGATGTTGTACGATCTCATTTACTATCTCTTCCAGGTCCTTTATATCCTTTAAAATATAAAGGATACGTTGGCGATTTTCTCCTTTTCTCCTTCAAATGTCTGATTGTCAACATTTATTCTGGATAATATGTCAGCCGCTATGTTCTTCTGGCCTGGAATGTATTCCCACGTGATGTGGTACTCTTGCAGAGCGAGGATCCAACGAGTGAGTCTACCATGACTTAATTTACATTGTTTAAGAAATGATATCGATTTATGGTCGCTTCTGACTGTGATGTGGTACCCTAGGATGTATGTTCTAAATTTTCAGCATGCAAACACTATACTTAACAACTCCTTTCCCGTAACATTGTAGTTACGTTCACAACTATTTAACACTCTGCTGGCAAAGCTGATGACCAGGTGGTGTCCTTCTTTATCCTCTTGATACAGTTCAGCGCCCAGACTGACGTCATTGGCGTCGCAATTCAGATAGAAGGGTTGCTCAAAGTTGGGATGATGCAGCATCACTGTTTCTAAAACTTTTTGCTTTATGAGTGTTAGTACCGCATCCTGTTCGGTTCCCCAGGTCCACTTGTCCTTAGATGAGAGTTGTTTTGAAAATTTGGCAGTCAAATGGGAGTAGTTATACTGAAATTTACAGTAGTAGTTGCAAATACCCAGGAAGGATTGCAACTGCTTCTTATTTTTTGGAGTAGGGAATTTCTGGATGGCTTCTACCTTTTCTTGGGATGGAGATATTCCCTGCTCTGTCAGGTTAAATCCCAGGAATTTTACTTCTTCCACTATGAACTTGGATTTATCTAGCTTCAGAGTTACATTGTTGTCAGAGAGTTTATTCAGTACTTGTTCTATTCGGGCACAGTGTTCGTCCGAGTCCGATGATGTTATCAGTAGATCGTCCATATATATATATATATGTGAATTGCAGAGCCTTTTGACCTAGGACTTGGTCCATGCACTTTACAAACACTGCGACGGAGTTGATGAGGCCGAAAGGTAACCTCTTAAACTGATAATTCCTCCCGTCGAAAATGAAAGCCATATACTGTCTACTGTGTGGGTGCAGCTCTACCTGCCAGTACCCACATACGGTATCCCATGTACTGATGTATTTTATTCCGTAGAATTTTTTTCAAAATTTCTTCAATTTCCCCAGGCGAAGTCCAGTCATTAATGATCATTTTATTTATTTCCCGGGCGTCTAAACAGATCCTGACTTTACCAC
Organism: Magicicada septendecula; assembly: GCA_034769895.1. Lineage (NCBI taxonomy): Eukaryota > Metazoa > Arthropoda > Insecta > Hemiptera > Cicadidae > Magicicada > Magicicada septendecula. Next base: position 498,620,309 of record CM068368.1, read on the forward strand.
TCTTTTTGGGTATAGCTACGATAGGACTTGTGTATGGAGATTGGCTATACTCAATGATGTCCTGCTCCATCATTCGATTAATCTCCGCTCTGACTTCGTTTTTAAGGGAGTATGCAATGGGGTAAGATTTTCTATGAAAGTCCACTGGTTCCCGGAAATTGATTTTACACTGATATCCCTTGACCTTGCCTGGAGTGTTAGAGAAAACGTGTTGGTATTTTTGATATATTTTTATTAAATTTTCGACTTGTATTTTGCTTATTTCCTGGTTTGGCCTGTTTCTTTGAAATATTCTAATCTCCTCGAGTTTCTTCTCCCACAATTCACTATTGTCCTATTCATCATTTATAATCATGGATGGTTCATGGTTTCTACAATAATAATTCTTTAAGACTGGGTCTTGGTTCAATGCTGTCAGTGTAGGGTTGCAGTTTACTATTTTTGCTGACCATATACCTCTTTCAGATGTTAAAAACACTATCCTTTGTTGTAGGTTTATTATGGCTGAGTGTTGTCGTAATACGTCGTACCCTATAAGCATATTGTGAAACTCTACAAGTTAGTGCAAATAATAAAATACTCTTCGAGTCCCTAGTTCGGGGCCAATGAAACTACTCAAATTATTTTAATTAATATTTATATTGTCTTATCTTACCTTCGGGTTCTCAGTCGTACTCATTTCCAGAGTCGTACAGACGAAACTCAGCTGCAGACAATGTTATTTGGGTTGAAGTTTCAAAATAATTGCGCTAACACCAATTTTTGTGTATTCTAAAACAACTAGCTTTCTTTAATGCAGTGTTTGCTTTCAATTTATCTTTACATTATAATTTCAATACAAAAAAACAATGAGGCATGAATACTTACTTAATTGATCTAAACTCGTATGAAAATGACGTAGCGATAACGCAATATAAAATAACTTAACCAGCACTTTGCAACGCTCTCTCTCTCATACTTTTATTTTTCTTTATTTTTTTTCTTTTAAAAACCCCGTGATTTAAACTGTTTATTTTTAATTTCTGTATTTATAGAATGGTTCTGATAGGGTTATGTAGAGTACTTAACAATCCATGGCGTTAATCAGTTCCATCACCACCTCGTGTTGTTGGCTGTTTCTGGTCACAAATATTATTTCCCCAGTTCACAAACTTTCACACTACCACAACGTACTCCGTTATATTTAATTCACTATAGTTTACGATTTCGTTAACAATCGTTACACTTTTATGAACTTTTGTCGGCTGACGTACGTGACTCGAGCTCTTATATGTTTTTAATTATTTGACCGCGCGCTACACTGTTTATACACTTCTATAGCTTCTATGAGATACTTTAATAGATAGGCCGAATATAAATTACGGCCTATCTTGCACCTGAGGCCACCGTTTTATTTAGCAAGCTGTATGCTACACTTTACTGTCTGTTGTTGCTTCTGTGGTGACAATCTGCATACTGTTGAAGGACTCTGCTTACTGTGATTCACAAAGCCTGCTGCTGGGGCAGTTACGTAATACGTCTAGTCTAGTTGTCTAGACAGTTGTTTATGCTAACAGTGTGTTGCTGGTTAAACTGGGGCACCTCACAGGTGGAAGCTAACAATTGAAAATTAAAACTGAATTGATATAAAATAAAATTGAAACTGGGGTAGCACACAATTCTGTACTCGCTACCAGGAAAAAATTGGTATAGTCAAGTTCTGGCTGTTTAATTCCAGTGAGACTTGCTTTCTTACAGTTTTGTTTTGTTTTCCTGTTGCTCCTATTGTGATTATGTTATTAATCGGCAATGTGGGTATTGGTATTTTGCAGTTAGCTTGGATCCGTTCTAGCTCGGTCTGGTTTATTAGGGAGATGTTTGACCCTGTGTCAGTCATGATGATGGTTAGTGATCCATTTATTGTGGCCTGTGTGTGAACTATTTCATTGTTAATTCTTGGTAGCTGGTTGTCCTCGTCTTCCAGGAGTTCTTCTCTTATGTTTTTTAGATAATTATTTGAGACAATAGTTATAATTTTATGATGGTTTCGTCGCGTCATTTGTCTTAGTAACCCAAGTGATTGGTCATGTGAAGGGCGTTCCTTGGTTCTCACTGACCTTGTTAGTTTAAATCTTGTGGTACGGTGTTGGCCCGATTATCTGACTGGTTCGTCGCTGGTTCATTTACAGGCTCTGGTCGGATACTCATGTTGTTTCCTGACGCTTCAGTGGTCCTATTTCCTTGAAATTGATCATTACTTGAGGTTGATGCATTATTCCAGGAGTTTACCGGTGTATTCGGGCTGTACCTCCTCTGGTTTGGCTGACTCCTTCCATTGATAAAGTTGACCTGTTGCCGATCATCTCTGGTTCGGTTATTCCCGTATCCCCTATTGTACTGATAATTCGGGTCGTAATTGTTACCATGGTAATTACTGTTATTGGGGTGGCCGTTAGGACGTTGGTTTGGTCCATTTCCTCGGTAATTATTATTTTGATTGGTTCCGTTATATGGTGGATTACCCTGATTGTAATTTGGGCGGTTGCCCCTATATTGATTGTTGTTATTATTCCGGTTTGGGTCACCTTGGTTGTTATTCTGGGGGTTGTTATTTGACGTGTTGTAACTCGGTGGGTTACGGTTCTCATTCCACCGGTTGTATTTCATATTGACCATCCTGTTGCGCTTATATTGACCATCATTTTCATGATCTTCGAGTAGGCTTGCCATACCTTGGATGGTTGTAATTTGGCCTTGCCTTCTGGCCTTTTGAACGGCATCCTCATAGTGGTACCCCAGTTGTATTACCAATGATTCCTCCAGTATTCTTGGTTCCAGATTCCTAGCTAAGCACACCTTGCCAAGAAAGTATGATGTTAGGGTGTGTCCCGCTTGTGGTCCATATCTTCCATTACTGATATCGTTCCGCACCACGTTCTGGGTCGACTCTGACCAATACTTGTCGTGGAACTGTGTTTTAAAATCCTCCACGTTGTTTATTTCCGGTCTTGTCGCCGTCCACCAATTGTCATGGGTGTCTCGGAACATCTCATCAATCAGGCTGCGCACCGTTGTCCATCGAGTTTCCCTGTTCTTTTCTATCATTTCCTCAACTCTTTTGAGGAATTCCATTGGGTTGCGCCGGTAGCTTCGGAAATTTATTTGCTCTCGGTTCTCGCTGGTTATTATGTGGGAGTTGTGACAGGGTTTGTCTCTCAGCGCATCTAGCTCTTCCTGCATTTGTCTTTCTCGTTGATTGAGCCCCTGGATCTTCTCTTTGTTTTCCTTGATTTGCCCGTTCACTTGGTTGAGGTTGGTATATACTCTTTCTACCCTTTCGCTGACATCGGTTTGCATTTCCTTGTTTTTCTTCCAACCTTTTGAGCACTTCTTGTTTGTTTCTGGTGCATTCTATTGACGTTATTAGTTGAAGCTCATCCCTTGCAATTCTTCCTTCGTCCTCGACTGCTTTAATTTTGCTGAGTATTCCCTCCTGGGCCTTCGCTACTGTTTCACTGGTTGTTTTTATTTTTTCATTTGTTTCCGATACCTTCCTCTTAATATCTTCACAGTATCCCTCTAACTGTTGTTCTAATTGTTGCTTCAACTCTTCTTTGTTCTTCTCATGATCCTCCTTCAATTGTCCCCTCAATTCTTCCTTCAATTCTTCGTTACTTTTTTGGATATCCTCCGTTAATCGCTGTTGTAGGGTTTCTTGATTCTTCCTTAAAGTATCATTGTGTTCCTCCATTATCTCAAATGGAGAAACTTGTGTAATGATCTCTCAAATTACCAGTACAATATCTTGCGAGTGTGAACCTTACCTGTTCTTTAATATGTAATTGTAATTCCCGGGTGGCGCCAAATTGTTTAAACAAAAACAATTAAAAAATATGACGATCGAGCGGTCGTTCTAGACGGTATGGGCTGATTCGAATTACCCTCGCAATAGGCGGGCTTATGAATCTCGCTAGTAGTTCGCCGTGTTGCCGACGTCTAATGCTTGCTGTCAATTTCGCTCGTCGCTAAAGTACACAAATCTTATAATGCAATTTACCATGAAATAAAGAACGGTGGTTACAACTCTGTACTAGTTTATTAACTTGAAATTATCTGTTATTCAATAAAATACAAAATTATATATGGTTATTATACAAAGTTGCTCCGGCAATAAAAAGACAATTATTCTCAGGTTGGCGAAAGCTGATTTAGAACAGTATTCGACATGACGTCAACAAATGTTTATTTTCTATCATTCGTTAAATCTGAGTTCTTTTGGTTACGAAAAAATATTAATATGATTATAATAAATTACACTACCTTACATTGATGGTACTTATATACTATTAGATTTAATTACAGTTTGTTCCTGAAGTGTTAAAAAGTGTGTGTTAAGAGTTCGTAATTTATACCCAGGTTATTTTCTGGTTTCATACAAGTTTAGTTTTTTATTTTCAATTAATCCTTGAAAGAAATTTGATTATCAGTTCGTAGTGAGAGTTAATTGTGTTGTGAGAAAAAGTTAGTAAGAATTTTTTCCATAAATTTGGGTATTTCAGAAATACTTATCAAATCTGTTGAATTAGGGTGAAGAGTTACTCAGTTCGAGCTAGGTTGGGTCCTTTTGATCATCAGTCTTCCATCATTTATGAATTTGAGTACGCCTAGCTTCTTTTTCGGATATTGTGGTTTAAATAATTAATTTAGGATTTAAAAATCTGGTCTGTGGTCTCGGTTGAATGGACTAGTTCTTCATCAGACTTCTTGCGTCTTCATTTTATAAAATTTTGATTGATTTTTTACTGTTTTAAATTAAAATTGAGTCGACTATGGTTTGGCTTCTATAGGTCTTGAGCGTCAATAATGAACTAACAATTTTTAACGGAATAATAATAAATAACGTTCGGTTGTTATGTCAACTCTCTGTCTTCTCATTGGCTGTATACATTTGTATCTATTGTTATGATATTTGAATTTTAATTCAAAATGACTAAATATCTTCTGATTACTATTATTCTTCTGTCTTCTTATCTATGTATGAGATATTATCACAACTGTTTATATTTTCTTTCAAAGATCATTTTGACATCCCACAAAGCTGGGTTTGTTTATGTATTACAGTTTTGACAATAATGTTAATATTATGTAATTACATTTCTTTCTTATTTTATGTTTTTAATTTAACTTTGACATCTTAGTATGATTCACTAATTGTACTTAACTAGTTACTTGCCCTGGATTTTCTAATACAATAGTTAATTTCTTATAGTTTGTTGATTTTGGAGTTATACAGTTAGGCATTTTATAGGCCTAAGTAGTAATTGGCTATATCTTCTTATTTTACACACATTAAAGATTATTTTACATTTAAATATGTGTTGCTTGGTGTCACTTATGACTTGTTTACTTTTTGAATTGATTTGGGCTGTTTTATAATAATTGTATGTTCTTATTACTTTACAAAATCATGGCCTGTCTATTATTCTCTAATTTCTTTTCATGTATTATTATGTTTGTAAGAATTTATCTCCTTACTTATCTCTATTGCCATTTTTTATAAGTTGTCTATCATTTAATATTACTTATAAAACGTAACACACAATTTAGGTTTATGGTCTGTATACTTTTTTCAGCCATATTCCTTCTCATAAACTTAATTGAACAAATCTTTTAACAGTTACTATGCTAATCTTGTTGATATTTAGTTTATGCTTAATTATTTTGGTGACTAACATTATAACACCATTTATTTTATGTCACTAATTATCCCTTTGAACATAGGATGTTTTACTTATTTTGCACTTATATTCTTTAGTATATTTTTCTTCTAAACTTTACTATATATTTTTTTCTCTACCTAACCATTGTAACACTAATATTTTTAATCCTTATGGGATTTTTACCCTGAATACCACTGTATTCCTAATCTACAATCACTCTTAATTCTAATAACAATAATATTCTTATTCTTTGGTATTTTTCACCATTAAACTGTAGTGTTAATCACTGGTTTTAGATGTCTATACCTATCTGTTGGGTTTTCTATTTATTTTGGGTTTACACTGGCACTTTGCACTTTTTTATGGTACTTGAGTGTTACTAGTGGTTATTCCCTAATCTTGATTTCTCTTTACTCACTTAATCACCTTCACTCCCTACCTATCTCTCACTTGTGGGGTTTTTATTGTTTTGATTCACAATTAATAGTTATACTGTTAACAAGTTTCATGTTCTGATTCGCTTATCATTATATAGTTATTCATAACATTTAATATCTATTTCTCTGGTTAGTGTACTTTAATTATATTACTTTATTTGATTTTAATATTTATCATTTACATTTATTATTATTTGTTTGTGTCTTTTTCATATACCTTCTCATTTTATCTTCTTTTATTGGGTCAATCACTTGGGTTGGGTCATAGTCATTTGTCTCGTCACAGTCATTTTATTTTCATTCATTTAATATAGTTGATTCATAGTTTTTTTCGCTGGTATTGGGGTGTCTTTTTGTGTTGTAACAATATTCATCAGCATTAAGAATGATAATAAAGAATCATTACTCAGTTACTGTGCTGCAATGTTGGATGTAAGCAAAGGAAAGTGAAGTATGAAGACTGAAAATATTTTGGTTAATTGGTTTCATAAGACTTCACTGGAAACAGCATGTAAATTAAACACTGGATTTTCTGCCTTCAGTGGTTGGTTGGCCATATTTGAGCAGATGCATGAAATCATTTATCAGCAGATTTCTGGAATCAGACTCTGTTGGTGAAAATGACATTAGTTTGGACTGGTCAAGATGGAGTACTATCTAATCTGACTTCTGTCATATTTTTAGTGACAAATGTGGTTTGTTTTTTAAGATGTATTATAATAACCAAGATGTATTTTAATATGAATTTATAAGAGCCAAATTTGCCTGTAGATTTGTTTGTATGTCACATAGTCAAGTTTTCACCAAGTTGTTTGTCATATGGTTATATGATTTGGACAGCAAAATTATGAAAGCCAGATGCAAGATTTATTGTTCTGAGACAACTGCCCTATGCACTATAAGATGTATACTTAAAAAACCTCTACTTGTCTTTTTACCTCTATAATACAAGAAGCTTCAGCCTATGGACAAGAATAATAAAAGTGTTCAAGCATTTATGTCATAAGTGGATCATTGTTTGGTACCTGCAAGATACTGATAATGGGAATTGAAGTGTGTCATTCTTCTTTCTTCTGGATACTGTAAGTTTTATGAGTGCTGAATTGCAAAGAGTGCAGCTTTGCACTATTATAAACTGGTTCAGAAAAGCGGAATTTAAAATGTAAGAAACAAGATTTATTCTGTTTTTGCAGTTTCTACTTTCTTATTAATTCATATGGTTCTGATAATTCAGTCTCTGAATCATATCTGTCTTCTGATGTAATTGATTATAATGAGGGTTAGCCTACTGTGTGTAAAAGCTGGGAGATCTTTACTCAAAGGATTTTGTATCTGTAGAGAATGAGATAGTGACTTCAGAAGTACTTGATGTAGATATCATTGAAAGTCAGGCTGCAGCTGACAAAGAAGGGAACAGAGAAGACAGTTCACCTCCCACACAGCAGGAAGCTCTCACAATTTATCAGTGCTTTTTCTGACACAATGTATAAAGTTGGTGTTTTCGTATTTAAATTGTATATAAATTGTGTACAAGGGTACAACTACAAATGATTTTGTTTGTTTGAAAGAAATATCTGAATACCGATAATAAGTGAAATAAGTTAGAAGAATACTGTAGAATAACATATGAACTCTTTGCATAAAATATTGTATTTCAATAAAAATGCTAACGTATGTGTGAAAATTATGTGTATACAATGCAACAATATGGCCTACTGCACTTGGTCATCACCAAATTAATATGTGGTTTTTATGTATTCAAAGGAGCATTATTAGAGTGTTCTGTTCTTATAATTTTTAATATACTAAAAATTTTGGAAAAAGGATACAGTGCAACGCTTTACTACTATATCAGTTTACTCATATGACCGAAGTGAGCACACACCCATTTATGCTCTATACTGTTCTCTCTCCTTTGGGTATAAGTACTGCTTTTTCAAATCTCTTGATATATTCTTTACAATTGTATGTTTACAAATAAAAATTCAAATAATATTAAAACTTACAACAGAAATGAAATCTGTATACAAAAATTCTTTTATTTTACTGTTTTTTTTTTGTGGTTTTTTAATTCCACAGAGTAGTGTACAATAGGGTACACACAGTAAACATAGAGTGGTATGGACACAGTATACTGAAATGAACATTAGAAAAGAGAAGATGTTACTGGATTGGAATGGTAAACTATTAGTATTGTTTTTTTTATATAAAGGAAGACCAATCAGAATATCATAATTACAGAAAAACATGCTTCTATATAAGGTACATAAAATTTGACTTTAATAATTACGGAAATACTAAAATTGCATGTAAGGGAATTGGGGAATACTCTCACATCTTCAGGTGAAGACAATCATTGATGGATACTGTACAGTGGTATAACTACAGGGGGGATCAATCCCTCCCCAAGAGCTATTACTTTTCTTAAAGCTCCACGTTTCGATGCACCAAATATAACTTAATTGTGCTCTTATTTTTGATGTCGATTATAATGATTTAATTTATTTATGATTTAATTTTTAATATCTGTTACTAAATACGTCTACTCATTATTATGTAATTCATTAATTCGGTTGGGCGCCAGAGCAGAGTATCCAGGGTTTATTAAGAAATAACTCGTTCAGGTCAGATACCAATATACTATATTATTCCATTTTCTTACAACTAAGGCATTTGACATTTTATCATAACATTATGATATTTAACAGAACATTATTAATACGTTTAATATACTTTTACTACTAGCTTCAACGTATTATGATTCTTTAGTATTACTATTATTTTGTATTCTTCAGTTAACAAGCTGCAGTATTATATTCTATTCATCTGACATCTATAGATAACTCATATCAAATTGCTATTACTACGATATTCAATTCATTCCCTTAATTATACAGTGATTACTAATAATACCTTTCTAGTATGTCAAATTACATAAATTGCATTGTTAGTATCTGAACTCCCGTGGGTTTTTTGAAAATGAGATGAGTTATACTATGGTAGATATTAATTTTTTTTATGTTTATATATTAGAATTCTGAATTATTAAGATTTTTAGATGTTACCTGTTTGCAGGATTCGAGACTTGATTAGCTGCTCTACGCCGCTTATTGCACTTCACTTTCACTACACATACTTGATTAGCACTTCTTAAACTTGAATATACGCTCGCGTTGTACTTACGTCACGCACATAAATAAATATAGTTTCAATTCAACTTCTTACGCACATCTGAAATATCTTCCGAACACGTACTTTACGCGCACTTATGACATATTCTTCCTTCACGTACTTTACACGCACTAACTAAATACTCTTCTTGATACTTTAACGTTTTACTTCGCGATTATTATTAGTGACCTAATTTATACGTTTAAATAACAAACTATTATGACGTTCTGCTAGATTACTAAAAGTTTGTATAGAGCTACGCAGGTTTCGCGTGCTCGTCTTGGAATTTACTTAAAAGAACCCCCGTCTTCGCTTTTCATCTCTCTTTTTATAGTTTTGCTATTGATTCCATCACCACAACTCTGGTTGAAGACACTTTCATTGGCCAGAGTTTGAAATATTCCCCGGTGAATTTGAAATTCTCCATTCCTGTCTCGTTATGTTCACGCGCGCAGAACTGACGCTTTTTCTTATTGGTTAACCAGTGCGGGCACGTTATTTTTTTACCGCGTGTCGCTTAGCTGTTAAAAACGACGCTACTTTCTAAAATTGTAATAAATATTGGGCTGTCATCTTTTGTCTCCTGAAGGACATCGACCGGCTTTTTCTAACGGTACATGTCGTTTTTTTGCTGTTTTCATACACAAAACAATTTATGCGTTTATGACATACTAGGTACAACTGCCTATTGTATTTTTATTTTGCTGGCGACAGACTGTCGGCACACCAGCCTTGCCCTGTTCATTCTTTACTCTACGTATTACTTACATTTATGTGTATTACAATTGCATATCTTATCATACATCTATAACTATGATTAATAATTGAAGTTTTTATCTATATATTACACATATTGCATTAATTTATAACGTTCCACAGTAACGTTACATCTGTCCCCCGAAATGATTTCTCTATAATTGTCTTAGAGAATTTGAGACATCATTTTGTATGCCTCTTACAGCATAACCATTCAATGAAGGGTTTGTTTACAAATTTGGTGTGACACACTTTAACAATATGGTCAAAACTGGTCCCCTTAGCTCGTCACTCTCGCTTTCGCTCAGGGGGGGGGGTTGGCGCGGTCATTCACATCTTACCACCCTAACTTCTACCTTACATAATACTACTTTTTCACACCCTTGCTTACCCACTACGTTAACATACATTTCAAACAATCACTATCTCCTTTAAATTACATTATTCTTAGTACATTACATGGATTTACACACACACACAACAAAATAATTTTTTTTTTTCATTAGATTTGTTACATACAAAAATTTTCATATTAAGTTAAGTTACATATAAATTTTCATGTTAAGTACGTACAATTTTGTTTTATGTTAAGGAAATTTACATATATATATTTTTTTTTTTGTTAAGGTATGTACAAATTTGTTTTATGTTAAGGAATTTTAATATTATTTATTTTTAAATTCCCTATTAATTATAATGACTCATCCACGGTAGTATGGCTTCATCTGCCTGACGTTGAAAATGCCTCGCACCGATTCAAGGTCGTCGACCTCAGCTACCATGTATGTTACACCCCCTTTGACCTCCTTGACCTTGTATGGGCCTTCGTAGAGCTCACAAAATTTCGCAGTGATTTTATTTGTTAACTCGGAGATCGGGTTGGTTCTGATCAGCACCAGGTCTCCAATATTGAACTTCAGCTGCATTTTCCCTTCATTATGTTTCCTCGCTCTCTTCTCACCCTTTCTTTTCAAATTTTGGTAGAGTTCACCTGGGTTTACCTTCCTTTCGTCCTTCATCAGTTCTTTGTCAATGTACATCTCCCACACTCTTTTTGGTTTCCGACCCCAATGAGCCTGATGTGGTGTCATCTCGATGGTGTCGTGATATGTTTCATTGATACTCTTTTCTACCAATCGAATATATTTAGCCCACTTTGTGTTGTGTCCACCCACCAGTATTCGAAACATATTCCCTAGCTGTCTGTTTACGCTTTCCGCTAGGTTCGTACATGGGTTCCGAATAGCAGTGTACTTCGGTTTAATCCCAAGGTGGATTAAGTTCTTCACCCACGATTTACTGGTGAATTGGGCTCCATTATCAGTTAATATAGCATTTGGTTTACCTACCTCCTGTATATATACCTTTGACTTATTAATTGTTGTGGCAGTCGTTGCTCTCTTCATGGGATATAATCTTACATATTTAGTAAAGTTATCTATAATTATTAATAAATATTTTACACCGCCCGTTGATGTCGGTAGTGGTCCATAGAAATCCATGCTGACCAGCTCTCCTTGGGTCTTTGGTAATATTGGTTTGGTCTCACCAATTCCCTTTCTGTGGTGATCCTTACATGTTTGACATCTTTCGCAGTTTCGGATCAATCGTTTTGTAAATTTAGATAAGTGGTCCCCTGTGAAGTATTCTTTGGCTAGTTCATATGTTCTTTTTATACCAATATGACCATATACTGTGTGGATCTCCTTAATTAAATCTTCACCCAGCTCTTTCGTCAGTACCAGTCTCCATTTCCGCTTCTCCTGACGGTATAATTTTTGGTTGTGCCACGTATATATCTTGTGTAGTTTACTGCACGGATCACTCTGTAATTGATTTATGATTTTATTCAGTTTCTCATCGTTTTTCTGTAACTGTGATATGTTTTGTATCTGCTCTGTAGTTACTTATCTTACCTCATTTATTTCACGGTTATCTTCTTGTCTGTGTTGCTGAATGTGGTCTTCTTGTTTCTTATTATTTCGATCTACCTTTTTAGTTAGCTTGTTAATTTCTTGTACAACTTCTTCTCGCGTGTGCCAGATTACCTGTTCTTTTCTCTCCAGTTGTTCGTTCACGTGTGTTTGAAATGTTTTCATCTCTTCATTTACCACTTCCTTTGCTTCCGACCTCACTTTTGTCGATAATTCTTGGTTCTCGCGCCTAATCTCACTAAGTTGTTGTTCTACTTGCGATCTGTGCTCGTTTAACTGTTGTGTCATGTACTGTTCAAGATCCTTCTTTAATTGTATATTGTTTTCATGCATGCTCTCTTTAACATCTTCAATTCTTTTTTCTAGCTGCTTCGTATTTTCTGCCATGTGTTGCGTTAATTTTTCTTCCAATTTTTCCGTCCGTTTATTGTTTTCCGTTGTTTGTTTAGTGATTTCTGTCATTTGTTTTGTTACTTTTTCTGTTGTCTGTTTATTGGTTTCCGTCATCTGTTGATTTAATCGCTTATTATCTTCTGTTATTTGTTGTTTTAATCGTTGTAGCATTGTGACTATGTCTATGTTTGTTATTGTATGTTGTGTTGCGCTGGTTACGTTTTCTTCTGCCCGTCCCCTTGCCTCTGAAGGAACCGGTGCGGTTTCGTTATCGGTTAGTTCGTCAAGTATTCCCGTCTCTCCCATCTGGTTATTAACTTCGAACTCCCCTTTATCACTATCATTGGTATTATAGTTACTTGCCATTTTTACTTCACTATTTATATTTCTATTAAAATTCCTTAATTCTCTAGTTTTACTTCTAGTTAACATTAATTTTAAATTTTTATATTCTATTCCTTATTCTCTACTCATCTCATTTTACCGAGCTTACTTAATTTTATAATCAAGCTCCACTAGTTGGGCGGCAAATATTACTTTTTTTATTAAAGCTCCACATTTGGATGCACCAAATATAACTTAATTGTGCTCTTATTTTTGATGTCGATTATAATGATTTAATTTATTTAGGATTTAATTTTTAATATCTGCTACTAAATACGTCTACTCATTATTATGTAATTCATTAATTCGGTTGGGCACCAGAGCAGAGTATCCCAGGGTTTATTAAGAAATAAAAACTCGTTCAGGTCAGATACCTATATACTATATTATTCCATTTTCTTACAACTAAGGCATTTGACATTTTATCATAACATTATGATATTTAACAGAACATTATTAATACGTTTAATATACTTTTACTACTAGCTTCAACGTATTATGATTCTTTACTATTACTATTATTTTGTATTCTTCAGTTAACAAGCTGCAGTATTATATTCTATTCATCTGACATCTATAGATAACTCATATCAAATTGCTATTACTACGATATTCAATTCATTCCCTTAATTATACAGTGATTACTAATAATACCTTTCTAGTATGTCATATTACATAAATTGCATTGTTAGTATCTGAACTCGCGTGGGTTTTTTGAAAATGAGATGAGTTATACTATGGTAGATATTAATTTTTTTATGTTTATATATTAGAATTCTGAATTGTTAAGATTTTTAGATGTTACCTGTTTGCAGGATTCGAGACTTGATTAGCTGCTCTACGCCGCTTATTGCACTTCACTTTCACTACACATACTTGATTAGCACTTCTTAAACTTGAATATACGCTCGCGTTGTACTTACGTCACACACATAAATAAATATAGTTTCAATTCAACTTCTTATGCACATCTGAAATATCTTCCGAACACGTACTTTACGCGCACTTATGACATATTCTTCCTTCACGTACTTTACACGCACTAACTAAATACTCTTCTTGATACTTTAACGTTTTACTTCGCGATTATTATTAGTGACCTAATTTATACGTTTAAATAACAAACTATTATGACGTTCCACTAGATTACTAAAAGTTTGTATAGAGCTACGCAGGTTTCGCGTGCTCGTCTTGGAATTTACTTAAAAGAACCCCCGTCTTCGCTTTTCGTCTCTCTTTTTATAGTTTTGCTATTGATTCCATCACCACAACTCTGGTTGAAGACACTTTCATTGGCCAGAGTTTGAAATATTCCCCGGTGAATTTGAAATTCTCCATTCCTGTCTCGTTATTTTCACGCGCGCAGAACTGACGCTTTTTCTTATTGGTTAACCAGTGTGGGCACGTTATTTTTTTTACCGCGTGGTCGCTTAGCTGTTAAAAACGATGCTCCTTTCTAAAATTGTAATAAATATTGGGCTGTCATCTTTTGTCTCCTGAAGGACATCGACCGGCTTTTTCTAACGGTACATGTTGTTTTTGCTGTTTTCATACACAAAACAATTTATGCGTTTATGACATACTAGGTACAACCGTCTATTGTATTTTTATTTCGCTGGCGACAGACTGTCGGCACACCAGCGTTGCCCTGTTCATTCTTTACTCTACGTATTACTTACATTTATGTGTATTACAATTGCATATCTTATCATACATCTATAACTATGATTAATAATTGAAGTTTTTATCTATATATTACACATATTGCATTAATTTATAACGTTCCACAGTAACGTTACAGAGCTATTAAAAATTTAAGAGAAATTCTGTAACGACTTCCATAGGCCTGTTTCTAAGCCAGTTGCATGTGTAAAATAAGGTTGATAAATAATTATATGGGAAGAATATTAAATATCTCAAGAATTTTTTACCTTGTATAATCCACTAGGCGATCTCAGTTTTTTACAAGGCGATTGCCTAGTGTAGTATACAAGGTAAAAAATTCTTAAGTTAATCATAATAGCGATCTGGAGACTGCAAAAAATGTATATTAAATATCTCATTTGTCTTGAGGAAAATAGGGAGTCCAAACTTCAAGCTAGTCTCAACCCCCCCCCCCCCGGACAGGCTCCTAGATATGCCATTGACACTACATATCAGGGTACATACCTCATTAAAAATGCTATGACTGTGGTATTGAAATGAATGTTTGTCTGTAGATATCAAGCAAGCTTTCAACAGTGTAGGTAAGATTCATAACAATGGAGTGAAATTTTATATAAATAGCAGAGGAATTGATACAAAGAAAGATGTGAGATAAGGGAGTGCTTTGTTGGAAATGTTCTTTAATAGTTGAAGAGGCAGTGGAAGTAAATAAATGTATCACACAGAGTGATACTAAAGTGCGTATGATATGGAAAGTCTTTGATAAAGGAGAGTGGAACAATCTAGTGAAGACAGTGAGAG
Source organism: Magicicada septendecula (assembly GCA_034769895.1). NCBI lineage: Eukaryota > Metazoa > Arthropoda > Insecta > Hemiptera > Cicadidae > Magicicada > Magicicada septendecula. Next base: position 498,635,549 of record CM068368.1, read on the forward strand.
GACGTAATAAAATATTGGTATGGAGAACCATACATGATTCCATGTTCTAAGATTTATATTTAAAATAATTTTTGAAATGAAATATTTCCATAGAAACTACTTCTTTCTACTTATTGCTTCAGCCTTAACCACAGTAATGTGGTCACTAACGTATACCACCTCACGTTATCGCACTTGATTTTCACTGATTATGGCAGTCGATGGGACTGCTGAAACGTCTGGTTTTGCAGAAAACATTGGACAGGGTGTCCACATTCTGGAAAGTCAGGGAAAAAAAAGTTGGTCAGGGAAAGTCAGGGAAATAAACAAAAAATCTGGAAAGTCAGGGAAATCTTCCCCGATGACAGACTTGAGGGTAATTTTTACTCTAGTCTGCTGCAACCCATGAAAAATCTGAAAAGTCAGGGAAATCTTCCCCGATGATGGATTTGAGGGGAATTTTGAATGCTCTAGTCTGCCGTAACCCAGACTATTGTAGCATTTTTTCCAGGTATTTTTCACAAGAAGTGCACAACAATTATATATTTTTTGTTGTGCCCTTGTGTCCTTTTTTCAACCGATTTAGCTAATTCTTTTTCTATTTTCAGTTTTTTTAGGCTGCTGACTTAAACTCATTACAATGGCTAACAAGAAATGTTTGTTTAATAAACTTTGGCTGGACAGTAAAGTGTTTCCGGAATTTAGTGGTTGGTTGGACTTGGTGGTTAGTGATGCAAATTTGGCTTATTGTCAAGTGTGTCTCAAATCTTTTAAACTAAGCAATATGGGGAAACAAGCAATTGTTTCTCATGCTAAAGGACCAACTCATGTAAAAAACATGAGAGCAAAGGCTTCCCAGCCGGCAATTTCTTTTTTTACTACTCCATCTCCATTAAAAGATGTGTAGCCAACACCTTCAACTTCAGCTACAAAAGAATTATTAGTAGTGCCAGGAACAAGTCGAACAAGTTTAAAGAGTTTCAGTGTGAATGAAGATGATGTTACGTCAGCCGAAGCAATATGGGCTCTCCACATCATCACTGGGAAAATGTCTCTAAACTCTTGTGATGAAACCTCTGCAGCCTTCAAAAATATGTTTCCAGACAGTAAAATCGCTCGGAGCTTTTCAATGGGCAAGACTAAGGCTTCCTATGTAATAAATCATGGGTTAGCCCCATATTTTCAAGAAATGTTGCAAAATAACATGAAACAGTGCTCTGACTATGTTGTTTGTTTTGATGAATCTCTGAACAAATTTGTTCAAAGAGAACAAATGGACTTGTGTGTAAGGTTTTGGGAAGTAAACCTTCAGAAAGTTTCAACACAATATTGGAATAGTGTATTTTTAGGCAGGGCAACTGCAGATCACTTGTTAGATGGGTTTATTCAAGGGCTCTCCTTACCTTTAGGAAATATTTTGCAAATCTCAATGGATGGTCCGAATGTTAACCTCAGTTTTATGAAAAAACTCGAGAGCCATTTGCAAGTCTTAAATCCAGAGGGAAAGTCCCTTCTTGATATTGGCATATGCAGTTTGCATACAGTTAATGGAGCCCTGAAGACTGGGATCTCCAAAACTGGTTGGGAACTTTTTCACTTTTTTAGATCTCTCTACAGTCTTTTCAAAGACAGCCCAGCTCGGCGAGCAAAATACTCAGATATTACAACCAGCACCTCTTTCCCTTTTAAGTTCACAGCAGTAAGATGGCTGGAAAATGATCGCTGTGTAGATCAAGCTCTCAAAATATTTGATCATGTCGATAAATTTGTAATAAAAGAATACAACGAAAAAGACAACAAAAACCTGCAATACCTTAGAGAAGCTATGAAAAATCCATTTTTTAAGGCAAAACTAAGTGCTTTCAGAAGCATATTGTCAGACGTTGAGCCGTTCCTGAGAAGGTTCCAAAGTCAGAAGCCTATGGTCCCTTATCTCTTTACTTCACTTGAACAACTTATGAAAAACCTAATGATGAGATTTGTAAAATATGAAAAAATAGCTGAAGCAAGTACTACTCAAAAATTAATGAACTTGGACTTGCAAGACAGTACCAATCTGGTTTCAGTAGAAAAGGTGGACGTTGGTTATGCTGCAGAAAGCTTAATGAAACAAATTAAATGCTCAGAAAAAGAGAAACTTGTTTTTAAAAATGAGTTCAAAAATCTACTTACCACCATGATAGAAAAACTCAGAGAGAAAAGTCCTTTGAAATCACATTTAGCACGAGGCCTCACTGCCTTAGACCCTAAAATGATAATGCTCAAACCCAGTTTGGCAATAAAAAGGATTGATGTTGTTCTAGAAAACCTGCACAGCCATAGAAGAATATGTGATAAAAGTGCTGAAAAGGCCAAATGACAGTTTTCTTTGCTAACTGAAGAAGCTAACGATTTCATTTCCAAAACATCTGATGACATGGGATTGGACAAATTTTACTATGGCCTTTTAGGAGAAGATAAGAAATATGAAGATCTCTGGTCTGTAATGAAGCTGTGTTTCATTTTATCCCATGGTAATGCATCAGTTGAATCTGGCTTTTCTGTCAATAAGCATTTACTAGTTGAAAATCTTCTAGAAGAATCCCTTGTGTCCCAAAGAGTTATTTGTGATAGCATAAAGCATCTAGGTGGTTTGAGGAATGTGACTATCAACAGAAGTATGCTTACCTCGGTCAGATCTTCAAGAAGAAGATATCAATCATATTTGGAAAAGAAAAAGGAAATGCAGTCAGAAGAGGAAAAAAGAAAATAGAGAAAAGGAAAATTGAATTACAGTTGAAAGAGTTGGAAGAAAAAAGAAAAAAGTTGAAACTTGAAAGAGAAATGGAGGATGTAGAAATTGGGGAAAAGAAAAAAGTGCTGTAAATTTTGAAGGAGTGCATATTTTTCTTTTTCATTCTCATCCTGTCGGACTGGTTCATTTTCAATTTTGAAAGCTATAGCTGATTATTATAATTATTTGTTACCATGTAAGTTGTTCTATTAATTAGTCCATTTTATCTTGTTCATATATTATTTTATTAAGTTCTAGTGGAAATACTCTCATTCTTACGTAACCTAAGTGTTACCTTTAGGTAATAATGGAAATATTTATTTTTAAAATGTCATCAATGTATTTGTATTTTTCAATAAATAAATAATAAAAAATAAATAAAATAAAAGAGGAAGAAAAAAGAAAGTGGAGAGAGAATTAGGCCAGCTATGGGGAAGGTGGAGGCTGGGTTTTCTTCTTTCTTCCTTGTAAAATATAATGCTCAAAGAATTAACGTACTATGCATTTTAGTGAGTCAGGGAAATTTCTGTAAGTAGGTCAGGGAAAGTCAGGGAAAATTAAAACAGAATTTCTGTGGACACCCTGATTGGACTACGGCCAAACAGCCCGGGGGAGGAATTTAAAAACGAACTACTTCTGTGTTGCCGATAACGTAGTATACATATAAAAAGTAAAAATTATCCTCTCCCCTTCAACTATAATTTTCATTTATAGAAAATTACGCCCACCCCCTTCAACTAGCCTCATCATTTATAGATATTTCATCTACGTTTCTATAGTGGAGTATTATGATCTTCTTATCAGGATACTTATTTATCAAAATTAAGTACTTTACTATTGTTAAAACATAAAACGTTGCCAGTAAACTACCCCTTTCTCTTAACCGATCTTCACCAAAATCAATAGGCCTTGAGTCCTCTACAACTCAGGCACATATGTCAAAAATTATTTGATTCTGTTTGAATGTGCGGCAGTTATCATTCGTCATAGAACAAATTACCCTTTTTAAAACATAAAACATTACAGGTAAACTACCCCTTTCCCTTAACCGACGTTCACCAAAACCAGTAGGCCTTGAGTCGTCTACAATTCAGGAGTGTATGCAAAAAATTATTTGATTCTGTTTGAATTTGCGGCTGTTATCATTTGCCGTAGAAAAAATTCTACACATAGACAGACAGACACACAGACACTTTTCGAAAATATCGGTATGGAGAACCATACATGACTCCCATGTTCTAAGATTTATATTTAAAATCATTTTCAAAATGAAATATTTCCATAGAAACTACTTCTTTCTACTTACTGCTTCAGCCTTAACCACAGTACTGTGGTCACTAACGTATACCACCTCAACGTTATCGCACTCGATTTTCACTGATGATAGAAGTCGATGACACTGCCGAAACGTCTGGTTTTGCAGAAAACTTTGGTCTACGGCCAAACAGGATGGGAAGGAATTTTAACAACAAACTACTTCTTTTTTGCCGATAACGTAGTACATATATATAAAATTATACCCTCCCTCTTCAACTATAATTTTCACTTATAGAAAATTACCCCAACCTGTTCAACTAGCCTCTTCATTTATAGATATTTCATCTACGTTTCTACAGTGGATTATTAAGATCTTCTTATCAGGATACTTTATTTATAAAAATTAAGTACTTTACTCTTGTTACAACATAAAATGTTTCAGGTAAACTACCCCTTTCCCTTAACCGATTTTCGCCAAAATCAACAGGCCTTGAGTTCTCTACAATGTAGGGAGTATGCAAAACATTATTTGATTATGTTTCAATTTACAGCAGTTATCGTTCGTCATAGAAAAATTACCCTTGTTATCACATAAAACGTTGCAGGTAAACTACACCTTTCTCGTAACTGATCTTCACCAAAATCAATAGGTCTTGAGTCCTCTACAATTCAGGGATGCATGCAAAACATTATTTGATTCTGTTTGAATGTGCGGCAGTTATCATTCGTCATAGAAACAATTACTCTTGTTAAAACATTAAAAGTGGCAGGTAAACTACCCCTTTCCTTTAACCAATCTTCACCAAAATCAATAGGCCATGAGTCCTCTACAACTCAGGGACGTATGTAAAAAATTATTTGATTCTGTTTGAATTTACGGCATTTATCGTTCTTCATGAAAAACCTTCTGTTGTTACAACAAAATGTTGTAGGTACCCTACCCCTTTCCCTTAACCGATCTTCAACAAAATCAACAGACCTTGAGTTATCTACAATTGAGGAAGGTATGTACAACATTATTTGATTCTGTTTAAATGTGCGGCAGTTATCGTTTGTCATAGAAACAATTACTCTTGTAAAAACATAAAATGTGGCTGGTAAACTACCCCTTTCCCTTAACCGATCTTCACCAAAATCGACAGGCCTTCAGTCTTTTACAATTCAGGAACGTATGCAATAAAATATTTGATTCTGTTTGAATGTGCGGCAGTTATCGTTCGTCATAGAAAAAAGTACCGTTGTTAAAACATAAAACATTGCAGGTAAACTACCCCTTTCCCTTAACCGATCTTCGCCAAAATCAACAGACATTGAGTTCTCTGTAGCTCAGGAAGGTATGCAAAACATTATTTGATTCTGATTGAATTTACGCAGTTATCATTCGTCATAGAAAAAATTACCCATATTAAAACATAAAACGTTGCAGGTAAACTACCCCTTTCCCTAAACTGATCTTCAACAAAAACAATAGGTCTTGAGAACTCTACAATTCAGGGCTGAATGCATAACATTATTTGATTCTGTTTCAATTTGCGGCTGTTATCGTTTGCCATAGAAAATACCCTTGTTAAAACAAAAAACATTGCTGGTAAACTACCCCTTTCCCTTAACCGATCTTCACCAAAAATAGTAGGTCTTGAGAACTCTACAATTCAGTGCTGTATGCAAAAAATTATTTGATTCTGTTTGAATTTCCGGCTGTTATCGTTTGCCATAGAAAATGCCCTTGTTAAAACATAAAACGTTGCAGGTAAACTACCCCTTTCCCTTAACCGATCTTCACCAAAAACAATAGGTCTTGAGAACTCTACAATGGCTGTATGCAAAACATTATTTGATTCTGTTTGAATTTGCGGCTGTTATCGTTTGCCATAGAAAAAAAGCTACACATAGACAGACACATAGACACTTTTCGAAAAATGACTTTTTTCATGTTTTTAGTGTAGTACACAGTACAATAAGAATCTGCAATTATTTCGAACACGATTTTTTTTCCCATCACCATACTTCCATTTCTTAAGGAACATGTAAATAAAATGACTTTTCTTCATGTTTTGAGGGTAGTACAATCAGAATCAGCCGTTATCTTGAACACGATTTTTTTCACCATGACCATACTTCCATTTCCTTATGGAACATGGAAGTAAAAATCATATTTAGGAAAGAGACACATGTCGAGTGATTCACTGCGAACTAGAAATGGAAAGAGCTTGTGAGTCCAATAGAACTCCATGAAAGTGAAGTGGCCAATACTCATTGAGTATGACAATGGTGTTAGAGAAAGTAAACAAAAGGAAGAGGAAGTAGTAATGTCCATAGAACTAAAGTCTTTGTAGTTTTGTGCCTGTCTGTTATATATGTGATATAACATGCAGATGAAAGATTTCATAAGAAAATATCGGTATGGAGAACCATACATGACTTCCATGTTCTAAGATTTATATATAAAATCATTTTCAACATGAAATATTTCCATAGAAACTACTTCTTTCTACTTATTGCTTCAGCCTTAACCACAGTACTGTGTTCACTAACGTTGTAACCTACCCTGTATGCCGGTCTTTACAAAAATAAAATAGTAGAGAAAAATTTTATAAAAAATAAAATTTTCAATAAAAAAAAATAATTTTGTTTATATTAATCAATGTGTGTAAATAAGAAATAAAGCTGTTTTAAAGGTTTCGTAAAAATTTTAATAATTAGGCAGGTATTTATTAACTATCGAGCACTTCTGGAAGATTTGAACCAAGTCTGGAGTTAAATAGATTAACTCCAGTCAGCAATCGATCGATGATTTTTCTTGCTGGTCCAATATCTCACTCAAATAAAATATTTTCTTCTTCTTGAAGTCCCTTAGCCTTAATAAATAATCTTAAATTAGCCTGTGAAATAATAACAGATAAAAAACAATTGAAATATATGGATTTATTGAACAATTTAATAAATAATCGATTTTTGATCGATTGAGAACAATTATCGACTCCGTCTCAGGGAATTATCGATTGTGCATACAGTATAAAAATTATTATAGGTATTATATAAAGGACAGGTTCTTTGAGCGATTAAATTAATAGTCAGAGAAGGGTGACGAGAAAGTATAACATTAACAATTAAAATAAATTTAATAATTATTATTTAACAGTATTCAAATAATTCATATATACGAGGGCTATCCAGAAAGTAACAGACGTTTTGAAATAAAAAATTTACAAAATGAAAAAACAAAATTTTATTATATACATTTGAAAGGTACACTCTTAAGCTATTTTTCTACATAATCGCCATTCAAATTAAGGCACTTATAATACCGTGGCACAAGTTTTTCAATACCGTCTCTGTAGAAATCTGCCGCCTGCGTTTTGAACCACTGGTTTACACCGGCATGCAGTTCGGTGTCAGTATCAAAGCGTTGTGTAGCGAGCCATGTCTTAATCGCTGGGAAGAGGTGATAGTCGCTCGGCGCCAAATCCGGGCTTTATGGTGGATGATCGAACACCTCCCATCCAAAACCATCGAAGAGGTCTCGGGTACGATTGGCCGTGTGTGGATGTGCGTTGTCGTGAAAAAACAAAACCTTCGCACTAAGTTTTCCCCGACGCTTGTTTTGTATCGCGCGCCTTAACTTTCTCAGTGTTTCACAATACCTCTCTGAGTTAATTGTTGTGCCACGTTCAAGAAAATCAACGAGAATCACTCCTTCAGAGTCCCAAAACACAGTAGCCATGATCTTTCTTGCTGACAGCGTTTGCAAACACTTCCTTGGTTTCTTGGGAGAATTTGTGTGTCCCCATTCCATCGACTGCCTTTTTGTTTCACTATTGACATGCTTCACCCAAGTCTCGTCCCCAGTTACGATACGATCGATAACTTTGTTACCATTTTTGTCGTAATCTTCGAGGAAAGTTAGTGCTGCAGCCAGTCTCTGTTTTTTGTGGTCTTCCGTTAGGATTTTCGGAATCCACCTAGCACAAAATTTGTGGTAACCAAGCTTTTCCACCACAATTTCATGCACCAAACTCCGTGAAATTTGGGGAAAATGTTTCAAAAGTTCCGTAATCATGAAACGACGATCTTCACGAATTTTGTCATTGATTTTCATCACCAGTTCATCAGTCACAAGGCTAGGTCTACCACTGCGGTCCTCATCGTGAACATTGGTACGGCCATTTTTAAAATCAATGCACCATTGCCTCACTCGGCTTTCACTCATTATTCCTTTTCCGTACACATCGCAAAGTTGGCGATAAATTTCAATTTGTTTGTGATTTTTTTGCCAACAAAAACCTAATCACAGAACGCACCTCACAAGTGGCGGGATTTTCTATTGCAGCGCACATTTTAACACGTCACAGAGAGCAAAGTAAGAGGGGCACAGACCGCACGCTACCACAGCTGGATGCGTACTGAGTGTAGGAACGTTCTGACACCAAGATGGCGGCTCTATCCCCGCCCACCGCCGCGGTCGGTCAAAACGTCTGTTACTTTCTGGATAGCCCTCGTATAATGGTTAAGAAAATTGTTTTGTCAGACCAGATGTAGCTTCTATGATGTCACTCGAGGTGGAATGCAGATTGGTAAATTCAAAGATGGCCGCTACTCGATCTGGATATGTTACTGCAAAAGTCGTCTTGTTAAAAACTCAACAAAATTATCTTTATGAATGTTTGAAATGTTCCCGCACTGGTGTAATCTGTCTATTAGGTAGTTTGGTGTGTTCTGAAGAAGTGTTCCGTGTATATTGGTGTTAATTAAGTTATTTGGCATGTGTTCACTTGTGTTGTCTGTAAAAGTGATTATGCGTTGTAGTGTGAATTATGTCAAATATATTGTTTTACTGTTTTATATCACTCGTATCATGAAGTTAGGTGCTATTTTTCACTATTGTCGTTAAAGTTTTGGTAAATTTAGCTAAGAAAGTGTTCAATTCATCTAACTCTCGATGCACTAACATTAATGGCAATTTGTCATACCATTTTCTACTCGGTTTTAAGGAACGTTTTTTCACACAACTATTCAGCTTGATATTCAACAAAAGACTAATTAACTTGGTCAAAATCTGGCCCAGTTAATCTTTGAAAAAGTATTGTTAACATATTTCGATTACCCATACACATGATACAATATTACATTATATATGGAATTTATTTATTTTATTCATCACTTTCATGAATTATGAATCTTATCATTGGTTTAATCATCTCATTCCCTTTAAATTGATATATTATAGTCCATATCTGTAGACATTTTGTGGAAATTAACAAATTTCTTTCCCTTTTGGAAATATAGGCTCAAAATTGGATTTCCTTCTTTATACAAATTTTCCTCCATTTTAATTATCATTAATACTATTATAATAAATTTTAATTAGTCATATTCCTCCTCCTTTCCTTAAATACATATAAATTAAACTTTTGAACTGGTTTTTTGTGTTAATCTCTGAATTTGACATTGCTCTTTAAAATTAATTAATTTATATATTTTGAAAATTTACAATATTTTAAGGTATATTTCCTTATTATCATTTTAATTCATAGGATCATTCCCAGTAGTGGTTAACTGATTTACCTTATCTAAATCTTGCTAGTTTACAGGATTTATAAGTGAATTATACTGGTTTATATGGTTTCTGTGAATTCACCAAATGGCCTAGAGTTTAGAATTTTACATTTCTGTCTTTCTCAAATAAATTTAATCTTACCACTCCTCTGACTTTACATAGTTACTATTACATGAAAATAAAATGGTTTATAACTTCTTGTGAGGTGTAGTATTTAATTAACACTACAGTTATACAAAATAATTATGAACATTATTTAGCAATCTGCACAATTGAACATATTGCTGACATGGTTTGAACATATACTTTTAACTCTTTTTGAGTTAACATAGCATACCTATTGAAACATTATTAATGGTATGTATGCTGTTATTTAGCAAACATTATTCATTTTAAACACATAATATAAATCTTATTTTCTAATAACTCTTACAAACACATTGATTTTATGGCTGTGAACAAACATTTTATTTAAACATTTTAAACCTATGAATACTAAATTAATGCCAGTCCTTTCTGGTCTAAACCATTATTATTTATGATCCCCTTCATCAGTAAACATGACCACCCATACTCTAGTTATTAGCATTTTTTACAAATGTCTTGTGAATAAAGAGTTACATTAAAATAATAAAATACTGGAAATCTTCCATTTTATTATTTTATTATGCTGTTTATTATTGGATATTAAAGTTGTTATATAGCATATTGATAAGTCATAGTATCACTAACTTTAAGTTTATTGCATTTCCAAAAAACACACAAATTCACTTTCACTGTTAGTTCTGATATTTTGAGTCTCACTATCTCAGACCAGACCTTTAGCAATCATGGACTGTTAAGACTTGTTTATTTTCTTATCACACAATAGCTTTAGTCGGTTCACTTTTATAATACTATACGGCACTTTAGTTTTCTAAATAATTACATTTTTATAGGATTTTGGTATGTTATACTTTCTTTTTAATCGTTTTTGTGGGTTTGGGGTTGATGGTAGTTAATAATAATAATAGGTTTTACAACGGTGTTTCTTTCATACTATTTCTTCCTCTCCTCCTGTCTTCTTTCTTGTCCTTCTTCTTATCTTCTTTCTTGTCCTTCTTCTTATCTTCTTTCTTGTCTTCCTTCTTCATTCTTGGGTAAACCAAAGTACTTTGTGTTATCTCGACTGATGTTTAGTTTGGAGCATCTAATTTATTTACTGATACGGACCTTGTTCTTCTCTAAAGGTTTCAGGGTATTGTTTTCTTCCTGATCACTAACTTTATTCTTCCTTCTTCTTCTTTTTGTTTCAAGTATTTTGGTATTCACCACTCTTAAACTGATTCTCTTTCTTCTTGATATGGTGTTATTTAATTTGTTTACTGCTCCTAGCTTCCTGGGTAAATTACTGATCTTATAATACGAGTTGCTTTCAATACTTTCTTTGATATTTAAACAGTGGTTTTTATAGAATGTAATGAGGATTTTTATTTTATCGTGGTTCATTCCTTTGATTTCCTTAAATCTCATTCAATATTATTTTAACATATGTGGTGTAATTAAACTTTATGATTTTATATGACTTAATAAGTAGTGGATTTTCTGTCACGCTACAACGTATACCACCTCACGTTATCGCACTTGATTTTCACTGATTATGGCAGTCGATGGGACTGCTGAAACGCCTGATTTTGCAGAAAACATTGGACTACGGCCAAACAGCCCGGGGGAGGAATTTAAAAACAAACTACTTCTTTGTTGCCGATAACGTAGTATACATATAAAAAGTAAAAATTATCCTCTCCCCTTCAACTATAATTTTGATTTATAGAAAATTACGCCCACCCTTTTCATTTATAGATATTTCATCTACGTTTCTACAGTGGATTATTATGACCTTATTTTAAGGGTACTTTGTTTATCAAAATTAAGCACTTTACTCTTGTTAAAACGTAAAACGTTGCAGGTAAACTACCCTTTCCCCGTAACTGATCTTCACCAAAATCAATAGGCCTTGAGTCCTCTACAACTCAGGCACATATGTCAAAAAGTATTTGATTCTGTTTGAATTTACGGCAGTTATCGTTCATCATAAAAACAATACTCTTGTTAAAACATAACATGTTGCAGGTAAACTACCCCTTTCCCTTACCCGATATTCACCAACATCAATAGGCCTTGAGTCCTTTACAATTCAGGAATGTATGCAACAAATTAATTGATTCTGTTTGAATGTGCGGCAGTTATCGTTCGTAATAGAAACAAGCTATATTTCCTAAACAGTTTTATTTCACAAAATTCTGAAAACTTATACATTGCTTTTTAACATTAATAACTGTTATTTTTATTATTTTCACCTTTCTTACATTAGGTAGTTGGTAATTATGGGTTTAATATTATTTTAATTGCTTTTTATTTCCATGTTCCATAAGGAAATGGAAGTATGGTGATGGCAATAAAAATCGTGATCGAGATTATTGCAGATTCTGATTGTACTACCCTCAAAATATGAAAAAAAGTCATTTTTCGAAAAGTGTCTGTGTGTCTGTCTGTCTGTAGATTTTTTTTTCTATGGCAAATGATAACAGCCGCAAATTCAAACAGAATCAAATAATTTTTTGCATACAACCCTGATTTTTAGAGTACTCAAGACGTATTGTTTTTGGTGAAGATCGGTTAAGGGAAAGGGGTAATTTACCTGCAACTTTTTTTTTTTAATGAAGAAAGTTGTGTTAGAGGTTAAAATCACAAACAGAATTTTGTGATTCCGATAGATATCCGATCTGACGATGAGCTGTGAAGCTTGAAAGCGCTAATCGGAATAATTTTTATATAGTGGTGTGCAACAGTGATAATTCTGTTTTTGTTTTTTTATCAAGGGCAATTTTTTTTCTATTGCAAACGATAACAGCCGCAAATTCAAACAGAATCAAATAATGTTTCGCATACAGCCCTGAATTGTAGAGTTCTCAAGGCCTATTGTTTTTGGTGAAGATCAGTTAAGGGAAAGGGGTAGTAAACCTGCCACATTTTATGTTTTAACAAGGGTAATTTTTTCTATGATGAACGATAACTGCCACACATTCAAACAGAATCAAATAATGTTTTGCATGCATCCTTGAATTGTAGAGGACTGAAGGCCTATTGATTTTGGTGAAGATTGGTTAAGAGAAAACGGTAGTTTACCAGCAACATTTTATGTGATAACAAGGTTAATTTTTTCTATGAAGAACGATAACTGCCGTAAATTCAAACATAGTCAAATAAGTTTTTGCATACGTCCCTAAATCGTAGAGAACTCAAGGCCTGTTAATTTTGGTGAAGATCGGTTAGGGGAAAGGGGTAGTTTACCTGCAACATTTTATGTTGTAACAAGAGAAATATTTTCATGACGATCGATAACTGCCGTAAATTCAAACAGAATCAAATAATTTGTACATATGTGCCTGAATTGTAGAAGACCAAGGCCTTTTGATTTTGGTGAAGATCGGTTACGGGGAAAGGGCACTTTACCTGAAATATTTTTTGTTGTAACAAGAGTAAAGTACTTAATTTTGATAATAAAGTATCCTGATAAGAAGATCTTATAATCCACTGTAGAAACGTAGATGAATATCTATAAATGAAGAGGCTAGTTGAACGGGGTGGGGGTAATTTTCTATAAATGAAAATTATAGTTGAAGGGGGAGGGGATAATTTTTATATGTGTACTACATTATCGGCAACAAAGCAATAGTTTGTTGTTAATATTCCTTCCCAGGCTGTTTGGCCGTAATCCAATGTTTTCTGCAAAACCAGACATTTCCACAGTGCCGTCGCCTGCCATCATTAGTGAAAATCGAGTGTGATAACGTGTGGTTATATACGTTAGTGACGACAGTACTGTGGTTGTAATATTAATTATTATTTCATTTTTTGTTTACCATTTACTTTCACATGATCACTGGTCGGCGTCTATTTCGTTCAGACGCCATCTTTAATGTTTGCCAACTATATAAAAAATTTGTTACTTACCAGGAATTCGTGTAGGCGAACCTGGAGGACAGAATGGGATTATTCCATTAAATAAATTAGTCATCTTTTCACAAATACTTCTGACCTTTTATTATTACGATAAAAAAATATAACACAAAAGAAAACATTTTTTTGGCTCAGCCATGTGGCCCATGATATAAAACCTCATTACCCGAGTTTTGGGTTTCTTAACATTTTATCCCTTATATTCGTAAACTCATTTCAAAAATCATTTCATTACATAAAATAATAGAACGAAAACTTTACTTAAATTTACTCTCTTCGCAAACCATCGCTCCTTATTTATTACTTAATTTTTCATTCACTCGCATACGCACACGCACCCCATGCCCAACTGATATCTCAATTTTGTTATTTGATGTTAAAATTAAGCCTTTTAACAGGACATAATTCTGAATTTGTTGTCCCCCAACTGGTTACTTATCTGGCTATATGTCCGAAAGAGTCCAACGTCCCGCCATACCTTTCATCACTCCGCACATTTTCTTCACTTTTGGACCGAAACTGTTACTTTATTTTAATTATTCACTGTAATTAAATAATAATAGTTACATTATTATTTAATTTATAAATTTTGGTTTTAAAATCACATTTCTTGAGTTACGGGCACCCGTAAAATTGTTTCGGAACTTTGCGGCTGTACTGCACAACGGAATATTGTAGACTGGGGCGAAATTTACTGTCTCAATTTCTGAAGTAGTGAGGGAATCACGTGACTTCAATCTTTTGTTCTTGTTGCGTTTGGAAGCCAGTTTTGACGAGGTTGTTAATTTGAATCTACATTCCAGCGGTAATTTGAAGCTGGGATCGGCTCTGATGTCATCTTGCATGACTTGTGATTACATAGGTCAAAGTTCGTTCGGCTGAAAATAGCTGCCTTGCTTACATCCCACTGGTGACCTTGACACTACTTCACTCACTTTCCTAAGTCATTATAATTCAGGAATAAAATTTACATTTATTATGTTGTGACGTCTTTTCCCCAAATTACCCCGGGTAGACCTAAACTGTCCCTTTACAATACCCCCTCAATGAGAGGTTTTATGCCGAAGCATAAAAACTCTCATTGACACTCATACTTCCTAAAGAGATCAGCCTGGATATGTCGCCACAATCCCCTTTATGTTTTATTAAAAATCGTGGTTAACTTACCCCCTGGTCCAGTGACTGTGACCGCACCTGAATGACCGTACTGGACTTCCCTTTCGAGATCCCAACACCGCAAGGCCAGACAGGCACTTGATGCCCCTGCTCTGACGTGCAAGCTAGCACAGGCTGCTGCCACAGCATCACCAGACACTGAAACATGAAATCCAAATATCAAATAGTGACCTGGTATAATACCATATCCTCAACTGATCTGGTTCCCTTTAGCTGTGCTGGTTTGCATTAAGAAGCACTGGTTTTCTTAACTCCTAACATATACTGATGAATACTGAACATAACATAATACATTTAAACTTCAATACCAACATTCTGAATGCCCTTCACTCGTTAACTCTTATCCCAAAATTCAAAATATTTCCCTGATCCCAATCAGAATTTAAATAAACATTTCCCATTACAATATTACAAATACCTTCCATTATATCATCCACATTTTAAAATAATTAAATTCATTAATAAAATTCTTATATAGAATAAAACACATTTAAATCAACTACATCAGAACAAATTATTTACTTAACAATCGTTAAACATCTTCCTAATACTCCTCAAATCAACCTAAAATCATTTAGTTACATCATCAGATCAACTACACCTTCTACATCATCAACATAATTCAATTTACTATTCAATAATTTATTACTAACAGTTTAGTAACCTCCTTCTTCATCATTATCTAATATCCCCCCTTTACCCAGTTACAATTAGATAAATCACCTCACGGGTAAACCATGTAAGGCATTTACCTTGTTGCATAAATACTCTATTATTTATGCCCCTGGCTTGTAACGGCCAGCTCCTTTCCACACGCTCTATTGCTTAATGATGTTGGACTGTAGCGCCCATTTGCCTCCACAAGAACTGAATTTTATTAGGGTGCAAATGCTGCTTACACCGTTCTTGCTTGGGCGTTATATAAAAATTCGGCATTACTTATTTCCAAGGACACCAGTAATACTACTACAATGATTCATACGCCCTTAATAGGTTCTATCACCCCATTTGGTGGTAGCCGCTGTTCCAAAGTTATGTGGATTCCCCTGATGAAAACCCCCTGTTAATTTCTAAATTATACCAATTTCATAGGCAGCCAACCATGGTCAGTTTACAGTAAGTCTGGCCACAACTGGTTGTCATCCAAAACCACGGTCTGGGCTAGTAAGGCCGGGACCGCCCGAAAGTGAAGAATCTTATTTAAAACATATTATACATTTAAGATCCCTACACTTACATAATACAACATAATACACTCAAAATGAACATTAACCTTATTACATTAAGACAAACATTTCCAATTTAAGTTTGATCAAAAATTACAAACCTTACAGTTTTACTTTAGTTTCAAATTCTATTAAATCTTTCACTTGTTACATTATATTTCATTTCAACTATGAATTTCTATTTAGCATTTTCATGATTAATTGGTTCGGGTGATTCCCAGTCATTCATAATGATTTGATTTATTGAACGGGCATATAGATATAACCTCACTCACCTTCTTCCTTCTAATAACCACTAACGGATTTGCACAGGGTGACACCAATCTCTCAATAAAATACTCCTCCAACCATTTATCTAACTCTACTTTGATCATTGTCCTCTTATTACAAATCACCTGATGCCCTTTTTGTACATAGGATGTGTGTTCCCGCACCACCAGCTCATTCCCTTATCAGTTCCTGGCCCTTTCCAGGTAACTCCACAGCCCTCTTTAAAACTTTTCACCTTCCGCCACAACACTTTGCGTTGAGGACTCCTTACACCTCCACCCTCACTACAAAATTTATGTACCCTGCTGTCACCTATTGACTCTCCACTTTCATCACTCCCTTTCTCTCCACACCCATTCACTCTCGCTACTGTGTCCCTACTAATACTCCGTTTTGTATTACTTTTATTCCAGAAATTCTTATTTTGTCTAATACCCATTTAAAATTAACTCTGACTGTCTTAATGCCTTATTGAAATAATCATCACCCAAATTCCCACTTTTACAACACTTTACATTAAGTTA
Organism: Magicicada septendecula; assembly: GCA_034769895.1. Lineage (NCBI taxonomy): Eukaryota > Metazoa > Arthropoda > Insecta > Hemiptera > Cicadidae > Magicicada > Magicicada septendecula. The sequence continues at coordinate 498,652,313 of CM068368.1, forward strand.
ATCGTTGAAAATTACATTAGAAAATTCATAACTTTATAATAACAATATAACTCAATACCTGAACACCTCGTATGTTTAATCATTTACTATTTATTATAAAATCTAAATCTCAGAAATCATTTAAATTCATCACCAAAATTCCTCTGTACAACATTTTAAATTAATTAATTAATCTCCAATTATTTAATTCAATCAGTTTTTAAAACAACTAAGTTGCTTTAATTACATTTTAAAATTCACAATTACTCTCATCATTTATTTAGGCTAGTAAAATGATGTTATTATTATAAAATCAAATCCTATTACATACATACATTGTTCATATAAAATACAGAGTACACCATAATCTATTACACAAATACATTTGACATCAACACAAAAGTATATACAATCCACATTGTTATCTGTTATTATTTACCACAAATCATTTCATAATACAGTCCATTTCAGAACCCCCTACTCACATAATTAAATGTTCATAAACACTAAATGTTTAACCACCATCATCGAATAATAATCTGGTCTTACGTCTACACAATTCATTTTTTATTAAATACATATTGTTATTATGATTATAACAACCATCATCAATAATTTCATCCCTCGTATCAATATAGTATTCAAAAACATTATTGCATACTATTAATTCAAAAATCCTGTCGACATTTGGTAGGGTCAATTCTCCCTTAGTATCATCTGTTACGACTAAATCTTTTATCATTTCTTTAGTATAGTAATCATCTACTACTAGTAACCCCGTCTTATATACAGGTAAGCTGTCAACATTATTATCACCTCTTGCTGCACTAACTAGATCGCCAGGTAAGAATTCAACATAGTCATCAATTCTCTCACTCTTCACTCTCTCTCTCTTAATTCTTTATAACTTCTACTAATCTCAAACACCTCTATCTTCCTCTCTCTCTCTAAATATCTCTCATCATAACACCATTTCACACTTTCTCTATCATTCCATGCAGAGGGTACTGGAACATAAAACACCTCCTGGCTTTTCCAGGAACACCACAAAAACTCAGGGAACTACTCGAAAACACATCGTTTTCTACCAAGGGACTCTCGCCCTTCAAAAACATTTGTAAACCTCTTGGTTCACAATAAACCTGGGGAAAATTTACCCTCTGCCCCCTCTCCACAAAATAACTCTCTTCATACTCTCTCTCTAACTTACAAATACTGATTTCTACCCCTTCACAACCCCCTACTCCCATTACTCTCTCACTCTCTCTTACTATCTCTATATTCTCATCGTCACTATTAATTTTCATTGTATCACCCTTAAATAGCTCGTTTTCAACTATCTTGCCACTACTATTTGTTAACTCATTTTTATAATTATCACTTACCTCGTTAATGATTTCTTCATTATTATTCGTCATCATATCATCATCATTATTTTTTATACCATTACAACCACTTACCTTATTATATTTACCATTTTCTTCCCTCTCCTTTCTCTTTCTACTTTCGTCTACTTCGTCTTGTAATTGTTTTACAATAACGCTAAAATGTTCATTAACTTCTAAACTTTTATTAATACTGACATTTTGTTGTTTTATTTCGTTTCTAATCTCGTTCAACTTTTCACTAAAACTACTCTTTATTTCATTATTTTGTTCATTTAATTTATCATTCATTTTAGTGTTTACTTCATAAAAACGACTATTTATTTTGTCGTATTTTTCATTAAAATTACTCTTCATTTCATTATTTTGTTCTTTCAACTTTTCATTAAAATTATTCTTTATTTCATTAAATCTACTTTCATTTTTAACGTCTTGTTCTTTGAATTTTTCATTAAAATCACTATTTCTTACCATATTCTCAGACATTGTTTTCATATGGTTAAATATATCATCCATCGACCACTCTCTTACTCTAGTTGTCATTGGAGTGGACTGTGCTTCTACATTATTCAATATTACCGATTCGGTAAAACTACTTTCGTTATCTGCCATTTTAATCAATTAATACTTAATCATTACTTACAATATAAACATGAACAAATAATAACCTCCTCAGCACTTTACATTACTACTACCACATCATTCGTACATTTATTTGTATTTTATTCTGTTACCTTAAATAACCATTCTGTTCCTCCAAGTAGGTCTACATTTACATAAATTTAATTATGTAAACGTCTACTGTTCGAGCGCCAATGTAATATTAATTATTATTTCATTTTTTGTTTACCATTTACTTTCACATGATCACTGGTCGGTGTCTATTTCGTTCAGACGCCATCTTTAATGTTTGCCAACTATATACAAAATTTGTTACTTACCAGGAATTCGTGTAGGCGAACCTGGAGGACAGAATGGGATTATTCCATTAAATAAATTAGTCATCTGTTCACAAATACTTCTGACCTTTTATTATTATGATAAAAAAATATAACACAATAGAAAACATTTTTTTGGCTCAGCCATGTGGCCCATGATATAAAACCTCATTACCCGAGTTTGGGTTTCTTAACATTTTATCCCTTATATTCGTAAACTCATTTCAAAAATCATTTCATTACAGAAAACTTTACTTAAATTTACTCTCTTCGCAAACCAGCGCTCCTTATTTATTACTTAATTTTTCATTCACTCACATACGCACACGCACCCCATGCCCAAATGAGATCTCAATTTTTTTATTTGATGTTAAAATGAAGCCTGTCAACAGGACATAATTCTGAATTTGTTATCCCACAACTGGTTACTTATCTGGCTATATGTCCGAAAGAGTCCAACGTCCCGGCATACCTTTCATCACTCCGCACATTTTCTTCACCACTTTTGGACCGAAACTGTTACTTTATTTTAATTATTCACAGTAATTAAATAATAATAGTTACATTATTATTTAATTTATAAATTTTGTTTTTAAAATCACATTTCTTGAGTTACGGGCGCCCGTAAAATTGTTTCGGAACTTTGCGGCTGTACCGCACGACGGAATATTGTAGACTGGGGCGAAATTTACTGTCTCAATTTCTGAAGTAGTGAGGGAATCACGTGACTTCCAATCTTTTGTTCTTGTTGCGTTTGGAAGCCAGTTTTGACGAGGTTGTTAATTTGAATCTACATTCCAGCGGTAACTTGAAGCTGTGATCGGCTCTGATGTCATCTTGCATGACTTTGATTACATAGGTCAAAGTTCGTTCGGCTAAAAATAACTGCCTCGCTTACATTCCACTGGTGACCTTGACACTATTTCACTCACTTTCCTGCATCGTTATAATTCAGGAATAAAATTTACATTTATTATGTTGTGACCTCTTTTCCCCAAATTACCCCGGGTAGACCTAAACTGTCCCGTTACATGGTTAAGGCTGAAGTAATAAGTGGAAAGAAGTAGTTTCTATGGAAACTTTTCATTTTGTAAATGATTTTAAATATAAATCTTAGAACATGGAAGTCATGTATGGTTCTCCATACCGATATTTTATATTACTTGCAGTCTGTAGTAAGATTACATACAATAACTGTTTAAGGTTCGCAGACCTATATATAGTTTGATAGGCTCATACCATAACAAATGTTTTCTTACTTAATTACTAAGTACTAGACCCTGAGCATCTTGCAGAGGGTTCATTCCCTAAAGACCAAAAGTCTGTCTATGAAATGTTCCTCTGTAAACACGTGCAGTTACACTGGCCACCGATCCACAGGAAGCAAATCGCTGTCCACCTTTTCGGCTTGCACACGTTTTGTTGGTGTGGGTTTCGGCACTTTTCATTTAAAAAGCGTGCAAACATAAGGAAATAAACATGAGTGAGGCCAGAAATAATGCGAATTGTGTGTGTGCGTATGTGTCCTGCCGGCCTTTTTATTACGGTAATCACAATAATAAAACTTTGGAAAAGTAAACATTACATAATTGAGATATGTTTACCTGCCAGGAACGATATATTTTCACTCATACGTGATTTAAATTAAAATGAAAAATATAGAATTTTGTTAAAGTGACATGAACTGTTTCCATAGAAACTACTTCTTTGTTGTCAATAACGTAGTACACATATAAAACTTATAAAAATTTACCTCCTCCCTCATCAACTACCATTTTAATTTATAAAAAAAGATTACCCCCTCCTCCTTTCAACTACCCTTTTCATTTATAGATATTTCATCTACCGTTCTACAGTGGATTGTTATAACCTTCTTTTAAGGATACTTTATTTATCAAAATTAAGCACTTTACTCTTGTTAAAACATAAAACGTTGCAGGTAAACTAGCCCTTTCCCTTAACCGATCTTCACCAAAAACAATAGGCCTTGAGTCCTCTACAATTCATGGCTGTATGCAAAAAATTATTTGATTCTGTTTGAATTTGAGGCTGTTATCATTTGCCATAGAAAAATTTCTACACACAGACACTTTTCAAAAAAATCAGTATGGATAACCTTACATTACTTCCATGTCCTAAAATTTATATTTAAAATCATTTAAATATTAATTAAATAAGTGGATGCTTGAGTTCTGAAAAAATTACGTATCAGCTAAAATGGTACCACCATGTCAGGTGGATTAAGACTATCCTCAACCTTCGTGAGGAAGGACTGTACTTTTGGATAAAATGTCTGTAGGTCGAACAAAGAGCTAGCTAAAGGTAGCTGCGATCTGATTCCTGTAATGAAATTGGACTCTCGCTGCGAGGGGCCAAGGGATGTCTTTAGTGTTATCAAAGTCTTTCCTGTCAATACTATACTAGTCATTTTTTACTACCATGTTCCATAAGGAAATGGAAGTATGGTGATGGCAAAAAAAATCGTATTCGAGATTATTGCAGATTCTGATTGTACTACCCTCAAAACATGAAAAAACGTCATTTTTTGAAAAGTGTCTGTGTGTGTGTCTGTCTGTCTTAGATTTTTTTCTATGGCAAACGATAACAGCCGCAAATTCAAACAGAATCAAATAATGTTTTGCATGCAGCCCTGAATTTTAGAATTCTTAAGACCTATTGTTTTTGTTGAAGATCGGTTTAGGGAAAGGGGTAGTTTACCTGCAACGTTTTATGTTTTAACATGGGTAATTTTTTCTATGACGAATGATAACTGCCGTAAATTCAATCAGAATCAAATAATGTTTTGCATGCCTTCCTGAGGTATAGAGAACTAAATGTCTGTTGATTTTGGTGAAGATCGGTTACGATAAAGGGGTAGTTTACCTGCAACATTTTATGTTTTAACAACGGTAATTTTTTCTATGATGAACTATAACTGCCGCACATTCAAGCAGAATCAAACATTTTTTTGCATACATACATCAATTGTAAAAGACTGAAGGCCTGTTGATTTTGTTGAAGATCGGTTAAGGGAAAGGGGTAGTTTACCTGCAACATTTTATGTTGTAACAAGAGAACGTTTTTCATGAAGAATGATAACTGCCGTACATTCAAACAGAATCAAATAATTTTTTACATATGTGCCTGAGTTGTAGAGGACTCAAGACCTATTGAGTTTGGTGAAGATCAGTTAAGAGAAAGGTGTAGTTTACCTGCAACGTTTTATGTGATAACAAGGGTAATTTTTTCTATGACGAACGATAACTGCCGTAAATTCAAACATAATCAAATAATTTTTTACATATGTGCCTGAGTTGTAGAATACTCAAGGCCTATTGATTTTGGTGAAGATCGGTTACGGGGAAAGGGCAGTTTACCTGAAACATTTTTTGTTGTAAACAAGAGTAAAGTACTTAATTTTGATAAATAAAGTATCCTGATAAGAAGATCTTATAATCCACTGTAGAAACGTAGATGAAATATCTATAAATGAAGAGGCTAGTTGAACGGGGTGGGGGTAATTTTCTATAAATGAAAATTATAGTTGAAGGGGGAGGGGATAATTTTTATATGTGTACTACATTATCGGCAACAAAGCAATAGTTTGTTGTTAATATTCCTTCCCAGGCTGTTTGGCCGTAATCCAATGTTTTCTGCAAAACCAGACATTTCCACAGTGCCGTCGCCTGCCATCATTAGTGAAAATCGAGTGTGATAACGTGTGGTTATATACGTTAGTGACGACAGTACTGTGGTTGTAATATTAATTATTATTTCATTTTTTGTTTACCATTTACTTTCACATGATCACTGGTCGGCGTCTATTTCGTTCAGACGCCATCTTTAATGTTTGCCAACTATATAAAAAATTTGTTACTTACCAGGAATTCGTGTAGGCGAACCTGGAGGACAGAATGGGATTATTCCATTAAATAAATTAGTCATCTTTTCACAAATACTTCTGACCTTTTATTATTACGATAAAAAAATATAACACAAAAGAAAACATTTTTTTGGCTCAGCCATGTGGCCCATGATATAAAACCTCATTACCCGAGTTTTGGGTTTCTTAACATTTTATCCCTTATATTCGTAAACTCATTTCAAAAATCATTTCATTACATAAAATAATAGAACGAAAACTTTACTTAAATTTACTCTCTTCGCAAACCATCGCTCCTTATTTATTACTTAATTTTTCATTCACTCGCATACGCACACGCACCCCATGCCCAACTGATATCTCAATTTTGTTATTTGATGTTAAAATTAAGCCTTTTAACAGGACATAATTCTGAATTTGTTGTCCCCCAACTGGTTACTTATCTGGCTATATGTCCGAAAGAGTCCAACGTCCCGCCATACCTTTCATCACTCCGCACATTTTCTTCACTTTTGGACCGAAACTGTTACTTTATTTTAATTATTCACTGTAATTAAATAATAATAGTTACATTATTATTTAATTTATAAATTTTGGTTTTAAAATCACATTTCTTGAGTTACGGGCACCCGTAAAATTGTTTCGGAACTTTGCGGCTGTACTGCACAACGGAATATTGTAGACTGGGGCGAAATTTACTGTCTCAATTTCTGAAGTAGTGAGGGAATCACGTGACTTCAATCTTTTGTTCTTGTTGCGTTTGGAAGCCAGTTTTGACGAGGTTGTTAATTTGAATCTACATTCCAGCGGTAATTTGAAGCTGGGATCGGCTCTGATGTCATCTTGCATGACTTGTGATTACATAGGTCAAAGTTCGTTCGGCTGAAAATAGCTGCCTTGCTTACATCCCACTGGTGACCTTGACACTATTTCACTCACTTTCCTGCATCGTTATAATTCAGGAATAAAATTTACATTTATTATGTTGTGACCTCTTTTCCCCAAATTACCCCGGGTAGACCTAAACTGTCCCTTTACAATACCCCCTCAATGAGAGGTTTTATGCCGAAGCATAAAAACTCTCATTGACACTCATACTTCCTAAAGAGATCAGCCTGGATATGTCGCCACAATCCCCTTTATGTTTTATTAAAAATCGTGGTTAACTTACCCCCTGGTCCAGTGACTGTGACCGCACCTGAATGACCGTACTGGACTTCCCTTTCGAGATCCCAACACCGCAAGGCCAGACAGGCACTTGATGCCCCTGCTCTGACGTGCAAGCTAGCACAGGCTGCTGCCACAGCATCACCAGACACTGAAACATGAAATCCAAATATCAAATAGTGACCTGGTATAATACCATATCCTCAACTGATCTGGTTCCCTTTAGCTGTGCTGGTTTGCATTAAGAAGCACTGGTTTTCTTAACTCCTAACATATACTGATGAATACTGAACATAACATAATACATTTAAACTTCAATACCAACATTCTGAATGCCCTTCACTCGTTAACTCTTATCCCAAAATTCAAAATATTTCCCTGATCCCAATCAGAATTTAAATAAACATTTCCCATTACAATATTACAAATACCTTCCATTATATCATCCACATTTTAAAATAATTAAATTCATTAATAAAATTCTTATATAGAATAAAACACATTTAAATCAACTACATCAGAACAAATTATTTACTTAACAATCGTTAAACATCTTCCTAATACTCCTCAAATCAACCTAAAATCATTTAGTTACATCATCAGATCAACTACACCTTCTACATCATCAACATAATTCAATTTACTATTCAATAATTTATTACTAACAGTTTAGTAACCTCCTTCTTCATCATTATCTAATATCCCCCCTTTACCCAGTTACAATTAGATAAATCACCTCACGGGTAAACCATGTAAGGCATTTACCTTGTTGCATAAATACTCTATTATTTATGCCCCTGGCTTGTAACGGCCAGCTCCTTTCCACACGCTCTATTGCTTAATGATGTTGGACTGTAGCGCCCATTTGCCTCCACAAGAACTGAATTTTATTAGGGTGCAAACGCTGCTTACACCGTTCTTGCTTGGGCGTTATATAAAAATTCGGCATTACTTATTTCCAAGGACACCAGTAATACTACTACAATGATTCATACGCCCTTAATAGGTTCTATCACCCCATTTGGTGGTAGCCGCTGTTCCAAAGTTATGTGGATTCCCCTGATGAAAACCCCCTGTTAATTTCTAAATTATACCAATTTCATAGGCAGCCAACCATGGTCAGTTTACAGTAAGTCTGGCCACAACTGGTTGTCATCCAAAACCACGGTCTGGGCTAGTAAGGCCGGGACCGCCCGAAAGTGAAGAATCTTATTTAAAACATATTATACATTTAAGATCCCTACACTTACATAATACAACATAATACACTCAAAATGAACATTAACCTTATTACATTAAGACAAACATTTCCAATTTAAGTTTGATCAAAAATTACAAACCTTACAGTTTTACTTTAGTTTCAAATTCTATTAAATCTTTCACTTGTTACATTATATTTCATTTCAACTATGAATTTCTATTTAGCATTTTCATGATTAATTGGTTCGGGTGATTCCCAGTCATTCATAATGATTTGATTTATTGAACGGGCATATAGATATAACCTCACTCACCTTCTTCCTTCTAATAACCACTAACGGATTTGCACAGGGTGACACCAATCTCTCAATAAAATACTCCTCCAACCATTTATCTAACTCTACTTTGATCATTGTCCTCTTATTACAAATCACCTGATGCCCTTTTTGTACATAGGATGTGTGTTCCCGCACCACCAGCTCATTCCCTTATCAGTTCCTGGCCCTTTCCAGGTAACTCCACAGCCCTCTTTAAAACTTTTCACCTTCCGCCACAACACTTTGCGTTGAGGACTCCTTACACCTCCACCCTCACTACAAAATTTATGTACCCTGCTGTCACCTATTGACTCTCCACTTTCATCACTCCCTTTCTCTCCACACCCATTCACTCTCGCTACTGTGTCCCTACTAATACTCCGTTTTGTATTACTTTTATTCCAGAAATTCTTATTTTGTCTAATACCCATTTAAAATTAACTCTGACTGTCTTAATGCCTTATTGAAATAATCATCACCCAAATTCCCACTTTTACAACACTTTACATTAAGTTAATCGTTGAAAATTACATTAGAAAATTCATAACTTTATAATAACAATATAACTCAATACCTGAACACCTCGTATGTTTAATCATTTACTATTTATTATAAAATCTAAATCTCAGAAATCATTTAAATTCATCACCAAAATTCCTCTGTACAACATTTTAAATTAATTAATTAATCTCCAATTATTTAATTCAATCAGTTTTTAAAACAACTAAGTTGCTTTAATTACATTTTAAAATTCACAATTACTCTCATCATTTATTTAGGCTAGTAAAATGATGTTATTATTATAAAATCAAATCCTATTACATACATACATTGTTCATATAAAATACAGAGTACACCATAATCTATTACACAAATACATTTGACATCAACACAAAAGTATATACAATCCACATTGTTATCTGTTATTATTTACCACAAATCATTTCATAATACAGTCCATTTCAGAACCCCCTACTCACATAATTAAATGTTCATAAACACTAAATGTTTAACCACCATCATCGAATAATAATCTGGTCTTACGTCTACACAATTCATTTTTTATTAAATACATATTGTTATTATGATTATAACAACCATCATCAATAATTTCATCCCTCGTATCAATATAGTATTCAAAAACATTATTGCATACTATTAATTCAAAAATCCTGTCGACATTTGGTAGGGTCAATTCTCCCTTAGTATCATCTGTTACGACTAAATCTTTTATCATTTCTTTAGTATAGTAATCATCTACTACTAGTAACCCCATCTTATATACAGGTAAGCTGTCAACATTATTATCACCTCTTGCTGCACTAACTAGATCGCCAGGTAAGAATTCAACATAGTCATCAATTCTCTCACTCTTCACTCTCTCTCTCTTAATTCTTTATAACTTCTACTAATCTCAAACACCTCTATCTTCCTCTCTCTCTCTAAATATCTCTCATCATAACACCATTTCACACTTTCTCTATCATTCCATGCAGAGGGTACTGGAACATAAAACACCTCCTGGCTTTTCCAGGAACACCACAAAAACTCAGGGAACTACTCGAAAACACATCGTTTTCTACCAAGGGACTCTCGCCCTTCAAAAACATTTGTAAACCTCTTGGTTCACAATAAACCTGGGGAAAATTTACCCTCTGCCCCCTCTCCACAAAATAACTCTCTTCATACTCTCTCTCTAACTTACAAATACTGATTTCTACCCCTTCACAACCCCCTACTCCCATTACTCTCTCACTCTCTCTTACTATCTCTATATTCTCATCGTCACTATTAATTTTCATTGTATCACCCTTAAATAGCTCGTTTTCAACTATCTTGCCACTACTATTTGTTAACTCATTTTTATAATTATCACTTACCTCGTTAATGATTTCTTCATTATTATTCGTCATCATATCATCATCATTATTTTTTATACCATTACAACCACTTACCTTATTATATTTACCATTTTCTTCCCTCTCCTTTCTCTTTCTACTTTCGTCTACTTCGTCTTGTAATTGTTTTACAATAACGCTAAAATGTTCATTAACTTCTAAACTTTTATTAATACTGACATTTTGTTGTTTTATTTCGTTTCTAATCTCGTTCAACTTTTCACTAAAACTACTCTTTATTTCATTATTTTGTTCATTTAATTTATCATTCATTTTAGTGTTTACTTCATAAAAACGACTATTTATTTTGTCGTATTTTTCATTAAAATTACTCTTCATTTCATTATTTTGTTCTTTCAACTTTTCATTAAAATTATTCTTTATTTCATTAAATCTACTTTCATTTTTAACGTCTTGTTCTTTGAATTTTTCATTAAAATCACTATTTCTTACCATATTCTCAGACATTGTTTTCATATGGTTAAATATATCATCCATCGACCACTCTCTTACTCTAGTTGTCATTGGAGTGGACTGTGCTTCTACATTATTCAATATTACCGATTCGGTAAAACTACTTTCGTTATCTGCCATTTTAATCAATTAATACTTAATCATTACTTACAATATAAACATGAACAAATAATAACCTCCTCAGCACTTTACATTACTACTACCACATCATTCGTACATTTATTTGTATTTTATTCTGTTACCTTAAATAACCATTCTGTTCCTCCAAGTAGGTCTACATTTACATAAATTTAATTATGTAAACGTCTACTGTTCGAGCGCCAATGTAATATTAATTATTATTTCATTTTTTGTTTACCATTTACTTTCACATGATCACTGGTCGGTGTCTATTTCGTTCAGACGCCATCTTTAATGTTTGCCAACTATATACAAAATTTGTTACTTACCAGGAATTCGTGTAGGCGAACCTGGAGGACAGAATGGGATTATTCCATTAAATAAATTAGTCATCTGTTCACAAATACTTCTGACCTTTTATTATTATGATAAAAAAATATAACACAATAGAAAACATTTTTTTGGCTCAGCCATGTGGCCCATGATATAAAACCTCATTACCCGAGTTTGGGTTTCTTAACATTTTATCCCTTATATTCGTAAACTCATTTCAAAAATCATTTCATTACAGAAAACTTTACTTAAATTTACTCTCTTCGCAAACCAGCGCTCCTTATTTATTACTTAATTTTTCATTCACTCACATACGCACACGCACCCCATGCCCAAATGAGATCTCAATTTTTTTATTTGATGTTAAAATGAAGCCTGTCAACAGGACATAATTCTGAATTTGTTATCCCACAACTGGTTACTTATCTGGCTATATGTCCGAAAGAGTCCAACGTCCCGGCATACCTTTCATCACTCTGCACATTTTCTTCACCACTTTTGGACCGAAACTGTTACTTTATTTTAATTATTCACTGTAATTAAATAATAATAGTTACATTATTATTTAATTTATAAATTTTGTTTTTAAAATCACATTTCTTGAGTTACGGGCGCCCGTAAAATTGTTTCGGAACTTTGCGGCTGTACCGCACGACGGAATATTGTAGACTGGGGCGAAATTTACTGTCTCAATTTCTGAAGTAGTGAGGGAATCACGTGACTTCCAATCTTTTGTTCTTGTTGCGTTTGGAAGCCAGTTTTGACGAGGTTGTTAATTTGAATCTACATTCCAGCGGTAACTTGAAGCTGTGATCGGCTCTGATGTCATCTTGCATGACTTTGATTACATAGGTCAAAGTTCGTTCGGCTAAAAATAACTGCCTCGCTTACATTCCACTGGTGACCTTGACACTATTTCACTCACTTTCCTGCATCGTTATAATTCAGGAATAAAATTTACATTTATTATGTTGTGACCTCTTTTCCCCAAATTACCCCGGGTAGACCTAAACTGTCCCGTTACATGGTTAAGGCTGAAGTAATAAGTGGAAAGAAGTAGTTTCTATGGAAACTTTTCATTTTGTAAATGATTTTAAATATAAATCTTAGAACATGGAAGTCATGTATGGTTCTCCATACCGATATTTTATATTACTTGCAGTCTGTAGTAAGATTACATACAATAACTGTTTAAGGTTCGCAGACCTATATATAGTTTGATAGGCTCATACCATAACAAATGTTTTCTTACTTAATTACTAAGTACTAGACCCTGAGCATCTTGCAGAGGGTTCATTCCCTAAAGACCAAAAGTCTGTCTATGAAATGTTCCTCTGTAAACACGTGCAGTTACACTGGCCAGCGATCCACAGGAAGCAAATCGCTGTCCACCTTTTCGGCTTGCACACGTTTTGTTGGTGTGGGTTTCGGCACTTTTCATTTAAAAAGCGTGCAAACATAAGGAAATAAACATGAGTGAGGCCAGAAATAATGCGAATTGTGTGTGTGCGTATGTGTCCTGCCGGCCTTTTTATTACGGTAATCACAATAATAAAACTTTGGAAAAGTAAACATTACATAATTGAGATATGTTTACCTGCCAGGAACGATATATTTTCACTCATACGTGATTTAAATTAAAATGAAAAATATAGAATTTTGTTAAAGTGACATGAACAGTTTCCATAGAAACTACTTCTTTGTTGTCAATAACGTAGTACACATATAAAACTTATAAAAATTTACCTCCTCCCTCATCAACTACCATTTTAATTTATAAAAAAAGATTACCCCCTCCTCCTTTCAACTACCCTTTTCATTTATAGATATTTCATCTACCGTTCTACAGTGGATTATTATAACCTTCTTTTAAGGATACTTTATTTATCAAAATTAAGCACTTTACTCTTGTTAAAACATAAAACGTTGCAGGTAAACTAGCCCTTTCCCTTAACCGATCTTCACCAAAAACAATAGGCCTTGAGTCCTCTACAATTCATGGCTGTATGCAAAAAATTATTTGATTCTGTTTGAATTTGAGGCTGTTATCATTTGCCATAGAAAAATTTCTACACACAGACACTTTTCAAAAAAATCAGTATGGAGAACCTTACATTACTTCCATGTCCTAAAATTTATATTTAAAATCATTTAAATATTAATTAAATAAGTGGATGCTTGAGTTCTGAAAAAATTACGTATCAGCTAAAATGGTACCACCATGTCAGGTGGATTAAGACTATCCTCAACCTTCGTGAGGAAGGACTGTACTTTTGGATAAAATGTCTGTAGGTCGAACAAAGAGCTAGCTAAAGGTAGCTGCGATCTGATTCCTGTAATGAAATTGGACTCTCGCTGCGAGGGGCCAAGGGATGTCTTTAGTGTTATCAAAGTCTTTCCTGTCAATACTATACTAGTCATTTTTTACTACCATGTTCCATAAGGAAATGGAAGTATGGTGATGGCAAAAAAAATCGTATTCGAGATTATTGCAGATTCTGATTGTACTACCCTCAAAACATGAAAAAACGTCATTTTTTGAAAAGTGTCTGTGTGTGTGTCTGTCTGTCTTAGATTTTTTTCTATGGCAAACGATAACAGCCGCAAATTCAAACAGAATCAAATAATGTTTTGCATGCAGCCCTGAATTTTAGAATTCTTAAGACCTATTGTTTTTGTTGAAGATCGGTTTAGGGAAAGGGGTAGTTTACCTGCAACGTTTTATGTTTTAACATGGGTAATTTTTTCTATGACGAATGATAACTGCCGTAAATTCAATCAGAATCAAATAATGTTTTGCATGCCTTCCTGAGGTATAGAGAACTAAATGTCTGTTGATTTTGGTGAAGATCGGTTACGATAAAGGGGTAGTTTACCTGCAACATTTTATGTTTTAACAACGGTAATTTTTTCTATGATGAACTATAACTGCCGCACATTCAAGCAGAATCAAACATTTTTTTTGCATACATACATCAATTGTAAAAGACTGAAGGCCTGTTGATTTTGTTGAAGATCGGTTAAGGGAAAGGGGTAGTTTACCTGCAACATTTTATGTTGTAACAAGAGAACGTTTTTCATGAAGAATGATAACTGCCGTACATTCAAACAGAATCAAATAATTTTTTACATATGTGCCTGAGTTGTAGAGGACTCAAGACCTATTGAGTTTGGTGAAGATCAGTTAAGAGAAAGGTGTAGTTTACCTGCAACGTTTTATGTGATAACAAGGGTAATTTTTTCTATGACGAACGATAACTGCCGTAAATTCAAACATAATCAAATAATTTTTTACATATGTGCCTGAGTTGTAGAATACTCAAGGCCTATTGATTTTGGTGAAGATCGGTTACGGGGAAAGGGCAGTTTACCTGAAACATTTTTTGTTGTAAACAAGAGTAAAGTACTTAATTTTGATAAATAAAGTATCCTGATAAGAAGATCTTATAATCCACTGTAGAAACGTAGATGAAATATCTATAAATGAAGAGGCTAGTTGAACGGGGTGGGGGTAATTTTCTATAAATGAAAATTATAGTTGAAGGGGGAGGGGATAATTTTTATATGTGTACTACATTATCGGCAACAAAGCAATAGTTTGTTGTTAATATTCCTTCCCAAGCTGTTTGGCCGTAATCCAATGTTTTCTGCAAAACCAGACATTTCCACAGTGCCGTCGCCTGCCATCATTAGTGAAAATCGAGTGTGATAACGTGTGGTTATATACGTTAGTGACGACAGTACTGTGGTTGTAATATTAATTATTATTTCATTTTTTGTTTACCATTTACTTTCACATGATCACTGGTCGGCGTCTATTTCGTTCAGACGCCATCTTTAATGTTTGCCAACTATATAAAAAATTTGTTACTTACCAGGAATTCGTGTAGGCGAACCTGGAGGACAGAATGGGATTATTCCATTAAATAAATTAGTCATCTTTTCACAAATACTTCTGACCTTTTATTATTACGATAAAAAAATATAACACAAAAGAAAACATTTTTTTGGCTCAGCCATGTGGCCCATGATATAAAACCTCATTACCCGAGTTTTGGGTTTCTTAACATTTTATCCCTTATATTCGTAAACTCATTTCAAAAATCATTTCATTACATAAAATAATAGAACGAAAACTTTACTTAAATTTACTCTCTTCGCAAACCATCGCTCCTTATTTATTACTTAATTTTTCATTCACTCGCATACGCACACGCACCCCATGCCCAACTGATATCTCAATTTTGTTATTTGATGTTAAAATTAAGCCTTTTAACAGGACATAATTCTGAATTTGTTGTCCCCCAACTGGTTACTTATCTGGCTATATGTCCGAAAGAGTCCAACGTCCCGCCATACCTTTCATCACTCCGCACATTTTCTTCACTTTTGGACCGAAACTGTTACTTTATTTTAATTATTCACTGTAATTAAATAATAATAGTTACATTATTATTTAATTTATAAATTTTGGTTTTAAAATCACATTTCTTGAGTTACGGGCACCCGTAAAATTGTTTCGGAACTTTGCGGCTGTACTGCACAACGGAATATTGTAGACTGGGGCGAAATTTACTGTCTCAATTTCTGAAGTAGTGAGGGAATCACGTGACTTCAATCTTTTGTTCTTGTTGCGTTTGGAAGCCAGTTTTGACGAGGTTGTTAATTTGAATCTACATTCCAGCGGTAATTTGAAGCTGGGATCGGCTCTGATGTCATCTTGCATGACTTGTGATTACATAGGTCAAAGTTCGTTCGGCTGAAAATAGCTGCCTTGCTTACATCCCACTGGTGACCTTGACACTATTTCACTCACTTTCCTGCGTCATTATAATTCAGGAATAAAATTTACATTTATTATGTTGTGACCTCTTTTCCCCAAATTACCCCGGGTAGACCTAAACTGTCCCTTTACAATACCCCCTCAATGAGAGGTTTTATGCCGAAGCATAAAAACTCTCATTGACACTCATACTTCCTAAAGAGATCAGCCTGGATATGTCGCCACAATCCCCTTTATGTTTTATTAAAAATCGTGGTTAACTTACCCCCTGGTCCAGTGACTGTGACCGCACCTGAATGACCGTACTGGACTTCCCTTTCGAGATCCCAACACCGCAAGGCCAGACAGGCACTTGATGCCCCTGCTCTGACGTGCAAGCTAGCACAGGCTGCTGCCACAGCATCACCAGACACTGAAACATGAAATCCAAATATCAAATAGTGACCTGGTATAATACCATATCCTCAACTGATCTGGTTCCCTTTAGCTGTGCTGGTTTGCATTAAGAAGCACTGGTTTTCTTAACTCCTAACATATACTGATGAATACTGAACATAACATAATACATTTAAACTTCAATACCAACATTCTGAATGCCCTTCACTCGTTAACTCTTATCCCAAAATTCAAAATATTTCCCTGATCCCAATCAGAATTTAAATAAACATTTCCCATTACAATATTACAAATACCTTCCATTATATCATCCACATTTTAAAATAATTAAATTCATTAATAAAATTCTTATATAGAATAAAACACATTTAAATCAACTACATCAGAACAAATTATTTACTTAACAATCGTTAAACATCTTCCTAATACTCCTCAAATCAACCTAAAATCATTTAGTTACATCATCAGATCAACTACACCTTCTACATCATCAACATAATTCAATTTACTATTCAATAATTTATTACTAACAGTTTAGTAACCTCCTTCTTCATCATTATCTAATATCCCCCCTTTACCCAGTTACAATTAGATAAATCACCTCACGGGTAAACCATGTAAGGCATTTACCTTGTTGCATAAATACTCTATTATTTATGCCCCTGGCTTGTAACGGCCAGCTCCTTTCCACACGCTCTATTGCTTAATGATGTTGGACTGTAGCGCCCATTTGCCTCCACAAGAACTGAATTTTATTAGGGTGCAAACGCTGCTTACACCGTTCTTGCTTGGGCGTTATATAAAAATTCGGCATTACTTATTTCCAAGGACACCAGTAATACTACTACAATGATTCATACGCCCTTAATAGGTTCTATCACCCCATTTGGTGGTAGCCGCTGTTCCAAAGTTATGTGGATTCCCCTGATGAAAACCCCCTGTTAATTTCTAAATTATACCAATTTCATAGGCAGCCAACCATGGTCAGTTTACAGTAAGTCTGGCCACAACTGGTTGTCATCCAAAACCACGGTCTGGGCTAGTAAGGCCGGGACCGCCCGAAAGTGAAGAATCTTATTTAAAACATATTATACATTTAAGATCCCTACACTTACATAATACAACATAATACACTCAAAATGAACATTAACCTTATTACATTAAGACAAACATTTCCAATTTAAGTTTGATCAAAAATTACAAACCTTACAGTTTTACTTTAGTTTCAAATTCTATTAAATCTTTCACTTGTTACATTATATTTCATTTCAACTATGAATTTCTATTTAGCATTTTCATGATTAATTGGTTCGGGTGATTCCCAGTCATTCATAATGATTTGATTTATTGAACGGGCATATAGATATAACCTCACTCACCTTCTTCCTTCTAATAACCACTAACGGATTTGCACAGGGTGACACCAATCTCTCAATAAAATACTCCTCCAACCATTTATCTAACTCTACTTTGATCATTGTCCTCTTATTACAAATCACCTGATGCCCTTTTTGTACATAGGATGTGTGTTCCCGCACCACCAGCTCATTCCCTTATCAGTTCCTGGCCCTTTCCAGGTAACTCCACAGCCCTCTTTAAAACTTTTCACCTTCCGCCACAACACTTTGCGTTGAGGACTCCTTACACCTCCACCCTCACTACAAAATTTATGTACCCTGCTGTCACCTATTGACTCTCCACTTTCATCACTCCCTTTCTCTCCACACCCATTCACTCTCGCTACTGTGTCCCTACTAATACTCCGTTTTGTATTACTTTTATTCCAGAAATTCTTATTTTGTCTAATACCCATTTAAAATTAACTCTGACTGTCTTAATGCCTTATTGAAATAATCATCACCCAAATTCCCACTTTTACAACACTTTACATTAAGTTAATCGTTGAAAATTACATTAGAAAATTCATAACTTTATAATAACAATATAACTCAATACCTGAACACCTCGTATGTTTAATCATTTACTATTTATTATAAAATCTAAATCTCAGAAATCATTTAAATTCATCACCAAAATTCCTCTGTACAACATTTTAAATTAATTAATTAATCTTCAATTATTTAATTCAATCAGTTTTTAAAACAACTAAGTTGCTTTAATTACATTTTAAAATTCACAATTACTCTCATCATTTATTTAGGCTAGTAAAATGATGTTATTATTATAAAATCAAATCCTATTACATACATACATTGTTCATATAAAATACAGAGTACACCATAATCTATTACACAAATACATTTGACATCAACACAAAAGTATATACAATCCACATTGTTATCTGTTATTATTTACCACAAATCATTTCATAATACAGTCCATTTCAGAACCCCCTACTCACATAATTAAATGTTCATAAACACTAAATGTTTAACCACCATCATCGAATAATAATCTGGTCTTACGTCTACACAATTCATTTTTTATTAAATACATATTGTTATTATGATTATAACAACCATCATCAATAATTTCATCCCTCGTATCAATATAGTATTCAAAAACATTATTGCATACTATTAATTCAAAAATCCTGTCGACATTTGGTAGGGTCAATTCTCCCTTAGTATCATCTGTTACGACTAAATCTTTTATCATTTCTTTAGTATAGTAATCATCTACTACTAGTAACCCCATCTTATATACAGGTAAGCTGTCAACATTATTATCACCTCTTGCTGCACTAACTAGATCGCCAGGTAAGAATTCAACATAGTCATCAATTCTCTCACTCTTCACTCTCTCTCTCTTAATTCTTTATAACTTCTACTAATCTCAAACACCTCTATCTTCCTCTCTCTCTCTAAATATCTCTCATCATAACACCATTTCACACTTTCTCTATCATTCCATGCAGAGGGTACTGGAACATAAAACACCTCCTGGCTTTTCCAGGAACACCACAAAAACTCAGGGAACTACTCGAAAACACATCGTTTTCTACCAAGGGACTCTCGCCCTTCAAAAACATTTGTAAACCTCTTGGTTCACAATAAACCTGGGGAAAATTTACCCTCTGCCCCCTCTCCACAAAATAACTCTCTTCATACTCTCTCTCTAACTTACAAATACTGATTTCTACCCCTTCACAACCCCCTACTCCCATTACTCTCTCACTCTCTCTTACTATCTCTATATTCTCATCGTCACTATTAATTTTCATTGTATCACCCTTAAATAGCTCGTTTTCAACTATCTTGCCACTACTATTTGTTAACTCATTTTTATAATTATCACTTACCTCGTTAATGATTTCTTCATTATTATTCGTCATCATATCATCATCATTATTTTTTATACCATTACAACCACTTACCTTATTATATTTACCATTTTCTTCCCTCTCCTTTCTCTTTCTACTTTCGTCTACTTCGTCTTGTAATTGTTTTACAATAACGCTAAAATGTTCATTAACTTCTAAACTTTTATTAATACTGACATTTTGTTGTTTTATTTCGTTTCTAATCTCGTTCAACTTTTCACTAAAACTACTCTTTATTTCATTATTTTGTTCATTTAATTTATCATTCATTTTAGTGTTTACTTCATAAAAACGACTATTTATTTTGTCGTATTTTTCATTAAAATTACTCTTCATTTCATTATTTTGTTCTTTCAACTTTTCATTAAAATTATTCTTTATTTCATTAAATCTACTTTCATTTTTAACGTCTTGTTCTTTGAATTTTTCATTAAAATCACTATTTCTTACCATATTCTCAGACATTGTTTTCATATGGTTAAATATATCATCCATCGACCACTCTCTTACTCTAGTTGTCATTGGAGTGGACTGTGCTTCTACATTATTCAATATTACCGATTCGGTAAAACTACTTTCGTTATCTGCCATTTTAATCAATTAATACTTAATCATTACTTACAATATAAACATGAACAAATAATAACCTCCTCAGCACTTTACATTACTACTACCACATCATTCGTACATTTATTTGTATTTTATTCTGTTACCTTAAATAACCATTCTGTTCCTCCAAGTAGGTCTACATTTACATAAATTTAATTATGTAAACGTCTACTGTTCGAGCGCCAATGTAATATTAATTATTATTTCATTTTTTGTTTACCATTTACTTTCACATGATCACTGGTCGGTGTCTATTTCGTTCAGACGCCATCTTTAATGTTTGCCAACTATATACAAAATTTGTTACTTACCAGGAATTCGTGTAGGCGAACCTGGAGGACAGAATGGGATTATTCCATTAAATAAATTAGTCATCTGTTCACAAATACTTCTGACCTTTTATTATTATGATAAAAAAATATAACACAATAGAAAACATTTTTTTGGCTCAGCCATGTGGCCCATGATATAAAACCTCATTACCCGAGTTTGGGTTTCTTAACATTTTATCCCTTATATTCGTAAACTCATTTCAAAAATCATTTCATTACAGAAAACTTTACTTAAATTTACTCTCTTCGCAAACCAGCGCTCCTTATTTATTACTTAATTTTTCATTCACTCACATACGCACACGCACCCCATGCCCAAATGAGATCTCAATTTTTTTATTTGATGTTAAAATGAAGCCTGTCAACAGGACATAATTCTGAATTTGTTATCCCACAACTGGTTACTTATCTGGCTATATGTCCGAAAGAGTCCAACGTCCCGGCATACCTTTCATCACTCCGCACATTTTCTTCACCACTTTTGGACCGAAACTGTTACTTTATTTTAATTATTCACTGTAATTAAATAATAATAGTTACATTATTATTTAATTTATAAATTTTGTTTTTAAAATCACATTTCTTGAGTTACGGGCGCCCGTAAAATTGTTTCGGAACTTTGCGGCTGTACCGCACGACGGAATATTGTAGACTGGGGCGAAATTTACTGTCTCAATTTCTGAAGTAGTGAGGGAATCACGTGACTTCCAATCTTTTGTTCTTGTTGCGTTTGGAAGCCAGTTTTGACGAGGTTGTTAATTTGAATCTACATTCCAGCGGTAACTTGAAGCTGTGATCGGCTCTGATGTCATCTTGCATGACTTTGATTACATAGGTCAAAGTTCGTTCGGCTAAAAATAACTGCCTCGCTTACATTCCACTGGTGACCTTGACACTATTTCACTCACTTTCCTGCATCGTTATAATTCAGGAATAAAATTTACATTTATTATGTTGTGACCTCTTTTCCCCAAATTACCCCGGGTAGACCTAAACTGTCCCGTTACATGGTTAAGGCTGAAGTAATAAGTGGAAAGAAGTAGTTTCTATGGAAACTTTTCATTTTGTAAATGATTTTAAATATAAATCTTAGAACATGGAAGTCATGTATGGTTCTCCATACCGATATTTTATATTACTTGCAGTCTGTAGTAAGATTACATACAATAACTGTTTAAGGTTCGCAGACCTATATATAGTTTGATAGGCTCATACCATAACAAATGTTTTCTTACTTAATTACTAAGTACTAGACCCTGAGCATCTTGCAGAGGGTTCATTCCCTAAAGACCAAAAGTCTGTCTATGAAATGTTCCTCTGTAAACACGTGCAGTTACACTGGCCAGCGATCCACAGGAAGCAAATCGCTGTCCACCTTTTCGGCTTGCACACGTTTTGTTGGTGTGGGTTTCGGCACTTTTCATTTAAAAAGCGTGCAAACATAAGGAAATAAACATGAGTGAGGCCAGAAATAATGCGAATTGTGTGTGTGCGTATGTGTCCTGCCGGCCTTTTTATTACGGTAATCACAATAATAAAACTTTGGAAAAGTAAACATTACATAATTGAGATATGTTTACCTGCCAGGAACGATATATTTTCACTCATACGTGATTTAAATTAAAATGAAAAATATAGAATTTTGTTAAAGTGACACGAACTGTTTCCATAGAAACTACTTCTTTGTTGTCAATAACGTAGTACACATATAAAACTTATAAAAATTTACCTCCTCCCTCATCAACTACCATTTTAATTTATAAAAAAAGATTACCCCCTCCTCCTTTCAACTACCCTTTTCATTTATAGATATTTCATCTACCGTTCTACAGTGGATTATTATAACCTTCTTTTAAGGATACTTTATTTATCAAAATTAAGCACTTTACTCTTGTTAAAACATAAAACGTTGCAGGTAAACTAGCCCTTTCCCTTAACCGATCTTCACCAAAAACAATAGGCCTTGAGTCCTCTACAATTCATGGCTGTATGCAAAAAATTATTTGATTCTGTTTGAATTTGAGGCTGTTATCATTTGCCATAGAAAAATTTCTACACACAGACACTTTTCAAAAAAATCAGTATGGAGAACCTTACATTACTTCCATGTCCTAAAATTTATATTTAAAATCATTTAAATATTAATTAAATAAGTGGATGCTTGAGTTCTGAAAAAATTACGTATCAGCTAAAATGGTACCACCATGTCAGGTGGATTAAGACTATCCTCAACCTTCGTGAGGAAGGACTGTACTTTTGGATAAAATGTCTGTAGGTCGAACAAAGAGCTAGCTAAAGGTAGCTGCGATCTGATTCCTGTAATGAAATTGGACTCTCGCTGCGAGGGGCCAAGGGATGTCTTTAGTGTTATCAAAGTCTTTCCTGTCAATACTATACTAGTCATTTTTTACTACCATGTTCCATAAGGAAATGGAAGTATGGTGATGGCAAAAAAAATCGTATTCGAGATTATTGCAGATTCTGATTGTACTACCCTCAAAACATGAAAAAACGTCATTTTTTGAAAAGTGTCTGTGTGTGTGTCTGTCTGTCTTAGATTTTTTTCTATGGCAAACGATAACAGCCGCAAATTCAAACAGAATCAAATAATGTTTTGCATGCAGCCCTGAATTTTAGAATTCTTAAGACCTATTGTTTTTGTTGAAGATCGGTTTAGGGAAAGGGGTAGTTTACCTGCAACGTTTTATGTTTTAACATGGGTAATTTTTTCTATGACGAATGATAACTGCCGTAAATTCAATCAGAATCAAATAATGTTTTGCATGCCTTCCTGAGGTATAGAGAACTAAATGTCTGTTGATTTTGGTGAAGATCGGTTACGATAAAGGGGTAGTTTACCTGCAACATTTTATGTTTTAACAACGGTAATTTTTTCTATGATGAACTATAACTGCCGCACATTCAAGCAGAATCAAACATTTTTTTTGCATACATACATCAATTGTAAAAGACTGAAGGCCTGTTGATTTTGTTGAAGATCGGTTAAGGGAAAGGGGTAGTTTACCTGCAACATTTTATGTTGTAACAAGAGAACGTTTTTCATGAAGAATGATAACTGCCGTACATTCAAACAGAATCAAATAATTTTTTACATATGTGCCTGAGTTGTAGAGGACTCAAGACCTATTGAGTTTGGTGAAGATCAGTTAAGAGAAAGGTGTAGT
Organism: Magicicada septendecula; assembly: GCA_034769895.1. Classification (NCBI taxonomy): domain Eukaryota; kingdom Metazoa; phylum Arthropoda; class Insecta; order Hemiptera; family Cicadidae; genus Magicicada; species Magicicada septendecula. Next base: position 498,676,595 of record CM068368.1, read on the forward strand.
TTACCTGCAACGTTTTATGTGATAACAAGGGTAATTTTTTCTATGACGAACGATAACTGCCGTAAATTCATACATAATCAAATAATTTTTTACATATGTGCCTGAGTTGTAGAATACTCAAGGCCTATTGATTTTGGTGAAGATCGGTTACGGGGAAAGGGCAGTTTACCTGAAACATTTTTTGTTGTAAACAAGAGTAAAGTACTTAATGTTGATAAATAAAGTATCCTGATAAGAAGATCTTATAATCCACTGTAGAAACGTAGATGAAATATCTATAAATGAAGAGGCTAGTTGAACGGGGTGGGGGTAATTTTCTATAAATGAAAATTATAGTTGAAGGGGGAGGGGATAATTTTTATATGTGTACTACATTATCGGCAACAAAGCAATAGTTTGTTGTTAATATTCCTTCCCAGGCTGTTTGGCCGTAATCCAATGTTTTCTGCAAAACCAGACATTTCCACAGTGCCGTCGCCTGCCATCATTAGTGAAAATCGAGTGTGATAACGTGTGGTTATATACGTTAGTGACGACAGTACTGTGGTTGTAATATTAATTATTATTTCATTTTTTGTTTACCATTTACTTTCACATGATCACTGGTCGGCGTCTATTTCGTTCAGACGCCATCTTTAATGTTTGCCAACTATATAAAAAATTTGTTACTTACCAGGAATTCGTGTAGGCGAACCTGGAGGACAGAATGGGATTATTCCATTAAATAAATTAGTCATCTTTTCACAAATACTTCTGACCTTTTATTATTACGATAAAAAAATATAACACAAAAGAAAACATTTTTTTGGCTCAGCCATGTGGCCCATGATATAAAACCTCATTACCCGAGTTTTGGGTTTCTTAACATTTTATCCCTTATATTCGTAAACTCATTTCAAAAATCATTTCATTACATAAAATAATAGAACGAAAACTTTACTTAAATTTACTCTCTTCGCAAACCATCGCTCCTTATTTATTACTTAATTTTTCATTCACTCGCATACGCACACGCACCCCATGCCCAACTGATATCTCAATTTTGTTATTTGATGTTAAAATTAAGCCTTTTAACAGGACATAATTCTGAATTTGTTGTCCCCCAACTGGTTACTTATCTGGCTATATGTCCGAAAGAGTCCAACGTCCCGCCATACCTTTCATCACTCCGCACATTTTCTTCACTTTTGGACCGAAACTGTTACTTTATTTTAATTATTCACTGTAATTAAATAATAATAGTTACATTATTATTTAATTTATAAATTTTGGTTTTAAAATCACATTTCTTGAGTTACGGGCACCCGTAAAATTGTTTCGGAACTTTGCGGCTGTACTGCACAACGGAATATTGTAGACTGGGGCGAAATTTACTGTCTCAATTTCTGAAGTAGTGAGGGAATCACGTGACTTCAATCTTTTGTTCTTGTTGCGTTTGGAAGCCAGTTTTGACGAGGTTGTTAATTTGAATCTACATTCCAGCGGTAATTTGAAGCTGGGATCGGCTCTGATGTCATCTTGCATGACTTGTGATTACATAGGTCAAAGTTCGTTCGGCTGAAAATAGCTGCCTTGCTTACATCCCACTGGTGACCTTGACACTATTTCACTCACTTTCCTGCGTCGTTATAATTCAGGAATAAAATTTACATTTATTATGTTGTGACCTCTTTTCCCCAAATTACCCCGGGTAGACCTAAACTGTCCCTTTACAATACCCCCTCAATGAGAGGTTTTATGCCGAAGCATAAAAACTCTCATTGACACTCATACTTCCTAAAGAGATCAGCCTGGATATGTCGCCACAATCCCCTTTATGTTTTATTAAAAATCGTGGTTAACTTACCCCCTGGTCCAGTGACTGTGACCGCACCTGAATGACCGTACTGGACTTCCCTTTCGAGATCCCAACACCGCAAGGCCAGACAGGCACTTGATGCCCCTGCTCTGACGTGCAAGCTAGCACAGGCTGCTGCCACAGCATCACCAGACACTGAAACATGAAATCCAAATATCAAATAGTGACCTGGTATAATACCATATCCTCAACTGATCTGGTTCCCTTTAGCTGTGCTGGTTTGCATTAAGAAGCACTGGTTTTCTTAACTCCTAACATATACTGATGAATACTGAACATAACATAATACATTTAAACTTCAATACCAACATTCTGAATGCCCTTCACTCGTTAACTCTTATCCCAAAATTCAAAATATTTCCCTGATCCCAATCAGAATTTAAATAAACATTTCCCATTACAATATTACAAATACCTTCCATTATATCATCCACATTTTAAAATAATTAAATTCATTAATAAAATTCTTATATAGAATAAAACACATTTAAATCAACTACATCAGAACAAATTATTTACTTAACAATCGTTAAACATCTTCCTAATACTCCTCAAATCAACCTAAAATCATTTAGTTACATCATCAGATCAACTACACCTTCTACATCATCAACATAATTCAATTTACTATTCAATAATTTATTACTAACAGTTTAGTAACCTCCTTCTTCATCATTATCTAATATCCCCCCTTTACCCAGTTACAATTAGATAAATCACCTCACGGGTAAACCATGTAAGGCATTTACCTTGTTGCATAAATACTCTATTATTTATGCCCCTGGCTTGTAACGGCCAGCTCCTTTCCACACGCTCTATTGCTTAATGATGTTGGACTGTAGCGCCCATTTGCCTCCACAAGAACTGAATTTTATTAGGGTGCAAACGCTGCTTACACCGTTCTTGCTTGGGCGTTATATAAAAATTCGGCATTACTTATTTCCAAGGACACCAGTAATACTACTACAATGATTCATACGCCCTTAATAGGTTCTATCACCCCATTTGGTGGTAGCCGCTGTTCCAAAGTTATGTGGATTCCCCTGATGAAAACCCCCTGTTAATTTCTAAATTATACCAATTTCATAGGCAGCCAACCATGGTCAGTTTACAGTAAGTCTGGCCACAACTGGTTGTCATCCAAAACCACGGTCTGGGCTAGTAAGGCCGGGACCGCCCGAAAGTGAAGAATCTTATTTAAAACATATTATACATTTAAGATCCCTACACTTACATAATACAACATAATACACTCAAAATGAACATTAACCTTATTACATTAAGACAAACATTTCCAATTTAAGTTTGATCAAAAATTACAAACCTTACAGTTTTACTTTAGTTTCAAATTCTATTAAATCTTTCACTTGTTACATTATATTTCATTTCAACTATGAATTTCTATTTAGCATTTTCATGATTAATTGGTTCGGGTGATTCCCAGTCATTCATAATGATTTGATTTATTGAACGGGCATATAGATATAACCTCACTCACCTTCTTCCTTCTAATAACCACTAACGGATTTGCACAGGGTGACACCAATCTCTCAATAAAATACTCCTCCAACCATTTATCTAACTCTACTTTGATCATTGTCCTCTTATTACAAATCACCTGATGCCCTTTTTGTACATAGGATGTGTGTTCCCGCACCACCAGCTCATTCCCTTATCAGTTCCTGGCCCTTTCCAGGTAACTCCACAGCCCTCTTTAAAACTTTTCACCTTCCGCCACAACACTTTGCGTTGAGGACTCCTTACACCTCCACCCTCACTACAAAATTTATGTACCCTGCTGTCACCTATTGACTCTCCACTTTCATCACTCCCTTTCTCTCCACACCCATTCACTCTCGCTACTGTGTCCCTACTAATACTCCGTTTTGTATTACTTTTATTCCAGAAATTCTTATTTTGTCTAATACCCATTTAAAATTAACTCTGACTGTCTTAATGCCTTATTGAAATAATCATCACCCAAATTCCCACTTTTACAACACTTTACATTAAGTTAATCGTTGAAAATTACATTAGAAAATTCATAACTTTATAATAACAATATAACTCAATACCTGAACACCTCGTATGTTTAATCATTTACTATTTATTATAAAATCTAAATCTCAGAAATCATTTAAATTCATCACCAAAATTCCTCTGTACAACATTTTAAATTAATTAATTAATCTCCAATTATTTAATTCAATCAGTTTTTAAAACAACTAAGTTGCTTTAATTACATTTTAAAATTCACAATTACTCTCATCATTTATTTAGGCTAGTAAAATGATGTTATTATTATAAAATCAAATCCTATTACATACATACATTGTTCATATAAAATACAGAGTACACCATAATCTATTACACAAATACATTTGACATCAACACAAAAGTATATACAATCCACATTGTTATCTGTTATTATTTACCACAAATCATTTCATAATACAGTCCATTTCAGAACCCCCTACTCACATAATTAAATGTTCATAAACACTAAATGTTTAACCACCATCATCGAATAATAATCTGGTCTTACGTCTACACAATTCATTTTTTATTAAATACATATTGTTATTATGATTATAACAACCATCATCAATAATTTCATCCCTCGTATCAATATAGTATTCAAAAACATTATTGCATACTATTAATTCAAAAATCCTGTCGACATTTGGTAGGGTCAATTCTCCCTTAGTATCATCTGTTACGACTAAATCTTTTATCATTTCTTTAGTATAGTAATCATCTACTACTAGTAACCCCATCTTATATACAGGTAAGCTGTCAACATTATTATCACCTCTTGCTGCACTAACTAGATCGCCAGGTAAGAATTCAACATAGTCATCAATTCTCTCACTCTTCACTCTCTCTCTCTTAATTCTTTATAACTTCTACTAATCTCAAACACCTCTATCTTCCTCTCTCTCTCTAAATATCTCTCATCATAACACCATTTCACACTTTCTCTATCATTCCATGCAGAGGGTACTGGAACATAAAACACCTCCTGGCTTTTCCAGGAACACCACAAAAACTCAGGGAACTACTCGAAAACACATCGTTTTCTACCAAGGGACTCTCGCCCTTCAAAAACATTTGTAAACCTCTTGGTTCACAATAAACCTGGGGAAAATTTACCCTCTGCCCCCTCTCCACAAAATAACTCTCTTCATACTCTCTCTCTAACTTACAAATACTGATTTCTACCCCTTCACAACCCCCTACTCCCATTACTCTCTCACTCTCTCTTACTATCTCTATATTCTCATCGTCACTATTAATTTTCATTGTATCACCCTTAAATAGCTCGTTTTCAACTATCTTGCCACTACTATTTGTTAACTCATTTTTATAATTATCACTTACCTCGTTAATGATTTCTTCATTATTATTCGTCATCATATCATCATCATTATTTTTTATACCATTACAACCACTTACCTTATTATATTTACCATTTTCTTCCCTCTCCTTTCTCTTTCTACTTTCGTCTACTTCGTCTTGTAATTGTTTTACAATAACGCTAAAATGTTCATTAACTTCTAAACTTTTATTAATACTGACATTTTGTTGTTTTATTTCGTTTCTAATCTCGTTCAACTTTTCACTAAAACTACTCTTTATTTCATTATTTTGTTCATTTAATTTATCATTCATTTTAGTGTTTACTTCATAAAAACGACTATTTATTTTGTCGTATTTTTCATTAAAATTACTCTTCATTTCATTATTTTGTTCTTTCAACTTTTCATTAAAATTATTCTTTATTTCATTAAATCTACTTTCATTTTTAACGTCTTGTTCTTTGAATTTTTCATTAAAATCACTATTTCTTACCATATTCTCAGACATTGTTTTCATATGGTTAAATATATCATCCATCGACCACTCTCTTACTCTAGTTGTCATTGGAGTGGACTGTGCTTCTACATTATTCAATATTACCGATTCGGTAAAACTACTTTCGTTATCTGCCATTTTAATCAATTAATACTTAATCATTACTTACAATATAAACATGAACAAATAATAACCTCCTCAGCACTTTACATTACTACTACCACATCATTCGTACATTTATTTGTATTTTATTCTGTTACCTTAAATAACCATTCTGTTCCTCCAAGTAGGTCTACATTTACATAAATTTAATTATGTAAACGTCTACTGTTCGAGCGCCAATGTAATATTAATTATTATTTCATTTTTTGTTTACCATTTACTTTCACATGATCACTGGTCGGTGTCTATTTCGTTCAGACGCCATCTTTAATGTTTGCCAACTATATACAAAATTTGTTACTTACCAGGAATTCGTGTAGGCGAACCTGGAGGACAGAATGGGATTATTCCATTAAATAAATTAGTCATCTGTTCACAAATACTTCTGACCTTTTATTATTATGATAAAAAAATATAACACAATAGAAAACATTTTTTTGGCTCAGCCATGTGGCCCATGATATAAAACCTCATTACCCGAGTTTGGGTTTCTTAACATTTTATCCCTTATATTCGTAAACTCATTTCAAAAATCATTTCATTACAGAAAACTTTACTTAAATTTACTCTCTTCGCAAACCAGCGCTCCTTATTTATTACTTAATTTTTCATTCACTCACATACGCACACGCACCCCATGCCCAAATGAGATCTCAATTTTTTTATTTGATGTTAAAATGAAGCCTGTCAACAGGACATAATTCTGAATTTGTTATCCCACAACTGGTTACTTATCTGGCTATATGTCCGAAAGAGTCCAACGTCCCGGCATACCTTTCATCACTCCGCACATTTTCTTCACCACTTTTGGACCGAAACTGTTACTTTATTTTAATTATTCACAGTAATTAAATAATAATAGTTACATTATTATTTAATTTATAAATTTTGTTTTTAAAATCACATTTCTTGAGTTACGGGCGCCCGTAAAATTGTTTCGGAACTTTGCGGCTGTACCGCACGACGGAATATTGTAGACTGGGGCGAAATTTACTGTCTCAATTTCTGAAGTAGTGAGGGAATCACGTGACTTCCAATCTTTTGTTCTTGTTGCGTTTGGAAGCCAGTTTTGACGAGGTTGTTAATTTGAATCTACATTCCAGCGGTAACTTGAAGCTGTGATCGGCTCTGATGTCATCTTGCATGACTTTGATTACATAGGTCAAAGTTCGTTCGGCTAAAAATAACTGCCTCGCTTACATTCCACTGGTGACCTTGACACTATTTCACTCACTTTCCTGCATCGTTATAATTCAGGAATAAAATTTACATTTATTATGTTGTGACCTCTTTTCCCCAAATTACCCCGGGTAGACCTAAACTGTCCCGTTACATGGTTAAGGCTGAAGTAATAAGTGGAAAGAAGTAGTTTCTATGGAAACTTTTCATTTTGTAAATGATTTTAAATATAAATCTTAGAACATGGAAGTCATGTATGGTTCTCCATACCGATATTTTATATTACTTGCAGTCTGTAGTAAGATTACATACAATAACTGTTTAAGGTTCGCAGACCTATATATAGTTTGATAGGCTCATACCATAACAAATGTTTTCTTACTTAATTACTAAGTACTAGACCCTGAGCATCTTGCAGAGGGTTCATTCCCTAAAGACCAAAAGTCTGTCTATGAAATGTTCCTCTGTAAACACGTGCAGTTACACTGGCCAGCGATCCACAGGAAGCAAATCGCTGTCCACCTTTTCGGCTTGCACACGTTTTGTTGGTGTGGGTTTCGGCACTTTTCATTTAAAAAGCGTGCAAACATAAGGAAATAAACATGAGTGAGGCCAGAAATAATGCGAATTGTGTGTGTGCGTATGTGTCCTGCCGGCCTTTTTATTACGGTAATCACAATAATAAAACTTTGGAAAAGTAAACATTACATAATTGAGATATGTTTACCTGCCAGGAACGATATATTTTCACTCATACGTGATTTAAATTAAAATGAAAAATATAGAATTTTGTTAAAGTGACATGAACAGTTTCCATAGAAACTACTTCTTTGTTGTCAATAACGTAGTACACATATAAAACTTATAAAAATTTACCTCCTCCCTCATCAACTACCATTTTAATTTATAAAAAAAGATTACCCCCTCCTCCTTTCAACTACCCTTTTCATTTATAGATATTTCATCTACCGTTCTACAGTGGATTATTATAACCTTCTTTTAAGGATACTTTATTTATCAAAATTAAGCACTTTACTCTTGTTAAAACATAAAACGTTGCAGGTAAACTAGCCCTTTCCCTTAACCGATCTTCACCAAAAACAATAGGCCTTGAGTCCTCTACAATTCATGGCTGTATGCAAAAAATTATTTGATTCTGTTTGAATTTGAGGCTGTTATCATTTGCCATAGAAAAATTTCTACACACAGACACTTTTCAAAAAAATCAGTATGGAGAACCTTACATTACTTCCATGTCCTAAAATTTATATTTAAAATCATTTAAATATTAATTAAATAAGTGGATGCTTGAGTTCTGAAAAAATTACGTATCAGCTAAAATGGTACCACCATGTCAGGTGGATTAAGACTATCCTCAACCTTCGTGAGGAAGGACTGTACTTTTGGATAAAATGTCTGTAGGTCGAACAAAGAGCTAGCTAAAGGTAGCTGCGATCTGATTCCTGTAATGAAATTGGACTCTCGCTGCGAGGGGCCAAGGGATGTCTTTAGTGTTATCAAAGTCTTTCCTGTCAATACTATACTAGTCATTTTTTACTACCATGTTCCATAAGGAAATGGAAGTATGGTGATGGCAAAAAAAATCGTATTCGAGATTATTGCAGATTCTGATTGTACTACCCTCAAAACATGAAAAAACGTCATTTTTTGAAAAGTGTCTGTGTGTGTGTCTGTCTGTCTTAGATTTTTTTCTATGGCAAACGATAACAGCCGCAAATTCAAACAGAATCAAATAATGTTTTGCATGCAGCCCTGAATTTTAGAATTCTTAAGACCTATTGTTTTTGTTGAAGATCGGTTTAGGGAAAGGGGTAGTTTACCTGCAACGTTTTATGTTTTAACATGGGTAATTTTTTCTATGACGAATGATAACTGCCGTAAATTCAATCAGAATCAAATAATGTTTTGCATGCCTTCCTGAGGTATAGAGAACTAAATGTCTGTTGATTTTGGTGAAGATCGGTTACGATAAAGGGGTAGTTTACCTGCAACATTTTATGTTTTAACAACGGTAATTTTTTCTATGATGAACTATAACTGCCGCACATTCAAGCAGAATCAAACATTTTTTTGCATACATACATCAATTGTAAAAGACTGAAGGCCTGTTGATTTTGTTGAAGATCGGTTAAGGGAAAGGGGTAGTTTACCTGCAACATTTTATGTTGTAACAAGAGAACGTTTTTCATGAAGAATGATAACTGCCGTACATTCAAACAGAATCAAATAATTTTTTACATATGTGCCTGAGTTGTAGAGGACTCAAGACCTATTGAGTTTGGTGAAGATCAGTTAAGAGAAAGGTGTAGTTTACCTGCAACGTTTTATGTGATAACAAGGGTAATTTTTTCTATGACGAACGATAACTGCCGTAAATTCAAACATAATCAAATAATTTTTTACATATGTGCCTGAGTTGTAGAATACTCAAGGCCTATTGATTTTGGTGAAGATCGGTTACGGGGAAAGGGCAGTTTACCTGAAACATTTTTTGTTGTAAACAAGAGTAAAGTACTTAATTTTGATAAATAAAGTATCCTGATAAGAAGATCTTATAATCCACTGTAGAAACGTAGATGAAATATCTATAAATGAAGAGGCTAGTTGAACGGGGTGGGGGTAATTTTCTATAAATGAAAATTATAGTTGAAGGGGGAGGGGATAATTTTTATATGTGTACTACATTATCGGCAACAAAGCAATAGTTTGTTGTTAATATTCCTTCCCAGGCTGTTTGGCCGTAATCCAATGTTTTCTGCAAAACCAGACATTTCCACAGTGCCGTCGCCTGCCATCATTAGTGAAAATCGAGTGTGATAACGTGTGGTTATATACGTTAGTGACGACAGTACTGTGGTTGTAATATTAATTATTATTTCATTTTTTGTTTACCATTTACTTTCACATGATCACTGGTCGGCGTCTATTTCGTTCAGACGCCATCTTTAATGTTTGCCAACTATATAAAAAATTTGTTACTTACCAGGAATTCGTGTAGGCGAACCTGGAGGACAGAATGGGATTATTCCATTAAATAAATTAGTCATCTTTTCACAAATACTTCTGACCTTTTATTATTACGATAAAAAAATATAACACAAAAGAAAACATTTTTTTGGCTCAGCCATGTGGCCCATGATATAAAACCTCATTACCCGAGTTTTGGGTTTCTTAACATTTTATCCCTTATATTCGTAAACTCATTTCAAAAATCATTTCATTACATAAAATAATAGAACGAAAACTTTACTTAAATTTACTCTCTTCGCAAACCATCGCTCCTTATTTATTACTTAATTTTTCATTCACTCGCATACGCACACGCACCCCATGCCCAACTGATATCTCAATTTTGTTATTTGATGTTAAAATTAAGCCTTTTAACAGGACATAATTCTGAATTTGTTGTCCCCCAACTGGTTACTTATCTGGCTATATGTCCGAAAGAGTCCAACGTCCCGCCATACCTTTCATCACTCCGCACATTTTCTTCACTTTTGGACCGAAACTGTTACTTTATTTTAATTATTCACTGTAATTAAATAATAATAGTTACATTATTATTTAATTTATAAATTTTGGTTTTAAAATCACATTTCTTGAGTTACGGGCACCCGTAAAATTGTTTCGGAACTTTGCGGCTGTACTGCACAACGGAATATTGTAGACTGGGGCGAAATTTACTGTCTCAATTTCTGAAGTAGTGAGGGAATCACGTGACTTCAATCTTTTGTTCTTGTTGCGTTTGGAAGCCAGTTTTGACGAGGTTGTTAATTTGAATCTACATTCCAGCGGTAATTTGAAGCTGGGATCGGCTCTGATGTCATCTTGCATGACTTGTGATTACATAGGTCAAAGTTCGTTCGGCTGAAAATAGCTGCCTTGCTTACATCCCACTGGTGACCTTGACACTATTTCACTCACTTTCCTGCATCGTTATAATTCAGGAATAAAATTTACATTTATTATGTTGTGACCTCTTTTCCCCAAATTACCCCGGGTAGACCTAAACTGTCCCTTTACAATACCCCCTCAATGAGAGGTTTTATGCCGAAGCATAAAAACTCTCATTGACACTCATACTTCCTAAAGAGATCAGCCTGGATATGTCGCCACAATCCCCTTTATGTTTTATTAAAAATCGTGGTTAACTTACCCCCTGGTCCAGTGACTGTGACCGCACCTGAATGACCGTACTGGACTTCCCTTTCGAGATCCCAACACCGCAAGGCCAGACAGGCACTTGATGCCCCTGCTCTGACGTGCAAGCTAGCACAGGCTGCTGCCACAGCATCACCAGACACTGAAACATGAAATCCAAATATCAAATAGTGACCTGGTATAATACCATATCCTCAACTGATCTGGTTCCCTTTAGCTGTGCTGGTTTGCATTAAGAAGCACTGGTTTTCTTAACTCCTAACATATACTGATGAATACTGAACATAACATAATACATTTAAACTTCAATACCAACATTCTGAATGCCCTTCACTCGTTAACTCTTATCCCAAAATTCAAAATATTTCCCTGATCCCAATCAGAATTTAAATAAACATTTCCCATTACAATATTACAAATACCTTCCATTATATCATCCACATTTTAAAATAATTAAATTCATTAATAAAATTCTTATATAGAATAAAACACATTTAAATCAACTACATCAGAACAAATTATTTACTTAACAATCGTTAAACATCTTCCTAATACTCCTCAAATCAACCTAAAATCATTTAGTTACATCATCAGATCAACTACACCTTCTACATCATCAACATAATTCAATTTACTATTCAATAATTTATTACTAACAGTTTAGTAACCTCCTTCTTCATCATTATCTAATATCCCCCCTTTACCCAGTTACAATTAGATAAATCACCTCACGGGTAAACCATGTAAGGCATTTACCTTGTTGCATAAATACTCTATTATTTATGCCCCTGGCTTGTAACGGCCAGCTCCTTTCCACACGCTCTATTGCTTAATGATGTTGGACTGTAGCGCCCATTTGCCTCCACAAGAACTGAATTTTATTAGGGTGCAAACGCTGCTTACACCGTTCTTGCTTGGGCGTTATATAAAAATTCGGCATTACTTATTTCCAAGGACACCAGTAATACTACTACAATGATTCATACGCCCTTAATAGGTTCTATCACCCCATTTGGTGGTAGCCGCTGTTCCAAAGTTATGTGGATTCCCCTGATGAAAACCCCCTGTTAATTTCTAAATTATACCAATTTCATAGGCAGCCAACCATGGTCAGTTTACAGTAAGTCTGGCCACAACTGGTTGTCATCCAAAACCACGGTCTGGGCTAGTAAGGCCGGGACCGCCCGAAAGTGAAGAATCTTATTTAAAACATATTATACATTTAAGATCCCTACACTTACATAATACAACATAATACACTCAAAATGAACATTAACCTTATTACATTAAGACAAACATTTCCAATTTAAGTTTGATCAAAAATTACAAACCTTACAGTTTTACTTTAGTTTCAAATTCTATTAAATCTTTCACTTGTTACATTATATTTCATTTCAACTATGAATTTCTATTTAGCATTTTCATGATTAATTGGTTCGGGTGATTCCCAGTCATTCATAATGATTTGATTTATTGAACGGGCATATAGATATAACCTCACTCACCTTCTTCCTTCTAATAACCACTAACGGATTTGCACAGGGTGACACCAATCTCTCAATAAAATACTCCTCCAACCATTTATCTAACTCTACTTTGATCATTGTCCTCTTATTACAAATCACCTGATGCCCTTTTTGTACATAGGATGTGTGTTCCCGCACCACCAGCTCATTCCCTTATCAGTTCCTGGCCCTTTCCAGGTAACTCCACAGCCCTCTTTAAAACTTTTCACCTTCCGCCACAACACTTTGCGTTGAGGACTCCTTACACCTCCACCCTCACTACAAAATTTATGTACCCTGCTGTCACCTATTGACTCTCCACTTTCATCACTCCCTTTCTCTCCACACCCATTCACTCTCGCTACTGTGTCCCTACTAATACTCCGTTTTGTATTACTTTTATTCCAGAAATTCTTATTTTGTCTAATACCCATTTAAAATTAACTCTGACTGTCTTAATGCCTTATTGAAATAATCATCACCCAAATTCCCACTTTTACAACACTTTACATTAAGTTAATCGTTGAAAATTACATTAGAAAATTCATAACTTTATAATAACAATATAACTCAATACCTGAACACCTCGTATGTTTAATCATTTACTATTTATTATAAAATCTAAATCTCAGAAATCATTTAAATTCATCACCAAAATTCCTCTGTACAACATTTTAAATTAATTAATTAATCTCCAATTATTTAATTCAATCAGTTTTTAAAACAACTAAGTTGCTTTAATTACATTTTAAAATTCACAATTACTCTCATCATTTATTTAGGCTAGTAAAATGATGTTATTATTATAAAATCAAATCCTATTACATACATACATTGTTCATATAAAATACAGAGTACACCATAATCTATTACACAAATACATTTGACATCAACACAAAAGTATATACAATCCACATTGTTATCTGTTATTATTTACCACAAATCATTTCATAATACAGTCCATTTCAGAACCCCCTACTCACATAATTAAATGTTCATAAACACTAAATGTTTAACCACCATCATCGAATAATAATCTGGTCTTACGTCTACACAATTCATTTTTTATTAAATACATATTGTTATTATGATTATAACAACCATCATCAATAATTTCATCCCTCGTATCAATATAGTATTCAAAAACATTATTGCATACTATTAATTCAAAAATCCTGTCGACATTTGGTAGGGTCAATTCTCCCTTAGTATCATCTGTTACGACTAAATCTTTTATCATTTCTTTAGTATAGTAATCATCTACTACTAGTAACCCCATCTTATATACAGGTAAGCTGTCAACATTATTATCACCTCTTGCTGCACTAACTAGATCGCCAGGTAAGAATTCAACATAGTCATCAATTCTCTCACTCTTCACTCTCTCTCTCTTAATTCTTTATAACTTCTACTAATCTCAAACACCTCTATCTTCCTCTCTCTCTCTAAATATCTCTCATCATAACACCATTTCACACTTTCTCTATCATTCCATGCAGAGGGTACTGGAACATAAAACACCTCCTGGCTTTTCCAGGAACACCACATAAACTCAGGGAACTACTCGAAAACACATCGTTTTCTACCAAGGGACTCTCGCCCTTCAAAAACATTTGTAAACCTCTTGGTTCACAATAAACCTGGGGAAAATTTACCCTCTGCCCCCTCTCCACAAAATAACTCTCTTCATACTCTCTCTCTAACTTACAAATACTGATTTCTACCCCTTCACAACCCCCTACTCCCATTACTCTCTCACTCTCTCTTACTATCTCTATATTCTCATCGTCACTATTAATTTTCATTGTATCACCCTTAAATAGCTCGTTTTCAACTATCTTGCCACTACTATTTGTTAACTCATTTTTATAATTATCACTTACCTCGTTAATGATTTCTTCATTATTATTCGTCATCATATCATCATCATTATTTTTTATACCATTACAACCACTTACCTTATTATATTTACCATTTTCTTCCCTCTCCTTTCTCTTTCTACTTTCGTCTACTTCGTCTTGTAATTGTTTTACAATAACGCTAAAATGTTCATTAACTTCTAAACTTTTATTAATACTGACATTTTGTTGTTTTATTTCGTTTCTAATCTCGTTCAACTTTTCACTAAAACTACTCTTTATTTCATTATTTTGTTCATTTAATTTATCATTCATTTTAGTGTTTACTTCATAAAAACGACTATTTATTTTGTCGTATTTTTCATTAAAATTACTCTTCATTTCATTATTTTGTTCTTTCAACTTTTCATTAAAATTATTCTTTATTTCATTAAATCTACTTTCATTTTTAACGTCTTGTTCTTTGAATTTTTCATTAAAATCACTATTTCTTACCATATTCTCAGACATTGTTTTCATATGGTTAAATATATCATCCATCGACCACTCTCTTACTCTAGTTGTCATTGGAGTGGACTGTGCTTCTACATTATTCAATATTACCGATTCGGTAAAACTACTTTCGTTATCTGCCATTTTAATCAATTAATACTTAATCATTACTTACAATATAAACATGAACAAATAATAACCTCCTCAGCACTTTACATTACTACTACCACATCATTCGTACATTTATTTGTATTTTATTCTGTTACCTTAAATAACCATTCTGTTCCTCCAAGTAGGTCTACATTTACATAAATTTAATTATGTAAACGTCTACTGTTCGAGCGCCAATGTAATATTAATTATTATTTCATTTTTTGTTTACCATTTACTTTCACATGATCACTGGTCGGTGTCTATTTCGTTCAGACGCCATCTTTAATGTTTGCCAACTATATACAAAATTTGTTACTTACCAGGAATTCGTGTAGGCGAACCTGGAGGACAGAATGGGATTATTCCATTAAATAAATTAGTCATCTGTTCACAAATACTTCTGACCTTTTATTATTATGATAAAAAAATATAACACAATAGAAAACATTTTTTTGGCTCAGCCATGTGGCCCATGATATAAAACCTCATTACCCGAGTTTGGGTTTCTTAACATTTTATCCCTTATATTCGTAAACTCATTTCAAAAATCATTTCATTACAGAAAACTTTACTTAAATTTACTCTCTTCGCAAACCAGCGCTCCTTATTTATTACTTAATTTTTCATTCACTCACATACGCACACGCACCCCATGCCCAAATGAGATCTCAATTTTTTTATTTGATGTTAAAATGAAGCCTGTCAACAGGACATAATTCTGAATTTGTTATCCCACAACTGGTTACTTATCTGGCTATATGTCCGAAAGAGTCCAACGTCCCGGCATACCTTTCATCACTCCGCACATTTTCTTCACCACTTTTGGACCGAAACTGTTACTTTATTTTAATTATTCACTGTAATTAAATAATAATAGTTACATTATTATTTAATTTATAAATTTTGTTTTTAAAATCACATTTCTTGAGTTACGGGCGCCCGTAAAATTGTTTCGGAACTTTGCGGCTGTACCGCACGACGGAATATTGTAGACTGGGGCGAAATTTACTGTCTCAATTTCTGAAGTAGTGAGGGAATCACGTGACTTCCAATCTTTTGTTCTTGTTGCGTTTGGAAGCCAGTTTTGACGAGGTTGTTAATTTGAATCTACATTCCAGCGGTAACTTGAAGCTGTGATCGGCTCTGATGTCATCTTGCATGACTTTGATTACATAGGTCAAAGTTCGTTCGGCTAAAAATAACTGCCTCGCTTACATTCCACTGGTGACCTTGACACTATTTCACTCACTTTCCTGCATCGTTATAATTCAGGAATAAAATTTACATTTATTATGTTGTGACCTCTTTTCCCCAAATTACCCCGGGTAGACCTAAACTGTCCCGTTACATGGTTAAGGCTGAAGTAATAAGTGGAAAGAAGTAGTTTCTATGGAAACTTTTCATTTTGTAAATGATTTTAAATATAAATCTTAGAACATGGAAGTCATGTATGGTTCTCCATACCGATATTTTATATTACTTGCAGTCTGTAGTAAGATTACATACAATAACTGTTTAAGGTTCGCAGACCTATATATAGTTTGATAGGCTCATACCATAACAAATGTTTTCTTACTTAATTACTAAGTACTAGACCCTGAGCATCTTGCAGAGGGTTCATTCCCTAAAGACCAAAAGTCTGTCTATGAAATGTTCCTCTGTAAACACGTGCAGTTACACTGGCCAGCGATCCACAGGAAGCAAATCGCTGTCCACCTTTTCGGCTTGCACACGTTTTGTTGGTGTGGGTTTCGGCACTTTTCATTTAAAAAGCGTGCAAACATAAGGAAATAAACATGAGTGAGGCCAGAAATAATGCGAATTGTGTGTGTGCGTATGTGTCCTGCCGGCCTTTTTATTACGGTAATCACAATAATAAAACTTTGGAAAAGTAAACATTACATAATTGAGATATGTTTACCTGCCAGGAACGATATATTTTCACTCATACGTGATTTAAATTAAAATGAAAAATATAGTGACATGAACTGTTTCCATAGAAACTACTTCTTTGTTGTCAATAACGTAGTACACATATAAAACTTATAAAAATTTACCTCCTCCCTCATCAACTACCATTTTAATTTATAAAAAAAGATTACCCCCTCCTCCTTTCAACTACCCTTTTCATTTATAGATATTTCATCTACCGTTCTACAGTGGATTATTATAACCTTCTTTTAAGGATACTTTATTTATCAAAATTAAGCACTTTACTCTTGTTAAAACATAAAACGTTGCAGGTAAACTAGCCCTTTCCCTTAACCGATCTTCACCAAAAACAATAGGCCTTGAGTCCTCTACAATTCATGGCTGTATGCAAAAAATTATTTGATTCTGTTTGAATTTGAGGCTGTTATCATTTGCCATAGAAAAATTTCTACACACAGACACTTTTCAAAAAAATCAGTATGGAGAACCTTACATTACTTCCATGTCCTAAAATTTATATTTAAAATCATTTAAATATTAATTAAATAAGTGGATGCTTGAGTTCTGAAAAAATTACGTATCAGCTAAAATGGTACCACCATGTCAGGTGGATTAAGACTATCCTCAACCTTCGTGAGGAAGGACTGTACTTTTGGATAAAATGTCTGTAGGTCGAACAAAGAGCTAGCTAAAGGTAGCTGCGATCTGATTCCTGTAATGAAATTGGACTCTCGCTGCGAGGGGCCAAGGGATGTCTTTAGTGTTATCAAAGTCTTTCCTGTCAATACTATACTAGTCATTTTTTACTACCATGTTCCATAAGGAAATGGAAGTATGGTGATGGCAAAAAAAATCGTATTCGAGATTATTGCAGATTCTGATTGTACTACCCTCAAAACATGAAAAAACGTCATTTTTTGAAAAGTGTCTGTGTGTGTGTCTGTCTGTCTTAGATTTTTTTCTATGGCAAACGATAACAGCCGCAAATTCAAACAGAATCAAATAATGTTTTGCATGCAGCCCTGAATTTTAGAATTCTTAAGACCTATTGTTTTTGTTGAAGATCGGTTTAGGGAAAGGGGTAGTTTACCTGCAACGTTTTATGTTTTAACATGGGTAATTTTTTCTATGACGAATGATAACTGCCGTAAATTCAATCAGAATCAAATAATGTTGTGCATGCCTTCCTGAGGTATAGAGAACTAAATGTCTGTTGATTTTGGTGAAGATCGGTTACGATAAAGGGGTAGTTTACCTGCAACATTTTATGTTTTAACAACGGTAATTTTTTCTATGATGAACTATAACTGCCGCACATTCAAGCAGAATCAAACATTTTTTTGCATACATACATCAATTGTAAAAGACTGAAGGCCTGTTGATTTTGTTGAAGATCGGTTTAGGGAAAGGGGTAGTTTACCTGCAACATTTTATGTTGTAACAAGAGAACGTTTTTCATGAAGAATGATAACTGCCGTACATTCAAACAGAATCAAATAATTTTTTACATATGTGCCTGAGTTGTAGAGGACTCAAGACCTATTGAGTTTGGTGAAGATCAGTTAAGAGAAAGGTGTAGTTTACCTGCAACGTTTTATGTGATAACAAGGGTAATTTTTTCTATGACGAACGATAACTGCCGTAAATTCAAACATAATCAAATAATTTTTTACATATGTGCCTGAGTTGTAGAATACTCAAGGCCTATTGATTTTGGTGAAGATCGGTTACGGGGAAAGGGCAGTTTACCTGAAACATTTTTTGTTGTAAACAAGAGTAAAGTACTTAATTTTGATAAATAAAGTATCCTGATAAGAAGATCTTATAATCCACTGTAGAAACGTAGATGAAATATCTATAAATGAAGAGGCTAGTTGAACGGGGTGGGGGTAATTTTCTATAAATGAAAATTATAGTTGAAGGGGGAGGGGATAATTTTTATATGTGTACTACATTATCGGCAACAAAGCAATAGTTTGTTGTTAATATTCCTTCCCAGGCTGTTTGGCCGTAATCCAATGTTTTCTGCAAAACCAGACATTTCCACAGTGCCGTCGCCTGCCATCATTAGTGAAAATCGAGTGTGATAACGTGTGGTTATATACGTTAGTGACGACAGTACTGTGGTTGTAATATTAATTATTATTTCATTTTTTGTTTACCATTTACTTTCACATGATCACTGGTCGGCGTCTATTTCGTTCAGACGCCATCTTTAATGTTTGCCAACTATATAAAAAATTTGTTACTTACCAGGAATTCGTGTAGGCGAACCTGGAGGACAGAATGGGATTATTCCATTAAATAAATTAGTCGTCTTTTCACAAATACTTCTGACCTTTTATTATTACGATAAAAAAATATAACACAAAAGAAAACATTTTTTTGGCTCAGCCATGTGGCCCATGATATAAAACCTCATTACCCGAGTTTTGGGTTTCTTAACATTTTATCCCTTATATTCGTAAACTCATTTCAAAAATCATTTCATTACATAAAATAATAGAACGAAAACTTTACTTAAATTTACTCTCTTCGCAAACCATCGCTCCTTATTTATTACTTAATTTTTCATTCACTCGCATACGCACACGCACCCCATGCCCAACTGATATCTCAATTTTGTTATTTGATGTTAAAATTAAGCCTTTTAACAGGACATAATTCTGAATTTGTTGTCCCCCAACTGGTTACTTATCTGGCTATATGTCCGAAAGAGTCCAACGTCCCGCCATACCTTTCATCACTCCGCACATTTTCTTCACTTTTGGACCGAAACTGTTACTTTATTTTAATTATTCACTGTAATTAAATAATAATAGTTACATTATTATTTAATTTATAAATTTTGGTTTTAAAATCACATTTCTTGAGTTACGGGCACCCGTAAAATTGTTTCGGAACTTTGCGGCTGTACTGCACAACGGAATATTGTAGACTGGGGCGAAATTTACTGTCTCAATTTCTGAAGTAGTGAGGGAATCACGTGACTTCAATCTTTTGTTCTTGTTGCGTTTGGAAGCCAGTTTTGACGAGGTTGTTAATTTGAATCTACATTCCAGCGGTAATTTGAAGCTGGGATCGGCTCTGATGTCATCTTGCATGACTTGTGATTACATAGGTCAAAGTTCGTTCGGCTGAAAATAGCTGCCTTGCTTACATCCCACTGGTGACCTTGACACTATTTCACTCACTTTCCTGCGTCATTATAATTCAGGAATAAAATTTACATTTATTATGTTGTGACCTCTTTTCCCCAAATTACCCCGGGTAGACCTAAACTGTCCCTTTACAATACCCCCTCAATGAGAGGTTTTATGCCGAAGCATAAAAACTCTCATTGACACTCATACTTCCTAAAGAGATCAGCCTGGATATGTCGCCACAATCCCCTTTATGTTTTATTAAAAATCGTGGTTAACTTACCCCCTGGTCCAGTGACTGTGACCGCACCTGAATGACCGTACTGGACTTCCCTTTCGAGATCCCAACACCGCAAGGCCAGACAGGCACTTGATGCCCCTGCTCTGACGTGCAAGCTAGCACAGGCTGCTGCCACAGCATCACCAGACACTGAAACATGAAATCCAAATATCAAATAGTGACCTGGTATAATACCATATCCTCAACTGATCTGGTTCCCTTTAGCTGTGCTGGTTTGCATTAAGAAGCACTGGTTTTCTTAACTCCTAACATATACTGATGAATACTGAACATAACATAATACATTTAAACTTCAATACCAACATTCTGAATGCCCTTCACTCGTTAACTCTTATCCCAAAATTCAAAATATTTCCCTGATCCCAATCAGAATTTAAATAAACATTTCCCATTACAATATTACAAATACCTTCCATTATATCATCCACATTTTAAAATAATTAAATTCATTAATAAAATTCTTATATAGAATAAAACACATTTAAATCAACTACATCAGAACAAATTATTTACTTAACAATCGTTAAACATCTTCCTAATACTCCTCAAATCAACCTAAAATCATTTAGTTACATCATCAGATCAACTACACCTTCTACATCATCAACATAATTCAATTTACTATTCAATAATTTATTACTAACAGTTTAGTAACCTCCTTCTTCATCATTATCTAATATCCCCCCTTTACCCAGTTACAATTAGATAAATCACCTCACGGGTAAACCATGTAAGGCATTTACCTTGTTGCATAAATACTCTATTATTTATGCCCCTGGCTTGTAACGGCCAGCTCCTTTCCACACGCTCTATTGCTTAATGATGTTGGACTGTAGCGCCCATTTGCCTCCACAAGAACTGAATTTTATTAGGGTGCAAACGCTGCTTACACCGTTCTTGCTTGGGCGTTATATAAAAATTCGGCATTACTTATTTCCAAGGACACCAGTAATACTACTACAATGATTCATATGCCCTTAATAGGTTCTATCACCCCATTTGGTGGTAGCCGCTGTTCCAAAGTTATGTGGATTCCCCTGATGAAAACCCCCTGTTAATTTCTAAATTATACCAATTTCATAGGCAGCCAACCATGGTCAGTTTACAGTAAGTCTGGCCACAACTGGTTGTCATCCAAAACCACGGTCTGGGCTAGTAAGGCCGGGACCGCCCGAAAGTGAAGAATCTTATTTAAAACATATTATACATTTAAGATCCCTACACTTACATAATACAACATAATACACTCAAAATGAACATTAACCTTATTACATTAAGACAAACATTTCCAATTTAAGTTTGATCAAAAATTACAAACCTTACAGTTTTACTTTAGTTTCAAATTCTATTAAATCTTTCACTTGTTACATTATATTTCATTTCAACTATGAATTTCTATTTAGCATTTTCATGATTAATTGGTTCGGGTGATTCCCAGTCATTCATAATGATTTGATTTATTGAACGGGCATATAGATATAACCTCACTCACCTTCTTCCTTCTAATAACCACTAACGGATTTGCACAGGGTGACACCAATCTCTCAATAAAATACTCCTCCAACCATTTATCTAACTCTACTTTGATCATTGTCCTCTTATTACAAATCACCTGATGCCCTTTTTGTACATAGGATGTGTGTTCCCGCACCACCAGCTCATTCCCTTATCAGTTCCTGGCCCTTTCCAGGTAACTCCACAGCCCTCTTTAAAACTTTTCACCTTCCGCCACAACACTTTGCGTTGAGGACTCCTTACACCTCCACCCTCACTACAAAATTTATGTACCCTGCTGTCACCTATTGACTCTCCACTTTCATCACTCCCTTTCTCTCCACACCCATTCACTCTCGCTACTGTGTCCCTACTAATACTCCGTTTTGTATTACTTTTATTCCAGAAATTCTTATTTTGTCTAATACCCATTTAAAATTAACTCTGACTGTCTTAATGCCTTATTGAAATAATCATCACCCAAATTCCCACTTTTACAACACTTTACATTAAGTTAATCGTTGAAAATTACATTAGAAAATTCATAACTTTATAATAACAATATAACTCAATACCTGAACACCTCGTATGTTTAATCATTTACTATTTATTATAAAATCTAAATCTCAGAAATCATTTAAATTCATCACCAAAATTCCTCTGTACAACATTTTAAATTAATTAATTAATCTCCAATTATTTAATTCAATCAGTTTTTAAAACAACTAAGTTGCTTTAATTACATTTTAAAATTCACAATTACTCTCATCATTTATTTAGGCTAGTAAAATGATGTTATTATTATAAAATCAAATCCTATTACATACATACATTGTTCATATAAAATACAGAGTACACCATAATCTATTACACAAATACATTTGACATCAACACAAAAGTATATACAATCCACATTGTTATCTGTTATTATTTACCACAAATCATTTCATAATACAGTCCATTTCAGAACCCCCTACTCACATAATTAAATGTTCATAAACACTAAATGTTTAACCACCATCATCGAATAATAATCTGGTCTTACGTCTACACAATTCATTTTTTATTAAATACATATTGTTATTATGATTATAACAACCATCATCAATAATTTCATCCCTCGTATCAATATAGTATTCAAAAACATTATTGCATACTATTAATTCAAAAATCCTGTCGACATTTGGTAGGGTCAATTCTCCCTTAGTATCATCTGTTACGACTAAATCTTTTATCATTTCTTTAGTATAGTAATCATCTACTACTAGTAACCCCATCTTATATACAGGTAAGCTGTCAACATTATTATCACCTCTTGCTGCACTAACTAGATCGCCAGGTAAGAATTCAACATAGTCATCAATTCTCTCACTCTTCACTCTCTCTCTCTTAATTCTTTATAACTTCTACTAATCTCAAACACCTCTATCTTCCTCTCTCTCTCTAAATATCTCTCATCATAACACCATTTCACACTTTCTCTATCATTCCATGCAGAGGGTACTGGAACATAAAACACCTCCTGGCTTTTCCAGGAACACCACAAAAACTCAGGGAACTACTCGAAAACACATCGTTTTCTACCAAGGGACTCTCGCCCTTCAAAAACATTTGTAAACCTCTTGGTTCACAATAAACCTGGGGAAAATTTACCCTCTGCCCCCTCTCCACAAAATAACTCTCTTCATACTCTCTCTCTAACTTACAAATACTGATTTCTACCCCTTCACAACCCCCTACTCCCATTACTCTCTCACTCTCTCTTACTATCTCTATATTCTCATCGTCACTATTAATTTTCATTGTATCACCCTTAAATAGCTCGTTTTCAACTATCTTGCCACTACTATTTGTTAACTCATTTTTATAATTATCACTTACCTCGTTAATGATTTCTTCATTATTATTCGTCATCATATCATCATCATTATTTTTTATACCATTACAACCACTTACCTTATTATATTTACCATTTTCTTCCCTCTCCTTTCTCTTTCTACTTTCGTCTACTTCGTCTTGTAATTGTTTTACAATAACGCTAAAATGTTCATTAACTTCTAAACTTTTATTAATACTGACATTTTGTTGTTTTATTTCGTTTCTAATCTCGTTCAACTTTTCACTAAAACTACTCTTTATTTCATTATTTTGTTCATTTAATTTATCATTCATTTTAGTGTTTACTTCATAAAAACGACTATTTATTTTGTCGTATTTTTCATTAAAATTACTCTTCATTTCATTATTTTGTTCTTTCAACTTTTCATTAAAATTATTCTTTATTTCATTAAATCTACTTTCATTTTTAACGTCTTGTTCTTTGAATTTTTCATTAAAATCACTATTTCTTACCATATTCTCAGACATTGTTTTCATATGGTTAAATATATCATCCATCGACCACTCTCTTACTCTAGTTGTCATTGGAGTGGACTGTGCTTCTACATTATTCAATATTACCGATTCGGTAAAACTACTTTCGTTATCTGCCATTTTAATCAATTAATACTTAATCATTACTTACAATATAAACATGAACAAATAATAACCTCCTCAGCACTTTACATTACTACTACCACATCATTCGTACATTTATTTGTATTTTATTCTGTTACCTTAAATAACCATTCTGTTCCTCCAAGTAGGTCTACATTTACATAAATTTAATTATGTAAACGTCTACTGTTCGAGCGCCAATGTAATATTAATTATTATTTCATTTTTTGTTTACCATTTACTTTCACATGATCACTGGTCGGTGTCTATTTCGTTCAGACGCCATCTTTAATGTTTGCCAACTATATACAAAATTTGTTACTTACCAGGAATTCGTGTAGGCGAACCTGGAGGACAGAATGGGATTATTCCATTAAATAAATTAGTCATCTGTTCACAAATACTTCTGACCTTTTATTATTATGATAAAAAAATATAACACAATAGAAAACATTTTTTTGGCTCAGCCATGTGGCCCATGATATAAAACCTCATTACCCGAGTTTGGGTTTCTTAACATTTTATCCCTTATATTCGTAAACTCATTTCAAAAATCATTTCATTACAGAAAACTTTACTTAAATTTACTCTCTTCGCAAACCAGCGCTCCTTATTTATTACTTAATTTTTCATTCACTCACATACGCACACGCACCCCATGCCCAAATGAGATCTCAATTTTTTTATTTGATGTTAAAATGAAGCCTGTCAACAGGACATAATTCTGAATTTGTTATCCCACAACTGGTTACTTATCTGGCTATATGTCCGAAAGAGTCCAACGTCCCGGCATACCTTTCATCACTCCGCACATTTTCTTCACCACTTTTGGACCGAAACTGTTACTTTATTTTAATTATTCACAGTAATTAAATAATAATAGTTACATTATTATTTAATTTATAAATTTTGTTTTTAAAATCACATTTCTTGAGTTACGGGCGCCCATAAAATTGTTTCGGAACTTTGCGGCTGTACCGCACGACGGAATATTGTAGACTGGGGCGAAATTTACTGTCTCAATTTCTGAAGTAGTGAGGGAATCACGTGACTTCCAATCTTTTGTTCTTGTTGCGTTTGGAAGCCAGTTTTGACGAGGTTGTTAATTTGAATCTACATTCCAGCGGTAACTTGAAGCTGTGATCGGCTCTGATGTCATCTTGCATGACTTTGATTACATAGGTCAAAGTTCGTTCGGCTAAAAATAACTGCCTCGCTTACATTCCACTGGTGACCTTGACACTATTTCACTCACTTTCCTGCATCGTTATAATTCAGGAATAAAATTTACATTTATTATGTTGTGACCTCTTTTCCCCAAATTACCCCGGGTAGACCTAAACTGTCCCGTTACATGGTTAAGGCTGAAGTAATAAGTGGAAAGAAGTAGTTTCTATGGAAACTTTTCATTTTGTAAATGATTTTAAATATAAATCTTAGAACATGGAAGTCATGTATGGTTCTCCATACCGATATTTTATATTACTTGCAGTCTGTAGTAAGATTACATACAATAACTGTTTAAGGTTCGCAGACCTATATATAGTTTGATAGGCTCATACCATAACAAATGTTTTCTTACTTAATTACTAAGTACTAGACCCTGAGCATCTTGCAGAGGGTTCATTCCCTAAAGACCAAAAGTCTGTCTATGAAATGTTCCTCTGTAAACACGTGCAGTTACACTGGCCAGCGATCCACAGGAAGCAAATCGCTGTCCACCTTTTCGGCTTGCACACGTTTTGTTGGTGTGGGTTTCGGCACTTTTCATTTAAAAAGCGTGCAAACATAAGGAAATAAACATGAGTGAGGCCAGAAATAATGCGAATTGTGTGTGTGCGTATGTGTCCTGCCGGCCTTTTTATTACGGTAATCACAATAATAAAACTTTGGAAAAGTAAACATTACATAATTGAGATATGTTTACCTGCCAGGAACGATATATTTTCACTCATACGTGATTTAAATTAAAATGAAAAATATAGAATTTTGTTAAAGTGACATGAACTGTTTCCATAGAAACTACTTCTTTGTTGTCAATAACGTAGTACACATATAAAACTTATAAAAATTTACCTCCTCCCTCATCAACTACCATTTTAATTTATAAAAAAAGATTACCCCCTCCTCCTTTCAACTACCCTTTTCATTTATAGATATTTCATCTACCGTTCTACAGTGGATTGTTATAACCTTCTTTTAAGGATACTTTATTTATCAAAATTAAGCACTTTACTCTTGTTAAAACATAAAACGTTGCAGGTAAACTAGCCCTTTCCCTTAACCGATCTTCACCAAAAACAATAGGCCTTGAGTCCTCTACAATTCATGGCTGTATGCAAAAAATTATTTGATTCTGTTTGAATTTGAGGCTGTTATCATTTGCCATAGAAAAATTTCTACACACAGACACTTTTCAAAAAAATCAGTATGGAGAACCTTACATTACTTCCATGTCCTAAAATTTATATTTAAAATCATTTAAATATTAATTAAATAAGTGGATGCTTGAGTTCTGAAAAAATTACGTATCAGCTAAAATGGTACCACCATGTCAGGTGGATTAAGACTATCCTCAACCTTCGTGAGGAAGGACTGTACTTTTGGATAAAATGTCTGTAGGTCGAACAAAGAGCTAGCTAAAGGTAGCTGCGATCTGATTCCTGTAATGAAATTGGACTCTCGCTGCGAGGGGCCAAGGGATGTCTTTAGTGTTATCAAAGTCTTTCCTGTCAATACTATACTAGTCATTTTTTACTACCATGTTCCATAAGGAAATGGAAGTATGGTGATGGCAAAAAAAATCGTATTCGAGATTATTGCAGATTCTGATTGTACTACCCTCAAAACATGAAAAAACGTCATTTTTTGAAAAGTGTCTGTGTGTGTGTCTGTCTGTCTTAGATTTTTTTCTATGGCAAACGATAACAGCCGCAAATTCAAACAGAATCAAATAATGTTTTGCATGCAGCCCTGAATTTTAGAATTCTTAAGACCTATTGTTTTTGTTGAAGATCGGTTTAGGGAAAGGGGTAGTTTACCTGCAACGTTTTATGTTTTAACATGGGTAATTTTTTCTATGACGAATGATAACTGCCGTAAATTCAATCAGAATCAAATAATGTTGTGCATGCCTTCCTGAGGTATAGAGAACTAAATGTCTGTTGATTTTGGTGAAGATCGGTTACGATAAAGGGGTAGTTTACCTGCAACATTTTATGTTTTAACAACGGTAATTTTTTCTATGATGAACTATAACTGCCGCACATTCAAGCAGAATCAAACATTTTTTTGCATACATACATCAATTGTAAAAGACTGAAGGCCTGTTGATTTTGTTGAAGATCGGTTAAGGGAAAGGGGTAGTTTACCTGCAACATTTTATGTTGTAACAAGAGAACGTTTTTCATGAAGAATGATAACTGCCGTACATTCAAACAGAATCAAATAATTTTTTACATATGTGCCTGAGTTGTAGAGGACTCAAGACCTATTGAGTTTGGTGAAGATCAGTTAAGAGAAAGGTGTAGTTTACCTGCAACGTTTTATGTGATAACAAGGGTAATTTTTTCTATGACGAACGATAACTGCCGTAAATTCAAACATAATCAAATAATTTTTTACATATGTGCCTGAGTTGTAGAATACTCAAGGCCTATTGATTTTGGTGAAGATCGGTTACGGGGAAAGGGCAGTTTACCTGAAACATTTTTTGTTGTAAACAAGAGTAAAGTACTTAATTTTGATAAATAAAGTATCCTGATAAGAAGATCTTATAATCCACTGTAGAAACGTAGATGAAATATCTATAAATGAAGAGGCTAGTTGAACGGGGTGGGGGTAATTTTCTATAAATGAAAATTATAGTTGAAGGGGGAGGGGATAATTTTTATATGTGTACTACATTATCGGCAACAAAGCAATAGTTTGTTGTTAATATTCCTTCCCAGGCTGTTTGGCCGTAATCCAATGTTTTCTGCAAAACCAGACATTTCCACAGTGCCGTCGCCTGCCATCATTAGTGAAAATCGAGTGTGATAACGTGTGGTTATATACGTTAGTGACGACAGTACTGTGGTTGTAATATTAATTATTATTTCATTTTTTGTTTACCATTTACTTTCACATGATCACTGGTCGGCGTCTATTTCGTTCAGACGCCATCTTTAATGTTTGCCAACTATATAAAAAATTTGTTACTTACCAGGAATTCGTGTAGGCGAACCTGGAGGACAGAATGGGATTATTCCATTAAATAAATTAGTCATCTTTTCACAAATACTTCTGACCTTTTATTATTACGATAAAAAAATATAACACAAAAGAAAACATTTTTTTGGCTCAGCCATGTGGCCCATGATATAAAACCTCATTACCCGAGTTTTGGGTTTCTTAACATTTTATCCCTTATATTCGTAAACTCATTTCAAAAATCATTTCATTACATAAAATAATAGAACGAAAACTTTACTTAAATTTACTCTCTTCGCAAACCATCGCTCCTTATTTATTACTTAATTTTTCATTCACTCGCATACGCACACGCACCCCATGCCCAACTGATATCTCAATTTTGTTATTTGATGTTAAAATTAAGCCTTTTAACAGGACATAATTCTGAATTTGTTGTCCCCCAACTGGTTACTTATCTGGCTATATGTCCGAAAGAGTCCAACGTCCCGCCATACCTTTCATCACTCCGCACATTTTCTTCACTTTTGGACCGAAACTGTTACTTTATTTTAATTATTCACTGTAATTAAATAATAATAGTTACATTATTATTTAATTTATAAATTTTGGTTTTAAAATCACATTTCTTGAGTTACGGGCACCCGTAAAATTGTTTCGGAACTTTGCGGCTGTACTGCACAACGGAATATTGTAGACTGGGGCGAAATTTACTGTCTCAATTTCTGAAGTAGTGAGGGAATCACGTGACTTCAATCTTTTGTTCTTGTTGCGTTTGGAAGCCAGTTTTGACGAGGTTGTTAATTTGAATCTACATTCCAGCGGTAATTTGAAGCTGGGATCGGCTCTGATGTCATCTTGCATGACTTGTGATTACATAGGTCAAAGTTCGTTCGGCTGAAAATAGCTGCCTTGCTTACATCCCACTGGTGACCTTGACACTATTTCACTCACTTTCCTGCATCGTTATAATTCAGGAATAAAATTTACATTTATTATGTTGTGACCTCTTTTCCCCAAATTACCCCGGGTAGACCTAAACTGTCCCTTTACAATACCCCCTCAATGAGAGGTTTTATGCCGAAGCATAAAAACTCTCATTGACACTCATACTTCCTAAAGAGATCAGCCTGGATATGTCGCCACAATCCCCTTTATGTTTTATTAAAAATCGTGGTTAACTTACCCCCTGGTCCAGTGACTGTGACCGCACCTGAATGACCGTACTGGACTTCCCTTTCGAGATCCCAACACCGCAAGGCCAGACAGGCACTTGATGCCCCTGCTCTGACGTGCAAGCTAGCACAGGCTGCTGCCACAGCATCACCAGACACTGAAACATGAAATCCAAATATCAAATAGTGACCTGGTATAATACCATATCCTCAACTGATCTGGTTCCCTTTAGCTGTGCTGGTTTGCATTAAGAAGCACTGGTTTTCTTAACTCCTAACATATACTGATGAATACTGAACATAACATAATACATTTAAACTTCAATACCAACATTCTGAATGCCCTTCACTCGTTAACTCTTATCCCAAAATTCAAAATATTTCCCTGATCCCAATCAGAATTTAAATAAACATTTCCCATTACAATATTACAAATACCTTCCATTATATCATCCACATTTTAAAATAATTAAATTCATTAATAAAATTCTTATATAGAATAAAACACATTTAAATCAACTACATCAGAACAAATTATTTACTTAACAATCGTTAAACATCTTCCTAATACTCCTCAAATCAACCTAAAATCATTTAGTTACATCATCAGATCAACTACACCTTCTACATCATCAACATAATTCAATTTACTATTCAATAATTTATTACTAACAGTTTAGTAACCTCCTTCTTCATCATTATCTAATATCCCCCCTTTACCCAGTTACAATTAGATAAATCACCTCACGGGTAAACCATGTAAGGCATTTACCTTGTTGCATAAATACTCTATTATTTATGCCCCTGGCTTGTAACGGCCAGCTCCTTTCCACACGCTCTATTGCTTAATGATGTTGGACTGTAGCGCCCATTTGCCTCCACAAGAACTGAATTTTATTAGGGTGCAAACGCTGCTTACACCGTTCTTGCTTGGGCGTTATATAAAAATTCGGCATTACTTATTTCCAAGGACACCAGTAATACTACTACAATGATTCATACGCCCTTAATAGGTTCTATCACCCCATTTGGTGGTAGCCGCTGTTCCAAAGTTATGTGGATTCCCCTGATGAAAACCCCCTGTTAATTTCTAAATTATACCAATTTCATAGGCAGCCAACCATGGTCAGTTTACAGTAAGTCTGGCCACAACTGGTTGTCATCCAAAACCACGGTCTGGGCTAGTAAGGCCGGGACCGCCCGAAAGTGAAGAATCTTATTTAAAACATATTATACATTTAAGATCCCTACACTTACATAATACAACATAATACACTCAAAATGAACATTAACCTTATTACATTAAGACAAACATTTCCAATTTAAGTTTGATCAAAAATTACAAACCTTACAGTTTTACTTTAGTTTCAAATTCTATTAAATCTTTCACTTGTTACATTATATTTCATTTCAACTATGAATTTCTATTTAGCATTTTCATGATTAATTGGTTCGGGTGATTCCCAGTCATTCATAATGATTTGATTTATTGAACGGGCATATAGATATAACCTCACTCACCTTCTTCCTTCTAATAACCACTAACGGATTTGCACAGGGTGACACCAATCTCTCAATAAAATACTCCTCCAACCATTTATCTAACTCTACTTTGATCATTGTCCTCTTATTACAAATCACCTGATGCCCTTTTTGTACATAGGATGTGTGTTCCCGCACCACCAGCTCATTCCCTTATCAGTTCCTGGCCCTTTCCAGGTAACTCCACAGCCCTCTTTAAAACTTTTCACCTTCCGCCACAACACTTTGCGTTGAGGACTCCTTACACCTCCACCCTCACTACAAAATTTATGTACCCTGCTGTCACCTATTGACTCTCCACTTTCATCACTCCCTTTCTCTCCACACCCATTCACTCTCGCTACTGTGTCCCTACTAATACTCCGTTTTGTATTACTTTTATTCCAGAAATTCTTATTTGTCTAATACCCATTTAAAATTAACTCTGACTGTCTTAATGCCTTATTGAAATAATCATCACCCAAATTCCCACTTTTACAACACTTTACATTAAGTT
Organism: Magicicada septendecula; assembly: GCA_034769895.1. Lineage (NCBI taxonomy): Eukaryota > Metazoa > Arthropoda > Insecta > Hemiptera > Cicadidae > Magicicada > Magicicada septendecula. Next base: position 498,708,610 of record CM068368.1, read on the forward strand.
AATCGTTGAAAATTACATTAGAAAATTCATAACTTTATAATAACAATATAACTCAATACCTGAACACCTCGTATGTTTAATCATTTACTATTTATTATAAAATCTAAATCTCAGAAATCATTTAAATTCATCACCAAAATTCCTCTGTACAACATTTTAAATTAATTAATTAATCTCCAATTATTTAATTCAATCAGTTTTTAAAACAACTAAGTTGCTTTAATTACATTTTAAAATTCACAATTACTCTCATCATTTATTTAGGCTAGTAAAATGATGTTATTATTATAAAATCAAATCCTATTACATACATACATTGTTCATATAAAATACAGAGTACACCATAATCTATTACACAAATACATTTGACATCAACACAAAAGTATATACAATCCACATTGTTATCTGTTATTATTTACCACAAATCATTTCATAATACAGTCCATTTCAGAACCCCCTACTCACATAATTAAATGTTCATAAACACTAAATGTTTAACCACCATCATCGAATAATAATCTGGTCTTACGTCTACACAATTCATTTTTTATTAAATACATATTGTTATTATGATTATAACAACCATCATCAATAATTTCATCCCTCGTATCAATATAGTATTCAAAAACATTATTGCATACTATTAATTCAAAAATCCTGTCGACATTTGGTAGGGTCAATTCTCCCTTAGTATCATCTGTTACGACTAAATCTTTTATCATTTCTTTAGTATAGTAATCATCTACTACTAGTAACCCCATCTTATATACAGGTAAGCTGTCAACATTATTATCACCTCTTGCTGCACTAACTAGATCGCCAGGTAAGAATTCAACATAGTCATCAATTCTCTCACTCTTCACTCTCTCTCTCTTAATTCTTTATAACTTCTACTAATCTCAAACACCTCTATCTTCCTCTCTCTCTCTAAATATCTCTCATCATAACACCATTTCACACTTTCTCTATCATTCCATGCAGAGGGTACTGGAACATAAAACACCTCCTGGCTTTTCCAGGAACACCACAAAAACTCAGGGAACTACTCGAAAACACATCGTTTTCTACCAAGGGACTCTCGCCCTTCAAAAACATTTGTAAACCTCTTGGTTCACAATAAACCTGGGGAAAATTTACCCTCTGCCCCCTCTCCACAAAATAACTCTCTTCATACTCTCTCTCTAACTTACAAATACTGATTTCTACCCCTTCACAACCCCCTACTCCCATTACTCTCTCACTCTCTCTTACTATCTCTATATTCTCATCGTCACTATTAATTTTCATTGTATCACCCTTAAATAGCTCGTTTTCAACTATCTTGCCACTACTATTTGTTAACTCATTTTTATAATTATCACTTACCTCGTTAATGATTTCTTCATTATTATTCGTCATCATATCATCATCATTATTTTTTATACCATTACAACCACTTACCTTATTATATTTACCATTTTCTTCCCTCTCCTTTCTCTTTCTACTTTCGTCTACTTCGTCTTGTAATTGTTTTACAATAACGCTAAAATGTTCATTAACTTCTAAACTTTTATTAATACTGACATTTTGTTGTTTTATTTCGTTTCTAATCTCGTTCAACTTTTCACTAAAACTACTCTTTATTTCATTATTTTGTTCATTTAATTTATCATTCATTTTAGTGTTTACTTCATAAAAACGACTATTTATTTTGTCGTATTTTTCATTAAAATTACTCTTCATTTCATTATTTTGTTCTTTCAACTTTTCATTAAAATTATTCTTTATTTCATTAAATCTACTTTCATTTTTAACGTCTTGTTCTTTGAATTTTTCATTAAAATCACTATTTCTTACCATATTCTCAGACATTGTTTTCATATGGTTAAATATATCATCCATCGACCACTCTCTTACTCTAGTTGTCATTGGAGTGGACTCTGCTTCTACATTATTCAATATTACCGATTCGGTAAAACTACTTTCGTTATCTGCCATTTTAATCAATTAATACTTAATCATTACTTACAATATAAACATGAACAAATAATAACCTCCTCAGCACTTTACATTACTACTACCACATCATTCGTACATTTATTTGTATTTTATTCTGTTACCTTAAATAACCATTCTGTTCCTCCAAGTAGGTCTACATTTACATAAATTTAATTATGTAAACGTCTACTGTTCGAGCGCCAATGTAATATTAATTATTATTTCATTTTTTGTTTACCATTTACTTTCACATGATCACTGGTCGGTGTCTATTTCGTTCAGACGCCATCTTTAATGTTTGCCAACTATATACAAAATTTGTTACTTACCAGGAATTCGTGTAGGCGAACCTGGAGGACAGAATGGGATTATTCCATTAAATAAATTAGTCATCTGTTCACAAATACTTCTGACCTTTTATTATTATGATAAAAAAATATAACACAATAGAAAACATTTTTTTGGCTCAGCCATGTGGCCCATGATATAAAACCTCATTACCCGAGTTTGGGTTTCTTAACATTTTATCCCTTATATTCGTAAACTCATTTCAAAAATCATTTCATTACAGAAAACTTTACTTAAATTTACTCTCTTCGCAAACCAGCGCTCCTTATTTATTACTTAATTTTTCATTCACTCACATACGCACACGCACCCCATGCCCAAATGAGATCTCAATTTTTTTATTTGATGTTAAAATGAAGCCTGTCAACAGGACATAATTCTGAATTTGTTATCCCACAACTGGTTACTTATCTGGCTATATGTCCGAAAGAGTCCAACGTCCCGGCATACCTTTCATCACTCCGCACATTTTCTTCACCACTTTTGGACCGAAACTGTTACTTTATTTTAATTATTCACTGTAATTAAATAATAATAGTTACATTATTATTTAATTTATAAATTTTGTTTTTAAAATCACATTTCTTGAGTTACGGGCGCCCGTAAAATTGTTTCGGAACTTTGCGGCTGTACCGCACGACGGAATATTGTAGACTGGGGCGAAATTTACTGTCTCAATTTCTGAAGTAGTGAGGGAATCACGTGACTTCCAATCTTTTGTTCTTGTTGCGTTTGGAAGCCAGTTTTGACGAGGTTGTTAATTTGAATCTACATTCCAGCGGTAACTTGAAGCTGTGATCGGCTCTGATGTCATCTTGCATGACTTTGATTACATAGGTCAAAGTTCGTTCGGCTAAAAATAACTGCCTCGCTTACATTCCACTGGTGACCTTGACACTATTTCACTCACTTTCCTGCATCGTTATAATTCAGGAATAAAATTTACAATTATTATGTTGTGACCTCTTTTCCCCAAATTACCCCGGGTAGACCTAAACTGTCCCGTTACATGGTTAAGGCTGAAGTAATAAGTGGAAAGAAGTAGTTTCTATGGAAACTTTTCATTTTGTAAATGATTTTAAATATAAATCTTAGAACATGGAAGTCATGTATGGTTCTCCATACCGATATTTTATATTACTTGCAGTCTGTAGTAAGATTACATACAATAACTGTTTAAGGTTCGCAGACCTATATATAGTTTGATAGGCTCATACCATAACAAATGTTTTCTTACTTAATTACTAAGTACTAGACCCTGAGCATCTTGCAGAGGGTTCATTCCCTAAAGACCAAAAGTCTGTCTATGAAATGTTCCTCTGTAAACACGTGCAGTTACACTGGCCACCGATCCACAGGAAGCAAATCGCTGTCCACCTTTTCGGCTTGCACACGTTTTGTTGGTGTGGGTTTCGGCACTTTTCATTTAAAAAGCGTGCAAACATAAGGAAATAAACATGAGTGAGGCCAGAAATAATGCGAATTGTGTGTGTGCGTATGTGTCCTGCCGGCCTTTTTATTACGGTAATCACAATAATAAAACTTTGGAAAAGTAAACATTACATAATTGAGATATGTTTACCTGCCAGGAACGATATATTTTCACTCATACGTGATTTAAATTAAAATGAAAAATATAGAATTTTGTTAAAGTGACACGAACTGTTTCCATAGAAACTACTTCTTTGTTGTCAATAACGTAGTACACATATAAAACTTATAAAAATTTACCTCCTCCCTCATCAACTACCATTTTAATTTATAAAAAAAGATTACCCCCTCCTCCTTTCAACTACCCTTTTCATTTATAGATATTTCATCTACCGTTCTACAGTGGATTATTATAACCTTCTTTTAAGGATACTTTATTTATCAAAATTAAGCACTTTACTCTTGTTAAAACATAAAACGTTGCAGGTAAACTAGCCCTTTCCCTTAACCGATCTTCACCAAAAACAATAGGCCTTGAGTCCTCTACAATTCATGGCTGTATGCAAAAAATTATTTGATTCTGTTTGAATTTGAGGCTGTTATCATTTGCCATAGAAAAATTTCTACACACAGACACTTTTCAAAAAAATCAGTATGGAGAACCTTACATTACTTCCATGTCCTAAAATTTATATTTAAAATCATTTAAATATTAATTAAATAAGTGGATGCTTGAGTTCTGAAAAAATTACGTATCAGCTAAAATGGTACCACCATGTCAGGTGGATTAAGACTATCCTCAACCTTCGTGAGGAAGGACTGTACTTTTGGATAAAATGTCTGTAGGTCGAACAAAGAGCTAGCTAAAGGTAGCTGCGATCTGATTCCTGTAATGAAATTGGACTCTCGCTGCGAGGGGCCAAGGGATGTCTTTAGTGTTATCAAAGTCTTTCCTGTCAATACTATACTAGTCATTTTTTACTACCATGTTCCATAAGGAAATGGAAGTATGGTGATGGCAAAAAAAATCGTATTCGAGATTATTGCAGATTCTGATTGTACTACCCTCAAAACATGAAAAAACGTCATTTTTTGAAAAGTGTCTGTGTGTGTGTCTGTCTGTCTTAGATTTTTTTCTATGGCAAACGATAACAGCCGCAAATTCAAACAGAATCAAATAATGTTTTGCATGCAGCCCTGAATTTTAGAATTCTTAAGACCTATTGTTTTTGTTGAAGATCGGTTTAGGGAAAGGGGTAGTTTACCTGCAACGTTTTATGTTTTAACATGGGTAATTTTTTCTATGACGAATGATAACTGCCGTAAATTCAATCAGAATCAAATAATGTTTTGCATGCCTTCCTGAGGTATAGAGAACTAAATGTCTGTTGATTTTGGTGAAGATCGGTTACGATAAAGGGGTAGTTTACCTGCAACATTTTATGTTTTAACAACGGTAATTTTTTCTATGATGAACGATAACTGCCGCACATTCAAGCAGAATCAAACATTTTTTTGCATACATACATCAATTGTAAAAGACTGAAGGCCTGTTGATTTTGTTGAAGATCGGTTAAGGGAAAGGGGTAGTTTACCTGCAACATTTTATGTTGTAACAAGAGAACGTTTTTCATGAAGAATGATAACTGCCGTACATTCAAACAGAATCAAATAATTTTTTACATATGTGCCTGAGTTGTAGAGGACTCAAGACCTATTGAGTTTGGTGAAGATCAGTTAAGAGAAAGGTGTAGTTTACCTGCAACGTTTTATGTGATAACAAGGGTAATTTTTTCTATGACGAACGATAACTGCCGTAAATTCAAACATAATCAAATAATTTTTTACATATGTGCCTGAGTTGTAGAATACTTAAGGCCTATTGATTTTGGTGAAGATCGGTTACGGGGAAAGGGCAGTTTACCTGAAACATTTTTTGTTGTAAACAAGAGTAAAGTACTTAATTTTGATAAATAAAGTATCCTGATAAGAAGATTTTAATAATCCACTGTAGAAACGTAGATGAAATATCTATAAATGAAGAGGTTAGTTGAACAGGGTGGGGGTAATTTTCTATTAATGAAAATTATAGTTGATTTCTTCTTCTTTCTATGGCACTACAGCCCTTGTTGGGCCCTGGCCTCCTTCAATTTTTCCCCCCATTCTCCTCTGTCAGCAGCCATCCTCCTCCAGGAACGCACTTTTAATATCTCTCTTGCATCCTCATCCACCGCATCCTCCCATCTTCTCCTTGGTCTTCCCACTGGTCTTTTTCCATGGATTCTGGTATACAATAGTTTTTGTGGTATCCTTTCTTCTCCCATCCTGGCTACATGACCAGCCCACCTTAGAATAGTTGATTTGGGAGGGGATAATTTTTATATGTGTACTACGTTATCGGCAAAAAAGTAGTAGTTTGTTGTTAAAATTCCTTCCCGGGCTGTTTGGCCGTAGTCCAATGTTTTCTGCAAAACCAGATGTTTCCGCAGTGCCGTCGACTGCCATCATCAGTGAAAATCGAGTGCGATAACGTGTAATGGTATACGTTAGTGACCACAGTACTGTGGTTAAGGCTGAAGCAATAAGTGGAAATAAGTAGTTTCTACGGAAACATTTCATTTTGTAAATGATTTTAAATATAAATCTTAGAACATGGAAGTCATGTATGGTTCTCCATACATTCTTTTTTTAAATCGATTCTTGATTTTTTTCTTTCCATTTGTCTTCTGTTTCCTGAACGACTATTCTGTTCACCTGTATAATTATACATTTCTCAGCAACACATTTCTTCCTTAATATGTTTGTGTCTCCTGTTTAACACCCACCATTCTGATCCATGTCATAACACTATATTCCACACTAGCAGGTACCCGCGGCTTCGTACGCGAATATTTGTATATGATTGTTGTGGTAACTGTCGAGTTAGTAGTTTGTAACCCAATCTGAGGATCGACTAATTTTAATGTAAAATGATAACCATCTTCTCCTCTGCAAAACATTAAAGGGTACTGTAAAGCATCATAAGCTCGATGCGTTTCAGCAATTCAATGTAGCTTATGATCCCTCGCACGGATTATTATATCGAGTTTATCGCATTCCTGGTTAACTAAAACTACTGCCACCTCATTAGTTGTCGGTGCATTGTAGCGACCCCTGTGCTCTTCATTATTTTCTGTTCGATCAGCATGAATCACAATATTGTACTGATTATTATTCGCAGATGTTACAAATTCAAACGCATTTTTCAGTTCACTAACATATGGGTTGATTGCGTGAAGTAAATTTTGAAGTTTTGATACTAATGGCTTATCCAAGTTACGAATATGATCCATTCTTGTTTCAGATTGCTGTAAATAATCAGCTATGAAATACACCTGTAGAAATTTTGATACTTTGTTTTGTGTGGGAGTAGCCTAATGATCCCATGAGGTGATATACTTGCCCTTGAAGTTTGAAAGTGGGCATGAAGCTCCTGTTGACTATTTCATTGACTCCGAATGATGTAAATTGAAAAGCTGAATTGTACGATCTTAATGCATTCAAAAAATTTTTCGATAAAAGGTGTTCTCCATTTAATAATGATTTTAACGGTTCTGGAGGAGGAAGTATGGGATCTAATCGCATTTTTCCTGCAGAGCAACATAATCCATGTGATTCATTTTTCCACTTTAAAGCTTTGCAATGAGGGCAAACCATACTCGGTAACCCGATATCTGTTTCATTCGCGTAGTTAATAACTGGATTATAATTGAAAGCACTATTTAATTTTGCATTCCATCATAAAGTAGGACCTCGTGATCTGAGAGTCGCTTGCCTGCGTCTTTGTGCCGCTAATCTATTTTCACGAATCGTAGGACTTTCAACCCGTGAGACTTCTTCTAATCCAGATCTTTCTGAAGAGTTTCCAGGAGCTGATTGCATTTCAACTCCTTCGACGTCATTTTCAGATGCTCTAAGACGCCTCTTTCTTTCCACAGCATCAATAGATCTTCCTAAACATGATCGTCTTTTTGGCATTGCAAAGCTAAAACAAGGGAAATTTATTTATTTGATCTATACTAATAAATCTGTAGGGGGCAACTAATAATTTATACAATACAATACATATTGCACATATTACTTACTGATGACGTAAAATTAACGAAAAAGGCACTGATACTACATCACTGACGCTCATCGCATAATTCTCGATGAAGTAGGTTAAGTATAATTCTCGACAATTAATTATTCCTACGGCACATAGGCCTACTGAATATTCAAATGTCGAAGAGTATGGTTTGTCAGAATCAACGTGTACTATATAATCAATGTTACAATATAATCAAACAATGAATTATTGTATTTTTATACGAATTCCATATGCTGATAAGAATTCCATAAGAATATTATTAATACAGATGTACCATTAGCAATTTACCAACTCGACAGTTACCACAACAATCATATATACAAATATTCGCGGTCGAAGCCGCGGGTTTAAAAAAATGAGTTTTTTTGCTATAACTTCGGTTCTTTTTAACTTATCGTTATTCGCGATCGAAGCCGTGGGTTTAAAAAAATGCGTTTTTTGCAATAACTTCGGTTCTTTTTAACCTATCGTTATCAGATAAAGTGGAAAACCTGCCGTTGGGTACCTGCTATCAGCGTGCAAAGTTTCATTGAAATCGGTTCAATAGATTCTGAGATTATATTTGATGCCGGTAAATATCATTTGTTTATTTACTTGTTACTATGGTAACATACACCGATGACGGACACACTACCTAGCGCGTTATATTATAGATACTAGTAAATAACTAGCCATCAGGGAGGTCAAAATATTTTCAAGTAGGGGCAAACAATTTTCCAAAGGAGAAAAATATTTATATATGTTTCATACATACACACATGCACATATTAGTTTATAATTCTCATATCATAATAGAAATAAGTACACAGATTGTATTAATTGCTTTAATACAACAACACTGCCCAGCGATCCACAGGAAGCAAATCGATGTCCACCTTTTCGGCTTGCACGCGTTGTGTTGGTGTGGGTTTCGGCACTACCTTTTTATTGCGGTAATCACAATAATAAAACTTTGGAAAAGTAAACATTACATAATTTAGATATGCTTGCCTGCCAGGAACGATATATTTTCACTCATACGTGATTTAAATTAAAATGAAAAATATAGAATTTTGTTAAAGTGAAATGAAATGTTTCCATAGAACTACTTTGTTGTCAATAACGTAGTACACATATAAAACTTATAAAAATTTACCTCCTCCATCATCACTACCATTTTAATTTATTAAAAAAATTACCCCCTCCCTCTTCAACTACCCTTTTCATATATAGATATTTCATCTGCCTTTCTACAGTGGATTATTATGCCCTTCTTTTCAGGATACTTTATTCATCAGAATTAAGCACTTTACACTTGTTAAAACGTAAAACGTTGCAGGTAAACTAGCCCTTTCCCTTAACCGATCTTCACCAAAAACAATAGGCCTTGAGTCCTCTACAATTCAGGGCTGTATGCAAAAAACTATTTGATTCTGTTTGAATTTCCGGCTCTTATCGTTTGCCATAGAAACAATTCTACACACACACACACAGCCACTTTCCAAAAAATGACTTTCATGTTTTGATGGTAGTACAATCAGAATCTGCCGTTAACTCGAACACGTTTTTTTTTCACCATGACCATACTTCCATTTCCTGATGGAACATGGAAGTAAAATGTTTTTTTTTTTCATGTTTTTAGGGTAGTACAATCAGAATCTGCCGTTATCTCGAACACGATTTTTTTCGCCATGACCATACTTCCATTTCCTTATGTAACATGGAAGTATAAAAATGCATAACTCTAATTAAACCTGCACTTTATACAAAGCATTAGGCACACTTGTATAGTAAAATTGAAGGGTAAAGGTGTCATAAGACAATAGTAGCCTCCTGAAAGCATGAAATGTAAGATAATAAATATAATGTATTAATCATTCATAAACATTACATTGAAACACAAAAATATAAGCAGGACATTCATTTTTTTAAAAATGTAATTAAAATATACACATGTCCAAAGCTACTGTTACATATCAGGATGTTTTATAAACACATTCTCTCTCTCTCTCTCTCTCTCTCTCTCTCTCTCCTACTTTTGAGACATCAAAACTACAGCCTTCGTACTCCCAGTCCCATCTCTCTCTGCAATGGAATGACCGGACTGCAGTGTTTTTTTTTTTTTTTGTATCTCACCACAAAGAAAATAATTGTTACAAACAAGTATTTCATATTCTCATTTTTTAGTAATAACTTTAGTTATACTCGTGTGGCTAAAGATAATATCAAAAATTAAAGTATCAAAGATGATGTGGCAAGGATGTTATTAAAAAAATTTTTGTTTCCGAATTTTCGGAAACACACTGAAGGATGTATGAACATCAAGCATTAATAGTCTTGATAATGTAATAATATGAAGATACGTAATGATACAATGAAAGAAACTATATGTATAAATTATCTACAAAATTAACTAAAATCAAAATGAATTAGTCTAAAATAATGGAATAATTAATAATAAATAGAAATAATAATAGCAAATTCAAGACGTGAATAAAAAAAATCATTTGAAAATAACAATGAAACTAAAATGCAATGCATATGTTGGCAGCACCTTCATGTGATGGCATTTGTATGACAGCTGATTCTTCATTTCCCCTACCACCATTCAGAATTTAATTTCGAAGTGGACTCATCTGTGTGGAAACATATGCCCTTAGCTTTCAATTTTACCATACATACCAAAATATTTTATACATTCTGTAGCAGTTCTACCCACAGGCACAAACTAGCTGTTGCATTTTATCTCACAATGAAATAACATATTGTTTGAAACATTTTTTTATAAAACTGTGAACATAACAGAAGTCAGAGTCATTTCCCCCAGTTCTTACCATGAGGAATTATGCTGAATCTATTGTAACTCAATTTTTTTGTTCTGTTCACTTATATAGCAACTGTCAGTAATGTCTCAGAAAGAAAAACCAGTTAGCCAGTATGAACATATTCGAGTCAAAGTGTTGATGTATTTACGTGAAGATGTTTTCTCTGTCTACTTGTTGCCGCCTGTATCACTACCATTTCATGAAGTTTTGGTGTTTGACAATTTGGCTGCAATGAAGCGACACATTGTTGGAATTCCAAGAGCTGCTCTGCATACTGCTCTCAACTATCCACACCATTACCTCCAGGTAAATGTTAACTTACAATGTAATATACTTTTCATGAATATGTAATGTTATTGTATTAAACATTTGAATCACATGAACTAACGAATACACATAAATTAATGTACTGTATTAAGTTATACCTGTAGATATACTTCTTCCAGGATTTTCTACAATAATTTTGCAGCTTTTGGGGCTGCCTCTCAGGAGATGAGAACTTTCAGTCCCAAGAAAAATGAATCTCTTTTCTCCTCCTCCTCCTCATAAACCTGTTCCAGCACCCATCTCATCCTCGGGCGACGCACGTCTCTTCTACCAATGGCTTTATAGTTCAGTGCTGCTTTTGGCAATTGGCCCTCTGTCATCCTTTGCAGATGATCCCACCATTGTCTTCTGTAAATTGCAATAATTTCATTTATGTCCTTTATTTTGAGTTCCGCTCTGATATCTTCATTCCTTATTCTATCTTGCAATGTATAATTTAAAGTATTTCAAAGAAACTGCATTTCAGCACTCTGAATCTTGCCACTTTCCTTTTTTGTCACAACCCATGCATCACTTGCATAAATCAATGTGGGTATTGCAATTGTCTTATAAAATTTAATCCTTGTGCTGTGTCTTGTTTCATTTCTAAGATTTCTATGAATCGTACCAGAAATATTCCTAAATTTATTTATCTTCTCTCTTATATCATATTCAGATTCATAGTTTACTGCACAGCCAAGACATTTGAAATGGCTCACTTGTTCTAAAGTGCTGTTGTTTATAACTATCGTAGTCCTCACTGGATATTTACCTTTAAAGGCTATGGTTTTGGTCTTTCTTACTGAAATTGTCAACGAGTACTCTCTTGCCACTTCTTGTAATTGAAACATAGCTCTTCCTCATTTTCTTGAATAAGAACTATGTCATCCGCATAGAGCAGGGAACCCATACAAACTGATTTCTTAAGCTGTATTCCCGAAGTCACTCTGAATTTCCATGCCCTCAATATGTCGTCAGTGTATATATTAAACAAGGTTGGGAAAACACAGCATTCCTAACTCCCTTATTTATTGGAATGTCGCCTGAGAGCCTACCATTCAGATCCAGGACTGCAGATATACTTTTATGAAGGATCTTAACTGCATTTATTAAATGCTGCGGATATCCTCTTCTATCCATAATATTCCATAACTTTTGATGGTCTACATTATCAAATGCTTTTTCCAGATCAACAAAAGCGATATGTGTTTCCTGGTGATACTCGTGCCTTTTCTCTATTATCTGTCGTAATACAATCAATGCATTCACAGTCGACCTACCCTTTCTAAAACCCATTTGCTCTTCAAGAAGTAATGCATCTGTAATGATTCTTAATCCCTGATTGAGAATTCTTGTAGCTATATATATTTTGTACGTTGAGTCCAGCAAGCAGGAAATGGACGAAGAAGGTGATGATGACGATGAAGAACCACCAACCCTATGTGTTTTAGTGATGTCATTAATACCCTAGAGACAATTAAACGCTTTGTAACGCGTCATGTATTGGATGAAATTATGACAGTTAATATGATTTTTAGAGCATAGTTTATTATGTAGCCACAGAAAAGAAAAAACAATGGAAGACAATTTTTTGGGGGAAATTAATTATATCTCTCTCTGTGTGTGTGTGTGTGTGTGTGTGTGTGTGTGTGTGTGTGTGTGTGTGTGTGTGTGTGTGTGTGTGTGTGTGTGTGTGTGTGTGTGTGTGTGTGTGTGTGTGTGTGTGTGTGTGGGGGGGGAGAGAGAGAGAGAGAGAGAGAGAGAGAGAGAGAGAGAGAGAGAGAGAGAGAGCAGCGTATCAAAGTAAATATTGCATAGATAGGTAATAATAATAATATAAAACAGAGTCTATATTGGAAGTAGGAAATTTATTAACTAACACAAATTATACTTTTGTCTTAAGTTTTCAAACATAAAATTATTTATTTAAACATTATGTCTTTGAAATAAAGAATTTAATGATTCTTTTTTTTTTACAACTGTGGGTTTACTTGAATGTTGAATTCCACACTCTCGTCAAGGTCCGTCGATCAGCTGGTGATGACAACCAGATGCCCATTGACCTTGGTGTAGCTGACACTCGTGTTTCACACTCACGCCTGCAGTTATCTATCAGTTATTGTTTATTAATTAATCCTAGGGTTTTCGTAAATAATTCCTCTGTAATTATTTACATCTGTTCTGTCTCCTTTTTTATACAACAAAATCACTTTTGGCTGCCTCCATTCTTTTGGAATTTTGTTTTCTATCCAAATGTTACTTAGAAAATGGAGAATAAATGCAGTAATGTGCCATCATATAGGCCTATTATTAACTCAGCATTTATTCCATTAAGTTCTGGTACCTTTCTACTTTTTGTTCCATTCATTGCTTGTTGGAGTTCTACAGTTAACTTATCTAGACATTTTTCACTGGGCGTACTTATATAGTCCTTAACATTTTCTGTTGCACTGTCAAAATATAACTTTCTATAATGGTTTGTTCATTCATTTTCCTCAATCATATTAATATGAATCTTTTCTCTTTCAGAGCTATTCAATGTTTTCAGCACTTTATATCCCATAGTCTGTCTACCATATAAATCGTGTTCCATAGTAGCTATGAAGCGTTCCCATGAGTCTTGATGGGCTTGTTTAATAATTCTCTTTGTTTCATTTCTTATTCTCTGGTATGTTTCTCTTGACTCTTCTGTTGGATGTGATATATATCTTCTAAAGCTATCATTTTTCCTCTTTACCACAGTATCTATTTCTTCTGTCCAAATTCTCAGACCCCCTCCTTCATCTGTACTTCTTTTTGCAGCCTATTGCTTCCTTAGCTGCTTGTATTATTTTCTTGATATTACTCCATTCCACCTCTATGTCTTCACTAGGAGGTATTTCCGCAATGCACTGATTTATACTGTTCTGATAAAGGTGTCTGGTTCTTTCATCCTCCAATCCATAAACTTTCAAGACTAGTTCATTATTTTGTTGCTATTGACCAAAATTATTTTGTTTATTCCATCGCTTATGTAACTGTATATTTGATATCAAAAGAAAATGATCTGAAAAAATGTCATACCCCCTCCAGGCTCTTGTATCTTCAACTTGTGATATTAGCTTCTTATTAACTATTATATAATCTATAATTGATCTAGTACCTCTTGCTGACCAGGTGTATTTATGAATATCCCTTTTCCTAATAAATCCATTAGTTATCTTTAGATTATTGTATGTCACAAATTCCCTCAGTCTTTCACCGTTTCTGTTTAATGTTGGCTCTCCATGTGGCCCTATAAGTTTTGGAATGGGATAGTCCCAACTCTAGCATTTAATTAAGTCGCCAACAAGTATTACACTATAGTTCTTATTATATTTGTCAATTATTTTTTTGTAACGTTTGATAGAATGAAGTCGTTTCCTCCTCTTTCCCTTCTTCTGGAGGATAAACACCTATTACGATAATATATCTTCTTTCATACTTAATCTTCAGGGTTATTATTCTTTCACTCACAAAATCATAATCTTTAACCCTTCTTTCCCATTTTTTATCCACATATATAGCCACGTCTTTACTTGCCCTGAATCTTTTGTCCACACCACTATAAAACATCACATAATTCCCTACATATGCAGAACCTCTTAACTTCTTTTTTGTTTCAGTTAATACTGCTATATTAATATTTTTTTCTTCAAATACTGTGGCTATTTCAAATACTTTGCCATTGATCCTTCTGACATTCTGTGTAGCTAATTTTAATTGTTCTGCAATCCACTTATTCAAATCCTTATTCTTTGCTAGGGTCCTACTGCCACAATTTCCCATCCTTACTCCAAGGCTGCTAGTCATTCACTGATTTTCCAGTCAGTTTATTCTTGTTATCAATTTTCAGTAGACATTGTTCCCATGTCCTGTTGAACTTATCAACAGTTCCATTTAACTTTGGGTGGAGGACATACTCATACACTCCAAATACCCAGTTATAAAAAACTCACATCTTGAAATACTGTCTTTCACTCATATTATTTACCACTGGAATTCCATAAAAGAAATAGTCGATAATTTGGTCATTTGGTGTTCCAACCCTGGAAAGGGGCCAGCAGTGTCTGATAACACTTCTCTCAAATGCAAGTCCAACATATATTGTTACATTCTTTCCCTATATTAAGTGTGTGGACTTGTACTCAAGATATCTTTCACAGATCCAATATTACTCCTCTAGAGTTTGATGAAAATGAAGCTGAAAGTGTTCACTAGTTTTGCCAATTTTTAAAATTGATAAACAGATGCTCTATAATACATCTTTTTTATGTGCAGAATGCTTAATTCTGCAAATTGATCAATTGACTGATATAAGTACTTTTCAGCAGTCTGTTCTCCAAATTTAGCAGTTCCTTTTGTTCCTAGATAATCTTAAAAACTTCAGGACAAATGCCAGGCTGTAGTTAGTTCAGTGTCATTATCATTTGATTCATCAGACAGATGTGGTGATGATGGTGTTAACACAGTAGCACCTGACCCTCAAACACGCCCCGAGAGCTAACCCATTCATATTATCATATAAACACCCACATTTATGTTGTTTCTTAAAGTTACAATCTTGCAAGCATTCGAGCCACCTTATCAACTGTCCTTCTAGATTGTTGAGTCTTAGGAGAGCAGCATCATCTGATCATACAAGGCCTTAGCTCTGAACTCGATGTCCTGAAAGCTTGCTTACACTTTTGACTACTGAAATGCTTGTTCATGCTCTGCACATTCATGTATGGTATAGCAATAATAGCAAAACATGTGAATGATTCTTCCATTGTGGGATCAAAATCAAAGTTAACAGATGAAGTAATGAATTAGTTGGGACAGTTCTTTTTTTAATACAGACCTGAGTCTCTTTGGATGGAAGTCAGGGCACAGAAATATTTTTATAAATATTACTTTCACATAAGTTTGTTGTATGAGTCAGCATTACAGCTAAACCATGCATATCGTATGGGCGAGTGATAAAACTCATCTGCCAGTACAAACTTAATAACTACTGTAGTAACTGCCTGAATATAAACAACTGTTAATTTTTAAGGCGTTTTACAAGAAAAAAAGAGCCTGCATATAAGATGACCCTGAATTTTTATCATATAAGATGATCATCCTAGTTTTCTTCTTCTTATTTTTCTCCTCCATCTTCATCTTCAGTTCTGGTACTAGATTCTGGTGTCTTTCAACAAAATGTCACCGTTACTCCCATCCATGTTATTAGAAACACAACATTTTTTAAACCCTTTACAGGTTGATTCACTTTTGATTTTCCCCCAGGCTGTGATTATCCAGTGGACCAGTAGCTGTATGCTCGGTTTCTTTAACTTGCCTGTCAATGCATGGTTTCCATTAATTAACCAGTCACTATAGTACTTCCATAAGTGGTTCTTAAAGGTTTATTAACAACCACATCTAGAACTTGAAGCTGAGAAGTCATTCCCACCAGGGATTATAACAAGATCAGTGTTCCTTTCTGCAACCAGCGTCTTTATTTTCTCAGATGTGTGACCACAAAAAGCACATCATCAGGCACATGATCAAAGCACATCAGGCATGGCTTTCTGCCTGAGTAAAGCAAACAACCTTAACCCTATCTGCCATAAATTCTTTAAACATCCATCCCTTTCCTGTGCTCTAAAAACAATCCCAACTGGTAACTGTTCCTTTGGAAGCATTTTTCTTGTCAAAATAATGTATAGTGGAAATTTCCTACCATTGGCAGTTACTCCTAGCATGACAGTCTAAAGTGACTTTTCATTACCTGTAGATCCAAGTACAGTAAAACTTTATATATATGTTTTATGTTTTGCACATGTACGTTTTTTGACACTTACTCATTTTTTTCTCCAAGGTCCCGGCTAAACTCCTATACTTCCGTGTTATTTTATTTGGGTTATACATTTTTCGTTTATTCGTTTTTTACACTTATGTGATCACATTCTTAAGTCCCTGGACATATGAAACTTCATTTATATGTTTAAATATTTTCTCTAATTTATGTTGTGTATATCACAAAATGAATGTCCAAACATACGCAAATATTTTGGATAGACTGTACATTTCTAGGGAATTGTTAATTAGTGCTGTTCGGCTGTGTTAGCAGTTGATGAGTAACCTATGAGTTATCTTGGATTCCTAGAAACGTGCAGTATTTGCTAATTGCTTGTGAAGCTCCATCACTTCGTAGACATCAGTTCATTACTGTTTCTATTACAGGTAACGTTGTAAGTGGAAATGAGTGGAAGAAAGAGGAAGTTGTGTTGTGATCAGTGAAAAATTAACCAGATGTTATAGTACAACATTTTGAAAGTAGTAAAGGAAAGCGGGAATAAGAAGCGAGTAGACATTCCCAAAGACTTAGGGATTGCTCCATTGATGTTAAATTCAATCATGGCTAAAGCAACCAAAACTGAAGAAAGTGCTCGTGTGTTTGGTGTTTCTAGTAATGAGTAAACACGTATTCAAGGAAGAAAATGTGAACACTTGTCTGTTACAGTGGTTCCAGCAGCACAGGGTGGAAGGAATTCCTATCAACAGGCCAGTCCTTTGCAAAAAAGCAAATGAACACACAGCCTGGTTCAGTGTAGAAGATTTTCATGCAGCCGCAGCAAATGCATGTGCGGTGAGAGTTCTTGGTAGACGTTAGTACAGTGCATAAGTGGAAAGAAACCTGTTTGAGAGAACTAACATCTCAGTATGCTACCAAAGATGTGTTCAATGCCGATGAATGAGGCCTCTTTTTTTTAATTTACTTCTTGACCACACAATGATGGTAATCAAAGCGGACAACTGTCATGGTGGGAAGCGGAGTAAACAAACGTGTAACAGTGTTGTTGCATGCAAACAATGATGGAAGTGAAAAACTGCTTGTCCTAACTGTCGAGAAATTTGCGAGGCCGCGGTGTTTTTAAAATGTTGTAATGCTTCCTCCGAAATATGCTAACAACAGTAAGTCGTGTATCATGACAAAAGTGTTCAAAGACTGGCTGCGAGGCATTAATGGAAAAATGAGTGCAACAGGTTGAAAAATCCTTCTATTTGTGGACAAATGCATGGCACACCCAACTGATATATCATACCTAAAGAACGTGAGAATGGAATTTTTTTCTACAAATTGCACAAGCGAACTGCAACCGCTGGACTTCGAAATAATCGCCAATTTTAAACTGCATTATTACAAGATCCTGGTACAGTATGCCATCCACTGTGTAGACATTGGAAAGAAGAGTGAAATGAAAATTTTCACATTTGCAAGTACAATCTTCATGATTTTTATAAGCTCTTGGATTTTGTTGTCCATGACGTGTCCGTTTCTTAACTAAATATAATTATTTCACTGCGACTCGGAACACAAAACTTTGTATGGGCAAAAATGTAAAAGCTTTACCTTACAACCTGAACCGGTTCAGGTTGTAAGGTAAAGCTTTTACGTTTTTACCCATAAAAAGTTTTGTGTTCCGAGTCGTAGTGAAATAATTATATTTATTTTTATAACTTGTAACTAGTGAAAGCAGTACTGACCATACGATTCTACGTGGTGTTCTGCTGGTGTTTCAAAACGTACTGTTGTATAAATAATGAATAGTTTGAAACAAAAGAAAAAAGTATCAGTATGTTCAGAAAGATTAAAAGTATTTACACCAGGAGATGATTAGAGAAATTTTATCACAGCATTCTTTTCTGCCTGTATTTTCAACCATGATTTTCTGACATTACTCTGAATCTTACAATTGATTTCTGTGTATACCAGGTATGGCCAATGCGATAATCCACATTTAAAATGACTTAATACGTATAGGCCTACCTAAAGAAATTACAGTATAGGTCTATTAAATTCTATTTTTGTACAAATTCAGAATGCTTTGCTCTCTTCTAACAGACAGTGCATTACATCATAGCTGAATGGCACAGAGTATCATAACTCGCTGTTTGCAACTGCTTTCAAAAAGGTGGACTTGGAAATAGCGAAGCCTGTGATTATGAAGATAGTTGTGATGTTCCCATTGATGATGAGGAATAGGAGAAATTGGAAGGTTGTTTGTTTGACGACTATGTCAACATTGACAAAAACATTGTTACTATGGAAGTCATGACCATATCGAAGATTGCATTTAGCAGGAAATGGACGAAGAAGGTGATGATGATGATGATGAAGAACCACCAACCCTATGTGTTTTAGTGATGTCATTAATACCCTAGAGATAATTAAATGCTTTGTAACGCATGTATTGGACGAAATTAAAAAGATTTTTAGGGCATAGTTTACTCTGTAGCCACGGAAAAGAAAAAACAAGGGAAGAAAATTTTTTGGGGGAAATGACTAATTATATCTGTTTAGTTTCTCTCTCTCTCTCTCTATATATATATATATATATATATAGTAAATATAACTATATAAGAAAATATTGCATAGATAGGTAATAATAATAATAATATAAAACAGAATCTATATCTGGAAGTAGAAAATTTATTAACTAACACAAATTATACTTTTGTCTTATTAAGTTTTCAAACAAAATTATTTATTTAAATATTATGTCTTTGAAATAAAGAGTTTAATGATTCTTTTTTTTTACAACTGTGGGTTTACTGGAATGTCGAATTCCACACTCTCGTCGAGGTCCGTCAGTCAGCTGTTGATAATGAACAGATGCCCGTTGACCTTGGTGTAGCTGACACTCGTGTTTCACACTCACGCCTGCAGTTATCAAGGAGTTTTTGTTTATTAATTAATCTCAGGGTTTTCGTATATGGGTAATTTAATAGATCTGTGTATTTTGTGTACACAATCCGGACTCTTCAAGCGTTCTCGCATTACATTCAGAAACACCAAACTTTTTAGCAGCCTGCATATTATATTTTTGTTTTGCCTTATGTATTACTCTTAATTTGAAATTCATATCATGTCTTCTTTTCTCTCCCATGTTTATATGACACATTGAGACTGTTCAACATTATCCTTTACTTGTGGATCGGCCATTACTGTTTTAATGTCAGTGAGCACAGACTGCAGTATAGTACCTTGAATACTGCAATTAAATGCACACATGTATGAATAGAGCAATGAATACTCAAATGGACACACGTGAATATTTGCTTTGTTAGCTTAACCATAAAGTGCACAATGTTTTAATGTTTGTGACATAATATGGTACTTGAGTACAGTGGTGAAAGTTTCTTTGGGAATATTTACGTCATTGTCATTGAGCTCATTTATAATATGCACATGTTGATTCACACTACACATGTGGCAAGTCTGTTCAGCTGCAAGTGATACAAAATACAGTAGACTTTTGCAGGTACAAACACGAAATTTGTAAATGTTACATTGCACATATAAGACATGTGTGGTTTTCGGAAGGGCATTTTAATAAACAAAATGATTGTCTTATATTCAGGCCAATATGGTAAAGTCAACTTTATCCCATGTGTGTCAATTTTTATAAAATTTTATTCTGGCAATGATCAATGCTGTAAGGAAGATTTATTCATCAGGAAAATACTAATAACAACAGAGTGAGTACTCAAACGCATAAATTGTTTATGTATTCTGTACTAATTTTTACTTTGCTGGCTGGAGTTTTGACTTATCTTTATGGCCTTGAAGTATGGAAATACATACCTTAAACTACTTTTCTGTGTAGTTACCGTCATTGTTGAAGCACTTTTCGTAGCAGACCATCAGGCATTATATTGTAGAAACTTCCTGCCTATGATTTGAACCATCTATTAACAGCTTATTTGATAGTGTTGCCATTATGGAACCGCTGGCCACCAAAGAAGGATTTCTAATGGTTGAAAAAGCTATACTTTCTTGGTGTGAGGTCTGGGTTGTACGGCGGATGATCAAATTGTTCCCGGTCGAAGTTTGTCAGAAAATGTTGCATTGCAGTGGGAGCGTGTGGGTGGGGTTTGTAATAAGTCAACACAACGCCCCAGGTAAGCATCCTACGTCGCTTATTCAGAATCTCACATATGTGTTTTGAATAGGCATCTGAGCTGATTGTCGAGCCTTGAGCCAAGACGTCTATAAGAAAAATCCCTTTTCTTCCCGAAAGACTGTGCACATGACTTTCCCAGAGGAAACTGTTGACTTGAATTTTTTCTTTGTGGGCGATGAATTGTGCCTCCACGCCATGGATTATTGTTTTGATTCAGTAGTTGCATGTGATACATATGTCTCATCTCCGGTGACTATACAGCTCAGGAAGTCATCGCCTTGCTGTCTGAATTGTGTCAAAAAAAGCCAGTGCAATGTTCCACCGTTTCATTTTGTGTTGTTCCATAAGCATTTTTGGAGCCTAGAGTTCACACAAATTCTGGTATAGTTTCATGAAGAACTCAATATGAAACCTCTGGAAAATGCAGGGAGAGCAACGTCATAGTGAATCAACTATTCTCCATAATCTTCTTTTAATGGCTTGCATCATGAAGTCATTCACTAAAACTGGCCACCTGCTTTGTTCATCATCATCATGAATATTTTTGTGTCCTTTGTTAAAAAGCCACACCAGTCTCCGTATCACCGAGTCACTCATTGCTTCTTCTCCATAAATATTGCAAATTTGACAGTGAATTTTATTTAGCTTAATGCCTTTACATTCATGAAATGAGTCACACACCTGCTTTCATATGCAGTGGGCATCTCGATTTTCTTACACATTATAAACACGTCCAACAAAGCATACTCAGTGCACAGTTATTTACAAATGGCATTGTTGCCTTACCATTGAATCAGCAAACTTGCCGGGTATGTGCAACAGCATCCCGGTGTCGATATCATGTCAATATTTACAAACGGAACTTACTTTCTAGATATCCCTCATATGAGGGACTATATATGTAAAATTACATATTTCACTTGATGAAACATTAATAAAATATTATTAAAGCAACAATGATATTAAGTAAATAATGTTTATTTGTGTGTGTAATGAATGTAGTAGATACCTTATAATTTGTTACCTTCAAAAATATAGAGGTGAAAAATCTGAGAAAATTACAAATTACAGAAATCAAGAATATAGATTGTAGTACATTAAAAAAGGAAAGAAAAAACGTAAATGTTAGTAATGTACATTAATGTAGAAAATAATTTCTGTGTTATTATTTTTATACATACATAGAAGCAAAGTGTGTTACTTTTGTAATTTTTTTATAGGTGAACTAAAAATACAAATATGTAGTATAAAAAATTTTAAATTTAAAGTGTCTTGGAATGTGTTGAACATATAAAACCAAAAGTATAACTTTTTTAAACAAAAAGCAAAAAGTATATATGAATTTAGTACTGTTTTTATTTTATTTTTTTTATTTTATCTGTTTTTATTATTTGAAAAGTATGTGTTTTTTTTTTTACTAAAGAGTTCACATAATTTCCAATGGCAACTTTGTTGCTATTTTCTGTAGTGACTTTCTTGTTAACTGTAGGCTTCTTTTTCTTTCATAGCATTTTATGCATTTTGTCGATATTTCATATAATTCCTTGTATATTACATCTTTATCCAGGGAGAATTCACAATCATTCTCTGTATTTTAAACATTTTATTTGCCTCCAGAAACGGTTAATACTATAAAATAGGTTAATTACCCCTGCTGTCGCGTTTCTCTGAATCCTAATTACGGGATTACTCGAGTTTCGACACCAATGGTGTCGT
Organism: Magicicada septendecula; assembly: GCA_034769895.1. Classification (NCBI taxonomy): domain Eukaryota; kingdom Metazoa; phylum Arthropoda; class Insecta; order Hemiptera; family Cicadidae; genus Magicicada; species Magicicada septendecula. Next base: position 498,731,274 of record CM068368.1, read on the forward strand.
CATCAGATCCAATATGATTAAGGTTAAAACATCATTTATGGATGAATATTCATCTCGTTAAATAATAAAAAAACCACACATACATTGCACAAAATAATAAATAATTAACATATATTAAAACGAAATAACAACGAATGAATGAAAAACACATGCGGCCATCACGAACCTGTGCAGGATCGTTCCCACAGTAAAACTAATCAATACCGGCTTGAACTTCGCTCAATTTTATTGACCTGATATAGCCGATTTCTCGTTCTATATGATCGATTCTATTAAACAAAATATTATTTGTATGAACTGATTTTTCATTTAGGACGCGATTGTAATCCTCCTTTATAGCTTTATATATCTCGAACCGTTCGAGAGTGTCTAGCCTTAGTGATTTCTTACATTTATGTAAGATATCTAAATTATCACCAATACTCTTTATGTTATGGTCATGTAAGCTTAAATGTTCAGCAAATGTATATTTTTCTACATTTGACTTGGAGCTAGGGATATGTTCTTTATAACGTAATTTAAACGAACGACCCGTTTGTCCTATGTAGAACTGTGTCCAATCCGACCAATTAAGTCTATATACACCAGTACCGTCAAATATATCAGAAGGTTTATTTTTGTTTGTAAACGTAAGTTTTTTCTCAAGCTTATTACTCGCCTTTGAAGCCAAAATAATATTTTGCTTTTTTAATTGGTTTTTTAAAGTGTGATGTAAAATTTCACCATATTCTATTGCAATATATTTTTGTACTTTTTCTTTGGACATATCAATATTTATTGGTCTATTTAGTTTTTTATTAATTATTCTATCTACTAGGTGACTTTTGTATCCATTGACTGTCGCTATGTGTTTAATAATATCTAGTTCATTTTTATAATCTTCCGTAGATAGGGGCAATGCCAGCAGTCTATGAATCATACAATTAAAAAATGCCATTTTATGCTATTCACGCCTCCTCTTATCACCCTATTTCACATAAAATGGCATTTTTTAATTGTATGATTCATAGATTGCTGGCATTGCCCCTATCTACGGAAGATTATAAAAATGAACTAGACATTATTAAACACATAGCGACAGTCAATGGATACAAAAGTCACCTAGTAGATAGAATAATTAATAAAAAACTAAATAGACAATAAATATTGATATGTCCAAAGAAAAAGTAAAAAAATATATTGCAATAGAATATGGTGAAATTTTACATCACACTTTAAAAAACCAATTAAAAAAGCAAAATATTATTTTGGCTTCAAAGGCGAGTAATATGCTTGAGAAAAAACTTATGTTTACAAACAAAAATAAACCTTCTGATATATTTGACGGTACTGGTGTATATAGACTTAATTGTTCGGATTGGACACAGTTCTACATAGGACAAACGGGTCGTTCGTTTAAATTACGTTATAAAGAACATATCCCTAGCTCCAAGTCAAATGTAGAAAAATCTACATTTGCTGAACATTTAAGCTTACATGACCATAACATAAAGAGTATTGGTGATAATTTAGATATCTTACATAAATGTAAGAAATCACTAAGGCTAGACACTCTCGAACGGTTCGAGATATATAAAGCTATAAAGGAGGATTACAATCGCGTCCTAAATGAAAAATCAGTTCATACAAATAATATTTGTTTAATAGAATTGATCATATAGAACGAGAAATCGGCTATATCAGATCGATAAAATTGAGCGAAGTTCAAGCCGGTATTGATTAGTTTTACTGTGGGAACGATCCTGTACAGGTTCGTGACGGCCGCATGTTTATTTTTCATTTATTCGTTGTTATTTCGTTTTAATATATGTTAATTATTTATTATTTTGTGCAATGTATATGTGGTTTTTTTATTATTCAACGAGATGAATATTCATCCATAAATGATGTTTTAACCTTAATCATATTGGATCTGATGATGACACCATTGGTGTCGAAATTCGAGTAATCCCGTAATTAGGATTCAGAGAAACACGACAGCAGGTAATTAACCTATTTTACATTCTCTGTAGTTTCTTCAATAATTGCATCTTTATTTTGAACTTAGGGAATACTTCCTTTCCTCTTAAAAACTTGTCTCCAGTATCCGGAGCATCTTCTCTTGCCCATACAATTGGGTCATAATCTACTTCAGATGGGCAACAAATTAGCGAGGTTTTATTGTACTTTTCAATTGTAGCTAGTACTATTTTTCAAACTATTTATCCAGTAATTAGAATGCATAATTTGTTGATTACTTAGTGGATTTATTTATGATTATTTCAGTGTGATTGCTGTAAAATATCAGACTCAGGAGAGATCCTTGCATCAATGCCAGACATCTGTATTGCATACAAGTTGCATTTAGAAAGCGGTGCTCTCATTAACATGTATGACTGGTTACAGGTGAATTACATTTGCTACTTTTATTGTATGTATGTTTATGCATACTATGAATTAAAGCTGTGTGTTTACATTACAGTTTCTTTGAGGCTTGAATGATTCTTTAAGTATTTAATGTCTGTAGCAACAGTGGTTTTCATAATATTAAAATGTACACTTCTTGGTAATTTGTGTCTTAAAATGCTATTTTTCAATTATTTCAGTACTATTTCAATATTAAGTATCATGTTTCATTCACATAGTAAATTTAAATTCATTGTATATGGTCTTCCAGATCATATCAAAGTGTGATAAATATTTACCTTTATGAAGTATACGTTAAACTTCATTTTATTAACTGACACAAAGTCACAGTTCCATCTTCAGGCTATATTATACTGTACATGTTTGAGTTATTCTTAGTGTCTTGTTTTTAATTTTTTTAGACAGTTGTAACCTGAAGATGAGACTTTGAGCAAAAATATAGTAAATAAAATATATAAGTTTGAATAGCCAAGAACGATTGAATATTTTATTGGTTATTTTGTTTGAGGCCAGAAACAGCTGAACTTCCTTGCCTTGAATTAGTACCAAGTCCCTGTTACTTTCATTTTCATTTCCATCATCGTCATCGTCTTCTTTTTCTTCGCAATTTGCATTTCGGACTGCATCGATGATATCTTTATCTCCTATACATTCTGTAACAGGCTGAACGTTGTCAACTTCTGCCCAGTCATTCAAGTCATCTAGAGTGAAGTTGCAATGCAGAGCACTACTCGCAGACTGTACATCACTATTAGTGAATCCGGCAACAGAGCAATTTCCATCGGCGATGTTTTGTTCAAAGGAACATTTCTTCCAGCAATTCTGAATCGTAGCCGTACTAATACTTTCCCACGCAAGACCTATTGAATACGCAACTGTTTTTAGGTTTATTGACTTAAGGTAAATTTCCATTTCCTCATCAGAATTCACTATAGCACTCAGAAGTTCACGGCGGTAATGCGCTTTAAATGCTTTTATGATGCCTTGATCTAATGGCTGGATCAGTGCTGTAGTGTTTTTCGGCAAGAACATGACTCCGATTTTCCCATCTCTTGACTGTAGCATATCAGCAGGTGGATGTGCTGGACAGTGGTCAAGGGTCAGTACAGCTTTTTCTTCGAGGTTGAGTGACCGCAGGTGGCTTCTCACAGATGGAACAAATTCTTCATGGAACCATTTACCGAAAATATCACTTGTCATCCAAGCATTTTTTGTATTACGATATGTGATGGGTAATGACGTCATGTTAACATGTTGAAAGCATCTAGGATTTCGGCTTTTCCCTATACAGAGAGGTTTAACTTTGTGCCTGATTTATTTGTGGCAAACAGGAGGGTAACTCTATCCTTATTTATTTTTAATCCAGATTTATTTATTGAATTATTCACATCCAGAGTTCTGGTAGGAAGCATTCGAAAATACAGAGCAGTTTCATCACAGTTATACACTTGATGGTCATTTAAATCGTTATCGATCATTACTTTGTTTAATGCCTGAGGAAAAAGTGCTGCAGCTTCACTGTCACATGATCGTGCTTCCCCTTCAATGCTTATCTGGCTTATACCATGACGAGATTTCCATCGCGAAAACCACCCATCAGATGCATTAAAGTCACTGTTGCCATGTAAATCACTATGGAATTTCACAGCTTGAGCTCTAATAACTGGTCCTGACAGTGGCACACCTTCACTTCGTTTTATTAAAACTACCTGTACAGACACTCATCTAGTTCACTATCCTTACCTACTTTAGTCTTTTTTCTTTGCAACCCCACTTCACTTTCAACTGTGTTCACAAAACTTTTAAGTTTATCTTCTTCCTTCATCCACCCTCTAATTGTTCCTTCTGGGATGCCACACTCACATGATAAACTTGCCTTTGACTCTCCGTTCTTCACACGATCAATTATTTTGAGTTTATCACTCACAGAATATACTTTTCTTTTCTGCGACATCACAAAACTCTACACTATGCGAATTTATGACAAAGACTATACACTTTGATAAGGTAATATCAGAGTATGATCTTATACTGTACTGTAATATGAGGGAGAGAAGGGATTTAGTTGGCTGCTTGCCTTGGCATGAATTCTTAGAAACGTAGAGACTGTAAATAGCTCGGGCAATTGTTTATGTCTACAGGTACACTTGAACTGGCAATTCTGGCTGTTGTTTATAATGCCGTTTCCAACAACAAGCCTTTGTTTACAATAAACGCAACGCAATCCAATGTTGTGGCTACGGAAGTCACGATACACAATTCATAATTTACTCACTCTCTACAAGTAAGAATTTTCGCTAATAACGGGCGACATACTCTTCAACGCGTTATATCCGAATCCGCGGTATATCGGACCGCGCTATATCGGGCTTCTACTGTATTTTTGTGTAATATTTTAAATAAAATAAAATTATTAAGAGCAGTTATAAATAATAATTTAATGTGCTTTGAAAACTTAATGTTAGTGGATACAGTTTAATACTGAGTCTTATTAGATAATCGAGTTACACAACTATTTTGTGTGTGTTAGTATTTTGTTGAAACTAGTATATGTATAATAAGATGAAAAAATAACTAGCGCTTTAAAGGAAGGAGGTATAATAAGATGAAAAAATAACTAGCGCTTTAAAGGAAGGAGAAACAAATTTAAACAAAAGAGACTCCTTTTTTACAACCAACATAAATATTGGTACATATAAGTAATTAATAAGCCTAAAAAAGCTTCCAGAATGGGGTAGGGAGTGTCCATTATAGTCTATAAAAACACTGTTTTACGAAAACATGTATATGCCTTGCAAAGTTAAAACCAGACTTACAGTTATGCCCTTAAGAGTTGCCAGTTAGTCAGACCAGGACATGGTAGCTCTCTAGGAGAGTGGATTTTGGAATAACCTTCTGTCAGAGACTTAGGGGAAAACTCCTTCCAAACTAAACTTAACACGTTTATTTGGAGGGGTGAGTGCTATGTTTACCCAGGATTACATTCAGACACATGGGCATATTGAACATTTCACAACCATGTGGTACTGTGGTTATATCACACTGACAGCTAATACACTTTTGCACAGCTGCCGCAAGATACAGTTTTGGGACAGTTGAGGCACATCAGACTTTAGGGTCCAATATGGACATAGGATTGAATAGAAATTTTGCTATTTTTAAAATGTAAATGTCATTCAATAATTAATAGAGTCATGGTTATCATCTCTGTCATCATTGTTATCATCATCACCACATGGGATTGATCACTTTAAAAACAAGACTACTATGTAAAAGTTTGGGAATAATGATGTTCAGCTGCCCAAATTCATGTTTTAATATTTCAAAGGTCATTATACTAGATTTAGTAAATTTACACAAGATTCTGTGAACTCTCTGTTTACGAAATCACAGGTAGTCAGTATTCTACACCAACAGATAACATAGAAACATAATATAACAGTAAAGAAACATAAGCTTATTGCCTAGCATACTTTATTAATTATAAAAGCAGGCCACTCAGTAGCATTTTCAAGTAGGATATCTGAATAGAACATTCAATTTGGAGTGTACAGCTAAAATAATTAGACATGAAATGGGTGTCTGTTGCGCTGTGTCAAAAGACCTCATTGCGCTTGTGTAACTTTGGACCAATTATTTTGTGTTTGGAACAACAGCATGGATGGTGTATCACATGGTTGTGTGTCATGGTTGGTCACCTCAAACCCAAATTCCTGCACTGCCTTCCTTGCCACCACTATGATCTGTGTGAACCATTTCTTGTCTTACTATTTCATCTGTACCGTGTATTTTATATAAGTCATTATTTAGTTATTGTAACTGTAATTTTAATTAATTTTGTTCGATTAATTTTTGACTTGCAACACTTTTTAGAACCCTGAAGATGCAGTTAAATCATAAAAATAGATTGTTAGATTAACTCATGAAAACAGAAAGTAATTAATTTTATTTTGGAAAGTGGAAGTACAAACAATAGTCAGAAGGGAAGCATTTGTGACACTGCCGCTAACACCTAATCACATCATTTTTTGTGTGGTCTTTCATGGCTCCCATCCACCTGTCAAGGGTATGCTCTGTGGTTTGTGTTGGCAAGCGGGTACTGAGTATAACTGCCAGTTTTGTATATATTTATTGACTTTATTGTTTAAGAAAATCTTTATAGTTGTGGTTGACTGACCAGGTTTCTTGTCCACAACCTATCATAACAGAAAAAAATATTACAGGCTGAGTACCAGACATTAATAAGGTGTTCTACAACAAAACAATTTAATTACTTTCTTGTAATTACTGGCATTTAAAAAAAAAGATGGTCTGGATCGTTTTCCTTAACAGTGAAACAAAACTGTTGTTTTTAAGAAATGTGCTGACATGTTGAATGAAGTCATGTACATAGACTGTATCCTTGTGTGTTACCATTGTGAATAGTGTAACCTATCCTTCTCGTTACTGCTTTTTATTTCTTGTTAAAAATTTTATTATTTATTTTATCCATTTTGTTTATTCTGAATCTCCGTTGACGAATATTCCGCATTTCACTTACCAAGTACCTTGTCAGATAGTCTTGCAGGTGTTGTCGATCACTGATGTTACTTACTGTTGGAGTCAGTCACTTTCAGTTGTAATGTCCCTGTAATTTATTAACTGAGTACCTGAAAAGTTTTATTATTTCTGATAAATGATGCTCGTCAACTAAGTTTTTTGTAAACAAATAAAAGAATGGTTTATTCAGGATTAGATTTTGTTTTATAGTATCCACAATTATTTTGAATAATCGGCTGATGGCCTTGCATTTACATTAAATTCTTAGATTTGCAATGAGCAATCTCAATCTCAGGGTATTTGGTTATAATTAAAATTAAATCAACATCATTTAGTCCTTAATTAACATTAACAGGTTATGGGTTCTTGTAGTCTGCAAGATGTGACAGTACGAAAACCTGATGTCAGATTTATGGTACAAAAGGTATCGAATTATTGTATTTCAATGTATTTTGCATTCACGTGTATGGATGGTACAATTTCCCATGTTTTGCCGACAACGACGTAGTTTCGACACAACGGAATCATTCCAAGGTCAACGGCGGACGTGCGGATAAGAACACTTAAAATGGTTGCATAAGTTAATACAGGCTCTAGATACGTTTGTTTCATTGGTCAACAATGCCAGACGTCATTAACAAAAAGGAATGACATAAATAAAATACGATTAAACCAGGGCATTTCCTTGCATAGAGACAAAGAATAATGACGTACGCACACACACACACACACACACACACACACACATAAAAAGTGCGTAGTGCATCACCCCAGTCTTCACAACGCCGCATCAGCGGTAACATGTTACAAAAAGGTCGCCGGCAAATTATACCGGCCCAGTGAGTTTAAACATTCAAAAATGTAATCTATACATACAAATCAGTGAAAAATGAATTAATACCAGTGCACAATAGTTTTTTTTAAAGTCAGAATTTAGAGTCAGTGAAATAACAATCAGTAAAATGTAACCAAGCAACTTTTGTTAAAGCATCATGTGAGACCATCTACCAGAACTTCCAGTCTACAGTCAGGAAAGTGCAAAACCTTCATATAATTTTAAAGAGCTCAAAAAATATAACCATCCAGTATATTCATACATAAAATGTATCAAACATGTTCAGAATGAGTGAGTGTGAGAAAGGAAAGCGTGAATGATAAACTGTCGACAGCCAAGCTGAGGCGTTGGTTTGCATATAGCCTCCATGCAAATATAACTAGAGTCAGTTTTAATAGAAAGGCAGCTGCCAATTAACAGAGAAAAAGGGTAATTTGATAAAAATATAATATAGTTGTTTGTCATAAGGAATAAAAGAAATGTAAGTAACGGCCGCAATTTGTTTTGGTCGTTAAAGACGCCATTGTCGAGTAATAAAAATCCGGTGTAAAAATGGGAAAAAATAAATCTAAATTAATTTTCAATGTTGAGAAATATTAGTATCTTTATTTCAAGGCCCATTTCAGTCGACATTCACGCCGAGTCGAAACCCTGGACCCACAACAAACAATAAGATCGTATCAACAGGTATCACGTATGTATGGTAAGTACGATAATTATGGTGTGGTTGACACACATGAACAAAATTAATAAATATAAACACACAAAAAGTGTATGTTTGCATGTTTTTTACAAAATGTAGAGATGTAGAGAGTAACAAATGTCGACCCGAACTAGGGACATGATTATTTTAGAGAGTGACAAATGCCGCCCGAACTGGTGACTATATAAAAAATATCCTGTTGTATTTTATATAATAAGCCTGAATGGAGACGGAGTGGGCATTGAAATCAAAGATACGATTGTAGGTGAGGTTGTGACATAAATAGAAAGCAACAATTCATTAGCATTTTTTTTTTTTACAATGGCGAATGATAGCGAAACAAGCATGACTGAATCACAAATTATGCGAGAAGGCAATCAGTCAACGCCTGTAGTAAATAAAAAAACTGAAGAGAATGAGATAGTAAAGATTATGCAGACACTTTTTGAGATACAGAATAATAAATTCGATGAGAAATTTAATGATTTGAAAAGTGACATTAATGAAATTAAAAAACAGAATTGTAATTTAGATAAAAGAATTAACGAAATAGAGACGCGTTTAGATGAAATGGAGTTAGGGAATAAGAGAGAAATAGACAAATGGAATGAAAACAAAGACAAGGTAAGTGGGGGAGAAAATTATGACAAAATAAATAAAAGTATGATATTAGAAAATGATTATGTAAACAGAAGTAGTGATAATGAGATTTTATGGGGAATAGAATATGATAATGATGGAATGATAGTGTGTGTTGAAGGGTTAAAGAGAGTGTGTAAAGAAAGTATAATTGTAAGGGGATTGCAGGGGGTAGATTCTTCCCTTAATGGTGTATTTGGGGGTGATGTACATGTGTTGAGGAAGGACGAGAGTGCCTTTGATGTATATTTGGGAGACATATTGTCTACAAATAAAGTTGTCTTTGGTTTTTTTAGTGCACTTCACAGGTGGTGCAATAGTTGTGAATTAGTGTCCCCTGCAAATGTAGAAAGAGAGAATGTAGCTTGGTGTGATAGAGAGAGATATATTAAAAGAGAGAGATGTTTTGAAAGTGAGAGGTATTGTGAGAGAAAGAAAGAAATAGAGATTTTTAAGATAAGTAGAGACTATGAAGAATTTATGGAAAGGTTAGGAGGAGAGATGATGTATAATAAAAGTAAATACTTACCTTGTAATGAAACGGAAGTAGTAGGAGATAAGGGAAACAATGACTTTATAAATTACCTAATTATGACTAATTATACCGAAGGTGACAGAACCATACCCGATCATGAGTTATATGAATTTGCGGAAAAGGATAAAAATTTAAATAGTTGGTACATGTATAATGATAAGATATCTAATAATAAGCAATGTATATAGATATAAGATAAGACTAGTGTTTGACGATGGAGGGTAGATATTTTATTGTGTTTATGAACATTTAAATATGTGGACAGTGTTTTTCAAGATGGACTACTTCTGACTGATTTATGGTAAATGGTTAAATGATAATTTGGATTGTATATTTTTGTGTATATTAATGTCAATGTATTTGTGTATTTGTGCTGTTGTGTATTTTATGTATTTTTTTTATGTAAACCATGTACTGTAGAATGTTAAATATTCAAGAATAAGTAATTAGGAGGATGATTTTGAATAATTATGAGATATAGATTGTAGTGAATAATAAATGATTACGCATATGATATATTTGGATATTGAGTTGTTTTAGGATTGTAAGATAAGTGATGAATTTTCTAGTGGTATATTAAGGTGAAATGTTGTAAAGAGTTAAGAGGTGTTAGATATTTTAGGGGCACAGTAGTTAGTGATTATATGTAGAGAGGTGAGTAATGTGAATGGTATATATATATTTGTTGATGATGGTATTTTGTAGTAAGGATCCGGTGTAGGGAGTGATCAACGTGCAGCGTTGTGGCAGGCAGAGCAATTTGGGTTAGAGTGTTTGCCGATATTTGGTGGAGGGCAAATGGTTAGGAATGGGTATGGCCAGGTAAGGAACACACATCCTAGTACAAAAAACGAGCGGTGCCAGAGGATTTAAATGGGATTAGTGAAGGGGGTTATTATAGAGATATTGGTGTCATAATATGTTAATGGTTGTTAGTAGCGGGTGTTAGTAGTTAAAAAGAGGTGAGTAAGGTTAGATTGACAAATGCCAAAATAAGATAGAGAGAATAGTGAATAATAGAGAGTCACCCAAACTAATAAGGATAAAAGGGTTAGAAAGGGAAAATTCATAGTAGAAAGGTGATGTAACAGAAAGGTAATGATAAATTTGAAATTTTTTTTATAGAATCTAATGATAAATGAATGTTCACTAATTTAAAAGTTAATAAAGAGTGGATAATAGTAACGTTATAAAGTTTTGATACCAGTTATTTAAATGTAAATTATTTAATGTAAATGTAACAATGTTTTATTCTGTTTTTATTATGTTGATGGTACAATAGTGTGTGTGGATAGGAGGTCGTTACGGGGGTAGCGACGGTAAAAATATTAATGTGCTAAAAATATAAAGATAACAGTGGTTTTGAACAAAGAAAAATGAGTTAGTTCGGTTGCAAAGAAAATAAGATTAAAGAAAAAGTTGTAAAGAAAATAAAAAGTTTTGAAGTTGTTTGCCATGATAGATAGATATTTTAATGCTATATGAAGTAAAATAGTAGAGTTAATGGTTGTTGCTTAGAAAAGTAAAATGTGTTTTCTGTTTAGGCTAAGAATAAATGTTTCCATGTGGTAAAGAGAGTTAATATAATTGACTGGAGTCAGGAAGTTGTACTAAATACCGGGTTGTTAAAAGGAGAAGGAATTTTCTATCTTAACTCTTGTTATACATTGTTTGAAAATTGTAGAGTTAAGCAAACCAATGCCTCAAAACGCAAACCAATGCACTAAGGGGAGACATATCAGTTGTGGATATGGATATAGAGAAGGCCACTATTTTAAAATTTGTATTGCATGTTTCAGAGTTTGGTGGTGTTGTGACCGCGGTCCTGAGCTGGCCGGTGCGTCAGAACAGGAACGTTAAGTGCCTCATGGCCTTATGGTGTTGGGATCTCTCCTGAGAAGTCCAGTAAGGTCAGAGGGTGCGAACAACATCATTGGACCAAGGGTAAGTGATTATATTTCTTTTATGTTAACACTACAGGGGGTTGTGGCACCATATCTGGGCTGATCCTTTTAGAAAAGTGTGAGTGAGTCAATGAAAGTTTGTATGTTTCGACATAAAACCTTTCATTGAGGGGGTTTTGTGACAGTACAAAAACCTGATGTCAGATTTATGGTACAAAAGGTATCGAATTATTGTATTTCAATGTATTTTGCATTCATGTGTATGGATGGTACAATTTCCCTTGTTTTGCCGACAACGACATAGTTTCGACACAACGGAATCATTCCAAGGTCAACGGCGGACATGCGGATAAGAACACTTAATGGTTGCATAAGTTAATACAGGCTCTAGATACGTTTGTTTCATTGGTCAACAATGCCAGACGTCATTAACAAAAAGGAATTACATAAATAAAATACGATTAAACCAGGGCGTTTCCTTGCATAGAGACAAAGAATAATGACGTACGCACACACACACACACACATACATAAAAAGTGCGTAGTGCATCACCCCAGTCTTCACAACGCCGCATCAAACAAAATGTATCAAACATGTTCAGAATGAGTGAGTGTGAGAAAGGAAAGCGTGAATGATAAACTGTCGACAGCCAAGCTGAGGCGTTGGTTTGCGAACTAGGGACATGATTATTTTAGAGAGTGACAAATGTCGACCCAAACTAGGGGCTAGATTATTTTATATAGTAACAAAGATACAAGAAAACCGATACAAACAAAGGTTACAATCTATAAACTAAACATGGTTATGGTTGAACAAAAAATAATTGATAACTAATTAGTCTGTAGACAAATAATATGTTTGGATATTATCAACATTCATTCCACCTGAAAAGTGTGGTAATCATGAAGCATATAATGGTTAAAGTATGTTCCATTTATATATGCACTTAATTCGGCATGGGTAGTTCAATCCCATATAACTAAAAAATATTAAATGTATTTTAACAATTTGGACTATGTCCATTAATACCATAATTCTTATTAATCATATTAAAAAATGTGAACTTCAGTCCTGTTATGACTAGGACATTTAAATAGATTATATTGACCTTGATGTCATTACATATTATAATTGTTCTTGAATTACAGAACCAAAATATTTAAAAGTAAATTAAATCTGATTATTCATCATTAAAATTTGTATACAAGGTTCAAAATCCCTTGTTGTTACTTGTTATTAGTTAATTAGCAACATTAGAAAGTGTATATGCTTTCATAACAAACGTGTATATATTAGGTAAACAAGTTTTAATTATCATCATTAAAATTTAAAAAAAAGAATAAATTATTTGTCTCGAGGTTCTTGCCTCTATTGTTTATTGTGATAATGTGCACAATTAATCATGACGATATTAGTCATCATCGTTCATGTCATTAACCAAAAATGTCAAACACCATACTCCCTTGCAATTCACTTTTTCCATTAAAATTCATAAATTCACTTCGCGAGATTATACTGGATTATACACTGTATACTCAATGTTGCACTGTTATTATTAGGTTAATTCTTCTGGTATTACAAATAATTTGCACTGATAAAAAAGGTTATCTTACATAACCCTACTGGTTTGTTTATACCCGCACAGGTGATATCGCGGATTCGACGTACTTATTCTGTCTTCTGGCTGGCGACGCGCAGTCTATCAGAGTTACAACAATAATAATTCCTTCATACATGGCACGGCTTGGGATGATCTGTAAATCGTACACACTCCCCAAAGATTTATTCAATTCTTATTGGCCCAAAAATTACGTAATCCATTCTAATGAGTGAGCTTACTCCCCGTTTTTTGGTTTTGAGAGTATATCGCTAAGGCGTTTCTTTTTTCACAATTTACACATGATTTCTAAAAACTAATTTAACAATCTTATACTACTATTTACAAAAGATATGACCAGACCACGCACGTGCATTTACATTACTGATTATTTTAAGTCCTTACAAGGCATGTCTGTGTGTTATTTTAACGAATCTACAGTTTTTCGTTATTATTTTTACTTATTTTATTTACAATAAGCATTTATTTTTCATTATTCGGTTTGTATATGCTGTACATTGATCATCTTTAACCTTAGATGTACTTGCATTACAATTATAATTGTTATTTTTGTCTTAATACAATGATTTGTCAGTTTTAGGTTTAAGCTCTTATGGCCTATGTTTGGGATTGTTTTAATTACATATTTATTCCTACCATTCGCCCACTCTGATTATTTCTTTTGTTAAATAAATCTTATGACATGACTTTTATATGTTTTGTACACCTCAGATTTTGTGTACACTGTATATATTTCTTATTTTGAATGTTTTTAGCTAAGTAGGTCATTGGCCTAGATATAGGTCCTTCTCAAAAATTGCAAATAATTAATTTAGTTTTATGTTTTAATGCGTCATACTTGATAGTTATTGTTATTGGATAAGACTGATTGTTGTTTTATGTTGGAATTTTCATAATATACAGGTTTTACCTTGATTGAAGTGTTTTTACTTCTTACAGTTAGTGTGATCAGACACGTGCATGAATTTATATTTATTCTGACTTGCTTGTCATCTTATATCATTAGTATTACCCAGTAATAGTAGTAACAGGAGTTATTTGATCTTTCTATACAATAGGTTTTTCCTGGTTAATTAAATTAAAGTGGTTTTGTGTGTGTACACTTTTGCTGTCTCTGTCAGTCCCATGTATTTACACTTTATATGCACTAATAACACTCTTAATCTAATTACATTTAGTATTGGGATTACCTCTATAATGTCTTTTCTCATTATGGTAATTTACTTACTAAACTTCAGGCTTTTACTACCACTTATTAGTATTTGCACATGGTTCTGTACCATATGTAAGGTTAGTTGGAACCCCTGTATGTTGACAACAATGCATTCATGCAAATTATTTCTATATTTTGCTATAGTTATCAAGTTTCACCCACACGTGTTTGCACATTAGTCTTATCTGATCATTATTTATTATCTTACTCATTCTTATCTTGTTTATTTATAGAATAATCAGCTATTAATGCTGGTCTACTTAGCATGTCATTTGGGGTATTATGCATTGAGTTTATTTTGACTCTATTACCCTACTATTAGTTAGGTTTTATACAATCATTATGTCTTTCTCTTCTTTCATTATTATTGAGCATCTTTTTATATTTACAGGTCAGTGTCAAGTCACTAGTCATAGTTTGTTATGTGTTTCACTATGTTTTAAGGTACTCCTTTGTAAACACTTTTCTTGACTTTGTAACGAAACAAATGTTACAAAAGAATAGTAAATAATAGTGAAATCCGATCCAGAGAGGAAACAAGAAATAATAATTGAAAGCAAATTAAAGGAAACCTAGTTGGTTTGACTTATTTAATATTATCAAGAAACCCAGAAATAACCCAGTAGAATAGGGCAGTAAACAGACAAAAATTAAATAAATAAACCTAGTAGGCCTAATCAACTTACCCTGAATAACAACCAAACCCAATAAAGAGTGCCTAATCATAAATTAAAATTGTATTAACAAAATTGTATCGACATATTTTAAGGATAGAAAAAGGGACACAAACCTTACAGTTATATGAGTGACATAATATAAATAGTGACACAGACTACTGTTAAACAGTGTTAATTATTTTTGTATGAAAAGTGTTTTATTGTTATTATTAGACAGAATTTTAGTTTATCATACAGACAATAGTTTAGCAGTATAAATAAACTAAAACTGTCAAAAACAATTATTATTATTAAGAGTTTTGTTGTATGTTGTAAGATTTTATGTCACCAGTTAATTTATGTAAATATATTTATCTCAGGTAGTCAAAGTAGAAATTACAATCAACCATAACAAATTGTTCCACCACATATCATAGAAATTCAAATTAATAAGGTTTTACAGTTATAAACTGAGGCATGTTTAGTATCAAATTGTTTATAATTATCTAATTAATAATTGTATAAACATTGCATGTATCATTAGAGTATAATAATAAAATTATCTATTAAAGGTAATTTATAAAATATAAAGTAGGTAATGGGTGTTGATCCTATAACATTTAACCTGTACATAAATGACCAATCAAAATTTAAGAAATTTGTATGAGTTCTGTGACTAAAAAAGAAGAAATAACACTTAATTGTTAATTGTGATGGAAAACAGTTGAATAGTGCGTGTCTAGATGTAATTAAAAAAATATAAAAATAGATAACCCGTTTGTGAAAGAAGATCTGAAAGACCATCATCGAAGATAATAATCCTTCCACTACAATTTTCATGAACAAGTAATACACACAATCAAGAAAAATTTCAGAATAAACCAGAAAACCTTCAGAATATCGTCTAGATGTGTAAAGTATAATTTGACAGTATTTTATCCAACAAGGAACAACCACTAGACAATATAACAATTTACACTAACACTAATCACTAGTAAACATTTTAAAGTGCAACCAAATTCAATATCTAAGCGAACAGTGATTACAAGGAAAACATTTATTGTACACATTAATAAACTACATTATTTTCTGAGACGGACAAATAGTCATGATGTTGACGTTACTCTAACCTACATGCTTTTACGAAGCGTATTGAATATCGTCAAAACTTGTATGTAACTTAATATATAATTTTTGTAATTTTTTAGATTATAAGTAATATATTGTTTGTAAAGGTACTCTCTATTATTAATTAACATGTAAAGGAACTTTTCGTAGCAGCCACAAGAATTCCCACGAAATATATTAAAATTATTTAGTTATTAAATCCTAAGATAAATATCGATTGTGACAACCGTATGTATCGAATGGAATTTTCCAATAATTTGCATTTATGTTACAGAGATTAAACCATTATGTTATTAAATCATATCCATGCGTTATTATTTCAGGAATGTAAAAATATATTATACCATTAAGATACTACGGGTACAAAAGAGAGTAGTATTATAACTTATACACTTATTGTTCTGGCACTGCTGGTTCTTCTTTCTTCATTTTCTTCTATCCTCTTCTGTCTTCTTAGTCCATGTGGGATCATAATAATTGGTGTTCTTAGGTTCTTGTTGGGATTATAGTATTTGGTGTTTGTATCCTCTCACTTACCATCTATTGGGTCATTGGAGTTAAATCGTATTGTACTGTGATTTTATAAGTTTTGCTCTCTAGGTCTCTTGTTCTACTTTCAACTGTTGCTTTTATTATTACTTTTCTTTAGTTGACCGGATAATCATATTAAAATACACTTTTCTTTATACCACTTTCATCCTTTCTTCTCTTCAGTGTTAGTTCTTTATTTTAAATGCATCTTATGTGGGTATTTACCTGTATGGTGATTATATGTACCTTTACAATAGATAAAGATTAAAATTTTAAAACAATCTTTACATAATAACTAGATTTCATAACCTATGCAGAGAATCAACTAAGATCTCTGTCACATAGATTACTATAATTGTTCTGTTTTTACAACATAAATTAAAACTGGAGGAAATGTTTAAGCAATAAACTTTCTATTTAATAATAGTAATTGATATCTGATTTCTGTTAATGAGGTGGAAATAGCAAACATTTTGTGCTTTATTTAAAAAATTATGTTTGACATAATCATAGCGAAAGTCAGCAACTTACCAACCACATGATTTGGGATGAAGCACGGTTTTCAGAAAGCACTATTTTTTGTGTTTAATGATCGTACCTCAGATCTAGTCAAAGGTATTGACTTGGTGAATTTACTGGTTTTCTGTATAGTATTAAAAGTGTAATCAGGCACGTTCTGTCAACTTCAACGTTATTGTAGAAAATGAAAAGTGATTTTGGTTAAAATGTAAGGAGATTTTGTAACTGTAGTTTTCATGCTGTGTTCGTACTTGATTTAATACACAAAATTATGTACATTAAGGTCTTGTACTGTTGTGTATTATGTATTATATATAGTATGATCTTTTTTTTTCAGTCATTTGTAACCATAGTATCGCCAAATGAAAAGGAAAGAGATGAGCAAAAGATTGATCCAAAAATACAGTATCCTTTCTACTAATTGTATTTAATAGAATGTATTACATTATGACACTGTTTATTTGTGTAAGTCACAGTACATATACATTATGATACATACTGCATATAAGTACAGAATGATATATATATTCTAGTATATTATTTATTGACTAGTAAAATATAAAATATTTTTTCATTTTTACTTTGAAAACTAAATAACATATTCTTCACTTTGAACCACTGTTCTCTGTGGGCAAGACAGCAGTATGTTGATTGTGTGTGTGTGTGTGTGTGTGTGTGTGTGTGTGTGTGTGTGTGTGTGTGTGTGTGTGTGTGTGTGTGTGTGTGTGTGTGTGTGTGTGTGTGTGTGTGTGGTACCCACTCTTCTAACGGGATGTCTTTGATACATGTTAAAATGATGTACCTCATATTATATGTACACCCATATTCTATTAGAATATTTTATTGAAAAAATTAATAATTAAAAAATGTTGTAGCAAGAAATTTGAATAAAAATGAAGGAAATTGTATATTTTCACTCATAGACTTCCATGATTGGAACTTCTAATAACAGCACTTTTTCTGGTTGACAACTTAGTTTATTGACATCAGTGTAAAGCTGAGAATGGACAGCAGCTGCTATACCATGTTATTTGTATACCCCTCCAATGGTCAGCTCCTTTGTACAACATGCCCTTTATATTACAAAAGATAATATAACAAAAAATCAAATAATGACTAATGAATCAAATAATGGCATACCATGTTGCAACCAACAATAATGAAATAAAGATGTACAGGAAAAAATAATGTAACCATAGTAAAACTGGTTCAGAGAACTTGCTCACTATTTTGAACAAAATAATTTACTATTAGGTAAATTTCAAAATTAGATAATATTGATGTGTGTGTGTGTGTGTGTGTCACTGTGTGGTACCCACTCTTCTAACGGGATGTCTTTGATACATGTTAAAATGATGTACCTCATATTATATGTACACCCCAGTGGCGGCCCGTGCTTAGGTTGCACAACCCCCATTAAATCCTGTAAATTTAATTGTATTTTTAATCCTGTAAATCCCCCATAAACTGTATTTTAAATTAGAAAATTATGAAAAAATCAATAATTAATAAGTGTTTTCAAGCTAAATAATCGTAATTAATCATTTGTTGATTGAAAAGTGCAGAGCACTTAATGAAAACCGTACACGCTCTTGCCGCGGTGTACTACGGGTGTGTACACCAGCTGTGACGCGCTTGGTATATGGAGAAACACAATGTAGTTGTGTTCTGGCTGGCTACACTAGGATGTTCCTATTACATCGCTATAGCTTCGCCTGGTGTGATTAGGGACTGCAAACTCCGCTTGTCAGTCACGGCGCCACCAGTATGTTGGTAAATAACACGTGGTGCGACAGTTCGAATTTGTATGGTTATGTTGTTTTATTAGTTCAGTTCATTAGTGTCGGTTGAATTTTTTGTGAAGTTTATTGTTAGTGTTAGTTAAGTGTTAGTACAATTCATTGTTAAATATAAATAATAGTGCATGTTAAAGGATTAAGGCGTCATAGTGTAAGATATTCGTTATATATAACTCGTAGGACGCAATGAATTCTGTCGAAAATTTAACGAAAACACCGTTCAGTTTACGTCCAATTGAGGAAAAAATTGAAATTAAGAGAGTAGGTAGACCTACACCAGATCTTTCAAGTTTTAATCAAACTGTAAAGTCAGGTAATAGAATTTTTAATCGTAAATTTAAAACAGACTTATACAATAAATATTCCTGGTTATGTGGGTGTGACACTAAAATTGCATTATTTTGCTTTCCTTGTATATTGTTTGTAGGGGAGGAGACTTGAACTAAGACTGGATTTAAAGACTTAAACCATTTTAATGACAGAACTAAAAAACATGAGGCTTCAGGTACCCACATAAAAAATAGTTTACAGTTAGCATTGTTAGGAACAACTAACATAGCAGAACAACTAGATACAGCTTATAGGAGAAATATTGTAGCTCACAATGAACAAGTTAAGCAGAATAGATATGTGCTAAGTATTATTATCAACTGTATTCGTTTCTGTGGTGTGTTTGAACTAGCTTTAAGAGGCCACGATGAATCTAAAGAATCAAATAATCCAGGAATTTTTAGAGGGTTAATAGATTTTATTGCAGAGCTAGATACAGTTTTAAAAAACCATCTTGAAACTTCAACAGTATTTAGGGGTACTTCTAAAACCATTCAAAATGAATTACTACAAATAATGCTAGAAGTCTGTCACGAAAGAATTTCAGATGAAATTAAACAAGCAAATTTTTTAGCTGTTATTGCTGATGAAAACAGGGATGTGTCTAATTTATATCAAGTAGCTGTTATCTATAGGTACATAGCAAAAAACAGACCTGTAGGTAGATTCTGGACTTTTCTTAACCCTTCTCGTCATGATGCCAGGGCCTCAGCATCATGTATTCTTCATGAGTTAAAACACCACAAAATAAATGAAACTCCCCAAAAGCTCATTGCACAGACATATGATGGAGCATCTGTAATGGCTGGAACTTCTAGTGGTGTACATGCATTTGTAAAAAATTGTTATGCCGATGCCCAATATGTTCATTGTCATGCACATCAGCTGAATTTAGTTGTGATGAAAGCTTCATCAATAAACAGGGAAGTTCGAGTTTTCTTTGCCAATGTTCAAGGTCTTTGCGCTTTTTTCTCAGTTAGTCCGCAAAGAACATCAATACTAGATGCAGTAGTAAAAAAGCGGTTACCCAGATCTGTACCTACCAGATGGAACTTTTAATCGAGAAGTGTCACAACAATTTATGATCACAGGCAGGACCTAATACAGTGCATGAAAACAATATTAGATTCTGATCACATAAAAAATGACAGTACTCTTTCACAGGCTTCTGGCCACTTAAAGTTTTAGTAAGTCAAAACTTTATTTTTTGGCTCTCATTTTTTAGAAAAATTATACCACTTACTGACATACTCTTTAATCAGCTCCAGAAAGTAGATATTGATCTCACTGTTATAAAACGGTCTTTTACAAGTTTTGAAGAAAATGTGTTGAAAATCAGAAATAATATTGACACAGACACTGGAGAGCCACAACAGTCATCACAAAGTTCACCTCCAAAGAAAAGGAAGATTGACAAAACCGAGTGGAAGAGACAGGCGAAGGAAGTATGTGATGTGATTATATGCCAAATAAAGGAACGGTTTAGATTCACGAGCCATCTCGTAGGAGCATCTTTGTTCATGTCAGAAAAGTTTCCAGATTATGATTCTAAATTTCCAGAAGACACTGTAAAAACTGTATGCAACGCTTACAATTTTCTCAATTTTAAAAACTCTGTACGGAACTTGCAACAATCTATAGTGCAACGGATTTTAGAAGACTGTCAGGGGCTGTTAGTTTGTACTCTTTCTTCAAAGATAATAAGTTAGAAGAAACTTTTAGTGAAGCTGTAAAACTCTTAGA
Organism: Magicicada septendecula; assembly: GCA_034769895.1. Classification (NCBI taxonomy): domain Eukaryota; kingdom Metazoa; phylum Arthropoda; class Insecta; order Hemiptera; family Cicadidae; genus Magicicada; species Magicicada septendecula. Next base: position 498,752,373 of record CM068368.1, read on the forward strand.
AATTTTGATTACAATACCAATAACCTCTTCTGAAGCAGAAAGATGTTTTTCAACGCTTAAAAGAATAAAGACATTTCTAAGGAACACCATGTCACAAGAGAGGTTGTCTGCATTGGCCATGCTCTCAATAGAAAGGGACCTGATCATGGAAATTCCTGATTTCAATCAGAAGGTGACTGAAAAATTTGCCAGTCTGAAAGAAAGGCGGATGGGTAAAATAGTTTATCTAAAGTGAATTAAAACTAAAATAAATAGGCCTGTTATTACGTAAACTAATTTCAAAATAATTTCAATACATTTTTTGGATGCTGTTACACAGAAAATGTTATATTACCATATAAGTCATAATTGTGAATTAAATAAAACAATAATAAATTTATCATTCAGTCATATAAACTTAGTGATATTTTTGCATTTTCTATCTAAACAATTTAATACCATCCAACCCACAACTGCAACCCCCAAAATTTTCAACCACCAGCCGCCACTGGTACACCCATATTCTATTAGAATATTTTATTGAAAAAATTAATAATTAAAAAATGTTGTAGCAAGAAATTTGAATAAAAATGAAGGAAATTGTATATTTTCACTCATAGACTTCCATGATTGGAACTTCTAATAACAGCACTTTTTCTGGTTGACAGTTTATTGACATCAGTGTAAAGCTGAGAATGGACAGCAGCTGCTATACCATGTTATTTGTATACCCCTCCAATGGTCAGCTCCTTTGTACAACATGCCCTTTATATTACAAAAGATAATATAACAAAAAATCAAATAATGACTAATGAATCAAATAATGGCATACCATGTTGCAACCAACAATAATGAAATAAAGATGTACAGGAAAAAATAATATAACCATAGTAAAACTGGTTCAGAGAACTTGCTCACTATTTTGAACAAAATAATTTACTATTAGGTAAATTTCAAAATTAGATAATATTGGTGTGTGTGTGTGTGTGTGTGTGTGTGTGTGTGTGTGTGTGTGTGTGTGTGTGTGTGTGTGTGTGTGTGTGTGTGTGTGTGTGTGTGTGTGTGTGTTGTAGGTTTTTGGGTACATCCGTGTGTGATGTTTATAGTGCCGACATTTCATTCCGTAATCTCGGAACATTTTCAATGCATACTGATGTTGATTTCACTGCGGCACGAGTTTTATATCTTGCTTCCCTTGTGATTTTTGCCATGAAGATCGGTCGCAGTTTTTGCATGGTATTTTATATACACCTTGTCCCTCTAAGTGTATATGGTCCTTCGGATTTTGTAGAAAGGCGTTGATTTTTTTGTGCGTGTTGAATGTTGTCCTGGTGTGATATTTCTTGAGTATTCTCCATATTATGTCTGTTGTAACCTTTATATATGGTAATGTTAAGGTGCTGATGTACTCCTGTGTTTCTTTCTCCGGTTGCGACTTCTTTGTCTTCCTTTGTTTGGTGGCGTTGTTTAAATCAGATGGGGTGTATCCATTGGAAAACAGCGTCTCCTTCAAAGTGTTTAGCTCCTGTTCCTGTGTTCTTCGTCCGGTAGGTGTAGGGCTCTGTGTGTAAATATCTTGCAGCGAAACGAGTGGAGGATGCATAGACGTGAATTAGAACTAATAATATATAACAGAGGCTCGTATCTGGAGGTATGAATGTATTAAACTAAAACAAATTTAAATCTTGTATGTATTATTCTTTACACAAATTATTTATTAAAAATGTATTGTCTTGAGTTATTAATGAATGTTCATTTGAAGAATTGTTTATTTTACTTGGTTGAAGAATTCTTTCTCGTTGTATGGTTGTAGGCTGCTACGTTAAGTTGACCGCTGGCCTCGCTGACACGCTGTCACTCACAATTCACTCACGCACGCCATTCATCTGCCCGATATTGTTTTTATTTATGAATGTTAGGTTCGATAAGTGGGTTAATTAATTATTATTTAATGCAATGTGTTTAGTATACACCTCTCGGCAATCTTAATGTGTCCACGCATTCATAGAGGTGTCTCCCACTGACTACAACCGATCCTATGCGGAAATCTTGACTAATGTGATTGAGCACTATTAGATCTTCAATTCAGCTGAGTTATGTTTTCTATTAACCCCTTGATCTAGCATATGGGCATCTCGTAGCTAAGATCTTGGACTGTCATCACCACTATAGAAAACCATGTACTGTCACGAAAAACTCGCACAGAAAGTATATCTTACAAGGACGAGTTACAGAAGAGAACTGGACGATCTTGCCTTAACTAGAGCACATCTCAAATGGAATAAGACTTCCTGATTGGTTGAAATCTAGAACACGTGATAGATTTTTACCTTGATAGGTAGACATCATGTAAGACTATGCCAGAGTCTGCAAAATCTTGTAAAGATTTTATCTAAAAGTTTTATGACTTTTCTGCAGATAAGACTTCTATAGAAAAGTGAATTCAGCTAAAAAATACATAGTAAAATTGTATGTTTTGAGTTTATGACATATGAAAAATGTAGCACTATTTATGATGCATACGCTGTACAAGATTCATTCCGATACGTTAATTATTATAGGAGTTATTCAGGAAAACATGAATAACACGCGCACTTGCACACTAAATTTGCACTTGACATGACAGCAGTGGCAGTTTCTTATTGTGGCCGCACGCCCCCTTGACAGAGAACATAAAAAAAAAATTAAATCACATTACCATAGTTAACTGCCTGTCCTTGTCTCTTGTTTATTTTAAAGATAAAAGATGAGCAATGCTTTTTAAGCGTTGATTTAGATTAGAATGAAAGTGTTTATCTGTCTTGTGCGTAGTAGGTAGCATAAACCAATAGACAGGGCCACGAAGAAACTTGCGGCCTGGTTGCCATGACTACATGACGTATTGTGGGACGTCATAGCGAATATCGCCGTTTAATAAACCATGTGTTTGGGCCGCTAGTTCTGAGCGGCCTGTTGCCAGTTTTAAACAGTGGTGTTGGTGTGCCGTTCTTTGATCGTCAGTTTAATTTTATCATACATGTTTTTGTGTTTTGTGCCATGTGTCGCGTACAAACATGAATAGAGTCAGTGTCTTAATAAAAACAAATTTTACCAGACACTCTTTAGAGGATAAAATAAATATTAAAAAATTAGGCCGGCCATTACCTGATCTAAATTTAAAACAGACCAGTGAAGGGAAAGCCCAAAATAGGACATTTACTCGCATTTCTCATGAGAAATTTATAAACAAAATAATTGGATATGTGGGTGTAAAGTTTCGAATTTGTTGTACTATTTTCCGTGTGTATTATTTTTCAATCCTGCAGGAACAGAAAAGGATGAAAATTGGGCCAGAAAGGGTATAAAATATTTGCATCATCTTCCCACTAAAATAAAAATAACATGAATCATCTTGAAGAAATATTAATGGATGCACACAACTGGCTTTACTAGGCGAAGTAAATGTTTTGACACAGCGTAATTCAGCTTATCGGACACATGTTCGTGAACATAATGCACAGGTTGGAAAGAACCGTTATATTTTGAAACGTATTATTTGTTGCGTAAAATTTTGCAGTGCTTTTGAGTTGGCTCTTATCGGTAAATCGTGGAATAGGCCTATTTAGAGAATTAGTTGATTTTTCTCCAGAACTAGATGTTGTGTTGCGAGAACATCTGCAGAATGCTACAGTATTTAAGGGGACTTCTAAAAGTATACAGAACGATATTTTAGATAGCATGTTGGCTGTGTGCAAAGAAGAAATTTATGATCAAATTAAAAATTCCGATTTCTTGGCTATTCAATGTGATGAAACTACAGATGTTACGAATTGGTGCCAAATGGTACTAATATTTAGATACGTTTTTGATGGAACTGTTCATGAGAGCTTTTGGTGCTTTAGAAGAGTCAAGGATAAATTAGCAGAAGGGATACAAAAATGTATAGAAGAAGAAGTTATGGAAAACCACAAATGTTAATCGCTCAAACATACGATGGGGCAAATGTAATGAATAGGTGGTGTTCGAAGTTATATTAAGAAGAAATATCCTTATGCTCATTACATATATTGTTATGCTCACCAGCTTAACTCTTTTGATCCAAAATGCAGTATCACAGCAGCGCGAGTGTTTTTTAATAATTTATCAGCAATTCCCACGTTTTTTCAAATTCTTCAAATAGGTGCGATATGTTAGAAGAAATACTAAAGCACAGGTTACAAAAAGTAGAAACAACCAGATAGAACTATAACATTAGGACAGTCAATACTGTGTTCGAGAATCGAGGGAAGCTCATAGAAGTGTTTGAAGAAATTGAAGATAAATGCCTAAGAAGCGATACTTTTAATAAAGCTTCTGGTCTCAGACGAGCTCTAGAAGACCCAGAATTTTTGTTTTGGCTCACATTTTTTCACAAACTTTTGCCTCATGTTGACATTCTTTATAATCAAATCCAGTCAGGAAATAAGGATAGTATCCAACTTCAAAGTGATATTCAAAATTTTGAGATTTGTGTTAAAAACATTAGAAACGAGACTGAGACTATTCAAAGCAATATTCAAGAAAATTTTCATTCGACAAAGAGGAGAAGAAAAGAAGATAATTTACCAAGAAGTGCATTTGCTAAAGAAGTGAGTGTATGATGTAATTATTTTACAGATGAAAGACAGATGCTCATAGCGTGGCCATCTGCAAGCAGCTCAGTTGTTTAATTCAGAATCAGTACCAAAATATTCAAAAGAATTTCCAGTGGGCATTTCGGATACAGTGTGTTCTTCATATCTATTTCTAGACCAGACTCGTTTAAAAACGGAATTCGAAGTTATTTGCTCACGACCGGACTTTAGTCAAATAATTGGAGCCACAAACTTCCTTACATTACTACTGCAACATAATCTTACTGATATTTTCCCGGAAACTATAAAAATACTAAAAATAATTTTAACAACTCCAATGGCAACTGCAGAATCAGAGCGTTCTTTTTCAACTCTTAAAAAAGTCAAGACAATTTTGCAAAATACTATGGGTAATGATCGTTTAATGCGTTGGCGATAATGCCCATAAATAAAAAATTAGTGCAAGATATTGACAGTTTCTATGACATAGTGTTGGAAAAGTTCATATCTATGAAAAATTGAAGGGTGGAATTTACTTTTAAGAAATAATTGGCTTCATTCAATCCACTTTCCATTTCCGGTAAGATTTTACATTGTTAAAATTTTTTATGATTGCGCCCTCCTGCTGAAAAGTCACCAGCCGCCACTGCATGACAGAGAATAAATTCATGGGCATTTTGACATATAACACATAATTACCCATTTCTTATTTCAAAACTTACAGCTACTTTACAAAAAAATGAAAAAATCAATTTAAAACGTGTCTATGACGTCATAAAGTGTATAATAACGTCTTCGCATTTTAAAAATGACTCTTACTGGATGTTTATTGCAGGAATATCCCCTCCACTTATAAAAAAAATTTGTTTACATGGCCACAAATTTTTTTTTTGCTTTATAACATAAAAATAATATCACCACCATTTAATAACAAAATAATAAATCTCAGAATAAATAAATAATACTTTCCAAACTAAAAATGCTCCTTATTAACTGCATCTGACAGTTCTCATTGATGAATGTAAACATAAACAAACACACATGGTGATATCTAAGTTTTCATTGACCCACAAAGATAAGACATTTTAAACAGTTCATGATGTCATATCTCTTACTTACAATCACCAAACTTGTACTCCAACAAATTCCAAACATTATTAAATACAGTTTTTTCATTTAATTGTATAATTTGCTGATTACGCTCATTCTTTCATACACCCAGATGTACATGAACAAATTAACTTTTGACATAATATTTATGTAATGACAACGCATGGAAGATTTCTCTCGCTGTTCCGAAGTTGATTCATCTGTACTGTTATTATTGTGATTATTTTTGTTATTGTTGTACACCACCTTAGTTGTTGGTTTGGTTATTCGGATTTACTTCGACCCTGATTCATTATCAATGTCAGTATGACCTAACTGTACATTATATTTCTTATTATTAATCGTACATATTAATTTATTATTTTTAAAATCAATATTAAAATTTTGATTATCGTATGTTATAACTTTGACTTTTTGCTTTATTTACAATAAAAGGTTGTTTTGCTAGATGGTAAAACATAAATAATCTCTCTGCCATTCATCTGTTGTTTTTACAAGTTGTAACATTTGTGGGGCTAAAAGATTTTTTTAAAAGATATTATTTACTTAAAATAGTGTATTAAAATAACATGATTTTCCCTTGTTCTTGAAACAGATTTTTGTTGTCTAGGATTAAAAGATTTTTGCAAGTAAGCTAATACCGGTACGAAGAAGTCGTCCCTTTATGATAAACTGCAGATATAGTCGAGTGTAATTAAGAAGCGGAAGTGCACAAGCGCATAGTTTGCACATTCCATTCCATTCCGATAAGAGCTGGTAGTACATCTCAACAGCAGACAATTGCAGGACTAAAAAAATAAAAGGTTTATGTAACATTTGATATGTGAGAGAGAGAGAGAGAGAGAGAGAGAGAGAGAGAGAGAGAGAGAGAGAGAGAGAGAGAGAGAGAGAGAGATTGGCTCCACTGACATTCATAACAACAATTCTCTTCTTGCATCTCAGAGCGAATCCCACCACATCACCATTCCCCTCTGACCTTAAGCATTTCGTGCATTCCCATGCCCTTAACTTTCAATTTTGCTTTCATGCCAGAGAATTGCTTTCTTTATGCCTATATGGACATCACGGCAATTATAGAAATGGCCCAAATTTTGCTGAGCAGAGTAATGAGGACCATGTGTCAATGGATTCAGTACAGTGGGCTACAGTTAGCAGGAGAGAATACTGAAACTCTCATTACCACAAAAAGAGAGACCCCCATTAATCCACGGGTAGATGTGGCAGATAATCAAATTTAGGTGAAGCAGACTGTCAGATACATAGGAGTGATGATTGACAAGAAACACGTGTACTGGGAATATCTCAAAAAGGTAGCAGACAAATCAGTGAATGTCGCCAACACATTAGGCAGATTGATGGCCAATATTGAGGGACCAAAATGTAGTAAATGACAACACGTGCTGATGGCTGTCACACAATCAGCCAAGCAGTATGGAGCACTTATGATAGCATGAATAGAGAGAGGCACTTTTTGTAGCCATGGAATTCCAGGAATCTCAACAGAACGAGCAAATCTAGCCCGCTTATCAATGAAAACTCCAAAGGAAGAGTCAGAATCTAAAAATGTAACATATCTTTCAACATACAAAGATTACCATAAGGTGATGGACTTGCACCAATTCTGTTTAATATGACCCCCAAACAAAATAGAGAAGCTAGACATGGATATACAAGCTGAATCATATTTATAAGGAACAACAGCTAGTTGCATTTACTTATTCAGATGATGTTGGCATAATTTTTGGAAGATCAAAGTGAGAAGTCAGAGAGACATATGTAGAGCTAAAGGAAAAGGTTGCATAAATATGTTTTGTTGAGAATTAATGTTAAAGAATCCAAAGCAATGGAAATGAAAATGACAATATCAAAATAGTCTGAAATTTCAGTTATCCGGGCAACAAAGCAAACAATAACAGTTATATGAACTAGGAGATTAATAGAATTAGGACAATAAACCTGAGGATAGTAGGGCATCCTGTTCATACAGATTTGAGTGCTGAGACCAAAAAAAAGTTCTGGCCGACATGACATGGAAAGAATGGCGGATGGCACGTCACATTCAGTCACCAAGACACTGTAAAATTAAATGCACCATTGCACATTAATCAGGTTACAATGTGTAAGATGGGCAGGACATCTATAGCAAGTGATTGACAGTCAGAATGACAAAACAGTAATGAAAGGGCAGATGATGGAGATAGACAAAGGGGAAGACTGAGAACCTGTTGGCAGGACATTGTTTGATTAGATGCTTAGAATCTTGGTGATTCCCAAGTAAGCCAAGAACGAAATTGGATCATTGAAGGAGATTAGGTTTAGCACAGTCTGTAATACTGCTGGAAGAAGAAGAAAAGAATCTGTATGCAATAAAAGAATAATAAACTACTGTAGAAAGAACATTCTGATGGCTATGACAGTAACTTGAAAGATTCTGTAACTGAATAATAAGGCTAAATGTTATGACAGCTGTAGTCTACTTTCTCCTGTGTGTATGCTTATACATACATGTGCTCATTTGTGCATTTGAACAATTTAGGATATAAATTGCATTATTCATGTATAATGCACACCCGCATTTATGTAAAGGAAACGGGAAAAGTGCATGTTATACACATGAAAAAATGTAGTTACTTTCTTTGTTATTTTTATAATATTAACATAAAACTTTTTGCTGTTGTCTTTGTAGCTGAAATGCCAGTTTAATATTAATAAACCAACACTAATAGTAATTTTTGTTTCTGTGAAAATAGTTCTTGTGAATGTGTGTAAAGAATAGCTAGAAAGATTTCACAGTATAATAGGAACTTCAAGAGTTATTCAGTTAAAGCTGTAGACAAATTTTTTGTCACATAATGTGAGACATTCACAAAATGAATATAGGTTGCTTTGATATATACAGTTGAATTTCAAAATAATCAATTTTTAACTTAACAAAATCATCCATATAATGTACTTTTTCTGTGCACCATGAAATTGTAAAAAAATCCAAGTATAACTAACTCCACATAACAAAATTTAAACTTCTCATCAGTAACACAATTGGGATGAATTTCCACTTTTGCAGTGACAATGATAAAAGCAATCCATGGTGGAATGGTGATGGCGAAAAAAATCGTGTTCGAGATAACGGCTGATTCTTATTGTACTGCCCTCAAAACATGAAGAAAAGTCATTTTTCAGAAAGTGTCTGTGGGTAGAGTTTTTTCTATGGCAAACGATAACAGCCGCAAATTCAAACAGAATCAAATAATTTCTTGCTACATCCCAGAATTGTAGAGGACTTAAGGCCTATTGATTTTGGTGGAGATCGGCGAAGGGGAAGGGGTAGTTTACCTGCAATGTTTTATGTTTTAACAAGGGTAATTTTTTCTATGATGAACGATAACTGCCTCACATTCAAACAGAATCAAACAATTTTTTGTGTACTTTCCTGAATTGTAGAGGACTCAAGGTCTATTGATTTTGGTGAAGATCGGTTAAGGGAAAGGGTAGTTTACCTGCAACGTTTAATGTTTTGACAAGAGTAAAGTACTTAATTTTAATAAATAAAGTATCCTGAAAAGAAGATCATAATAATCCACTATATAAACGTAGATGAAATATCTATAAATGAAGAGGCTAGTTGAAGGGGGTGGGGGTAATTTTTCTATAAATGAAAATGACAGTTGAAGGGGAGGGGATAATTTTTACTTCCATGTTCCATAAGGAAATGGAAGTATGGTCATACCGAAAAAAATCGTGTTCGAGATAACGGTAGATTCTGATTGTACTACCATCAAAACATGAAAAAATCATTTTTCAAAAAGTGTGTGTAGAATTTTTTCTATGGCAAACGATAACAGCCGCAAATTCAAACAGAATCAAATAATTTTTTGCATACAGCCATGAATTGTAGAGGACTCAAGGCCTATTGTTTTTGGTAAAGATCGGTTAAGGGAAAGGGTAGTTTACCTGCAACGTTTTACGTTTTAACAAGAGTCTTCTTCTTCTTCTTCTTCTTCTTCTTCTTCTTCTTCTTCTTCTTCTTTTCTTCTTCTTCTTCTTCTTCTTCTTCTTCTTCAACCTCTCGGTGCTTTTAGTATCTATTTTCTTTTTTTTTTTTTTTTTTTCTATCTCCTTGCTTGTTAGTTCTGAAAGAGAGGTTACAAGTTATTTAGAACTAGGCAAGAGCCTAGAGAAGCTAAAATTGGGCTGGGTCCAGTATGATGGGACTTACAAATGAAACACTGGTCTTGAGATAACAACAACAATTTATTGTTCTTGGGTAGTACAACATATGAGCCTCTAAAGGCAAGATAAATAAGTCTTTTGATCGTTAAATATAATTTCATTAATATGTGCCTTGCCAAAAGTTGAACAAGGAATAATAACTATTAACAGCACTAAGTATTGAATGAGGATTAATAGCTGAACCATCATTGACTAACAAATCGTGGAATGTTACATAAATGACAAATTATAGTTATAAAATAATACAATTATAAAATGGCACATAGTTTCGACCTGCAAGTAATCACTTTTTATAACAAGGCATAAATATACAGAAATATACACGGGCATAATCAATATGACAAGTAACAATTATGTAAAACAACACACACATATAATTAACATCAACAAACGTATATTTAACTAACCCATCACATGTTCACCCTGGTTATCAGCGCATATAATAATCTTGTTCAACACCCATAACCCCCTTATTCTGACCAAGTGTCCGGCCCCCCTTACTGTTTAATTAATAGGTGACTAAAACCCCCTCCCCAAAACTTCAATTAAAATATCCCAGGAGCGGAGCAGACATGCCCCCAAGTTTTAACAAGATAAGTGTTAACTGAATGTTCTCCGTAAGCCACGCGGCCAGCGCACCAATCCCATGCCGATATTTAATTATCAATTCAATCCCATCAATTACCATAATGAAGAGTAGCATCACAAGGTTAACATGGATGTCCGGTTGCCTAACTGCATTTTATGTTTCTTTTTACTTTCAAAACAGAATATAGAAAAATAGTGGAACTTGACCACCATGAGTATTCATAACTGACATTGATTAATCTTGTGTGTTCTTATGGTTAACTAATTGTTATAGTGAGCAATTACAATTATCGTTACAAAGATTTTTTATGGTAAATACAAACTGTGACAATGGTAATTTTAAAGTGTGCAAATTAGCTAAAAAGTGGAACAGAATTTGTAATACAGAATATAAGTCATAAAAGTATTAAGTCAGCTCACAGTGTTACAAAACTTGACTACCGGCAGGGTCAGGCATCGGACGGGATCTAGCAAGATCTGACACAGACAGACTTGCAGTGGACGTCTCCAACGGGAGTCGCCCACGGTTTAAAACCACCCCCAGATATGAATGAATAATAACACACGTGTCCAGATGGAGGAAAATCGTTAACATAAATATCCCAACATGCTTAAAACAGAAATAGAATGAGATTCAACTCTATCTACCGAACTCCCCTCGACCCGGGCGGTGCGTGACCCCGACCGAGTTTTCACTCTCAGAACGAGATATACATGATAGTAATAGAGGAGGCGTAAGCCTTACAAAATGCAATTAAAACATTCCACCCATTATCCGGAAATAACTGTCCACACTGGAACGTTTCATGAAAGTCTCACCGAGTAATTCGGCCACAAGATTTAGGTTAAAAATGGTTAAATTTCACCTGGTTTGAAGGGTGTATGTTGAGGGCTCAGTAGTGTGTGTCCAGTCCATCCTTCCGGCTGACATAGCTGACGAAGGTTTTAAAATTACATCGTCGGAGGCAGTTGTTCGGCCATCCTTCCAGAGCGGGGCAGATTCCCGGCTACCTCGGAAACCCTGCACAATTATATCTGGGATTACTCATAAGTTCATGAAACACACACTACCACATTTACCCACTGACATAGCATGGACTGTCCGGTTTATGAACTCAAAAATAGCCTAAGTCAAGAATCCCATTGAATGTGGTAAATCACTTCAAAAAAAATAACTCCATTGAATATGTTAATATAGAATATGTCTAAATATAGTCACTCCATAATAATGATAATTTTAATTAACCTTTATGCAAAAGTTTTCATGACGCACTTACAGGAATTGGCAACTTTTAACAAGTCTGTGACATATACAGATATCAGAAAATTACTGACTTACGCCCCATCTTAGTTTAGTTAATTTAGTAGAAGCATTACCAGATTAATATAAAACATAATTATATCCTTAACGTTACAATCAATTAACCAGGGTTGAGATAAAGCATACATAAAACTAATTATAACCTGAAACTCGCCATGTGCTAAAGGATTCACTGCAATGTATATCTTAACGCATCCACTTTAATATTAAATAAAACCAATTTGTTTTTATAAATAATTAAAATACATATTTTAATGGACTTACCGGAGGTCACGTAGCTTTCTACTTATTCATAGAAGAAGCTGGGAGACGAAAACTGTTCAATCTACTCTGCCAGCCGAGGACTAGAATGTGAGGTGCTGATAGCTAAAGTCGAACTGAATAAACCGGCTGTTGAAAAAACCGTAGTAACATAGATAGGGCGCGCGCGAGTCGGGCGGACAAGGGGCAATACAGCATGACAAAGTCCAACTGACCGTACCAAAGGACAACTTCTGTCGCGTCGACAAATACGTAAATACTTTAATTAATCACAATATAGACATCGGAACATCGCCGCGTTTTCCAAAACGCAGCACTCTTCTTCTTCTTCTTCTTCTTCTTCTTCTTCTTCTTCTTCTTCTTCTTCTTCTTCTTCTTCTTCTTCTTCTACACTTCATGGTATAGGCAGAAATGCCTGTTCCGTCTCCACAATGTCATAGTTGGTCCCATCTTGAAAAATGTCTTCCAACGTTACGCTTGCCCGTTGGTTTATAAGATCTTATTTGTTGTGGTAGTCTACATTTGTCCATGCGTTCGATGTGTTCCCGCCATTTCCGTTTGGAATCATCTATTCGATGATTCAAATTGTAGATGTTTAGCGCATTCCGGACATCGTCATTACGTATTGTATCTAATCGTGTACAGCCATTGACTCTTCTCAGAAAGCGCATTTCAGCTGCCTGAATCTTTGATTTATCTAGCTTTGAAGGAACACAGGTCTCACTGCCGTACGTCAGAATTGGGACAACCATGGTTTTATATGTTTTAACAAGAGTAAAGTGCTTAATTTTGATAAATAAAGTATCCTGAAAAGGTCATAATAATCCACTGTAGAAAGGTAGATGAAATACAGTAGAGTCTCGGTAATTCGAGTTAATTGGGGCTGAGGCAACCTCGAATTTGGAAAAACTCGGATTATACGGATGAAGAAAAAAACAAAGAGTAATGTATAAACAAACGTTTATTGCTTACGGATAAGAAAACACAAACAATGTAGTACATACCTGAACTAGTTTAAACTCAAAAGATAAAAGGCACACAAATTTATTTTTTAAAGAAATTGTCCAGAGTCTTTTGTTTTAAAATAGAGCCTCGTTTTTTAGCAGCAATGTCACGCCATCTTCTAAGCAGCATCGTGTCGGTCGGTGTAGCTTCTGCTTGCTGTTTGACATAACGCAATGCAGTGTCTAGCGCTGCCAACCCCTCGGCGTGAGTCATCACGGTTACAGTCTCTGCAGTCACGTCTTCATCACTATTTTCTTGTGCCGCTTCATTCAGCATTTCAACGATTGAATCATCGGTCACTTCAAACTGTCCATCACTATTCAACCATTCTGAAACATCATTTTCATTTGACTGTTCACAACCAGGAAGTTTTTTTATCAGTCGTGCTAAGACCAAGTCATGTTCGTCTGTGGTGTTACAACTGTTATTTTCTTCTTTTAAAATCTTATTCCAAGTGAACAAAGCTGCACTCGTTTTTTCATAATCAGATTTCTTCATCGATTTGCGTTCACAGGTTAAAATCCCCATACACTTTTTAGAAGAATAGTTTCCAATCTTGTCTCTGTTCCTACGCCAGTCACCAACAGTCACTTCGCCGACTCCATTATCAGCAGCAAGTTTTTTTAGCGTTTCACTTCTGTCTAATCTTTTTAAGGCTTCCAATTTAACACTTAGCGGCACAAACTTCTTCTTAGGCCTACTCTTGTAACTCATTATATACAGTATAAATAACAATTTACTGTAGTGAAAAACTAAACATTGATTATACTGTACGGTACAGTAAAATAACTAAAACAACAAGCAAACACTAGTAACGAAGCTTAGTAGTAACGCACAGGTACAACACTTGTATCAGCTGAGGCGGTCAGTTCGCTACTGATTTATTTACGTATTTATTTTTAGCGTTTCATGCTGTAGACACTTGGTCTGGCATGAGTCACGATATGGCGGGAATGTTGTTTACATTTACTGACTGTATTTATTATTTTTTTTCCAGCTCGAATTACGCGGAACCTCGAAATACCGGGGCTCGAATTACCGAGACTCTACTGTATCTGTAAATGAAAAGGGTAGTTGAAGGGGGAGGGGTTAATTTTTTTTATAAATTAAAATGGTAATTGATGATGGAGGAGGTAAATTTTTATAAGTTGTATATGTGTACTACGTTACTGACAACAGAGAAGTAGTTTCTATGGAAACATTTCATTTAACTTTAACAAAATTCTATATTTTTTTCATTTTAATTTAAATCATTTATGATAGAAAATATATCGTTCGTGCCAAGCAAGCATATCTCAATTATGTAATGTTTACGTTTCCATTTTATTATTATGATTACCGCAATAAAAAGGCAGGCAAGACACACACACACACACACAATTCACGTTATTTCTGGCCTCACTCATGTTTATTTCTTACATTTCCACACTTTTTAAATGAAAAGTTCCAAAACCCACACCAACACAACGTGTGAAGCCGAAAAGGTGTCCAGTGTGGATAGCGATTTGCTTCCTGTGGATTGCTGGGCAGTGTAACTGCACGTGTTTACATAGGAACGGTTCATAGACAGACTTTTCGTCTTTAGGGAATGAACCCTCTGCAAGATGCTCAGGGTCCATGAATGACTTCGGAGCACTTCGGAGGAGGGATGATTATCTGCGTACCGGTAGTTCGGTTTCTTTATAAGAATAAAGTAAGCCTACCTAATTTTTATGGATAAAGTGACTGAAAATAACATTATATTAAACGACTACCCCATAATAACAAAAATATCTATAAATAGTGAAATTAGTTTGAGAGCGGGTGATACTTTTTTAGAAATTACCGAACCGAATTCAAGTAAATTATTTTAAACATAAATCTTACAACATGGAAGTCATGTATGGTTCTCCATACCAATATTTATTTATATGTCATGTGTACTACAAAATTCCTTCCCAGACTGTTTGGCGTGGTCTAATATTTTCTACAAAAACAGGTGTTTCCGCAGTGCTATCGACTGCCATCATCAGTGAAAATCTAGTGTGCTAACGTGAGGTGGTATACGTTAGTCACCACAGTACTGTGGTTAAGGCTGAAGAAAGAAGTAGTTTCTATGGAAATATTTCATTTTGAAAATGATTTTAAATATAAATCTTAGACCATGGAAGTCATTTATGATTCTCCATACCAATATTTTATTTCTGCTTAGTTGTACAGTAGGGTTTTCTAGAGATTCAATATACATACTCAAAAAGCGTGTAATTTGATCTTGTTCAGTAGGTGTGGCTACATAATATGAAGGTTTTATTGTCTTCTATCCCGGATAATAGTATTAAATGTTTTGAATTAGATAATTTAAAAATTTTCTGTACACTAATATTCAACATTCTTCTACATAAAATGTAGGATAAGTAGGTTAACTTATATGAAATAGAATAATTTAGTGCTTAAGTTCGAAAATACATAGTCTTTTTATTATATTTGTTTGAAGGGCATAAATACAAAGTTTAATAACTTCTGATATTATTTAATTGTAATACACTAAATCCACTTTTTACTGCTTTAGTAACAAATACTTCTCAGTAAGTTTTTGTTAGTAATGGATATTGAGTTTTGTTATTCACAGTTTCCACTTAATATTGATTTGAGCAACCAATAGAAATAAAATTTATTTTATGTAAAATCTTGTCTGCCATTAGTATTGCCTGTTTACATTATTTTTTACCATATGAATGTTTTAATTTTCAGAACATTTTAATTTTATGATTCATTATTACTACACTTTTGAGCCAGCAGTCTCTGAAGTGTTAAGCATGATTATTCAGCATACATTTTTTACTAAATTCATGAAAAATTCTGCCAAGTAGTTTCTAGTTTACAAGATAGCCAAATTTCTAAAAATTACAAATGTAATTAAAACAGTTTCATGATACATCATGGATTTGATAGGCATGAGCATGTCTGACAGAAATGTAATGAAGGAAGCCACACATTAAACTGGTATGGTTTAAATAACAGACAAATATGTTTTCTCTATTCTGAGAGAATGGAAGTAGCTCCCTCTAAATCCTCTTCCCTCTTAACTACTCTATCCAGCTCATATGGTCAATTCAGGATGAAGTGCTCAATGAATGTGTTTAATAATTATTAGTATTGTTGGTACTTTCACTGTGAACTTACTTGTATTTTCTCGTATGTCGTTTCAGAGTGGTATTCTCCTTCTTCAGTGAGTTTGGATACAGAATGCACAAACTGCCGGTAGTTTTATGTATAATGGTTTTTAGTTAACAGGTTGTGTGTGGGTGGAGGTGGAGGGGATTGGCGCTGGAGTTTGAATTGTTTTGGTGTTGTTTATTACTGTGTCAAATAGTGTTTGATTTTAATTGTAATTGGTCATTGAGTATGTTGTTGGGTTGTGTTTTGTTTTGTTCGTATATTTCAAATTGTTCTGTGGTGTTAAGTTTACGACTTTTGGGTAGGAAGTGTAAAATTTCAAGGTTGTTTTTTATATTGGTGTAACTGTGGTTTTCTGTCATGAAATTTTACACTTCCTACCCAAAAGTCATAAACTTAACACCACAGAACAATTTGAAATATACAAACACAACAAAACACAACCCAACAACATATTCAATGACCAATTACAATTCAAATCAAACACACTATTTGACACAATAATAAACAACACCAAAACAATTCTAACTCCAACGCCAATCCCCTCCACCTCCACCCACACACAACCTGTTAACTAAAAACCGTTATACATAAAACTACCGACAGTTTGCGCATTCCATATCCAAACTCACTGAAGAAGGAGAACACCACTCCGAAACGACGTATGAGAAAATACAACAAGTAAGTTCACAGTGAAAGTACCAACAATACTAATAATTATTATAGTAGTGAACAAAGAAGTGATGAACATTCAAAATAGAATGTGTTTAGTTTAAGACCATGCATGTGTTAGTCAAACAGCCATATTTTAAGCACATTCCTTAACACATCATCAGAGCACGTTTCACAAGGGCAGTAGCAGAACTGCAGTTTCTTGGATTTATAAAATCGTCGAAACAGAAAACTGATCATGTGACACGACTTACATGGGGAGGGACAAGTTAACATCAGCCACTCTTTAGGATGATATGTAGATTACCATCACTGCCACATATAACATTGTAATGTAACTCCTATGTAACATTGTAAGCCTAGTAAATACTGATTTCAGTGTTTTATGAATTCACATTCCAACAGATGGTGGATATCAGTGTCATGTTGACAATATTTTTGTCGCAAATATTTTCTGTATATTTGATAATTAAACATTAGTTAACAATATAAAACAGTTTGGGTTAACAGACAGAAGAAAATTTTTGGAAGTATTATTATCTGTTAAGAGTATCACAGACCTGACAAATTTCACCCCCTCCCTGTATTCCAGCATGTCAGTTTATTGACACACTCATGTATTATACATTTTATGACAATTGTTTACTGTAATCCAACTCAGCCCCATTCCACTATAGTACCAAGCTCAATTACTGTACTAATTATAGCATTATCTTTATTTATAATTCAGTCACAACAACTTAATATACAATTGAAGACAATCATCATCAGGTTTGTGGACTCTTTTTGTATGTTTTGCACTTCTAATATAAATTAATTTTTTTTTTGTTAGAACTTGTTTCATATGAAAAATATAGTTTGTCAGAGAAGCTGTGTTGTAGTAACTGTTACTAGGTCATCAGTTTGGTATAGTTGTATGCATTGTTGGTATAGAAGAAGCCCATGTAAGTAAACTGTGAAAATCTGGCTCCTGTAATTTCTAATAGTAATTATTACACTTGTTCTCAATTTAATTTGTATTGTATATTTTGTGTGCATAACTATTATAATTGTTGTCACTTAACAGATAGTGCAGTTCAGTGCAGAAGTCATTGGAAGAGTTTTTTGTCAATGTTCTTGATTAATTATTTTAACAGTATTTAGTTAAATATTTATGTGCATCAATAATGCCTATATCGTTTTGTTGCTGTTTGTATTTAAATATATAATAAATATTTTTTACAATCAGATTTTGTTTGCATAATATATTTTTTGTTGACCTAAATTTCCATTTTAACAATTAATTGAACCCAACTTATTCCGAACAGTTTTTGAAAATTTTTTATATCTCCATTAATCTTTGCTACCTCTATCCATGTCAAATTTTCAATGTTTTCAATGCTGATAACAACTTCTTGTTGCTTGTAACTTTATCAACAACAAGAAGGTTTAGCAATGGGATCTCCATTATCTAGCATAATAGCAGAAATATTCTTACAACACATAGACACCAAAATACAACATATTATAAATTCATTTGATCCAAATGGCATATGGATAAGATATGTAGATGATGGGCTATGTGTATCAAATAACAAAAATACAAATGCAGATAACATATAAAACAAATCATTAACATACATCAAAAAATACAATTCACAGAAGGAAAAGAAAAAGATAACAAAATCAACTATGTAGACATAACCATTACAAGAAACAATAACCATCTACAATATGCAATATACAGAAAACCAACTTCCATTAACATCATCATACCCAATGTAACTAGAGTAATGTAAAGGTAGGCCACTCCGGCCTATTACGCTCCCATTGGTTGCTTCGCTCTGACATCACCACATGGACAGAATTCGCGCGAGCCTTGATTTACCAATGCAGTCTTACCTCAAACACTGTCCTATTTAGCATCTCTCTGCTTTTTACACAAAATATTAACAATAATTGTAAAGACCTATTCATATAGAAAAAGGATTAAACAACAAGATTAAATGGTTTGTGGCAAAAAAATAATGGTAAAATCTATTTCTACATTTAATAGAAGAGTAAGTAAGTCTGTCCACATATAACATTGGCAAAATGGCACAAGATGTAAAAAATAAGTCGGAAAGGAGGCGATATTGCAGGCCTGTGTGTGTGCGCGAGTGCGTGTGTAAACATTTCTATGTATTATACTATATTTTAAACTGGAAACAAGCTTCCAATTATTATAATTATAATCAATATTACAATAATTTTCTTTATCAACATTTTCACATGTTAACACATTAAAAACTGAAGCTTGTACGTTTTGTTGTAAACATAAATACCTTTGTTAACAAAATGAAAATGGTTATTTAGTTGATACGTACTTTCATAGGGGACTTAAATTTTTGAAGACGAAGCTACCCAGAGCTCTTTGTTGCTGCATACTTTTCAAGTAACTTGAGTTTGAGCTGTATGTTCAGATGGCCCATTCTGATGAATGTTTTTGTCCTGATGTACAGACAAATGACTTTCTCCTCCTTTTCTGGAAATTTAGATTTAAGCAAGGTGACCAAAGAAGAGAGTAACTTTAACTTGTTTTGAGACTGTACGTCCGTGAAAAGAACCAAAAACTATCTCAAACTGAATCAGTTTTTGTAACCGCTCATCTGACGGATGGGTAAGCCTCCCCCCCCCCTTTGACATAATCGATATCCAGACACAACTATGTTCCCTAGAAAATGTTTTGCCTCTCACACCTAAACTTTCATCAATGAAGCGGCACTTGAATGCGATATACCCAGCCAGATTGTTAAGGCATCTTGAGGAACATCGTTGTCACTTGCAAACTGGGCCAAATCCTCTGTTTTTAACAATTCTGCTTCGTCAGTGTCATTATTCGGAGTAGTTTGTATTAATGTATGTTTAACTATGTCTATGCATAACCAAACGTTTCAACAGCACCACTGGATGCCATCATCAGTACTGGCTGAGCGTTTACCACAGTACTGTGGGCCTGATGATAACAACCTACATTCAGGAGGTCGTGAATTCTTTGAATTCCACTGATGATAGCAACCAGTGGTGCTGTCGAAACGTTTGGTTTGTCATTAAACCGTAGACCATGGCCAAACAGCCCGGTAAACTCTTCTTATACAACTGACGCTAGCCGTGAAAGCCTGAGAACACTGATAACAAATTGCATGAAGTCCTCGTCAGAGTCATTTGACTCCATAACTTCGGTAGAATGAATGCTATCTATGTCTCATCCAGCCATCCTCTGCCAGAGATGCACTTCCAGATAATGTTATATTGTTTGTTCTACCTGTTAAAAGCAATTCTGTTGCGCACTTCAAAGGGAGTGGGATTAATATAAAAGATGCCTAATCCCCGAATTTGAGAAAAAAAGTTTTCTAGGCAATCTTGATTGAATCTAGCAGTGAAAATGTACGCACCCCATGAATCATTGTCATTTGTTCATAAAGACCAAACAGTGAATTTAAGGACATAACGAAACCTTTCTGAATAGGTAGCAAACTTTTTTACTTGCCACTCGCAAGTTGGTTATTATGTCTAGAAACCATTTTAATTATTTTCTTGGCTCCTATTCATGCTGTACCCACTACTGAGGGGCGTTTTCTGGTATTTTGGAATTATCAAGTTTAAAACATCAAATGCATGGTTTACTACTTGATTGAAGCTGCTTTCACGCTCTTTATTTGCAACATATTTCAGCGCCTTTGCTGTGCGATTAGAAAACAACTGTGCAGCAAATCTTACATTTTGGTGAGATTGACCAGTTACGTTAAGATATGTCTGACTAATGTTGAGTAAAATCATCAAGTCTCCTGTCTGTTGCTGTAGCAGATTTTCTATTGTATCATTTTTAAGCTCAGTGCCATCGCAAAGTAACAACCCATCGTCCAAAAAATGATTTCTAAGTAGCTTCAAAAGATAAGGTACGTCACAGAAAACCCACATCTTATCATTTGCAGTTGGGTTAATGAAAAAAGTTTTTCTGTGTTTATGCCTAATTCCTTCCAGAATTTTGAATTATTTCCCCCAATATCACACGTCACAACCGCTAAATGAATATTACTGCTCTCAACGGCACCAATAATGCGTTTAAACAATTCATCTGTCATGGTGACATCAAAATCATAATAAATGGGTTGCTTCCACTTGGCAAACAGACCTCTAATCATGACCACCTGAACATTATTGTGGGGCCCCAGAATTATGTCATCAGAAGAATTGTAGCACACACATCCATCAATATTCATTTCGTCGAAAAAAATGACACAGATTTTCTCAAGTTCTGTAAAATTTGTAGCCCTAGCTTTCATTAAAGAAAAAACTTCCTGAAGGATGCCTTGCCTGCATTGAAATTGTCGTGTCCTTTTTGGAGAGTAGAATGAGCGGGTAAGGGAAAATTGTGCTTCCATAAGTAATCGTAGGTCTCCTTTGAAAGTGCTCTTAGCATGAAAGCATTCGTGAGTCTTCTGACGACCATTTAACCCTCTTGTCTTGTAAAAGACATCGAATCTGGCCTGGAGTGAAGCACCTAGACAGGATATCTTTTACATCTTGATTTAATTTTCCCCGTGTTTAAAAATTAAATTGGTTACATTCAAATGATTATAATTAACAAAAACGACATTCAAAAAGAACTCGCTGTACAAAATTCTGTTAATTCAGACCACAATTAAATACCTACTCTCCCTTTGCAGTGAAACTCAAACGCTTAAGTTCATCCATGTGATGACATCACATGTCAACTGTACAGCTGATCGCTAGGTTAAGCACGGGAAGCCAGAATGCCCCCCCCCCCGCATTATACCTAAACCATTCTGACCACCCACCACAACATAAAATGACAGCTTTCTGTTCACTATTTAACAGAATATACAAAATACCCCTAAACAAACAAAAATAATATAATATGCCAAATTGCTTATGAAAATGGATACAATAAAAATACTATAAACAAGATAGAAAATAAAAACTGAACAATTAAAATAAAATTAACAAAACATAAATAATAACAATAAAAAATGGGCCACATTCACGTACATAAATAATAAAATGACAAACCTAACAAAACTATTTAAAAACACATTAAAGTAGCATACAAAACTAATAAAAATAATTTACAAAAACTAAATAACCCACACAACAAAGATAATACAACAACCAATAGTATATACAAAATTGAATGCCAAGTTGCAATAAATGTTACATAGGACAAACAAAAAAACAACTGAAAAAACTTTATTTTGAACATCTAAACCACACAAAAAACCAGAAATATATAAATCTTATTTGGCCACACATGCAATTCATTGGACATGAATTCCCAGATATAACCAACATGACACTAATAAAAGACATAACACACAAAGGCACCATAATGAACATTTGGGAAAATTTACAAATATACAAACACAAAACAAACTAATACCTGAACAAATACAAATCAATACAAAACATGACACAATTTTCAAAGCACTCGACATCAAAAATACGCAAAATACTAATATACACACCACAATCACATACAATAATACCGATTTAAAATACCAAAAACCAACAGGAAACCATAACAACAACCAACCAACACACAAGTATTCCACAAGATTCACAATTAGGAAGGCTGAGGATGGGAACAATAAGCCCATGTTCTCTAAACATGTTCCAAATAAGGGAAAAACATCTTGAGGTAAAGTTATTATAAATATTAAATATATTTTTTTTCCTCGGTTTCCCTACTTCTATTAAGATTTTATTATCCACATAAAGACTCTGTATTGCTCTGATTAGATATTATGGGATCACTTTCCTTGCCATTACTGCCCATAGTTTGCTCCGATTCACTCTGTCAAACGCCTTCTCGAAGTCAATGAAAGCTATGTATGTGGGCAGCCTTATTTGAGGCAGCTTAGTAATGATATGTCCCCTGGATATGTTACTAACATATCGCAGGGAAGACGTATGGTGGGGCTTTTTTTTTCGCTCCTAGAGTTGGTCTGGTCAATTGTGGAGTATGACAAGGGTATCCATTATCACCTTCTCTTTTTAATTTATATATTGATGATGTCATACAAAACTGGCAGATGTGTCTTCCAGAACATTTTATGATTGGTCACTCTACAATTGACAGTTTGTTGTTTGTGGACGATCAGGCTATTCTGTCGGACTCTGAAAACAGATTGCAGATGGGGATACATTTGTTAAATCGAATCTCCAAAGATTCTGGATTGCATATATCTACACGTAAGGCCAAGGTGATGGCTTTTCGTGGAACTGATCACGTTTGGGCAAAAATTGTTATAGACGGTACTGCCCTGGAACAAGTTAGCAATTTTGAATACCTGGGCTACAGTGTGTCTTATAATGCGTGCAATGACGTTGTGAATAAGTTCAACCTTATGTGCGGGACCATTAGGCAAACCCTTAAGTCAGCAAGTAAAGGAGCACACCTAAAATTCTACAAGGTGATGGCTCTTCCCACATTTCTTTATGGGTCCCAAACTTTAACAAAAGGCCAGGCCAGTCGCATCCAAGCGGCTGAAATGAGATTTCTCAGGCCATGCCAGGGTTTACTCTCCCTGATCACAGGAGAAACATATATGGCAGGAACTGAATATTATGAGTATACTCGACAGGATCACCCAGTATCGGCTGAATTGGTGGGAACATCTTTGCCGAATGGATAACTGCCGCATCCCCAAACAACTCTGGAACTATAAGCCGAAGGGACGTCCGAGGAAGCGCTGGAGTGACCAGCTCTAATCTTTGCCTATTTTAGACTGGAACAAACCATCCTTGGTTTAATCCATGAAGATGATGATTTTTTTTCAATCTTATTGTTCAGTCTTAACCTAAATTCTCACATTCTAAAATGCACATCTTAAATGTGTTAGAATACAATTATTTTGAAGTTTTCCTCTCATAGAAAAAAAATTAAAACTTATGTGAGACTTATTTTGAACATACCGTATCATTTTTTTGTAAGTCTAAGTGAGATAATGCAAAGATGCTGAAAGTATTCAACCTATTCCACAATAAATTCTATCACTGACAATCATACTTTCCTAGTTCTAGAGTGTGGCCTAGTTTCCCTTAAGTATAGTATGCAGTGGTAGTAAGGAACCAGATGCTGACAAAAAAGTGTGAACAAATTGCCAGGAAACCATAGTGGCCTTCCAAAAGTCTCTTGTGGGCTCTTAGAAGAAAGAAGATGTGTTAAAGATCAGTCAAGTCAGTCTAGTTTCTTCATTATTTTGTGGTCACGACAGTTTGACATTAACTGACAGATTTACAAAATGTAACAGTCTTTATTAAGAACAGTGTCTGAGAATGTTAATTCTAACAGCTTTTCCCAGGAATGATTTTAGTTATGATCAGTGTACAGTACTGCATACAAATAGTTGTTGAGGATAGTTTGTATCTGGGAAGATGATATGGCATCTGTTTTGTGAACACAAACAGATCCAAAATCTTAGTAAACTGTATCATTGTGTTGATATAAATGTACACTAATTATTTCTCATAAATTATAAGCAAGTATTAATTAGCACTTTCTAATTGTACAAATTAGAAAGGTAAGACATGAAGAAAAGCAATATAATATTCGCCATTAGCTTGTGGCATATAATATGTCATAATACTGATTTTTACATAATACTTTGATGGTCCTTCATGTTTTGTTGATTTAGTGCTCCAAAAATTTTAACTCATGACTAAGTGACTGCATATGGTGTAACATACTTACAAATCAATAATATTTCTTTGCTCAAAGGTATTCCGTTCCAAACATTATAGCTGTAACCTGTTTGTGCAATAAAAGACTGTTGTATGTTAATGAAATATTTGATGGTATATATATTTTTTAATAAAATTGATATGTGTCATGTTTTCTTTTCCTTAAGCATAATTTTCTGTATAGCCATAATTTCAGTATTGTCATAATATGATATTGTGTGTACTTTTTTTTACATTTTAAATAATAGTATTATTTATTATTACAATTTTGTATGCCCTCTATTATGTACCACTGATTCAGTCTTTTCCCTTTCATTATTCATTATACTGAAATGATATAAGTTTGCTATATAAGTTTTGATGACTGTAATTAAATATAATGGATACTTATTGTAATGGTACATATCTTCACCTAACCATAATGAAGAAAACATGACAAGATACATTATTTAATCATTAACACTAGAATAAAAAGGGATGAATTAGAATTGAAGAATGGGTGAATCAGAATAATAAAACGATCAGACATATCAAGGTAGTCAGAACAGTAACTTATATTAATAAAGTAGTAACAAACAAACAAACCAAAATGGTAAATACAGAAATAAGGCGATTTAACCTGAATAGCCCAATATATGGTAAGTGAGAGAGTAGAACTAGCCCCAAAGGACCAATAATAACATAAATAATGACAACTGCAAATGGACTAGAACTAGCCACCGCACCAACATAAGTGTGTAAATAAGAAGAATAGTGACTAACAAACAATTAACATGGAAGTGTAATGATACAATCAGCCACAACACTAAGGAAGTGACATATAAAGTATGACAAAATAAAGTGAACCAAGAAGGAATACAAAACTTGTGTTAAACAAAGAAATAGACTCACTAATGAAAATTGTATATAATATTAATAATTGTAAGGACAGACAAGTTAGAAATACTAATTATTATGTACTTAAGATATAAAAGGGCACAATAACCCAAACAGATAGAGTAAACTAGGACAAATCACATTAGCACGATACTCACATATCAGTGGTAGAATAAAACACAATAGAATGAAAGTAGTAAATTGTAATGATGGTGAACATTTTCTAAATAGATGTAAGAAAGAGAATTTTTTAGTAAGCAATACAATAATATTAACCCACCAGTAACACTAAAAGAAGATTGAGTGTAAGGTGTTAGTGTTAATACCCCAAAGTGAGAATAAAACCCCATTAAAAAGTGATAAAAACACTGATAAAGCAGTGTCCAAAGTTTATAAGTGATAAGTTATGTGTGAGGGAAATCTAATATTGGCCAAACACAGGAAGGACTATGATAGTGGAAATGTCAATATGAGGGGACACCCAATGTAACTACACAAACTAATATTATTAAACTTAAATTAGTATTAGTAATCACTAATTACTATTAACATTACTAAAACATGGACTATTAGTGTGTTAAATCACCATATAGAGAGTTTCTATAAGATTAAATTATAAAAAAACAATTAATAATCATTATATGATTTAGTAAGAGATAGTGAAATAGGATAAGGTTACATAATTAATGACACAAGGTCAAATAAGTTTAGTGGTAAGGGTTTTCTATTACAATCTAAAAGATTAATCAATGTTTATATGTTTGTTTTCCTTTGATGACACTATAAAATAATTATTATTCACTGAAGAGTATGAGTGGATAATATATTTCAAATAAGTATGTGTTAAATGAATAAGAATTATGTTTTAATGACTAAGGTTTATGTTCCAAATAATTATGTTTAAATGATAAGAATTATAGCTATGGGAATTGTTAAAACCATTAGATGTTATGTTATATGTTGTAAGAAATAAGATTTTAAAACCAACAGAAACCAGTAAACAAGAAACAAACAATAAATTCAGATACGATGACACTAAAAATGAGTTATGACAGTAGACAAATTAATATAGGGAAACAATAAAATTACACACAACTTGTATTAAAACAATCAGGACCCATTACAAGGAGAATAAAATGTAATATCAGTAATTAAAGGAAAATAGTCAATTGCTGTTTAAGCCTAAGCAAATTCCCAACTGTCAACTACAAAAAACTTCAACTTATAGAATTAAACACTGACATTAGGAAGACTAAACCACATAAACTATGAATTACAAATAGACAATCATGTTAAGGCAGAAATATTATGATAATAATGTAAATTAAGAAAAGAGTATAATTAAATAAAATTCACAAAACTGTCAAAATGTTGATACCTAAGTGAACACTATAATATTGGATGTCAAATTAATCCTTGAGCCAAAATATGAACAGTGGTGATAATATTTACTACTAAAAAGGGAGTACTGAAGATTAATTACATTTAGAAGATCTGTAACCAGTTTAAATAAAAATTCAAATACCCTAACAATACTCTTTAGCCAATTTCAGCCAATCAAAAACTTTGAGTAACCATGACAACAACCGAATATTGACTAATTTCAGTTAGGAACAATACTTTAAGTAGTGACGCTAAACTGGAGAGACGCCACGCCGTGAAGGGCCCAAATTTTCAACAGAAAAACAGTATAAGTGCCCACAATTTAGAGAAGGAGTACCAGGACAACAGATGAGAGGCCATTACAACTAATCTACACCAAGGACCAGCTCGGAATTAATCCAGATGACCTGAAAATACCTGTAATTCGACTTGAAGAAGATGACAACCAATTTTTGAGCCCAAGAATGAAGTAGGAAGAATCAACATCGACCCATTACTTTACATGGACGACTGACAATACCCATCATATCTACTAACGTTGAGTATTGCTGAATTTATTTGATTATTATAAAATAAATTCTCTTTCAAAAATTCTAACTATATAATAAAACTCTCACTATCACTGAATATATTTTCAAGGATTGATAAAATAAAGAAATAACTTTGTAAACATTGAATGAACACATGATAACCTATGTTACACAACAACACTGTCACACTTCAACACCACAATATTTAATTTATAGCAAACCTTGTGTAATTTTAATTATCACAAACTTTAAATGACATGTTCTAATTTGTTATCTTGTTGTAAAAAACTTCTGTATCGTACTTAAAAGGACTATATAGGCAGATTTAATTTTGTAAATAATAACCAACGCTGTCTTGCATCTAATAGAAACATTGTACTGCTAACCCAGCAACCGCTGACTGAGCGACTATATTTTGCCGAGGCTAAAATTATTATATCAATTATTATTTTGTATAAAGCGTTAACAAGAACTAATAATTCAGAGCCTAAATAAAAAAAAATGCGTACCAAGAATAACTGTCCAGTATTTATTTATAGAGAATATTATGTATGTTTTGTTTAATAGCAGTGAGTCAACATAACCAACATTATTCAAGTTGGCGACACGTTTTTCCCCACTCAAACGAGAATCGGTTTCATGCCAGTCGGCGAACGATTCAAATTTACACTAGTGCACTGTCAAACCATACAGGTAAAAACTTTTAATTGTTTTCTCGTAAAACAATTTGGCGCCTGTCGGGAATTACAAAAGTGCGAGAAGGGACAGGTAAGGCACGCAGGCTACCAGACGCTTCCGAACGATACAATTTACGTTCGATAAAATTTACAATTACACAAACATTAAACAATAAATAATACACACGACAGTGGGCTATTTTACATTATTTATCTCTAAAATTTCCCATAACATATTTCTATTAAGCTAATTGTATGCTTTTTCATAATTACTAAACACCAGATATGTTTGTAGATTATATTCAATGAATCCAGAAAACCTCCGAAACCTCTGAAGTGTGTGTAATAGAATGAAATGACATGAAACTTCTTATATTGTCTTCTACATAGTGTCTAGATGAAGTTAAAACAAACGTTGTGGGATATTTCTCTCGTAAACAGTGAAATACAATATACAGGTCTTTAATTTATGATTATTGTTTTCATATGGTGTATGGTTTTCGAGATTTTCAATGTCAAAAATTGTTTTTTATAGAGGGGGTAAAAGAAATTGAAATACCATCTTTAACAGTCATATTTTGTAAAACTTTAGTCCTGCTGTAATGAAAAGAGAAGCAGATTGTTATAAAATAATCTTTATTTTGTATGCCTCCTTTATTTTATTGAATTTAATATTTTTGGATTATTTACTAATATATATTTCATGTTCATGAAATCACTAACTTGATCTAAACTTGAAAGTCTAATACTACCAACACAAAGTGCTTGGAAAGTCATAAAAATTTGAGCATACTGAGAATAATGTGGAGATTAATAACATGCAAGAGGTTTGTTTTTAATAATTTTTACATAGCAAATTACAGCAGATATATTTCCAAATTTTTCTGAAAAAATAAAAATTAAAACAATATTGTTACGACGGTCTACTCGGTCGTCATAGGTACAGTGGAAAACAACAAAATACAAGACACCAATTAAGTCACTAATTACCAGCTTTAATTTCCACAGTTAACAGTTCGTAATTAACAACAGTCCCTACAACAAATCAAATAAAAATTGTTCACGCGCAATAAAATGTCCACTAAAAATTAAACACAATTGTATTACAATTACCGTCCGATTATAAAACACAACACTTAACTAATAACGACTTGAACGCGCACAGTAATTTCGCCCGACAATAACTCTCGAACCGCGCTGTCAATATATCGCACTAATACTGAAACGTAAGGCCGCTGCCGCCAGGTATTTATACCTACGCTCACATACCAGAATATTCCTAATTGCGTCTTAACGCTCGTGTGAACTACGTAATTAACTGCGGCCTTGACACAGTCCGCGCGGCTGGCGCCTTCGAGAAACGTCACGAAATGCGTCGACAAGCACGTACGCCACACGGGTTACATCGAGATTCTTCTGGCGCATTCGACAAACACGTAGATTGTTCTGTGATGTCGTAGCACTTCCCCCTCCTTAAGCCTGTTCGTCCCGAATTGGCAAACCGTCTATGAAGTAGTGCTTAGCCAGGCGATCTAAGTGGACGACCTTGAAATTTTGCTGCCCTTCCTGTTGAATCCGATAAACAACATCGTTGATTTTTTTTACAGTGTAGGGTCCATCCCAGTTAGACTGAAGCTTAGGTGAGCGACCACGATGGCGGTTTGGGTTCAATAACCAGACCTGATCTCCTTCTTGGAAACCCACACTATTGCTGCGAATGTCATACCGAGTTACCATTTTATCACTGGCAATCTTCAGCCGTCCTCTTGCCAAGCGATTCATTTCTCGCAGTTGGTTTCCTAATTGCAAGGAATAGTTCTGTGGCTCTTGGGACTGAGTCTCAGGTGATCCGAACATTAAGTCCCCAGGAAGACGAATCTCCCTCCCAAACACCAATTTTGCTGGAGTCATGCCGGTTGTGTCGTGTACTGATGATCTATACGCCATGAGGAATAGTGGTATACTTTGGTCCCAGTCTGTTTGGTTCTCGTCAACTACATTCGGAAGATGCTACTCAAGTGTCCTATTGAATCTCTCAACCATCCCGTCCGACTGAGGATGCAGAGGCGTTGTCCTGGTCTTTCGAATTCCAAGTAGACGGCATAATTCTTTAAACACTCCTGATTCAAAATTTCTCCCTTGATCCGTATGGATTTCCATAGGGGCTCCAAACGGCAACAGAAGTTGTGAACTAACTGCTTTGCTACAGTGGTAACCGTAGCATTTGGAATTGCGTAGGCTTCCACCCACTTAGTAAAGTAGTCACCTACAACCATGATGTACCGGTTTCCATCGTCAGTAACTGGGAATGGTCCAGCAATGTCTATGGCAATTCTCTCAAAAGGCAGTCCAACGTTATATTGTCTCATTTTTCCCCTGCTTCTGGTTTGTGGGCCCTTGCTTGCACCACATATTTCACACGTCCGAACCCATTCCTCTACGTCGTGGCGAAGATGAAGCCAATAGAATCGCTTCCGTATTTTGTCAAGGGTTTTGTTAACGCCAAGATGGCCTCCAGATGTTCCATCATGCATCTCCTTCAAAACAGACTGCACTTTACTTCGGGGAACTGCCAACTGCATGACCACGTCTTGTCCATCTGCACTTTCCCAAGCCCTTTTCAGCAATCCGTTTTCTAAGGTGAGAGATTCCCATTGTGCCCAGTAGCCCTTCAGCACTTCGGAACCATGACAGATATCTTGCCAATCCGGGCGGCGACCTTCCTCTTTTGCTGTCAAGATCGGTCCAATGTCTTCATCAGTCATCTGTTCTTTTCGACAGTCTTGTGTTGTCCAGCCGTCAGCCAGGAAATCTACAGTGATGGCTTGAACATGTTCGCTTGAGTTTTGTTCTTCCTTTCTGTGGCAATGTCGGCAGTCTTCTGGGGATGGTCTTCGTCATAAGCCATGTGCCTTACCGTGCAGGCGCCCCCGCCGATATTGTACCTTGAAGTTGTACTCTTGTAAACGTTCAAGCCACCTTGCCAACTGTCCTTCAGGATTTTTAAATCTTAAGAGCCATGCAAGCGCGGCATGGTCAGTACGTAGTGAAAACTCTTCCATAGATGTATTTATGGAAGTGCTCAAACGCTCGGATGATTGCCAGCAACTCTCTCCTTGTGACGCAATAATTTCTCTCCGGTTTAGAAATTGTCTTGTTGTAATACGCTACTACTCGTTCTTCACCGTTCTGAACTTGAGACAAAACTGCTCCTAGACCAGTATTGCTTGCGTCTGTGTCCACAGCTTCCCTTCGGAAGCTGGGAAAGAGAGAATTGGCAATTTTCAACATAATGCAATTTTCAAAGTCCTAAATGCTTTATCACACTCCCTCGACCACTGGAAGTTCCGTTTATTTTCTGTTAGCTCATGTAGTGGTTTAGCAATAGTAGCGAAGCCTTTCACAAAAAGTCTGTAATATGAGCACAACCCCAGGAAACTCCGAACTTCGTGTTTACTCTTCGGCACTGGCCAGTCTCTTACGGTGACTACTTTATTAGGATCCATGCTAACACCCGCTGCCGAAACCAGATGGCCCCGATAAGGTACTTCCTTCTGGAATAGAGAACACTTCTTCGGGCTCAGCTTCAGATGTGCACAGTGGATTCTAGTTAGAACCTCCTTCAGGTTTTCCAAATGGTCTTTGAAAATCTTCCCGATGACTAGGACATCGTCTAAATAAACAAGGCAAGTTTTCCATGTCAGGCCTCGGAGTACCAGGTCCATCAATCTTTCAAATGTTGCCGATGCATTACAGAGTCCAAATGGCATGACGTTAAATTGGAATAAGCCACTTGGGGTCGAGAAAGCGGCCTTTTCCTTGTCTTCTTGATGAAGACCCACTTGCCAATATTGTAACGTGAATAATCTTATTGATGTTTTATGCCCCACGTTGGAGCGTCGTTCTGTAACGTGAAGACTACTTTCCTTCTTCTTTCGTTATTAAAGATAATGTTATAGTATTTATAGAAAAAAAATATTTTATTTAAAACTTAATTTTTTTCTAAGTATTTTAATTATTTATTTATTAATTATTCGTATTTTACTTTAATTTTGTTTTGTCTTCGTTGTCCGAGTTAATTAATTCGGGATTAAACTGTTAAAAATTATTATTCAAAGCTTATTTGGTTTCCACCAGTTCGGTAAAATTTTATTTGAAAGAAAATGTTTTGAGGAAGTTTGGTTCGATTGTGGAATCGACTCGTAGAATATAGGTTATCTTTTTGTTCCAATCATCAACGTGCGTTCTTCCTTCCTTTGATACCTAAAATCCTTTTAACTAAATTTATTTACCAAATAAAACTCAATTCAGTAGTAATTAATTCTTTTTATTTTATTATAAGACTCTTGAGTCGAAAGTGTCGTTCCCGGATCGACTCTTTACTTCGGGTCAATTTTCACAAAGTTTATTTTTTACTAATTCTTATTATATTAATTTTCAGGTTCTTTTTTAACTGCTACCAAAAGTCAGAAATGCATTTTTAGAAGTACAATACTTACAAATAATTACGATTCTTACTTACTAATACATAAATAGTTGATTTTGTTTGAAAATATAAATTAATAGTTATTTAATTCGTTTAACCAGAGTTCATAAACACGGCGTCGTTTGGCCTCATTGAAATGACGAACTGTTTTAAAGATGGCCGCCTGCGTTCTACCTCGAATAATATGAATGTTTTCCGTTACTTTTTATTTAAATAAATGAATTTGTTTTAAGTGTTCACTGTAATAATAGTTATTTATTCTTTTTCTTTCACTGTGATGTTGTTTAAAAGTGTCTGAAGTTATTCTTGGTGTTATGTGGTCGTTAATAGTGTCTTTAGAATAAGGTTATTCTTACCATATTCAGTTGAAACAATTTCACTTTATTTTTATTTTATACTTTACTTATTACTTGTTCTTTTCTTATTTTATGCTGGTTGATTTATATTATCTTCATTTTTTAATAACGTCTTGGTTTATATAATTATTTCTTATTTTTTTGACACTCAGAATTGATACTTGGTTGAACTTTTTGTTCTTCGCTCCACAGAGTTGACCTGCTCGCATTTAAGTCTAACAATCAATTAAGTCGTTTTCTTAACTCTTTTAAACGGTCTTGACCAAATTTTGCTAATTCCTCATTGGTCAGTTCAGCTGAACTCTGGGTCACATGACTAGTATTGTTTCAAATAAATGGGTTTTTCACCTTCCAGTATAAATTACTCCCTAACTAATACATAATTTTATTTATTTTAATTTACATAATGGTTTTCCTTATTTTATTACAAACAATTTGATACCTGATATGACCTGTGTGTGTGACCTAATAAGTATTTTTTGTGATTTACAAAATCATGTTTTATAGCCCATTTAGTCATTTGACTTTCACAAAATCATGTTATAATTCCTTAAACTAAATACTACATTATGATTACTATAAAAAAGAAAATCTATTTAACAATTCTGGCCTACTTTCACTAATTCACAGTGGTTTGACTTTTTGTTAACTAATTTTGATACTACTTTTAATGTTTAACATCTGCCTAGGCCCTGTTGTTTCTTTAATTCCTTGTTTTGTTCTTTTACAATCATTATTTGTCCTGTTAATTTAAAGTGTTATGATTAATTACACATTTTCTCTGTAATTCTACTACATTGTATTAAAATTTATTATACCCTTATTCTATTTCTTCATTAACAAACTTTATAAACATTTAAATTCATGCCATGTTTCCATGACTGGTATTCTAACAAATTTTCAACATTTAAATTAACTTTCAACGACTATAAATACTGTTTAACATACCATAACATTTTCTTATTTTTGCAGTTTACCATAATTAGTTATATGACCAATCCTAAAACACTAGTATTGGCCTATTGCTTGGTATACTGCTTTAACTTTATCAACTGTATTGTTTTTTATTACTTTGTTACCTTCTGGTGAATTATTTAAGCTATACTCTTCATTACATTCCCATAACCTTATTTTAACAAACAAAAGATGTATTCTTATTTTAACAAACAAAAGATATATTATTATATTAACTTACTGTTATGCCCATGTGGCTATGATCCTAATGAACATTTGCATAACTAAACTATTTTTTTCCAGTTAATCTATAAAATGGTTCAACACATAGTAACCATGTCTCCTTTCAGCCCATTTTGCTGTGTTTTATGTATTGATCATTCTTTTTGTATGATAATTAATGGTTGCCCTTTCACTTAAATATAGTCTTGTTTCTATAGAAGTAAGGAATTGGGAACATAAACAATTATTATTAACTTTGTTATTCATACACATAATATTATTACTTGATTTGTGATCGTTGTTTGTAAAGCACTTAGTTTGCTATGAGCTTTCACCACATATTTGTGGTGATTTTATGGTGATGATTTATCAGCTCACCTAAACACTGACACTAATTTTCTCAATCCTGTTTGATTGATTATTACTCATTATTATTCACTGGTTTATGCTCATTATCACTGCACTCTTATCATTTAACCTTATATACATTTTTTTGTTTATATATTATGGTACATTACTCCATTTACAAAATGCATTGTACTTCATTGTCATTTATTATTGTTTTAGTTTCAAATATTTTTTATAGGTCTTTTTTATTTTTGAGTTTTTCCATTTATTTAGCCTTCCTATTTTGTTACATTACAATATCCACTCTTCAGGTCCAATGTGGAAAACCACTGTGCTCCGGACAATGTGTCGAGTGTATCGTTAACGCGAGGTAATGGATAGCAGTCTTTCTTTGTAACGTCATTTAAACTCCGGTAGTCTACACAGAAGTGCAATCCACCATCCTTCTTTGCTACCAGCACTACAGGAGAAGACCAAGCACTTGACGAAGGTTCGATTACTCCCTCTGTCAACATGCCCTGTACTAACCGAGACATTTCCTCTTGTTTAGATAATGGAGGCCTTCGAGGAGGTTGGCGTATCAGTGTTGTGTCCCTGTTATTGATGTGATGTTGCACAAGAGAGGTTCTTCCTAGTGACTGTCCCCGAACTGCAAACCAATCTTTGAATTCATGTAAAAACTGTCCGAGTTCTTTTACCTCACCACTTGAGAGGTCGTTAGAAGATCTGTTCAATAATTCTTGCAGTTCCTCTGGTAATTTGTAATTATCCGAAGCACTGGATCTTCGTTGCATCATTCCGGCTACCCAGGCCACAGGAGTCAATTTGCCTAGAAGCGTATTGCTTTGTAAAGTGATAGCTTGATCCAAAATATTCGCCACTCTAATAGGTACATTTCCGGTTTCGTCAGGTTTTACTAAACTTCCGGCAATTAGTATGCCCGGTGTGCTGACTACCTAGGGTTCGAATATAGAGCACTGGTTGCCCCTAGTATCTACCTCGGTTCTAACCATGATGATCTTTTCGTAGTCTGGTGGAACAGCTACGGCCACTCGGTTTATGACGTCCATTGATTTTTCTTCTGTCGTCATTGTTGATAGCATTACCTCTTCGCCTCCGATTCTCAAAACATTGTTTTTGAAGTCGACTATAAATCTGTATGCGTTCATAACGTCCACACCAAGAATTGCTTCATCCACAATGTCTGCAACAAGTAATTGATGATTAAACACAAGTCGACCGAGGCGTAGATGTATCTCCACTTTTCCATACACTTTTACAGGCCGTCCAGTAGCTGTTCGCAAGCTGCAAGAGCACCAGGTTGGCTTGAGATCTTTCACCACGTCGGGGCGCACAATAGAAACTGTTGCGCCTGTGTCAACTGTAATCGAGGTTGGCCTTTCTTGAACAAATCCGGTAACTACCAAGCTCCCGCTGTTTTTCTGAAGTGTAGAAACTGCGTATTGTCTAGGGGCTTCGTTCCTCCAGTTAGTCAGCACACGCCCCGTTGTACCAACTATTGCTCGTTTCCCTGCTGCTGAATTCTAACCCGACAATCTCGTTCTAGATGTCCAGGTTTCCCACATCTATAACACTTTGGTCTTCCATTCTTTCTTAATTTATTCTGTGGCGCTGACCGTCGAGTCTCTGTTCCTTGTTCTTCTTCCGCATCGTCTGTGCCGTCGCGATCATTTAGCGCGCGCACTTTATGACTTGTCCAACCAGACGCTGATTTGGCGGCCTCAAATTGCAAAGCATGTACCAGGGCGTCCGCACTGTTCTGGTGTCTTGCCATTCGTAACACTTGCTGTAGTTCATTATCTCGGACACCGACAGTAAATGTCTGCATCGCAAAACTCGTTCGAAAATCTTCTGGCGCTTCAGGATAGGCCAGTCTAATTAGTCTGTCGATACTTGCTTCAAACTCTTGAAGGCTCTCCCCGGCATGCTGTCGCCTTGCTTTCAACTGGGTGCAGTACACATCTCGCAAATGTTTATCACCATACCGTAATTCCAGAGCTTTTATCAATTCGGCATAGGTGTTTTGGCTGTCAGGTGGCACTTTCTATAGTAGTTCTGCCGCGGGTCCTTTTAATGAGAGAACGAGTGAAACTGCCTTGTCTTTCTCCGTCCAATTATTTGCGCATGCAGCAGCTTCGAATTTGCGTAAATACGTCACCCAGTGGGTGCTTCCATCAAAGGTTGGTGTCTTTACATGAACTATCCCAACCGCAGGCGAGGTGACCTTCTCTATTGACTTATTTTCTGTCTTTCTCCGTCTTTATCATTGGTACAGTCTGTTAACAAAGTTGTTTTGGTTGTAACTTCAGGAACTGCTCTCTTATGTTTTGCCATTGAGATTTCTACTGCAGATATTTTATTTGACATGGTTTCTTCTATGTCAGATATTTTTGTGGACATCGATTCTTCATACTCGAGACAGATTTTTCTACTTCAGCTATTTTTAATGTAATTGATTCTTATACCTACGATATTTTAGTAACTTGTTTATTAAGCTCACCTCGTAGGAGACCCAATTCTGCGGTACTATGTTCTTGAATCTGTTTCTACTACTGTATTAATGCTTTGATGTCTTCTGTTTCTCGCTTCCGTTCCTCTGCCTCGTGTCGTCGTCGTTCCTCTGTCTCTAGCAGGAGAGTTTTCTGTCTCGCTTCCTCTTTCTCGTCTTGTCGTTTTTCTGCCTGTTCTCTTTCTTGTCTTCGTTCTTCTTTTTGTCGTCTTTCTGCTTCTTCCTGTGTCTGCCGCAGCAGCGTTTGGAAAGCTTCCATCATCTGACTGGCATCCATGTTTACCGATTAATTACGAATTACACTCGTCTTGTATATAGTGTCCACTGTTTCCACTGTTAACCGTCCTATCCCACTTCTGACACCACTGTTACGACGGTCTACTCGGTCGTCGTAGGTACAGTGGAAAACAACAAAATACAAGACACCAATTAAGTCACTAATTACCAGCTTTAATTTCCACAGTTAACAGTTCGTAATTAACAACACAGTCTCTACAACAAATCAAATAAAAATTGTTCACACGCAATAAAATGTCCACTAAAAATCAAACACAATAAAATTGTATTAAAATTACCGTCCGATTATAAAACACAACACTTAACTAATAACCACTTGAACGCGCATAGTAATATCGCTATTATAACTCTCGAACCGCACGGTCAATAATTCGCCCTAATACTTAAGGCCGCTGCCGCCATGCCGACCTTAGCGGTCGTGTGAACTATGTAATTAACTGCGGCCTTGACACAGTCCGCGCGGCTGGCGCCTTCGAGAAACCTCTCGAAATCCGTCGACAAGCACGTACGCCACGCGCGTTACATCGAGATTCTTCTGGCACATTCGACAAACACGTAGATTGTTTTGTGTTGTCGTAACAATATGTTGATCAGAACATTATTATTTATACTGATATTAAGATAAAGCAAAATTAATTTTAAAGGCAGTTTCATGACTCGATTTCATGACTAATAGGCCTATTGAATTTCTTCAAAACCTATTGAAAGTATTTATTATTGAAAGTCAAAAATTACTTTTGGCAGAAAAGAAATAAAAGCACCATTTTTAATCAATCGTAGGCCTACCTCCCAAAGTATTGAGTCTACAGGAATAAAAAAAAAAAATCTGAACATGTTTAGAGTAAAATAAATTTTTATTCCCTATTGTTTTTTAATAGATTAAATATTTTGTGAGTTATTAACAAAGCCTGTCATGAGATAACGATTTTAGAGGTTGAAAATCACAATTTTTAACTCACAATAACTCGAAAACCACTGGCTTCCATGAAAAAGTGGATACCAACTTTTTTAGAATTTCGTAATATATCTATTTTACGGATTATTTAAATGTTTTACTTTCCACCCACTGAGAAAGGGTGGGAACTACCTCCTGAGGGAGAGCATCCAATACTTTTTTTATCTTTTGTGTAGAAGATAAAAGCTTTTATGTCAATTCATTCTGTTGCAAAGAGGGTAAAATGCTTTATTGACCTGACTATTATTTCCCTTCTCAACTGTATGCTTTACTACTATAATAGTGTCAATCAGTACAGATCTGGTGCCTTTCTGTCTACCTTATAGCCATTTATATTTCAACCAATATTACATCATCGTGGTAGTTTACAAAGTCGTAATTATTATATTAACCAGCAAACCGTAAACTTCTGTGTACCTTCATTTTCTAAACAAAGTTCTTAATACAGTTTGGTTGTCTATTATATTCATGCGGCGTAGTATTCTCTGATTTATTCAATGAGTAAAAGCTGCTTCTTATAAGATTATAGGCTGTTTCTTGTAAGTTTATAGGCTGCTTCTTGCCTGCCATGTGTATTTTTTCTACGATGACTTGATATTCATTATATTATAGTCACCAAGTCACATGTATAAGTATTTAATTGTAACATTTGTAAAGACTTGGTTACTCACCGTCTTGTGACTTTTTTCAAACTTTCAATAACTACGCATTTCAAGGATAAATCCTCATCATCAGGTTATATAAAAACACCAATCCTTCTGGAGAAGTAGTGAAAAAATCAAAAATTTTTACCAAACATCACAGTATGTAGGCCTATGTCATCTAAGAACACATTATTGTAGCACTTCACACCGCGTCACGACCTGGTGCAGCTTGCTTTTTGCACTCCTTAATGTCCAGCCATTCCTTATTTTGATCATCTTCTGTTATCATTCTGTAAAAGTTGTTATAGACTTTTGCTGATACATAAATTTAATACTCTCATCATTTAATAAATAAACCTTAAACACCACTT
The DNA here is from genome assembly GCA_034769895.1 of Magicicada septendecula. Taxonomy (NCBI): domain Eukaryota; kingdom Metazoa; phylum Arthropoda; class Insecta; order Hemiptera; family Cicadidae; genus Magicicada; species Magicicada septendecula. The sequence continues at coordinate 498,791,638 of CM068368.1, forward strand.
CATCATCCTTCTGTTTAATCTGTTGGTTTCTCCATTGAGTAATTGGATGATGACAGCTACTACCAAAAAGTAATCCAAGTTTATAACATCCACTATACACTTACATCATGTACCATCGAACTTAACTTCTTGTTGGCAATAACATAAACAATAATCAATCTATACCCTCTTTCAGGTCATGCGAATGTTTGTGCGTCTTTTATTGAGAAGAAAATGTTTTAAATTCATAAGAAGAAGCAAACTGCCTTAATTTTTTCCCATTAATGTTGACAACTCTCTCTCGCTAATGTGCTTTTTGGTAAAAGTGTGACTCAAGCAAATGATTTAGGTTCTACCATGTGTTCACACAAAATTGTTTTTCAGGAGTCAGACGATTCACCATTATGAATTATCATCGAATCTGAATCAGATTTTGAAAGCAATAATGTCTTTAACAAAACCTGCCTCAAAACTTACTTCAGGAGCTACTTCCAGATGACAGTCTTAGTCCATCAAGAAATAAGAAATCAAAGAAGATAATTGGTTGATCTTTGAATTTAAGGTGATTTCAAAAAATGTGGGACCATCAACTTCAAAAAGGGGAGTCAGTCTAAAATTCGTCTGTAGGCAAGTGAACCATGTTTTGGAGGACAGTAACTTCCAAGATGAATTCTGTTGCACAAACAAATTCAACATTTTTAAGGTTTCATTTATGGACTACCAAATATCTGAATATGAAGACATTGGACATTACTGAATTTGAAAATGTAGAGGGAAAGTTTAATTGAGACTGGATACTATGGAAGAGGGTTAACAATTTGATATACCTGTGAATTTGATAAAATGAATTTTATTCTTATTCAGTGTAAAGGTTTTTAAGTTATTTTTAATTCACGCATTATTTACTTATTTTTCTGACAGGAAATAAAAAAAATTTTCAAGTCTCTAATTTATACTTTTATATACTAATATACAAAATGAGTGCTTGCATAACGTTTTCTGTCTGTACCTTATATTTGAGTATTCTGTCTGTCTCTATTTACCTTCCATAAGTTGAAACCGAAACATCCGATGTGGAGTGAAAAGAAATTACGAGATTTTTGTAAAAAGAAACCACAAATAATGTTGCATATTACAAAGAACCACAAAGATCAGCGTGTGCATTAGCTTCAAAAACAGTAGACCAAGGCCTACATTTTAGCAACTCCAAAATCTTAGTTAAAATTTCCCTTCCTCTTCTACTAAATCGTTTGTACTGAACAGTGTTACTATTCACCCCGTTTTAAGGTATACTCAGGTTTCGCTTGGCACTTGCATAACATTTCAATTAATCTCGTAAAGCCAACGAAAACAATGTCTCTAACACGTTTACCTGTACACATACCGTACCATACCCATGCAGCAAATAATGTGAAATCTCACCAAATGATTTCCTTGATTTCAAATTAAACTCTCTCTCTCTCACACACACACACACACGCGCGCGCGCGCGCGCACACGCGAAAAGACAGAAAAGTTTTAAAAATCTACGTGCGCACATAATCTCTTTAAAAAGAACATAAAACAAATTTTCAAGAAATAAAAGTAAGAAATCTTTGCGGAGGCTATAATAAAACCAGTAGTAGTAATTGATGTTGTTGTGGCAATAATTGTTGCAGATGTAGTTGTGGGTGAGGCGAACTGAGCTGTTTTTATGTCTGGGAGGGGGAAGATCAATCCGAAAGCAGCAGTAGTCGGTTTATCAGACAAGTCGGTGGCTACTTCTACTTTTTTCTACAGGTCAAGTTGATTGAATTGAGTGAAGTATAAGCAGCCGGTAAGAAAACAGCCCTGAGGCGCGCTGGTGTTGTAAAACAATATAAGAAAAAGAAGAAGAAGAAGAGTAGCCCAAACAACAACTTAGTCTACTACTAATAATAAAACACAATTCGCTGTGTGTCTCTACCTAGCTAAGAGCTTCGGTCGGCCGACAGTGTTGTATGTTGAGGATTATATCTTCTCCTTTATAACATGCGCTATCTACAAAAACGTCCAATATGCCGACAACTTAATACCTCCTGTAAACTACCGAACTGGGTCGGCTTTGTAAGTTAACACAAAAATAAAAAACTTTTATTACCCTGACGTACTTAATTTTAGTCGTTGGAGAGATAATTTCTGATATTGTTATAATTAAACTAATAACGGATTAGTCCTAATCGAAGGACGTTATAACATCTCAGTTAAGACGTCCTTGAAATGTGAAATCTGTTTTGGTTTTACACACATTTTTATCTAGGCCTACTAATTAAAACTGATGCAAATTAAAAATCACCACAATACAATACAGGAAATACACAATCATAACACAAACATTTCTGAAAAACTACAGTACAATAGCCGATGATCAATTAGCACAAAATAAAACATTCCCATAATACCAAACACCATTTACAACATCGAGAGTAAAACAGCGTCAGGTGTACAAATTCAAAAATTAAGCAAAGCTGAGATTTGAAAAGTCTTCGAAACAGACTCACTAAAAAGCGGGCTAACTATAAAACAAAAGTTATATACACACGCGCGCACACATACACTCTCAAATTATGTTTTGACTCGCGAATATTCTGGAAAACCTGAATTTTTTAAAGATATTCTTAAAGATGGTAATTACCGGCAAAGTTTATACCGTTAACCCTTGGCGTGATTTTATTTAACAAAAATTTCGTGTTTGCGAATAGAACAAATAAGAAAAAAGAAAAGAAAAACTGCCTGCACCAATCGAAAGAATAGGAAATTTTTTATAAAAAAGGATGGCCAAAGATACTTTTACAAGAGAATTGTCTGAGTAACAATGTTTTTAATTATCCTTAATTCCCGGGTGCTTGTCGCAATGCACTGCCGCCAGTATGAGCGACCTACACAGCAATTTATTGTTTTTACTTTCTGTCACTAAACATATTATTACGACGACGGCTACAAGGATAGTGTAGTGGCAATAAAACTAATAGAACACAGAGAATTCACTATTTAGTTACAATTTAAATAAACAAAGACACTCGTATATACTAAATTCTTCAAGCTTACGACTGTTCAACGCACACTATAGCAACACCTACACACCAACAATTATTATCATCTATTTAACAATGTCACACTAAATAATACAAGAACGCGGGATAACGCACATCAAATCGCAAATGAAAACAAACTCCGCTTCTGAATGCTGTATTTATACCTCGGCTGTGTGCCATAGTATGTGTTAGAAATATTCTGGATGTCGGTAAAATAATCAACCACAATCTGGAAAGGTGCGCGAGCATTGCGTAATACTACCGCACACACTATACGTTATCTATCGTCTCAACAAAGCAATATTTTAAAAAACCAACGTGCGTTCTAATCTAACAGACCGCAAGGTCTGTTTTTCAAGAAACCTATTTTAATGAATAAATAATTATGAGTACAATCACGGAACACGAATTGTTTTCATTATTTCCCTCAATCATCTACCATTTGCATAAACTGCATAAATATTATGGAAGACACTACAAAATTTTTGTTTATAAAATTCATAATTCTAAAATCTATCATTTTTTATATACATGTTTTATTTCTTGAACCCTTAATTTTAAAGAGCAAGCAAGATGTAAAACTTTTAAAGAAGTGTATTCAAAAAAATGTATGTTTACGACATTGCATTAGTTTTCTATGAAAGAAGTATACCATCTGTTGTTTTTCATCATTAAAGAAAATCGGTTTGAAACATCTTCAGCGCAAAATTTAGCAATACTCGCCGTCGTTAACTTAATTTAATTTTTCAAATTTTTGCCGCAGATTCTTATAACTGAAGATTTGCTTTTCCAAAATCCGTTTTTTACTATTTTTAGTTTTTAACAAAGACAACGAATAAGTGAAAAAGTGCAAATTTAATTTCACGCTACTGTGGGTTTCCTTAAAATCTTAAATTTAATAAAGAAAAAGTCTACTAGATTGAATAAAAATAATGTTTATACCTGGAAAGATGTATAAGACCTAGGCCTATAAGATGTATAAGAAAAAAAGGAGAAGAATTAGTATTATAATGGATTTCCATTTGATAAGTTGTATTTATAAGCAACATGTCAATTATGAATTACATTCTAAAATGTTCTTGACACATGATTTTTGTTTATGACCCAAGTTTGATTTCCGATGCCGAGTTGTGAAAATAACACAACATACTTAAAAGACAATTTATTCTTGTTTCCTATTGCAAATTAGTTCTTGATTGTTATGCCAACAAGACACTAATAATTCATGATGATGGTTTGAAAATAAAATAATGGCAGACATACTCGATGTTGACAGAACAAAGTGTGAAATACGATCGCAAACATTACATAATAATCTTGAGTTCGTGTTAACATGTACAGACGTATAAAACTTTAAACGATTAATTTGCACGTTTCTGTCTGTCTGTTTCTCTTTTTCTACACCATTTACTCGTTCGGTTATTCTGACCTCTATACACAGTAACGATGTATCTATAACACATAAACCCATTGTGTTCTTGGAAACAGGGTAATCAGAAGGAGGTTCCTTGATTGTGCTGGGGTCAATCCTCTACCCTTCTAATATCATCGACTGTGCTTGTGACGTGTTAAACAGAAATCATCAACTGATGCACTTATGGGGGGGGGGGGTCAGTTCTTCCCGCATGCTTATGCACACATTTACACACGCGTCGACCTTGACTATATTACTTAATGTAAACCTTTCTTTACATTTTGGCGTGCATTATAACAAACTTTTAACAGATGTTTGAGCAAAAGCACAAATATAGTAGCCTACAATATAAAATTTTTCGTAAGTAAGGATTGAACAAATCTGAAATATCTGTCCAGAAAGCATAATAAATATCAGAAAAACGAACAACTTTGTTAATTGAAAACCTTGTTTGATGCCTTGTGTGTGTGTGTGTGTGTATACATATATATATAATGCTAGAGATTTGTATCCTTGGGAAGAGGATTGTGTTATTATATTCCACAGTACTACTGGTTGAACTTAGCGACCCCCGTTAAATAAGCACCAGTCCCAGGATTACCCAAGTGGGTTTTGAAATTTTATTAAACGCCTTAGGGTTTTATACAACTGTTTTGAGTTGTTCAAGACTGATAGCATTTTTATGTATTTCTTATTTTTGATAAGTTTTTAGTTACTATTTGTATTTGTATTCATTTTTACCGCTTCTAATTTACTTTTTGTACTCTTTTACTTGCATTTTTTATTTCTACAGGAAATTTCCTGGTATCTGTATCCATTCTAAGCATGCTATTTCAATCTGCTCTTATTTTGTTTTTGTAGCGACTCTGTACCTTCTGGTTTAACATTTTACGAAGCCTTGATATAAATGGCCTCTTCGAAACAGTATCAATTTTCTTGCGATTGAAAGTAATCTCAAGACATCTACACGTCTCCACAGTATGCTGCTTCGTAAGACGAAATAGACAGTATACTAACGATATATTTTACCCATTCTGTACCGAGCGCAACGTAAACAACTGACAGAAATATTTGATATGTGAAGGTACTGTCAACCAATACTTTATTTCCATTGCACAAATACTTCAAATTCTCATTTTTTGTGAAACAAATGACGTGTTCTGAGTCATTAAGTAGTAGAAAATTGTTCATCTTGTTATTTGAATTAGCAGTCTCCGTAATTCCAACTTCGTCGTGCTTACTTGCTAAACTGCTATGTCATGCTCCGGACGAGGCCTTTCAGTGTCTCTACCATTATCAAGTCCTAAACCACGACCTACGTCACGGTTTAGCACGTAAGCACGATGACGTACATTTGAAGTTAGTACAAAATTGTTCCCACTGGGACACTTTTAGTAGTAAGCCTATCATGTATACATTTAGTCAAAGATGGTAACTTGGTAACATTTTCCATCGAGCGCGATAAATGCATTGTTTTACTACTTTCGCATCCTACGCCAAGATGTCTTCAGCCATTGTAATATAAATTTCTCTTACCTTGGTTCGTCGTTCTCTGATATTGTCTTCCGCTTTATACTATTAAAAGTAGTTCTTCGGTACAGGTATTCACTTGGATAATGGTTGTGTATTTCTGACTCACAAGGATCACGGCTTCGCTGTTGTTTATGGCACATAAGAACAGTGCCTTGTTCACTGAACTCTCTCCATTTTGCTACACTCACTTATAACATATATTAGGTGAAAGTGAGGGACAATGCAAGTGTGACAGAAAGCTAATGCGTATCTGAAGAAGAAGAAATAGAGCTCTACGCGCACGGATGCCTGTGCGTGTAAAACTGACCTCGAGCACAGTCGATAGGGCTGAGCACAGTGAAGTGGAAAACATTTGGGTTAGGCATTAAACCGAACTCAAACAAACGGCGCCCCAGAAACGTTTTTGTCGAGACTAAATGTTGCTTGACTATAATGATACGTAAATAATTACTTTTTTTATTAATTGATGTATCTAGTCTTAAGACTAACCAACAGTATATAGCAGCCTTAGATTCCTTAATAATATATTTCAAGATGTGTCCAAGATCTTTTTAGTTATTTCTCAAGTGACTAGATGAGCCTGAAAGTTTGAAGTTTGAGCGATGTGAGCGAGTAAAAATAAGGGTACAAAAATTATTGAGAAATGAGTAAGAATATTTATTTCAAAAAAAGAAATTTACAAAATTTGTGTCATACTAAGAAAATTCTCCAAGTTTGACTGCTTTCGAAGTTTAACTTGTTTTATTTCAATATTATCCAAATTGCTATTGTTTATTGCTTTGTTTTATTAAACGCAAGTTCACCTGCAATATCATTCCCTTATTCAAATACAAGCCAAGTATATAAACTGTTCTGTATATCTCAGTTGTATTCTAGTGTTATTACGGGTGGACATTTTGTCCAGGGAATGAAATTCAGATTCGCCATTTGTTTAGTCACGTTTTAGTTTAAATTGTGTAAGTCTAGTCGTATTCCATTTGGAAATATTGCAGATTATTGTGGGAGGGGAGGGTAGTAATATTTTCTTGTCCATAAATGTCGTATGCTTTTTGTTTTTAGGAGGTGAGCCGAATATAGCCTACTAAATAAGGCAATTAGCCTAGTATTCTCCCTCGCATAACGTAGGACTAACTGTAAGTATACAAAGTGTAGGAGAGATTAGGAAGTATCCAGAAAGTCTCCTAGGAGGGTATTGGTAGTTTGTGCTTTCCGGGTATAACATAGCCGGAATAACATAACCAGCCAGTGAACGTCAGAATTAAGTGTAAAAACTGCAGGCAGCATAGGGAAGTGTAGAAGGGGCTAAGCTAGCAACAACGAGATGATGTAAGAAAATAAGAAAATAGTTATGTAGTAATAGAGTGGACAATATGATTTATAGAAATAAGGAAATACAATAGGAATGATTGGGACATTTGACTAGGCTTTGAAATTATAGAGTGGAAGCCAAGAAATACGACGATGACGACTCCTAATAAAACAGTGGTATGACTTGGTAAGTACCTACGTATTGTGGTACAGTGTACAATGATAATATTTATGCAAATGAATTAATTCATTAATTATATAAAAATTGATCTGTATTTATGAAAGTGTTGCCGGTACGAACTTTGTCGTACTTACATGTATATAGCCCCGTAGTTGGACGCCATATACGATGATAATATTTATGCAAATTTATTGCGTAAATTAATTAATCCAATTATAAATTTATTTGTGTTTATAAAGGTGATATCTGTACGAACTATGTTGAATCTTTTAGAGTTAATGATGTGTTGATTTTATTGCTTTCATATATCCATTGTTATTTTATTGTAGTACTTTTATTGCGTAAATTAATTGACTTATCTCTTTAATAGAGTCGTGATCAAAGTGTATCTAACTCCGAGTTTGTGTAATCATGTACGATATAGTTAATGCCATGTGTTGAACTGCCATACACAATGTTAACAAATTCATTCCTTTAAGTAATAAATAATTGTATGAATTGAATTAGAGTTAGTTAATTATTCACACTCAAACTTGTTACAGATGAAATTACTTCTGTCTTTAACTGTCTTCCAAACTTCTATTCTGTGTATCTTTCTGAGTAAATTATTTGATAATCGTTAAATTGAATTATAAATTATAGATACTGTTCAGTGAAAGGTTAAGTTGTGAGTCAGGTTTTTACATAAATCAATAGAATACTAACGAATCCATTCTAACTTACGTTTATTAAAATCATATTTCATTCTTATTCATGTCATAACATTAATCTAAGAGCATTTACAAATCTTCAACAAAACAATAAAATTCTATGCCACATTTAAATAATTAAATGAGCAAATTTAAATAATTAAGTGAACAATAAATGTAGACGCTTCTCCGTCCGTAATGACGTTACTAACTAACAATGTGGTATGCTCATACTTTGTATTAAATATTTTATGTTAAAACACATTAAACATTTATATGCATGAAATAATCATTATTAACAATACACATATCAATCATATACATAGCTAAAATCCTGTTCCTGCAACAGACACATCAAAATACATACATAGTTACAAAATATATTAACAAGAAGACATGTATAATATTCTAGAACATAATATTCCCTACCTATGGATTCGTATCTATCTGACTCATACTTATATAATTTTCTCAGGTGGTTTGGTTCTAAGTGTCAGGTCAGTGGTATTTGATAAATTACTAATTATAAGAAGAGATTAGTTTTGTACTTTACTCGTTCTGCCGTGATGTGTCGCTCCCATGATGTATCCCTGCGTTGATGAGTGAGGTTAATCCATATAGCACTCGTTCCCGAACACACTTCCGCACACCGCGACAGTCACTTTGAGCTTTTGAGATTATTATAATACAAGTCGTGGCATTGCACTTGTAATCGGTCGGCTACGTTTATCCACGAGGATCTAATTACGCGGTTCACAGTTCGATACCGTATGCTTCTAATAGTTTTCCATATCGCACGACCACTCTTTTCGGCGCCTAGATTGTTTCCAAGTTCATTAGGCACTTGTTCACAATTCTATTTACTTGAGTTAATTACGGAACATTGCAGTATCACTACTTTTCTGTAATGGTTCAAGAATGTCACTGCAAAATGTCAGTATCTTTATGACGGTGTATTACATGGAATTTATAAAGATTGTTACTCGCGCTTCATCGCGAAAACTACTGTTCCGTTTTGCGTTCTGAGTCTTATTCGCGCACTTCCATTTAGTCGTAATAATGTCTTAATCGTCTCTACCGAAATACGTTATAACTTATACACTGCATTAAGTTCTTATAATTGAACTATTATGAAACTGAAATACAAGTTCATTTAGACTGATCGAAACTCTGAATAAACTGAGTTAAGAATTTTAGTAAACTGAGAGAAAAATTCTTAATAAACTGAGCCAAAAATCTTACTAAACTGAGGCTAAAATTTGAATGAACTGAGAGAAAAATTGTAGTAAACTGAGGGCGCGTCCCCCTGTGTAAACGGTTTTTATTCCTTCTCATGTTCCCACTCTTGTGATTCTGATGAACGCTCCAGCTTGCCACCAAATCATTTTTGATAGGTTTATTCCATGGACCTCCCTGTGTCCTCTCGTCTCCAGTCTGTATTTCCAACGAATTCTCCACCCAGTGCCGTTTGGAGAGGGACGTTCATACACGAGATTCGCTCTCTGGTCTCAAGCTTCTCTCTGAACCATCCCCTACAGAAGTTCCCTTCGAAATTCTCGTTCCTCATTGGCTGGTTGGCTTTTTCAACTTGAATTTGACGTAGTCCACGTGGACTGGATGAGTCGCTGTCTTACGTCCGTTGCCCTGTTCCTGGAATCAGTGCTAAGGCCTCGTTTCAAAATCACATCTACTACTTTTGGTGTAGCGTGTCGAATTCCCTTATTGTTGGTACGCTGACGACTTCCTTCGTCGACTTACGGGTGGCATACATCTGTGCTCTCCACAAGCGTCACTTAGTCGCCTGTCCCATTGTCCGTGCATAAACCATTGTCTTTGAGAAGTCGCACACAAAGTTGTACAATACTCTCGCCGTTGGTTCTGTGTTTTTCTCGCTACATGACAGATGTTAGGGTAGTCTTCTTTTGTCCTAATTGTGGAGTCAAGTATTCCCACGCATGGTCCAGTTCCTGCAACATGTGCCGTACAGCTCATTGTTCGTGAATAGTTTTTACGACGTCTTAATGGAAAGGAAAGGTTTGTTCCTTTTCGTCGCCCACCCTCGAACAAAGCTAACATGTGTCACTTTTGACGGGCTCTAATTGCTGGTGTACTTCCCTCGCAATACCCAAAAATTCAAAAAAAAATATTTGAAATATTAATCACATTACAAGTGAACTAGAGAAAATTTGTTCTTGATAAAAAACATTGGAGAATTACTGGATTGAAAATCACTGGATTGAAGTTGAAAATAAAGCCACACACAAGAAGTGTATACCGAGCAATCGGTTAATGTCGTTCTCCCCTAAGTTTTGAAGGATTCATGGTCACTAATCTTCAGTCATGGCGTGGCTGCTGATAAATCAGTAGAGGTTTGCGACGGTGTTCGCTCAACAGTGAACAGACACTGTTCATTGACTGTACATTGATGTAACAATTATCACTGTTAAAACATCAATGGTATAATAATGATAGTGTTCACCCCCTCAACACATACATTTATTTATATGAATTAGCACACTCACACATTAGCACTCAACATTCTTCCATTTTTATTAAAAGTAGTGGGAAGCTTCGTAAGGTGTAAATACCGATAAACGAATTTGACTCGGAAAATTAATCTGAGAAATGCTAATTGAAGATCAAGTGTATAGACAGATAGATAGATAGGCCTAGATAGATGGATAGCACCCAAACACAGATTTTAGCATAAATTATTTAATCGTACATTTTAAGGCGATAGAAAGCAGTAAATACAAACCGGAAGTTACGAAGAATGCGGACAGAAATGAGAGATTCTTGTGAGGTGACAGGAGAGAGGAAAAAAAATAGAGTCGTCACATGGCACACGCAATACGCAAAAGTAATAAAGCTATAATTACAACATACACTGTATAATTAAAACATTTTTCGCCAAATATTGAACGGCATTTACATGATAATTAAGAGGCCACTGCAAGAAAAAAGAAATGAAGAACGAAAAAAGAAGTGATTATAAGAAAGAGAAAGAGAAAAAGCGGGAGAGAGAGAGAGAGAGAGAGAGCTTAGTACAGGTGGCCAGGTGCTAATGAACACCGCTAGCCGTCCTGGAACAAAGTCAAACAAAAGGTCCTCCTATATCAATAACGGACCGGACCGACGTGGCGGCAGTTCTAATGCAACTTCATCTCGTTTCTCTCTTTGACAAACAGAAGACGGACAACGTCGTCATCGTCTTCGTCTTCTTGACACAAATCTTCATTTCTTCATCTTTATGATTTTTTTTATTTATTTGTAATCAGCATTGTTTATAGAGTTCTGAATATTTACTATTTCAGCATTGTCTGAATATTTAGTGACATACTACAAGACGGATTTAAAACAGTCACTAAAATGAATTACGTTCTAATTTGTATCGCTAAAATTGTGATATTACAATTTTTTTTAAATAAAGCTCGTGAATTTTTAGGAGTATCAAATCTTAACTTGTAGGAAAGACAATTTATTAACAAATCCTCTCAACAAAATTTAGTAACATTTATTACAATCCTTAAATTCGTAGTGACCGTCAATCAATGAATTTTTCAGTGAAGGGTTAATGAGGATCGGTCAAAAATAACACAAATGTTAACTTATTTGTGTCGACGTTTCGACAATGTTTATAGGCATCATCAGGACTTATAATTATATTATAATTTTCTCGTTTTCTTAAAGAAAATATTTGAAGATATAAACAAATTATCTCAACTCCTTCACATAGGCCTACACAATGATACATTTATACGCACGCACACGCGTGTGCGCACACACACGCACATACACGAACACGTTCACCCAAATAATTGTTCTGTTGTGTTTGACATTTCTTTTGTATTCATACACAGGCCCTGATGATGGTAATAAACATTGTCGAAACGTCGACACAAGTTAAAATTTGTGTTATTTTTGACCGATCCTCACTAACCCTTCACTGAAAATTTTATTACAATACTCAGATTCCCCGCCCCTCTCACCATGGAACACACCTCTGGGTTGAATCGCATCAATGCTGGTGCAGTGATGTAAGGCGAGTCTGTTCGGTTATCTTTGATTGTTTAAGCGGCCAAATTATAAAATCGGTTCAGGAGGTGAGTCCTATCTGTCGCACGATCTGAACCCTGCGAGCAGACAACGCCAGCTCTGCGCTGTGTAATGTACGAAGTTCGCTCCACCTGTTAATGTGAGAAGACCTAGAAGAACCTACTCTTACACTTCGATGTCTTCAGATGGTCGGGGGGGGGGGGGGTTTCCAGCCTTTCCACTGGTCCAACCGATTCAGTTCACTGTTCGAGTCTCTCATGTTTTATTTCTTTCACATAGTATAAGGTCGCCATCCCAGAATGAGAATAAGTCCGGAAGACGAATATCTATCCGCCTAAATTCATTCTAGGTTATTTTCACACTTGTCATCAAGATAATTTGAAATCTGGCATACTAAGACTTACCAAATCTAGAAAACTAGCAAGCAGAGTATCGTCTGATCAAGAGTGGGCGACTCTAAGCAAAGTCTCTATTCCATAGGAAGACGGAATTTAAAAATTTATCAACATGGCAGTCCAAGTGCGGAAAGAATACCCTAAAGTACGGAATGATGGCAAAGTGCAAACCAGCTACTGTACCTATATGAGTGGGATGTATTCGAAATCTTACAGTGATAAATTAGTTTGGATCAAAAAAATATATTAATATGAAGAGAGGGTCAAAAATCCGATGAATAGAAGAAGAGCAGGACATCACATACAGCAAATTACACTAGAACAAGTCTACTGCAGAAGAAAAGTTAATAATAGAGATGGAATATGGAACCGTGAAACTTAAACGGTATGCAATAAGAATCAGGGAGTGAAAAGTTTAAGTACCTGTACAGGTCATATTTTTTTGTAAATTCAGAAATAGAACCAAATAGATCCGAGGGACTGAAGTTTTTGGCCAAAAGAAAAATACAAAAACATCAATGAACTAAAATATTTGCTTATACTGAATCTTAGGCACAAATGCCATTTAAATAGTCTCAAATATATTCCCCAGAATAGATTACTCATAATTAAATATCTTTTCAATTCATATGAAACCTTCGCATAAACTATCAAACACTCTCTCTAAAGTGGAGGAGGTGATTAAATCATAGATAATCTACAGAGACAGAATACCGTGCACCGTATATCAGAAACATTCAGGAGGCACGTACGCAAATTTAAAGCTGAAAGAAATCGAAAAAATGATTGAAACCCCAATGGAAGTCTGAAACCTGCCAAAATAAAACTAAATAAGGGAAATCGTGAAATAAATAAACTAACGGTAGAAGAGAGAACGCAACATCGAACAGATATTAACTGCAACAGAGTATATAGAAACCGTATAAATATCAATAACAAGACCATTTGCATCTAGAGGATGTTGTCAAGAAGGGACAAGTTGATCGAGGATGAGAAGTGCAAAACTCCATAAGAAGAGTGAAGAAGTGTCTAAAAGAAGAGTAACCTGTAAGTCAGGTTAGTGTAAAGAATCTGTAAGAGTAAGCTGTAAAGAAGAAATCTGTAAATCACTGAGAACGGTGAAGCCAAATAAAGCACGAGGCGAAGACGATAAGGTCATTATGACGAGTAAGATGGGGAAGGGATAATAACCTACCTAATTTAGAAACATTACGTATGCTTCCTGATCTATCCTTGCTACATTGTACTATACCTGGACAACTCAGTGCCACACAAGAAATGAGACAAAACAAACAAGAAAGTTAGGCTACAGGCCACATAGTTTGGTAATAATTTGTATCTTTTGTGTACGAAACTGTGGAAAATTAATGCTTGCCTAGGGGGGGTCCACTCTCCTTCGATAAGTTGGATTGTCACCAACCAAAACCTTGTTACTTGATCCTGGAATCACATTAGTTTAGAATGGTGTCAGTCACATTTCGCCTAATACGCTGCCATCATGTTTACTGCTCTTTATTTTTGCTTATTTCAGAGCTCAAACATCTCATTTGCATGACCTACGGTGATAGTGTTTTCTTCAATTTTCTTGAGGCGTAGAACACCTGCATAGGGAGCCATCTTGTCCTGTCGTCCCTTACTACTGGGGATTGTGTCAATATTGTTATCTCGAGTGATGTGCTCTACTTCAGTGTCGAAACGTTCTTGTGGCAACTTCCATCTAAGGCATACAAGAATGTGTGAAGCGCGTCATCCAGATGTGGGTCGAAATATTTGTGTCCTGGGTCTTACTTCCACGTGTACTTCCACGTTTTAAAGAGTTGTGACGATAACAATAATAATAAGAAGAAGAATAACAGTAACAACAGTTCAGTAGAAAAGGGTAGTCTTCCAAGTTTCAGCCATACGGATCCATATAAGGATAGTGTAGTAACACTATGCTTCAGCTGCTAGTATAATATCCTGTGTCGTAGATGATTTACACAGGCGATCCTAGGTACTCATTTTCATACATCGAGTCACACTGGGGATTAATAAAACACATGTTGACTTTATGATACTTCTCTGGAATTGAGGCTGGGATCTGTACATTAGCAGCCAGACGTTAGTCTGATAAAAATCATCTTTACAACCTGGTCACTAAAGTAGTAACGTAAAAATTAGAAAAGATGGTGGACTTTTATCAGACAATAGAGCATGCTGGGTTTCGTCGAAAATTTCGTACAGACGATCACTTATAAATTGTGAAGGTCTACCATTACAGCGAAGTATACACATTCGAAATACAACCGATCCTTAATAAAAACTTCTGCTTTTTCATATCATCGAGATATATTCAAAAATTTATCTCGGTAAGATCTAGTTTTCATTATTCGTAAAATCTTATGTGTAATTTTGACTTCAAAACTATGTAAATATAACCTGACTGTCGAACGTACCCTTCTCCTTGTCTTTAAACTTTCATGTTTCTTGGACTACTGAAAGGTATTACCCAGCACTAGTAGGAAAGCTAAGATAGGCCTACTAGTCGAAAGCAAAAGTCACACAACAAACGAGAACCCTTAGATCTCAAGGAACAAAAATTAAAAGAAGAAGAAAAGCCAGATCGAGTAGAAGAGAGTGTAGAGTGTAAAGGACAGACGTAGAAGGAGGAATCAATATATGTACAGAAAAAGAAAAAGAATGCGTAGAAATGAGGAAGACAGAAAAAGAATAAAAACACATTACAACTGTAAAGGACAAAAAGTGGGGAGTATATAACAGATAAAGAAAAGAGTTACACAGAAATCAGAAAGAAAGAAACTTTTAAGATCATATTGTATTATAAGACAAGAAGGGCGAATGGAATGAATGTACGAGAAAGAGAAAGAGAGAGGGGGAGAAAGAGAGCGTACTGTAGGCGCACGGATATGTGTGTGTGCGTGTTGATGTAACTGACCGCGAGCGCCGTCAATAGGTTTGAGTGCAGTGAAGTGGAAAACATTTGGGTTGGAGATGTAACCGGGCGCCTAAAGAAAAATAAGGAAAACAGAGAAGAAAAGGATGGTAAGCTGTAACACGCGAGGGACATAAGAAACAAAAGTTATAGCATAGATGATAGTAGGAGAAGAAAAATGAATACGGTTATCAGAAAAGATTATGAAGAAGAAGAAGAAGAAGAAGAAGAAGAAGAAGAAGAAGAAGAAGAAGAAGAAGAAGAAGAAGAAGAAATAGAAGAAAAGCAGTAGGAAAAAATAAGGAAAATTTCCTTTAAAAAAATAGGAAAACGATAAATGTAACGAATTCAAAGCAGTCAAGTATTCAGAAATTTTCAAAGGAAAGAAGAAACGTAAGCTGCATCGAAGGGAGATGAACGAGGAGAAAAAGATGAAGATGACGAACATGAAGAAAAATAGTAGAAACAAAGAAGTTTGTGATTCACGTCACGAACATTTTAGTTTAGCACGCCGCGGCATGAGTAGGTGTAGGTCTACGTAGTTGTAGCTAGTTACATGTATATTACTGTCGTGACAGTTTGGTTAGTGCGTGCACGTCGTGTAAAGTGGGTTGAGTCTGTCCGCAGTAATTGGTGAAAATCACTAGAAAAACATCAGCTGACCGTCCACCCACTTGCCACCTGAAAGACGTGACGGCTGCAAAAATACAACGTTCGTTTTTCCAAATCATTCGTATTTAGTTGTTTTTAACGGGTCACGTTTAGTTTACACATTTGCTTTACAGTGACTGACTTGTTGAAACATTTCACAAATGTTTAAGAAATAACACTGCGTTTCTGCGTAGTATTCTATTGCTGATATTATAGATTCATGTCCGCCGCTACGTGGACGCTTAACAAGTGATATCACTTCCTGCACGCACATGCGCGCACAAAATGGGAATTAGCAGAAGAACAGTATGAGATATGACCAAAGAAGGCGTACTTCCGTAAACCATTATGCTTAAGGCCTGTTGCGTCCTCTAGAGATACCAGTCTACTTTCAACCACGAGCTATCACCTGAACGTCAAGGAAAGTCGTGCTAAGCGACCACACCGTTACTTAGTTCAGTTTTAAAACAATTTTTCTGGTGTGACTTAATGTAGTAAACGTAACCTTAAACAAAATTTGTTATAACAATATTTTCTGGAACGGTCACGCTAGTGGTCTGTTTCAAGCAGAACATCTCTATAATTACAGCAGCATGCTTCATGAACTTGACTTAAGATTTCCTTCCTTGAAAATTTTAACACGGCATATTCGTCTAGAATATCTTTAACCTTAACACTGATGGAATATGGGTGTGTTAACTTGAAAAACGAACGTTACCTATCACTGATTTATTTAATCAGAAAAATTACATCGGTGTTGGATATTTTATTCGTTCATATTTCAGTTTTCCAAACATATTCCAATTGCAATATTAAATTGCAACATTACCCGTTTTGTGAAATCTTTGTTTAATACAAACATTAGACAAAAAGAAAAAGGTGAATAGGCCTACATCGTTTATTTTAGTTTAACATTTCTATTATTAATATACACTCATTAATAAAATTAATAACAACAGTATAATAGTTTTATTGCCAAACCCATGTATTAAATATTAAAATTTAAATATAGTAAATGTATTAAATATTAAATATCAAAAATGTAATATTAAAAGATTGTGAAATAGTCAAAAAATTACTTATTTTATTTCAAAAATTATCTCATATAATTGCCATTTTTTATAAGAATAATTCTGTTACAATATGTAATCGTATGGAAATCCTTTTCATTGTCAGACGTCCACTAAGTTGATTTATTCAACGAAGCTAGTCGATTAAACTGAAACTTATTACCACGTCTAATAATTTCAAACATAGAACATACGAATAGAAAAAACAAGAAATTTTCTACGACGCAACGTACACTACACGGCTGGAACAATCTTGCACCTATCCATCAATAATAAAGGCATAGTTTCCGAATGGACGGTATCGTTACCTACTAGTGTTTTGTATTTCAATATTTTCCTTGAATGGCGTGTGTAATGCTAGAAACGGAGGCGACAGTATTTTCCCATGCGGTAACAAAAAGAATTCAGTTGTAAAAGTGTCATAAATGTTCAGTGCGCGCGCGCACGCACGCACACAATACGCACAGTATTTCCGTATATACCAATACCTTGCGTGGCGGCACCTTTGTAGACCTCCCACGGAGAAACAAACCCTCAGCCCTTAATAATGATGAGCAAGCCCATTTTATGGCCTTGTCCAAGGCACACATTGTCCTTTCTTACCTAAGTACACTAATATCCACTGCATCCTGTAATATAACATTCAATGAATTTAGAAACCGTCAGCAACAGTAGCTCTATTTTTCTCCTATTTCAGAGGCCTTACATTACTTCATATTGGATAAAGTTTGGACAAAGTGTGGAAGATTACGTGCATTAAAGTTATGTGGAAAATGATATATAACTATATTATTGTAACCATATAGGCTAATTGCGCTAAATATAAAATGCGTCTCTTTATACTTTTATTAAAACATTTTTATTAATAGGCCTATAAAGAATGAAATTGATTACCTAATTAAATATAAATATAAAATACTGTAGCTACATATATCTGCGGTAATTTAGTAATTCTGTGTGCGTTTGAATGAATGCCTCCTGTCGACGGTTAGCATTTTTCCTTTTAGTGGATGTTTACCTTTGTCTTTTTACACAAAGAATGTTGGCAGAAATCTCTTAACTTCTCAGAGAAGGAGAAGCCTAAAATAAATAATCACAAACATATGCAGTGGGGAAAAACTGGTTAACCGGATAAAGAAACGCATTTATAAATAAAACATATTTGACTAAGTACATGTAGATTCAAGTATAATCGTTATTTTTAAAAACAATAATGTATTGTGACATTTATTTTGTTTCCGATTTACTATACTTCTGAATGCTGAACCATTTTTTGTTTAAATTTCTTTCAGCTGATACTTTTGTTACATAATTTTTCTTCTTACAACACGTTACAACACGATCAAGAATACCTCTTACAAAATTTAGTATATTAAACGAGTACGTCATAATCAAATTTAATTACTCCCATTCCTTAAATTTTTCAAAAACGTGAACATGTATATTTAAAGTATTCGTTTTGAGTTAATCACCCAACAGTATGATAAGCATACTTATCTAACTGCTTAGGCAACGTGAGTGAAATATCTGTGCAATAATTTATCCCTTCGTTTTTTCATCACATTGCTGGTTCCTCTTCAAGTATTCAACTTCATTAACTATTTTACATTACAAATATTTATTACGTTATTTTAAAAGTTATTTAAACATAATCAATGCTTCGTGCATATAAATTTTTAATAGAAAAAGAAATATAGCCTATAATTAACAATAAAGTAATAAAGAAACTTTTAAACTACGTCCGATTTGTTCATGCATCTTAGTTATATCAGTAAAATAATGTTTCTTCGTAGATCGCGTATGAAGTTCAATTCTTGCAGAGGACGATATCAATAAATCAACTAATACCCACCTCATCCCTGCGGTTCTGACACTCACATCTCTGTTACCGCTACCTCTCGACTCTTTAACTTTCTTTCTTTATTTATATAAATTCGAATATTTATTTTCTGTATGGGAACGTGAGTAAAAGCCGAATGAGATGTGAGAGCGAGGTTGACCGACGGGTTTAGTATTGTAGCCTCTAATAATTAACACCTTGCCAAGGACTGCATACTTTTATACGTAAAGCTGACTCTTTCACTCCACCAAACAACCAGGCGGTGGCCAAAGACACACACACAGCATACAGTATTCGCAGTCGTTGGCTGTATAGTAAAATAGAACTTTTTTTACTACCAAAATTATTCATTCAATCATGTTTTCGTTGTAGATACATAATTCTAATGTAGTAGAGTCTGTCCTAAACTGTGTTTTAGATTTTAGATTTTGTACTAAAGTTCGAAAGTAACACCGCTTATAGTATAGGTTTATGTGAGGAGTACGGTTGATTACAGTAGGCTACAGTATCGTCCACAAGGCAGCTTCGTCTGTTCACACCAGACAGATACGACAGAATCGATCACAGTAACTGCTTCGTTTTCTCCGTTGTTTAATACTAAGCTGTTTGTTACTCGCTCGTATGTAATCGTATTAGGTAAAAAGTATTTTTTCAATCCTAACTTATTTTGATTTTAAAAATTGTTTAAAAACTTGATTTTTTCCGTTATAGGAATATACGAAAAATACTTATAACATTAACAATTACTACAGATACGCTAATATAAAACACATACCAATATAAACACACACGTTACACATATAAAATATAAATATAAAATTGTTATATAGGCATATATAGGCTAATAGTGAGTATCTCTTCAATATTTCATGCAGGCTTCTGTATTATGAATAGTTCTTCACATATTAACTACTTCTACAAGTAAAATTTATTATTAGGTAAAAATTCAATAATAAATTTTACTTGCAGAGTAGTTAATATTTGAAGAACTATTCATAATAGCCCTACCATTCATATAGGCCTATATTAAACGTGGGAAATTTGTCTAATAAAAAAATGTTGTTAACAATAAAATAACAAACAAATTTCAGATTACCACCATTCAACGCACAACGAATTAATCTAAAAATTGATGTAATTTGATTTAAGATTAGTGTAACCGTTAACTTGGAGTTAAGGTTCAAACTCGAGTGCATATAGTTTCTACGCCGACAGTAAGACCTAGGTTGCCAGTCTCTACGATAATTCAGCCAATAGAAGATGACAGATTTTCAACAAATCCACGTATTTATGTTCACTAATATTTAACAACGTGGACTGCAATGAGGAAATTGAGAAATTAGAGATAGAGTTTTCATACTTCAGTTCAGAGTATCAGTACTGAACTATAAAATTATGAAAATATAAAATAATTTCAAATATATTGATAGTAATGGTCTTCATGCTTTGATTTTCCCAGTAATTATTAATGCGTTGATAACTTAAACATTGAAACAAGCAAACTGCAAAATATTGAGACCTTAGACTGGCTACTTTGTACATAATATAGCCAGGGCAGGTAAATGGAAAACCTTTAGGGGCAGGTAAGATGGTGAACAGACCTAAGGGAGTAACAGAACATACCTTACACTGTAAGCTCAGGATGAAGAGGTCAAGAAAGAACAAAAATATACTTCAGTCTAACAGTTCGTAGTACCACCAAATTTCACAGGATAAGAGGACAAAGGATGACAAGACTGTGGGAAAACCGTAGTAAGGTAATAAGTCTGTAGACGTGACGCATGTTTACGATAATGTAAAGTGCCACAAACAAACGGCAAACAGGAAAGCTAAGTACTGTTTAAAATGTAACACGGTCCAGTCTTATTCCTGTAGTTAGAGTTGTTTTATTGTTCTTCTGTTTTATTTGAATATAATAGTTGCGTGCACCTTGTATAATAAGGAAGTTTACGTTTCTTTGTAACTATAAGTGACAGTTTAGTAGAAGACGATGAAGGCTGTGGTTACTTAATTGAAAACCATATGAATGTACAGGTACTTTGTGTTTAGAGCATTTATATAATAACTGCTTTTTCATATTAATAAAAATACAGATTTCAATGAAAGACGTTAAAATTCTCAAATTAAATTATAATATAAATTTACTGTATTCAACGATTCTAAGACACAAACAATTTTAAGACTTATGTCTACTGTTAAACAATGTTTGAGAAAATTTTACTTAGGAAAGATTAGCTAACTGAAAGAAATCAAATTGAATAAATAAAATTGAATTTATTACTTACTTGAAAATGAAAATTGCAAACACTAAATATTAGGCCTACTGTATACAAAATATAAACTGTGATAGTTCTTTACAATGTAGTGTGTATATTTACCAGGTAGTATAATATTTTATTAACTGGTAAATACTTTAAGCACCATATGTTTCATCAGTTCAATCACCGTTTGTCGAATGGGAATAGTATTCGTTCACTAGTCGAATTATGTTCGCTGTCGAGACTTTATGACAAAATATCGTCTTTCTAACCACGTGATGCGTTAGTTATGCAGCATTTCTTAAAGAAACTGTTGCTCTATAATTTTTAGAGATTGTAAGACGTCATCGATTCTAAGATACAATCTGTTTTTATAAACATTATTGGTGTGGGAAAATATACTTACTGAGAATGGATAAATTACGGTAATATAAATTCACTAACTGCAAATACGAAAGGTTTATGTTAAATTAACATGAATCCAATGGCTGAGAACACAAATTTATAAATTTAAACTTTAAAAATAATTTCTACCCTTTTCTAGGCGGCATTAAAAATATAAAACATTTTTTTAAACAAAGGAATTAAAGTGTAAGTGCTTGGCGCTTATTAGTCATAATAAGCCAAATTGCTGTAGTTCGCTTAGCGCGTAGTGAAACGTTTGAATAAATTCCAACATAAAAAAATGGCAGATGTTTTTAAAGATGTCTAACACGTGTATCCACCATATTCAAAGAGTTAAAAAATACTCTAGTAATCCTTACTGTAAGAGTTTAAAAAATCAATTTAATTAAAAATTTATTAGACTATTACCAATTAGGCCTACATTTTTGTGTTAAAAATTAATTGACAACTTTTTAATTATCTTTGAGCTTTATAAAAAAAGATAAGAATGTTGCTTAACGTGTTTTTATGAACGGGAATCCCGAGTGTTAAAATCTCTTGAAAATCAACTCATTCTCTTTGTCATGTTGATCCATTCTCACACGCGCATATTCAGCTACCTCGTGACATATACGCAAATAGAAAAACTTTCTACATTCTTCTCAGAAGAATGTCAGAATGAACTGCCTGTTCCGAACCTGTTTATGTTACACCATCTGTTGATACATACATTTTATTATTTACAAAAGATAACACTTGCTACTGCAATTTTTTTTAATAAAAACTAGACACGTCGGCTAGTCAATAAAATAAACTAAGACATTTGCTGCATGATAAGAAAGCAGGTCTTTACATAAGAGACTCCAATAACAGTAATCAAGTGATATCTTTGTATCATCCGAGAGGCTACAGGCAGTATAACACTAACACAGTTTAACACTTACATGCTAACAGATAAATAGGCTACATCCCAAAACTTCTCTCCTGGATTTTAAATAACTTACAGTGCGTTTTTTGGACGAGAAACCCGACGTGTTTGTTATGCAGTTCGTAGTTAACACGTATAGGTAATTATTTCGCTGTATCCGTTGTTTTCGACAGGATATTGGACATAATCTTATATTGATGTTTATTAGAACAGTCTCTCTATAATGTCTACACTTCAACTTGTCCCCCTTCGTACGATCGAATAGACTAAGGTCACTCACCATTCCCTCGGCATCGATAGTGACTTCAGCGAACTGTGAATACGAAAAAGCTTCCTAAATCGCAGTATTTTACTGGAGCCACTTTTCATCAACTAACTTATTTTCAATTTCTACAAGACCATGGATGAAAGTTATCCTATACTATTAAATGAGCAATAATTGTTTGTCTGTAAATTTTTTTTCCGAAACGGCTCGAGGAATTTTCTCGGTTGTTGGTACTTAAGGGTATTTTGACACCAGGAATCGATTGGACTCGGTCTCATTTTCCGCAAAATTCGTCTAAGGGCCACATCTGAGGGCCTTTATTTTAAAATATCGCGGGACCGATACCGCGCGAAAATTAATTATTGCTAGGCAACAGTAATTTCTAACCAGCTTTCTTACCGTACAGATAAATAAATTACAGAAACCGTCGATAAACGCAAACGGTGCAGTATCGATATGTTTATATATGAAGAAGAATAAATAGCTGTTGCAATCAATGTAAATAAACAAAATAAGAGTTGAGACGAGCAATAATTTTCCGTCCGTCTATAAATTTTTTTCCCGTAACGGCTCGAGGAATTTTCTCGAAATTTTTACAATACCGAAATTTCATTACATTATTATTCAAAAACGTTGTGTCTGTTTGTTTATTCAAAGGTTTATTTGAAAATTATAGGTGAGCTGTTTCAGAAATTTGACCAATTTGTGTGATCATTTTCTTTGTCTTTTACAGTGATTTTATTCCAATCAGTTATTTAGTGTTAGATCTGCTCAGTAAAATAAAAAAATAATTGCAATTTTTCTCTGCTCAGTGATCTATTTACAATAAAAAACCATTACAGTGTTTGTGCAAGTGCAAAGCGACTCAAATTCTTGCTCGGTTGGTAATTTATATAGTTTTTTAAGAAGGTAAGTGTCATCACCTTAGGTTATATATTATTATTATGTGCACACCCACCAAGCACTGGACACTGTGCAACATTATTTATACTTCCAGTCTTATGCTCAAGTGCTTTTAAATATTTTTGGCAGAAAAAAGCAATCTGAAAATGTTATTTTTTAGATGCCTCGCGGACGACCTCCTAAACGGCGAATTTTTAATAACTTAAGGCCACCGCAACAAAGACAGCAAGAAAATGAGTTACCACAGCCTCTTCAGGAAATAACGAATGTCAGAGACGAATTTTCTGAAAATAATCCTATCAATGCTATTTATGAAAATCAGGCATCCACTTCAAGACCCCTTCCCCTTCCCGAAGTAACAAATGCCCGAAAAAATTTCCTCAAAATAAAACTAACAACGTCATTCATGAAAATCAGGCGTCAACTTCTAGACCTGTGCGAAGTGCCAAGAATGATTGTATGAATAGACTAAATGAAGTATTAAGGGAGCTTAACGATTACTAGTCGCAAGAATTACATGAGCAAATAAGGGAGATAAATAATAAATGCAGAATATTGGCAGAATCAACAGAAGAGCGTGAACGACGGCAAGAAAACGATCGATTGCGAGCAAGTAAAAGGAGAGCTGAAGCTCTCCAGAGCAAGGAGCTCAACGGCTTCTAATCATTCGATTACGAGCAAGTCAAAGAAGAGCTGAAGAAAATGAAGAAAGACGTCAGCAGCGATTAGAGGAGCAACGTGGCCGGAATGAAAGACGTCAAAGAGCTCTGCTATTGAACCCTTTACGAACATACAAATTAGCTGTCACTTCTGATGTATCCAATCACACATTAGGAAATTTTAATGTTGCTTGCTTGCATTGTGGCGCTTTGCATTTTACAGAAGAACGTGTTAGCAAACGAACCCATAGAAATTCTTTCGGAGACTGCTGTTTGCATGGCCGCATTGAGCTGCATCCACCTAAATTTCCAAATGAGTTGGTGCGACTATTTCTTCATTGTCATCCATTACCTGATGAATTTCATAAAAGAATACGTAATTTAAATGCATGTTTTGCAATGGCTTCATTCACCGTGGATGATAATCGAACCATAAAAAATCGAGGAATTTATACGTTTATTGCAGCAGGGAATGTTTATCATAAAATTAACGTGGCTGCTCATCCAACTCAAAATTCACAAGGTGAGTTTGAACGACCTCGATATGGACAGATGTACTTCCTCGATAATGAAGATGCTGTCAATGAACGTGTCAACATTCCACTGAATAATGGAATTAGTGTCCCATTAGTGAACCTGTTGGAAGGAATTATCCGCTCACAAAATCCATTTGTACAAGTTTTTATGATGATGCGAGAGGTTGAAGAAGTGAACCAGCGTGCTGCTGAGGAAAGAACTGAACCACCTTACGTGAAACTTCTCTTTGCGTTGCCCGATGGTGCAGACCACAGAAGGTATAACATTCCATTCCAAAATGATGTTTGCGCCGTGGTTACTTTGAATGCTGATCAAAGTTTTCCAGATAATGAATTAGTTATTCGACAGAGAGGTAAATCCATTGTTACAATGAGGAACATCGACCAACGGGTTGAGCCATTCACTTACCCTCTATTTTACCCCAAAGGTACTTTTGGATATTCCATAGATCTACCATTAAGAACTCCGTATGCGAGTCGTCATCACCTTACAAGACTTGAATTGGCTCAATATAGAATTGCTTTTCGGCCACAATTTGCTGAATTTCTTCCACTCGAGAATCCTGTAAGAAGTCCTGATCTGCGTCTCCTAAATTTTAACGCTCTACATTATGGTGGTAAACTTTTCCAACAGTACCTCGTTGATACTGCTATAAGAGTTATAAAAGATCGAATTGATTGGATTAAAGATAATCAAAAAAATTCTTGCTGATAATTACGCTTCAGTTACCAATTTCATAAACCAACTTGCTGAACAAAAAAATGCTACTGTTGGGGAAAAACTTATATTACCTTCTTCATTTCCTGGATCTACAAGATATTACGTTGAACATTTTGAAGATGCTATGGCCATAGTTCGTCGTCTAGGATCGCCGGATTATTTCATTACGATGACATGCAATCCTGATTGGTCAGAAATTAAGGAAGCAGAAAGAATACAATTCCATGATCAAAGTCTTTTAAATCAACCAGGTCAAGATAGACTTGACCTCGTTGCAAGGGTCGCAAAAAAAAATTTCATGAACTAATTGATGATTTGGATAAAAAACAAATTTTTGGTAAAGTTGCAGCTTATGTGTACACTACAGAATTTCAAAAGCGAGATCTTCCCCACATGCACTTGCTATTGATTATGTCTTCTCAAGACAAAATATATAACGTCGAGGAGCTTTGATGACTTGATTTCTGCTGAAATTCCTGACGACGACCCAATACTGCGAGATTTGATGATTAAATGGATGATACATAATCCGTGTGGAGAGCATAACCAAGAAGCTCCATGTATGATCAATAAAGATGGAAAAATGAAGTGTCGCTTCGGATTTCCAAAATCATTCAAAGACGTTACATCTTTAGTTGAAGATGAAAAAACCAATTATCGACGTCGTTATGATTCGAGAATGGATCCAAACAGTCCAGACTTTTCACATCATCATGCTGTTTATCGTAAGGATAGTCAAGGTAGACGAACAACAAGAGACAATCGCCATGTTGCTTCATATAACGCTTACCTTTTAAAAAAATTTAATTGCCATATTAATGTAGAATACGTTGGTAGTATAAAAGCAGTTAAATATCTTTATAAATATGTTTACAAGGGACATGACTGTGCATTTGTCAAGGTAATTCAAGATCAACGAACATTAAATTACACTGAAGCAGAAACATATGTGCGAGGTCGATGCATCACACCTCCAGAGGCATGCTGGAGTCTCTTTGGCTATGAAATCCAGAAAAAAGTCACACTGTTCAACGTTTAGATATTCATCTACCTGGACAATTTCGAATGGCAAATATTGAACAGACGCAGGAAGATTTAGCTGACGTAGGCAAAGAGGTTCAACTTTATAAAAATAGAAGCTTACTTTACACATAATTCACATTCGAAGCAGCAACAACAAAATCAAGTCCACAATGAAAATCAACAAGAAGTACATTATTATTATTATTGGCAGATGCCAGAGCACTTTAGGTGGATAGGAAGTAACAGTGAATGGCAGCCCAGGGTCAGGCGCCTTCGAGTTATTGGTAGAGTTCACAGAATAAACTTTGTTTCGCAACCAGAACTTTACCATCTACGGCTATTGCTCTACCACGTCAAGGATGCTACAAGCTTCGATGACCTTTTATTGTTAGAAGGAACAAGATACGCTACATATAAACAAGCCTGCCTAGCTAGAGGACTAACATATGATTATCAACAATGGGTGGAAGGTTTGAGAGAATCTGCCATGTCAAAAATGCCTTCAGTAATGAGAACACTATTCACACAAATTCATATTCTTGGCGCTCCTGAAAATCCTAAGGCTTTATGGGATATGTTCAAAGAAGAATTGGCCGAAGACTTTATTAGAGAGGCAAGACTTAATAACACTTCTATTGAAGAAGCGATAAAAAGAGCTTATCGGATTATTGCTTACAAATTGAACACAGAAGCTACAGAAGGTCAAAATTTCCGCTTCTGGGTACAGAGATACAATATGGACGATATAGACAATTACGAAATCAGTTGAATGAAGAAATAGTAAACATTGATGAATACGCAGAATTTGGGGAAAGCATGTATCAACGTCTTCGAGGAAGACAATTAGAAATTGTGGATCGAATTTTAAGTGCTGCTGAAGGTCAATCTGAGCAAAGATGCTTTTTTATTGATGGTCCTGGTGGTGCGGGAAAAACTTTTATTTATAAGACACTATTCCACATTCTTTCTGGAAGAAATTGTAATGTAAAGTGCATGGCGTTCACTGCAATTGCGTCTATCTTACTTCCTAATGGTCGAATATCCCACAAAACATTTGGACTTAAAGTTCCTTTAACTGCTGAAGCTGTTTCAAATATGTTGAGAATTTACTAGAAAACTCTACATTCAATTTTAAGTAAGTATACCTATTATTGTAGAGTGAAAGTTTGTATTGTGCGGTGGGAGGTCTAGCTACCTGGGCGGGGCCTCAGCCCACACACATGCTTGTTTACTGTGAGAAGTCTACAAAAGTAATTTTCTGGTAGTTTTAAATAAAAGGAAAAATCTGGAAGCTTTTTTCTATATAAACAGAGATGCACTCGACCAGACTCGAATCTGCTTTTGTAATGTGTATTTCGTGTGTCCGTTGTATGTATACTTGCTACTAAACAGTTCTTCAATAAAGTGTGTGTTTGCTCCTGTACTTAAATTATTAATTATTTTTAACCATACCTCAACAGGTTATGGGCCCAGTGGCATTTTAAAATCGGAGTGCAGTGTGTAATTGGAGTGCAAGTATAAAATATTTGTGCAAAAATGGAACCGAATATAAAAATTGAAAAACTTCGAGACAAAGATAATTGGCATCAATGGCGCTTCGTAGTACGCACGTTGATGGAAGAGGATGATGATGTGCTGGATGTTTGCGAAGGAAGATTAGCCGAGCCAGCTGCAGGTGCAGAAGATCGTGACGCGTTGTTGGAAAAGTTCAAGAAGGCGGACAAAATTGCCAGAAAGTTAATTGTTACAACAGTGGAGAGAAAGCCTCTCGAACTTATAATGGGTTGTTCTACTGCCAAGGAGATTTGGGACAAATTGAATACAGCATATGATCTAAAATCTGATGAAAATCTGTCGATGATTCAAAAACAATTTTTTGAGTTTAAGTGGACAGAGAGTGAAAGTGTTACGTATAATATTTCAAAAATTGAACAGTTGGCTAGAAAAATGAAAAATCTCGGGGGAAAAATTGAAAAGACTATGGTGATGACTCGTGTTTTAACATCTTTGCCACAAAAGTTTAATCATTTTCACAGTGCTTGGGATTCGGTATCTGACGATAAGAAGAATCTCGAAAATTTGACTGAGCGCTTGATGGCAGAAGAATTTAGATTACAAGAGCAAAAGGAAGTACACGAAGAGACGACAGCGTTGCTAGCTAATCTGAAAATCGGTCATAAAGAACAGAAGAATGACTCTTATAAATATGAGAAGAATAATTTGAAACAAGAGCAGTGTTATAATTGTGGAAGACAAGGTTATTTAAAAAGGGACTGCTTCAGGTGTTATACGTGCAAAAGAAAAGGTCATAAAAGTAACAATTGCTTCATGAATAAGAATAATGGGCAGCGAAGATGGTCGAATAATCAAGAAAGAAGTAACTCGTCTTCTGGACAGAAGAAATCAACATCGAGGATAGCACTAATAGGTGACAAAGGCAGCTGTGGCAATCGGGATGATCTCTGGATTGTGGATTCGGGTGCGACGGATCATATGTCGAAGCATCGAGAATGGTTTTCAACGTTCGAAGAATATACAACACCAGTCAGTGTAAGAATGGGCAACGGTATGACAATGTCTGCATATGGTAAAGGTAATATTGACTTTGAAACTTATAAAAATAGTGAACGAGTAGAAGGTACTATCTATAATGTATTATATGTTCCTGATTAAATGTATAATCTGTTTTCTGTTAAATATGCGGGTAAAAGGGGTATAGATTATGAAATAACACATAATGCTACGAGATGTACTTTAAAGCATGGTAATGAAATTCTTGTAACTGGTTCCGAATATGAGCCTGGTAGTTTGCTAAAATTAGACATTCAAACTTTAATTCCAAAAGAATGTAACGTGGTAGAACAAAAGAGTAGATCGAGCATTGCCAACGGTAATGTTTTACAATTATGGCACGAAAGACTTTGCCATCAAAATGTAAAACATGTGAAGAATTTTTTGAAAAATCTAAATATAAAATTTACGGATGAAAATTTCTTTTGTGAAGGTTGCGCTTATGGCAAAAATCATAGATTGCCTTTTCACAAAAAGATCGATCGTGCCACTAAAACTCGCGAAATAATTTACACTGACGTTTGTGGTCCTATGGAAGTAGAGTCTCTCGGTAGAAAGTTATATTTTGTTTCTTTTAAAGACGATTTTTCAAGTTATAGAGAAATTCATTTTATTCGAGAAAAATCTGAAGTAATAGAAAAACTAAAATCATTTTGTATCGGGGTTGAGAATCAATTTGCAACAAATATTAAAGAAATTCATTTTGATGGTGGTAAAGAATACGATAATAAAGCAGTGATCTCTTTTTTAAATAGTAAAGGTATAAAATATTCGATTAATGTTCCATATACGCCCGAACAAAATTCAATTGCAGAGCGCGATAACCGAATCATTGTAGAGGCTGCTCGATCAATGTTATATTCAAATTCAAACTTACCTCTATTCTTATGGGCAGAAGCAATGAATACTGCTGTACATGTAATTAATAGAACAGGCCCAACAAAACAAAATAATAAAACTCCTTATGAGTTATGGAATGGAAAAACAGCTACTGTTGATAGATTTAAAATATTTGGAACCATGTGTTATGTACATATATCAAAAGAAAAGCGTAAGAAACTTGATAAAAAATCGATGAGAGGTTATCTGGTCGGATATCATGAGGATTGTAAAGGTTATCGTGTATATGTTCCGGAAGTGCGAGATGTCATTATAAGTAGAGATGTACTTTTTAAACCTGAAAGAGTATTAGCTGATTCAATTATTTTGAATTCTTTGAACAATAATAAAAAAGAAACTGAAGAAAATGAAATTATAACTCCTAAAAATAATGAACTTTTACTTAAAAATGAATCAAATGAGTTTGAAGAAAGAGAACCTTTACAATCTTCAAATAGCGATAACAATCAAACTGAACGACAATTGCGCGATAGAACAAAATTAAAACCTACAGAATATTATGGATGTCCGATCACGTTTATTGTTGAAAAGTTACCATCCAATTATAACGAAGCAATTACAAGTAAAGAAAAAGATAGTTGGCAAGCTGCAATGGAGGACGAAATAAACTCTTTGTATGAAAATAAGACATGGGTATTAGTGGAAAAGCCAAAAGATAAAAAGGTGATTAACAATCGTTGGGTTTTTGTGAAGAAGCTCAATCCAGATGGTACAGAACGTTATAAAGCGCGGTTGGTTATTAAAGGTTATTCGCAACAGAAAGATTATAAAGAAACTTTTAGTCCGGTTGTTCGCTTTGATACAATAAGATTGATAGGGTAACGGCGGTTAAGAGTACGCAGGCGGATAAGAGTACGCAGGGAAATTTCGAACTGTTGGCAACACTGCAGACGGTCGGTGGCGTGATGTTTCAGTGTGTCTATAACAGCAGTTGGAACGACCGTAGTGCCATCGTTGTGCTCAACTTCATTTGGAATATACGAGGTAAAATATATTTTTCTATCATTTGTATGTAAGTTTTGAGTCTTGAAACGCTAAGGTTTTCGAGTACATAATATAAAACCTATGTTTTTTACTTTATATCACTGCAAAGTACAGTTCATTAGCAACAAATTGACATGAGACAGAACAATGTATCTGAACGGTGCTAGCATCTAGCGGCGATTCTGTAAAACAGTTCTAGAGAGGCCAAGAATACGCAGCAGCTGCTCACTGCGTACTCTTGGCCTCCCGATATTCTCAACTCTTTAATGGCCAGTTAAACAATTTTATAATTAAAGAACTGTGTTGATATATTTGAGTGTATATTTTAAATATATTTTTTTTGTTTTAGATCTCTTTTCTTCTGTGAAATGGCGCCGTATAAACGGAAAACAGACAGACAAATTGTCACTGCGGAGAAAATTGAAGAGGCCAAGCGGGGATTGGAGGCTGGGAAAAGTAAACGGCAAATCGCTAGAGAATTGGGGATCAACGAATGCACCTTAAGGAAAAGATTGAAAATTGTAAGAATTTTTCGGTTTAAATTTTCAACATAGGCCACTTCTCTCTCTCTCTCTCTCTCTCTCTCTCTCTCTCTCTCTCTCTCTCCCTCTCTATCACTCCCTTCCTCCCTCCTACAATTATCACCCACTCGCCATTGAACTGATACCTATGTACAATATTTTGAATTTCATCAAATGTGTTTTTTTGAAGCAGGCTAAATTTTTGAAGCCAAAATAAAAGGCAGTGAAATTTAAAATCTAGTAGGTGATTGCTTTTCCTTTGTAGGCCTACTAATTTATTCCCATTTTCGTCTCAATTGCCACTCGAATATCTTTCAATACAGATGCAGTTTATTGCATGATTTGTCTAATTTCTTAGATTTTAGTAGCCTAATTTTTAATTTTGACATTTTTATAGGGCCTAATGCAAATTGTTTAACGATCGAACCTTGAGAAAAAGTTTGAAACTGTATCCCTTGAACTTTTCCGCTTAAATTATCCTATGTAGCCTATATTTCTTTATGGTAGGCCTACATATGCTTTGTGTTTTTTTCAGGGTACAGTCCCAGTATCGCTAGGACGATACAAGCGAGCCTTGACTGACGAAATGGAGCGGGAACTGGCTCAGCACTGCAGAGATTTAGATTCTAGATTTTATGGCCTAACAAGGAAGAATCTAATGAAAATAACCTTTGATTACGCTGAACTAAACGGAGTGTCTGAAAGATTCAACAGCCAGAGAAAAATGGCTGGCAAAGATTGGCTGAAAGGATTTTGCCAACGAAACAACTTGTCTGTTCGGACACCGGAACCATGTAGTATGGCGAGAGCCGTGGGGTTCAATAAAGTCCAAGTGACAAGATTTTACGATAATTTGAAAGACTGCTGTCTTCAAAAACATTTTCCTGCTCATCGAAAGTTTAACATGGATGAGACAGGCTTGTCTACGGTTCCAATTAGAACGCCAAAAGTATTGACTCCCAAGGGTAAAAGAAATGTTTGTAAGATTTCCAGCGCAGATCGAGGGGAAACTGTCACAGCTGTTTGTTGCATGAGTTCTACTGGAGTTTTTGTTCCACCGGCATTAATTTTTCCTAGGAAAAGAAACAACACCTTGCTTTTTAAAGATGCTCCCCCTGGAACTCTGGATCTAGTGACTGAGACAGGTTACATGAACTCAGACTTGTTTCTTGATTGGTTGAAGCATTTTGTGCATCATGTGAAGCCATCGGCAGAAGATCCTGTCTTACTTATTGCTGACAACCACTCAACACATTGTTCCCTTCCTGCAATTTTGTACTGCAGAGAGAACCATATCACATTCTTAACCCTTCCGCCTCATGCGAGCCACGTCATTCAGCCTTTAGATAAAGGATTTTACGGTCCTCTGAAAACTGCGTATGCAGCTGAAGCTGAAAAGTGGCTAGTTCAACATCCAGGTCAGGTAATTAAGCTCACAGATCTAGCAGGAATTTTTAAAGAAGCCTATTCTTCTACTGCAAAAGTTAAGCTGGCAGAAAAGGCTTTTCAAGTTACAGGAATTGAGCCATTCAATCCTGATGTCATAGACGATGAACTTTTTGCTCCGTCATTAGTGACCGATAAAGCAATGGATGAAACTACAGCTAAATCTACTGGACAATCAAATGAAGCTCCATCTGAATCTGCAGAGCAACCAAGTGAAGAAGTATTATCTCCATCTGCAAACCAAAGAGTTGAAACTGACAAATCCGTAGATCCATCAGGAATAGAAACGATTTATCCAGAAAATAGGACTTTGAATATCACTAGACCTATTGTAGGTATTAGCACAATTTTACCACTTCCTCAAATCAAGGTAGAAGTAGGTAAGAATCAAAAGAGGAAGAGACGTGCACAAAAATCTGAAGTTATCACTTCCTCACCATTTAAAAATGATTTAGAGGCAAAAGAAAAGGAGAAACAAGACCTAGAGAAGGCAAAACAAAAAAGAATAGTAGAAAGAGCTTTGAAGAAAAATGTGAAAGCAGATGGTAAAATTATAAAGAAACCAAATATCAAGAAGGAGTTGAAATACGAAGATCCAAAACCATCCCACGAAGATCCAAAACCTTCCACAAGTTCGGCTCAAGCTGTAATTTACGAGGATGAAGAGGACGAATCAACATTGTGCGCAGGATGTGGACATTCCTATTCTGACGATTGGGTACAGTGCGGCTTGTGTAAGGAGTGGTGGCACGAGGACTGCTCCGCCTATGAAGGTAGTGGGCCGTTTATTTGCGATTATTGCTAGTGCGTACTCTTAGCCCCTCACAGTGCGTACTCTTTGCCTTCTAGTAGCCCAAGAGTACGCAATTGGCTTTTTTTTTGTTTTTCCGATTTCCTAATTTATGTTTATTTTAAAGTTAACGAGACTTTGTGTAATTGTTCATTAATAAACAAAGAACGTTTAGTAACATTTTGAAGTTGTTATCTTTTTTATTACCTGAGATTTCTCCAAAAATCTACTAGGTGCGTACTCTTACCCTCCTTTACCCTACTTAGTATTTCTGCTCGTGAAAATTTACATATCGGTAAATTTGATATAAAAACGGCTTTTTTATACGGTGACTTAAAGGAAGATATATATATATGAAACAACCTGAAGGTTTTGATGATGGAAGCTCACGCGTATGTAAATTAATGAAAAGTTTATACGGCTTAAAACAAGCACCAAGATGCTGGACTGAGCACTTCACTAATTTTCTTGTAAATTTAGATTTTTGTCAAAGTACGGGTGACCCATGTTTATACATATATAACAATAATAATAATAAGATCTTGTTAGCAATTTATGTTGATGACGGACTTATTGCAGCTTCAAATGAAAGTTTGATTGATAAATTGTTGAATGATTTGAGTAAAAAATTTAAAATTACTAGTACTAAAGAAGTTACTAATTATCTTGGAATGGAAATTTGTAGATTGAATGATGGGTCTGTTTTCATTCATCAAAGTACCCTACTTATATTAACAAAATCTTAGAAAAGTTTAATATGTCAGAAGCTAATATTGTATCCACGCCAATTGATTGTAATCATGATGAATATTTATCAAAAACTATTGTAAGTAATGTACCTTATCGTGAAGCTGTCGGCAATTTGATGTTTTTTGCAAACTGTAAGTCGTCCGGACATAAGTTTTGCTGTAAATGTTGTATCTAGAGTTTTAGACAAACCAAGTGTAGCTCATTGGTCAATTGTTAAACGAATTTTACGTTATCTAAAAGGAACGATTGATTTTGGATTACTATATTGTAAGGATGGCAACTTTAAAGCTTATAGTGATGCTGATTATGCTAGCGATACAGTTACACGTAAATCAACTTCTGGCGTAGCTTGTATGTATCCAAATGCTGCAATTATTTGGCGAAGTAAGAAGCAACAATCTGTATCATTATCAACAACCGAGTCAGAATTTGTAAGTGCAGCATTAGCAACAACTGAAATAATGTGGTT
This sequence comes from Magicicada septendecula, assembly GCA_034769895.1. Classification (NCBI taxonomy): domain Eukaryota; kingdom Metazoa; phylum Arthropoda; class Insecta; order Hemiptera; family Cicadidae; genus Magicicada; species Magicicada septendecula. The sequence goes on from CM068368.1 coordinate 498,826,847, forward strand.
AAAGAAGTTATTTAATGAATGCGATTGTAAGACTGATAAATATGATTTATATATAGATAATATGAGTGCATTAAAACTTATAAGTAATCCTGAATTCCATCAAAGGACAAAACATATTGATGTGAAATATAATTATGTACGTGATTGTTTTCAAAATGGAGAAATTGACGTACATTATGTTAAAAGTGATGAACAAGTTGCTGATATACTTACGAAAGCTTTGTCAAAACCAAAATTTGTTTATTTAAGATCTAAACTTGGACTTAAGAGTAAAAATGAATTTTTAAATTAATGTGATTGTGAGAATGTAGAGTTTTAGGGAGGGTGTTGAGAATTTACTAGAAAACTCTACATTCAATTTTAAGTAAGTATACCTATTATTGTAGAGTGAAAGTTTGTATTGTGCGGTGGGAGGTCTAGCTACCTGGGCGGGGCCTCAGCCCACACACATGCTTGTTTACTGTGAGAAGTCTACAAAAGTAATGTTCTGGTAGTTTTAAATAAAACGAAAAATCTGGAAGCTTTTTTCTATATAAACAGAGATGCACTCGACCAGTTAAGTTCAGTTTTAAATCTGCTTTTGTAATGTGTATTTCGTGTGTCCGTTGTATGTATACTTGCTACTAAACTGTTCTTCAATAAAGTGTGTGTTTGCTCCTGTACTTAAATTATTAATTATTTTTAACCATACCTCAACAAAATATAAAACCAGGATCTTCGAAAGGCAGGGAACTCGCTCAAGTTCAAGATTTTTTAATGGATTAAGCACCCATGTTACCTAAGTATGGAATGCATAATATGGACCAATTGCTTCGCGCTCTGGGCAATCCACATTTACCATTTGGAGGAAAAATTGTTGTTTTTGGAGGAGATTTTCGACAGTGCTTGCCTGTTCAACAACGTGCCAACAAAAGTGAACTGATAGATCTATGCATAAAAAGAAGTAACCTTTGGCAACATTTCCATCTCTTTTCTTTGACTGAAAATATGCGTGTAGATCCAGAGCAAAGAGATTTTGCTGAATATTTGTTGAAGGTCGGGAACGGAGAGTTGCCTGTAAATAATATGGACGAAATTGAGCTACCAGTAGATATTCTTTCTAATGGAAATCTAATTGATGAAGTCTTTGGAAACTGTATTACTAATAATAGATTTCAAGATATGAAAGACAGAGCTATAATTGCTCCTTTGAACAGAGACGTAACAAAAATTAATGCTGAGATCATTGAAAAACTACCTGGAGATATCAAAATGTATCACAGCTACGACTCTGTAAAAGATCAACCAGAAGGAGCTCTTCAATTCACTTCAGATTTCCTTAATTCTGTTGACATAGCCGATTTACCGCCACATGAACTTAAGTTGAAAAAAGATACTATAATAATGCTTTTACGAAACTTAGACATTACAGAAGGGCTTTGCAATGGAACTAGATTAAATATTACAGAGTTGTGCAATAACATTATCAAAGCTAAGATAATTGCTGGAGAAAAATCGGGTCGAGAGGTACATATCCAAGAATTACATTGGATTCTAACAAAGGTCGGGTGTACCCATGCAAAGACATCAATTTCCCGTAAGACCGGCATTTTCTATGACAGCTCACAAGGTCCAGGGTCAAACATTTGAGTACGTCGGTGTTGACTTACGGACACCAGTTTTTATGCATGGAATGTTATACGTCGCTTTTTCCCGAGTTAAAAGGAAAGGCAGTTTAAAAGTTCTGCTACAACAAGAAAATCCTCGACACACTCGTAATATGGTGTGGAAAGAAACATTGAATGATATTGATTCTAATAATAATGTACAGAATAATAATGGATACTGATGATGAACATCTTTTTTTGGGCATTCCAGACAACTTGGATGATTTCAACATAACTTTTTTATAAAATATTGTACAAAATTAAATTTTTAAATATATTGCTATATATATTTTTTTTAAATATATTTTTGTTGACCTACAAGATGAGTTATAAGATTACTATTTTAGTTTCCCAATTTCATAAAATTCATTTCCAATTTCTAAATTAATATTGTAAAATGCAAATCTGTTTTTTTTTATGTAAAAATGTAAAATCTTATTAAAAAAAATATTTTTTATTTGAAACCGAGCTAAGCTCGGTCCCCCGGTACTGTATCTCTATCACATAACAAAAAGTGAAATTTATGGCGATGAGACAATGGGGGATATGAGCCTGTACGCGTGTGGACACTGTAGAGTACGTTTGAGTTGCGGGCTGTAATCAGTCATCAGCCGTGGCTCTACAACCCTTGGTGGGTCTTTGCCTGCTCGAAGAGTCGACTCCATTCTTCCCTATTGCGTGCACTGGCTTTCCAGTTTCTTATGTTCACTTTTCTGAGGTTCTCCTCTATCTGGGGACTGTAATCAATTTCATCATAAATATTCTGTTTGATTCCATTTCTGAAATTTGTTATTCCAAGTTCCTGCCTAGTAATTTAACTTCATTTTTAATCGAGCATTTCCGTGGTTCTCAGGTGGTTTGATTTTCCTGGGGTTCTAATATAAAGCATCTTTTGATACATCATCCATTGGTTTCTCAAGATGTCTAGGAATTCTTCTTTTCTGTTTACGTGTTTCAATTTGAACGGTTTCTGCTTTGCTTTTTCTGTAGTTCTTCATACGTAGACTACAGAATAACTGACGTTACTAAATATTAGAGTAACTGGCAATTATAATTTAGTATTGAATATTATTTGATAATTAACTAATATTAAACTATAACAAAAAGTTATCACCATAATATCAAAAACTATTATGAACACCCAACTATTAGAGCAAATGACTGTAACAGTTCCAACTTTCGCACATTGCGAATGAAAATTGAGCTTCAGTTAATAGCGCACTGGGTAACAGTTACTCAATCGTTTCGAAGTGAACATTTGCAAATAACGCTAAGCAAAAACGCTGTTTTAATATGAAGAAATGTAGCTGTGGATGCCTATTAGAGAGGACTATCTGTTTATAGGCTACTCAATTTCGGGGATGATTTAGGTTGCGTAAAATGCTTTAGATCTTGAATTTGTGTTTCAGAGATTACACAATTCCTATGAATAAAACGGGCTTAAAATCAATATTGATACAACTGAGCTCCTGGTAGAAAATTCAGGCGCGCAGTTTACAATTCTAGTCAATGATCAGAAGTTTGTGAAACAGCCCAACGAATTCAAATATTTCGTGGTGATCTTCATAAAGAAAGGTATAGAAAACGTGAAAATGAAACGTGCAAAACAAAGCGGTAGAGTTGTAGGAAGGTTAACTTCCGTATGTTGGGGTAAACACATTTCTGTAAGGTTAAAAAAAAAACTTTGGGAAGCTAAAGCTGAGCCAGCGCTAAATTATGGATAGGGGATACGGACCATGAAGGCTGTAGCTAAAATAATAATAAATGCTGTCACGATGACTTTCTTGAAACCCAGTACAAGGCTATCGACAATGCAAAGAATCTGTAGTGAAGAATGCAAGGGGAAGAGGCTATAGTAGCACGAGAAAAAGAGGGCTGAAGTGGTTTGGTCATTTCATGAGAATGGGGGACGAACGATGGTTGTATAAGATTTTTGTGTTGACATCACCCGACAGACGGAAGAGAGGAAGATCGTGACGCTCTTGGAATGATGGTGTGAGGAAAGCATTCGGATACGAAGTGTATTGGATGTTGTATAAATTCCGTTAAGAAGAAGAGAAAATATAAAAGTGGAAATGGAAAATATTAAATCAACAACATTAAATCAAACATTTCCTGCGTTTTTTGTTGACGTATATTCCATGAGCAGATGACACGGTAGTTTTAGGCAACTCGGGGGAAAGTAACAAAATTACTTATAGGCATAAATAAAAAAAAAACTATTAGAAATGAATGCACCCAAAAATCAACATAGAAAAACCTGCATACGAACGTGAATCAAACAGGCTTATTAAATCTATTTTTTGTCAACGCTTTACTTTCATCCTACATTTTCCATTCTTCTTATTTCATTCCCAACTTAGCTTTTCTGTGTGGTTGTTTCGGTCTATTCTAATGTAAGAGAATCTCTAATATTTTAATCTAATCCTATTTTGAACACGATAGATCTAGATTTGTGTGCTACTTGCTCTCGCTTTGATAAAGACACATTACAGTTATAGGCGTTGTAAGTAAACTAAAAATAAATGTAAGGAGAATTTCAAAATGTTATCAGTATTAAATGCCCAGTTAGCAGAGTAATTTGATTTTACCGTATTTCATATGTCCTTAGTCAGACAAAGTAAACTACTAGGCTGTTTAGGGGGAGTAAATAGCCCACTGCGAGAAACTTTAGCGTGTTTGTTGCGTCAAGTTTCAGCTTTTAAATAAACAGGTTGGAGGAAAAGAGATATTTACACAAAGTATGTTACAACCAAAATACGTCTTTGTAATTTAAGGTTTAGAAACTCTTAACAGTAAGGAAATTTTAATTTAAATTCAATTTAAGAATTTTATTTGTTACTCAAACAAACAAATGGGTCAGAAACAGATATTGGCTTCCCCCTACACATCCTAATATATACAAATACAAACGATATTGTGTCCTATATGTACATATTGCAAGGTAACAGGTTAGGAGATAGCTTACACTGACGTATTAGAGACTGCTTATTATAGACTGCGTAACTCACGGCTCACCCGTACGTTTATAGATGTACGCAGATGACGTAATTTTTACAAGTTAAAACGTTCTAGATTTAACTAGAAAATCGATCACGTGTTGGTGGACTTGAACTTCTAGTTTATAGACCTTTTCAAACCACGTGTTTTCAACTGCATGTGATTTCATGACTAATTACTTTGTCAGTTTAATAAATACTAGTAAAATTTATTTAATATTAGAATAATTGGTTACTAATAGTTATTTTAATTAGCACACTAATATAAATGACTTATAGTGTGTCTGTTAATTGGCTTATTGTTAATTATCTTCGTACAATTCGTTACGCGCACAACTCATATTCACTTTCACACTCCACTACACTGCTGTTTCTTATTGTTTATTATCGTCTTAAACTACGTTAACTTGCCGTACTTATTATAATAATAATAATGTCTTTTAACATTCATACCTCTTTGTATAGGACACCAACTAAGGCTTATTGTAAATATGTCCCCATATATTCACACCCAGTGTGAATGTTTGTCTCATTGCAATATATATATATATGTATGTATACCAAAGGATACTCATGGACTGGGAGAGAAAGTAAAAAAACAAAAATATGGTAGTCAACTCGGTACGCTGTTTAGAATGGCTTATTATTGCAGTCTGAAAGTGAACATGATCTACAGAGGAGACATAATACAACAAAACTGGAAAAAGTATAACATGAGGACATCATTAGAAAAAACAAAGTCTAATTGTTTTTTCAGGAATTAAATGTCAAGACATATGAAAAAGTCGCCAGGGTTACATATTTATGGTGTAGTGTATAATTGTATAACACACATGTTATTAACATTTTGATTTGTAGTATAACTGTGATAACGATATAGAACTGAGAGTTAATAACTTTGCAAGAAAACGTGAAACAATAAATAAAACTCTTAAAACAAAACCAGAAAAGTCACGCAATTGAAGTGCTATAAAACTACTGCAGTTCCAAACCTCATATAGTCATGCAAGCGAAACGTGGATAGTAACGACTAATACAAACACAAGACGTGGAAGAAAAAAAAAGAAGACGAAGAAGAAGAAGAAGAAGAAGAAGAAGAAGAAGAAGAAGAAGAAGAAGAAGAAGAAGAAGAAGAAGACGACGACGACGACGATGATGATGATGATGATGATGATGATGAAGTTGAAATGCTTCACATGAAATTACCGGAAGTACAATGTTCTCGTATTTTAAATCAGAAAAAATTAGAGATTATAGTGTGAACCACTGATAAGCTAGTAAAGTTAATCGAGCAAATAGTAATGAAATTACAGGCTTCATAATAATGCCGGCAATATAATTGCCCTTTCAAAAGTTATAAATTTAATGAACGACAAACGAATAAACTGCTAAATCTTATAATGTTATATGAGATATATTGCTGAAGGAGATAGTCAATGAGGATTTGTTAGTGCTTCGACATTTATTAGTACAGTCAATGAAGGAAAAAATTTCAAATTATGTGGCTTCTACGAGATTATTTGCATAAGGCTAGATAAAAGAGTGAGAAACAATTTAAAAAAAAGTTTACAAAAATTCAGTCGCAGGTTTTCGAAAAAAAAGGGAGGGGGAAGGTACAAAAAATTCATTTTTTGTGATTATCTTAACAAATAACAAATTTACGAAAAAAAGACAAATTACAAAATTTAAAGAGCATTACATACTCTACAAAAAAGCTATTTATCACATTTTTTGTCAGGTCAATACTTTGTGAGAAAAATGGAATTGAAATATTAGAAAAAAAATTGATTGTCGGAGTCCGCCCCGATGAGCGGGAAAGCTAATTTTTTCTGACATTGCAACATACAAATTTTAATAAAATCCGTTATAATAGTCGTAGAAACAAAAATCAAAAAACATTTTAAAGCTAAATGTTTGCACTTTTACATAAAATGAAAAGAAAATAATTAAATTATTAATAAATACTTAAAATAAAGTAATAACTATTTTGTTTTTTATTTTTTTCAACTAATGCATAAACATATTAACAATTTATTACAAATGTATTTAGGCTACATTAAAAAAAAAACTTCACAATATGAACTTTGCATATATAGGTTTTTGAAAAAAATAATAAAAATTAGTATTGATTAATTGGCATAAAATGAGCGAGTTTTAAAATTTATAATTTTTTTAAGTTCGCAAGTATACATCATTTTCTTAACTTAAAATTTCTACAGAAATTTTTAAAATAAATATTTTTTAACAAAATTATGAACACCTATATTAAAGAATTTAATTTTGTTGCACAAATTTTTCAAATATTGTGTATGATGAGGGAGAAATAGAAATAGAAGACTTGACTTCTGAATCCTTTCAAGAAATTGGAGAAGAAATCGATTTTTAAAGATATTTATCATTATAAAAATAATCGTTATAATTAAATTTTATAAATAAATAATAAATGTACTAAAAAGTTAATTTCCACCTTGATAATTGTGAAAATTTCAGAAAAATTGAAGAAAAAACGATATTTTAACAATTTTGTAAATCATAATAAGTTAGTACCGGGGGACCGAGCTTAGCTCGGTTTAAAATAAACAATAATTTTTTTAATAATATTTTATATATTTTCTTTTTACATAACAAAACAAAAACAGATTTGCATTTTACAATATTAATTTAGAAATTGGAAATGAATTTTATGAAATTGGGAAACTAAAATAGTAATCTTATAACTCATCATGTAGGTTAACAAACATAATATATTTTTAAAAAATATATATAGCAATATATTTAAAAATTTAATTTTGTACAATATTTTATAAAAAAGTCATGTTGAAATCATCCAAGTTGTCTGGAATGCCCAAAAAAAGATGTTCATCATCAGTATCCATTATTATTCTGTACATTATTATTAGAATCAATATCATTCAATGTTTCTTTCCACACTATATTACGAGTGTGTCGAGGATTTTCTTGTTGTAGCAGAACTTTTAAACTGCCTTTCCTTTTAACTCGGGAAAAAGCGACGTATAACATTCCATGCATAAAAACTGGTGTCCGTAAGTCAACACCGACGTACTCAAATGTTTGACCCTGGACCTTGTGAGCTGTCATAGAAAATGCCGGTCTTACGGGAAATTGATGTCTTTGCATGGGTACACCCGACCTTTGTTAGAATCCAATGTAATTCTTGGATATGTACCTCTCGACCCGATTTTTCTCCAGCAATTATCTTAGCTTTGATAATGTTATTGCACAACTCTGTAATATTTAATCTAGTTCCATTGCAAAGCCCTTCTGTAATGTCTAAGTTTCGTAAAAGCATTATTATAGTATCTTTTTTCAACTTAAGTTCATGTGGCGGTAAATCGGCTATGTCAACAGAATTAAGGAAATCTGAAGTGAATTGAAGAGCTCCTTCTGGTTGATCTTTTACAGAGTCGTAGCTGTGATACATTTTGATATCTCCAGGTAGTTTTTCAATGATCTCAGCATTAATTTTTGTTACGTCTCTCTTCAAAGGAGCAATCATAGCTCTGTCTTTCATATCTTGAAATCTATTATTAGTAGGCCTAATACAGTTTCCAAAGACTTCATCAATTAGATTTCCATTAGAAAGAATATCTACTGGTAACTCAATTTCGTCCATATTATTTACAGGCAACTCTCCGTTCCCGACCTTCAACAAATATTCAGCAAAATCTCTTTGCTCTGGATCTACACGCATATTTTCAGTCAAAGAAAAGAGATGGAAATGTTGCCAAAGGTTACTTCTTTTTATGCATAGATCTATCAGTTCACTTTTGTTGGCACGTTGTTGAACAGGCAAGCACTGTCGAAAATCTCCTCCAAAAACAACAATTTTTCCTCCAAATGGTAAATGTGGATTGCCCAGAGCGCGAAGCAATTGGTCCATATTATGCATTCCATACTTAGGTAACATGGGTGCTTCATCAATTAAAAAAACTTGAACTTGAGCGAGTTCCCTGCCTTTCGAAAATCCTGGTTTTATATTTGAAACATATTCAGCAGTTAAAGGAACTTTAAGTCCAAATGTTTTGTGGGATGTTCGACCATTAGAAAGTAAGATAGACGCAATTCCAGTAAACGCCATGCACTTTACATTACAATTTCTTCCAGAAAGAATGTGGAATAGTGTCTTATAAATAAAAGTTTTTCCCGCACCACCAAGTCCATCAATAAAAAAGCATCTTTGCTCAGATTGGCCTTCAGCAGCACTTAAAATTCGATCCACAATTTCTAATTGTCTTCCTCGAAGACGTTGATACATGCTTTCCCCAAATTTGCGTATTCATCAACGTTTACTATTTCTTCATTCAACTGATTTTCGTAATTGTCTATATCGTCCATATTGTATCTCTGTACCCAGAAGCGGAAATTTTAACCTTCTGTAGCTTCTGTGTTCAATTTGTAAGCAATGATCCGATAAGCTCTTTTTATCGCTTCTTCAATAGAAGTGTTATTAAGTCTTGCCTCTCTAATAAAGTCTTTGGCCAATTCTTCTTTGAACATATCCCATAAAGCCTTAGGATTTTCAGGAGCGCCAAGAATAAGAATTTGTGTGAATAGTGTTCTCATTACTGAAGGCATTTTTGACATGGCAGAGTCTCTCAAACCTTCGACCCACTGTTGATCACCATATGTTAGTTCTCTAGCTAGGCAGGCTTGTTTATATGTAGCGTATCTTGTTCCTTCTACCAATAAATGGTAATCGAAGGTTGTAGCATCCTTGACGTGGTAGAGCAATAGCCGTAGATGGTAAAGTTCTGGTTGCGAAACAAAGTTTATGCTGTGAACTCTACCAATAACTCGAAGGCGCCTGACCCTGGGCTGCCATTCACTGTTACTTCCTATCCACCTAAAGTGCTCTGGCATCTGCCAATAATAATAATAATGTATTTCTTGTTGATTTTCATTGTGGACTTGATTTTGTTGTTGCTGCTTCGAATGTGAATTGTGTGTAAAGTAAGCTTCTAAAGTTGAACCTCTTTGGCCTACGTCAGCTAAATCTTCCTGCGTCTGTTCAATATTTGCCATTCGAAATTGTCCAGGTAGATGAATATCTAAACGTTGGACAGTGTGACTTTTTTTCTGGATTTCATAGCCAAAGAGACTCTAGCATGCCTCTGGAGGTGTGATGCATCGACCTCGCACATATGTTTCTGCTTCATTGTAATTTAATGTTCGTTGATCTTGAATTACCTTGACAAATGCACAGTCATGTCCCTTGTAAACATATTTATAAAGATATTTAACTGCTTTTATACTACCAACGTATTCTACATTAATATGGCAATTAAATTTTTTTAAAAGGTAAGCGTTATATGAAGCAACATGGTGATTGTCTCTTGTTGTTCGTCTACCTTGACTATCCTTACGATAAACAGCATGATGATGTGAAAAGTGGTCTGCACCCTCGGGCAACGCAAAGAGAAGTTTCACGTAAGGTGGTTCAGTTCTTTCATCAGCAGCACGCTGGTTCACTTCTTCTTCAACCTCTCGCATCATCATAAAAACTTGTACAAATGGATTTTGTGAGCGGATAATTCCTTCCAACAGGTTCGTTAATGGGACACTAATTCCATTATTCAGTGGAATGTTGACACGTTCATTGACAGCATCTTCATTATCGAGAAAGTACATCTGTCCATATCGAGGTCGTTCAAACTCACCTTGTGAATTTTGAGTTGGATGAGCAGCCACGTTAATTTTATGATAAACATTCCCTGCTGCAATAAACGTATAAATTCCTCGATTTTTTATGGTTCGATTATCATCCACGGTGAATGAAGCCATTGCAAAACATGCATTTAAATTACGTATTCTTTTATGAAATTCATCAGGTAATGGATGACAATGAAGAAATAGTCGCACCAACTCATTTGGAAATTTAGGTGGATGCAGCTCAATGCGGCCATGCAAACAGCAGTCTCCGAAAGAATTTCTATGGGTTCGTTTGCTAACACGTTCTTCTGTAAAATGCAAAGCGCCACAATGCAAGCAAGCAACATTAAAATTTCCTAATGTGTGATTGGATACATCAGAAGTGACAGCTAATTTGTATGTTCGTAAAGGGTTCAATAGCAGAGCTCTTTGACGTCTTTCATTCCGGCCACGTTGCTCCTCTAATCGCTGCTGACGTCTTTCTTCATTTTCTTCAGCTCTTCTTTGACTTGCTCGTAATCGAATGATTAGAAGCCGTTGAGCTCCTTGCTCTGGAGAGCTTCAGCTCTCCTTTTACTTGCTCGCAATCGATCGTTTTCTTGCCGTCGTTCACGCTCTTCTGTTGATTCTGCCAATATTCTGCATTTATTATTTATCTCCCTTATTTGCTCACGTAATTCTTGCGACTAGTAATCGTTAAGCTCCCTTAATACTTCATTTAGTCTATTCATACAATCATTCTTGGCACTTCGCACAGGTCTAGAAGTTGACGCCTGATTTTCATGAATGACGTTGTTAGTATTATTTTGAGGAACTTGTTTTCGGGCATTTGTTACTTCGGGAAGGGGAAGGGGTCTTGAAGTGGATGCCTGATTTTCATAAATAGCATTGATAGGATTATTTTCAGAAAGTTCGTCTCTGACATTCGTTATTTCCTGAAGAGGCTGTGGTAACTCATTTTCTTGCTGTCTTTGTTGCGGTGGCCTTAAGTTATTAAAAATTCGCCGTTTAGGCATCTAGAAAATAACATTTTCAGATTGCTTTTTTCTGCCATAAATATTTAAAAGCACTTGAGCATAAGACTGGAAGTATAAATAATGTTGCACAGTGTCCAATGCTTGCTGGGTGTGCACAGAATAGTAATATGTAACCTAAGATGATGACACTTACCTTCTTAAAAAACTACATAAATTACCAACCGAGCAAGAATTTGAGTCGCTTTGCACTTGCACAAACACTGTAATGGTTTTGTATTGTAAATAGATCACTGAGCAGAGAAAAATTGCAATTATTTTTTTATTTTACTGAGCAGATCTAACACTAAATAACTGATTGGAATAAAATCACTGTAAAAGACAAAGAAAATGATCACACAAATCTATTAATTTCTGAAATAGCTCACCTATAATTTTCAAATAAACCTTTGAATAAACAAACAGACACAACGTTTTTAAATTAATGTAATGAAATTTCGGTATTGTAAAAATTTCGAGAAAATTCCTCGAGCCGTTACGGAAAAAAATTTATAGACGGACGGACAATTATTGCTCGTCTCAACTCTTATTTTGTTTATTTACATTGATCCCAACAGCTATTTATTCTTCTTCATATATAAACATATCGATACTGCACCGTTTGCGTTTATCGACGGTTTCTGTAATTTATTTATCTGTACGGCAAGAAAGCTGGTTAGAAATTACAGTTGCCTAGCAATAATTAATTGTCGCGCGGTATCGGTCCCGCTATATTTTAAAATAAAGGCCCTCAGATGTGGCCCTTAGACGAATTTTGCGGAAAATGCGACAGAGTCCAATCGATTCCTGGTGTCAAAATACCCTTAAGTACCAACTTCCGAGAAAATTCCTCGAGCCGTTTCGGAAAAAAAATTTACAGACAAACAATTATTGCTCGTTTAATAGTATAGGATAAGTAAATAATTTATAATTTGTATAAATAAGAAATGTGTTTTAAAAGTTATTTTATTGTCAAAATCTTCAATGATTGGAAGAAAAACTATTTTTGAATATATTTATAAAGTGCATTTTTTAATAATATTTTTATTATAATGAGTAATAAATAAGTAAAAGTGATACTTAATAATATATACGTGAACGTATAATAATGAGTTTTTAAACTTATATTCCTGAAAAAATTGCATGTCTATTAAATAAACATGTATTTTATATTTTTTAATTTTTTATTATATTCTTTTTTATACAGCCTAATAATTTTCACAATATTATAATTTTGTGAACACAAATGTGCTATAATGTTTTATAATATTGTGATAACCTGAAGATGGTCTATTGACCGAAATCGATCGCTTTGTAATAACATCATATAGTGCCTTTAGGCAATATAAAAAAGAATACAATAAAAAATATAAAAAATTGAATTATAGGTACCATTAATAAAACAATAAGTGTAAGTATATAAAAATACATCACATGTATTTTATGTGAAAATCCACCTTGTGAAAAATTTAGCCAAATTTGAATTAATTTTTCCACTGAAAATATCGCCCTGACAAAAAAAATGTTAATAACCTTTTTTATGCTCTTTCATTTTGGTATTTTGTATTTTTCTCATAAATTTAATATTTTTTATAAAATGAAAATGAATTTTTTTAATCACGAAAAATGAATTGTTTGTACCTTCCCCCTCCATTTTTTCGAAAACCCGCGACTGAATTTTTGTAAACTTTTTTAAAATTCTTTCTTACCTTTTTATCTAGCACTATGCAAAAAATCTCGTAGAAGCCACTTAATTTGCAATTTCTATTTTTTTCGGCTTCAGTGACTGTACTATATGTTTTTGGCATCATCCCATTCATTATAATACGCAAGAACGGCGGCTTTAAGAATATGCTGTAAATGTACTATATTAAAAATGTAATGTAGACCTTAAACTTACCAGTTTTATGTAGGTCTACTTCTGATTCTTTAGAAAATATATTACAGATTTATTACATAATGTGTAGAGAAGATCAACATTTATTCTATTTCTAAATTAACAAACACAGAAATAATAGGCTACAGTATAATATAATACGGTTTTAAGAAATTATGTACAAGAACATAGAAAGTTTCTTTGAATTTTTTTTAGAAAAGTATTGAAGTCGATTAATTGAAATAGTAATTTTTGCATAAATAAAACACGGGAAAAGTTATTGAAGTTTGTGCAATGACTAACAGAACAAGGAAAGGCCAACATCCGTCTGTTCATGAAATGAACAAAAAGAAATAATTCGGTAGCCTTCACGTGACTAAATTACGCACACATCTTGCATTCGGTAAACAAATTTCATCTTCAGTGTAGAAGGCCGTTTATGAAATTAACAGAAACGAATCTGATACCTGGTAAATGTTTTCTGTTTATTGCCGCTAATAAACAAAATTAACAAAACCTAACATTTAATTTAGTCGGAATTTGATGTTTTATAGACGCCAATTGGATATTTTTACGTTCACTGTAAACAGGTTTCAGTACAATGTTTTTTGTTCGAATGGTTTTTTAAACAGCACAATTTTTTTAGTGGCTTAAATATTTAGTTTTCAATTTTTAGAAAATTAATAATATTATAGAAGGTGATGATAATAATAATAAGTTTTAACGATGAAAGGTTTTGCGAGGATCGGTTAAAAATTTTAAATAATTTGGGTCGACGTTTCGATAATATTTATTGTCATCATCAGGACCTGTGTTCGGATTCAAGAGAAAAATTATCAAACCCAACAGATCAATTGAGTGAATGTGATAGTGTATGTGAGCGTGTGTGTGTGTGCGTGTGCGCGGATAAGTATGTATTGTGAAGGAGTGGAAACAGTTTGTTTTACATCATCAAAATAATTTCATTCATTACATATTGTTTTCCTTAATTAGGCCTACATCGATAAAATTATAATACCCCTGAACATATTTCTTACAATATTACAATTTAATTACTGATAATGTAGAAGTTACTATAATATCTGTAATTAATTGTAAAAGCAGTAATCAACAATTATATATTAGAATTGGTACAGATACCATTTCTACATATACATGTCTGCTTATAGCATAGTAAAATATGTTATTGATGAATATAGGTTGTAAGTATGTTCAATTACTGTATATTCATATTATTAAAAGTTATTATTTCCATGTTCCATAAGGAAATGGAAGTATGGTGATGGCAAAAAAAATCGTGTTCGAGATTATTGCAGATTCTGATTGTACTACCCTCAAAACATGAAAAAAAAGTAATTTTTCGAAAAGTGTGTGTGTGTGTGTGTGTGTGTGTGTGTGTGTGTGTGTGTGTGTGTGTGTCAGTGTGTAGATTTTTGTTTTATGGCAAAGATAAGAGCCACAAATTCAAACAAAATCAAATAATTTTTTGCATACAGCTCTGAATTGTAGAGTACTCAAGACCTATTGTTTTTGGTGAAGATCGGTTAAGGGAAAGGGTAAGTTTACCTGCAACATTTTATGTTTTAACAAGGGTAATTTTTTTCTATGGCAAACGATAACAGCCGCAAATTCAAACAGAATCAAATAATGTTTCGCATACAGCTCTGAATTGTAGAGTTCTCAAGACCTATTGTTTTTGGTGAAGATCGGTTAAGGGAAAGGGGTAGTTTACCAGCAACGTTTTATGTTTTAACAAGGGTAATTTATTCTATGACGAACGATACCTGCCGTAAATTCAAAGAGAATCAAATACTTTTTTGCATACCTTCCTGAATTATAGAGAACTCAAGGTTTGTTGATTTTGGTGAAGATCGGTTAAGAGAAAAGAGTAGTTTACTAGCAACGTTTTATGTTTTAAAAGGGTAATTTTTTATGACGAATGATAAATGCCGCACATTCAAACAGAATCAAATATTTTTTTGCATACGTTCCTGAATTGTAAAGGACTGAAGACCTATTGATTTTGGTGAAGATCAGTTAAGCGAAAGGGGTAGTTTACCTGCAACGTTTTATGTGATAACAAGGGTAATTTTTTCTATGACGAACGATAACTGCCGTAAATTCAAACATAATCAAATAATGGTTTGCATACATTCCTACATTGTAGATACCTCAAGGTCTGTTGATTTTGGTGAAGATCGGTTAAGGGAAAGGAGTAGTTTACCTGTAACATTTTATGTTGTAACAAGAGAAATTTTGCCATGACGAACGATAACTACCGTAAATTCAAACAGAATCAAATAATTTTTTACATATGTGCCTGAGTTGTAGAGGACTCAAGGCCTATTGATTTTGGTGAAGATCGGTTACGGGGAAAGGGTAGTTTACCTGAAACGTTTTTTGTTGTAACAAGAGTAAAGTACTTAATTTTGATAAATAAAGTATTCTGACAAGAAGATCTTAATAATCCACTGCAGAAACGTAGATGAAATATCTATAAATGAAAAGGCTAGTTGAACGAGGTGGGGGTAATTTTCTATAAATGAAAATTATAGTTGAAGGGGGAGGGGATAATTTTTATATATGCACTACGTTATCGCCAACAAAGAAGTAGTTTGTTGTTAAAATTCCTTCCCGTCCTGTTTGGCCGTAGACCAATGTTTTCTGCAAGACCAGACGTTTCGGCAGTGCCATCGACTTCCATCATCAGTGAAAATCGAGTGCGATAACGTGAGGTGGTATACGTTAGTAACCACAGTACTGTGGTTAAGGCTGAAGCAGTAAGTAGAAAGAAGTAGTTTCTATGGAAATATTTCACTTCGAAAATGATTTTAAATATAAATCTTAGAACATGGAAGTCATGTATGGTTCTCCATACCGATATTTTTTATCATGTTTCACTCACTTGCGTGCGTATCCCAATAATAAATTTCCAAATCTTGTGAAAGGGGCTTGTCCCCAAAGCAGCCCGAGACTTATCTATTTGGACAAGCCTCAAACCTCAAACATAACCAAAAAAATTTGATAACAGAAAACAATTCAAAGCAGACAATAACTCGGTTGAATTACAGATCCGTGCAAACAACCATGAGTTTGAAGGATGTAACAAAAACACAAATTTTGTTTAGGTCTATATTAGTTGTATAATATGCAAATTTAATTTCAGTACCAAATGGAATGTTCGACTATAGAGTAAAAGAGCACGTTCAAGAGCTATGAATTTACAACCGAAATAATTAACCAAAATAACATTACAAAGGCATTTAATGAGATAGAATACGCTTATGACAAAACCAAGTATTTGTATTGATAATACTAATCAAAGAACAGTAAAAATTGTAGTTGACGAAAATGTTTAATCTCTCTTCTCTCCCTCGCTCTCTCCGACCCTATCCTCCCTCCCACTTACCATCTATTAAGGTTTCCTTTTTCTGCTATGGTTTTTCATTTGGCCCTGTCATATTTGTGTAGCCACGATATAGAAGAGCGCAAATTATATGAAATAATAATTCTCTCCGGATAATCGGAATTCGCATACACTTTTTAAGCAGCAACGTTAAAATGGTTACTTCTGGATAACAATCCACTTGTAACAAAAAGAAGTGATGTGGGATTTAAAACTTAAATTAGTAAGTTTGGGATTCCTCTAGATTATTAGGCCTATTTCTTCCAACCGTATACTTTAATGGGTCAAAGAACTTGATACTACTGCTTTCTTTCTTGGTTTCTGTCCACTGTGACTGTATAAAGTGCCGAAATTGTGTCTCCATGAAATTCGTCTTCTTCCTTACTTCTTTCTATGTAGATCGAATTCGTTACTACTTCGTTGCCATTCAGAATTTAAAATACTGTTTTGTTTCTTCTTAAAACAATGCCTTGCCTTCAAGAAGATTTCCGATTAATGCTATGTCCTGTAATACCAGCTATAATAATAATAATTTTGTATTGTGTCAAATCGCGCGCACGTGTGTAATTACATCATTTTCGTCAAGTACAAATAGAAATTAACAGTAAATAAGGTAGATTTTACTTAAAACACCCTATTTTCCAGCAAAATGTCGGAATGAGATTCTATATGTATATATTTATTTATTTATTACTAGGTTCTTATAAAAAGAGAATAGTCAATATAAGATATATAAGTAATATATAGGATATAAGTTATAAGTTATATAACCTATATAAGTTGAGGTAATTAACCCAGGTTTCGTCAAGCCACACGATTTTATCGAAATTTTCCTTCCTTATTTGGCTTAAAAACCTGTAACTACATGCAATAATGTCTGCTTTCTTCAATAACAGTTTACACCCACCCGTCTTTTTGTATGTAAATCAACAGAAGCGATGACACACACACACTGAAATGGAATAAATCAACATTTTCCAAAAAGGGCAGACGTTTTCTCAATGTTGGGTGTTATTTCTAGAGAAAATAATCTTAAATATGCCGACGAATACAGTCAGTCTGAAATCCGTCAAGTTTTATTGCACGCTTTTCAATTTTTATTTTTATTTATTTATTTTTTTGTTAGGGGTTTCTAATAACATTTTCCCTCAGCAATAATTTTCTTCTTCTCGCTGCAGACTTTTGAAACTGTGTTCTACCATGTTATCTTTAATTGCGCAAAGTGGAGGTAATGCCGCAAAAATTATTGGAGGTAAAAGTGGTCCATTGTTGTCCCTCTCTTGTAAAGTGGGTTCTCTGACGGAACAAACGCATTCACGTGCTTCACTTCGCAAAGCGACACCACGACCAGTCGTCCGATAGGGTGGAGATTTTTGCTGACTATCATGTATACGAGGATGACCCCGTTTTTTACGACGTTGACTGTCATTTAATAAAAACATTTCAGTATCTAAATGGCGCACATCCAATAAATAGTCTTTAAAAAAATTGTTTGAATTTAACCAATAACTAAAACCAGCAGTAAAATCACAATTTAAACGAACAAATGTTACACGCATGATAATCACAGCGGAACTTTATGTGTTCCAGGCAATGGGTGGGCGTTTCTATGACTCAGATTAGACGAATCCATGCCGAATCTCCGACGTTGCGTCACTCAAAATCTCATTTCAGTATAAAACAAACTATAGTAAGCTTAATGTCTACTTGAGTTTCGATATTGTAACTGATGATGTTATGGATTGTTGAATTAAATATGATCTGGTTTGGTTAGTTAACTTGTGATCGTCTTACTTTCTCTGCTGTGGAATTGAGTTTTTACCTCAAAGATCTCTATCCACATAGAATTGTATCAGAAATGAGATCTTTAGCGGATGAAACCAAAGAACGGAAACCCCTAAGAGAATTTATTGTGGTCTGTCTAGTGAAAATTTTTTTCCGGAAAGTGATCATATGACTACGATAGAAGCTTTCACAACTATGATGCTTGACGAAGAGATACGTATGAGAACAAACTGCTGCAAGCAAAAGACGGGGAAATACTGCAGGACGATAAAAACATAGCCTAAGCATGAAAGAGAAGAAGCAAAGTAACAGCAGTTAGTATTATATATGATTGTTAGAACCTGAGGCAAAACAGATAGAACGACAACGGGAAACAGAAAAAAAATGGAAAAACTGTTGATAAATGGAAACAGGGAGCATGTTCAATGAGTGACGCAGACGCCATTAAAGAAACTCAGACGAACAGATTCAGAAACATACATTCCACTACCACTAAAGAACTGGATCACTACTTGAAGGCTGGGATGTACTACGTGATAACTTGAGCGGAAAGAATTGTGAATATCTGAATTAGAAATATCTGTGACACCTGAGAAAGTTTAATTGAAAATTTTAGAGAAACCATTCTGTTCTTTTGAACAGACAATTCCACTAATAGAGAAGGAAAAACATTCAAAACAGCACGAAAAGAGGAGAGGAAGAGAGGATTTGTCTGTAGTCGGGGTAGCAAGCTCTATAAAGTAATTATTTCAAAACTGTTACAGAAAGCGCCATCAAATAATCAGAATATCTATTCAAGTTAATACAAGTTTTAGAGTAAAATTATTTAACCGTTGCATAGTCCTACAGTATACTTACAAGACGTTCTTTTATATGGATCTTTGTTATCTTTGAGGCAGCGATTACTGGAAACGACACGATATCTTTCCGAGGAGAGCCTCCAGGAGTTTGAGACT
This sequence comes from Magicicada septendecula, assembly GCA_034769895.1. NCBI lineage: Eukaryota > Metazoa > Arthropoda > Insecta > Hemiptera > Cicadidae > Magicicada > Magicicada septendecula. The sequence continues at coordinate 498,846,198 of CM068368.1, forward strand.
GATTAAATTGCCATCTCCTGAAGTCGAATCACCATAGATTTTTCGGTAGGATTTGTAGTAGTTATAGACATTTATACGTGATGTTAGAAATAACGAACTAAAACAAACCTTACAAATGGTATGGGAACAGAATTATTAAGCAGATAGTCTCCTTTACGATTCTGGTTTGAGACTGCCGAATCAGTGACCGGCTGTAATCAGGACAACAACAAAGTGCTTTAACTAAATGATTGCGACGCCATAGACGATGAAGAGAAAGTACATGGAATTGATAGGTTAGCAAAACTATCGTGGGTACAGTACATAAACGTTAGTCCAAGATGGCGAATTTGCTGAAAAACGAGTCATAAGCAAAAAATTGCCAGTACACAGTGAGATGAAGCATATACAATCAGCTTAACTAGATTAGAAAAATAATGCTTCAAGACAAACAAAATTTCTACATTAAAGAAACAATTTGATAGTTAAAGAATTTATTTTAGAAAGTATCAAACAGATTTATGTTGTCGTCTTTAGGACCTGTAATGGTGAAGTCACTGAAAAGCCTCCTCCGGTATGAATGGTGCGAATTCCTCATCTGAAAAATGCTATCAAATCAGAAGGTACCTTCAGTGAATGAAACGTTAGTTAATGAAAAGTTCTGTTCCCATGGACTTTTATAAGGCTGAAATCGATATTTTTTCAATAGGTAGGCCTATGTCACTTGCTAGGTGTTTGAAAGATGCCGTTAACGCCCACAGATTGACGAAACAGCATCAAGCGCTTTGTCGACAAGCACCAGATTCACTTGGATCAGCGAATACAGGGTCAGCAGTACACGAAACAACCGGCAGGACTTTGCCAAAATATACACTAAGGCAAGAGATTTTTGAGGACGTAATGTCTGAAACCCTGATTCAAGAGCCGTAAAGCGTTCCAGATTTGGGGAACCAGATGTCAAAATGAATTCATTGATTTTTAAAGATAGTGACAGAATAAAATCGTTCCATAAAATCTGCACCTATATTTTGGATTTTTAAAAAACAGACGAGATTTGGTTGTTTATCTCATAATGCCGTCTTGGTTGCTTTCCGACATTCCAAGCAAAGTGAGGAGGTCCTTGTATTGAATAAGTATCCGTTATTCGTCAAGTATTACTGCAGAATGTAGGGGGTCAATTCATAGTAAGTAAGCGCCTTCATTTATAACACTGTAAACTAATTACTTTCTACAAATTAGATCTAACTAAAATTTAACTAATATGCCTATATTTAACTATCTACTAAACTTATTAATTTTAAAGAAAGTGAAAATAAATACTTGAATTTAATTAAGTCTTCTCGACAAATATTTTGTCACGGTGACGTAAAAATCGAAATGTAACAGTTATAATGTCGACAGTTTGCGTTTAGTTAATAGAACTGATAACTCGTCAAACAAGAATGTAATAATGTGGTGCGTAATGAGCGAATTTTATAGAAGCTTTAATACGAAATTAGAGGAGTTGCATAGCTAGAGTTACCTACAGATGGAACTCTGACTGTTCAGTAAACGAATTGTTTTATAGCAATATTTTGTGCAAAGCAGCAAATGATATTAAGTGTATAGGCTACATGTTTACAAACGCTAATTTTTAAATTTAATGGCTTTAGTGTTTGCAGATGTTAGTCCTACTGTGAATATGAGCAACTGACTGTTCATTTAACTATAAAGTTTGTATACTTACTTATCCCTAAAGGCAAAGGCTTGTCGCTGTAGCACATATCCCTGTCCTCCAACAATATTTTACAGAAAGGTAAAATTGTTCATGCCAGAGTACACGGCCCAAAAATTTTGTTCTTCTATGCCTTTAGCGTTTAGGAAAATCGTTTTCTCCTCAATTCCTCCCAAAAAAACTTTCTCGTAATTTCTTCTTTCCAGCCAACATGTTTTGGCTAGTCTCTTCTAAAACCACATGTCTACGGCTACAAGCTTTCTTCTCTCCTATACCTCACCACAAAATTCAAGAGGCATACTCATACATCGAAACACTCCAAGCAAACAATTTATTAACAGCCTTCCTACACTCAGTACTAACATGCTTATTGTGCAGTAAGATCCTTTTATTCTGCAAGAGTTTTTCTTGCCAAGGCCTTCTTTGGACTTCCAGAAGGCGTTTGTTATTAGCAGCAGTTACTCAACCCAATTAACAGAACTCACTAACTCACATAAGATGTGTGTGTGTGTGTGTGTGTGTGTGTGCGTGTGTAAAATTAAAATAAGGATTCTATTCACAAGTATTATATTCTGTATTTAATTACAAATTTTTCCAGGCTTTTAAAATAAGGATTCGATTCACAAGTATTATATTCTGTACTTAATTACAAATTTTTCCAGGATTTCATAAAATGTGTACAATTTCCTTACAAGAAATTCGTTATAAAGTAATACCAACCAACCAACTCATCCACTCCCCCTCCACCCCACAAACACACACACACACACAATAGGCCTACTGTTTTATTGAACAAGCCAAGCGAGTTATCAGTTTTAACTCCACCGTTTGCTATTTGTCTGTCTAACTATCTATTTGGGGATTGTTTCATCCAAAACCAAGTGGCAGGAGGGCAAAAATGTAAGGGTCAAAATTTTGAAAATCGCAAAAATCCATGCGAGGTATCAAATTCAACAGCATTTTTACCACAATCTGAACATAGTATTCATTTTATGAATTTCAAAATTTTAGGATACCAGGGTTGGAAAAAGGAATAATAGTTTGAAAAAATTGTAAACATCATGCCGAGGACCAGACTGAAGGAAACTGTAATCCAAGTCTAAACGTAGTGTTTACAATAAAAATTGTTTAACGGCATCACGGCTCAAAAATAAAAGTCAGAATTTTTGGAAGCCTATGTGGGACACCAAATTACGAAGAATTTTATTCAGTATACGAACTCTGAAATTATTTAATAATATTCTACATTATTATTATCTCTAATAATTTGATATAATTAATGTGTGTCAACATCCCTTGCAAATTTTGGATAGCCTTCAAAACGTCTGTAAGCTAGTTTACAAAAAAACGATATATTCTAATCAGTTACATATATTTGTGAAAATTGTATAAATATAGCTTGTTGTTGTAAATATAACTTGTATTATTGTAAGCCTGTTCATTGCAATAAAAAAGTAATAATAATTGTGTGGATTGCAATTGTTTAAAAAAATATTAACGTAGTGAATATTAACATTATATATTCAGAATAGTTTTCGTAATTTTATTTTACTTTTTTTAAATTTTTACTCCATTAACCATGCTAACATATTGCCGTTTCTCGGCTAACACTTAGAATATACTTATACACTTAGGCTTATGTGTCCAAATATTTACTATACAGACCCCTATTGGTTTTGAGGTTAATCCCTTCAAAAAAGGGAGAGAAAGACGAAAATGTTAGGGTGTAAAGTTTTGAAAAAATTAAAAAATTCGTGTGGAGGTATCAAACTAAAGAGATTTTTAACTAAAATCTGAATATAGAACTCAGTGAAGATTTCAACTTTTTTAGACGGCAAAGGCCACAAAGTCGAACAAAATTTGTAAAAATTGCAAAAAATCCGTGCAGGGCATGAAATTAAGAGAATTTTAATCAAAATCTAAACATAGTGTTTAGTTTTGAATGTTCAATATTTTAGGACACTGAGGCTTAAAAAAGATCAAAAAATAAAAAATGTAAAAATCCATGCCGACTCTTAAACTAGAGAGAATGTTAACTCAAATTAAAATGAAACGTTTATTCAGAAACTTTTTTAACCTCAGAGGCACCACAAGCCAAAAATGAACATTATAAAAGTCTTTATCAGGCACCAAGTTATGAGGAGTTTTATTCAAAATACAAACTCGGTATTTTTTCATAATTTGACAAAATTAATAAGGTACGCAACACATCTCGCAGATTTTGAGCCGCCTTCAAAAAAGTTTAAAACCCATCACTGAAAAAAAAACTTTACATGTTGTTATCAATTATGTATAGCCTACTTGTGGAAAGTATTAGATATAGGCCTATACTTGGAGATATTTACGAAAACTTAGAACGGAGGACTAAATTAATTGTCATTAAGACATTATTATTATAAAGTTAACTAAAGACAACTGCAGCATTTTGGAAATTTTAGTGTTTATTACACGCTTGTCTCCTTCACAATATTGTTACTTTACTAAGAAAATAGTAGAGTAATCGGGGCTTTAGAAATTTTTCTGATAGGCCTAATTAAAAAATGATAAAATGTCTTGTTAAAAATAATGAGCGAGTTCTGCAGTTGAGAGAACTTACTATATATAATTGATTTATATCCAAAATAACAACAATGAAAAAAATTGTTTTATTGAGTTCAATTCTAGTAATTGTGTAGACTATAGTTTAAATAGAAAGTAATAGGTATAGGTACTACTTATCTCACTGTATTTTTGACAAATACTTACCAAAGTTGCACGTTCATTCACAACTATATTTGTTTTAATCTCAGAAATAGTAAATTTATATAGGTTAATTAAAACAATAACAATCGGTCTGGTCATGTGGTTAAAGTATCGTGACTTCAGTTGCGTCACATGCAATGAGCAGACAAGACATAGGTAAACGATTATATTCTAGAACAGTAACAAAAGAATATAAATAATGGTACTTAAAAAACGGATCAAGATAAGTCTTTACAAAGAAACAAAAAATTTAGTTAATGAATATTGATTTATATTTTCATTTGGTAAATTTCATATTTTAAGCTGTTAAATAAAACCGAGAGCCACCCTGCTCACAATTTTGTGTGATGTGAAGTATGGATTTAGGCTTTTGTTCCTGTTTTCCTTGAGGATATTTAGCAGATTTATTGCGAGGCAAGTCATTTCACTTAATTGAGTGCACATAGGCCTAATTAATATATTTTAATAACATAGGGTACATAGACTATGGCAAACTTTTATAACTTTAGTTTACTTACATCTCTACCACTTGTGTGTAGTTTATAGATGAGTCTATTCATCTTATTTTTATTCTTTGTAATTTAGAATTTATTCTGAATTTACTTGTGCAGCCAACACGTCGCTTTATGATTCAATTCACTGACAGCTAACGTCCGTTCTTCAAATTTTACAATAATAATGCAACATTGTTAATGTTAGAGAATAAGTTTGAAACTTCTGAAAGCCAAACACGTTTAAATTTAAATCTCATATGAATTAATTATTTTAATTTATATATTTTCTGTTTGTTTCACGTATAAATAGAGTTTTATGAATTTGAATTCAAATTCTTGCTATTTTGTGATCTTTATGTATTTATGTGTAAATACAAATAAATTCAGATCTTGTTACACATTTTCCGAAGTTCGTCAAACTAGCTAAAACTGTGACAGAAGAATTTGAAAAAAGCACAGAACACACACTGAAAATAAGAAAGCAAAACAACCATCGTATAACATATCTAAAATCCCACAGAAACTGAATGTTTCATTTCACCGCAGACACTCGTGACACTCTAATTTTTTTATCGTAGTAACGACAAACAAAAATACAATTTGTATACTTTTTCAAATTGAAAGCAATTTTAACAAATCGTTACTAACGACTGGCACTTGTAACGGTCGTGGTAACAAGCCTGCTACAATATTAACACGTCAGGCTTATTAACAGAAGGAGAAGAATATTAACTGACTAAACTACTATACAATTTATTGATTTCCTGAAATTACTGTAACTTACTTGATGTAAGATTTGTCTAGGTAGTGTACGGTTACAAAAATTGAATAGGCTATATTCAACAGGTGAATTAGTGTAGGCAGATGACGAACTTGGCGAGGCAAAACATAACAGCTGTAGGCCTATCCTCATTTGTTTCAAGCACTGATAAAAATTAATCGAGAACTTTAACAGAAAAAGCATATTATGTGGGATTTGTGCCCAATAAACGGGGTAGGGGTAGTTTGTAGAGCTACCGCATACGAGACGTGCACGGAGGGGTCAAAAGGACAAGTTAGCAGGACGAAAACCTGTTTTCTGAGTAGTGTTTTGTTTATTTTTTCTGATAAACGAGAATACATCCAAAATTATTTCTGCTCCCATCGTCTTAAATACAAATGTATAACATTATAAAAAAAGTAGAACAAACTTACTCACAGATAGCCTATACTACGTACTGCTACTTTACCAGAATGTTCCCTAATTTATAGCTTATTTCAGAATAATAAGGAAAAATTATCAAATATAATAAAAAACAAGGCACAACATCTTTGAAGTTTCACGTTTAGGCCTGTTGAACGTGACATCTTCGGTCTCATGTCTTCGATAAATTGTCTTCTGAATTGTCTTCGAGAGTTTTTCTTAAAATCTTCAATGAAACCAGAAAATTTTTACTATTTGAATGAACAAAGTTATAGCAAAAACAAAATTTCTTGTACAGAATTTAAGCAGATACGTTCTAAATAAACGTATTATTTAAGCATTATATTTAAAATATATTAACAACAATATTTAAAATCGATGCAAATCATAAGAAGTACGCTTTAGTGATTGAACCCGACCTCGTTTATGATGTTACAAAAGAGATAATAATGTGACTTGTTATTCGAATCGTTATTCTGCAAAGCATGGAACGCTTGCTAACATGTATACCTATGGACATCTGAACCACCAGATCTCTTTAGTCGCAGGACGTCATCTTCATCGGCCTTTGCTTACAATTTCTGTAGTTCTGTAGACTACTACACTACTACAGAACGGCATCCATTTTCATAGTCCCTTAATCCGAGCTCACTCTCTTTTTTAGCCTTCCTCTAACATATCTGCTGACAACGTTGCCCTCTAATATTGTATGTAGCTATTTTGCCAGATGAAATGGTTCAACCGTCAGAAGTTCCTTAAGATGAATCTTTCTCAAAATCGTCTTGAACATTTTGTATTGCTCACCGTGTACCTTCACAAAATACTCTAGTCTCTTAAACTTGTATTTGTTTCGTCATCACGTTTCAGACTAACACACACACAAATAGAAGGATTTATTAGATTTTCCTTCGAGGAATTCATAGTATTCTAAAGTTAAAGGGTTTATTTAAATACAGATTGCAATTTGAATTCAACAGATATAGTTTCAGTGCATTCCAACTATTACCTTGCTTTGTAAAGTTTAAAGAACAAAACCACGGCAGCTTCCCAAATAGCTGGCATTTCAAAACGAAACAGATTGATCTTTCCAAGATTGGCATCCTACTAGATGGAACAGATCTTGATCTGTCGATAGTACCATCTTAATTAAACAAAAAATATAGATGAAACTAAAACACTGGAAAACGTTTTGTAAAACGAGGGAAAAGTGATTCTATACCTGATAAAACAACCAAAGCATCTGCCAAAATACCACCCTAAAACAATAGTTGATTGGAACCGGTTTTGCTGTACCGTTTTTATTGCTACATGTAACAGAAAAGGATATATCAAGAATACAAGCAGTAAAAATAAGATTTGTAGGAAGAATTGAAGACTGGCAAAGAAGAACATAGATAAAATATGGAGTAAGGAGAAACGTAGGCTATATGTTTATATATTTCAAACGACAAGATACAACAAAGTAAAGAAGAATAGACATAACATATAGAACGTGACAGAATCTGAAAACATTTGATAAGGCATCAACCCAAGGGAAAAAGAAGTACAGAAGACACAAAACATGGACAGAAGGCAAGCTGTAGGCCTAAAGCAACGTAGTAGGCATAGTAAAGTGTAATAACAAAAACAAGTATTGGCTTCCATGGCTAGATGGCTTTCTAGAAGAAGGAAAACATTATCATTCATACTTCTCTGAATACTTCTCTTCTAGGCTACTAATATGTTGTTTAACTGATCTATTATCTGCAGTATTTTAGATATCGTCCCAGTAAACTTCCATAACCTGTAATTTCTAATGTTTAGGCTATAATTTCTTCACTTAGGCCTACACGAATTATTTTTTGGGGGTTTATGCATCATACAGGCGTTTATATTTTCACCTTTGCAAACAATTGAGAAGCTAAATGATAGCCTATTATAAGAAAAAAAAACATGGAAAGAAACGTGAATTGAAAGCTAGTAGTAATGTCAAAATAAGAAATCATCCCAAATGAAAGATTATGTGATTATTATAAACCAAATGATTTTTTTAATTTTATTTTTCTACTAAAAGTGGTCTCGGGTTCAACCGTTAATTTTACGTAATCTTAAATAATGTAGGCCCTACACTTAAATAGGCTACTTAAAAACAAACTAAATTAAATAGGCCTACATATCAGTTGAAGTTCATTGATGTCATAATCTAGAGTTAATTGTTATTCTCTACACAAACATTTAGGTCTGCTTTCATCATTGGAATCGAACCAACTTATAAGCTTAGACTTTGCCAGGTTTCTTCTCAAATTATTGTTTCGTCTCAAATTGTTCTTCGTCCTAAGTCTCGATGAATGTCGCTGTTATGGCAGTACTAAGGAACGTAGTTAGTAAGTAACTAATAGGCTATAATTTGTAAAGTAGGCCTACGTACGCGAGTCTTTTACCACACACCCCAAGTTGAATGCCATAGATCCAGATTGGTTTCCAGGATCTAGCTATTTAATATACTTTGTTATATGTGGTCAGTTGAATATTCCTTCCCCTTAAGCCATTACACTTGTCTATATTTTGTATCAAGAGTAATAGGCCTATAGACAACAGTATATATTTTGCCTAGATGCTTAGCATTATTCATGCAGGAGACTATGCCTAAAATGATATACGGTTAGAACAATATACGTTGGCTAGTTATCACCAAATATTTTCGTTCGCTCAAGTTAGGCCTAATTCTACAATTTTTGTCCACTCAGAAACTTTGTTGGCTGGTGTTTGAAGAAAGACTTGGCTTCTACGTTACATCCAACTGTAAGATTGTAGTGTCATCCGCGAAGGGCAGATTCATTTAGTCACAGTATTAAGTGTGATAGGCAGATTCATTTAGTGTGAAGAAAGTATTAATATCTCTTTGAGTATTTCCTCATGTGATTGCCTATTTCTACGTGAATAAAGAAAGATGTTTACTGGTCAGCATTTAAACTCATTAGGTGTATTTAGACGATGTTTTACGGAACGAGTAATTTTGATTTTCCACATTATGCATTATTATTTTTAGAATCTTGTTAAGTCATTCAATATGAACACAGTAGGCTATATTTATATTCTATTTTAGGTAGCCTATAAGATTACGGTAGAACCTTATTTGTTAAAAATAAAATATATGGCGTGTTACAAGGTGTTAAATGACTTGAAACAATGTCATATTTTTTGACTTTGTAGGGTTCGTGTATGATTTGTTTAGGCCTTTCATTATGGATTAAAAAGTAGGTCTACTGAGGGAGCTAATGTTTCTTAAAAACTATTTTTTTAAGAATTTTGTTATGGTTACATATGAATAATAATACTTCAAATTCCACATTAATATGCCTATAGGCCTACTTTATAATGTCACAGATTCAATTCTGCTGATTCTCACTGTTATTACTTCTGTTAAACCAGTGACATTAGTAGAGACACGTTCGTACCAACACGTAAATACTTACATTTACTGGGAGTATTTAATTATCGTTAATCCTATATACTAAGCCTACCGGAGCTGCGGTAGTACAAATCTGGCCTTTTATAGGGAGTCAAGCAGGGGCGTATGTAATTTCCACACCAAAACGTAGGTTGAGTCCGAAACATAGGATGTAAAGTGCCCATTCAGCCAGGGATTAACAGTACCTGCTCCCTCTTATTAGTATACCTCCCTCGATTCAAAACGATATGTTTGTCTTTAGTCTTGTCTCTCATTCTCTCGTGGCGTCCTGAGCGCGTTTGTAAATAATGGAAATGACTCGATTTTCATAAAATCGTGGTACACCGATGATAATATTGTGGATGGGAATTCTTTCCGCTCAGTAGTGGGAAGGCGGCTCAGTAGACCAGTGGGTATGGCACCTGGCTACTAATCTAGAGGTCCCGGGTTCGATTCTCGGGCCCGCACCATAAAATCAAGGTGCGTTTTTCAGCCCCAAGGTCGACTCAGCCTGTTGAAAATGAGTAGGCCTACCTGGGATAACATCCTGGGGATAACAATGGGCGGCTGAAGCGTAGTGCTGGCCACACTGCCTTCCTTGTATGCCGGACGGTTCACATACGGCAGCCTACCCTACCTACTCCTAAGCTACTTCGGTGGTACACATGGGAGCCATTATATTAATTCCTTCCGCTAGTGTAAAGTATTACAAGGTCAGATTATCTTTTGGAGTGGGTCAGTACGTGATTGCAAGGTAACAGTTCACACGTTGGAACTTGACGATGTCATCTTGAAACATAATTTCCAACACAACCACGTAGGCATATAGGCTAATTACAAAATCATGTACTGCTAGTCGGAGAATCATAAGCAGTACAGGAAAGAGGGAAGCAGAAGATGGCATTTCGGACCGTCAAATATCATCAATCATACCACTGAAAAGTACTTTCATATGCTTGATAACATGTGGGTGAGCGATGTGAATTGCTCACCGAAATATTTACGCCGAAATATTTAAAATTCCAATCGAAAGACTATGCCGAAGTTACTGAAGGAACTATCAGAAGCTACTGAAAATGATGAACATAAGGAGATTAAACAACGAACGTTCTGTGCAAATATTTGATGAAGAAACATCCATTGTTGCTTATACACACAAACCTGTATTACCCACATAAAAACGTCAAAATTTACATAGATGGAAAATTTTCGTATTGTTAAAACCAGTCAAACAAAAACCAGTCAGTTTTTAACCATTCAGGGTCATTACATACCGCTGCTGTTCTGCATTACTGGACAATAGAGAGTAAACATACGGAAAGCTTTTCGACTTTTCAAAAAAGATGTGTTCTCCGTTTCATCGTGCTCTAAATCCAACTATTATTGTCACCGATTTCGAAATCGATCTCCAGAATGGGATCTGTAATTGTTGGCCAAAAGCTGAATACTGGGTTGCAGGTTTCACTTAACGCAAACGTGGTATCAGAAAATACAAAAGCTCAGCCTTGTTAAAGAATAGCCTATAACTTCGAATTGAATGAAACTGGTTGCTGATTGAGACATTTATTTGGTCTCCAGTATTTGGATCCGAACGATGTCCCAGACTGCTTTGTAATGGATTTTGCACCAGATCAACCAGCAGATAAAAGAGATACAGAGTTTACAAATTATTTGGTAGAGCGTTATTATTTGGTGGCGAATTCCTACCAGCATGTGGGCCGAAGAAGGAACATTTCAGGAGAACACAGAGAATGCGTTAGAAATTCGGTGAACAATTCTACGTTATAAGTTATAAATAAATGCTAAAATATAATTAATAAATGATAAAAACTAAAAAAAACTTTAAACACACCAGATATCGTATATCTGCCAGTCCTAACTCTGCATAAGTTCAGTCGTGCAAGATATAGGTATACCATGTTAACAGAAGAGAATGCAGGAGGGGAGGAAGTGAGAGACATAACATAGACCAAGACGGTCGAGAGACGGCAGTGTGGGGGTAGGTACCGAGTACACACTTTACATATAGACCTACCTATAAGTAGGGCCTACCTCTACCTGCCTAATCCTTCGACATTTTTATTACCACCAATCAAGTGCGCAGATTACATACTCCGGTCAAAGAATACCGTCTCAATAATTAGGCTTATCCATCACCTATAACTTAATTTATAAAAACATTTTAGCATCTTAGTCTTCTAAAAAACATTGGACGTATTTTTTGTTATGCCATCGCATTTATTATGACGATAATATTGGCCCCCGTTCTGAAAAATGCTAATAGAATCGATTGTATACAGAATAGGAAAGAATCAAGTTATCAAGAGAGCGTGACATGCCAGATATTTAAAGGAATAAAATGATCCCTATTAGCACTGCTATAGCCTATCACAATGTCAATAGCATCAATTTTTAAGACTGTTGATAAGGAAGAAGAGGAGACTGTCGGCGATCAGATTGATTTGATGATCGCCTATCTTTATTAGTGGACTATAGTTATTATGAAATGACAATACTGCTGAGATAATTAAATTAACAATTTCCACATAAATGATGGTTACATATTAATGTATGAATACGATCCTTTGACGTGTGTTTGGTTTTAAGACAGGAATATTAACAGCAATTTGAAGGCATGATAAATTATAATCTATTAAAATGACAATCGCTTTTTGGTAACGTAATTTGCATAAACTATTTCTTTCGTGTTTTCAATGCGTTCTAAGCAATAAAGTTAATCTTTTTGCACACATTTACGTCATTTAGGCAAATTTTAAAATGATGTTTGCTTATACTGTTCTTTTTTAATTGCTGGTACCATTCAGAGTAGTGTGTTTGGTGACGTAATGAACGCCATCAGCACTTTTGGAAGGCCAATCCGAGCCTCTCTTCAGAACGACCAATGACAAAGCTCCGCAACTAGTTCAACCAATCGAAGTGGTATCTGTCACGTAGCCATAGAAACAACAAGTAAGACGACGACGGTGGCTACATGATCATGACATGCAGTTGACAGCTGTTTTTCCACAGATTGGTGTGAAATCGTGCCCGCGATCCCAGTTTATTTTGTGACATACTCGTGTGAATTAATTGAGGTGATAATAAACACACAGAAACTACTAGTGATTTTAACGAACGGTTAGGACTGGTATGTGACAATAATAGAAATAGCCTACTACTATATTCTTAGTAAGTAAAGAGATTTTCGTTATCAACAATTAGATGGCAATTTGCAAAAAATTTACATCTTTCGAATTAGTTGTTAATTCATTTTTATTTTCACACATCCATACCAACTACATTTTAACAAATAATATCCTTTCTGTTTGTTGTATTTTGACAGAAATATAAAAAGGTTAGTAGTGTATCTATAAAAATTAACTTAAACGTAAACATAAATAATATAAATATAAATCATTAGCCTCTCGTTTATAAATTGCGACCTTTATACTTACATATGCTAATTTCTTCGCATAGCACAGAAAAATCCTCACGCTGAAGTTAAGACAGCAAGTTTTTTGTTGAATTTATGTTTATTAATAATCAGAACTTACCATAGCTTATGCCTAGAAGGCATTTATACAAAATTAGAACATTAAGTAAAATGAAGATTTTTATTGTAGTAGCCTATGCTATTTAAACTAACTATTCAAACATATTTATCTGTGTCTCCCAGTATCCTCGAAAACAAATCTCGTTAAGTTTTCAGTGCCATAGGAGTTAATTTAAGTTATTTAATTCTATAAGTGTATCGTCTATTCTAGTTTATTATCATATCCTTCAGTTTCCTTGTGTCTCTTGTTATTCATAGTACGGTTTATTCCACTTTTCATGCTTCTGTGTCGAGTTTTGGTGTTTTTATGTGAGCTTATGTTTATTCTGACCTGCAAGCCATGCAGAAAACAGACAGTAATTAAATCCTTTCAATTTTAATAACAAGGGCAGTTTTTTGTGCTTAGTAATCTTATATTATTTTAGCGTTTTCATCTAATCAGCTTACTGCTAATTTTTGTAAATGCAATCCACTCGGGTTGAATTCATTAACCATCTGATTCATTCCGATTGAATTTTCTCTAATCACCACTTACTTCTCTGTAAGTCTCAGACTTGAGAGACTGACTGCATTTATTTTAATTCATCATTTTTTCTTGAACATCGCACTCTGCAACAGGGCTGAGAACGGCTTTGCTTGCCGCCTCTTTAGTTTTATGTGTCCACTTCATTAGATAATGTACTTACGCAGTTTTTGATTTTACTTTTAGAATTTTTTATTTAAATTTTTCAGACAGAATATGAGAAAATGCTTATTGCTTTCTATACCACATTTTTCTAAATCCTACATTATGTCATTTGTCGAGAGAATTAATACATTTCTATACTATCAGAAGTATAGTATCAAATAGAAATAGAAATATATAGGCTTATAGAAATAGCCTATATTATAGCATTAAGTCAGAAAATACTATACGAAATAACACTGGCAAACACAGTGACACTGGCACTGGCAAAAACATAATTTCTCCAAAAGGCATTCAAACTCGAGTAATACAGGTCCATATGATGTGTTGTTGTTTGTAATTGAGTCTATATTTGAATTCAATTAAGCTTAAGTTCGCGTTCTTCGGCAGATTCATTCTGCCGCCCTCAGGCTGTTGAGATCTTATTCCATCCTAGAATCAGAAATCTATAAGTCTACAGAAACAGAGAGAATAAGTACGATTCAACGCAGGACTCACTCTGAACCCGCATCATATCATTCCGCCGATAAATTAAGAATTATTATTTTATTTATTATTATAAAATTAATGTGTGTGGGTGTGGGCGCGCGCGATTTCGTGCTTGCATGAGTGTTTGTGTAGGCCTATATGTGGATTCATTGCTTTTCCTGATCACCTTAATATTTCGATCTTTCACAATAACCATAAACCATAATAGCCTACTCACACAGAAACACTCACACTGTCAATTTGGACAAATTGTAGCCTGTAATTTACATTGACGATCGTATAATTCGATATTTTAAAGCCTATGTTGATTTTGATTCTACTTAGCTCAAAACAATATTCTGTACAATGCAATCAGTAACAGTGCTACAAGTACTGTGCTGTGAACGTATGTGCTTGTGGTTATATTATTAGTTACTTCGCATTCAATTCTTTAGTTGCTACAGTGAATATTATAAATTTATTGTTATTTAGACCAATAACGCAACTCGAATTTTCCGGTCTGTAATGTTAGCTTTCTTTTGTAAATGTGTTTGTAGTATTCGGACGCGAATAATTAGGTAACAGGAACCTTAACTTCTAATTATTGTTACTCCGGCGACCTCAGTATAAAATTTTGGGAAATACTGTAAACCTTGTGATAACAAAAATTTAAGAACTTAATCACATCCTTTCTTACCTAACTTACCTAACACAATGAACGTAGAGTCGCCCTGGGTAGTGAATAAACCACCGTGATTTTATGGCGCACTCGGGAATCGAACTCGGACCTCTAGATTAGTAACCAGGCGAATAGACTCTGTCTATCCATTAATTTTCGGGTACATCTCCCTTTATCCTTGCTCTCTCTCTCTCTCTCCCTCTCTTTCTATCCCATTTATTTTTCTAGACGTATTATCTATAATATAACGCGGTAGGTAGTGTGTCAGTCATCGGTATAGGAGACCAGAATTCATTACCATAGTAACAAGTAAATAAACAAATGATACTTACCGGTTATTTACCGGCATCGAATGTATACCTTTATCCGTTCCTTAGTTTTTAATGTTTTTACTATGCGATTGTATTGATATATTTTGTAATTTTGTATACAGATACGTCTATATATATTGTAATTGTCTTAAAAGATTGTAAAATTTATGTTTATACGTATTTATGATGATGCAATGAATAAGTAATGAAATATATTAAATACCATTAATTTAATATATTAAATGAAATATTAGTAAAGTGATATTAAATACCACAACTAAAGATGTCAACATCACCATGGAGACCAGAATTAATTACCATAGTAACAAGGAAATAAACAAAAGCTATTTAGCGGCATCGGAACTGTACATTTTCCCATTCCTGCAGTACATTTTCGATGTTTTATATAATATGCGATTGTATCGATATATTACGATGTAGACAAGAAGAAGTGTACAAACTGTAAATTGTAAAGTGTACTTAATGCAAAGCGAAAATACGTGTTGTTTTCATTTGTGAGGTTAGGTGACAACGGTTTTTGATTTAGCAGCTACTTTATAAATATCTTCAAAGGCTTTATAAACGGGTACTTTTAAATCTCCAAAGTCTGTTGCAACAACATAATAAGTGTTGAAAATTTGGAGAGAATTTGACTAATAAGTGCAAAATTGTTATACGAACTGACAGAACTCCCTATATACATAGACAATCAAAATTGGATTAACATACTTATTAAAAGTCAAATATTCGCGTGCGAAACCGCGGGTAACAGCTAGTTATTATATGGTAGCCCATAGAAATATTTTCCCAAATGTTAATGAAACTTCAAGTGCTGTTACACCCTACTAGAAAAATATTTTATTAGAATCTAGCTTCATAGATATAAATATAAATATCAACTAGTTTCCATATTCAGCCTTTAACAAGTAAGGTATTTTGTAAAACACAATATTAAAAAATTTCCATATGCTTTCAGATGAATTATAACTGAATGGTAACCTTGACGAATTCAATTAAATTATAGGCCTACTACGTGAAAACTTGCAACTTATGGCCTATTGAAAGTTTTACGTTCTTTATAAATATACATTTCTAGATATTGTAAAAACTGTTGTTTCTAAATAGTTCTATTACCTGTGCACTATGATACGGGAGAGGAAGATAAAGTAGCCTATATTTTTTCAAAAATTTCCAAGTTATTTTGCTCTTGTATAAAATTTATATTGTGATACCAAAAACCTCGTTTCATTCATCTCACATGAGAAATACTGTACATCATCATTTTATCAACTACGGATTAAAAATTATAATTGTCTGCAAAAATGAATTTAAGAAATGTATAAACAATAGGCTATATTCCTACATGGCAAGGACGACCAAGTTTAATATACAGCCTATTAATCGAATAATGAAAGACGAATAGTTGGCAGCTGAAAGACCAAGCATCAAGAGTGAGATGACTCGGGAAGAACGATATAGAATAGTTATAAAGCATTCAAATTGTCTGATAGGCCTCTACGAGTGTATACAGTTTTCAGTGTGTTATTAACACAAAATGATTTATGACTAACGGATGCACGTAGTCGCAATCACTCTCAAGCAGGTATAGCCTACGTACATAATGGAAAGGAAAGTACGAAACAGGTTGTTCCCAGAGTCGTTTTGTAAACACTTACAAAATTAGTTTGCCACACAGGGTGCAATAAAACTACCCTTGGCCGGATACCACAAACCACGTTGCACACTGATGTAGGTAAATCGCGTCTAGGTTACTGTACAAACCGCCTTCTTACACCACAGTAAACATGTTATTCAGTGTAAGATTTTGGTATTCTTAAACGTTAAGAATTATCCAAGACGTTAAGTAGGCCTACTTACTACTTTTCTCAATGAGTACAGTTCGAGGTAAGTGAACATCTCTTGTCTCCTTGGTTCTCGCTAATCGTCTATAGCAACATTAACTTTACAGACATTAAAACGACGGTCCAGTATTGGAGATGGATTGGAGATTGGAGTATTGGAGCCAAATGCCAAATCTGTCAGCTTTTTGTATCTTTTTTCTCTAACACCTTGCCTATGCCTCTGTTGTATAATACAATTAACTACACTGTTCTTCAACTTCAGCACTGCATCAGGACGGTAAAACATGGATTATTTATATTTATACTTGTAGGCCTACTTACTTTTTTTAGTAATATGAACTATTCTTTCTAACGCATAATCGAATTCTTCTTTGTATACTTATTTGCTATAAGTCTTACTACAAATCCAGTCTTTGTGTTTTGATCTCCTTTGTTATACCAGGCATCTCACTCCATTTCCTCCGAACCAACGGCAATAATAACAGAACTGACCAGCGTTCAGCTCGAAAATTTAGTACAGAACGACACGTACGACTACCAATCTAAACCTAATTGTGTAGAGAATTGTTTTATTTTCTAAGTCTTCCAATGAAACAGCAGTCATTCTTCAATTTTTTAGGAGATTCAAAATTTTTCCGAAAGTTTCGTTACTCACGTAGGCCTAAATTTCAATCTCTATTTAAGACTCCTTTTCTTATGACTAAATTGGACACTGATAACACCGTTAGAACTATTATGGCAAATAACGAAAATATCTGCTACTTAGTCACACATAAAACAGAATTTTCTATTTTATGAATTTACTTACATATAACTCTCAACGCTATAGCTATAACGTTAATAACGCTATAGTTTCTGAAAAACTATGTAGCCTATTACTCGTTCAATACAAGTTATAAGATTAAATAGTATTTCATGCACTCAGACTATGGGTCTTCCGCACTATGTGTTGTTTTGGTTTATCATTGAATCATGAAGGAGTCTTATGATGCATTTTTAAATAAGTTAATAGGCCTAAGTAAGATTCCAATGATGACCTGAAAAGTTAATTGAAATCATCATCATCACATTCGTAATTAATAAAAAATGTTCCGCAGGTTTGGTCCCCTTCGATTGATGATTCACAGAATGATATTATCATTTTTTCTTAAGATGGCTGAAGAAAGCCTTTTGCGTTTTGGATAGAAGTGACGAAACAGTTTCTGAGCTCTGACTCTGATCGGGGTCTTTTGCGTTATACGACCACAAAGCATTGGCATTGGCATTTTGTTCATCTTTCATTAAACTGAGTATAGTTCTCAGAATTTGCTATCTCTGTTTACTGATTAGTTAAAATGATATTCTCTCATTTACAGACTGTCGTACACTATACAAGAATAATTATAAGTTATCTTATCGCTCCACCGTCTGTAGTCGTAGGTCATTCCTGTCTTGTCGGTGCGTTCAGCAACATGTCTTTATTTCATTTAGTGCGGGAAATAAGTAGTAATGAGAAGGCCTTTTGGCCTCCTGAATTATAAACAGAGTAATTAGTATACTGTAAAGTAAACGTAGGCCTATGTGTCGCTTTTTTGGAGCCAAGTCAGCTGACGACATTGCCAGTATCAATCCTGATACTTTTTGATCACGTCTCGTATACATAAAAAAGGATGAGTAGCGTTGCCCAAATTATAGTGGAATTAATTTACAACTTATGTCATTAACAACTTCTCGAAAATTTAGGATAATGTTATAAAGACTTACAAATTAAATAAGCTTCTTGTTATTGTTGCATCAGAAAATACGCGAATCACCTTCCCAATGCCAAAGGAAAACATCCACTTCAAACGCTTCCCAGGTCTTCGTTTACTTCTTTGTACAATAGGTTTGTATTGCCACACTTCCTTACGCAACCTGCCATGTGGTATCCTATTCAGATTAACAGTCCATGTCTCTTTGTTTTCTGCAATACGGTATTAAAAATGTTAAACTCTTTGCGAATGTTTTCAGTATAGAGTCCTCATGTCCAGCTTTAACAATCGCAAGAATCTCATCTCCGATGACTGTATCCTACTCAGATGTTTCTTCACCGAAACCCAAGTTTCAGAACCGTACAACAACACTGGCGCCCATTCCCTTATAAAATTTTAGTCGAGGCTGTTTCTATGTTTTCCTCGATAACGCTTGACGAATTATACCACATATTAACTGAAACTTAGCCAACTTATGATCAACATCATAGCCCACGTCATAAGTACTGTAATGTCACAACGAAGATAAGGGAAATGTGACAATATATAGCCTACTTCAATTATCAAATACAGTCTTAGTTCGTTATTTTCTCTATGTTAGCAGTCTTCATAACAACTTTGTCGAATTTTGTTGCTTCTCTGTTATATACACTTTTCCCTGGAACGAGGCCTTTCGGTTTCGCAACCATTATCAAGTTCTTCCAACAACAAGTTGATAATGGTTGCGAAACCGAAAGGCCTCGTTCGAGGGAAAAGTGTATATAGCATAGAAGCAACAAAATTCGACAAAGTAGTCTTAGTTCGCAAGGGGTATTTAGCCATAAATGCCATAGTTTTTGTCTCCTGCACAGAAATTTTCATTCTGTAATTCTAGCATGTAACTTTCTTGCTGTACCTGGAAAATCGATCTCTGGAGCTCGTATTCATTGCTTTGAGTGATTACTTGATCATCCGCAGATAACACGGTATTCATGTATGTTGTATTATTTATTTTTATTCCTTGGATCCATTCGTAATTTCCACTCTCTCACTATAAATGAAAGATGTCAAAGAGCAAAATGGATTTCGAGTAGGGGTTTTCTGAAAAGCGATTCGTGCACAATTTCGAAATATACGATAGTTTTCCTCTTAGTAAATTGTAGAAGACTATTAACTGAAGGAGTTAGAAATGTGTGTGTGTGTGTGTGTGTGTGTGTGTGTGTGTGTTAAATGGTATAAAACGGCTGCGGAAGCACGAGGGGCTGTATAGGATTTGGTAACAAAATATGAAGTATATGCCTATATTTCGAGTGACAAAAATCTTGAAACAGGGCTACTTCGTAGTCCCGACGTTGTTTAAAAGGCCACACATTATTTGCACCGTGAATTGTATCATGGGGAAAAAGATACGATTAGGGTGTTAATCCCATACATTACTTGCGCCGTGCGCTGCCCTAGTCAGGTGGTCGGAAGCAATTTGTGATAAAAGTACAAAAACTTTCTCTGGCCGCTGTATACCTGCCCGTCCCTAAAGAAAGAAAGTGACACTGCTTTCCCAATTGACATAATACGAGTATTATAGTTGATTTTGTGTCCTCTCTTTCTATAACTCTCTATCACCCCGAGGGCGACGACTGTAGATTTTTTGTAGGCCTATATAAAAAAAATAAATGCTGACGTTAACAAGAAGTTAACAACTCAATGCTGACGTTAGTTCTTTATTAGGAGCAGACAGAGTCAAAAGCTTGAATTGGCTTCCATCTACAAGGATAATAAATTGGATAAAGGAAAATGGCTATGCTACAGATTTGGGCTTACTGGAAACATGAAGAAGTATTCTATGTGTTCTGCGATTTAATGAGCGTTCAAACATCCGATACAAAACTAGTAAAGTGAGATTTTCAGGTACCTAACGGACGAATACCGGTGTCGATGAAAAGGAAGATGTGTATTCTCCGGAGCATTGGGCACTAGGGTCATAGAGCTCTGGATTACTACAAACGCGTGCGAGAGTGTTCATTCATCACCTCATCCAAATATTTTTTTATTGGTTGAGTATTTGAAGCCGGTCCAAAATAACATGAACATTCTTATGAACAGCGTTCGAGAGGGCAGTGTTCAAAACAAGGACAAGGATATGCAACGGAAATAAATTTGAAAATACCAATAGAATTATGAGATGGAAAAGTTTCGTGAAGTGCACTGCTCATAAAGTGTGTGCTTTGTAAGAAATACAAAACAAATAGGCCTACGTACGTAATTGGTTAGCCTCATGCACTTAGGCCGGTAATACGTATCCATACAAACTAAGTTTCAAACTTCGGTCCTAACGTTATAATTATAATCTTATGTGGTAATATTTTACGCGTGCAAATTTTATGATTGTTGCCAACTTATGTTATGTCTGAGTCTGATCATGTTTCAATTATTATAATTTTATCCTAATATTTTAATATGCTTTAACAATTTTTATTTGTGTTTGAAACTAGACAATATTTTCTAAATTTTCTAAAAAATATATTTTAAAATCACAATATATTATCTGTTATATATCACTATTTTATTTCCAAAAAAATCTGTTATAATTTTTAAATCGATGTTAAGACAATAGTTAAAACACATACAACAGTTGGTAACGTTTCGCTGTAATTTATTCGGTTTTATACAGTAACAATGCGACGATCATCTCAGTAATTTATTCTCAGAGTGTACAGAATAATCCAATAGTGATTGATACTTATATAACTCATATAGGCCCTATATATCACAATTATTAATACAATATAATGTTTAAAAATAATATGATATAATTTAATGTAATTCTTTATATAATGATTAATACATAAATAATACTTATTTTTAACAAAATTTACTGCAGAAAAACTGCCAATAGGCCTACTATATTGAAAAAAAATCTGGAGATATGAATTTTTAAAGAAAATATGTCTGCCTGACCGTCTTAGCACTTGAGTTGGTAGATGCCACTTCTATTTAGTTTGCCACCTTTTACTTTATTATTACTTCTATTTACGTTATGCCACCCAACATTAACAAACATTTAATTGATGTATCAAATTAGGACTGTATCCATTACTTATAATTTTTTCAAGACGCTTACTTCTATATTTTATAATGCTTCTTAGATAAAGGTAACCTCAGTAAAAGATAAACTCGAAATTGGAGTCCTTATGAAGTTGTGATTAACAAGTAAGAGGGTGGTTCCGTGCAAACGTCATTCCGGGCAAGTATTGTGATCAACGCCTTACGGTGCAAGTAATGCGCGGTGTTGGGAGTCACTTCGGGGTTCACTGTGTTGTCCAACACCTAGATCTGGTAGCACGGTGCAAGTAATGTGAACCGGTTTTAAATGTATTTAAATGGAGCTCTGGGGAAAATGTGGAAGAAAATGTTGCAGTATGCAGATGGAAGCTATTTATACTACGTTTTGCAGATAATTATACCTTCTAGCTGAAAATGAGTTAGGCATTGAGTGTATGTTTATGAGAGCCGAAAATCAGTTCAGGAAAACAGAATAACTTGTTATTGGAAGTGAAGGAAAAACTCTGCAAATTATTTGAAAACTAAAAAAAAAAAAACGGAACTCGTCACAATACAAATATATACGTCAAACGTATTACCATGGAGTGAAAATACCGAAAAGTAGGGGTAGAAATGAATAAGTCTCTCGTAGATTACTGAAGGGTAGAACTGCAATCGAACGACTGAACGGGCTTTTGCAGTAGCCTACACGAAAATAACGAATTATGAAAGAATATGGGTGTACAAAGTAGGACTGGAGGGAGGGTTTATAAGTCTGCAGGCTAGAGTGTCAGGAATACAGAGATAGGCCTATTGAATTGGCAAACATGGAAGTAGGGTGCGCGCGACGGTGACAACCTTAAAAACAACTGGCTATTAAACAAATATGTAGGCTATAAATGTTCATTATTCAAATTTAATTAGAATATTTTAAGTTTTATAAGAGTTACGGGCTATTAAATCATTACTAAGTAATATTAGTAAGTAATAAATAGGTAGTAAGTACACAAATAATAAATTAAGCGAATAAAAAATAATGGAAAACTCTTGTAATCGAATAAGAATATTAAATAATTGTAGGCCTATATTATTAATCACTATTTTTTTTTTTTTATATTTCTTATTAACTTACTTAGGTTGTCACAGTTTTCAGATGCTAATCGCACCAAAATTATTATGTTGTCGCTAGTTTTATCAGATGTTTTATTTGCGTTGTAGTGTTAATTTCATTTGTTTGCATTCACACTGTCATTCACAATGTGTACAGTAGAACAAGAACGTAATTAATTTACGTAAACAGAGGCCAAATTATTTATAATAGTCACTAAATTATTTGTTTATAGTGGATTGTAGTTATCTACGTATATTTAGTTGTATACCGAGCTTCCGAATATTCGGCTAATTTATTTTATTTTTAGATTTAAAAAAACGCTCCAATATATACAAAGTGTAAATATTAATTCAGTACAACCGAGTATACAAATTAGAAAGAACAAATGAAAGCCTATTTCATCTATAATTTAATTCAGATAAATACTCCTAGAAGAGTGTAATTAAAATACAAACAAATATGAGAATCAGAACACAAGGGAGAGTCTGTCTATCACGATCTTATGTTTGTGCCCATCATTGTCCATAGCACAGGGATTCACTGTGGGTTTGACTGTGATCGAAATGACTAGTGGATTCAGTGTTTCCTATACAAAAATACGTACGTAGCCTCATTTTTTGTAACACACGACGTGAAACTTTCGAATACGTTGTCGTTTGGTCGGATCAACAAATGGCGCACTACTGCGACAACGGCCACGACCGCATGCGGGCAATTTTGTATGGAACATGCTTGCACTCCGGTGCGGCTACATTTTTGTTATTTTGGCTGGCAGGACCAAGCGACATCTTGCGGCCAAACTTTGTATAAACTTCTATTGGACGGAATGCGGCAGTATGCGACTAGTTTTCAATTTAAATATTGGAAATGATTGGATTTCGCAAGTGAAATAGTTGTGATATTTTTAAGTTGAGAATTTAGCTTTTTAATTGTGATTTGAAGTAATCCCGCAAATTTACAATTTTGTAATTCACCAAAACGTTTAACCGACATTCTTGTATAATTCAAAATTTGTCGTCGTGTTGACGAAGTTCACAAAACAGTATAAAAGAAGCTTTTAGAGAACGAGTTTGTAAAATAGGATGTACCCAGAATTTCCTGTTCTTCCGTTTCACAGATCTATTATACAAATACGCAGAAGCAGTTGTTTCATCGATATCCATCTTGTGATTGACGTGCGGCCAGTCTGCACATGCCAGCCGCATTACTGGTCGTGATAGTAGCCGTTGCCGCAGTAGTGCGCCAGTTCTCTAATACAATACAATGCAATACATACAACCCTGTTAATTATGGTTGCGAATACTTTTTTGTTAAAACAGAAAACGTTCCTTATTTAGATAATAAGTACAATCTCGATAAGGAATAGGTGTACAATTCAGTTTTTAAATTAATTAAAAATTGCTACACATAACTAAACAGTGAATATATTATTCTATTGGCACGTATTTCACTGGATTTATTTTAAGACGTTCCAGATCCCTCAGACGATAACAGATGCGTTACTTATACACACACAAGAAGTAAACAACTACCCTTATGTCAGGTACGTAAAGCAATGAATGTTGTAAAGTCAAGAGCACGTATAACTTTCTTTCTAGAAGGACAACGTAGCCTAGGCCTCTATAAGTTATTAACAACGTATTTAACTAACTTTTTAATTTAGTACTTGTTCTGTAACGATGTATTACGTCCAGAAAAACCAAAATTGTGCTAGACACAATGGTTAACCTGTATCTTCAACAAATTTAGGCAATGTCACATTTGTTATGACCTAACGATAAGTAGTAAGTTATGTGGCTCCTTCAGATCACATTGTAGAGTAATTATATATATACTAGAAACAAGATGAAAAAATATATTGAGATATAAGCCTACAACTAATTAGGTTTCCTCGTCACTCACTGGAGGACTATTATGTACTTTAACCAGATAGAACGTTATATATTTTTGACCTTCGAAAGTTTCAGTCTCCTCACCTTATGAAGCCTATATTAAGCTACAACATGCTACCAACTACAGCAAGTTACCTTTCGCAAAGTTTTGAGTAGAAAAATGTATATATTTTAATTTTCATTATTTACTACTGTTAACATCAAATATATATTATTAACTATGGTTGCTAATAATTTATTTAAATCTTTGTTTTTTAAATGAAGTATAATAAACGATAACTGTTTATCGTGTAAGTGTTGTCCTTTAGACCGGTTAACGTCTTAAAGCATTAACAAATATAGCAATGAATTTTTAAAAACGTCATATCAGGGAATCGTAATGTGTTGTACATCATACTGGGATGTGTTGAAACTATTTTTTTTTTTTTAATAATTCAAATACTCATATCACCTATTTTTGTCTTGAATCTCTATATGCACTGTTTTGTTGTTTAAATGATTCTTGAAGTCATAGTTTGATTCCTACCAGAAGTCACTACTCTGCAAAGTTTCTACGGAAACTTCAAATTATGACGTCTTGTATACATCACGGTGTAATTAGAATGCTAACTCCTATTCATAATCAAAAATAACGATGTACTTATGGATAGTTATCTTTTCTGTGGATACTACCAACTGGCAGAGTAAGTCAGCCTCTATAGTTCATAAATTAACAGATTTAATTCAGGATTCTAAATGAGTTGATCTGCAAACGTTGTGAAACCTTGCCGTTTGGCCCACCGTTACTGTATTAATTCGAAAAATGCAAAATAAAATAAAAAACAAAAGTTTGTAACTTCCGCCAAGTAAGTCAAAATATAAGCCTTTCTTATGTGATCTTCGTCTATGCAAAGATAAAGCACGATATGCAGGATCCTAGGGATTACTGCGTTGATATCACCTGTTACAGAGATTTTCCTTCTACGAGTAGACAATTTCTCAAGTTCAATCAGAGGTGTCTGTGGTATACTCTAGGGCTGTGGTTTCTCTTGTTAAATACCCCTATAATGATTCCCGGTAAAAGTTAAAAGCCACAATACGGTTGCATCACTTCTGCTAATTTTCTAATAATTTAATACAAAATGTTTATTTAATATTTTAAAAATATTAAGTTATTATGCAATACAGTAAAATTTATCTAACCTACGAGTCATCTCAGTGTCACCCAATTAGGGTAATTAAACCTTAATACTGTGGGATGTTAAAAAAATAGAATGATTTACATTAACAGTAGGAACCTTTAAAATTATGTGGCATTCATGGCGTACTAATTTAAAATACATCAATACCTTCTTTTAATGAGTTGACGTTTCCATCATACAGCATACTCTTCTTTGACTTTCTACCAAACGAATTTACTATCTTCCCACGTTCCTAACAGTGGCCAATGTCTGTTTTTCCAATACCCCGTTCTCGGCTCTTCATTCCATGCAACTATTGACGTAAAGTTTCCATTTTAGCGGAAGTTTACTTCTTTTTCAGATATCATAATCATCGTCATGAATAGTACTTGTCTTGATTGCTTTCCCACGCATTCTGTAACATTACTTGTATATAAATTTATTTGGGTGCACTGTAGGGCTACCATAGTGTTGATCCTGTCGTAAGCCACCACTGACGTCTAACAACTTCCGTAGATGTGTAGCTGTGCCTAGTCACATATGCTGTCCAATCCCATTCTATTGCCTTTGCCGTGTGTTATCATCATCAGCTTGATCATAGTCGATTGCTTACGTCTGTCTGCTTACTATAACCGACTGAGTACTTTCCGTACTTCTGAGTGTAACCTGCAGACCATTGTCCATATTTCTGATCTGTTAGGCCTAACATTTGGGAACCATGCGTTTATCAAAAACGTCTCTTATTAAATTTTTAATTTAATGGCAGTTCTTTGTCCTTTTAACATTACTTAAAATATTAGTATGTGCATTAATATTATTTAATAATAAGTTAATATTAAATACAGAGACTTAGTTGTATTTAATATTTACTTTTCAGTCATTTACATATAGGCCTACTTTCTAACCATTTGTATACATACGTAAATAAAACTGTTAACGTATTTGCCAATTTGTACTTTGTACTGTTGACAAGCAGGAAAGCGAAGTTGAAGTTTTATATTTTTAGCGTATAAGTGCACCTTAGCTGACATCAGCGGTTTCACTGAACTCTGTATAAAAAAAACCTAGTTTCTACAAGCGGTAGACTTTATTTACTGACTGCAACAGGCAATTAATTTTAACATTGAAAATGTTTATAAGGACGTGTCGCACATTTGCGGCCGATCGCTGGTGCCTGATCGAAAATGGGAACCGTTGAGTTTCCATAGAAACTACTTCTTTGTTGTCAATAACGTAGTACACATACAAAACTTCGCTTATGAATGCGACTACATTTAACTTATAATCTGTACATTGGTAAATGAAGAATGAATTCATTGATTGGTGAATGAAGAATGAATTCATTGATTGGTGAATGAACATAAATATATATATTTCTTAGATTTATTGAAGCATTTTCAATGCCCTTCTCTGTGCATTGCATTTGTGAAATGCCTGTAAATTTTTACTTATATTTTTCAGTGATCATGTACACACATACACGCGCGCACGCACACACACGCAACACTTATCTGCAAATAAAGTTGTTCATGGTAAGGAAAAGAAATTGTGTTAACCGAATTCTTTCCTTTCTTTGGCATTCTAATTTATATTTTCTGATATAGTCGATTTATTTTGCAGCTATTTATTTAGTTCCGTTTACTTTTCTTCTGAATTTAAATTGGGAAATTGAAGTATATGTGAATGTATAAAATTTAGCCTATACTGTATAGAAACGTTGATACTAGATTGAATATTTTACAAAACTGTGTTGGATTTACAAGTTGCTAATATCTTTCATAATCTAATTATATATTACTCTGAAACTCGGACGTTTTAAATGAAAAACTTTTTAAAAAGGTAACCTAACTGGCGGTGTTTGTAAACGAATAGGTTATGTTTCTCATTGCCTGTTTTCACAAAAGAATCCATTTTTCTATCAGAAGAGGTTATAAAACATTACTGGTTGTTTGTTTTGATGACACTTTAATTTTCACTTTACGTGACAAAGTTTTGACTAATTTCATTATTGTACGCATAGATTAGGCCCGTGTTCTCATTCTCATTGTTAGTTATTGGTTATTAGATTTATAAAACAATTATTTATCGGTATTGTTTTTAACTTGCTCTTGAATTATTTATCACTGTTACACCTGATTAATTATAAACTTTAAAATGAAATTTAATTTTAGTGTAACGCATACATCGCTTGTATACGTATAGTTGCTATGCGGTTCGTTGACATTGTTGGTCGGCGAGACATCAAAGAGCTTTCCTCTGCAATAAAACGTTTGAAGTTGGGCCGACCTCTGCCGAGCTACATGAATAATACAATGCAAAGTACGAAATGAAAACCGGGTTGTAAACGCAGCCATAGTAACTGGTTTATTTGTCAGCTCCTCCACTAGCACCGTTTCATAATGGATAACATTCCAAAATATATTCATTTTTGCCATCACTATGGCACCCTTCAACTAAAGTCTAGATTTTCACGCATTATTTCCAAAGCGTGAAACACAAACGCATCACAGAAACACATAGGCGATAGGTCTAATCGTTTCTGTTTTCAAGCGGGCACTTATAATTGTCCAAGATGAGTTCTGAAATCAGAAATATTACTTGTTAATTATTAATAAATTGAAATATTTTTGAAGTATTCGTAAATAAATTACGAATATATATGTAGTTATTCCGACACGCGAGCGTTGATAATACCTGTGACATAAACCTCTGATGATGCAGATGGTTTTTGCGAAACGTACGTAAGGAAAATAACAACAAAATATTCTTGCAGAAGTAATTTATTGTTGTTGTGACAATATAATATATAATAACTGCAATAAATTTCTAGAGTTCCAAGAGTTATTATAAAGAAATTTAGGCCTACATAGTTACTACACTATAGTTTATAACTCAATAAACCTCTTTTCAAGAACTTACTTCTTTCAAAGCGATTTCCAGGATAGGTGTCATCTTCGTCAGTGTTCGGTGATAACGTAATTGCTGTTCTTTCTGGTGTTTACAATTTATTGTTTCTCTACTCATACGCGTTGATGTATATGTGTCTGTATTCTAGAATAGTAAATTCATTATAGACTTGAGCATGTGTGTGTGTATGTGTGATAAATTGTTAATTTGAATGTATTGTGATTGCCGTTTATTTTTTTGGAAAATAATCTATTGTTTTTATAATTTTTGTACAATTCAGGTTTATATTTTGTGTGTTTTGTTTATAGGCCTTAAGGTTTTATAATGTGTCCATTTCTTCGCCTTTGAGTAATGGTCTCATAGGTTTAACATTTTAATATCAGGAAACGGCTGTTTTGTATTGGTAGCGTTTTGATTGCTCGTACATACTGAATGCTTAAGAAAAACGTTCTTGAGTTCAAAGTTGCGATATTGATTTTCCTGACTGGATCATGTACATACACTTTACTGCATTTGGGGCATTTTATTTTGTATATATCTTTCTTATTTAGGTGATCTGCTAAGTAATGATGTTCTTGATCGTTTTGTATAGGCTACTATTTTTGTGTTACCGGAAAGCCTATATGTGTTAAATTTTACTAATTTTAGATTTTCGAGTCTGCCGGTAATAAATTTTTAGATATCAGACGTAAATATAGGCCTAGTAATTACTTAAAAATAGGCCTATGTGTGAAAACAAAATAAAATATTTACTTTCATGTAGATCTAAAATTGGCCTGTGCATTATAAGAAACGTCAAAATTAAAGATACGAGCCCATTCTCCCCCCCACAACACACACACACACACACACACACACACACACACACACACACACACACACACACACACACACACACACAAAACTTGCCACAATCCTAAACTTGAATATCTTCTGTATCGACTGTGTAGTAGACGTGAAATGAGGAACATCGACGTAATATAAACGTGAATTTCACCACAAAACTCGTGAACAATTCCAATATATGTTATGGCCGGAAAACTTCCTTTACATGCTGTACTTTTAATTAGCCTATATTTACAAATATTTTAGCCACTTGTTGAACATTCTACTTTCTCTGCCAGCTCCATTTGTAAAATCAAGTAATTTTTTTCCAATACTCTTCTTTAATACAATAATACGATGACAGGTATTTTCGAATGTTATTTCTTTGTTTCCAGGGCTGTGCTGACAATGTCCACCACTGCGACGACCACCATAGTTGGGGACGAAAACAAAACCACTTGGCAGACGCCGTTTTCCAGCGGCAGGAATTCCATTAAAGTGGAAGAAACGTCACCGATCATGTCGCTGTGCTGCAATCCCAGTGAGTCTTCTCAAGGTTTGGATAATAGCAGTTTTATTAACCAGTTCCATTTACTACTCTGGTGTGGCAGAGAATAGTACTGATTGACACTAAACTAAACAACATTTAGAATGCGTCCTGTCATCCCTCTGAATTTTAGACAATGTTTTAAAAAATTCTATTAATTCGCTAATAATTATTTTTTAGCGAATTAATTTAGAGAATCTAAACTTGTCAGTTGCTAATAAGGTTTAAAGTTTGAATTGAACAAAAATATGAATTTTTATGTAAATAATAGTCAATTTCATCTTAACATTCTACAAAATTAGAATTCTAGGTACTGATGTAGTCAGTTAGGAAATTAGTCAGGGTAAAAGTGGTGTTAAGAGGGGAGGAAAATAGATTGTGTAACCACTATCACAATTTGGATCTGGAGAGAGAAATAAAAGAGGAAAAGGCTTATAGACTTTGTACCATGGCAAGTGTAATGTACTATCAAGAAAATAATGTACAGAGAAACCTGAACGCGCTGTAAAGAATGTGATAGATATTACTACAAGAGAAAACAACAGTTGAAGGCGTATCTGTGGTCGATAAATTTAACACGTACAGTAAAGATGGATATATGGAAAAGCAAATATAACAATACATATAAAAGAGCAAAGGATTTAAGTAGATGCGAAAACCAATAATGTTAATTAATGTAGGCCTATATTACAATAATTAAAAATCATTAAAACTCATTAAACCCACATACAAACCACACAGACTCGCACATTATATACATGAGTGGTGAATGTACGTGTGTGTGTGTGTGTGTGTGTGTGTGTGTGTGCGTTTCTAGAATGATCTTAAGTGACAATTATTACAGTCTTATTTAACAGAATGAAATAAAGAGACTTAATTCAATAAGAAAATCTGAAACACTAACAATATAAAGTACCAACAGAAAACAACTTTAAAACATCTCAGAGACAAAAATTCTAATCAAGAGAATAAAATAAGCGAAAAGCGATAGCGAAGAAAAATCAAAATCCAAAACAATAAAACCTCTACAAAACAATGAGAAAGGCCTTCCTGGAACAAGAAATTCGAAGCAGTAACACTAGTAAGCCACACATAACTAGGAAAAAATAACAGTAGGCCTATAAGAGTGGATGAGACAGTTGTAATATGGGCAACAATTGATGATGGTCATCAGAGATATGATGAAAAGGACGATAATAAAATGTGTAGAAGGAGTCCTAAAGATTTATATTAAAGTGAAGACAGTAATACATGTTTCAATACACGTAATATCCAAAATAAAGAATGATAAAATTCCAGACATCTTATAGCAAGATGGTGTCACGTATTGTCGAATATGAAAAAAAGAAAGTCTAGGTAATGAGAGAGTAATAGCATAAATGTTCCTTTGGTGTGAAGAAATTATAAATGAGGAACTTGTAAAGAGCATTTTTAACAACTGATCAGAATGAAAAAGAAATAGCATTGCAGGTTTTAACAACAATTGTACCACAATTAGTGATCTACAAACAATATTGGTCAAACTTAAAAAATGCTGATGGAATGTGGAAAATAATTTTAAATTGTATTTGTTCATAAAGTTTATTATTCAGTCTAAACGAAAGGTAAGTAAAAACACAAGGGAGAAACAATTATAGGATAAGGACAGTTATAGTGTGTGTACTAGGTCGCTAAGAAAGCAAGTATACACTCCTGTAATACTGATTAGTACTTAGGTTGATAATATCCTCCACCCTCACGACATAAGTTTTCGTAAAAGACCAGAACTCTTGGTGTTATCGTATTTACATGATAATAGTTACTGTTATTTCTGTATCTCTGCTCATTTGAGTGTAGCAAAGCAAAAAGAATATACCAATCCCTTATTCGGCAGTCAAAGCTGGAGACAAAAGTAAAAATGTAAATTTTGTAAAGAAAAACCAACATTTTAGGAATATCCAATTAAATTAAATATTATCTAGCCTGACAATCTAAAAATGCGCGTCTCATTAGTCGATAAATTTTATCTTGAACAAAACTTTCTGTTAACTTTCAGTTATGAATTACCATACTGATAATGTAAAACAACTATAGTTATACAGTAGTTGTTTTCTCTTGCCCTTTACTAATACTTCAGAGTTAATTCTATATTGAAGTAAACAAATTCTCTACAATCAGTGGTCTATTACGTTTAATTTCATTTTTAAATTTCCTATTTTCTTCGTATCTTTTTGTTCTCCAATACCATGGCATTATTTACATTTGAATCATATTTATTTTCTTGTTTTAATCCTAATTGTCATTACAGATTTTTAAAGGGGTCTTTTATTTACTTTTACATTAAGACCTATGTCAGTCTTCTTTCCATAGAAAAACGTAAACTCGTAGACTCGTAGACTTGTAATCCAAACGTTTATTGACAACCACGTTTTATTGATGTTATTCTTAACACCAAATGTTTGAAACCTTTCGTATTAACAATAATGTTAATAAAACGTGGTTGTCAACGGAGTCAAGTACTGTTACTAGACAGACTAAATCAGCTTTCTCAGCTGAATATCTGACCATCTAGAAAACAATAAATTTTCCTTCTCGCAACTCCTTTAGCAGCAGCTATTTTGACATTAATTTCTCCTTTACATCTCATAGCTTGTTATAACGCTTGTGGGATATTCAAATTCTCACTTGTTTCAACACTTCGCTCATGTTAGCTTTAGAAACGTTCTTAATAGAATACATTATTGGATATTATGTGAGACGTAAAAACACTACTTTGACTCTGAGTTACGGCTTCAATTTTAGTCCGTTTTACTTATGAAAGGTTTTAATTACCTTCAATGAGTTGTAAGTATCACTCAATAACTTACCGTTAACTTAACTTAACTCAATAATACCCGTTAAGTGATGGGGGGGGGGGTCTGTTTCGTTCAACGAAACAATAAAAAGTTTACCTATTACATGTTCTCAACAAACTGAAAAATTTAAAGGAGCTATAAGAATTGCGCCATATGACTTTCTGATAGAGTTTAGTAATGCCTTGTTGTGTTTGGTAATTATGTAATAATTTAATTGTTTTCAGATCAAACTGTTGTCACTGAATGGTACTTGTGTGACTTCATGTGCTGAGGCTTACTTACAGAGGTGTCGATCCCCCCCCCCCCACCAAAGGCCATGGTGCAATTTCTCCCTCACCCAAATATTCCGAAATCCCACCAAATTTGATTTTGTGGGTAGGGGGGATCACCATTGGAATAACTCCCAGTTAACGTGGAACTTGGGGCTTGATCCAAAACGTTTTGAAAAACTAAAGCCATTTAAGCAAATATTGGAATCAAAAAATTAATGTTATTCTTTTTATCAATACAAAAAGGTTTTCTTGTATGCCTAATCAATAACTAAATTATGAGACATATAAAAGCCTGGCCTAACATAATTAATAGTACATTAGGCCTTATCAAGGTAATCTAACTTGATTTTGTAATCTTTCTCTTCACTGATTTGTTTGATTTTCAACGGTTGCATGGGGGTAATTTAAAATACGTGGGGGAAATTTAAAAGTAAAAGTTTGAGTACCGCGGAAATACCCCCAAAATTACAAAAATTGCCTTGAAAAATTCCCACCCCCCAAAAGTCCAGTGGTGCGACTTGCACCATTGCACCATGCTGTGGGCACCCCTGCTTTCTTACTACCAACATTGTTTGGGTGAAAATTATTCTATTTAGGCCATTACAACTGTAATTTAATTTCGCAGAAAATGAGACGTGCATTAGTAGACTGTCAAGCGATATAATTTTTAATTTAATTGGATATTGCTAATATGTTGGTTTTTCTTCTCAAAATTTCCATTTTTACATTACTATAATTTCTATAACTTATATTGTTATAATAATTGCCAATGAAGATCTATGAATATTATATACATTATGTTCAAAATAATGTTAACATTTATTTCTATTTATTAAATACGATTTCTAATGCTTTAAAATGTAGCCTATTGTCTAATAAACATAGGCTACACTAATACTATAGTACATTCACATTCTAGTACAATAGTACATTCTACATTCACGCACAAAACTAAATAGACACATAAGAGTAACATAAATTTACATAGATATTTCTCCAAGCAAAATCGTAATGGATGTTTTTCCGACTGCTGTTATGTGATATGCGTTAGGTCGGGTTTTTACAAATGGGTAGTGTAGAAGTATACATAGCAAACTGCTACGTATACAAACGTATACATAGCAAACAGTCGTTGGGATATTGTCCTCTCTGTAAATTATGTACACTAACAATCTGATAAAAGACGAAGAAAAACTATTTTCAAATAAAAATGACAGGAAAAATTGGTCAAATGTCGATAAAACATTTGATGATTCACTAGCTTAGTTAAGCTTCCATGGAATGTATTACGATAACTGTCTCATTTCGGCTGTCTCACTACAAATTATCTAAATGACATGGACTAATTTGTAAACAAATTCTGTTAAAACTTTAACCAAATGTATGCTTTCATGGCATTTTGATTTAAAATACTTAACTACGTGGTCAACGAAATTAAAGCCGATTGTAACGTGACAGTGCCACAAAGGAACCGGCGGGGCGATTCAGTTCATTTAGTAGGGTACAGATCACCCTCATTTAGTAACGGCCAGGTCTCCACTCCCGCCGAGTGTAATAAAATTGTGTGTCTTCGCAATAAATACCAGTCACACTACAACATAATCTCAGCCTTCGTCTCGCTCGTACGCGAACACACAGGAGCTGTTCTATCATCATTAACGCTCATTTGTCAGTGTCTTTGTACGTGTTCAATAAAAATTATACGGTTAGCACTGCAGAAAAAACAAACGAATAAAATTGTATCACATGTTATAAAATTTCTTATTTTTGATGCAAAATACAAAAACACTGAATAGAATTTGCAAATGTTGAAGAACTGTAAGCTTTGTACCGATTGCAAGAAATCTGTTATTCATTATTATAGCCGTGTTATTTATTCGCCAGTCGTTCTTCGATTACACTTTTTATTTGATGATTTCTGAAACATAAGTTTCAAAAGTGTTTCAGAATTATCTGAAACCTAAATTACCGAAATATGTACAAATGTCTTAATAATTATATGAAACTAAAGAAATAAATATTTGCTTATTATACAAGGTGATTTACGAATTTTTACTCCCCCCTTTACAACTTCCAGAGCTGTGAGTCAAAATGAAGAAGAATTGTCGTATAAAAATATGTAGAAAACCGTTTGTTTTCAAGTTATGGCCAGTCAACAAAAAAATTCTACTTTTTTCGCCTCAAAAGTTAAAAATTTTCAAAAAAAAGTTAAAAAATTCAAGTGGGCGTCAGAACTGTATCACTAATAGTTGCCGAGAAAAGGGGTGAAATATTTCAAATTGTTGAAAGAGCCTAAAAGACACTTTTAATTAAATAGTTTTTTAGTTCTTCCATGGTCAGAGAACAACAGCCAAGTTATTCACCAGCTTGCTCCAATGATAAGGCACTACATACAGCAACTGACACAGTTATGTAAGATTACAAAATTATTCAAATTACTCAAAAACTAATAACTGGAATGCTGTTAGCATATATCCTCGGAACCCTGCTTTTCTAAATGAATCGATTGCATTGTCTTAACGACCCTTATAATGTTGCGCTCGTACCTGTAAACAATAATAAAGATATGTCAAAATAAAGCAAAAATGAATGAAATGAAGTTACATTATGAATGTAACTCAAAAACAGAAATGTAAGATGCAGGATTGAAAGTGGCGAATTAAACTCCTTAAAACGTATTTTCGTGTAAAAGTTTTTACAGCAGTAAATAATAAATTAATAATGAAATTAAAGCCCAAATCGCGGATTTCAAATGGCTGATCATAGATTTATTAATAGTTATAATTGTTGAAAACTGTTTACACTGCTTATAAAGACGGATTATATTCCCAGTTAACAAAATAATTTTGCATATCAAGATTTTTAATTAAGTTTTAACGATCTCTCTCGAACAAATTATTATAAAATAAAACATGTTTTTTATGTTCATTCAGAAAAATTTTAAAAGAAAATTGTATTTTGTATCGTATATACACAGAGGTAAGTAAGTGTTTAGGTATCTACTACCATTACACACTGAACAAGTAGCCCTACATTGTATAATCAACTTTTCCTGAATCCAAATTCTAATTTTCATGTGCAAAAAATGATTTTTGAAAGAAAATTTTCAGAAGCTCCCGGTTGGTTCATTGTTAATTGTGTTAGAAACTAGTGATTTTATTACCATCTTCATTCCGCTGGTAGCAAAACTTCTGAAATGCTTCAAGGCTGCGTCGAGTGTAGAAACTCAGGAAGTGAACTGTACACAAGTATTTTTAGGTACAGCTTTAATAAACTAATTAAATCTGCATATAATCCTAGAGTAATTTTACCAGAGATTCTACATTTTTTTTACATATTCGCTTTCTTTTGCAGAAAATGTTACAAATTATCTAACACTTAAATAAAAATGAACTTTTTTCATGTGAAAAACTTACTAATTTTATTGGACGCGTTTCGGCTTAGTATCCGCCTTCTTCAGCTTTGGTAACAGACTACCAGCATTTTGTAACGGTTGTGTGGAAGGTGAAGTGGGGGTGGTGTGTGGAGGAAGGGGATTGGCGCGGGGATTCAACTTTGTTTTCTGTATAATTGTGTCAAAAAGTGTATGTGATTTATATTGTAATTGATCGTTGAGTATGTTGTTTGGTTGTGTTGCGTGGTGTTTATATATTTCGTATTGTTCAGTTGTGTTGAGTTTTTGACCTTTGGGTATGTAATGTAAAATTTCAAGATTAGTGTCTATGTTGGTGTAACTGTGGTTTTCTGTGTGTATGTGTGTGGCAAATGCAGAGTGTATATTGTTGTTGGTTAAAGCTTTTAAGTGTTCAGAATAACGGGATGAAAAAGATCTTCCCGTCTGGCCTATGTAGAAACTATTGCAGTCATTACAATTTAATTTGTAAACACCTGTTTTGTTATATTTGTCTATGTCTGTGTTTGTATTACTGATGTGTTTTTTGATGGTATTGGTTGTTCTGAATGCTATTTTGTATTTGTGTTTTCTGAATGTATTGGCGATTTTGTGTGTATATGAGTTGTGGTATGTGAGTGTGATGTACTTATTGTGTTGTGTGTTGATGGTATTTAGTGTTTTGTTGTTTTTGTTTTTGATGCGTTTGTGTAGTATGTTTATTAAATTGGGGTTATAACCGTTTTTTATTGCTATGTATTTTATTGTGTTGAGTTCGTCGGTGTAATCTTGTTTATTTAAGGGTATTTTAGTTAGTCTATGGAGCATATGGTTGAAGGCCGCATGTTTATGTTGTGTTGGGTGGTTTGATGTGTTGTGTATAACCATGTCGGTTGTGGTTGGTTTCCTGTATATTTTGTACGTGTGTGTATTGTTAGTTTTGTTAATTGTTAGGTCTAGAAAATTTATACTATTGTTTTGTTCAGTTTCCAGTGTAAATTTTAATTTGTGGTGTATAGTGTTTATGTATTTGTGGAAGTTTTCAACTTGTCTTGTGTTGCCTTTGAATAAAAGTAATATATCATCTACATACCTGTGCCAGTATATAATTTTGTTAGTGTATTTGTTGTTGTTTATTATGTGGTTCTGTTCAATGTTGTGTATATATATTTCTGCTAGTATTCCTGATATGGGGGATCCCATCGGAAGTCCTTCTGTTTGTGTGTATATTTTGTTATTGTATGTAAAGTAATTTTGTTCAGTTATTATTTTGGTAAGTGTGATGATTTCTTGTATGTGTGTTTCAGGTGTGTTGTTTTGTCTGAGTAGTTGTTCTAGTGTTTGTATGGTTTCTTTGATGGGGACATTAGTGTATAAATTGGTTATATCAAAAGATGCCAGAGTTGAGTTATGTGGGATGTGTATGTGTTCCGTTTTCCTGACTAGGTCAATGTTGTTTTTGATAGAGGTGTTGTTGCTGAGTTTTATGTTTTCTCTGATTATTTTGTCTAGTTGTTTTGCTATTTTGTGGGAGGGGGCCTGTGTGTTGTTTATTAATGGTCTGATTGGAATGTTAGGTTTATGTATTTTTGGTAATGCATTTAGTTTAGGGGGGTTAGGTTTTATTTGTTTAAGGTATTTGGCGTTTTCTGGTTTGATTATATGTTTGGTGTTGTTTATAAATTTATTAATCTGTTTATGAAATTTTAGTGTGGGGTCTTTATTTATTTCCGTTATATTATTTTCGTTGAAGAAACTTTCGATTTTAGTGTTTAATTGGTGTTTGTCCATCCATTGGTGTTTGTCCACTCTGCATTTGCCACACACATACACACAGAAAACCACAGTTACACCAACATAGACACTAATCTTGAAATTTTACATTACATACCCAAAGGTCAAAAACTCAACACAACTGAACAATACGAAATATATAAACACCACGCAACACAACCAAACAACATACTCAACGATCAATTACAATATAAATCACATACACTTTTTGACACAATTATACAGAAAACAAAGTTG
The DNA here is from genome assembly GCA_034769895.1 of Magicicada septendecula. Classification (NCBI taxonomy): domain Eukaryota; kingdom Metazoa; phylum Arthropoda; class Insecta; order Hemiptera; family Cicadidae; genus Magicicada; species Magicicada septendecula. The sequence continues at coordinate 498,885,016 of CM068368.1, forward strand.
AATCCCCGCGCCAATCCCCTTCCACCACACACCACCCCCACTTCACCTTCCACACAACCGTTACAAAATGCTGGTAGTCTGTTACCAAAGCTGAAGAAGGCGGATACTAAGCCGAAACGCGTCCAATAAAATTAGTAAGTTTTTCACATGAAAAAAGTTCATTTTTAGTTAAGTGTTAGTGCTGTGAAAGAAGAGATGAATAATCAAGACAACTAAATTATCTAAATCTTGTCGTTTTTCAGAATTTTTAACACATGCGTTTTACATTCTTTTAAAATGCTTAGTATCAAATCAATTAAAAGCTAATAAAAAATGACGTGTACTTGACAAGCTTTTAGATAAAAATACTTTTGGAAGGACTTTTCTCCTTGATAGTTTCAGAAAATACATTCCTCCGTCTCGTGGTCTTAAAGCTGTTCGTTAAACTAACACATTGATGCCCAATAGTCTTAGAAACGATAACGACATTTTTAGATTCTGAACTTGCTGTGGTCTCAATAATAATTATTATAATTAATCTGTTAGCATCAGCTTCACTTAAAAATGATTTTTTCTTCAGCTGAGAACTTTTTGGAGAATACATTTATTAATTTTGTTTTTGTTATATGCAAGAAATATCCAAGTCTGTAACCAACAGATCAATTTCCGGTTGATTGACAATCTCTTCCAAATGATATCCTGTTCTTTTTTTATACCCATCATAGACCTATACTAAAAAACAAGTCTGCCATAATTATTTTCAAGTGTTTTAAATAATGTGAACATATTGTCTAATTTTTCCAACTTTTCTGATAAAATTAAACATCTCTCCATCTATCAGGTAAGTGAATTCCTGGTTACCCCGTCAATTTGTAAATAAAACGTTGCTTTCGTTTTCTTTCCCATCTACAACCACAATGGGTTACGGGTATAGTTTGTAATGCATGTGAGGTTATGTTGTAATTTGCGAATACGTCGAAAAGACAAATGTAGGCTACATCAATTCGTCATGTAATTTTCATTTTTTCTTGTTACAGGTAACTGTGGAATAATGTTATATTAGTTTTACTTCTTTTTTTATAATTTTTGTGTTAATTTTTTTTGTTAATTTTGCTTCTTTAAATTGTTTCTACATATTTCCTTCATTGTTTTAATTTTCTGTTCAAAAGCATCATATGATTAATTTCTTGTCATCCGTTATAGCCTACTAGTTGCATTGATATAATAGCATCAAAATAAGGAAAGGGATTGTGATGTAAAAGTAAACTATATTTTTTTTACATCAATATCGCCTTTCTAGCGCCTGTGGCATCAGCATACTGAAAACGTCATGTGGAAAAACTCTTTACGTGACACCAGTACCTTCAATAATCTTTTGTAGACGTCGCTCCTTTTATCCACTTATAGGTCTACATAGCGCTTCAATAACACCTCGCTTAAAAGGGCACCCTATATACCAATTAGTTTCATTAAGTTTGTTCAATGGTTTAGGCAGAAGATATAACTGAAAAGAACTTATACGCCTTGAACAACAAAATCCTTCTCTCTTAAATTTTTTTATTCTTCTAGTACCGTTTTTTTTAATTCTTTTATAAATTGAAAATATATTTGTGCGGACTACGCTTACGAAAACTGTATAGATGCATGAGAGAACGGAACCATTAACTCAGTAGCCTAAAATGTAAACGTAGTTCTAAATCACCCATTCGTTTAGCAACAATAAAATCTTAAACTACAGATATCATTTAAAACTATCTTAATCAAAATGTGTAAGTTCTCCTTTTCTTGAATTATAATATCTAATTTTCTAAAATATCTACTAATTTTTGTAAACGTACGAAATTTTTTATTTCTATAAAGTTGATAGTACAACAAATATTTGACACATTCTCTTTATTTATCAGTGTAGAAAATTCTCATTTATGTTTTATGGGATGGATAAAATATAACCGTTATAAAGCCGATTACACTACCTAAAGCAGGTATAGGCCTACCCGTGTTCGTACATTATATGGTCAACAGTCTTTTCGTTTATATATATGAGATCGCTGCTTCCCACATGAGACTTGCTTTGAATGTAAAAATTATAGAAGAATAAGTCTGTTTAATGTTGGGTATAAAATATATGCTAGAATTTTAAATAAGCGGCTTGAGGTAATAACAGGCTTTGATAGGACAAGAGCAAAGTGGATTTAGGACTGGACGTTCGACAAAAGATAATATATTTTTTATCTTGCAACAGATTTTTCAGAAAAGGAGAGAATTTAACCTCCAGACCCATGTTGCATTTATTGATTTTGAGAAAGCGTTCGATTGAGTGAACGGGAATAAATTATGGTGTATTATGGAATGTCGCGGCTACCCACAACATTTGATAAATGTGATTAGACGCTTATATTGCATCTCTAAAATAAGAGTAAATACTGGGAAGACAAAGAATGAAGAAATTTGACTAAATAAAGGTGTAAAGCAGGGATGTAGTATTTTGCCGATGCTTTTTAATATATATATTGACGACATCATCCAATCATGGAGACGAGATATTGCCTCAGGAATTTGACTTAACAAGAACACGAGTTTGGATATTCTATTGTATGCTGACGATGCAGTCTCAATACAGAAAACAGGATGAGCTGCAGTATTCTTTACATCGTTTAAATCATATTTATAAACAATATGATTTTCAAATATCTAAGCAGAAAACGTGTTGTCCCCTTGTTTCCAGAAATAGGTTTTCTGCCGTTCCTTTGCTTCTTCTTTTTCCCACTTTATTTCTCGTTCTTCGTGTTAACCTTCTTCTCTGTTGTGTCTTACTTGGTCTTGTACAATACGTCTGAAAACTTCTAACATCTGATTTTTATTCATGTGTTCCAGTCAGATCAAAAATTATTCTTGAGGAAGCAGTTTTGAAACAAGTCTCTGACTTCAATTACCTGGGTTACACTATCAGTATTGGGAATGACACGTGTCGAGATATCACTACAAAAATATCGAGGTTTCAGATTACGTGTTGCGTCACACACAGACCGTTGAGGAAAAAGACAACGAAAGAGACAAGGCTTAAATTTTATAAAACAATGGCAGTACCTGTTATACTATATGGATGTGAAACATGGGCTCCTACAAAGAAGATTAAAAACCAGGTTCGAACTTCGAAAATGAAGTTTCTGATAAGAACAAAGGGTTGCACGAGACAGGATCGTTTGCGCAATGAGAATATTAGAGTAGAGCTACAGGTATTCTCCATGAATGATAAAATCCATACATATCGCAGGGAATGCTTACAGAATCTGGACAGAGTGGATGTACTAAGGTTGCATTTCCAAATAGACCCTTTGGTACAAGAGATGTAGGAAGACCGAGAATGAGATGGAGATATACTCTGTGAAAACGGAACAGGCAAAGTGAGGTGCAGAAGAAGAAGAAGAAGAAGAAGAAGACTAATCAACAGGAAGTTAATTTCTGTATTTTGCCTACTTGTAGGCTGTGAACCTTTACTTGAACCACGCATTTCTCAGATCCGAACGTTCCTTGGCATCATGGCGAAAATGAAGCCAACAGAGACGTTAAAGTATTTTAACGACCTTCAGTTCCTCCATCATGCATCTCCTTCAAACACGTTATTTTACTTTTGAGCACAATCAGCTGCATAACGGCGTGTCATACAACTGCACTTTCTTTGGTCCTTTTCAGCAATCCATTTTCCAAATTTAGCAATTGCCCATTGTTCCTAGAAACTCTTTAGCACTTCAGAATTATGGCAGATGTCTAGCTAGTCAAGGCGTTTACTATACTCCTCTGCTTTTACAATCAGTCAAACAACTGCTTTTGGTGGAAATATTTGTCGCTCAACCGTCTGCCACGAAGCATAGAGTGGTTTCGATTTGTTCACTCGGTTGTGTTGTCCCTTAACCCAGCAATGTTAATAATCGTCCGGGCATGGTACGATTGGATCATGTAGCACCGATATTGGATCTTGAAAGTTATACTCTTGCAAATTTGTCAACCATTTTTTCAAGTATCCTTCGGGTTTTTGCGTTTTAACAGCCAAGCGAGAGCTGCATGAACACAGTGAAAATCGCTTCTTTATAGGTACTGAAGGAAATGCTCCAAAGCCTGGATAATAATTAGCAACCTCTTTCTTATCACACAGCAATTTCTTTCTGAATTGGAAATCTCATTGCTGTAATAAGCTATTACACGCTTTTCACCGTGTTGCAGTTGAAACAGAAGCGCATATAGACTAGAGTTTCTTGCCTCTGTATCTACAACCTTTTTATGGTAGCCGGCAACCTTAGCGACAACATCATGCACAATGCCATGTTTTACGTCAGTCCAACGAAACACCATATTGAGTCTCCCCACAACGGAAACTTTTCGCACAGTATTGAATCGGCAGCCATAAAGTAACACCACTGTACGGTTTACTTTCCACCGTAAGCTACGAAACTAAGAATTGGTAACGAAGAAAATTGAATTCATAAAACCTGTTCACTCTTTCTTGAAACTTTTTCAAACGTTCGTTTATTTTCTGTCAGATCTCATAATGGTTAAGCAATAATAGTAAACGAAATGCCAGTAATACGAGCAAAAGTCCAGGACGCTGCAAACATCGTGTTTAGCCTTCGGAGTCGGCTAATTTGCACAGTATCCAAGATTTTTGCGCCTGTTGCTGAGACCATGTGGCCAAATACGTGTTTCCTTCTGAACCTATTTAAAATTTGGTACGTATTTACATTTCCTGATGAGCTTTTTTCAAGTACATATCATTACTTCAAGCAGTTTTATTAATTGTTCCACGTCAGTTTTTGTTTAAACTCTGATATTGGCAATTGATTCTTTCATAATTATAACAGATTCTTCGACTTCAGATGTCCTTACTTTTTGTCCGTTCAAATATGATGAAGTTGACTCATTTCACCATGTACTAGACTCTCCTCTTCCTCTATCCGTTTTACAATACCTCAAGAAGTGTTTCTGTTTACATGTTTATTGCTCTACCTTGTTAACGGTCTTCTTTCTGTTGTCCCCTTGTTTCTAGAAATAAGTTTTTTGCCGTTCCTTTGCTTCTTCTTCTTCCCATTTTCCTTCTCGTGCTTTGTGTTGACAACTCTGTGGTGTCTTACTTGGCCTTGTACCATAAGTCTGGAAACGTCTAACATCTGATTGGTATTCATGTGTTCGAAATCACTGATCAACTCAAAGGAAACTCAAGGAGTATTTTATATTTAGTATAGTTGAGTAACTAAATTAGAGAAACAATATTAGCAGGTTTTATAAACACGTCTATCAAAAATTACACTGTTAAAACAATATTCTTCTGACTGTTATTTACAAAAAATAATAACGGTCATTAAGGCAACACATTTACTGAGCCAAACTAAATACATTTGTATACGTTTAATCAAGAAACACGTAGAAGATATTCGCACTAAATATGACGGGCATTAATCACCTGTACATGCGATCGCTAACTAATTGTCCTTGTCACTGTTTTACAAGGTAGCAATGAAGTAGCCGTATTCCAAGAATGCGTCAGAACTTTTTGGGCAAATTGAGAAAGTCGGAGATATTCCTGGAAAGTGATGTTTATTCTAAGATGTGCTAATAGTTAATAATTAAAAATTACCTTAATAAACGTCTTGCGACTTCTCCTTATTTTGTCCTGATGCGTTTCAAAACCTAAGGTTTCATCTTCAGAGGATAATCACTCTTCCGTCGTCAAACGTTAAAAATTAATGACACAATGACACACATACACATAATTTACACTACAAACTTAGGCCTTTTCACATTGCACAGTGCGCACTGTATGGAGGTCCAGTTCATACTGTCAAACTTATCAGAACTCAGGTAGAAGGTGTATATTTATTAGTGTTATCTAGTATTGTCTTGTGTCTCGAACTTAAGAGCTGTATCAACTAAATAATGTGATTTGAAAGATAACTGATCATTTAAAACATTTCCAGGATTGGTTTTAAATGCCTTGTAAATCTCATATTCCTCGAGTGTGTCCATACGACGTCCCTTGGCACAATAATGTAATGGCTTGAAATTAGTGTCTAATAGTGTCTAGACTTACAACCGTTAGAGACGTTTTGAGCACACTATTTCTAGAACACAATTTGGACAAAGGCTCTTTAAAGATGTCGTTAGCGCTCGGTGTTAATATAATAGGAGTGTGCTTAGAACATAAATTAAGAATGGATTCAATTTCGCTAGACGTTTGGTATCCCCTTTATTATGCAAAATCTAATAAATCCGGTATTCTGTTCGGATCGGCTTGCCTGTCGAGATGTAATGCGTGTTATGTCTTGTATGACTCGAGGCAGGTTTCTGCAATTTTGATATAGTAAATCATGATCCCCAAGCAATATTCTCGGATTTAAAATCCACCGCTACTAAGAAGCGTGGTTCTAGGTTCTAGAGACAGCAAACATTTCTCATATCCTTCGCATGATTTTGTACGACGCGGCTGAGAGTAAATTGCTGCTATTGTGAGAGGACGATGGGATAGATTAAATTTTAATATCATACTACGTACTTTGTATTATGTATTTTATTTGTTAGTTCTTTTATATAACCAGGACTTTTATTTGTTAGTTCTTTTATATAACCAGGACTTTTATTTGTTAGTTGAGAGCTTTCCTAGCAATAACCACCGATCCACTATCATGTTGCTTCAACTCCTTGTTAGCATAGTATACCCTGACTATCTGAAATTAGAACTTTTATGAAAATAGTTTATGTCGTCTATATGGTTACTTAGCAGGTTGGTATTCCAGGATGATATTCTTAGTAATGTACCCATTAATGTGTAGTTTACTGATAATTTTTGTGAGGATGGTTAAAATAATTATGTTTGGTTAAGTGGTAGTTGTATTTTTAAATTCGAAGAGAAGAATGTCGATTTTCTTCTGTTGTCATTGTTGGATTTCCGCTTGTTCAGCTACTAGTTATTTGTTCATGCGTTAGTATTATGTTTTGCTGATAAGGTTGGTTATGTGTTTGGTACCTGTGGTTGTGCAATATGATTAGTGTCGTCTTGTGTCTGAGTTAGAGGTCGATTTATCTGTCATGTTTATTTCGCATTCATTAGACCTATATCAATTGTACATCCTGTGTCAGAATGTACTTTACCACCCTGGCAAAGTACTACATATATACTTTTACTATATATTACTGGTTACTATTACATAGCGCATATGTGGTAGGGACTTCCCTAAATTTGTAGCATGTTTTTGAAATAATGTTGTTTCTTTCACCTCACACAGCTAAAATGTTGCAAACATTAGGTTTTAGAGTGGTCATAGCTTTGGCAACGTGCATCATTATAGGCTTATCATATTTATTCGTATCACTCTGATTTTGTGTAGTTCAAGAATTCTATATTGTAGGTTTCTTTATTAATTGCTTGTGGTTCCAAGTCTCCAACGAAGATGGATTCCTTTGTCTCACATTGACTATGTTTCCCTTTTTTGTTTCAACTGGTAAGTGTGATAGAGAATGTTTTCTTCACGAAGATGTTTGACTAAATTTCTATATGTTTCAGTTGTTAATGGAATTGATTGAATTGTGTTATAGTTTGTCAACGTTTTGATATGTTTCAACTTCTAAAATTCGTGCTACGTTATTATGTGTTGTATAATAATATATTGTTACGACGGTCTACTCGGTCGTCGTAGGTACAGTGGAAAACAAATTACAAGACACCAATTAAGTCACTAATCACACCTTTAATTTTTACAGTTAAACAGTTCGTAATTAACAACACTGCCTTTTACAACAAACCAAATGAAAATTGTTAAACACGCAATAAAATGTCCACTAAAATTAATCAGAATTGTATTACAATTATACCGTCCGATTATAAAGCACCACTCTTAACTAATAACCACTTGAACGCGCACAGTAATATCGCTACTATAACTCTCGAACCGCACGGTCAATAATTCGCACTAATACTGAAACTTAAGGCCGCTGCCGCCATGTATTTATACCTGCGCTCACAGACCAGAATGTTCCTAATTGCGTCTTAGCGGTCGTGTGAACTACGTAATTAACTGCGGCCTTGACACAGTCCGCGCGGCTGGCGCCTTCGAGAAACCTCTCGAAAATGCGTCGACAAGCACGTACGCCACACGCGTTACATCGAGATTCTTTTGGCACATTCGACAAACACGTAGATTGTTCTGTGATGTCGTAACACTTCCCCCTCCTTAAGCCTGTTCGTCCCGAACTGGCAAACCGTCTCTGAAGTAGTACTTAGCCAGGCGATCTAGGTGGACGACCTTGACCTTTCGCTGCCCTTCCTGTTGAATCCGATAAACAACATCATTGATTCTTTTTTTTCACAGTGTAGGGTTCTTCCCAGTTAGACTGAAGCTTAAGTGAGCGACCACGACGGCGCTTTGGGTTGAACAACCAGACCTGATCTCCTTCTTGGGAACCACACTATTGCTGCGAATGTCATACCGAGTTTTTATTTTATCACTGGCAATCTTCAGCCGTCCTCTTACCAAGCGATTCACTTCTCGCAGTTGGTTTACTAATTGCGAGGAATAGTTCTGTGGCTCTTGGGACTGAGTCTCAGGTGATCCGAACATTAAGTCCCCAGGAAGACGAATCTCCCTCCCAAACACCAATTTTGCTGGAGTCATGCCAGTTGTGTCGTGTATTGATGATCTATACGCCATGAGGAATAGTGGTATACGTTGGTCCCAGTCTGTTTTGTTCTCGTCAACAACCTTCGAAAGATGCTGCTCAAGTGTCCTATTGAATCTCACAACCATCCCGTCCGACTGAGGATGCAGAGGCGTTGTCCTGGTCTTTCGAATTCCGAGTAGACGGCATAATTCTTTAAACACTCCTGATTCGAAATTTCTCCCTTGATCCGTATGGATTTCCGTAGGGGCTCCATAACGGCAACAGAAGTTGTGAACTAACTGCTTTGCCACAATGGTAACCTCCTGATTTGGAATTGCGTAGGCTTCCACCCACTTAGTAAAGTAGTCATCTACAACCATGATGTACCGGTTTCCATTTTCAGTAACTGGGAATGGTCCAGCAATGTCTATGGCAATTCCCTCGAAAGGCAGTCCAACGTTATTTTGTCTCATTTCCCCATCTTCTGGTTTGTGGGCCCTTGCTTGCAGCACATATTTCACACGTCCGAACCCATTACTCTTCTCTTGCAGACGTTCAAGCCACCTTGCCAACTGTCCTTCCGGATTTTAAATCTTAAGAGCCATGCAAGCGCGGCATGTTCGGTACGTAGTGAAAACTCTCTTCCATAGAGGTATTTATGGAAGTGCTCCAACGCTCGGACGATTGCCAGCAACTCTCTCCTTATGACGCAATAATTTCTCTCCGGTTTAGAAAGTGTCTTGCTGTAATACGCTATTACTCGTTCTTCACCATTTTGCACTTGAGACAAAACTGCTCCTAGACCCAGTATTGCTTACGTCTGTGTCCACAATGTACTTCCCTTCGGAAGCTGGGAAAGCGAGAATTGGCTGCGAACATAATGCAATCTTCAAAGTCCTAAATGCTTGATCACACTCCCTCGACCACTGGAAGTTTCATTTATTTTCTGTTAGCTCATGTAGTGGTTTAGCAATAGTAGCGAAGCCTTCCACAAACCGTCTGTAATACCGGTATAAGCTTGACCCCAGGAAACTCCGAACTTCGTGTTTACTCTTCGGCACTGGCCAGTCTCTTACGGTGTCTACTTTATTAGGATCCATGCTAACACCCGCTGCCGAAACCAGATAGCCCAGATACTGTACTTCCTTCTGGAATAGAGAACACTTCTTCGGGCTCAGCTTCAGTTGTGCACCGTGAATTCTAGTTAGAACCTCCTTCAGGTTTTCCAAATGGTCTTCGAAAGTCTTTCTGATCACTATGACATCGTCTAAGTAAACAAGGCAAGTTTTCCTCGGAGTACCAGGCCCATCAATCTCTCAAATGTTGCCGGTGCATTACAGAGTCCAAATGGCATGACGTTAAATTGGAATAAGCCACTTGGGGTCGAGAAAGCGGTCTTTTCCTTGTCTTCTTGATGAAGACCCACTTGACAATATCCACTCTTCAGGTCCAATGTGGAAAACCACTGTGCTGCGGACAACGTGTCGAGTGTATCGTCAACGTGAGGTAATGGATAGCAGTCTTTCTTTGTAACGTCATTTAACCTCCTGTAGTCTACGCAGAAACGCAATCCACCATCCTTCTTCGCTACCAGCACTTCAGGAGAAGACCAAGCACTTGACGAAGGTTCGATTACTCCCTCTGTCAACATGTCCTGTACTAACCGAGACATTTCCTCTTGTTTAGGTAATGGAGGCCTTCGAGGAGGTTGGCGTATCGTTGTTGTGTCCCCGGTATTGATGCGATGTTGCACAAGAGAGGTTCTTCCCAGTGACTGTCCCCGAACTGCAAAACAATCTTTGAATTCGTGTAAAAACTGTCTGAGTTCTTTTACCTCACCACTTGAGAGGTCGTTAGAAGATCTGTTCAATAATTCTTGCAGTTCCTCTGGTAATTTGGAATTATCCGAAGCACTGGATCTTCGTTGCGTTATTCCGGCTACCCAGGCCACAGGAGTCAATTTGCCTAGGAGCGTATTGCTTTGTAAAGTGGTAGCTTGATCCAAAATATTCGCCACTCTAATAGGTACATTTCCGGTTTCGTCAGGTTTACTAAACTTCTGGCAATTAGTATGCCCGGTGTGCTGACTACCTAGGGTTCGAATATAGAGCACTGGTTGCCCCTAGTATCTACCTCGGTTCTAACCATGATGGTCTTTTCAGAGTTTGGCAGAACAGTTACGGCCACTTGGTTTATGACGTCCATCGATTTTTCTGCTGTCGTCATTGTTGATAGCATTACCTCTTCGCCTCCGATTCTCAAAACATTGTTTTTGAAGTCGACTATAAATCCGTATGCGTTCATAACGTCCACACCAAGAATTGCTTCATCCACAATGTCCGCAACAAGTACTTGATGATTAAACTCAAGTTGACCGAGGCGTAAATGTATCTCCACTTTTCCATACACTTTTACAGGCCGTCCAGTAGCTGTCCGCAAGCTGCAAGAGCACCAGATTGGCTTGAGATCTTTCACCACGTCGGGGCGCACAATAGAAACTGTTGCGCCTGTGTCAACTGTAATCGAGGTTGACCTCTCTTGAACGAATCCGGTAACTACCAAGCTCCCGCTGTTTTTCTGAAGTGTAGAAACTGCGTATTGTCTAGGGGCTACGTTCCTCCAGTTAGTCAGCACACGCCCCGTTGTACCGACTATTGCTCGTTTCCCTGCTGCTGAATTCTAACCCAACAATCTCGTTGTAGATGTCCAGGTTTCCCACATCTATAACACTTCGGTCTTCCATCCTTTCTTATTTTATTCTTTGGCGCCGACCGTCGAGTCTCTGTTCCTTGTTCTTCTTCCTCATCGTCTGTGCCGTCGCGATCTTTTAGCGCGCACTTTATGACTTGTCCAACCAGACGCTGATTTGGCGGCCTCAAATTGCGAAGCATGTACCAGGGCGTCCGCACTGTTCTGGTGTCTTGCCATTCGTAACACTTGCTGTAGTTCGTTATCTCGGACACCGGCAGTAAATGTCTGCATCGCAAAACTCGTTCGAAAATCTTCTGGCGCTTCAGGATATGCCAGTCTAATTAGTCTGTCGATGCTTGCTTCAAACTCTTGAAGGCTCTCCCCGGCATGCTGTCGCCTTGCTCTCAACTGGGTGCAGTACACATCTCGCAAATGTTTATCACCATATCGTAATTCTAGAGCTTTTATCAACTCGGCATAGATGTTCTGGCTGTCAGGTGGCACTTTCTGTAGTAGTTCTGCCGCGGATCCTTTTAATGCGAGAACGAGTGAGACTGCCTTGTCTTTCTCTGTCCAATTATTTGCGCATGCAGCAGCTTCTAATTGGTGGAGGTACGTTGCCCAGTGACTGCTTCCGTCAAAGGTTGGAGCTTTGACATGAACTGCCCCTACTGCAGGCAAAGTGACTTTTTCTATTAACTTATTTTCTGCGTCTTTTTCTGCTTTATCATTGGTACAGTCTGTTCACAAAGTTGTTTTGGTTGTAACTTCAGGCACTGCTCGACTTCATTTTTAATCTTCTCTTTTATATTTGTAATCGAGTCTTCTGTTTTTGTTGACATAGCTTTTTCCATACTCGTGACTGACTTTTCTATTTCAGCTATTTTATTAGACATCGATTCTTCAACACTCGACACAGATTTTTCTACTTCAGCTATTTTTAATGTCATTGATTCTTGTACCTCTGATATTTTAGTAACTTGTTTATTAAGCTCACCTCGTAGGAGATCCAATTCTGCGGTACTGTGTTCTTGCAACTGTTTCTGCATAGCTTCAAAGAGAGCTTCCTTTTTATCTTTTTGTCTTTCTTCTGTTTCTGGAATTAATGCTTTCTGACGTTCCTCAGCTTCTTCTCTTTCCTGCCAGCGTTTTTCATCCTGTCGTTTTTCTGCTTCTTCCGCCTCCTGTCTGCGTTTCTCATCCTGTCGTTTTTCTGCTTCTTCCTGTGTCTGCCGCAGCAGTGTTTGTAATGCTTCCGTCATCTGACTGGGATCCATGTTTACCGATTAATTACGAATCACACTCGTCATGTACAAAGTGTCCACTGTTCCACTGTTAACCGTTTTATCTCAGTTCTGACACCACTGTTACGACGGTCTACTCGATCATCGTAGGTACAGTGGAAAACAAATTACAAGACACCAATTAAGTCACTAATCACACCTTTAATTTTTAAAGTTAAACAGTTCGTAATTAACAACACTGTCTTTTACAACAAATCAAATAAAAATTGTTCACGCGCAATAAAATGTCCACTAAAATTAAAATCAATTGTATTACAATTATACCGTCCGATTATAAAGCACCACTCTTAACTAATAACCACTTGAACGCACACAGTAATATCGCTATTATAACTCTCGAACCGCACGGTCAATAATTCGCACTAATACTGCCGCTGCCGCCATGCCGACCTTAGCGGTCGTGTGAACTACCTAATTAACTGCGGACTTGACACAGCCCGCTCGGCTGGCTCCTTCGAGAAACCTCTCGAAAATGCGTCGACAAGCACGTACGCCACACGCGTTACATCGAGATTCTTCTGGCACATTCGACAAACACGTAGATTGTTCTGTGATGTCGTAACAATATCATCAAAGACACACTACAAGCCCTGCAGATAAAAACTGTAGCTGGTTTGAGATCTTTAGACTGTTTGTTATTATGTCCACGAGCTAAATTATCATTCATGGTATGATCATCATAATATCATTACGAATATCGTGGTGTTAGTATCATAAAAAACAAATTCCCAGCTACTTCTGGGAGTCTACTTTGTGATGAATCATTAGTAATAATGACTACAGGCAGGTTTTGTTTATTTCGGGATTGCTATGTTTTCCCAGGTTAAATGTGCCTGAGCAGTGAGAGAGGTAACATTAAACATATTTTGATAAAACGGCAGACCACCAGTATTAAAGGTTTGCATTGCGGAGTTGATAATTGCGTGGTGACTGTTCACGTGTTTCCTACCGGTTGACTTAATTAGTTAGGATAAATGTACGATAACTATTGAATAACTAGTAGTTGGTTTTGAATTCAGTTTGATAACTGAGAATCTGATAGGTTGAACTGATTATTCAGAATACTACGGCCAAATCCCCAATATATACTGAAGACATTCTTAGGATTACAACCGAAACTTTATCGCCTTCACCTTTACCATCAGTTTTCTTTATTTCATCATATGTAGAGATAACCAACATTAATTGTAATTCGTTTGTTCATAGATAATCTAGTTCATAGGTCATTTGCAGGTGGACCTATGTCTCAGCACGTGTTGACAGAGTCCGGTCCGGAAAGGGAGAAAGGGGAACCACCGCCTCCAGAACGCCGACTACATTTGTCGCTTGACGATCGAGAACTGTGGATGAAATTCCAGTCGCTCACCAACGAAATGATTGTCACCAAAAATGGAAGGTAAGTTGAAGAAGAAAACAATGCTTCGAATTTCGTACATTATAAAACGATAATTTAAACATTTGCTAATGTAACCAGTACTTTCATATCACACTGCTTTATCTGCACTGTACGTACTGCTGAAAAATACTACAATATTTAAAATTTTTGAATCCAAAATCTCTTAATAAATAGTTACATATTACAAATTTTCATCACAAAACATGCAATTATTCTCTTTGCTCATTATGTTCAGAAATACTTTATCTTATAAAACAATCTACAAACACGCTGATAAGATATCATTACAACCAATTACAAATTCTAAAGCTGACGCTACTTAAAATACACGAGAATGTATGGTTAGCTTTAAAACGGTAGTACGAGTATTATGTGGATTTCAAACCTGGCAGACACAAGTAATGTATTCATTGTTTACTCCAAAATAAGGATTATAGAATGAATTTCTTTTTAAGTTAAAAAGTATCCCTTCTGATTTCCCAGACAAGGTGTAGAAGTTGAAGCTAATATCTATCGTTAATTGCACAGCAATAATACCTATGGAGGGGGGGAGTTAAACCATCTTTAATTTCCCCTCAGATGTAGGCTAGGCTGGGCGGACGTTTTAATAAGTAGCCTAATGAGTAGATATCCTCCCGATGGATTCCAACCAACGATGACTCGCTTCAAAAACGCCTGAAAATACGGTAACACACCTTTTGCTCATAAAATACGGTAACTTTTATCATCTCCACACTGGTACAGTGGATTTTGTAGAACTGAATTTTCGAGCCACTTACCCACTAAAATGCAAAAACTTGTCTCTGGGTTTTACATTGTAAGAGCGTTTGATATCCATAGTATCAATGTCTGAAACATGCAAGAAATAAAATTTCACCGGCTGTTAAAGAAATTCCACTTCTTTCCCACTTCATTCATCGTTAGACAGATTTATTTACACCCATCTCAGTTTAGTTCCTCCAAACTCTGCCTTCGAAAATAATGGTTGATCATTTCTTCCACCTACCGATTACTCCATCCATGTGTGGACTGTTATTACCAAATGTCAATTTTGTTGTTATCGCTACTGTCCCAACCGAAGACAAGAGAGAGGCAGCTGGAGTTATTTGAAGAAAACACCTCAGTGCTCTCCACATTTCCAGTATTAGCAGTTTTCCATATGTCAAGTTCATTGTTTGACCGTTATTACTCCACTCCATTGTTATGTTAATCAATTCAAAATGGAAACTTTTTGTTATGCATTACTTAACGTCTATTTAATTATGAAGTTTCGAGGCTATTCTATCGTCAATTGTTTACTTCATCTTCTCTCTTCATCCCCTTTCTTTTTCTTTTTCTCTATGTACTAGAGAACAACCTATCTAGCTGCCTGTCTATCGCTCTCTCTGTCAGTCTATCTTCTCTCTCTCTCTCTCTCTCTCTCTCTCTCTCTCTCTCTCTCTCTCTCTCTCTCTCTCTCTCTCTCTCTCTCTCTCTCTCTCTCTCTCTCTATTTATTTATTTATTTGTCTATCCTCCTCTTCATTCCACCCTATTTCTTTCTATAGCCAAAAGTTAAGATAATTTTAATTACAACACGAATGGGAAACCCTATCTCCGAATATTTTGAAAAGATAAATAATAATAATTCCAGCACATGCACTCCGTCTGGTTGATCCATTTATGCGACAAGTCCTAATTCTAAGACAGGAGGTCCTGATCTAATTTTCTTATAATTTTTTAGTGTATGCAACTGAGATAAGTACAGACAATCGCAAGAAATCCTTCTTCTTCTTCTTCTTCTTCTTCTTCTTCTTCTTCTTCTTCTTTCTTTCTTTCTTTCTTTCGCTTATTCCACTTTTTCACGATTGATCCATGCTGATAATCTTTAAAATCATGCTACTCATCACCAAATTCTTATCAACCAGCTAGGTGCTCCACGGACCCTGTAGCTATTTCTCTGGGATGCTACTCCCAAAAAACCATTCATTCTGCATCAAAGTTATTCCGGTAAGCTGAATTCAGTCTCTTGTCACGACTAGTCAATTATTATTAATTCATTTCAAAATCTCATCATAAATGGACCTCCGTTTTTAAAAACTACAAGTATTTGCAAGAATATCTGGAAGAAACAGCCCCGAAGGCAAAAATAAATAGGCTATTGTGTCTCAATCGCAACTCAGTCCTAACGAATTAAGCTCAGAAATATTAGCTGCATAGCTGTTGACAAAATCGAGATTATGACGCCGTCTTCATAATTCATTTTCAGGTTCTCTTAACCTTAACGTCTTTATTAAATGAGACGTTTAATTTTAAAGTACCATTGAATCATAGGTGCGACAGAAATAAAAGTTTCAATTGAGTTTGAAATTACTTAACATAAATTATTCCGGAGCGTTACTTCAACGCTATAAGTGCAATTTATATTACGCACGATTAAATCAAAGGTTGAATAAAACGTTCATTAAGAAGTAGAATAAAAGTTCCTACCTCTTAATGAAAAGTTATTCTTCTTTGGAGCATTCTCAGTTTGATTCACGTCAGAATGAAGTGTGGCGATCTCATGAATCACTTAATTAACCGTTTCGGTCTGGAACTAAAAATGTGACGTCTTAGTGTGTAGTTTTCTCTAGATCCCAGATTTAATTTTCCTAGTATGGTACCAAGTTTAACATTATCAAAAAACATGTTCACTCCAACTATGCACAAAATATAAAAATTCTCAATACAGATTTCTGTTGCGCAAAAAGTCTACTGAGAGCATCAATTTATTGGCGCCTTCTTGCACCTGACTGTGACGTAAACTACACCAATATTGACCTAACCACTGAACTATTTCTCAAAGTTACTCTCATTATTACACTCTCGACAATTGTCGCTAACTGCCTCAGCCAATTAGCAGCTCTTTTACTTCTTTACTGACAAACGAATCCGTGCATGAGTGCGCCCGTGCGCGCGCGCTGTGTGTACGCGCGCGCCTCCCCTCTTTCTTTTTCTCGTCTTCCACATACACAAGTTCAATGAAACTTTGTTGTCGCGTCGTTACCGAAAAGTCTAAATAGGAAACAAAACCGCGTCTGTTGTTTTGTTTGCCGAAGAAAAAAACATCCTGTAATGTCGAACACGCACGCGCGCGTGCGCGCTCACACACAGAGCATGCATGCACGTAACAAGAGAAACACGCAACCACACGTTAACTTCAGTGCTAAGAATTATTAACTTTACATTATTTTTGATAAATTTTACTTACAGAATGTGCGAATTTTTAGCAGACAGCGTATATTTATTATACATTACATGACATTGAAAGCATTGAGGCCTACTACACTTAAACGTTTCAACTCTTCCAGTTACAATTTTTAACAGATTTTCGATTATACTTGATTTAATAAATATTAAATTTTATTGATGTTAGAGGAAACATAGATTTTAACTCGTTAACAATATTAGAAGCATAATATATTTAGCATAACACATAATACTAATACAAAACACCTTTGACATTTGCGTTTGGTGTCTCCATAGAGACTTAGACTGAAGAGTTAACCCTACCTTGCACTGTTTTTTCTCTGATTAAGTCACATTAATATAGGAACATGCCTATTCTATTATTTAAACTGCAGTACGCATGTATTGTTTTAAAAGTATTTTATTGTATTTTGTTGTTTTTAAAAGATGCGGTATATTATCTTTATGCGTCATCGTTGGAACAGTTACGTATTGTATCTGCGAGGGTTGTAAGTCGATTGATACTAGAAGTTACACTTAGTTTAGTACTGATTAACTGTACACAGTTTCAAGGCACTTGTACCAAAATGTCGACAAAATTTATTGTCAACCTCAGGATCTGTATACGGGCAATACAGAAATAATTAATAGGCCTACACATTTTTTGTGTATATGTGTGTGAATATGTTACATCTAACAATAACAATTAATTATATATGTTGTTATTCTTGTATTACAAAAAATATAATTATAATATTCCATGCATGGTTGTACGATCATGGCTCCACTTGAAAAATCAGGCGTCACCTGTACCTATGAATAAAGAAACCTAGATACGGTGGCTGGGGACCTCTACACTCGAATGAGTAGACACAGGTAGATGATTAATTAATTAGACTTTCTTATTAATTAAATAATATTGTATTCCTTACGTATCAGTACTCATTATATGTGTATTAATTGTTTTTGTATTGCCCGTTTACTGGCCCTTGTTAATTTTGCCAAAACTTCGATACATGTTTTAAAATTGTGCGTACTCCACGACCGACCTCATAAAACCTTTCGTCACTAGGAGTTATAAAAAAAATGAATTTCTGTCAAAAGACTTATCACCTACTCTGTAGCATCTATTATTCATTTCTAAAGCGCCTAAATTGGACTTTGAATACACTTTGAGGAATCTTTGTTAATTAATCCAACACTCTTGTCATAAAATAAACATTTACTCGTCTTGTCTGAAACCCTGTTATCAGTTACTCCGATAACCAGAATTAGGCCCACTCCAAACAGGGACAGCAAACTGACATTATGCAACATATTTCAAACTTAAAAAAAAATCAGTAAATGGACTGAGAGACTAATCCTAAACCTGAGATATGTTCCTGGGAGCCAGACTGAAATCCAAAGTTTCTTCTGCCCACCTATTCTTGGTTCCACAGTCGGATGAGACAATGGGCGAGGCAGGGAAATACATTGCGCTTATGGGTTTTACGTTTGCTACTATTACGCGACTTGAAAACCACGACCGATAAAAATAAAGCAATAGATATGTCTACAATATGTACACAGTAGTAACAACACTTTAATTCTTCACATTTTTTTACATTTTTTTAAAACAAATTTAGCCCAAAAATTAAGTCGGTAAAAATAAAAAACAATAAAACCATCGTACACTCGATTTAGTACGTATTAAAATATAATCTGCCCTTACGCAAGATGTTCTTGCTCCATAACAATAATGTTTTTTGTACATGCAGTCCACTTTACGTACATGATGCACATGGCATTTAAATTTAATAATATCCTTGTCATAACAAAATAAAAAATAAAACTTCATCTCAAATTTTTTTTCAGTCGTAAGGCATAAAAAGTAGCCTGCGAAAAACTTTTTCCCTATTCAAGATAGACTAATACATTAACCAAGTGAATTGTATAGAAAGATTCAAATTTAATTTTGATTGAACTAACAATGTTCTATCTTTTTAGATTTCCAAACTATTGAGCAAATCATACAAATATACTTCAGCGGCCGCACTGCGTTCTGCCGCACGTCCGTTCCCGTGTTTATCATGACGTGTTCAATTAAGGCATTGTACTGTTACAGAAAGCGTTAGAAATACATTTGTTGTAATTTAAGACTTACACCAGTAAATCTCTCCGCGGTATTTATGAAATCGTAAATTGAAATAAATACAAATAATTATTACTTGAAGTAGTAGCTTTTAATTTCATGAAAACCGTTTACAGCTTTTGTTGAGGATGATAATGATAAATGTATTTTATAATGAATAATACATACCGTAATAACACTTTAAATAATCAGTACTATGATTCAATGTTTTAATTGATAGAACATGACACTTACAAATGTTACAGCAGCATTAGATGTGGGACATTTTGTGGGTTACAACTCCTTAAAAATTAAGTACTGCAATAAATCAAACAAAACATTAAAGAGAGTTGTGAAATCACGGGAATAAGGCTGGCAACGTTTTACAGACTCAAGAAATTATTTTTGACAGATTAAAGAAGGTTCAGTTGTTACACCAAAAAATCTAGGAAAGGACTTTACTTAAAGGCAGCAGTAAAATCAAATACTGTACAATGACTTTGATAGGTGCACAATTCACAAATGAGCCGACAACTGTGAATTCAGTGCTTAACAGTGCCGACAGTAATATCACCCTGCCAAATTTTAAAATAACAACGTTTTACCGTTTATTAAAAGTAATAGGGTTTAAATATGGAAAAAGAGAGAATAAAGACATCTTAGTTGGACGGGACGATATAATTGTTTTGCGACATTCCTATTTGAGGAAAATGTAACGTTATAGGGCAGAAATTAGAATATAGTTTTCCTCGATGAAACGTGGGTGAATGTAGGTAAATCTGTAACGAAAGCGTGGAGAGGTATACAAATGAATTCGCAGAAAGATGCATTTGTAACTGGACTGACCGTCGGTCTTGACCATCCAACTTCTAAAAGTCTTCGTTTCGTTCTTTGCAATGCTGGAGGTCATAACGGATTTGTAAAAAATGCAAAATTGTTATTTCTTAAAAAAAGTACTATTGACTACCATGACGAAGTGGACGGTGAGTTATTTGAAAAGTGAATTTTGGAGCAGCTGCTAACGAATTTGGTAAAAACAAGTGTCATTGTAATGGACAATACCCCCTACCACTACAGACGCGTTGCAAAATTGCCAACAATAGCAAGGACTGTTAGTAACATTAAGGAATGGCTGTCATCGAAAGCATAGAATTCATCCAGGACAGTTTAAAGAGGGAACTGCTGGCACTTGTAATCGCCGTGAGGGAACAGTATTCCATATATTGGCAAACTTGACAAAATTGGCTGAGGAGAGAGGTTTTTTCATATGCAGGCTACCACCGTGACACTGTGAACTGATCGCACTGAATTAGTCTGGAGTTAAGTGAAACGGGATGTAGCCAAGAACAGGCACTCGAAAGAAAAGTTAATGGAAGGCCTCATAAACGATGCTCTTTCCCATGTTACTGAAGCCCAGTGGAAGAATTACTGCGACCACATAATAAAAGTGGAACAACCTTTATGGGATGCAGACAACATGCAAGATGATGTAGAGCCCCTCATAATGCTATTAACCCTCATATATTCATCGAGCAGCAACCTGCAGTAAGTTCTTCAAATACTGGGGAAAGTGAAAATCCGATGGAAGGAACATCAATGCAGGGTATTCATCCATTGCCACAACACAGCAAAAGCAAAGGCAAAAGCACAACATATGCCGACACTCAATATGAGTTTATTATAATTTTTGCTATAAGCAAATTTACCAGTTGGTAATTCGTCTTCTGTTTGTGATATTCATTGGTAAATTCGAAATAGTTCTGTTGTAGTAATTTGGATAATGTTTTTTTAAATTTGTTTGTTTAGTTTTACCTTGGATTTTGTTTGTAATGAGGTTTATTGTTTCATTGATAGGTATGTTTGTGGATATGTTTGTTATGTCAAATAATGCAAATTTTGTTTGTGTTTGTTTATTTTAATGTTTTTTAGTTTGTCTATAAGCTGCGTGGTGTTTTTTATTAGTTTCTAGTGGGATTACTTTTTTTAATGTTTCATCCATGTTTTGTTATTTTGTAAGCTGGTGATGAATTGAAGTTGATGAGTGATCTTAGGGGTATTCTGTTTTATGTATCTTTATAATTCCTTTCATTGGTGGGGTTTTTGGGTTCTTGTTGATGAGTTCGATCGTTATTTTGTTAAGTATTGTTTTGATTTCTTTGATTAGTTTATTTATTTGGTTTTAGTATTTCTGTGTTGGGTTTTATTCTAGTTTTGTGCATTTATTTTTTGTTATAAAGTCTTTTGTTTTAGTCATATATTCGTTTGTTTTTGTAGCAATTAATGCGTTGATTTTGTTTGTCTTTGCTGTTGTCATGTTGTTTTTTATTTTATTTTGTATTTTACTAATTACTTTATTGTTATTATTACTTTATCTTTTACTTTTTTTTTGGTTTATTTCATTTGCAAAACTATACACGCTCTATACTTTCCTTCAAGTAATAATTATTTGTATTTATTAAATAATCTATTTCAATTTACGATTTCATAAATACTGCAGAGAGATTTACTGGTTTAAGTCTTAAATTACAACAAATGTATTTCTAACACTTTCTGTAACAGTACAATGCCTTAATAGAAACACATCATGATAAACACGGGAACCTACGTGCCCCAGTACGCAGCGTGACCTCTGAAGTATATTTGTACAATTCGCTCAATAATTTGGGAACCAATAAAGATAGAACATTGGTAGTTAAAACAAAATTAAACTTAAATCTTTCTGTACAATTCACTTGCTTAATGTATTAAACTATCTTAAATACGAAAAAAGTTTCTTGCAGGCTACTTCGAAATAGGATCCCACACTGTATTGCACCGCAGAAAACACATAAACATGAGTTGGATTTGTCATTCATAGTTGGTAATTGACTTAAGGATAGTATAATTGACTCTGTACCAGTGACTGAGAAAAATAGATATACTGAGATTGAGAACAAATTTTTTTAATTTGTCTATTTTAAACGCCCATGCAGAGACAGATGAGAAAAAAGATATGGAGAAATATACCTTTTACCAGAGACTGGAACAGACTTACAATGCAATGCCATCAAATGAAATCAAAATTATTATAGGAGACTTAAACACAATAATAGGCAGAGAAGAGTGGAAGGATCACTGGTAAGCACAGTGCGCACTTTACACAGAGACAGCAATGACAATGGAATTGTCAATGACAAAAGAATGTGATAATGTAAAACAAGATTTCATCCTAAAGATATCCAAAAGTGGACTCATGCATCACCTGATGGTAAATCATATAACCAAATAGACCATAGCCTGGAGAAAGATCCAATGTAATGAATGTTAGAACCTATTGTAGTGCCAATTGTGAATCTGACCATTCTTTGGTGGTCATGCAATACAGATGTAGAATAGCAACCAGAAACAACCACAAGCAACCAGCACAGCCCAAATTGAATGCAGATGAGATAAATATACTGGAGATCAGCCTGATATACTAACAGACAGTTACTCAGAGTTTTGCTGCACTCAATATTCTCAAAACACTGCGGTTGAGGAATGCTGGGAATCTTAAAAGCTGTCATGGTAGTGGCTGTAGAAACAACAGTGGTCTAAGTAATACAGAAGCAGAGGAAAGAACAGTATAACTAGGACTAGGTACAAGCTGTAGAATTAAGACCAAACTCAGAAACGTACTTGGAATAGCCAACAAGGGTGAAGAAAGAAGCTTACAAAGTGTTTCACAGACCAGCAAAGGTATTATCAAATGTAAAAAAAGGCAATATATTAATAACATAATGCTGAAGGCTGGAGAGAATTTTAGGAAGAATAGGCCCCGAGATGGTTACAAGGACATAAGCTTTTTTAAAAACGCTTCCAACCAAACACTACTTTGTGTAGATCACTTACAGAGGAAATTATGGGAAGGCAACAGGAAGTGCTGTACAAATGGAAGGAATTTTTTGACGGGCTTCTAAACCCAGTTGACAATATGCCAGAAACTCCACACAATCCAAGATTGGATTCAGAGCAAGATTGCTTTTCAGAGCAAGTTAATGGTAGATAATCCCATCTTACAAGATACTTTAAAAGCAATTGACAAACTTAAAAATAGCAAGCCCCTGGAGTGCTTGTTAAGGTGCTTGTTAAAAAACACCAGTCAAACTTTTTAAGCAGGAGGGAGCATTTTTTGGTGCAGCTGTTATATGAACTGATTTTACAGGTACGGACAACAGAACAATTTCCCACTGAGTAGAAAATGAGCATAATGTGTCCAGTTTACAAAAAAGGTGACAAACTTGTTTGCCAAAATCAGAGGGAAATGTCACTTCTCTGGACAGTATATAAAGTAGTAAGTACAATAATTAGGGACAAGTTGGAGATTTATGCAAAGACTATCATTGGAGAATATCAAGTTTGTTTTCTTACAACTACTGACCAGATGGACAGATATACCAGTCAGACAGATAGCAGAAAATTTTGGATTGAGTTTTTGTGGTTTTCCAGCAGGCATACGATTCCATAGACTGAGAGAAGTTATATATTTTCCTGCTGGAGTTCAATATTCCTCCAAAGCTGGTGAGACTCATTAAAGCCACAATAGATCATACGAGAGACCAAGTCAGAATATTGGGAGAAAAAACAAATGAATTTCAAATATTACAGACATTACAGAGGTTGAAGCAAGGGGACGAATTGTCACCAATGCTGTTGAACCTACCATTAGAATGCGTTGTGAGAAAGATCCTTGTTAAGTGTTAACGCTTCCATATTAAATAACTCAATTGTATACGCAGATGACTTAAATATAATTGGCAGATCATTGGCATCAGTAGAAGAAAGCTTGAAGATGTTGAATAAGGCTTCAGCAGAGATGGGGCTCAATGTTCACACACATAAGATCAAACTTATACATCAGAGCAGCAAACAGGCAAATCGTTTGAGACAAACTGTTCTAATGGGTGCTTGAAACTTTAAAGTGGTTCATGAATTCTACTATGAGTTCCACTCTTTCAACAAATAATTACAAGGTGAAAGAGACCTGGAGGAGACTGGCTGCAGGAAATCACAGCCTGTTCTCCCATATGGTCATTGTGAAGTCTTGTAATTTCCACTGGAAAACTAAGCTTCAGCTCTATAAAACACTTATCTGAATGGTGGTATCCTGTGGATCCGAGGGTTGGTGGGAAAATCGAGAATGCATTAGAGGGATAGTGTAGCACTGGATGCTAGGAAAATGATAAATGCTAGAGTTTAGTAGAGAGAAGTATTGAATGCTTGGAAGAGGTCAATTGAGGATCCTAGGGCTCAATTTAGGCTGTAGCACCTTCAGAAGAAGAAGAAGATTCAACATTCACTCCATTTTCCAGCTGAATAGATAGCTGAAGTGATCTCCAGAAGCCATGTAGGTAAACAGTGAGGTTAGTCAGCCAAATCAATTTTGCTAGGACAGACAAAATTGCAAGTCCTTAATGAAGTTAAGGAGTTGGTGCTATGGTCCACGATGCCGAAAACAATTTTGTAGATAAACACTGCTGTTTTAGAACCAGAAAAATTGTCTACGCAACTGATTCAATTATACTCATCAGTTTCAGATTCAGATATGGTCACTCTGTTAAGTCATTTACACACATGTGTATTTCATATTGATGCTAATCACAGAAAATTTGCTTTTGGCTACTCCTAATATAGATTCTCCATAATGCATTGCGACAGTACAAATAAGTGATGTACTGAGCATTGAATATAAAAATTTAAATATAATAAACTGTAAATAATTAATAATGTATTAGAAATAAGCATGTCAGGGATTGCAAGCTTGGCTCAGACAAAAATATGAACAGGTGTTTCGACCTGAATCGACGTCCACACACACACAAATGTAACTGAAAGTGTGTACACCAGTATTTTGCTAGTGTGTGTGAACGCGGGTCTATGCAGGCGAGTTTACCACCCCAAGGTGAATAATTGCATAATTACTGTTTTCCGTAATTATTCATAAACTATAAGTAAGGAGTAAAATCCAAAAACACAATAAAATGTAATAAAATTTACTAAATACTGTGTACGAAAACCACGTAAAAAAGACACACCGTACGAGTGTAGTAGTGAAATAACTGTACGAATCGAAAGGGTTAAGTTGCAATGTCCAAAATTACAGTGAACATGTGTTGTGAAAATAGTTATAAGATGAGTATAAGAGTATACTTACAGGACTCTGCAATTCGCAGAAATATAAGAAATAGCGAAACTGACAAAGAGTGGGGGAACTGAACCCAGAGACAGTTTCTGACATGTCGATTTCGTACAACTGCAGGTGTTGACCAAGACATGGGTATAAATAGGACACACACGCAACAGTGGTTCTCTTTCTTAAATCACCCACAGTGCAGCGGGAGCTTCTGCCCGTCCGCACAGAATATTTAAATTTTTGTAAATAGCTTCATCCTTCCAGTTACATACAGTTATGTAACTGGATTGTAAAACAAACAATTTTTAAGTAGTAACAAAATTACATAAGAAGATCAACTGACGTCCGAAACAGCACGAGGAGAAGTTCCAGAGAGCGATACGACCCTGGACAGAGAGAGAGTCGACGCTGGACAAGAGGAGAAGAGCGAGGCGACGCTGGACAAGAGAGAGGCGACGCTGGACAAGAGAGAGACGACGCTGGACAAGAGGAGACGACGCTGGACAAGAGGAAGTGATGCTGGAGTTCGAGACGAGGACGGTTACAGAGGGATCCAATGATTGAGTATGATTGACGACAATAAGGTGATAAACAACTTATTTATCTCTTAATCGAACAATTAACTCAAAGGCAATTAAAGACATTCTTGTTCTATTTAAAAGTAAGAGCCAATGTTTATTGTAAATATAGAATTAAAATCATTGATGTTATTGAAGTAAGATTAACGTAAACAAGAGCTCAAATTAGTATTGAAATGAAAAGAATACAAAGCATTCAAGTAAAAATTAACGTTTGATATAAATCAGTACTGAGAAACGAAAGATAAATTCAGTAACTATTGATATTTTTGAGTTACATTACAATATATAAGAAGATATTTAACATTGATATTTTGAAACACACTAATTGACTGAGTAGTCTGGAAATGAGATTTTTTTTAATACAATAATTAGTAGAATAGAATATTTAGTCAGTAAGGATGTATATAGCCTTACGGCATGGTAACAATATAATAACGAATGTTTTAAGTCGAAGTAAGTGCCAGGTGCACAATTTGATTAATATCAGATAAATTTGAAATACCGTTACAAGTTACATAGAGTTCTTATTGCAGATACACCTGAAATCCAATATAAATTGTACTTATGTATATGTAACGTTGCATAAGAAATGGCACTCCAAGATCGTGGGGCTCCACAAATTTAAATTATATTAAATTTGCCATTTTGTATCGTCATAAGAAATGTCGCTTCCAACGTGGAGCATCACAAATTTAAATTATATTATATTTGCAATGTTGTATTGTTACATAAGAAATGTCGCCCTGGACGTGGGGCACGACATGCCTAAATTTGTGTACAAAAATTTGTTACATAAATTGTAGCCCATGAACGTATGGTCCGATCTCCACCATTTAACTATTAAAATTTTTTATCTAGCTAAAGGGTTGCTCTAAAATATAAGAGTGTGTTAAATGAAAAATATATTATATGTAATAATTATTTATATTAAACAGTAACTGAATGTAATGTTAATTGTTGTGTAATCACACAGCTGGCGCCCACAAGTAATATTGTTTGTCTATGTAACAGGTGTAACTGTAATGAGTATTAATAATAACTATTAATAAAAATAAAGAAATAAATAAATAAGTAGGGAACGGTTATCAATAATAATTGTTAAAGAATTACTACTAAATAAATATTTTAATAATACTTCAACATGACGACTCCAGGAAATTTAGACGTAGAGGCATTCCAGACGATGATGCGTGCCTGGGTCGATGAATTAAGCACAAAACAGACAGAAAATTTAAATAAACAGACAGAAAATGTAAATGCTAGAATAGACGAATTAAAAGAATCTAATAAGAAACAATTAGAGCTACAGTCCGAAAATTTTAGACAGGACACCATAAAAATCACGGAAAGTCTAGAAGAGTTAAAAATTGATAATCTTGAAATAAAACAAAGTATAATAGACGGTACTGCACAGTTAACCGAAAAAATTGTTAATACAAATTTACATATTGACACGATCGCAGAAAATGTCTGTGGAATAATTAATAAACAAACGGAGCTTATATGTGAAAAGATAATATGTGAAGAATTCATAGTAGTTGAAAATACGTGTGTAATTACTAACGATAATTATAAAGTAATTAACATTAAGGAAGAGAAGCAAATTAAGGTTAATAAAACGTACCTTATTAATAGCGATATCCCAAGTGTGAGACACACACACAATAGTAAGTCACACAAGATGACACATGTGAAACACTTAAGACACCACACGTACGGAGATAAATATCACTGTAGGCCTAACAAGAAACGTAGTAAATTATCTAGACGAAACACTACACAAAATTGTGGTAAATATGACGGTAGGTATATGCACAAGAAATATAAAGTGAACGATAATTATAACTAATTATAGTAATTACGATGAATATTATCATAAAAGACGCACGAAAATAGGTTCAACTGTTTATATGGGCCACGAGCAAACTGTTGCGATGGAATGCAACCGTTACGAGAGAAAGAGAGGGAGAATAACGTTTTCACCCTATAAACAGGTGACTTCCACGATAAAAACAAACGTCCCAGCAATACAATGGGACGTTAACACAATGAGGGTGTGCGACGGAAATAACTGTACACGTCGACTAATCTACGTCCGGGAGACGACGGACAATGCAATGGTTATATTGAGGGGTGTCAGTTCTAACGACACACCGAACCGAACTCAATACCCGAAAATAAATAATTATTTTTAAATGAGAAAAATAAGATTACTATTAATTATTAATGATAATATTATTTTAAAGGGTTAATTAAGAAATGTATTATTAATGGTAAGGAATGATAATGTAGAGAAATATTTAAGAAAGTAATGGTAAAAGATATTATTGTTGTTATTGGTATAAAGAAAGGATTAGAGATGATCAATCAATGCCTTAATTGTTAGAACGGCTGATCAAGCGAACACTTAATGGAGATACAAGGATACAGAAGAAAGCAAGAGTGAAAAGTCAAAAGGGCAGAGACTACTTAGGATTAACGACTTCGAGAAAAATATCGTTGTTTTCCAAGACAGTTCCTCTGTAACCGATCATGCGACACACTACAAAGCTAAAAGAGTATTCTGTTACGGAAGTGTATTTCAGGAAAGTAATAGCGATCAGAAAGGTAATGTTAAAGAAATGTAATAAAAGATAATGAATGTTAATGTATTGTATAAGTAATATAAGAAAAGTTAAGAAAGTATAAGTAATGTCATGTTAAGAAAAGAGTTAAGGAAGAGTAGAAACAAAGGTAAGAATGTATGAGTAAGATAATGTAAAATTAAGGACCGAATTTACACACATACGTAGAAATGAAGACCATCCAGAAGGAGAACAAGGGAGAGCTAATTGCAGTGGATTTTCTGGGACCACTACCACGATCAAGTCGAGGTGTGAAGCACATATTGGTATGTATCGATGTGTTTTCCAAGGAAGTCCGCTGTACCCAATTATGCGACCCACAACCAAAGTTGTTCTAAAGATACTACTGCAGAAATATATTCCGTCATATGGAAAAATGAAGAAGGTACTCAGCGATCAAGGTGTACAATTCCAAAGTGAAAAATGGGAGAGGACGTTAAGGGAAAATGGAATACAACCTGTACTCACATCCATAAGACATCCTCAAGGAAACCTTGCTGAGAGAGTTAACAAAGAATTAGGTAAATATTTACATATACTGCCATGATCAACACAATAAATGGGCAGAATATTTACCATTTCTTGAAAAAGCCATCAACGAAAATTATAGTGAAGCAACAGGATATATTCCATTGGAAGTGGAAGAAGATAAGAAGCCAAACAGATTTTGGACTAAGTATATAAACAAACCTAATAACCAGAATATACCTGTACCAATAAGTGTGAAAATTGAATACGCAAAGCAACGGATAATAGAAGAGGTAACACGAGAGTAGAGAGATTTAATCTAACTCACAAGCTACAACAATTCAACGTGGGAGAAAGTGTACTACTCAAAGCTAATCCAGTGGGAAAACGGAGTGATAATACGGCGAAGAAATTCTTCAGACTTTATAATGGACCGTATACGTTAAGACAGCGAGTAGGACAACACACTTTCATCGTATATGATGAGATACAGAAGAAAGAAATTGGTAAATTCCACGCAACGTCATTTAGGAAGTTCTACACATAAAAACAAAGAGGTCAATGAAACCAGTCAGATCAGCTGTTTGTTGAAGCCACCCTACTACAAGGTCACGAGCAGTGAGCGTATAAGGAGGGGAGGTAAGACATTTGTATACACTCCAATTAAGGGTGAAATGACGAATATTATTCTTTATTATTTGATACATTTTTTCAAGTGTAATAATAATAACAATAAAAAAAATTATAATAAATAAATTTATTAAATTTTTTTTTGTTACCAAGCAGAGGGATAATGCGACAGTACAAATAAGTGATGTACTGAGCATTGAATATAAAAATTTAAATATACCTAATAAACTGTAAATAATTAATAATGTATTAGAAATAAGCATGTCAGGGATTTCAAGCTTGGCTCAGACAAAAATATGAACAGGTGTTTCGACCTGAATCGACGTGCACACACACACAAATGTAACTGAAAGTGTGTACACCAGTATTTTGCTAGTGTGTGTGAACGCGGGTCTATGCAGGCGAGTTTACCACCCCAAGGTGAATAATTGC